>SRSE01000806.1:1437500-2875000 GCA_005024645.1 Planiliza haematocheilus
TTGTGTTTATGGTTTAGATTCATGGCGCATGAGGTCTCTTTATTTATGTCCACTGTCTTGTTCTATACCACTTAGGTTTTATGTTAATTTCTCTTATCAACGGTTTTCATTATGGGGCCTAGCTGCATTGTGTGAGTGATTAGGCGGTCATTCATCTTTTCTTCTTCCTCATTCACATACACTCTCGCCTTCTCTCTTTCTCTTTCTATCACACACACAGCGAGAGGTGACTGATGTGTGGACGAAGTGTGTGGGGTGCTCTGGCTGCAGAGGCGGGGTGGTGCTGGCAGTATGTTAAATGATGTAGGTCTCCAGCCCAACCCAGCCCAGCTCTGGCCTTTTTTTTCCATAAGCAACAGAATGGACTGTTCACTGCTTTGAGGATTTTAGTTTGAATCCTTAATATATGTTTGCATTTGCTATGTAAAGTGTCTACACAAATAAAAATCAGCAAATAAATAAATTAGGAATTTAAATAAAAGGGATAAGATATGGAGGAAGGAATTCATAGTTGAATTACATTTTCAATTTTTGCCTGTATTAAATATACTAGACTGTAATTAACTTCCGGTTTTTTGCTATACATTTGTTATAAATCTCTGGAGTTCACTGGAGAGTCTTCTCACTGGATAAATGGCATCATTGATTAATTCTTTACTCTGTTTTTTTACACTTTATTTCTTCATTTGTAAAATGTACAGCATGGGGCGTTTTAGGACAGCTTAAGAACTATGTTTGCAGGAAGTAAAGATAACGCTAAGTTTTTAAATTGCATTGAAAAGTGATGTAGTGATCAAGCATGATATGTCACTACAGCTGTATTCACATGATGAAACAGAACTAACTATGTAACTACTGTCCTCAAAGGTGGTAGAATATACAGCGGTTATCATTAACATTAACATTAATGCAGATACTCAAAGCAAGAGCACCAACCGATACATTTTAGATATTGATCCCACCTCGAGCCCCGCACCGATTACTATCTGCCACTTGCAGTCAGCTGTTTCAGCGGGATTAGCTCTTCTCTCCTCTCCTGGCAAAAGGTTTATTTTAATCACAAAGGTGAATGTAGTTAGAAACAAGTTTGTCCACTTTTGTCCAATTATAAAGCACGAACTAGAGAGAAATAGGACAAAGTTGATGCAGCTTTAACCCTGGATGGAAGGCTTGAATTAGGGCCTGAGAAGAAGTGTCTTCCTGCTATGTCATCTGGCTCAGTAGTTATCCCCCAGTCAGTTATATGGACTTCAGCATATTTAACAGCAAATATGAACACACACTCATTCGGATTCACTGACAGGCACACACATGAACGAGCAAACACTGACACACAAATACACACACATGCATGCAATACACACAGTAAGTAAACAAACAAACACTCTATTTTTCACACTGTCACACTCACATGGACACAGTCATGCACTGAAGAGATAATGGTGGCCAGAGGCGATCTTAGTGCTCTCTCTCTCTCCCTCTGCCTCCCTCCCCGTGTCTCTGAGGCAGAAAGCGTGCTCTGGCCCTCACTGTCTGTTAGATTTGATCACCATCACCCAGCTGCAACGGACAGTGCACAGCTCAGCTCAGCTGACGGCTCATTGAAACACGCACACATGCACACGTAGCCACTGTGCCAGAGGACATTACATGCAGTGTCTGACACCTCTAAATAAGTGTTTACTCTTTGTGTGTATGGCAGTGTGCAGAGTGTGTATGTCTGTGTGTGTGTGTGTATTTGCGATTGCATTTTATTTGCCTGTATGCTCACCTCTCATTCCATAACTATGTGTGAGTCAACAGCAGGCCTATGAAATGTATCCAAAATGATCAACCCTGCTCCTGCATGGCCGTCTCTATCATTAACGCAGGCAGCATGTAATTCCTTGAAGTACAACTGCTCATTTGAATTGACACCATCTTCATCATATGTATAAGCAAGTGAAATCTAATTTAACTGTATACTGATTAAGTAAAATGTAAATAAAAATGTCAATGAAAATCTGTCCGGTCTGGAATTATTTATTTTTTCAAATAAAGGTGTTTTGTTTTAAACTTCAGGTAAAACATTACTTCATCATAATGCATATTTCTATATTTATTGCTCTCGTCTATTCTTTCTTTGCAGTCATGCACAAACAATATGGTTCACACCCAGACATACAGTATCTCATTAAGCTGTGACAGAAAGCTGCTAATGTGAGTGTCTGTGGGTGCGTGTGCCCACGTGCATACATGTGTCTCTGTCTGTCTGCAATGAGACTTTAATAAGACAGAAAAGATGGGGTACAGTAAATCCTACATCTGAGCACGCCCATCTCTGAGACCTGAGGGTGCCACGCTATGATTGACAGGCCTCCTTTCACTGGCGCTGTCGGACGCGGGACGGATTAGGGCCGTCTCGCCCTAAAGGGCCATTGTGGCTTCACGTCTCCCAGCTGCTTCACCATGCACCCCTCTTCACGACTGAGGAGGGGCCCTTGTGAGTGTCTCTGTCTGTGCGTTAGGGACATGTAGTCTGCATGGCATGAGTTTGTTTGACCTTCTGTCTTAAATCTATGGGCTGTTACAATAACAGGATGTTACCGTTTTGTCAAACGCTTGTTGGTATTTTATTTCCGAAGAGTTTTCATTTCAAATCCTTAAAGACACAAAGTCTTTTTAGAACTTCAGGGAGAATCTTAATGACTCATGTCAAGTGACATTCAAAACATTCTTTCAGGAAGTCTTTTTAGCATAAATGAGTATTTTCTATTCAATAGTTTGATCAGTAAAACATAAGTAATTAAGTCTTATATTTACATATTTGAGGCACATGTGTGGATGTTCATGCTTGCCTTAAGAATATATTTTAGATCAACTATTGAGTTTCGTAAAACAGGCCCCAGCTGTATGTAAGGTATACGAGTTCAGGTGATGCACACACGACTATAAATCCCAGGTGCGTCGCTGTAGGTGTGCATAGTAAAGTGCAACAGCATTAAGTCGCTGTGACTAAAAGAACCTGCTCAAGTGTTTTTTTTCCTGTCTTTAAATACAGCAATATTCATATCTAACTGTCCACTGACCCTATGGATTAGTTAGAGGCTCGCAAAATCTTCCTTCTGTGCAACTCAGCGGAGCAGGTGACGGGATTTTTATATCGGCATCATGTTTTATTATTGCATGAAAATACTGTTTTTATTTAATTCAGGATGTTGAAATATCAATATCATGTCCAATTGTGATGTCCTGACAAACACCAAATATAAACGATCCAAGATTCAGGACAAGCAGTGGTTTTGTAAGTATACTGTATATATAAAGTACTCTGAAGTGATGGAAACATTGCCGTGTGTGTGTGTGTGCATGTGAAAAAGTGTGGCAGCAATATGACCTTTCCAACCTTTCGGCTTCTTCCCTGGGGCTTTCCATCCGTTTCCAAAGAGGCCTTGTGGGGAGTGCCCGTCATGGGGGATCCTTCTGGGTTATGAGACCCCTGGCGTGGATGCTGGGCAGGGCGGGCTGGCACTGCGGCAATACTGGCACAGAGCTCTGCCAGGAAAGGCAATGCCAGAAGCCTGCCACACTCCTGCTGAGAACCTCCCAGGCAATTAGACTGCTGCAGTAGCGAGCTGCCGTCTGAACTGTAAAGTAGAGGAAGACGGAACAAGACCAGCGATTAGTGATGTACACCAGTTTGTGTTGACACTGTGTTGACACAGCCAATCGACTGAGTGTAAACAGACATATTGTGTGCAGTTAAAGTGAGCATACTGTTAACATGCGCCCCCAGTCCTACTTGTAAGCATTTTGTTCTCAAAGTGTGCACAACATGATAAGTCCTTGGAAGAGAAGCCTTGATGTGATATGTGCAAAGGGTGAAAAAAGTTGCCCTCCTTCTATCCATGTCCCTGTCACCCCAGCGGAAAAAGGAGTGGATCACTCTCACTCTCAGTTTCTCTTTTCCTTTCTCTCCTCTCCATCTCTCTGTCTGATGAAAGAGGAGCTATGATCGGTTCGACAACAAAGGGCCCAGCCGCTTGTGTTTGGATGAGGCTCTCCTTTCTTCCCTCCTTCCTCCTCCTTCTCTATCTATTTCTTCTAACTCCCTCTGATCTCACTTACTCTCTCCTTCCTCTACGCCCCCCCAACCCCCTATCCCCTCATCCACTCCCTCCCTTCCTGCTCTATCTCTCGCTGCCTGATGTCAGTCACTGGCGTTGCTCCTCCGTTCTTCGTTAGGGCCTCAGCGATACAATCAGGGATGGAATTAAAAATCAGAAAGTGTCCTTGTCGAAGAGACACCCCGGATGGCGCACTTTGATGTCTCCTCTGAAATTTGAAATTCATATGTTGTCACACTTGATTTTATTCCCCCTCTCTGTCTCTTTCTGCTTTTTCCTTTTCTTCGTCTTCCTCCTCCTCTTCTCCGGCAAGTGCCATCATGTAGTATTCAGTTGGAAAGAGGGAAACAAGGGGGGCAGAGAAGAACGTAAAAAGCATTGTGCAAGTGTCTTTCATTTTTCATGTTTTCACTTTGTGAAGAAGGCGGGAAGATATAATTAATCATTCAATTTCCTTTTGATTGAAGGTGCTGGGTGCGTGGGTTTAGAGGTAGAAGACAGGGAGTAAGGGACCACAGGATGGGGTGGAAATGTGGCGCTGTGAAACTTTGATGCCATTTCAGAACTCTGCACCCAGAGTGAAGAAAGTGTGGCTGCCACACACGGTAACACACATTCGTACTTAGACAAGCATTACAACCCTTGATGGTCCCCAGAGAAAACAAATTAATGCCATTCCAAATTCAAAGACTGCAACTAAGTCTTTTCTGGTTTTCAATAAGTGAAACATCAAAACATGTTATTTCTTTTCACTAAATAGCATGTGTGCAAGCAAGGAATTCCTCTCGTAAGAAGTGTTAAGGAATAATTAAACATTTGAGTCTGTTAGATTAATAAACAGTACATATTCAAAAGATATCTAAAGAGCTGGTTTTGTATATGACACATTTTGGACACATTTCTCATTCTTGTCTTTAAGAAAATAAGGGGGCATGTCACTGGGTGCTTGATGGCCCCTCCCAAGACAGTTACAAATGGGCATGAAGGTGGGGCGGCGAGAATTGGGGGATTGGGTGAGAGGTGGGGGGAATGCGGATGAGCGGGATGAGGATGGAGATGGGGACGGGGGAGTCCCATCGGTCCACTATATCCCAGATTCATCATTAATCACTCCTGCGGAGCTCCTCAGACCCTCCCACTCCCCACTGCCACCCCTGTCTTCCACCTATGAGACCCACTCCCCAAGGTGATGGCAACCCATCCCTGTTGCCCCCTTCCCACCACCACCACCCGCAACACTTGCCCCTCCTCTAAACAGCAATTTTTTGTTACGTAGCACCTCAGGAAAGTCACCCTTCTTTGTCTCTACATCGCTGTCTCTCAGTTCATATCTTTGCTCCTTTCCTTTCCCTTTCTGTGTCTTACCCCCTCACTAACTTCCTCTTGTTTTCTCTCGCTCCCTTCGTGAAAAATGGGTTTTAATAAAAGCTGACAGAGCGATGAAATTAAAGAAGAGCATCCCATGGCCAGCTATAGCTCCAGCCTGAGCGTGGCACTGACACATTTAAAACAGGCCCTTAATTCAGTAGCATGTGCACGTCTTACATCACCGGGGCTCCTCAGTGTTATCGGAATCATTATTATTGCTTGACACTGTATTGTTGTAAAAAGTCACAGTTACAGCTGGCATTAGAGGAGACAAGCATTTAGCAGCCCCTTCGTCCTTGTGCCAACAGTGACCCTTATAAAACAGTTTATTCCATTGACCCTATTAGCAGATATTAGGCCCCATCTCCCATGTTGCCTCATTACAGGGCTGGATCATAAAGAAAGGGGGTTGGGATGGAGGAGGTGGTTGGAGACAGAAAGGGAGTGTGCGTCTTTTCCAAGGGAATCCTTCCATAAGGAATAACTGACATGGAGGACTTACCCACGCCTCAAGAGCTCTCCCTCAACGTTAGAAAGCATTGTTTTGTTGGATTACAGGGTTAGGAGGGGTACCTAATCCCCTAATTTTTAATCTCTCCTGATTCCAGAGGGATGCATATGAGACTGGGGGGCTTCCCTGACACAGCTTGGGTAGGTGGGTTACAGAAAGGAGGGGCAGAGGAGGGCTAAAGGGATAAAAGAAGAGGGTAGATTTCCTAACAATGGGGATATCATATTATTGGTTGGATACTTGGGATCCTGAATTGAGAAATAGTGAGGACAACTCACTGGAGTCAGCTCAGTACAATTCAGAAATTGTAAGATAGCTGTAAGAGAGTGCTAGAAAAGTTACCTAAGCTCAAATATCAAAAGTGAAATCAAGAGTTTAAAGATAGCAGCTCGTGACTTCCTGGTAACTCCAATCCTATTTGCAGGCTGTGCCGTACACAACGTTCGAAAACGTTCTGTGACAGTGATAACATATCCTTCTCCCAAAACATTTCTGCTTTGTCATTTCATACCCTCACCACTGTGTCTGGGTGTGTGGATAATTTCTCAGACAGCTTACGGTGACAGGCTTTTGGGGCGGACGGATAAGTTGTCTGGGAGCTCATCCCTATAATCTGTGAAGGATATACAGGGCCTCCCCAGGCAGAATACAGGGACTGTTCACCTGCAGCATTAGCTAAATAAGATTAGGGGCTGGACTGGAACCCAAACACTCGCTGTGGCAGATATATATATATATATATATATATTTATAGTATACAAAATCACATACGAGAAATTTATTTGAAATTTTGAAGCTGTTAACACATCCTGAAATGGGATTCCAAAATCCAGTTGATGCACAAAAATTAGGAAGGAGGAGAGAAGGACATCAAACCTCCAAATGGGTTCAAGTGGAATCGTCTTTCAAATGTAAAGTTAGAGCTGGCGGGAGATGGAACGGGAAGGGTGGAAACAGGGATGTCAAAAGGAGGGTGGTCACAATGAACACAGGGAGCTAGAAATCATTGCGTCCAATCACGAAGTAACCTTGGGCGGCTTCCAGCATGACTGAGAGAGTGAGTGAGCGACGGGGTCTTGGAGCCTGGCCAAGTCCGAGCCTTTTGTGCCAGCAGCCGCCACATTCCAATCAGCCACGGATATTTATACTCCGGGCCTAATTGAAAGGTTGGCTTGTGAACCATCTGCATGCACCCACACTCCGACTCCCCCTTAACACCCACACACACACTGACACACACACTCCTTAGTGCTTTGCCATCCCAGACTCGGCCAGCTTTGACCCACAGAGGGGAGAGGCCAGATATGCTGCATGTTTGACAGTCCTGATCCCAGAATGCCAGAAAACGGGGATGACGTATGAAAACTAGCATGCAAAGGTTAAACAGAGTTTTTTTTTGTCTGATATTTACTTCCTGTAATGAGTTATAACCAAATAACTACATTCAGGAAGTTAGCCAATGCCCTGAGCTACTGGCATACATGGCCACATGACTGAGATTTATCTGAGACTTCATACCTCTAAAATGTAGCACCAGCAAACATGGTTAAGTTTTGAGTCTCTATCAGCAATTCAATACAAAATTCCTGTGTCCTCTACAGCTAGCTAAAACTGTACATAAGAGCAGCATAAAGCAAACACTCTTGGGAACTTGACTTCTTATCAAGAAGGTAATTTTGACAAAGCGAGCCAACAAACCTGTAGTCAGTAAACCTGTGCAGCTGAGGGAATCTGGCAGTTGATAAAAGGAACTCAGCACCAGTATGAGATAAATGACTGTATGATTGATTGCTGCCTAAAGCAGAAAAATGAGCAAAGCACTAACCCAGGCAGCAACGCTGGTGTCGGGAACATTTTCTCACACTACCTGCTTTGTATCACACAGCAGTCACTGGCTGCAGTTTAGGGTCACTGATGTATTTCAGTCTTGGAATTCTAGACAAACGTTTTCAGCGGCATCATAACCACTCATCTGCTGTACTGTGTATCTTCTACACACTGACTTATAAATCTTGATGTATATATAACAAAATACTACCTACTTCTCTCATGTACAAGAATTAGTTTTGACAGTTGTATTAATTGCATAATAGGGCTTAAAGGTTAGGGTAAAGATGGAGGCCTTAAAGTAACTAGGCCATGTGCAGAGTAGCAGCAGCTCAGTTCAGAAAATAAAGTAAAACATTCAGTAAAATAATTTATTTAAAACTTTTATAGAATTCACCAAACCATTAATCTTTAAATCTATTCAAAAGCACTAAAAGTACAAGTTTACCCACTGACTAACATGCCAGACAATATATCAGGACTCTGGAGAACCCTGGAACAGTGAAACAAATATATCCAATTTCTGATTCACAACCACTGAAATGCACCACAGGCTCATGGGATCGGGTAACTAAACCTACTGATTAATGCACAATTAGTGCTGTGTTTTGTCGGTTAACAGGATGGGCTGATGGAGTTTGCAGCAATGGTGAGGAGTGTGCTGAAGCTCTCGGCGGGCATCCAGCTGGCCCTTCGCTCATCTCTGGGACGTGTTAGGCTTCTTCTGCCAGCTGGCACTGGAACACACCGCCATGTTCATTCATGACAGGCATCTCCAAAAACTTGTAACAAAAAAATGGTGAATCCTGAATGCTCCTTTCACAAGATGCTTTCAGAAGGAAAAAAAAAATACAAAAAAGAAGGAACACCTTTTCATGTGCTCTATGCCAAGGACATTTGGGGCAACTTAGAAAAGTTTATTCAATATGTTGCCCAAACATTATTTATGTGCGTTTGTCTATGTTGCCTCCTGCACAGAAAGTCATTCAGGATAAAACAAAAAACTTTGCCACATACCCACAAGTACTGTCATGTGCTAGTGTATATGCTAATTGTAGCCCTATTTGGAATAAGTTGAACATTTAAAATAAAAGAATGGCACAATTAAGAATAGATTAAAATGCCAAGATGCATACTAAAATAGCTCTGTTTTTAAATGTGGTAATGATGGCTGCTTATCTTTTAGAAAAAGGTGGAATAGCCAGGAAGAAAAAAAGTAAAGTTAAAAAACAAGGAACAAAGATAAAAAACAGTATTTTACTTTTGCTACATTACTAAGGCTGTAATGTCTTGCACTATATTTCTGATATATTTCTATTTGGAAGACAGATTTTGCAACAAAAAGTCTGCTGCATGATCACATTTTTAGTTTCTGTCTAAATTAAAACATCAAAGTACAACTCTCAATTAAACACATTTATTTACAGGCCAGAATACTGGTTTGGCCACAAATACACAATACAGACAGCATTTGTATACAGTGTGGAATTAGAGCTGCATGTGAATGACTGAAGTTAGGCATTTAACCAGGAAACAGACCCGTCGGCATGCTGCTGGGGAATACGGACAGTCTGCCAAATGCAAAATCATCCTCTGTTCTTCCTTGGCTTGTGTCTGTGATAAATCAAAATGCCGAACAACAATTAGCACTCAGTTGACACTCTATTCACATCCAACAGTTTATACGGAGAGTCGGCCAAACGTTGTAGTAACACAGCTTATTGTCTTGCCAAGTGCATCTGCTGTTATCAGCATTGGAAATCCATCCACTTGTTGTATAAGCTTGTGAAAACAGGTCCCACTTAACGCCAATATAAACCGTGTTGTCTAATATTTTACAGGCGCTGCAAATTTACACAACATCCATACTGTGGGAAAAGCACTAGGGACAATTAATCCCCTACTGATTGTATCACTTCAAGAATATGAACTCACTGCTTATGCCTTACAGGTCAAATATACAGTAACGTGTCCCCCTTCTTTACATTCAATAGGAAATGATTTGCTCAAAGCAACTGCACATACTTCAATAACAACAGAGATAAACAACACTCATCCGGTCTAATCTCTCTGCGGACCACCCGGCTCAATCAATTAATTACCTAGTGTCTGTGTTTTACTTCAGGGCATTAGTAATGATCTTTAAATATTAATTTGGCTTTGTCCAGGGACTGATACAAGGGCCTTGTTGTTGTCTCCTGGTTTTCAAGTTGTCAAGTTAGACGCAAACCTGAATAGCCAGAGGAGGTTTTAGGATTGTTTGGCTAGCATGTGCAAAGAGAAAATGCCCAGTTTCTTCAGAGATCACAAACAGGACAAGTAATCGTTCTTTAATACTTCTCCAAGATTTATTTCTGGCATTCCTCTGTTTCACAGAGTAGCAAGGTTTGTGTGGTTTTGATTGTGGGTGGCTCATTATGTGCTGAGTAAGACAATGCACCCACCAAAAATTGTTCAAAGGCCTAAAGTCTGCACTGAGTAAGACCAATTCAATTATGCCCTTTGATCAGTTTTATGAGAGTTGTCATGCATTCAAGGTTAATTTCAAGTACACGTTTGAGGCCTTGTTGCAGGTATACTCTTGTATACTCTTCTGCTTGGGATTTGTCTACTCCACTGTGAGTTTATTTTCATTGCTTACAAAGTGAAGAACAGAATGAGGTCAACATATTAGAGCGAATGTTGGGACTTGTCTAAAATGATAGAATAAAGATATGAAGACTCGACAGTATATGTCTCCTGACCACCAGTGGGGCAAACAAATCAGAATCACAACAACATGTGAGTTAAGATTAGGCCTCGTGGAACTGCCAAGCCTTCAGAGGATTGTATCTACATTCGTTTAGGCTGTTTTTAATAATTAACCCAATACATTTATTTATTACTCTCCACCACAGAGATACCCAGGTGAGTTGAGTCCCTCCTGGGATGAATGCTCAGGGGAGGTGAAGGAGTGCAAGATTCCTCTCCTTTTTCACTTCTATCTCGTGCTTTGCATCAATGTTTGTAGCCTAGAGCAGAGGAAGCAAAGAAAAAAAACTCAGATTTGGCCTCTGTCCACCTTACCTGCAAAATACTCTGCATCAGCATATTTACCAGAGTTCCAAAGGGCCATAAGCAAAGAGCAGGGGAAACCGGAGAGACTGAGGCTGCAAAGCTAATTGGCCAAAGTATTCCAAATAGCCTAATTTCATTTTTTTTTTTTTTAATAGCACATGGGAAGGAAATTTTAGTATAATATAACTCAATTGTTGTCTACAGTAGAATGGCTCATTTTATAGAAAGAGCGAGAGAAATGTGGTACCGTGCATTTTACCCCCTCTTAGTTTCAGTATTTGTTTGATCATAGATCTTCAGTCCAGCCACATGCTGTGTTCAAAGACTCCTTTTAACTGCAACCTGTATTGAAGACCACAGCATTTGCAAAGGCCGATGCATAGGTCTTAAAGTATATGTGCTCATGGTATGATAGACATGGGTCAAAAGATGTAGTACATGCAAATGCATTTCCAGTATCACTTGAAATATGGTCACTGATGTGCATGTTTTTTGATTTTCCTGGAGACTTGCTGGTTAAAATACCATGCGAACCAAATCTGAGCGAAAACATATTATTTTGTGTGATCTAGGCGTATTCTATGTTCATCTTGAGATCTGACCCCCACTTCAATGCATGCCAAGTTAGGCGTAAAACTAACCCAAACAGAGACAAAGCTTAACAAATTACCACTCAGCTGCCGTGTCCGGGGAGGAAGAAGCACAACGGCTTAAAGAGAAAAACTAAAACCTTTGCTACAGAGACCAAGAAACCCCAGAGGGCGAAGGGTGAGAAGGAATAGAGCAAGAAAAGCGAAGGTGGGTAAAAGGGAATTGAGAGAGGAAGCAGAGGGTAAAGAACAAGCAAGATAAAGAGGCAGAGGGAGATGGAAAGAGTGAGAGGCAGAGCAGAGAGAGTACAAAAATGAGGGAACAGAAGAGGCTTGATATGATTTCAATGGAATGTTTGTTGACAGTGCTCCGTGGCCCGGGGCCTTGGGATAAATGATTGAACACTGTGCTTGTCAAAGCCAGAGGATTTCTGTGGGCTTGTGTTTCTCTCCACGCTCTTTTGCTGGAGGGAAGGTAGCAGTCAACTAATTGACACAGAATTAAGCATGAAATGCACTAAGCACAGCCCTCTTCTGCCACGGTTGGCCTCTCCACCAAAGAGGGGGCTTCCAACCACTTAAAGGCTGCAGATGAAACACACATACACCCCATATCAAGATAAAATCATACGTGTAAATATAGAAGCACAAATATATCTTTCCAAAAACAAAAGAAGAAAAGAAAAAGAAGAGAAACATCCAAACAGATGGCCCACTATCCAATTACGCCTGATCACTAATTCAACATTTTAACACCCACACATAAGTGCACACACACACAAAAAAACCCAGGACAGAGGATATGCACAGAGTACATAAGTAAACAGTATAGACTTTTCCCGTGACAAATTGCTCCATGAGAAAGTAATCCTTCAAGATTAACAGTGTCATTCTCTGCCACACCTAGTATATTATGCTAAGGGGGCTGGGATCCCAGCCTCAGGCTTCATCCAAATGGCTTACCAGGAGTGTAGTAACTCATTTTGCTGCTCCCTGAGAAGCAAAACATGAGAGAGAAAGACTAAACTTGAAAGGAGGACAGGGCAAACAATCAAGAGGGACAGTCGGAGAGGGCAAAATAAAGTGTGAAAGAAGAGGGAAAGCTGAGCGAGGAGAGAACAAATAACATGAAAGTCAAGCAAAATGCGTGTGCATGGAGGGGGATTGGAGAGGTAATCCACAGCACTGAGCGCAGGTATACAGGTGGCCTTTTGTTTTTCATGCCTTAGCCTGTGATTGAGCGATGCATGGGTCGATTAAGGTTGAGCAGCGCAGACCTTTAGCTGTAAATAAACAGCACAGCCCGCAGAAGCCCAGCCAGTAACCCGGTGGTATACAAGGAGTCTCACCTCATTAAAACTTGGAGCTGCGACAACAAAAACAACATGAGTACGCAGGGGGTGTACGGGGTGGGGCACAACAGAAAGAGAAGGGAGGGGTTCACGCAGTAATGGCCGGGGCACTAGCCGTGTCAGGCGGCTCCCTCTCCTCTCGTCTCCGCTGACCACATCACCACGTGAATGCCCTTGTGAAGGAGCTAGAGATGAGGAGAGAAAGGGAGAGGCGGTGGAGAAGGAAGGGAGGCTGTGGGTCAAAGGGCCAACCCCATCTTGCTGACTACCAACCAATCAGGAGGTGTCCTGTGCTGTCTTGGAGGCAACAGAGGGGGAGGAGAGGAGGAGGAGGTGAAGAAGAGGAGGAGGTAAGCAAGGAAAGTAGGAGGGTGAGTGGACTGCAAGGCGGATCCCCAGGGTCAATTATCCCCAGGAAGGAGGTACTGTAGCCAACACTCTGCATCTAATTTGCAAGGCAGCAGCAAAGGTGCACCTGAGCTCGGCTAGTGAGCGTCCTGCCATAGCACCAAGGCAATTAATGTCTCCTTTCAATGACATGTGCTTCTCAGTGTGACAGTGGCTGGGCAGCTGTGGGCTGGGCCAGCTGGCTAAAAGAGAAGGCCTTTGCAATGCCTCTTGTCTTCCCACAGAGACTAATTTTAGGTAGAGCTTCACCCCTGTTTCGCAGACAGTCTGAGTTAGAGGAAGTCAAGCCAAACACACATGTAAATCAACTCACGGAAAGATATATATATATATGTGCCTAAAATGCTACACGAGGAACACATGCTCTTAAAATAAATAAAAAATTAAACATTTTCAAAGCTAAAAGTGTAATGACTCATTCATCATCCTGCCAAAATATGAACTGATGCTTTGCGGGAAGCAGACGGGAAGAGAACGTCCTCAGTGGGGAGCATGCCTGGGCTTAATCAATACCATACATATGCCTAACATGTAAGAGTCATTTTTGGCCTGCTCGATGCCCCTGAAGAAAAGTCAAGGGTCAACTAAAACATTATAAACTATTATAAACTGCGCTCTGTGGTCCCAAATATCAACAGTGAATTTCATGAAGACCTGGCCAGCTGTGAATACCCTGGATTAACAGACAGAATGCCATCACCCTTCCTGAACAAAGGACAACATTTTCCCTCTAGTCCAACATGACGTTACAAACTAAATGAGGCAGGATGTAGATGGTGTATGTAAACATTTGAAAGTTGATCACTGGTCGAATCTGTGTTGATGACAGAGAATGCACCATGACCTCTGACGCCTCTTTCTCGTCATCCCTACATCTTTAAAAAGGCTCAGGACGTTTTAAATATTTCTGTCATTCTTCAGATGTGTTATGTTTTAATACATATGTTATTTAATATGTACTACTAGTCATCGCACTTGCCACTGTTTTGAAAGTAAATCAATGAAAGTCGATGATTATACAGCCAAACATGCATTTGTTAAAGAATAATAAAACATAATGTGGCAGTTTTCTCAGATATTTGTTGATTTTTTTTCACTGCTTCGGAGTGCTGTCAGGAGTATGTGTTACTTTCACACCGATGTCAGCAAGTGTGTTACCGTGTAATCAAGTCATGACCTTGTATGTGACCTCATTGCCGCAGGGCATTTCAGCTAGCAAGGCTAACACGGGGCTAATGAGTGCCATTCATTGCATTTGGGTGCAGAGCAGACATGTAAGCATACACACACACACACATATTCAACAGATCCATCCTTCCGATCACTGCTCCCTATAGCCCTGGAGCTCACAATGAAACCCAGTGTCTCCCTCAGTGGGAAGTCTGTGCTCTCCTCCTTGACCATTCCCACTCATCCGAGACAAAAATAGACATCGCTTTGCTTCCCTGCTCATTCTCATAGTCGACTTGGGGTTGACACACACTGGATGAATGACTACTTCCTCCTGCTCGCCTCGGTCGACTACTGAGGTGCAGTTCCGAGTTGTCGAGCTTGCCACTGAGAGAGGATGAAGAACTAGGGAAGTTGGATTTGGCTGGCAATGCAACGGGAGGGGAAGCAAGAGAGAGATGTGTGCTAGTTTCAGTAGACGCATCATGCACACCCACACTGGCAGCAAAGCTAGCTGGCTTTTGACAGTGGCAGAATTATTATGGTGAGGTGAATATTACCCCCGTGGGACTTCATTTACCTCCAGCATATTCACTGAGTTTCTCTGTGTTTTACTGCTCCTCATAATCCGAGCCAACCACACACATACACGAGCACATATACTTGCACTCATATCACCATATCACACACTATTTTTATGTCCGTGAGTGTTGTCAGGGTTATTATTGAGATCATTATGGGATGTGGATAGTATTCAGATGCCCCCCTCCCACCCCCTCCAATCCTAGCCTTTTTTGTTGCAGTTCTGAATCTTGGAGACCTCTTGTGAAAGGTTACCAAAGCTTTCCTATTCCAGGTTCTATTTATCAATAAAGCATACAGTCAAACATAAACACAAACACACACATTCACGTATTCAAAGAGATGGTTTTGTATTTTGCAGCTTGCATTATTGTAATTTTCCTGTTGGTATTTAACCAGTAAAGGTCACTGATGGACTTCTTTTGTTGTGCTGTTTGAGGTCTCTTTTGCCCATTGTGTTAACAACTCATTAAAAATTGAGGGAAGTCATGCAGGCCAGGAGACATTGCATATGTTTGGAAGCATTATTATTATTAAATAATCATGTTTGTCTCCTAAATTGAGAGTGACTCATGCCACAATATCAGTAATTAGATAAATTATTGATGGGCTAGCGGGTGGGTGAGAGGATGGTCGGTGGTGAAAATGGAATTGCCAAACCCAATTACTGTCTTTTTCTCCGAGTGGCCCCATTAGGGTTGTCACTTATACTACCAAATGGCGGCACTAATAAAACCGCAACTAGCACTTAACCAGTTAATTAATAGTGAGATAATTAATATTTTAATTGTCAAGCATTAAACACGGCTCTGGCTGAGAGTGAGGCTTCACAAGAACAGACAATGACGTCGTATCACTGCGTTAAAATGTCACATGTGTCATGTTTCACAACAGGCTTTTTCACTCTAACACAGCAGCGCCACTGGCCAAACACAAGCAGATGTAACAGTTAGTGGAGAAAACACACAAGTTTTCCTTAACAAGATGGCTGATGTGCTGAAAAGAATTTTTATGATTTGAAACTGGAAAAGAAAAAACGTCACATGAGGTAACACCACAACTTTTTTCGATAAAGAACATGGTTTACTTTATGAGCTTCAGACTGTTTCTGGTTCTCATGTTCTTCCATGATGCAAATGGCTGCATACTTTTGAACATTTCGTGATTGAGATACTGATATGTCACCCTCTAGACTTCAAGAATAGACCTCCCTCAAGCAAAACTGCACGCCCACGTACACACTCATGCACACCACAATAAAAAGGGACTATCCCTTTTCCGCTAATACCCATCAACCCCCTCTCTCAGGAGGGCATGGTGTCTTCCTTCCCCAACATGAATAAAACAAGTTGTTATTCTTTTCTAGATAAACACCCTCCGAGTGCCCGCAAACAAAAGGGGGAAAAGACACCAAGCTTTGGTTTTCCTCCAGCAGTTGCGTTGGAGATGAGATCCCCAGATACTTGCTGGGCTCTGCCTAGTGGTCCTACACCGCACAAAAGTGTCTGCTTTGCCAGAGGCACAGGATGGAACCTCGAAGCACAAACAAAATCAACTAAATACCTCGCAAGGCTCGTTCACAGTTTGAACAAAGCGTATTATTCATTCACTTTATCAATTCCTTATGTACATGGTATTTTTAATCAAATTCCCTGGTGAGATCTGGGCTCTTGTTTGTTCATTTGAATATATGGAATAACCGTGCTGGTTAGTGAATCATTAGGAAGCATCACTTTGGCCCAGATTTGACAAAGAGGCTGGGAAGGTGCGCATTAGCTAACGGAAAAGGTTAAGCATGGTAAAATGAGAAAGGAAATGTGGCGGACAAATTGCAAAATTAGCAATGTGCGGATGGGGAAAGTCTCGGAGGACCTAGCGCTGCGGCGAGACCTATTATGGCACATGGCACCAGGCAGCTGGGTGGTAATTATCATCATGTGTTTAGCAAGGCACCCTTATCCAGGGCAACATATATGACTTCTGCTTTAACCACTTAGTTGGCCTATTTAGCTCTAGGCTGCAGTGTGTGTGTGTGTGTGTGTGTGTGTGTATAGCAGCTTTAACGACAGACAGCATTTCCCTTCTGCAGGTGCTGGCAAGTCAGCCATAGTTGCCACCTTGGTCCATGGTGCAGGTGTGTGACCCGTACCGCAGTGCCAGGGTGGCTAAGGTGGCCTCACTGTGAATGAGTGTAACTCAGTGTCCTTGGGGAAGGTGAGAGAGTGACCCCAAGAAGATCCAGCTGGGAGCCTGGTGAGCGGGGGGCCCAGATGTGTGTGTGTGTGTGCGTTTACTCGTGAGTGTGAGTCTTTTAGCGTCTCCATGTGTGCCCACTGCCAGCTCTGTATGAAACAGCTGGTTCCCACCATCTGCTACTCCTCTTCATCAGCAGCACCAGAATGTGCATACACTGGATGTGTGTGTGTGCTTTCCATGTGTTGACGATCCCTTTTTTTTCCTCTCAATTTTATTCCCCCAGTATTACACACAATTAAATAAACTATGGTAAAAGGTTATGATGTGCAGGAAAACATGCCACGTAGCAAGGATGGCTTCTTTCAAACAAGAGATAGAATACTTTTGTCACATTTGGGAGTAAGAAAACATTGGATGTATGTACTTGTCTTTAAAAGCTACAATATCTCATAGTTTACTTTATCCCTTTGGTTGTTAATCATTTGCTCCAAGCAAGTCTACTCTATTTAACAGACTTGAGGAAAAAAAGAGAAGGACTGGGAGGTTCGGGGGAGTCAGTATGCTAAAAATCCACCCAAAACAAGACACATGAGACATACGGTTCTAGTGTTAATTAGGGAGCCAATATTACAAGATAAATCAGAGATGGAGGGAAGGTTGGAAGGAGAGGGAGATGAGGGAGGAGGGATAGCTGAGGAGGAAAGGGAAGGAGGGAAAAGAGAAATCGAGAAAGAGAGAGTGAGAGGGAGGGCGCAGTGTTGATTTGAGCAGGGCCTCGGGGCAGCCTACAGGGCAGAAAGGGGAATGATAGACTGGCTAACCAGGCGTTCATCAGGCCTGCACCGTTCTCTTCCTTTCATCAATAGTGAACAAGTAAAGTGGCAAGAGAAAGTCTGTTAGCTGCACACTTATTTGCTTCAAAGTCAGTCTTTGATAATCACTTGGTTTTGAGATAATCAATTATGCATTTTCATCATGTGACGACTGAGACTGTAGTTTCAGTGTTTTCTAAGTGTTTTCTTTAATGAAAACGGATGTCATCTGCAGCACACACTGCCCTATATTATAGTATTATGTTGCTCACAGAAGACAGTAATGAAAAATGATGTCCCCTTACCTCCCCAAATTTTAAGAGTAGCAGTGGTGGCAAAAGTGAGTAATCTGTAATCGGAGCGATGTGGAGGAGTGCAGCGCCGCTAATGCATCTAGACCCCGCTGTTCTCTGAGGAAGACAGTGCTGGAGGGGAGGAAGAAGACGTGGAGAAGGAGAGGCAGAGGGATGAGCAGGAGGAAGAACACACACAGAGGCAGTTGGGGGATCGCTTGCTCCGAACATAGCAGAAGGTAAGGCACAAGGCGCACTGTGTGGGCCCCATTATTTTTACTCCCCATTCTCTTTTCCCCTCTCTCCTTTTGAAGACGGCGGGATTTTTCTCCTCCTCCCTGACATAAAAGTAAACAACGTTGCCTGCAGGCACAATTTTCCCGGCAACACAATAAAATGTGCAGTGAATTTATGATGGTCATCCATTAGCTCTTACCAAGGAAACATCACCCGTATCTGTCGTCCATCATTATAATAGAGGGTTAATGCACTGAATTTACATAAAAAAGTCATATTGTCTGCATGAATTATTTACACCCTCAGCTGTTTTTTCCAATTTCCCTCGTTTTTTTTTTTTTCCCCTCTTCGTCCTCTCGTTCGTGGCGAGGGGGAATTTGGTCCACAGTCTCGTGGAGAAAATCTGACAGTAAATTCCGCCGTGAGGTGGTCCTGTCGTTTCCACCTCTCTGTCCCAATATTTCTCTTCCTCCCTTTTTCCATCCCTCCTGCCCTCCATCTGATCCCCTTCTTCTTCCTTTGTGTATGAGGGACAGTGAGAGCTGAGGGCAGCATGATGTGCTTGTTTATGGCCCCCTGATTCTCACTGAATCAGCCACTGAAAGCCACTTCCACACCTTCCTATATGCTGGTAGATTTCACTAGTAAGCAAAGTGAACCGAGTAACAATAGTCCAGTCTTTTGTTCAAAAATGTCCTTATGTTAGCTAAATCAATATCACAAATTACACATTATAGCTCAGATTATTTCATCTGTGGTGGCGTAATCTGGTAGCTCACAAAGAATGATCACAGTGCCAGTCATCCTACTGTAAATGAATTATCCTGATATCACAACCCTATAATGAAGGCTTGTACAGCGCTAACAGTTGCCTCTTAGACCCCAGGGAAAGGCTCTGTGATTGAGCAATTATGACAAGCTCAATTACTGTCATCATATTATCATAGCTAATCCAACTCCTCCATGCTGCGCCTTCCACCGCACTGATCACAGCGCCTTTTTTCACTGTCACCGAGGTGAGAAAGTGCTGTCACTGACACCGCTTGTGCTCCCATGAACACGCTCAAATGAATATGTGGCAAATATGTCAATCTACTGGAGCCTGTCTCTGTTTCTGTCTTTCTACTGGAGATCTCTGGGATGGATGTCTTAATTTTTTTCTAATTCTGCCTGACAGTGCCACAGGCACTCTTGCGTGCTGAGCTAAATTTGTGACACGCCTTGACAGAGTGCAGGTTTTGTGAGTTATCTGCTTCCCTGATATGGCTAACGTGCTTCTAAGCAACTCTGACAGTGGCAGGCAGAGTGCTGCCACGACTCGTCCAGCTGTGCAATGAAGCAAGTGGAGGCTCACCGGGGGCTGGCGGTAGTGAGAAGGATCAGCACTAGTGTAAATTAAGGCTAATGCTTTGACTCCTTTCCTATACAAATTAGTGTCCTCACAGCCCTGCAGATAATCCTCTAACTGCAGGAGTGACGGGTCAGCCACACAGATGTAGATGAGGAGATGAGTGTTCAAGAAAGTCAAAGATAAAACTTGCACAGAGCAAGTGTTTTGCACAGACAGTATGAGTGATGCCAGAAGTGCCAGGGAAGGTGAATGGATCAATTGGAGCTGAGCCTCAGGTACAACACATTCTCATCCATATAACATCCCTTTATACCACCTCTCCCTCCACTACGCTGCCAATGGTGTGTGTTTTCCCTCCCCCTGTGCTCTTGTTTATTCTTCTCACTAGTACACTCCTCCTGGGGGGCCTGATCCCTGCTTGCCTCCAGGCCCGTTTAAGGAGGTGGGGATTAGAGGTCAGAAACATGGCCACCTCCTCAGCCTGCATCGATCGGTGTCCACATGTTTCAGGAAGTACTCAAGGCAGGAGGTGTAAGGTTAGGTTTGTGACCTAATGACTTCCACTGCTGTCTTTCTTATCTGTCAGATATCCATCTCACAACTCAGAACTCTTGTTGTTTTAAGTTCTTAAGGGCTTTTTGTAAAAGAGTGAGTCTACAACTCACAATTTTATGTTTTTTACTGACACCCTTAAACTAACTCCAATCAGTAGTCTTGCTGTGTAGTTTTAATCATTACCAAATATATACTATGCTATATATCATTTGTTCATTCCTCCATTCATCTTCTGTAACCACTTCGTCCTCTGGAGGGTCGCAAGGGAGAGGCGGGGTACACCCTGGACAGGTCTCCAGTCTATGGCAGGGATAGCGCGGAGAGACGGACAACCATTCACAACCAGCAAGCATGTCTTTGGACAACGGGAGGATGCTGGAGAGAACCCACACAGACACAAGGAGAACATGCAAACTCCATACAGAAAGGCCCCAGCCAGCTTGGATTAAAACCCAGAACCTTCTTGCTATGAGGCATTAGTACTAACCACACAACTGTGCCGCCCTATGCTGTACGTCATTATCAGTTATTACAATATTTAACAGAATAATAAAAGTAAGCTCAAGATTGTTCATTGAGCTGTTCACTTAGTTTGTAAAACATCATGTTTTTAGTTTTAGTTTACCTTTTTGACCATGAATCATTTTTTGAGCTGTGTGAAATATTGTGAAGTATTGTGATATATAGTGATACGGGACTGATTTCATTTCAAAATATGCCTAGCATACAGATTGTGTTGGACTAACTTATACAGTTAGAATATTAAATCAAGTCATGTCAAGTTTGAAATCCTTTTTTGAGCATGAGAAAGGAGAACACACCGTAGCACACAACTTGCCAGGAAAGTAAACTAATCACTCACTTTGAAACAAAGTATCCCATGATGCTGAGAAGTGCTGAGAAGAAAGCATGCGGGTCAGCTTACTGTACAAATAGGGTGGCAAACAAATTTGCATGTCAAAATTAAAAATCGATGCGTTCCACCTCACCTAATGACCAATCTCCCTGCTGCTGCTCTTGGGCTCTGATTAACATTCTGGGGGGTTCAGGAGAAAATGTAAGAGCAAAGCATTAATCTCTCTCAGCAAAAAAGCTTGTATCCTCTGACAGGTGGGTCAAAGTTGCCGTTTAATCTAGCCCATAATTTCTGAAATGTGCTGACAGAGTGCATTTGATACATTAAAACATGGTTGTGTTTGAGAAAGCTCAAAGCGCGACACCTCAGCAGGAAGTCTGTGTCCCTGGCTCTGAGTTAAGGCATGCTGGGGGAAATGGGAGGTATTCAGCAGAAGAAACATGCAAGAGAACTGCACCTGAGAGGGAGCAGAGCTTGTTTGCCTTCATATGATGCGGATACATTTTTGTAAAAAGAAACTGAATGATATATTTGTTTCAGAATACCTCACTTTCTGGTTATCAAAAATGCAGCAATGTTAATCATGACATTTTGTTATTTCAATGGAAAGTACAAAACGTGCAAGATTTTTACTTTTCAGTGTTGCCATTTGTTTCTTTTTTTTTCTTGCCTGCAATGTTATCAAGTCCTTAAAGACCCTAAACCTGGCCAACTATTTATTTGTTTGATGACCTGCACTTGACTTTATTGGCCATTGGCAGAGAGGTGCCTTCAAAGGTGTACTGCCTGTCTGCTGAAAAAAAAAAGTGTCTCTTACCTCTTGCCCAACCTAGTGGAAATAATATCACTCACACTGAGAGATCATGGTGTCAGGGTCAATTGTCCTGCAAAAGATGGGGGAGATGGGAGACATGTATTGATTTTTCATTTTGTTGGGGTAAGCAAGCATGTTGCGGCTGGGCGCGGGTGCAATGAGCCAGACACAATGTGCTAGACTGCTTTTCTAGCTTGTCACCCGTGAGCTGTGGCTGCTGAGGGACACCTTGAAAACAATTATCAAAAACTAAAAGCTATGAAATCACCATCAACGTGTGCTTTCTTATCTCTTCTCTTCAAATGTTTGGGGTAATAACCCAGCTGATTATATTATTCAAAGCAAAAGGGGGCTGATGGGAGAAAATTTGGCTGGAGATCCAAAGAGGAAACTCAGCCAGCATCACCCCTGACAGGGATGAGCCAGAGCTAGCCAGAGTTGGCAGTCATAATCCATGCTGGGTCTTGCAGAGAGGAAATGCTTGTCAAACACATTACACGATGCCACAGGTCACAGACGCATCCCAGCAGTCCAGCCCTTACCTAACAGCTACAAACAGCGAATGAATACTAAAACCTAAAAAACTCCTGTGAACCCTGCTTGCTATGATCAACTCAAATCATCTGAAGTAGCTCATCACTACACAGGAGATGTTGTTTGAAAAGGATGCAAGTGATTCTATCAACTTGTCCGTGCTCTGGCTGTCTTTCACTGTGTAGTAGAGGACACGGATCTCTGCTTGGGTCACAACCTTCAACATATCCTTGTATGTGCTCAGTAAATGTTCTTGTTGCAATGGGACATAACAAAATGTCTACACCTCATTCTTGAACATGTCAGGGTTTAGAAGCCCTTAGCAGTCAGTTCACTTCCTGAATATACTTTACCGGTTTGGAGGGTGCCGTGTGCACCTCCATCTCCTCATTCCGCTACCTCTCACACGCCATCCCATCCCAGCTCATGCATTTTGTTCTCCCCTTCCGTGCTCCTCATTTGCAAAGGCTACAGTCACAATGGTGGTCCGAGGCGCGACAGACATGCAGGGTGGAGAACACAGCGGTCGCCTGCTGCCCTATCTGCGCTCCAGTCATCCCGATGACTGATACACACTGGTTTACAGCCCTCTGCTCTGTGCAACCTCTCTCATGTCTGTGCCGTGAGGGTCAGAGTTGAATGCTCACTATATGAGCTCATCAGTATACCTAACACTTTCTGTTAAGGTGCAGGCGGTGCCCAAAATATTTATAAAATCAGCCCTTTTATGCTGTCATAAAACAGGACTTTGGCTGCACAGAGGAGAAGTTTGGTATTATTTCTGCAGGTCAAAGACAAACAGCCACACATTTAGTAAAAGCTTTCTTCTTTTCAACTATATAGTATAGGCAGTATATAAAATGTAATTATGATGTTTTTACTTCGTCTATCAAACACAGTGCAAAGAAAAAGTACGGATTTTTAAACTGTTCGACTTTTACTTTCGTTGTGGCCATCATTTATGGTGGCTACATTCAAATCTAACTCGCCAACTTCGTTATTTAGATCTGGGAATGCAGCACCATAACTACAACAAAACCCAGCAAGAACATAAACAGTCAGATAATCACAGGGGTTGCAAGCATGCTCCGAGTCCTGTTGCACACACAAATCAAGGAACTGACTAATGATAGCAAAAAAGTTGGATACGATGGAAAAGGTTTGCCCTTTTCAAAGAAATCCAAGCAGCAACAAGGATTGTGCTGGGAAGAATTCACCCTCTAATGAAAGCTTACATAACAGTACATCTCAGTGAAGTCAACATTACCAAAAGCTTAGTACATAAGGATGGGGATGTGGTGGTGAAGCACGCTGTGACAGCAAATGACACTGACATGATTATGAGCTTTGAAAACATCCCAAAGACCACAGTCTATTGCCCTCTGATACACATACATTCTGCACCTGTATGATGAAAATAACTCTTTGTAGTATGTGGCAGTAGCATGTATTCATCATTCAGTGGGGAAAAGTGGAACAGCTACTGTTAGCTGGAAGGCTCTGAAGCTATAGGAACAGCTACAAATGGTCGTACAGGCCTCTCAAGCTCACGCTGATAAGTCTGCAGTTTATTCTTTCTATGTCATCTATGTAAAACAAAGACAACTGCACTTGTTCTTAGAGTTCCTCAGAAGAAGTTTCCAGTTTAGATATACCACGATCTGTATGACTGAGAAGCTTCACGAATATGTAACTGGTTATGTCATTGTGGAAATATATTTACATTGGAATGTTGGACTGAAAACTGAGAAGAGCCTCTTGAACTTAGTCGTTTGTTAAGTCTTGTCACTTTTGTGACTCTCTTCTAGAACATTAGTTGCTAAGCTAAGCAGGCACTCAGGGTGATATCCCTCACCAATGCACTTTGACACAGAATCATCTCAAAAGCTGTCAGGGGTCTGATTAGTGGCAATGGTGAAGGACAAACCACAAAAACTTGGGTTACAGATGTTCACCAACAGCCTGTCACCAGCACATGGCTGACCACAGACGTGGTGTGTCATGGCCTTACAGACCAGTGTGGAACGTGTATCTGACCTCTTATGCTCCCTGTCCTGTTAGAGTCCATCACAACCAATAGACACCGTGGATAAAACTGCAAAAAAAAAAAGAAAAAAAAGACACAGGTGGTAAGAAGGGGAATTTTCCTTTCCAGCTTTCTTGTTACTTTATTGGAATTATTTCTTGTGTTAGGATGGGTGCAAAGCAGTCTTCCTTCCAGCTCATATAAACGCTCACCAATCTAGCAATAAATCAAATTCCAATCACAGTGTATGAAACTCTGAAAGGTCTCCAAGATCACAAGAGTCTCCTCACGCACCTGCTAGGCATGTCATAGTTTGGGTGAGGCTGGGTATGATATCACAACACACACACATACATACATCTGTGGTACTTCCTGCCACTAACGCTGTAAGTGTTCCAGTTTCTTTCAGACTGGGGAGGTGAGCGGGTTGAGAGAGAGGGCGACCCAGCAGCTGCTTACCTTGGCTGACTCTAACACCTGTTAAAGAAAGAGGCACATATCACACTATATTACAGTGTTAACGAGCTGTAATAAATGGCTGATGCAAGCACGCAGTAACAGCCTGCATAGCCTCGGTTTCCTATGTACTTATTCTGCCATTAGTGGAAAATTCATCAACCATTTAATCTAAGGACAGACAAGATAAGAGCTGTCTGTGTCATAAGAATTTCCGGGAAGCACGCACACATTTCATTCGCTAAGGCCCACTTGTGTGCCGTACATGTCAAAATCACAGCAACTGATAAATCCCTGCTGTGTTTCTCCAATTTTACCTCATTGCAGAGAATAGAAAGGAAGTTTTATACACATATATATATTTTAAAACTTTTTTTCAGACCTAAACTTGAATGCAGCAGCAACACTTGAGGCTCAATTTATCAAATTCATTTTCTCCAGAGTGACAGGGTGTTTTATCCTGCTGAGCAGCCAGGCTCAGTGCAGTGGCTAAAAGTATGTGTGTGAACATGTTTATCTCACTGCTTGTGGGTGTTTTATGTGTATATCTAAAGATCTATAGAAGGTTTAAGGACATAAAGAAGGCATTTCCTCTTGTATAGCATAGCAAGCATAGCAACAACTGCTCTTGCATTGGATTTCAGAAAGGCTTTTAGTGGAAAACTCAAACATTTCCCAAGGCTAATCGGACTGCAAAAATACTAAATTCGAAGTTTAAACAAAATGTATTAAATTACAATTAATATAATTGTGTGCATTAAGTGCATTAAGTGGTAAATAAATATAATACATTTTATTGTTTTAATCGTACTGTCAATCCAGGCTAGCTGACAGCCTTGCCTTAAAGTTGACGTGTTGTGTCAGGTTTTATACCAGCTAATGGACGTTAACATTAGAGTTACGTTACGTTACAAGGCTGGTAAACGTTGGCTGCGCTGTTTCTTACATTGCTCTACGTTCACTAGTCACCAGCCTTTTTTAAATATTTGTTAAGAAAATCTTTATGGTTTCTATTTTCTTCTTCTCTTTTCTTTCCTTTACTGAGCATCGGACTTGTGCTGCCAGGACATTTTAAACGTACGGAGCTTCCAATTAAACGGCAACGTCAAATTTTGATCAGTGGCCAAACCATTTTTGTGTTGGGGATGGGGGGACTCTTAACCACTATTTCAAGGACAATTAGGAAGAAAACTAATAAAAAGCGTTTATGTAACTCAAATATTATTCCTTTAATGAGGGCCCAGTTCTGGGCCCCCCTCTACCCTGGGCCCGGGACAGCAGACCCGTTTGCCCCCCCTCCCCCATCGGCGGCCGCGTGTCAATCTCTCGCTGAGATTACAAAACAACTAACCAAAGTGAAGCTGAAGAAAAGTTTGTGTGTTACGCTTGGTCAATTCTTTAAATTTTATTACATGTTCTACATGTAGAATGGTAGTCTACAAAGTGGCCAGTAATTGAAAAATTCATTCATTTATTTTCTGTAGCCGCTTGTCCTGTGAAGGGTCATGGGGTAACATATTATTGGAAGAGCTAGTTAAGCCTAAAGTATCATGACATGGGAAATTGTTACATTATTTTTAAATAGGCACATCACAAGTTAATGTACTTTTTTTCTGAGATAATACTGAAAAATACCTCAATGTTGGCCCCATGTGGTTCCTACAAAGACAGTGTTCATGTTACTCTGTGTGTATAAATCTGCGTATCTCTGTTGTTGTTTATCTGTCTAAATTTCTGAATAAACTCCAGTGGTGTCTGCCCTCTATCACCAGGTTAATGGTGTTTGGAAAATACTGCAGAGTGTGTGTGCGTGTGTACCTGTCCGGCCAAGCCCTGCAAGAAGCCCTTTCCTGGTTAGTGTGTGTGCGCTACGTGTGTGTGTGTGGTGCTTGTGTTTAATAATGCATGGCCCCAAGCCCAGGACGGGCCCTTTGATAAAGTACAGCTCCGCGGCACATGCATAAGCAGCTCCAGCCATATGCAGAAAGCGGAAATTGATGGTGGAGATAAAGTCTACGCTGCCGCTGCTTCGGTGTGTGTATGCGTGAGAGGGAGAGTGTGTGTGATTGTGTAACAAAGAAAGTGAATGAGGCAGAGAAAGATTTATGGATCGCATCAATGTCCATATGCAAGTGTTTGATCAGGTGGCAATTTGGGGCTTTTAGGATGAGTCTTTGTGCTGCGTGAACATGTTTGAAGATTGGTACGTTTGGCAAGGTCTGATTAGCTGATACTGTAGGAGCAAGCACATATGGAAATGTACATAAAGCACTGAGGCCATGGTATGTGTGAGCATGTGCTTAAGAGACATGAAACTGTGTGAATGAAACTAAGCGAGTGTGTTTGGGTTTGTGTATTAATCTGTCTGCTCATGTGTCATGATAATCTTTGTAGATTTCCTGCAGGTGTGCACTTCAGTGTGTGTATGTACCGTGGTGCAGGTGTGATCATCCTCTCTCATACTTTTTTGTAAAAGATGAATTGTCAGTCAAAGGGGTCAGGGGTCAGTGTGGAGGTCCAAGGTCATTGCTGCCCTTTCGCTTGTCTCCCCATGCAGCTTTATTACAGGCAGGAGGGCAAGAAGAGACAACATTCACAAACAAGCTGCCAAAGTATGTATATACATGCTAACAAGTCGGTGCCGATTCATTCTCTTGCTCAGCTCAAGCATACATGACCCTAAGACCTTTTCAAAATAACACCTCTCAAACTTGTACCCTCTTCTCGGCTTCCCTCCCAACTTCCCCTTCTCCTTTCCCTTCCAAGCTTTTTCTTATTTTCTCTCATGTCTTCATTGTCTTTTCCATATGCCTTACTGATTGGTCTTCCTCATCTTGTCTAGCTCTGTGAAGTCGTCCAGCTCATCAAGATCCTCCAAAGCTGTGGCAGCACAAACCTCTCTATGCCCTTTTTCATTAGACATGTCATGCTCCCTTTATCTGCCACCCACATTCCTCATTTACTCCGTTCCCCTATTCATCATCCCACTCCCTCTCTATTTCCACCCTCACACTGACTGCCACCCCCTCACCCAGTCATAAAGAACAGACATTCAGATATACAGGAAGAGAAAGAGAAATCCCTATCTCTTTTTGTTGCAGCTTTAATTTACTTTGTACATTAATATTTCAGGGCCCTCTGCAGGCTTGGTGTGGGAGCCTGTGGGAGCTACTGTGTGTGTGTTGATGCATGTGTGTGTGTGTGTGTGTGTCACATTCCAGCTGTAGGAGGGGAGAGGATTAATATTTCAGTGGACCTTATTGGAGACCCCTGTACCAGCTCCACCAAACCACCATGGCATAGGAGCAAGGCAGTACACTGGTTCACCAAGCTGCTCCAACCCCAGTCTTTGTCTCTGCTCCTGTCTTTTGTTTCACTCCATCCTCATACTTCAATTTCTTACCATCCATGCAAAAAGCAAGATAAGATAAAATAACATAAGCATATGCAATAAAATGATAATAATAATAATAATAATAGAAGAACTGTGAAGAAGCAACTCTTCACCCAGACCACCTCATCTGTCAAACACGGTGGTGCTTCTGTTATGATTTGGGTATTAATGTCTGCCAATGAAAATGACACACTGGCATGTGTCGATAATTCCACTGCTAAGACATGCACCAGTATTAGTGTAGGTGTGAACAGGAACATCCTGTGTGCTTCAGACAAATGCATCAAAAGTCATTGCGCAACATATCATCATTCAGCAGGTTCGGGATCCTAAACAAAGCAAATAAAGAACCTTTCAGGGTGAAGAGATGGGATGTCCTTGACTGGCCAATTCAACAAACCTTATTTCAACCTAACTGAGCAGCATTTCACTTGAAGACCAGACTAAAATAACAGAGATCCTGAGCTGGAGCTGAAAAGAAGCCACAGTGAAGGCCTAGAAGAGCCTCACCGGGGAAGAGATAAAACATCTGTGATTATATTGAAATCTGCAGTTGAAGACAGACACGGCCGCATACTATTTTCCACAAAATATTTGATGTATGGATTCATGTGTAACCGCCCTGTACTTTTAAAGTCCTAACCTTTTGCCACATCGTTTCAGAGGTGCTACTGTACAGTATATCTCTCATGGACCAAATCTAAGCAGATCATTTGTGTTAAGCATATGTTTGCTTTAGGCCTTGCCACAAGGACGTACAAACCAACAATGACCCATAAAGCAACAAGGTGTTCTGATATATATATTAATGGATACTGAAAACAATCATTACACCAAATTCATTCCTTTGTTAGACTGTTTAGTCTGTTAGGAGATAGATTGAAGAACCCTGTATTTAATCTGAAACCACCTACTGTATGTTCTGCAACACATAACTAGACCACACCCATCCACAATGTGATGCCTTAAGATTCACATATGAAGCCTTAGTAATGATTTTCAGTGGAGTTTAAGAAGCAGGCTGTAATAAACTGGAATTTTCCTTTAAACATGCCCTTCTAAACTCTCCTAAGCATTAAGCATAATGTCCAAGTACATGCAGTGTACCAATAAACAATTTGTAGGAGCTGGAAATGGAGTTTGGAGTTGGAAGAGGATGATGAGGATGCAGGGGAAGCTTTTATCACAGATCAGTGGGTCTCTGAGCGGGGTTGTCCCAGTTGCTGCATCAGGAGCTCCACGCAGGAGGCCATATTGAAATGAGGTGCCTTCCGCAGGCTCTTAGCCACCCCTGACATTTGGGTGTATGTGTGTGTGTGATTGTGTTTGGAGTGTTTAGGGTGAAGGGTGGGGGCTTGTATTTCCGCCCAGAGACCCGATTGCCTCCGCTCCCCTGCTGCTTGTTTCCCCCTATTCTACCCCTACCCACTCTTCTTCGATTGGACCCTGTTTCTCATTTGCCTATTCATTTAAAAGCACAAAATACCTACTGAGATCCAATATGGGGTTGAGGCAGGGGGGCTTGAGAGGGCCCTCAGCAGGGGTGGAAAACACAGCAACAGCACGAAAAAGACAAGGAGGAAGTGGAGAGTGAAGGAGAGAGGTGGTAGATGCCCAGACCTCTGGCAGGAGATGGCTTCAAATGGCCTCGCAGCTCTCTTCACTCGTTCTGTCCCTTTTCTCTGTTTCTCAGTTTTTCCTCTCTGATGCTCTGCTCATTGCAGAGCTGAGATTCGGAAGTGCAGCCCGCTTGACCTTGCTGCTGTGACTAAGCAGGGGTTCAAACAATGCATGTGTGTGTGTGTGTCTGCGGAGGCTGTGTGTGGGGGTCTGTTTTTAAAGAAACCACCTCTCTGTTACTATTTTGGACCATCTCTTTCCCTTCCTGTAGCTCACCTAGAAGCCTAAAAGTCAAAGCAGAGCCCAACTTCTTAAAGTTGTTTCTGTGGGTTGAAAAGTCAAAGAACATCTCACTTTGTATAAATGCTAAAGGAAAACATGGTTAGCCCTGAGTAGAAGCTCAAGCACTGTATGACATGTTTTATGCATGGCCGCCGGGTCTCTCAGGTCGGAGAGTTTCACATCAACAAAGTGCGGAGGGTGGCAAAAGGTGAGAGGCATACTTGCAGAGGGCGTAGGTGTGGGAGGAGGGAGGAGAGGAATGCATCGAGAGGAAGAAGACTCAGAGTAAACAGTTGCATATATATATATATATATATATATATATATAAACACACACAAAAAGTGGCATTTAGCCGTTAGAGAGTAGTTAAATATTCACAGAGAATGTGAAAAGTCAACACTACACTAGGACTATTACTACACATCCATTCGATGTTTGCTTTATGTTGAGAACCACTACAGTAAACGGTGGGTATACAAATCATTTTGTCAAACAAGAGCTAAACAAAATCACAGCTGAGGGGTAAAATAAAAAATGAAAAAGGTGGTGACCTTCCAATTCTGGTGATATCCCAATGGTACTATACCAATAAGAGCAACACTGACCCTGAATAAGCTATTTAAATAAGTGGAGCATTCAATAAGGAGTATAAACATTTGTACAATAGATGCTATTTTGACTAAAGTTCATTATCAGCATGTCGTTTGTGGTTTGCAACAGATACTTTGAGCTTAATACTGAGCACCGGTAAATATTGCCAGATCTCACCTGTAGAAATGAAATGTGTGTGGCAGCTCACTAAAAGGAATATAACAGTGGAGATGGTGCTGAGGGTTTAAAAAATGAGAACAGCAAAAGTGGAACAGGAAGTATCGTCTGGGTGGCGGCATGGTTTAGGGGTACTCTCAAAGACCTTCTTCCTCTTCTCTGATCTCTCACCTTCTTTCTTTTATCTGTTCAAGTACACATATAAACAGACACGCTGCACCGGGCTAATTGCAAAGGCGATGCAATTTCCAGAACATAAACAAAATCAAAGGGAGCAGCACTTTCTCTCTTCCCGTGCCCTCTTTAATGTTATTCACTAAGTGAATTTGGGTCCACCTCACAAACACCTCTCCTTGTTGCAAAATGCCACATTGTCCTCCTTTGCCAGAGGAAACCATAAAAGAAGCTGTGAAAAAATAAAAAGCTACTCTCTTTTCTAAACTGCAGAGATGTAGACCAGCACCTAGAAGTTGCAGCTAAATTGCGGTGCTTTCATTCGTTCCTCCCCTGCAATATGTAGTCGCTTATTTCGGTGCTTTCACTGATGGCACGTCTGGTGTTTATATTCGTTGTGAATATTTAAAGCGTCAAAACTGTGCAAATGCCACATTTAGAACTACATTGTCCCAAACACTGCAATCAAGAGATGATCTCACGTATGCAAAAAAGGCAATACAAGCGGACCCCCTCACTTTCCCGTTTGACAGAGTACCTTTCCCCGTTGAATACATTAGAGGACCCGTAGAGTGAGAGCAAATGAATGCCCGCTCACTTCCCCCAGCACCCCTGCATCACAGCAGCCAGGATGGAAAACAACAATTCGTCCCCATTGCATTTTTCATCATACCTGCGTGAGCGGACATCCACTTCCCCACCCACTATAGGAGAACGGAGAAACGCGTCTCCAACCTACAGCAGCTACACCCTACATGTTGTGTCTACACCATGACCCTTGTGGAGTAACTCCATGGCAATGAATGATAAACGCTGGATTCAAAGCCTTGCACATGCAGGGTCCTAAGGAGCAAAAAGAAAGATGAGGGAGGAGTGAGGATGTGGGGGGGCAAGAAGGACATCTATCCCTTTAAGCCCACCTTATTGGCGAGTGGTGACCCTGGATGCGGGGCTATTGTCTAGGCTCCTTATCATAATGTAGGCTGTGTTGTCTTCTCCATTACACCTCGGCCATTCAATTAGCCCCCATTACCATAGTAATAGAGCGCTGCGTCACTAGGGTCAGGACTGACAAGGGGAGGAGGAGATCGGTCAGAGGGAGTGAGAGGGAGACAGAAAAAGAGATGTCACAGTACCTGAAAGCACACCAATGTTAGCCTCTATTATGGCCAGAAGTTGGGAGTCAATATCATACAGGTATAACTGCAGAACGGTGAAGGACAGACGGGAGATCTATCTGAAAATCATCTTGCAAGATTTTAAGACGGTAGACGTCCTTATTGTGGTCCACATGTGGCTGAGTCGCTGGTGTCACCTTGGAACCCAGGCATTTTGACAGACGCAGCGACCTTGTAAAACACAGAACAAGCAATGAATTTAACGCGGTTATTAAAGAAGAAAGCTGAAGACAAAGGGCCGGTTTTGATGTGGCTATTTTCCAAAATGTCAATAATGACTTACAACTACTGGCACTAAGTGCTAGTGATTACCAATAATGACTGCTGTAAAAACAAACAGCTACAAGAGAAGACTCCAGTTAGTTTATTTTTCTAAGTGGCGGTGCAGAGAGAGGGGAAACGAAGATGATGACACTAAAACTGTGTGAATGCCCCTAAAGAGTTCATGTTTTTTTTGTGTCTTGTTTGTTCCGTTGGTTGCACGCCCTTTTCTTTTAAAGAACAACAACACAGAGAGGAGGCAGAGCAGGGATAGAAGATGAGAAAAGTTTTCAGGAGAGCAGAAATATGTTGGTGAGGCAAAGGCTTTCAAAAAAGAACTTGAGGATTCATACAATATTGGTGGGCAAAGGCTACATATAAAGCAGCACGTGTAGGATATGAGTGCCGCAGACTTTCCTTCCCAACTTCTTCTCCCAGCTCCCCGTCTCTGACCTGTATCTTATCGATATTTTTCCATCCCTTTATCAGCATCATTTGACCCTCACATCATGACGTTTTTCTCACTAGCGCATCTGTAATACCCTAATTCTGTTTTTTCTTATTAGCTACTCCTCCACACCTGAACACTTCCCTAAAACCTGCCTTCTTTTCCTCATAGTATCACTTTCTCCTCGTCAGCGCCCGTGCCAAGGCGCGTGCCAAGCGACCAGTGGCTGCCTCTTGTCTCTGTCTGCGTGTTGCCCTGTTGTCGCTGCCACTTTCTGGCACTGTACCCATCCGAGGGACAGAGAGATAGATGGTGTGCGAGAGGGAGAGACAGAGGGAAAGGCGAGGGGCAAAGAAGAAAGACAAGGAAACAAGGGAACGCATGCAGATGCAGGGCCCATCTCGTTTACAAATATGCAAATACTGTTGCCTTTGTGATATGCAAATTAGAGATTACAGAGCGCTAATTAGGGTCAAAAGAACTGTTCACGTCAATTAGGGGAGAATGAAAAAACGATCCGCGCTCTTGCTGGCCCCCAGCCCCCCAACCCCTGCCACGGATATCCTCAGCTTTTGTCTTAAAAAATGGAGACATGAAAAAGACAAATAATGAGAGACGTGTGCGCGAAGAGAGGGGCACCAGCATTTGGATAACCAGCATGCATCCTGAAAAGGGCAGAGGTCCAGGTTTGTTTCAGCAGAAGGGCACGAATGTTTTTTTAGTACAAACACGATAAGCATAAATGACAAAGTGGCGCTGGCGCTGTCCCCAAAGAAATGTGGTTCTGATATGCATCTTTATCTGCATTTTAATCTCCTTGTCCTTTGTCTCCAAACGAGTGTTCCACATTTCATTCAGAAAACATTAATATGTCTATCTTAAAAATCAGGCTGCCCATCCAATACTTGTGTAATTAAATTCCATCATGTATTTTTAAATGTGCGTGTCAATGTATTCAAAAAGTTAGATGTCAGTGTTGGAATTTCGGAATCACATTTCTCCAGCTCCTGCATGTTATTGCTTTTCATTTCCGAGCCATAATTGCTGACCCCTAACTGGAAACTCACTCAAAAATCTGGCATGCAGCATCTCTGAACATCTGATAAATAAACATTATTTGAAACCTCTGGTACTCTTTTAAGCTACTAAAGTGTAGTGGCATGGAACCAATAGAATCAATTCTTATAGCTCCAGAATCACTACTTCAAACTCTATAAGTCAGTCCGTTGTATTTTATTAATTGATTTATTTTTTTAATCCAAAGTTCGAAAAGAATCACTGAGTTAAAATTGAACAAGATCTTGTCAGTATGTGCACTGGTGGAATATTTACTTAATGCCAGATCTAAAATTCCCATAGTCCTTGGACATTGCCATCCACCAATGATTATCTGTTTCATTTTAATAAAATATATCTTCTTGGTTCAGTGTGAGCAAGAATTTATAAGTGAGATCTGGTCAAAGTACTAGCATGTTTTTATGAGGACTTTTTATGAACTTTTTGTATATTATACAGCAAACTAGACAATAAAGGGAAAAATCAGGAGTTGGATGACAGAAAGAGACTCTGCTTCCTTGCTTCCCCTGCCCCTCTTCTTTCTATCACTCCCTCCTTTGTCAGTGTGTCTGTCTAGTGGGCGCATGAGGAACACGCTGTTATATTTGCATCCTAATGACCCCTCCAGTGGCCCCCGAGGCTGGGCCCTCTGCATTACCCAGAGATCAATTAGGGCCAGGGCCCAGCGTCTGCTGTGCCCCATTATAAACCCCTACCAACTCCTTCTCTCTCTGTCTCACTGTCACTTCCCTGGATCTCCCACGTGTCCTGCATCGGCACCTCTACCATCTCCCATCTCTTACATGGCTACTTTAGTGTACACATGCACAAGCACAGAGCCATTTGCATTACCAACCAATGCCCCACTACGTACTGTAGAAACCCACACAATTTGTTAATAATACTCACAAAATCTAATCTAATCACATAACCACTGTCACTCTCTCTGAGGCTCAGTGGAGAGGTGAAGGATGGGTAGGATCGTTCCACAGAGTTTCCTCTCTGTGATTCTTTCTCTGCCTTGTTGCCGGGCAAAGACGCACGAAAACCAGATTGGGATTTTTTGCATCCTTTTGACCGAGCTGGGTGTTCATAAAGCTTGTCTGGCTGCCAATCACACATATAAAAAAGCACAGTGACTCAACTAGGGGATGAAGAACTTGACTGGGGATATAGAGTGCTGCAATTCTCCTTTTCTATCCACATGTTGCATGTGAGCTTTGGCTACACCGAGCTGTAGGGCTGTTTGATCATTCCAGGAGCTGTGACCTCATGCGGCTCTAACATAGGGTGGATGCACGTTTCCTCAGGTTTTCTCTGACCGCAGTACAACAGGTGAAAGCACACAAATATACCACACAAGTGCGTGTGAGCAAGCACATAGCTCGCACTCAAGCAGTGCATTAGAGGCCTATTAAAAATGTAGCTTTGCAGTTGATGCCATGGTTCATGGATTGGGAATCAAGTCTGCAGTCCAGGCCTTCAACAGAACTAGGAATCACTATTGATTCCTACATTCGATGCCACAAAGTAGGGTAGAAGTGGAATGGCATGAAAATATAAATAAATACAGAGTAATGACTGGACTCCACAAAATGTGACGCTGCTGCTATAACACCAGCAGCTGAAGTTCCTCCTTCTTTTCACAGACTTAGTCGAAACCAGCTAGTCTGGCATTATTCAAAGGTGACAAATAACTTTGAGCCAGGAGGTAAGAATGCAACCTGTCCCTTCAAATCCTCTCAGTTGTAAAGCAGAAAAAACATTTATTTGCACGTGCAAGCAGCATAACTGAAAAGGCAGACCTTAATTTAAATTGTTGCTTAATGGTCGGACTTGGTCGGAATGTTCATCAGTTTTCTTATGTCATGAATGTGGTCTCCTTGACTTCTACAATGTGTACCTATTGAAAAAGTGATAAGATCGTACCACTTGGTGTGTTTTTGAGCCTTTCAAACATCCTGCTATGTTAGTGACTAAAAGCAGTAATTTTGAAATTGGAAAAACATCAAACCTGATATACTCATGACTAAATGAGCCGATTCTAAGTTAAATACGTTACCAGGACTTGGCTCTGCTGCCATGATTCAACGTATGGATTTCTTTTTAATTTGTGTCTAGATTTAAACATCAGAGTAAAACTTTTGAAGATAATGGAAAGATTTTCATCATGGTTATAAGAAAAGTATTGTACCAACAAAATCTTTGCTGAGTTCTATAGAGTTCTAACATTAACGCAATGGGGAGAGAACATTTTGTAGTTTTGCACCACAGCAAATCTAACTTTACCACAAAACAAGAAACGACCTCAACCTTTTGCATTGGGAAAAGTGACACTCAACCACTTAAATTCTTCATGGAGAGTCCAGGCAATGCGCTCAGCACAATGCCACATGATTTCCCCCCGTACGCTGAAGGCCATTCTTAACATACTCACTTTTACTCAGGGTATGTATTTTCTGTGTTCAAAAGCTATTATGTTTGAAATTGCTTAAAAGGTCATAGCACATTCATAGTTTCAAGAGTCTACAGAATTAAGTCATTTTTACAGGTATATGTTGTTAATTTCAAATACCTTTAACTTTAGAGTTTATTCAGTTTTACAGTTAGAATTGTCCTTGACAAACATTGAATGACCACCAGTGAAACAAGATTAATGAAGGTGCCTTTTCTAGGTTTTGCACTTTTAATTGTTAATGTAAGATATAAGCACTTGACACACACGGATGCTTATATTGTTTTCCAGTGTCGTAGCAAGTCAGTGCTATGGCCGTGGTGACTGCTTGTCAGACTGTTGCTTACCTCCTTAAATCTTTACCCACGAATGCAAGGACCTGTTTATCTCTCTTGGAAGCATCCAGAAGTACTTGAGGTAATGACTTTTATCCAGTTGTTTCACCAGGTGGTGAAAAGTCCTCTTGTTATTTCCTCCTGAGATAAACTGGGTGTGCACAGATTCTATACTGCTGTCTCAGCTGCAATGCAGCCGCCCTCCTGCAATATTCATGCACATATCTGGGCCCCGCTGATACAAGATTACACCTCTTAGTGAATAATATTGTTCTCTACAGTCAGCCACAAAAGTGAAGCAGTGGATGTCAAGTTTAGAAAGGAATGTTTTATTGTGCTGCAGCTGTAGTTTATTTATTTGTCGGGACTGTCTTGAACCAGTGATAACTGAATTGCAAAATAATGTAAAATGTCAAATAAGTTTAGTATACAGAGGGACTGCAATCACGGTGAAAGAACTACAATCTTGTTTTTTGTTTCTAATTTTATTTTTCACCATACTGTATCTTAAAAATGTGCTACCTGCTATTATAAACACTAACGAATCATAAAAGGACAGCAACAGTGGAATCTATTAAAATTATTTTGAAAGCATGCAGTAATAAAAAAAGTCAGCTATTCACATTTTAAATGATTTTCTTTACACTGACATTGCCACCACCACTTGACCACCCGTTTCTTTGCAATCCTGTGAAGATGTGTTTATATATGTGTTTGTATAAGGTACAAACTGGAAGACCCTCGAGTAGACAGATAAATGGATAATTAATATGAGGACATTCAACTGACTTGTATGAATTCTTTTGTGGCATGGACCTCTGTGATCAAAAGCTACTAACCTTGAAGGTCTAGCTCCAACCCAAGCCCTAAGGGCAAACATTAAATGTTTTGCGCAATTCAGAAAGAGCAGTTCAACACATGACCGCTGTAGTAATGTCATCTCGAGTATGGCTAAATCAGTGCACCCACATCCACTAATGTAGACAAGTTTAAGAGTATTCACTGGCAATCATTACTTGGAAGTCTCATCATTTACAGCACCTGGCTCTAAGCTGAAGGGTTGATTTAGAGTGACAGTAAACAAAGTGGTCTGTAGTGTGTATCGCGTGCAGTGTGTGAATGTTTATCTGAGTGTGATCTTTGATCGTGTGCTCCATACAAAAAATTGGACACTGATACACTGATGCCTCAGGAATGAACTATGCACACCTTGCCTGGAGACATTTCCATGTGTGTCTTCATCCCTTACACTTCCCACTGCATGTCACAACACTATTTGGCTTTTAGCGCAGGCATGTGAGAACCTCACAGCCAGCGCAGGTTTACAATCAGGCGGAGGCGGATGGCCAGGGCTCAGGGACTCGACCCCTGCCACCTGCTTTCTCATCTCTGCAATGAAAGTACCTTTCCACTCCCTGGCAACTGTCAATCAAAGGCCACAGATGGAAAGTGTACGAGAAGATAAGAGCAAAGACATGTATGAGTTGTGTTTTCAGGAGGCATTGACCTGATGTGTGTTTCTGACCAAGTGCTGACAAAACACAAAGGTACCAGGTAAAGACCTAAATCAGTTCAGGTATCAGTCATTGTGGCTCTTAAATATAATTTTATGCACGATATTTTTATAATTTAATCAGCAGAAATGAGGTTGTGCATCTAAATTAATTTCATTTTAAATGATAGAAGTCTTTACAGAGTACCTTAGAGATTTATTTTTCATCACTCTGTCATCTGGTGTCTGTCATTACAAAAAAGACCAAAAATAAATACGTGATATTACTGTAATGACGTTTCACTTAAATCACATAGTTACTATAAAGGTTTACCCTCCAACTAATATGACGCATTAAAAACAAAGATACATATATCATCATTTATGTCTTGCATTTCATTTAAACAGCTACAGAGCAGACTAATCAGTGTCTTTGGCACGAGCTAAAAAGACCAACATCTGGCTGGCTGGAGAAAGTGAAGTCATTGTGCAGTATATTGGACTTTGGGGGACTGCTGATCACTTCCATTGATTCCTGCCTCTCCAGTCAATTAGATCAATGGGGCATCTTTAGGGCTGCTTAGCCATGTGTCAACTGTCACACTCCACTATCCCTTTCATTTGTACTCGAGCACATGCTGCCAGTGCACAGATGGTAACCTATACAGTCCACTACAGCCTGTGGAACAATTATCTGAAACTGATGAGCAAAACAGGTATTGAAAACTGAGTGAAACTCTTTAAAATGGGAATTTTCTGCCAAGCATGAAGATTCTCCTTCACTCCTCCCAGCTTTGGGATAAAACATTCACCAGCAGAGAATTCATTTCCAAATTTGAAAACCATAGAATAAGTAAAATGTAAATATTTACTTGTACCTCCCCTCGACAAAGTTGAACTAATGCAAGCCAAGAAAGTCTCAACATGTGTTTCAGTTTGAACTACTGAGTCGTGCAGCTTTTGGTTGACAAACAGAGATAACGGACAGTCAAAATGTTTCATCGTTTCCGCGTCCAATAACTGTCTTCCTGGAACTGACTTCAAAAACCCTTAATAGAATTAGAATTTCAGAATGTAAAACATTCATGCCAGATATTTTCTTTCTGTGCAAAAATGAATTAAGAATGCATTATTGGATTTTGAAATGGCTTTGGTCATCCTAAAAAGATGTGCGTATCATGTGCATGTATTTTTCATTTTTATTTAGCCTATAAAAACATTACTGCATATGTAGGCCGCTGTTATATATTGTTACTTCACTTTCTTCACATCTTTTCAATTTCATTTGTCCTTAAAAAATATTCTTGCATGTAGTGTCAGCTCAGTGTGCTCTGTGTGCATATGGTTATGTGTCAGAACTGATATCACTGTCAGGTGACTAAACCATTTTACAACTTGTAGCAGGTTGAGATTCAGCTGGACCTACAATATATTTTGTATAAAGCTCAACATCACAGAGAAAGCTGTTAAATCTTCATTATCAGGAAATGTGTTAAGACAATATTTACTAACAAAAATGGTAGCCTAATGGTTGTGGATGAGTTTCCATAACCTAGACTTTCAACACAGGCCTCACGCCAAGAGGGGAAGGCTGCTACCTTGTGACCTCTGTGCCCCTCCATCCATTCTGCGTGCATGCACCCCCAAAAATACAAACATTCTGACCACCTCCCAGCCGCGGCCTGCGTCAAGACCCTGGGAGACTGCCCCCCCCCTTGCATACCCCGTTCCCCTCTTCCCTCTCCCCTCCCATTGACCCCCTCAGCGACAGACCATTGTTTACTTTCACTCTCCTCCACGGCCCTGCTGGTCCAAGGGGGGCGGCCGAATCGTTACATTATTGTCTGGTCCTCCCTTAGACCCCCCTCCCCTCCCGACCCGGCCTGACCCCATTCACAGTACTCAAAAGCACCATCTGTATCACCCAACAGTCAGGGAGTGAGAGAGAGGGAGAGATGGGGCAAGAAGAGGAAAGAAAACAAGGCGCGGAGAAAGGAGATGACGGCCTAGGAGGGAGGGAAGGAAGGGGAGAGAAAGGGAGAGAGAAACGCGAGGCATCTGCCTGGGTGTTGAGCTGTCTGTCGGAAAGTATCTGTCAAATAGTTTTCACAGTGTGAAGGCTTCCCTGCTGCTCTCCTTTCTTCAAACATTGTGCTTATTGATTTTTTTTACAGCCTCCTTTTATAGCTTTCTTCAATTTCTACTTTCCACAATCTTCTAATCCTCTGTGCTTTTTCCCACTATTTCCTCCCGTAAAGTTTTCTCAGACTATCCTATATCACCGTTCCCTTGACCTGCTTCTCTGCTTCCCTCCCTCCCTCCCTCCATCCTTCCCTCCACACCCCCCTACTCTGACTACATCCTTCATCTTGTTGTAGTGTTGCATGAGCATTCCAGGGCCTCTTGTATGGCTGCATGTGTGAGGAAGGCGGATTTTTCCCATGGGGCCGCAGGTGAAAACTGGGACTCACTCTGTCCACCGAGGGACGCCATCTGTCCCTGTCGCTGCACTTGCTAGAGGGGAGCCCCGTCACCCCTCCTCCTGTCCCCTCCATCCATCCATCCCACCCTCTGTCCATCCACTCACTGTTCCTCCCTCACATTGGCCCACCGTGCTGAATCACCAGGAATGCGCCTGCCCCCACCCCCTCTCTCCTTTCTTCCCTCTCGTTCTCCCTCCGTCCCGTCACTAATTCATCCCTCGCTCCCCCTTCATTTCCCACCTACCTTCCCTCCCACTCTGCCTCCTTTCGCTTTGCTTCCACCCATCTCTCTCCCCTTTCTCCTCATCTCTAATCAATCATCCATATATGACACCAGTGGCAAAATTATTAAATTATCATACATTTGCCATGAGCCTAGCGAGAACAAGGGATACTGTTTTAATTGCCAGCCCATGACCTCTAATTATACGTATCAGTGTATTAGTTTGATATTTGGGAGCGAATGAAGTCAACCGAGTTTGACATTTTCCAGTAGATAAAGCAATAATATGCATACAATGACTGTAATTTATTTAACAAATTACCATGCCATACTAGAACAATAGCGTGACATCACTTTAAGATATGACACTAAGACATCTAAAATATTAAAATAAGCATCAGTACAAATGGAAAAAAATAAATTGCATTGCATTATGAGTGAACCAAAATAAATGCAGTGTAATTAATAGTAAACAAAACTCATGGGTCAAACATTGGACCAGCAGCATGGTAACCAGAGGGAGTCCCTCTGAGGTGGCGCGGGGTCTGCAGACCTGGGCCCAGCTGTCAGTCCATCAGCTCTGGTTCTGACCGCTGTGATGCCCAACGGTCAGATGAGAGCATGAGGAGAGCGCACTTTCACGTGGGAACCTGGTCGAGGCGCGCAGACAAACAAACACGAGGGCAGCTAAGTGTGAAACCTCCAAACTGTCGCGGAGATGGAATGAGTGGATGACCCCCCCCCCCCCCCCCTCTTCTCTGTTCACCCTCACACTTCTTCCCCTCGACTCTCCCATCCTGCCATCAACCCTCCTCCCCCTCGCACCACTTCAGTCTCTAAAACATAACCCCCGCCCCCCCACAACCCACCCCAAATCGTCCAGACAGACATGCACAAAGACACGCAGTCACTTTGCACCCCCTCCTTTTCCTGAACATACAGACACACACACGCACATATACCCCTCCACGCCCCCTGTCAATCAGCAGCCCAAGTGTCACACAGTCACAGACACTGCCGGAGAGAAAGGGAAGATGAAAAAATGGGAGGAAAAGTGGCCCGTCAGTCACTTTATTACTCTCTGTCCCCTCTGTTCTCCCACTCTGGGTGATAACACAAAGAGGGACAAAAAGAAGAGTGTGAGAAGAGCAAATGAGAAGGCGAAAGGGAAGGAAAGCAGAGTGGTGTAGCGAGATTGATACAGAGGAGAGCAAAAGTGTCCCCATTTTCTCACTGGACAACTGCAACAAAGAGCCAGGCGGGACACTGCACTGGGGTGGCGGTTTTTTGCCTGGGCCTCCCTTCGATCCCTACCCCCAACCCTACGAGGTCACCCCTCCAGTGACCCCACCTCGATTGTTTCCCGTCACTCTGTCAGCTCTGATTGTTGCTGACTGGTTAAATGGCTGAAAACCAAAATGGAGGGGCAGGGGGTGGAAAAAAAGGAGGAATAGAAAGAGAAAGAGGTTGAGTATTTTGGAAAAGGGATGGCATGAAGACGCCCCCTCTTTTTTTCCTTGAGATAACTGACTATTTGACCCATATAAACAATCTCTGTCCACCAGAAGAAATGGCAGGAGAAGGGGGAGGAGGAAGAGGGTTCATAGAGTTTGTGGCTAGAGGTGTGAGATGACGTGGTGAGATAGCGTCATCCTTGGTAATAATTGTAGGGGACGACAGGACCATCATGAGAGAGGATCCTGAGAATCCAGCAGGACTTTTTGGCCCTGAAATCCCCAGGTACAGAAACGCCTTCACCTCATTCATATGTGGATTCCCACTGCAACCCAAGAACCTGAATATCTGGAAAATATTAATGATATCTAAAACCTAAGATTTGAGATTTGGAAAGGGTTAGAAGGCAAAGTCCTCTAGGTTGATGATACTGCATTGGCCTTGTAATAAAGAAAGCTCTAATCTGTAATTGGCCTCTGCTACAGCACACTATACGTAAGCATTTTCTGATTTGATGGACTCTTGGAGCACTGCTTTTGGACTTTGTACCACTATAGCAATATTGAACTGTATTTCCTAAAAAAGGCTTTGTCACTAGACTATAAACAAACACCCTTGTTGGACCTTTGCTGAAATGGCTGCTTATTGCCAGTCTCTAAGAGATGGACTAGACGTTGATCCACTAGCACAACAAACTAACAAATCCATCAGCATCAACAAATACTGCAATCAGGTCTGCCAGTTTCTTATCTTCATGGCTTTTCAACAAGCAGAGTAAGCATTTCTCCAACTCCTGGTGAAATCCCTCGGTCATGAGCAAGAGTGGCTTCACCTAACAATATGTTATTTTAAACGAACTAAGTTCAAGGTGCAAAGAGAGCTGCAAACAGGTGGCTGAAACAAAAGGGAACCATTGCGTCTTAGATTTTGAGTTGAGAATACAGACCTCAAAACAAGATCTGCTTCTGGCACATCAGAATCGGTTTCAACAGCGAAAATAGTAAGATTAAATCAAATTAAATATTGTGAACTAACTAGAGGATAAAGTTTAAAAGTACCTTGCGTAAGTACCTAGAACAAACAAAATCCTCTGATTTGAGAATGTCATGTCAAAGCATAGTGCCACTAAGCACAACTAACCACTGTATTTACCCTTTTGAAATCACATGCAAATCACCCTGGGGTGCTACAAAGCACTGTAACTCCATTCAGTATTACACATAACACTGCTATGCTATGACTTGCTGTTCAGTTGTCTTTGGGGTTTATAGCAGATAACACACACAAGTCACAAATTATTACCGTCATCTCAACTTGCTCTAGCAAAAGTTAAATAAAACATAGCATTACTGGATGCAGATTTGCATCATCTGTACAATCATAACATTTCTTGAAGAAGCCACTTTCCACTTTCCATTTTTGTTTTTTGTTTTTTTCTTGTGCAACACACAGCTGGTCCAAAGTAATGAGAACAGTGATGTTACTGACCAAGAGCAAACTTATGACTCAAACTAATGACTAAACCCTCCAATTTAAAGTGTATTCCATTCTGCCAGTGCTTTTGCACCAAAATTACAGCTCTGCTTGCAGACACCTACATAATCAACATGCCAAGTGCTTTGCAGTTAAAATGGGTCCATTAAGTACAATTATTTACATTAACAGCCATAAAAAATGCATCTCATTCTTGAATACTCTCTTATGGGCAACAGATTTCCTTAGATAAGTGTTTAAAGACCAGGTCCTGATCAATTATGCAAGCATTTCCATTCCCTCTGCTCCCTTCCAATCAAACAGCTGAATAAGCCACAGTCCGGATGGACCCTTTGCTCTAATTGGACAAATGGCTTGCTTAATTGATCATTGATTGACGATCAATAGGGGACATGTGTTCTTGGTCTTTACAAGGCAGGTGATTGAAAGCCAGCTATAAAATCAGCCAGATAGTTTGACAGATGCCAATGGGCTCTCATCAGCTCACTCTGGAAAAACAGCGGAGCATGAGAACTAGAGGGAGACACTGAAAGACTGCTTTTTCATTTCTCCTTTTCTTTTTTCCCTAACCCTTAGTGGAGATGTTCACGCCACAAAAAAATAAAGAGAAGTTCATTCAATTCAACCAACTAGCGATGAGTAGAAAAGACGGGGTAAAAAAGACTGAATGCGAGGCAGAGGGAGGAAGAGAAGAGATGAAGGTAAAACGGAGCACCTGCACTCAGTACTGGAGAGGTCCTAAATTTTAGTTCCATCTCTCTGTGACACTCTGGATGCATATCACTTATCAGTCAAGACACCTGTTTAAAAGCGGGCAAGTGTGCGCATACAGAGGAGGGGGGTGTCTCAACGACCATGCCTTCCCAACAGAATAGGGGGACGTCATTGTGGATCCCTTTGATCTGCAGCTCATATTTTCTCTTGAAAGGATCATGGGAGAGAGAGACACAGGGAGAGGCAGAGAGAGAGAGGAGACACTTCACCCAGGCATCACTAGGCCTTCGCCCTCAGCCTCAGGTACCTATCCTTGCTCTGTTTCTGAGCCAGCTCTATTAAATATGAAACGCTAAGACAAAAGGAGGGAGAGTGAAAGGGGAGGGAGCGGAGGCCACAAAGGGCACCACTCAATGCCTTTGAAGAGGCACTGAGGCGAGGGGTGTCGTGAGCGCAAATGTACGCACATTGCACAAACACACACACGCACACATACACCAACCCTGCAAATGATGTGGGTGGATAGGATAGCAAATATCCACATTTGCATCTTGTGTTTTTTAGATCACTTTTCACAGATATACCACAAAAGGAGCATCGTCAATGAAATTAGACCTAAAAGCCTCGGTTAGCACAAGATAATACATGCATACATGTGTTTGGAGTGGACTATGTCTTTTAATGGACATTAGGACAGCTGAGATTAAAGCATCTTTAAAGGCTGTACGAGGATATGAGATGTAGTAGCAAAGATGGGTGTTCTCTGTGGCAACAAATGAAGAAATTCATCTACACTAATTGCACAATTTAATTAACTTTTCAAAGACATACGGAGCATATTCCTTTATATTTAAAAATATATTTGGAGGGCTAATTGATTCAGGTATTTTATTTATGCAAAAATACAGAGATGCAGTTTAAACAAATCCCAAAATAAGTGTTGTGGGTGATGTGTTTCATTCTAAAATCTTTACTAAAAAATAACCTTTTAATCTCAAGATGATGTATTTATACGGCATAAAGTGGGACTTTCAACTTTTCTTCTACACTGATTGCTAATTTATCGGTGAGGTTAAAAATCTGGATATTTCTTTAATTCGTACATTTATGCATGTGTGCCCCAGTGTGTCTGAACATTTATATTGCGCATTTGCTGTGGTTCAAGATGACAAGACGAAGTGTACTAGGTTTATAACGATAAAACTATTAGAAGTGTGATAGTTTTTTCATGAATACACCTTTCAACATGGCAGAACCAGAACACATTCTTCGCTACTATCACATCAGTGCAAAATATTATTACCTGTAAGACACGAATCAATCAAGTTGACAGGCAACAGTATGAGAGAAACCTTGTCACTGTGCGCTGACAGCTAAAAGATGCAATAAAAATCCTCTTATAATTCTGATGACAGTTAACGCTAATTTAATAAATACAAACTACAAAAAGTTTAAAGTTAATTTGCCAAAAATACAAAAAACACACTCATTTTGAAAAAGCCCTTTTAGAGGAGGATGACACAGACTGATAACTTAGCCTCTGAGCATGTCTTAAACTAAATGACCCCTATCAGACAAACTTCAATGGGCTGTCTTTGGAAAACAATCAGCAGCGTGCTCCTCCCTGACCTTTAGCAGCTCAGCAAGCGCAGTCCAATCACAGAGTATTGACATTATCCACCATGCGCCATTTATAACGTCGGCTGCCGCTCGTCTCAAAGGTCCAGTTGAAATACCAGCACAGTCATGTTGTGTTTTGGTTGTGCTGAGTTTGTAGGGGGAGGATGGGCTATGAGAGTTATTCAAGTAATTTTGTGGGCTAGATGATTAGAGTGACCACTTAAGGTCCAAGTCAGGTACCGGTTTGTGTTTTCATAGTCTACTTGAACGCGGAAACACATATACCGGTGCAGAAAGGTGGACAGGCTGTACGCATATGTCTGACAAAAGTCGGATAAATAACCCATCTCTAATTAACCTGTACTCAGTGACAAACACATCACCCTCAAATTCAACCATACGTCCCATCATGTAATCTCCTTTAACTAACCAAATGTCTAACTTTGGTCACCCAGACCTCTAAAAAGCACCTCTAGGCCTCGTCAATTCTGCCAGATCACCCATTTCATCCCCATCTGGGGGTGATCCATCTCAGTAGGCCCAGCCAGGCTCCATTACCCCCAGACGAGCTGTGAAATGGCCATTATGTGTGTGCAGGCATGTGGGGGGAATGGGTCTCTGTGTCGGCCGTCAGCCTTTACCAGCCAACAATGGGCCTCGTATATGGAGCTGAATGCCCTGCTCAGGCCAGTAAATACAAATACACTGAAACAGCAGTGACTTTCAGGAAAGATGAACAGAAACAAGGCATGACAGAAGCTGGCAGTTATACTGATGCTTGAAATCCACTGTATTCATGGGAGCAGCTCCAGGAGGTTTGTAAATATCAGATATTTGGTGGAATTTCTGGTGTTTTTGGACTACTATGTTGTAACCCATTCATACTGGCACAGTGATACGGCTACATGCATTTCTGAATCTGAATGAGTTACCCAGCATAAGTTATCCTTCCTTCACTACCTGCCTCAGAACCAGGTTTAGATACAGATCACACATTGCCCGGCTTTGGTGAAGCAGCGCTATTATCAGGAATGAAAGTAAATGCAGCGATACCAACACCTAAATTTAAGTGTTATTTGCCAATGATGGTAAAGAGAGTGAAAGAGGAATGTGGGTGATCAGAAGACAGGAAGCACGTGTATGGACAGACAAAAAGTACAACTTGTGATTGTTTCCTGTAATGTCGGTATTCAACAGAGATCTGTATGCTGGGTTTCAAATTCAAAAGTAGCACTAACACACTTCACCACCAATTTTCAAAACACCGAACGTGGGAATGACTTTTACAAGAATATTATTTCTTCTTGTACTTTCAGATTATATACCATGACACAGTGACATTGTTCGGGCAAGTGACTAAAACCATACTAAAGCATTTTTAACAGTATTCTTTTGATGTGTCCCTCATCCCAATAACATATTGATCTATAGTGCTGTTTATTTGTGTAATGATACTACCATCAATCAACTGCAACATACCAATAACCCTCATTTAACAAATTATCTGACTTCTTAGATCAACTGACTGCACTGATGACTGAGCAATGGCCGTGTTACAGGGGGCAAATCTTTATTCAATTTTCCCCCGATCAGCCACAACATTAAAACCACTGAGAAGTAAACAATATTGACCTTCTTGTGACAATTCAGTGTTCTGCTGGGAAACCTTTGGACCTGGCATTCATGTGGATGTTACTTAGACATGTACCACTCACCGAGACGAGTTCAGGTACCCTCAACTCATAGCAATGACACTCCTTGATGCTTGCAACCATCCCCAGCAGGATGCAGCCTGACCCAGACGCAAACAAAAACACTTTAGGAACAACTAAAAAAAAAAAACATGAAGAACAGCACAAGGTGTTGACCTGGCCTCCAAATTCACTAGATCCCAAACTGATCAAGTATCTGTGGGATGATCCACAGAGGCCCCTCTCCTCAACCCATAGGACCCAAAGGCCCCCACTAATAACATTATGTTGCCAGACACCACAGGACACCCTCAGAAGGCCCATGTCCATTCTCTGATGAGTCACAACTGTTTTGAAGGCACAAGGGAGACCTACACAATATTAGGAAGATGGTCATATTGTTATGCCTGATTGAAGTAAGTTGCCATTACCATAAAAGGAAAATGGACACAGTAAACCACATACTTTATTTTAACGTTGTGACACACAAAAAAAAACGAAACTGGGACCAGTATGTTTTACAGATCGCTAATAGAGAGACTTATAGGAGCAACAGCAACAAAACACTGGTCTATTTTTGTCCATTTCTCTACCCAAAGCACCCCGCTCAACACAACAGTGTCAACATGCCACTACTTTTCCATGATGATTAATACTCGCAGTATCAAGGATTACATGACACCAATAACAAGAAAGAGGTGATAAAGAAAGACATGGGAGACCAGACAAGAAGAAGAGAGCCACTTCCCCTGAGAGCCCTCTCGTTAGTACTGAAACAATGTAGGCTTAATGCTGATACCAAGGGCTTGCTTGTCACACCTAAAGTGCTTTGCATTAATTACCCCTCATATACACTCTATTAATAAGCCTTCCATAAGGTCTCAGCACGTGGTTGGGGAGCATGCGTGCATGTGTGTAAGCTCTTGTAGTGTTTGTACAAATGTCACTTCTTTGTCAGACATGGAGAAGAGATGCCTCAATAGAAATCGTTTTGAATCAGTTAGGGTTAAGGTTCAATATACGCTCTTTTCCTTTCTGCAATGGATTGCACCTTCTAAGCATACACGACACAGACAACATACAGACATACCGTTCTGAGCCAAGCAGAAGAATTAACTGTTTACTTAATCAGCAGAAAATGGAAACACAGCAGTTCCAGTTTTGAACTGAAAAGCTTTGGCTGCAACTAGATATTAGTAATCTGTAACTGATTACTCATTTGGTCTATATGCTGTAAGAAAATAGAGTCATTTTCTGTTATAGAGCAGATATTGGGGTGTAAAAATTGATTATTTGGCCCCAAAACTTAAACAGTCAAATGCTTTTTCTTTTCTTTTTTTTTTTTTTTACCATCGTATGGAATTACCATCACGCAAGAACCAACAACTCCTCACAACTGGGTGTGTTTGTGTTTCAGAAATGATTATAGCGATTAAGGAAATAGCTGCCAGTTTTTTGGTGATTGATAGTGACTGCTCAATTGCACGACTTAAAGACCTCAGCTTCCTTTAAAGTATTTATGAAATTAACAAGCATTCACTCAGCTTAAAATGTTATAGTGTTCTGATTTTCTATCTAATTAGGATGTTAGACTTTTTGGTCGGCTTCAATAAGCCACTAAAACGTCACCCTGGGCCCTAGGAAGTTACACTGACCACTTTCACTGTTTTATAGAGTGCAGCACTCCAAGCAGAGTCTGTGACAGAGAGTCAGAATGAGTGTAGGGATCTTTTATGTTTATAAGCACACATTTGAATAGCTGTATCCTTGCATGTGTGTGTGTGTGAGAGTGTGTGCAGTGAGTCTGATGTATCTTTTAGCAGTGGATAGATAAACAGTGGAGACAAACATACGCTGCACCAGTTTAATGACCCATCCCTGTAGAGTCCCTCTACATTCAATTAGCAGGAAGATAATTAATCGGGCCAAGTCTCTGGCTGCTGAGCTGGCTGGCAGACTGGCAGCGGGAAGCCAGGTGGTCTTCCAGAACAGGGTGTTTGTGTGTATGTATGTGTATCTCGTTACGTGTTAAGTTGAGTAAAGGGTTGGAAACTGAGACAGATTTAGGGACTCTCTGTGTCACTCTCTTTCTGCGGAGACAAAGGGGACAAAAAACAACAACAACTGTGATTTAGAAAGACGCTTTCCAGAACAATAACGTGAGCTCCGAACACATGCACACAACATCACTCACATATTTTATGTATACTCCATGAATGTTTTTGTAACACTGATATGCTATTTCTAGCTCTTGCTCACAGCCTCTCTCTCTCTCTCTCACACACACACACACGCACAAACGGTGCTGTGATCAGTAAGCCCCTGGTGGCCGCATGCTGTCATTACACAAACACCGGTGTGGCGAGGGAGCGTGCGGGACTCCATCAATCTTCTCCTGGCTGAAGGACAAGTCTGAGGTAAACACACCATAGGGATTGTACTTTGGTATCAAACACCTGCACTCTCTCACAGTGGAAACAAGGCAAGAGTGTGTCAGGGTCTTATACATGTTTTTAAGTCAAAGAAAATAGCAGATCTTCAGGAACTGTTTGTAACCACGGGAAGCAAATAAATAAATAAAAATGAGTTGTCTAACAATAGTAAGTGTATAAAGGAAAGGGGATATTGAATATATACAAGTTGAAAATAATTAAATGAACTCTGTCCTTTCCGTGACTAATAAAGACAGGGTCAGAATGCTGTAATTCATTTATTCATTTTTTTAATCTCCTGGGGACAGCAGGTAGGTGAGGTTTACTGCAGTAGTGCAATTCAGGTATTTCTGTTGAACTATCAATCACACAGAAGTGGATTAAATTGACTTTCAAATATTTTCCTGTGATTGATGAAACGTTGTGGCACTGATTGTGCTGCTGGCACCAACTGTATGCGGTTCACAGCAAACTGTTTTGTAAGTGTTTGTGAACACTTTTTATGCCTTTATCTGTGGACCTAACTGCACTCACTTCCATCAAGTCTGAGAAAAGCTGTTCACTAAAATGAGGAGCACCTTTGAGGAGTGACTATATCATAGAATGTGGGGCTGCCTTATTTTGTATACGTGCAAACTTTATATAAAGGACAATGTTTACAATCTTTTTTGCAGTTGTCTGTGTATTTACAGTACCTCCTAGGTGATCTCTCTGTCATTATGGTGCTTCCGGAAGGATTTCCCAACAAAGTTGTTCAGTTTGGTCCAATTCAGGTGTTAGGAATTTCATTATTTAGTAGCTGTTTAAGTCATAGATGCCCCCTTCTGAGGTACAGACGAGCTCTCCTCTCTTCAGACCACCGTCTTCCTCGTCTTCCTTTTACCTCTTTACTTTCCCAGCTTATTATGCAGATTCCCAGATTTGCCTCCTTCAACATTCATACACACACACACAGTGAGTGTGTCTGTACCTCCCCAGGGGCACCAGGGAAGGGCAGAGCGAAGATGGAAATGAATTCAGCCATGTTGCAAGTGGCAACGCAAATCTGCATCTGTAATTACCCCCAGAAATACACAGGGAGCTTTCTTTCTCTCTCCTCCTTGTGCCTTCTGCCCTCCCTCTACCTCTCTTACCTCTTCTCGATCTCCTCCTTCTCCTCAGCACTCCATCTCTTTCCTTTTTCTGTCTATATCTCTGAACTGCCCCCTCCTCCTCCTCCATGTCTATCTAACACTCTCTCTGTCTCAAAGGCTTCTTAAGTGATGCTTGGTGGGCCAATTAAGGTGAGTAGAAGTACGGGCCTGTGTGTGTATGTGTGTTTTCATGCATGCATGAGTATATTTATTCATTCACCAAACACCTTGTGCAGTCTTTCTTATGTCCACACTGTCTGTGTTTATGTCTGTCTTTCCACACATGTGAGTATGCATACGACGTTTGTGCACACGTGTGAGCGTGTGTTTATGTATGGTGCCATGTCTTTGTGTCTGGGTCGGGGCATATTCATGTGTTTATAAGTGTCCCCTCAGGCCAAACATGGCTAAGCTGTCTCTAGAAACAGGACAATGTTCCAAATAATACAGTCTGCATCTGCAGTTCTGCACACAAATTCACAACCTATACCTCTGGTTTAAAACAGAAAATCTATTTTTGTACACATCCTGTTACACCATAAAAAATGTGAAGATAAATAAAAAGATATGATATATATATATATATATATATATATGTGTGTGTGTGTGTGTGTGTGTGTGTGTGTGTGTATATATATATATATATATATATATATATATAGAGAGAGAGAGAGAGAGAGAGAGAGAGAGAGAGAGAGAGAGAGAGAGAGAGAGAGGGAAATATGCTGTATATATAGAGTAAATGTAAAGGAAAGTAAAAGAAAAATATTACACTAGAATAGAATATTAATATATTAGAATATATAATTCATTTTAGATAACAGATCTTGTAAACCAAAATATAGACACTAACAAATTAAGAACAGAACTGAACAGAATGTGGTGTCCACTAAGAAAATTACATTTGGCACATTCACTGAGGTCAAATACCTAAAACTCTTCTCAATAATGCATCACATTAAGGTTTAATATTCAAGTGATGTATTTCTGATTCCACAACATCAGGACTCCCAAGCCTTTTGCGGATGCACCCATTTCATTTTTTTTTTTTTCCTTAAGAGTGCTCCAGAAAAGCTGTTGAGGAGCCGAAAAGACACCAAGGCCCTCGGAAAGGAGCTGGGTAGGTGAGGGGAAGGGTGAAGGGTGGAGGTGTGTCAGAAGAGGAAATAAAGAACAGAGGGGTGGACGAGGGAAAAGGGAGGCACACCCTGCCTATAAGTGGCAGGGCTCTGCCGCAAAGGAGCCAATTAAGAGGGAAACAGGACACACGGGGGCTAAGCATACAAACCCTACTGCGGCTGGGCTAGTGGGTGTCAGTGCGAGTGCTCGTTTGTAAAAATGTATTTTAACCTATCGTTATTTTTATGCCACGGTAATTTATTAGAGTTATTTTTATGCTAATATTTACTTGTCGGTAAATGATTTATTTTGACAAAGCTATGGTTTTGGGAAAATGTCAAATGTGACGTATGCTCGTTCTGTGCGCTTTCCTAAAGTGGACATCTTTATGATTGTGGTGTTAATTGCCTGTTATGTTCATTCACAGTGAAGAGACAAAACACCCATAAAATAGAACATCAATAATTATCTGTCTGCTTTCCATTAAATATGATCTGATGTTCTTTTCATTCTCTAATCCATCAGATTATTTTACTAATAGCACTCAATAAATATTTAATCTGCCTGTAATTAGTGTATTGGATGCTACAGGGTGATGAAGAGTGTTTCACTTTGAGCCACACACGGTTATGGACACAGAGGTCCACACGTATCTAACAGTAAAACGATGATTTATGTAATCTAGTTTATTTAAGGTGAAAATATAAAATAACTCCTTTATTACCGGGCACACTAATAGACTAAGTCTTCCAGCTGGATGCCAGCGAAAGGTTTATGTCAAATGCTATTAAATTAATAATGTTTGGGAATGCTTGACCAAAGGAGTACCTGAACTACTCCAAGAGCACTAATTCAATCAAAATAGAGGTACGCATCAATTATTTGAATTGCAACCAAATCCTGTGTGACTGGGCGCAGGGCCTATAGAGAGCCGGCAGTGAGTGTGTGTAGTTTACACACAAACATTAGTGCAAATGAGCCCGTGTGTGTGTGTTAGTGAGTGTGTGTATGCGAGCATAAGACTGTGTGATATGAAAAAAAAAAAAAAAAGGAACTCTGAATAATGCATGAGTCTTTTGGTCAATGCATTGTGATTTGCTTTAAGGAGGCCTTCTCTCAGCCATTATAAGATTAAACCCAACCTTGGTTTGTTTAGAGCGGCCAGGACAAGCAAGAGACCTGTCAACGCTGCAGGAACTTGGACCTCACACACACACACGCACGGTTACATGCGATACATGAAACAACTATATATGTGCCTCCGTACAAACCTGTCGACATACATGTGGAGCAACACAAAACATACAAAGATCATTATGTACATGTCAGATATAGTAACCTATGAACTTGGAAATGGAAAAGAGATTAAAAAAAGAAAGAAAAGAAAAGAAAGCAGGAGCGAAGGCAATCTGTCAGTTCCAGAGGGAAAGTAGGTAAATTGTAGTCTCTTTCTGGTTCGATTGCTGTCCCACCAATACACCTGCTGTGTGACATGCTTCAATCATTCTTTATTGAGCCCTCGCTCTCCCTCATGCTTTTTCTCCCCCTCTATCTGTCTTTCCTCCTCAAGCCTCAATCAGTTCTGTTGTTGCTCCCAATCAATAATCAATTTCCTTGAGAAATAATGGGCCACTGCTCTTTGGGGTCTTGCCCATAGGCCTTGACCTTGTGATAGTCTAATGACATATCCAAGGAGGCCGGGATGGTAGACTGGACCTGGCCCATTAAGAACCATGACCCTGGAACAGGGAAAAACATGGAATGAATGGGGGAAAGGTTGGTGGGCTTTACAGTGACTCCCACAGTTTTTCAGACATATACCGCGATATAGATAACAGGAAACTTTTTTCTAGGATGGAAGATATTTCACTGTCGTGGAAGCAGGCTGGTAATTATTTGTTAACAAAACTGTCATATAATGTGAATGTGCACATGTGCCAGTGTCTAACTCCTAAGTTACAATCAAGTTTACAGTATTTATAATTACACGAACAACACAAAAGTAAAGAAAAACTAAACAGTTCAGGAAGTGACAGGGAATGCGCACAGCTAACGGCCTCACCTGTGAAGCAAGAGGTAATGAGAGCACCCGAGGAAGGTAGGGAGCCAAAGAAAAACAGAAGCACATACAGTTTAGCGGGACATTTAAGACTCCTCGCCTCTTGTTCTCCGCTTGTTGGCGTGTTACGTGAAAATGCCGTCCCAAGGGACCCCTCTGCATGAAATGCGGGAGGGAAGGATAGATGAAGAGGAGACATGAGGATAAAAAGAAGGAAATCGGGAATGTGGTGGATGAGAGGGAGGGAAACCTAGTTAGAGGAGAGGATCGAGAAACAAAAAGGAAATTTTAAGAGGATGAGAAAAGACACGGGAGTTTATATTTTAACATCTTATGGAATAAAAAAGTTTGTACGCTTTTATTCATTGCTTACTGCTTCATCTGCTTTGCATACACACACACAAGTAATTTATTCTCTGTATGCAATCCATCCAGGTAAGTTCACTTAAAGCAGCGGACAGCCATGCAATGTGCCCATGGAGCATTTTTTTTTGTCTTTTTTCTCAAGGAACTTAAGCCGTGGACATGGAGGGAACTGAACTGCGACCTCACATTTGCAACCAAAAGTAACTGAAATAAAATAATTATTGTTTTATTTCTGTGTGCTTCTTTGAGACAAACAACTGAAACGTTGACATTTTTGACTAACAAAATAATAAGTCATATAATAATAACACTTAATGTCAATTGTGAATACAGAATGAAGACTAAGTGAGGGGAAGAGAGAAACTGGTAGACATGTGACTGGCTTTAGCTCAAGCTCAACTCATCAGTGAACAGTCGTTTAATTTGCTCGCCTCCGTAGGAGCGTTGGCCGTGGCCCGGCAAAGAGAGTGAAATATTCACGATACAAGGCAAGCTACTCAGTGTTCAAACAAAGTGCTCTGCCAAGTTCAGCCATGTATGTGGAGACGGTGTAACGGGAGAAAGTGTGGCAGGGAGAGAGAATTAAAGAGAGAGAGAGAGAGAGAGAGAGGGAGGGTATTTTATTATTCACACAAGGCATAATAAACCAGGCAAGCTCGGTTAGCAACACTTAAACTCTCTGTGCTGTACAGTTAGCCACTAATGCGACAGCAGTGATTTGGACATGTCCTATTAATAGTGCAGAGGAGGTTTCCATGCATGCTAATGGTGGTGTGTATTAGCTATTAATAGAATCACATAAGGGGTCCAGGGATGGCACATCTGTGTGTAGTGGTGAGTGTGGGTTATGTCAGTGTGTATGCGTGTAAAGGTAAGAGCAGCGTATCTTTGTCCGGTAGGTACCTGTAATGCAAAGTCAGTATTTGTGAGTCAAACAGGAAGGAGGAGTTGTCGAGCACAGAAACCCTGTATAGCGTTCATAAGGATTCTGGCTAAAGTGTGATTTCGTCTGTGTGTTGCTCCAAAGGAAAAACAGCATGTGTGAGACAACAAGAAAAGACGGGAAGGTGAGGCGCAAAACAGAAATTTGATGGTATGCTTTCAAAGCCAGTATGATGGGTGTGATATAGCTGGTAGTTTGGAAGTATTGAGCACTCCACCTCAGCATGGATATTTTATGACCTGAGACCCCAACAAGGCCCTAAGATTCTTCCCTTTTCCCTCCCGCTCCACCCCACATCCTTCTGGTTCTCCACCCCCTACATTGCGATGAAGAGAGAAAGCTTCCCTTCTTTGCTCAGAGTCAATGTATATGGCAAGAGCTTAGAAGCATCAAGGAGAATATTAGAGGAGAGAGATGAACCGCTGGAGCACGAGTCAAAGACATGATGGTAGAATTTCATTTATGAAATGCTTCATTTTTAACGTGATTTTCTGAATGATAAAAATACTGTATATGCACTTTGCCTCATTAAGGAACGACTATCTCATTCAAGAAAGACAAAATCAGTCATTAGTATTTATTTTTAAACACCTTTGATTTATAAAATGTGAACATACTGTAATTGTTTTAACATAATATAAGTCATTTTTCTGTTAAATACAAATTTGCTCTGTGCCCTTGTCATGGCAAGCTGACCAAATATAAGTAAGAATATGACTACAGACAAACTATTTCTCACCAGAGATGCATGCTGAAAAAATGTTTTCTTCAACCGGGCCTTTCCTCTATGCACACATGAACACAGTTTCTGTATACACGGCCAGTAAATGTTCAGTGCAGCACTAAAGCCGGTAGGAAACTTTCCAAGGACATAAAAATACTGCACTTCTGGAAAAAGATCAAATACACTTGGGCTCATCACAGCACTTGGTAACATTCATACATCTGTGAACAGTGTAAACAAGGTTACTAAATCCAGTCAAAGCCCAAAGAAAATGGAAAACAGAACTGTGCAAAAGGGAAACTATTTCACTGGCTGAAAAAAGGGAGAAAAACATTTATTTGAAACTACGAAATGTGTTGCAGGTTGACATTAAACATTTTTAAAAAAGTGATTTCAGCAGGTCACCTGCAACAGACATGATGCAAAATGGATGGAAGGGTTATTCCGATTATTATACAAGTATTATTACTTTGTGTGTCACAATACAGCGCTACAAATGGTGCAAAAACAAGAAAGCCGTATTTAAGAAAATTATTTTTAGAATTGGTTTTCAAAAAGGCAAAGCAGTTAGGCCCTAGCTACAAACCTTACAGAAGGGAATTTGTAATATCTGCCTTTTCCATTCTCAAAGAAGCTAAAGAAATGTTGCCATACGGCTTCTCTTTAGCAGAAGTTGCACATGATGTTGCGATATCGATGTCTTCACAAAAAGCCTTGTGGCAGTGAAAGAGGGAGGAGAGTGAGCATATGCGTGTGTGTCGGTAAAATATGTTTGCGTGTGCAAGTGCGAGTGCATGCACTGGGCAGGTGTGTGTTGACAGAGGTGACTGTTTTCTCTCTCCATATTTTCACACATAACCATATCACTCCCACATTAAAAACAGACACATACAAGTGCAACGCACTGGCACACACTCTGACACTCTTCCTCTCGCTTTATTTCAGGTTTGGATCCTGAAATTACTGCAACTCTGACAGCCCAAATACAATACTTAATAATCTCCTATTGTGTGGATGTGTATGTGTGTGTGTCCACTCATGCGTGTCAGTAAAGACATTCATGCATGCATGTGTATGCATCGTGCTGCTGAATAGGTATTGTTTTCCCCTGCGCTTCTGATCGGGCAATTTGGCAACGGGAGAAGTGAGGAGAAGCTAATGCGGATCTAATGAGTCGGCAGGCCAGCAGGATTGAGAAGTGTATCAGCGCAGTAATGTGAGAAGATGGGCCCATGCCGCCTTGAGGGATTAGGGGTTTGAGCTGCAGTAGACGGGGGACCCCAGCAAGGCCATATGCTTCTACCTATTCCCTCCTCCCACGTTATACCTTTCCTTCCCTCTCCTGAATAATTCCCCCTGCTGGATGTATGGGCTCTCTCTTATAGCCCGACACGCCCGCCTTGGGATAATTGATTTCTTCAGGGCTCTCTGTCGTGATGGTGGAAAGAGTGGAAGAAGCTCTTAGTCTTTATATGTTTTCAGCGCACACAGTACATGGGTCTGATGCATGAGAGAATTACATCAGGATTGACACATTACTTTGCCAGTGAGCTAGTGCCTGTTAACCAAAATAGGCAATCACTGTCTTTGTTGGCGGGAGACAGCTGCAGGGAACAGGCCGAGGGCTTACATACTTACATGTGGGCCAGCCACATGTTCTGAGGTCATGCGTGCAGAGAATAGTTTTTGAAGGTACTGAATATACTCAGGAAAGGGCTCCCCAAAATAATTAAAAAGCATTCTATTAACTAATGTATTCAGTTTGTGCATTTCTGCATCCACGATAAAGGAGGTAAGAAAAAATCATTTGCAGCTCTTACATTAATGAAAGTTAGACAAATGTATCTCTTTTCAGAAATAATATTCCACATTATCATCAAAACACACTGTGTATATGAAATACTACAACAGAAAGTACTCCCTAAGAATATAGACTGTCTAGTAAGGCATGCATTTATGTTTAAATGTGTATGTGCCTACACGAATGTATGCACACTGGACACATGATTGATGTGTATTTGATCATGGCTCTTCTCCTTGTACCTCTAAAGGCCTCCAGGTTGTGAGTGTGACTACGAATGACAGCGAGGGTGTGTGTGTGCGTGCGTGCGTGTGTGTGTGGTCGGAATGTGCTCCTGGGGTGATCATGTCTCAGCCTTGATATTCAAATACGCCCTGAAAATACAAACCCTTATGTCAGGGATCAAGGACTTGCTTGGTTTGAACACAATCACTTCACTGCACATACTTCTCTCATAAATAAAGGAGCAGCGTTCTACTTTATACCACTGTGTTTTAATTATTAAGAAAGAACCACGGAGGTTATCTCACTGTTCTCTGGGAGGAAAAATTAGAATTTTTAGCCAGCGCGGTGCTTAGAGAGCAACACTGCAAGGTGGCATAACAGAAGGACAACCAAATTAAATCACTCAAATGTTTAAAAAAAACTGTGCTGTCAATTAAACAGCCTTAAAATATATATATATAACATATATATAAATATAAGCTAAAAATATCGGCCTTGTCTGATGAAACACATTCGGCGAGGCGTATGTACTATCTTGCCGCTATGAGAAATACATCAGTGAAACTGTGAGCCACAGGTGACTAGATAGATTCATCTGGATGTGCGAGGCTACATGAAGTGAATTATCATTATGGTGAACACCCACATACATGCTGTAAAGCCGGTCAGCGGCATAACAAACGAACGTTAGGCGAGGCGCATTCCCCCTCATTAATTTAACCAGAGGACTATTATTTGTTTTCCCACTGTTCATTAGTCAGGTGAGGATGACAGGGTGGGCCACCACAGTTGGAAGACGTTTATAACAGGCCATGCAGGAGGCGTGTCTTTGTGTTTAGAAGAGCATTATATATTGCCTGCTTCCAAAGAGGGGAGGTATTTGGAGAAATGGTAGAGGCTAGGAGGAGCGGAGGTTTGACTTGAGGGGGAGAGAGGAAAAGGAGGAGGTGGTTATGTGGTAGCTTCACCCACATCGATTGCCTGTTTTTAATCGGGCATAACTTCCCTTGAATCAAATTCCCTGGGTAAACCGTTATAAAACTAACCTTGTTATATTTATTGACAGGACATTGAAATAAATATTACAGCCGTGTGGAAGATGGGGAAGGTTCCAATCCATTGATTTCTGTGAAAAAGAAAAAAAAATACTAATAGTAGTAGTCATCTAACAAAGCAAACCTCCACTGCTCCCCCTTCCCTCCCTCCCTCCGTCTTCTTTTCCATCCCCCCTACCCATTCTCCTTAGCATATTAGGTGGAGAATAATGTGAAAAAATGCTTAGCACACGGGAACAAGGCCGGTGTGTGCAGACGTGAGAGTGGGTCCCCCGGGGGTGCGGTGTAGCCCCTATCCCATAAATCCCGACTCTGGTGCAAACAATCAATTTTCAATTTTAATTATTTACCATGGCCTGCTGGACAGAGGCATTTATTTTCCCGCTCTGTCCAGATTAAAAATTAAAAATTAGGAGATTAATATTTGGTAGACTGGGCAGAAAAACAAAGCAAAAAAAGACCCACTCCAAACAAAAAAAAATCTCTATTATCTTTTTCCCCTTTCCCTCATGCAGCGGGCTAAGGTTAGTGATAGCCCAACAAGTCAATCAATAACTTCATAAATTTTCACGGCCCTGCATTGCCTTCTTCTTCCACCGTTGCACCCATTGCAATTTTAGCTGGGCTCCATCTGTTTGGGGGCCAGTACGTTTAAGCCTGCGTGAAGGGAGAAACTGGACAAATGCGCTGATCAGCACTTTCTGTCTGAGCTCTCCAGGTTTTGGCCTCTACTCTCAACTGCCGTTTTGATATTTCATCTATAAATTTAATTACAGAACCTGGAGCAATTCAGCCTAGGTATCCCCTGTCAAGCCCTCATTCACACAGAGCTGGTATTACAAGCAGCAACCTGAAGTAGCAATCAGCAACGTGAAGCTATTCCGCAGGCCCATCAACATCATCAGACAAACCGAATAAGAAACAGCATATGGTCACACTTAAACAACATTTTTTTGTTTCATAAAGATTTAAAGCATGTCAATCTAATTACCGCACAGACAGTGGAACCATCTTAAGCTCTGGCAGCAGCCGAGCTTAAGATAAAAGGCCCATCCATCGCCAATTAAAAAAAAACAATCAAGTGTCCATACCTCACATCTCTGGCCTTGTTGCACAGAAGTGAAAAGCAACACACCTACACTTTATTGTCACACTTCTCACCATGATGTATAACGCAGTCTATAGGAGGGGCTCTAATGTGTCCATAAATTTCAACGACTGAGCATACCGCCCTCTGGAGTGAAGGCTTTAATGCCGATCAATGTGCTGCTGCTGATGATCTCATACTCACGCTTGGTATTTGTAGTGACTGTTTTGTGTTTTAAAACATTTACCTGGCAGGACATCGGTAGCTGTCATCTGGAATAACCTCTATATTTGGTACTATAGTATTTAGCACCGCTTAAGAAATGAAATGTTGGACTATCTCCAAGTGTTAATAAGTATTATCTAATGTGAGACTTTAAACATCAAAACTATAAGCAAAGGTTAAAAACATGCTGAGCAAGTCATCTTTATCGCATTTTAAAATAAATGATTCTTTTTTACTTTGCCTGTCTTTTTGAGCACCGCGTGCCTCCTGCAAGCATTAATTCAAAAATATTCCGCTGTATTTGAATAGCAACATGATTTCATTTGCAAAACAATGTTTTGTTAAGGCCTAGAAGAAGATGTGTAGATGAAACCAAATGATAAGTCTTCATCTGATAATAGCAAGTAAAAGCCACAGGAATTTTTAGATGGCTAACATACTGGGAGACAGGCTTATCATCCTCTCTGGTCAGAATAATCCTTTAAGTACAGAAACAATAAATCTTTACGAATCAGTGCTTGACATTCTGAATATCAAACTTGGCTGGTTCCAAACAACTGGACGACGGAGGGCATTTGATAGGTATTATCCTGTCGCACTGTCTGTAACCGAGATATTCTTTAGAAATCTGTCACCTTGTCAGATCAGGCAAAGGGGACATATAAAAATGAAAAAATAAGCAAGGCACTGCAATTTCTTACATATTTTAGTCACTTTGTACTATTTCCCACAAAACACTCATTTTTCAGATACAACTAGCGGGTTCTATACAATACAAGTGAGTCAGAAAGGCAGCAAAACCGAGCGAGGAAGAGATATTACAATTCATAGAGGAAGAAACAGCTAGCCTCTGGCTGTGTGAGTAGCTGCAGACAGGTAGACGTAGAGCGCAACAAAGATACAAATAACTGTCAAGGTGCAGAAAGAGACAAAGCAAGCAACGGAGGAACTGGGGGGGAACGGGAGATCTGAACAGACCAAGAGACAGAGGGAGACAGAGAGTGTTTTAGTTCAGAGATGAATGTTGTTATTTATCTGGTGGCTGCTAAACAAATAAGGAGGCTCCCAATTCTGTGATTGTCTCAGTGGGGCGCTGTCAGATTTAGGCGAGCAGCTTCCCTCAGCATGCAACAAACTCAACACTCCAGCTGCGCTCTCTCCGTACTTTCAGCATGTTCGCCAAACATTTCCCAATTTTTTTTTTTCCCCCCCCTTTGGATTTGTGCGTTCTAACATTCCGCAATGTCCTTCACAATGTTCCTCGAGTATTCTTTTAACATTTCTTCCTGTGTGATCTCTTGGCAATAAAAACTCTAGAATAAATTGCATTTTAAATCATTTCCTCATTCATATAGACATGACATTTTGAAGAATAAATTGAGATACTGGACATTAATTATTAGAATTTTGGTGACTATCGAACAATGATGATGGCCACATGTGTAAAATGAGGCACAGTTTATTACAGGATAAACCAGTGTATATGTCATGGATGTCACTTTATTCCATTATTTCTGAGTGCACTATACACATCAGCAGTTTGGACAGCCATAGATACCTATGCTAGGAACAGAGGAGCTAGTAGCTATTAGCAGAGAGAGAATCAAAGCGTTTAATACTGACTAAAGGGCAGGTTTACTCCACAGACATTACCGGGATTTAACAGAACTTTATCCACAATGTTAAGCACTTAAGCCATGCAAACAAGACCCCATGGCTTGGTGCCAATGAGGAACTACGTGGCAACACAAATCCGTGAAACTCCCTCACCTACAGCGCTAGCACCTGCTACCTCCATGTCAATACTGCCTCCAACAGCACCAGCAGCCCATCATGGCCTGGCCTAATGCATTTAAGTGGGCCTCCTATTGCACCGGAACCTCTGACCTTTAGCTAGGACAGGGGCCTCTGACACCTGTGTGGCTAGAGGAAACAGAGGTGAAAGCGGAGGCGGAGACTGCTTGACCTCTCTCTCTGCCTCCCACTGAAGTGTCCGGCCGAAGCTTAGGTCAAGGGTTTGACCTCTGGGCCGGGGGGGTTATTGAAAGCTGTTGACCCCTGCGACAGGCCACTTGACCCTGCTTACACTTGGGCTCAGGGAGCTTTCCGTGGTCCAGGGCCCTGTGGCTGCAACCAACCCTTTCACCACAAGCCCAGAGTAAGGAACGGTCAGGGCCGAACAAACGAGGTCAAGGCAGCCGTGCAGGGAGATTTATGTCCCTCTGAAGCTCTCATAGCCTTCTGGCTTCTGCTGAAAGGATTGTATGTTGCAGATGAATGATGAATTTGTACAGTGCTGCCATGTTTGCTATAGTATTGTCACAATGAATCGGCTGTGAAACAGGTAGAAAGGTCCTCGTCAGCGACTGCATGCTATGCTGAACATTGAGTTGTCTGTTTCTGCAGTACACTGGATTTTCTCTTGTGGCATTACAAAGAGTTATCTGTGTGCACTTGCCTTGACATGACACTACCTACAGGATAAACAAGCCATGAGAACAAGTGCTCAGTTCAGCGTGTTAAAAATGTAGAGGTGTATATTATTAGAGCTTGAGGCTATCTGATGTAACGGTTGAGACACAGTAGCAGAGACATGGACAGGGGTAGAAGTGAAGAACAGGGCAAAAATCACAACTATTTTTGTCACAGCTCCTTCTCTAATTGTTGCTTCAACCATGCTTTCTGAGGATTGCTTTCTAGGTCACTGGGGAGGAAGAATAGCATGCAAAGATAATGACCTTACAGTGCTGATCGCACCAACTCTCCACAAGCAACAAAGTAACTACTATATAAGTCACTCTGCAACACTAAAGCTTACTAATTCTCCCTCATTCTTCCTTGAGCTCCGTAACATATAAATAAATAAGTGCAGAACACACATATCAATCTATCTCCTTTTCCCTGTGCACAGCCCTCTTTTAAAGCGGTGCTGTGGGCTTTTACCCAAATGGCGCCAGGGCCACCGGTATCATTTATAACGGGACGGCAGCGCTAATGCAGCACATGGTTCAGCCAGGATGTTTTATTCATGCTGTTTTATTATTAGGGCCCCACTTAAAAAGGTGAGGCGCTCTCCTCTCCTCTCCTCTCCTCTCCTCTGGCCGCCTCTTGCCGGGGCTGACTGAGGCGCTAGCTTTATCTATCACCCTGACAAGAGCGTCTTCCCTGGGAAGTCTTTCAGAAAACTTCAAACAGCCTAACTATTGATTTCTCCCCCTCTCCACCTGGGCAGCGGCATACATCTTCCCCCCACCGTGCAGGAGAGACAGAGAGGGTGGAGGGAGGTGGTAGTGGAAGTAGAAAGAGGAGTTGAGGAAGAAAAAAGGGTGGAAAGTAAAAGAGACTTGGAGAGATAAAAGGAAAAGCAAAGAAGCCTGGCCACTGCATAACAATATGGGTGACCTCACTTTGCTTTATTGCTCCAGTTCTTGTTAGCTTCAGATAACCGTGGTTAGCAAGCGGGGAAGCACAGTGATTGCAGAAACGACACAATGCCAATTATACATTCAAACAACTCCCTGTGACACACAGCTGACTCACACAGAAAGATCATATGCACATTGTACATCCTATGCCAAGCGATTGTTGGAAAAGCCTTTGTAGACAATCAAAGCTCCTTGGCTATGAAAGTAATACCTTGAAAAGGAACAGTCCTTGAATTCCAGCAACAATAAAGACACACTTTCATTTCCCACTACAAGGTGAAACATGAAGAGGTTGCAATTAAATCTTGAATTAATAATACCAACACAACAATTGCCCCTTGATACCTTTTTCAAGCCGCTTCTTTAAAATAACTGTCTTGTGTCTCTAGCACCAGAATAAGAGGCGGGGGAGAGGAAACCTGAGCAGATTCTGTTCAACTGTATAGTTACACAGACAACTGTCATTTTATCCGAGCTAGACTCTCGTCCCTAATGTGTCTTTTGTTCTAATTTCAAGAGGCTATACAAAAATGAAAGCACAGAGGATCCCTTTGTATTCCTTCTAATCAACGTCTCTCCTTGATAAGAAACAGATGCCACAGCAACTATGATTTCAGACCATTTGATGGTGGGATTTATTACCTCGCACATCCGCTGCCAGAAGGAAAGGCTCTCTGATACGGTGGAGATATGATTTAATGAGCTGTTAATGATTTGTCCTCAGAGGGTTAATGAGAAACGGCGGGCCTATGAACTGTTTGAAAGTGCAGTCATATTTAAAGATTGTTTTAGAGCCCTACTCTCACTCAAAGTGGCACACATAAATTAAATAATAGACTTCAGCTGATAAGCAAGTAATTAACACAATAAAGTAGTAAGCCCAACCCTTGTATGAAAGATACGAAGCCACAGCATCAATTAAACTCCAGGCATGTCATTGGGCATCCTTTCTGACACTTGAGCTTTATAAACTGCTTTATCTGTAGTATGTCTTCGCTTACGTCCTGCAAACACACCCTTAATTCATTTACCTGAGCGGGCAAAGAGCTGACAGTGTATATTTGGAAGACCTTTTTCAGTAGTGTGAATCTTCCGCGTGGTTGTAAAGACCCCCTGGAGCTCTAACACACTCTGAAATCAATAGCACAAGGCCCCACAGGAGAAGCAGGGAGGAAGCCATTGATTGACACGTTACTCTCATGTCAAACAGTAGAACATGGCATGGCAGCAACCACCTGCCGTCTGCTCCACCTGCCGCTCTCACTTCTTTAACAGGCTTCGCTGGATAAATGCTGCATTCCTTAGAGAAAATAATGCATATGCTTCCCATGTTTTAAAAAGAAAAGAAGTCCAATATAAATGCTGTGATGTTTGTATTTTTCTTTCACAACTGTCAACTATAATTGTTACGTTTCAGCTCACATCCTAATCAGCAAAGAAACCGTCACAAAACCTGACTCCTAACAAACATCTTTATCGCTTCAAAGTATTTCTGGATCCCCAGCGGGGCCCGTTTGAGCAACACTGTTCTGTTGGAGTTGAGGCAGAGAAAAATTACTTACTCTGTTTTTTTGTTGTGTTCACTCTGACATCCACCCCTCTCACCATCTACCCTATCATACTGGATAGCCTCCAGCAATCTCACCTCGACCAAGGTGGCTTGTTTTTCTTTACAACAGGGCTCACTCCTCTCTTTAATTCCATTGATTCTCGTTTGCACTTTGGTTTGAGAGAGAGGAAGTGCACCTGAGTGTTTACCCATGCTGCGATGTTTGCGGTGCCTGGTGTTGGGCACCCTGAAAGAAGCATAAATTAGCGCCCTCTACAATGGCACCCTGAAGCAACCTCCCGGTGCGCGACATCAATATGGAGCGAGAAGCAAGCTGCGAGCATGTACTGTCAGAGGCCAAATGGTTGGGAGGAGATGTCACTATTCAGCAAATGTTAGACAATGCTCCACCTTCAGCAACTCTGATACATAATCAGTGAAGTATACATCCAGGGATGGACACATAGGCATCTGTGCATGCACACAAATGCAATACACAAACACATACAATTAAATCGGTCTGTATAATTAGGTACACACATACACAACCACATCAATTAACTGAAATCTTCCTCCTTGGTTTTTGAATTTACACCTGTGAATGTGCAAACAGATGTACATATTTACCTTATCAATGTGTTTTTCTCTTCGCTCTTTTGTCACACCCCTTTTCTTTAACCTCCTGAAAAATAATGACTCTTAAAGACAACTGTGTTTTATACAGAAACTAAATCCAATGTAAAGAAACAAGAGGGGGAATCATATGGCCAAATTATTATTTTATTTCCTCTGAAATATGTCTGAGTGAGAAACTTAAGCTAGAGGAGGGGGCACTTTGGTGTCAAATATGTCCCACACATGTGATGAACACCAGCACAGAAGACAAAGAAGACTCCTGAGCATTCATTAGAGGCACTGCTCTACAAATGAGTGAGACAGAAGGTGCAGGATGTACAGGGCTATTTGTATTTTATGTTTTCTCACAGACATTCCTCATTCTTTGTCTCTGTCGGTCCCACTGTCCACTTTTCTCTGGGACATGTAAGTATGAGATTAGTCCAGAAATGCCAGAGGATTATGGCACGACATCCAAAACATGCATGGAGAGAAGCAGAGATGCTCCATAAAGTTAATAAAGGATTAGAAAATAAAGGAGAGACAAAAGAGCGAGCCATATAAACCTAGAAACAAAGATGGTTGAGCCGCACAGTGTGCAAGCCTTTACTCTCTAGAGTGAGTGAGCCGCGCGGTATGAGGTAAACGTTTGCTGTCGTCCTGAAAATCAATTCCCCCTCTCTTCCTTTAAGTGGTCAATATTTTTTGTTTCTCACAGCGAGCTCCGCCATGGCCCTTTTAATTCAATGGGCCAATTAGAGATACCGTCATGTCTAATTCTGGCTACAGGGATGCTTGTTTGTGTTGTTACCTCATCCCTGGTGGGAGAGTCGGGAGGGGTAGGGTGAGTGAGTGAATGGCACAGTCCAGTTTAACCCTGGCACCCGCTCCTCCCGCACCCCATCCCCCTCTTTATTTCTTCTTCACCCCTCCTTTTTTCTCTGTTCTTCCCGGAGTCAAGGACAAAAGCAATTGATGTGAAACTTTCAAAAATGAATTTGGCCACGTGTGTCACTTACAGACTTGCAGGGAGGGGTGGCTGGGGCCAGGCCACCGCCACTCCACTGGGATCATTTGTTACTCAGCCCTGATTGGCCCTGACAAAACAATACCCTAAAAACTCACCAAAGTAAATTATGGTCCCGGTAAATGGCCAGTGAGGGTGGGGTGGAGAGGAAGGAAGGAAACAACCGTCGGTCGGGATAGGGCCTTCGAGCTGCATTGGCTCACTGCCAGACGCAAAACAAAGTAATGTGCTTTTGATATTAATAACGTAGATGATATTGATCCGCACTGGGGCCAGAGCCACTCTGCCTCCGCTCAGGGTGGGCCCCAGTCGAGAAGGGGAATGAGGGAGGGAGGCAACAAGGAGGGGTGCTCCTTGAAGAACCAATACCCCATTCCCAGCTCTCTACATCTCATCCACCTCCTCCTCCACAATGTCGTCCTTGCTGAAAGCCACTTTTCCTGAGGGTCCATTTCATTTGAGTGTCTTTAATTATGTGAAATGGATTCCATGGGAAAAAGAGAAATGGCAGTGGTGGTGGGCACTGACAGAAGGAGAGTAAAAAGAGAGCGCGGTAAAGGGCTGGCCAGTGGCTGTGTGCTCCCACTTTCCATGTCAGATTCACAATTCTGTCAGCAGCCGTGTCCGTCTCATTCGCTTCTTTTTAGTTAGGAAGGATTTTTTTCCTCTGTGCTCAATAAGATGTGTGCGTGTCCTGCGCTTTCAAGACAAGCGCTGCGAGAGGGTAGAGGAAGAACAGAGTCGGGACTAGAGAGAGGGCTGATTATAAAAATAGAAAACGGGCAACAGTGAGGTGAAACAAGAACAGTTTAAGAAATTTGGTTCAGCGAGTACATGACTGGAAGGTCACCGAATTCTCCAAATTGTGGTGCACATTTTTGGAGAGATAATGAATGAGCCAAACTATTTTCCAACTTAGCAACCTAAACTGAAATGCCCTTGAGCAACCTTCAGAAACTACTACTGAGTTTGAGTTTGGCAGCTCCTCATATGAGCGTGTGACCCTCCAAACTCAGCCAAAACTCTAGTAAATGAGAACGTGTTGGTTTCAGGAATGAAGTATTCTCAGTGCAACGTGCCTGCCACTTCTGCAAATTCACATTCGATTAAGTGAAAATAAAGTTGACTATTCCTCCAGACAACCTGTCTACAACAGGGAGACATAGTTATTCTAGATAAACCAAAGGGTTTCTCTCAGTAACAAATAAGAGACGAGGCAATGCTATAAATAATTAGCAGGTTGAAACTGACAGCTTAGGAGGCAGAAATGTTGAAAAGCCAAGCATGAACATACACCGATCAGGCATAACATTATGACCCTCCTAATACTATGTAAGTCTCATTGTACCTCCAAAACAGTTGTGACTCATCCTTCTGAGGGTGTCCTGTGGTGTCTGGCAGTTGCTAGTGGGGGCCTTTGGGTCCTATGGGTTGACGGGAGGGGCCTCTGTGGATCATTCCATAGATACTTGATCAGTTTGGGATCTAGTGAATTTGGAGGCCAGGTCAACACCTTGTTGTTATTGACGCTATATAAATAAACTGAATTGTGCTGTTCTTCATGTTTTTTTTTAGTTGTTTCTAAAGCGTTTCTGTGTGTGTGCATGTGTCAGGCTGCATCCTCCTGGGGATGACTGCTGCCATCAAGGAGTGTCATTGCTATGGGGTGGGGGTTTCTGGTGGTAGGTACATGTCTAAGTAACATCCACATGAACGTCAGGTCCAAACATTTCCCAGCATAACATTGCATTGTCACAAAATTGTCGATGTTATTTACTTCTCCTGTCAGTGATTTTAATGTTCCCACCAAACATAATCTCACAAACAAACCACAATTAGAAGCTGATGTTTGGTTTTCTCTCTAGTTCTAGTCCATTTATGAAGCAGCACTGTTTTCTTTACTGGGGCAAATTCATCTGACAGAAAGAGAACATTCACATTCACACACATCAAGCTGAAAGGGATCTGTGCCATATTATGTCTCCTTTAAGAGATGGGAAACCAAGGGAACTATAGGAGAATAGCTGGCCAGACAGCACATAGCTAGGTAATTTATATCACCCCTGACAAAGTGATTTTTACAGAACTTGAAAAACGACACTGCCTGAGGACCTCGAAACTGAACGAGCAGCATTTTGCCGCTGTGCTGTCTCATAAATGAAATGACAAGAAAAGTTGTGCAATAGTAGAAGACGTGAGAAACACAGAGGACTGAGGCAGGTGACTTTAAAATATATATTAAAAAGCAGAATAAGCGAGTGGGTGAGTAACACAACCAGTGGGACTTGCCATCATTTGCATCTAGCTTCCTTCTGGACGGAGCCTGGGCATTATTTACATTGGCTAGTGCTTTTCCCACAGGAGGCAAACCGGAGAACAAGCCTCCCTCCAGCTCACTCTTTCACGTCGCTCTTTCTGTATCACTCTCTCTGTTTCCTTGCTCCTTCTGTTGTCACAGGGACAGAGGTGAGCCCTGACAAGCCAGGGCCAAGTATTTGCATATAAAGAGCTTGCATTCTTTCTACATGTCCTTCCCTTCCTTTGCTGGCAACTAATGATACACACGCATGACATATCTGCCAGGTTAAAAGCCACTGGTCTTAAGCCAGCTGCTGCCATGGTGTCTTACACTGTGTTGTGATTAAGGCACTGATGTACTGTATGTATACTGTACGTGAGCACGCACATGCTTATACCAGCTCCATGAATGCATGCACACATGTGGACAGGGGGAGAAACACACAAAGCCTTTTTCTTTCAGTTAATTGAGGATTCATTAACTCCAATGAAAACTCAATTGTAAGTGTGATGAATATTTCATGTGACTTGGGCCCACTGTTAAACACACTCCAAAAAAGGTGCAAATTTCCTTCTTCTTATCATTGCTGGCATAGGCAATGTTGTCTCCCAACCTGTTAACCACCTTGCAGCATTTTAAAACAGTCACAAGAAGCCTCACACACACCTTTCATTGATTTGTTTGTGTTGCATGCTATCTCAGTTTGCTAACAACTGAATATATTAGAAACCTACTGTTGCCAAGGAATAAACAATGGCACCACGTTGACTACTTCGACTTCACAGTTGATAATAGTATAATGGGTGATGAAAATGAAGTGGTCATGTAGGTGAATTAATGTTTTTGTTCTTTTTCTGTTTAAAAATCCAACAACAAGGGCTGAACAGCGTGAGCAAGAACAACCCAAGGAAAGCGCTACCAACAAGACTATCATCAGCAAATTAGAAACGCTTTAAAGAAAAACACTAAAAGCAGATGACAACAGTAACAACTAGCTTATGACCAACACAACGCTCATTTTCATTTCATACTAGTAAAACTTTCAACTGTGTAGCTGAATGGAACGCCAGCGTTTCTGTAATTGCTGTAACTGTATCCCATCTTGTTAAACATGATGCCTGTGGAAAGAAAGGCAGGTAATGTTAGTGACTATTTAGCTACGGGCTTCATTTGCATCTGAATCTCACACAATAATGAGTCACACATTGCTCCCATTGGTGTTGGTTAAGCTTTGTAGTGCTGACATTTTAGTTTTGTACAAACTTTTCCCAGCCCTTTTCTTCACCGTCAGACACAGGAAAAATCAAGGCCACTTACATGACTGCAGAGGTAGCACATATCTCAATTTTGCAATTTTGGCATTTTCAACAACAACAAAAAAAAAAAAAAACTAATTAAATTAATCATTACATGATCCAGCAAAAACACACAATACAAAATGTGCAATGCAGTGGCTGCAAAGGCTCAGATAGTGGCCCACATTTGTTTTTCCCTTGTTTGAATACATGGGTCAAACATCTGACCTTCAGGCGTTGTAGAGATATTTCTGTGAAAGACAAACGGGAGAATGGTGGCCGGGTGTGGGGCTGGGACACCCAGCAGGACATGTTGGCAAACCAGGATTCATGCTTTTCTAGACAGTGTGTCCATCCGTGCCAATGGCCCCCCCACTGAGAGGCACAACTACAGCTACCACTGCACACACACTTACATAAGCATCTCTCTGATCTATTCACAGACCAGAACAAAAGCAGAGGACCAGGACATATTCCTGTGTGTTTGTGAGCTCTTTTACTTCCTGTGTGTGTATATCCATCTACACATCACCCCTACAGTCATCGCACACACTTACACACATCCATTTTCACCCGTTCTTTAATGCTTGTCTGCAAATGTCTATGTGCAAGTTCTTTTTTTCATTAGGCCAAAACACAAACTAACAGTGAAAAAAAAAATCAAGTGGGTGTGAGTATTAGAGAATGCCTTCCCTCTCCTACTGCTATATTAAATATTGAGTCAGAAATGAGCTGGAAGGTGTCTGTAAATGCTAAATAATGGAGAGGCTGCATTCGTCTGGGTCAGAGCTCTCTCTCTCGCTCTGTCTTCTCTCTGATACATTATTAAATGAGGATGCACTTCCCCATCGCAGCAGGAGAGAACAAGGGGCAGGGGGGCACCCTGTCTTCTCCACAGGAATGGTGGGAGGGTGGAGGAAAAGGAGGGGGTGGCGAGGGATAGGTGCAGGTTCACAGACTAGGTGTGTGTGTGTGTGTGTGTGCAGCGAGAGGATTAGGTGGGCACACCAAGCAGTGGGCAAGAGAGACGAAAGCATCCTCCAACTTGGCACCCCTCCCCATCTACATCTCCATTACACACACATATACACACACACAGCCTCCTTGCAGAAGTACCTTGAGCCCATTTGTACTAATGACTCTCTGTGCCTAATGCACTTTATGGAGGACGAGGTTGGATATTCATTTGGAAGGAGGCAAGGGGTGGGGGAGGTGTCAGGACGAAGTGCTCTGCCATACGGCTTCCCGTCCGCCCGTTTTAGCTGGCCGATTTTTTAGCAAGGGTCTCAGCCAGCGCTTGGTCCGGCGGTAATGTGATTCATCACAGGTAAAGTAGGTAGGAGCCCTGATTTTCCCCAGGCTTTCTCAGCTGTCGAGAAGCCCGTATGCATAACAAGAGGAAGTGCCCGGATAACTAATCAAAGAATTGCAAATAAAAGTCTGGTGCACGGGGAAGACAAAGTAAACTAAGGTATTCACGTTTGGTGCATGTGTACTTAATGTATCCTGCTACTATTCACACTGAGTGATTTATCTTTTTTTCTACTTTGCTTCGGTGTTATATTCCAAGTCTTTGCGGGATTATAAATCAAATTTTCCTTATTGACTTTTAAATAACATCAATTGCAAAAAAAAAACCCAAAAAACCTCAAGGACAACAGAAGAAGTATAATAAATGAGCGGGTATAAATGTTTGCTTGGGAAGTAGATGCCATGTCTGCCAGCCTTAGAGGATTTCCCTTATCATATTTTCTGTGACTTCCGTGTGTTCAGTTCCAGCAGAGGGTGTTTCATATGTGAACCGTTCCAAGCGTGCGTGGCATGAAGCAAGTCTTGGAAATCACTCTCATCCAAGGTGACAGTGCCAATAAACATTTCTCTTCTTCAGTTTTATGTATTCCTGTGTATCTGTCTGCTCTGGGAACGTAGTTACGGCAGATGGGGGAGGTTCCCGTATCCTTTGAACACAGTGGAAGCTCGAGCGCAGAGACTGGTGGGGTCCCATAGTCGGGAGTTACAGGGACCCCCCACTCTCCCCCGGCTCATTTGCTCACCACCAGGGAGGACGTTCCTGCAACCGGTGGCGGTATCTGAGGACAGAATGAAAACAAACCAGCGCCAGTGACAAATGCACACAAGCCGGTTCAAGTACAAACTCAGACTCTTTTTCTTTCCCCTGCACATACAGTGAGGCGGTATAATAAATAAATAAGTCATAAAGAGAAGAATCGTTTGATGTTACCTTGTGCTGCCTGAGGCCAACACTACACTGGGGAGCACTGCCACCCCTAGCACACACACACACATACACTCTCTCCTGAGAGGTAACTAACATAAGGGGTGGAGGGAGAGGAGCAGTCTCCGTGCCCGAAAGGCCCTGCGGACCACCTTTGGATCCAGGAGGGATTTTCAGTGCAGACTGGAGCCAAGAATGTGGCGTGTACAAATGCAGGTGTGGCACAGGCTCTAATGTGCTGGATGCATTGGGAAAAGCTCTCGTACAATACAAATAAATATCTGAATGTTTGCACATAAAGAAGAAAAGACAGCAAACCACCTTTATATTAATAATCCGAATGTGTGAGTATGTAAGAGTATTTATATTTTGATTATTAGAAAGAAGAATGAATACAAATTCATATACACACTTAAAAGCTCCATTTATAAAAACATATTTACAGGATATATATCAAAATGATCGTCTCTCTCACTATATGCACAACAAATCCTGTAAAGCATATCCTGCTGTGGAAACAACATACTGTAATTGGTAATGTTGTTTTATGTTTTATTATTATTCTACAATACACTTTTAACCTCTACAGAAGAATCTAAAACACATGTAATGAATAATTATTTGAAATGAGGCAGGGAGGAATACATTAGGTGTAAGGGTTCAGTCTGGTTTAGTTCATCCTGTACCACCTGTGTTACTTCGAAACTTGCTTTGTTCCTTTTTTTCTTTCCTCCACCCTGCAGAGCATTCACCTGATAGTTGGCCAGGACTCAGTTATTTTGGCACCTCTCCCTCAGCGAAAATGACTCTTTCCCGGGGCACTGACAACCACCTGCACCATATCCCGGGGCTTTCAAAGAGCTGCGGTGTGTGTTTAACTGGATAAACATGTCAGTGCATGTTCAGGTGTTACTGTGTATTATATTTTTGGTAGAGGATGTACTCTTTGGAAAAGAATATTTGCAGAGAGATCACACTCTAAGATGTTATTGATCAGATGACACGTATCAACTTTAAGTGTCCTGCCTGCTCAAATGGGAATTCCCATCAACACGTAGCTTGAAGATGAAGGCAACTTTATCACTGGAAAATTGTACAAGCAGTACTGACAGTAAACCCTGAATTCAGGTTACAATAAACCTCGATTAGCGTGCTGCGAACGCGTGACCTTAAAATACTTTAATTAGATTGTGTTAACTGGAAAAACAAATCAATAAAATTATGTCATCACATGCAATCAAGCCCTGCACACTTCCTACAAACGTTGTCTGAAGTTTATTCTCACAACTGTTAAACACAGAAGCAAATCCCCAGAAGCCAAGCCACTAGGAGGCACAGGAATCAGAGCAGCTAACAACAGCTGATAGCTGTGAATACTTGAGCCATGTTTACAAGATTGTTGATTGTCCACACATCAAGTCATTTGGCCCTGCAGGAATTAAATGGACTTCTAAATTTGTTGATTGTGTTGCTTGCATTGCCGTCATGGGGTAAATTAATCCAACAAAATGTCTGGTCATGTTGGGAGGAGTCTGTTCGCTGAATTCCATTGATCGGTAAACTATTCTTTGATGATCCACCAATCAGGTGTAACATTATGACCACTAACAGGAGAAGTGAATAACACTGATTATCTCTTCATCATGGCACTTGTTGGTGTGTGGGCTATAATAGGCGGTCTGTGTCAGAAGGAGGAAAAATGGGCATAAGGATTTGAGAATGTCTGACAATTGTGATGGCTAGATGACTGAGTCAGAGCATCTCCAAAACCCCAGCTCTTGTGGAGTGTTCCTGGTTTCAAAATGCTGAAGAAGTTAATGCTGGTTCATATAACTTTATATATATTTATATTTACATAAATCAAGTGATGAAGCTTTGTGACTTATTTTACAAATTGCTATGAGACTGGACTCCCTTTCCAAGTTGTCATGTCAGCATGAAAGACTCTTCCAGTAAAAATACATTAATTTCAAAGCCGTGTTCTGTTTCATCAAAATAGATCTACAATTTAAGTCCATGGAAGAAAAAAATCTATTACTTTGATTGCATTATTATTTCAATTCTATTTCAGTATTGATGTTTTTGATGAAGTTTTTTGATTTTGTCCATCTTTTATGTGTTAAATAGAGCTTTGTTCATATTTTGTAAATTACTTCTTTATTATTATACCTGTAAATAATGGAAAATGTTAATGTAAAGTATATTTTTCATTAAAAAGTGCAGTGAAAGTCTTTGCTTAGGTCTTAAAGACAAAAAAAACATTAGCATTCAAACAGTTGTTAATGTGTGACTTGGGTTTGTGTTGCTCGCTGCACATAAACCCAAGGATAATATATTCAATTCTAACACCATTAACTATATTTGCAAGCCAATATATAATGGATTGACATTGCACAGTGAAGTCTGGCCTGTGGCAGACCTATAGCTGCCACATTTGATCACTAAATGTTAATCAGTGTTAGGCTTGATCTTCTCAAAGGTTTTGAAAAGTATCACGATGTACACAAGGCCTGCTTAACTGTTGTTGTTTTAGTCAGTTTCTGCCTGGTGGCACTGGCCCACACTGGCGTTAAAGTCTTTTAGCTGGCATATGTTAGAATGTGGGGGATTTAATCTTCCATGCCTCACAGCTGGGGCCTCGTTGAATAATGTAAGACACACAGGGGCAGTCTGTGGCTCAATTTTACGTTTGCCCTCTTCAAATACTTGCTCCTTGCCAAAAGCGTTGCTCAGAGTTTTGCGGGCAAATAAGAAGAAACAGATAATCGAGCCAGGGAACGCTGCAGAACTTGTAAGACCTCTGTTCTTTATTTAGATAGCCATAATGATGACATATTTATACACTGAATGATGTAATTAAATTGTGGAATGAGGGCACTGAGGTGGAATTTATGGAATTAAACAATTAGCAGCAGCATGAGCACTGAGAACTTCCCACGATGGCATTCTCTGGCTATTTTGAATGGAAATATTGAAGAGTAGTGTGGCTCTGTCTGTACTGAAAAAATAAAATAAAATAAAAAAAATAGGATTCAGCCTGCTGAGTTGCATGTTCAGTGTGAATATAGATTTTTTTTTTTTTTTTTTAGATTTTTTATTTTATTATCGTGTCATGCATTAGCATGCCCAGCCCACAAGGGCTTACAAGACACCATTATAAAACACAAACAGACCAAAAACCAGAGACAGATGCTAAACAATACTAAACAAAATAACATTAACGATATAAACTATCCTGACGCTTCATCCAGGCTTTTGTAACAAAAGAGGCTAACGTATGAACACTGAAAGTAAACAAACATTCCAACCTGGCATCATCATTACTCCAAAATATTTCTGGGTTTTGAGCAAACAGTTCACTTATAACAGGTACTCTTAGTTCATCATAGAAGGGACAATATAAAAGAAAATGTGATTCATTCTCCACTTCTCGTAAATCACAAAGTTCGCAGAGTCTCATATAAATGATGTAGAAATTGGAACAAAAAAAGTTAGGGAACCACTTTGACTTAATATAACATGCCTATAATATGCTTCTGTTTTCAAACTACGCTTTCACTGTGATGTTTTGTCCGTCTCCGAAGAGCCACGGCCCAGCCACTCCTGACTGCACAGTCAACTGGGGCATCTCGCACACAGGTCAAAAAGTGACAAAACACTGACGGTGCAAACATCCAACAAACACACATGTAAAAACACTCTAAAACTAAGTGAAACTAAAAGCACTATACACCCTTCAATATGAACTCAGCTGGTTACTAAGTCCATTTTTGCAAACAACCTTGCAAACAGAGCATCTTTGAATAATCCTCCAGTTTGTTTACGAGTAATGAGCGGTCGCTGACTGATGTGGTGTGCTGATAGCTGAAGGGAAATGAATGGGTCTTCCATGTTTAAACAGGAGCATTAGGGTAAAGAGGTTGTTGGGATTTGCATGGATTTCATCCTCGTGAGGCGGTCAGCTCATGACTGCCCATAGATATTGGGTTAAATTCCAAACAAATACAAACACAGACAGGGAGTAATGGGGTCTGGTCTGGGATGGGATGGTGTTAGTCTGTTTTTGGGAGACTTGGGGGAGTGGATAGATATGTATTCGGGATATTTTGTGTGTATAAGTGGTGTTTTTACTTATGCGTGTACTATGTGTGTTCCACTGACGCATACATGATTACATGCAAGCATGCCTCTGTATGTGCGTGAATGATGAAGTGTGCGTGCCTGTGAGTTCTTATAGGAGCGTGCGTCCAAATGTATGAGGCTGTGTTTTGTATTTGTGTACTATGTGTCCATTTGATGAGGGCCAAAACACACAAGAGGAAAGCTGCCCAAAGGGTGATTGAAGTTGCTGACATTTTAAGGCGATTGAAAACAAAAGCTAATAGGCAGCACCACGTGCTGGAATCGTGTCTGGTTCATGTTTAACAAAACAAGGTCACAGGGGTTGTCAGGCCATGAATTCCATAAATAACTTGATAATGGGATTTTAAAACAAGCCGTCCACCAGTCATCTCCCCTCCTCTCACACCCTCCCTTTTGCCCGTAACGGGCCCTGTGTGTGTGTATGTGTGTGTCTTCAGAATAGAGGGAATATTAGAATGCAAATGGATTCACACCGCATCCTCATAAACAACGGTGTTCATTTAACCCTCGACCCCTGCATTTAACTGCCCATCAAGTCATTTGTGTTGGGCAAGACACGTGGAAGTAGGCTGAGCAGGGCCAGCAGGGGTGTGTGTGCGTGTGTTAGCGTGTGTGCAAGCATGCACAATGGCGTAAAAAAACTTGTGGGTATGTGTACATTAATGTGTGTTTTTGAACACAATTATAGATGTGTTCGTACGGCTGTATCAGTGTTTGGGTATGCGTTTATGTCTGTTTGTGTGGTGGCGTGCATCAGTGAGTCAACACCTGCATCCGTGTGCATGTGCGCCCATTTTTTGAGGTGTGGGTTTCAGAGTTTACCATTTGCAATGCTCAATTAATCTTGTCAGCACGCATTTACGGGGGAATTGAACACCCTTTAAAGCGGGCCTAGCTTTGTCACTATCTCCTTCTCCATCCATTACAGAGACACAGACACAGTCCTCTGGAAGACCTTCTGCAGAATGGAGCTGATTAAAACATATTAGAGTCCCCTTTAACACACAACACAGATAAGAGTGAATGTTACTCTACTTTTAACCGTTTTATAGAGTTTAAGGTCCATTGCTATCAAAGTCCCTGTAACCAGTGTCACTCTCTATATATGTTTCAATCTGTCTCTTCTTTTCTTGATGTTTCTATTCTTTTCTTTCCTGGCTATTGCAAAACTTTAGTTTAACACTTTCTTTACGCTCTTGACTCAGACCATTGTTCTGAGTTTCACTGTTCTTCAACTCGCCACAGAGAGACAGTTTTCATGGATTGCTAAAGTTTTCTGACTCTCTTTTTTAGCCTGAGGCCTTTAACCTAAGGGCATACAGCTATTTTACCCCCTAAACTGCAAGAACCGCTTTGACTAAAAGTGGAAAGCGGACAAAAACAGAAAATTGAGAGCTGCTTAATCTCTATAAACACATGGGGAGTAGCTTAAAAATATTGGAGGGGTACAGGGACACATGCAGAGCAATCCGATAAAGTGAAAATTTAGTGAAGATCAGTGATAGTTTGACTATGTGGGTGGTGTGTGTGTGTGTGTGTGTGTGTGTGTGTGTGTGTGTGTGTGTGTGTGTGTGTGTGTGTGTGTGTGTGCGGGGAGGGGAGTTATTCCTTCCAGCAGCCACTGCCCATGAGAGCCATCTTCGATTTAAATCGTCTACTGCCCCGGAAACATAAATATTACACAAAGAAAAGGGAAAGGCTACGTGAATTATAAAACAAAAGATGGCAGTCAAGTTGTCAAACCAAAAGAGACAGATGATAGAAAAATGCAGTTAGTCATGCTGTTAAAGAAGATGTAAGGAGAGAGTGAGTCAAAGACAGGAAGAGGTAGAGTGAGAGCAAACGGCGCTCATTTTAAGAGGGCACACTATGTTCGGCCCCCTGTCTCTTAATCCTGGGCGTTTGTCGTGGCTAATTATGGTGGACAAGCCTCTTTATCGAACCTGCTCCTGCCATCAGCATTAGGATGCATGAGCTGCGCCTGTTGTTTTAAACGCTCTCATTAACCACACAAATCAGTGCTGTTGACAGAGTGCTTTTGAATTAAGCGTCTCGCCCCCACCGCCGCGCGCCAATGCTTGCAGGGCCCAGGACAAGGAGCAATTTATAACACCATTAGCCACACTCGCCGAGGTTACAGGCATCAAAATTGTTCCCGTCTAATTATTCTTAATGGATACAGGGAGGGAGCGACGCTCAGGACAGCTTTTTCATTAGCCCTCAATCAAGAGGGTCGGGGGAGAGAGGGGTGGGCCAAATGTACTGCTCCGGCAAACGGGAAATCAAAAATAATCATGTTTGCTTTTTTCATAATACAACACGAACGCATAGACAGGGGGGTGGAGGGGGGTGGGTGAGTGAGTGAGGAAATGCAGAGAGAAAAAAAGAAGCACTGCTCTTGACATTAGAAAAATTCTTACTGTTGTCTGGTGAAGACACACACACATACCGAGAAGTGACAGTTCATGTGCTTTTACTGGCTTGCAGACTAATGGCGGAGCAAACTTATGCTGCGTAATAGATTTCTAAGACATGGTTATTGGTTAATGAATGCAGAAGTGAAGTTCAAAAGGAAAACATTTAATTGTTCAGAGAGGGGAGTTGCTGATGAGGTTTTGCCAGCACTCATGTGTCATTGGTCATGGGTAATGATTATGGAACAGCTGTGGAAAATTGCACTTTGTGTATGAATCTGGTCTGATGAATAATTTAGTAATGGCCAGCTAATAATTTCGAACCTCAAATAAAAATATAGCCCGTGGCCGGCCAGACACTCACGCTAACAAGTCACTTGTAACCAAATCGCGACTACGACTGGTTTAACAGTGTAACATACAGCCGACGGGCCGGTCGCTTACTTTCTATCAGCTATCTCACTTCTAACACCAGGGCAGTCTCTGCCTGCAATTAAATCCCCCCCAACCCCACCCCCAAAAGAGTGCTCGATCATACTGTACCTGTCATCTCGCTGCGGCACCCAGAAGAAAAAAAGAGGGAAGCCAAATAGCGAGTGTTAACCATCATTTTACAAGCCATTAAACGGAAGGACATTATCGCGCGACATAGTCCCTTAATGAGGACTGACATATGCGAGGGAGGCAGTTAGCACCTAACATTAAGACGCAGCAGCCAACTGACGAGATGGGACATTGTCCACGGGGGAGGTATCAGCGTTAATTAGGGGATAATCGGCTGTGCTCTACTTCTCCCCTCACCACAATAACCACCACCCTCTTCCCCCACCTTGAAGATGATATGGTAAAGAGAATAGGGGGGGCATAGTTCATTCCTAGACAATGTAATTTGCTGTTTTTATTACAGTGGAGACGGGTACCCCAAGTCTCTGTAGGAAAAAAGAAGAACCAGCTGGCAACACCTACTAGAGGATGCATTGTGCCAGGATGTCGTATACGAAAAGCAGTACGTTAATCATCTTCGTGCCACGCTATATTCCAGTCTTATGAATTTCAGAGATGCAAGTTGAATTTGTGGCATTATAAAAAAAAAACAAAGAACTTTACTGGAAAAGTGGAAAACATTAGCGAACATAGTCAATTGATCTGTTTTTACAATGCCAGGCAGAGAGTGTACCGTAATTCTCCAGTGCTGAGAAAGTGGACTGGTCATATATGATGTAAGCAGGACACATGGCTAAGTTTCCCAGGCCATCTACTCTGGCCTGCAGGGCATCTGGGGGCACTGAGAGAGACAGAATCAGGCTAAGCATCTCTCATGCTCCCCAGTTTGGCCCATAGCACTTTGTGTCACAATCGAGAAACAAAAGAGGAGCACATGCTAGAGTGCACACCGTTTCCACATATGTGCATGAGAGCATGTAAACTGTGCAAGAGAACAAAACACAGGAAAGCAGCAAGAATGCCAAAGAGAAAACCCATTAAGTGGCTACCAACTGTTAGAACATGCTGAAACAGTAGGCCCAAAAATCCTATTGATTATTTTTTAAGCGCAAGCTTTTCCTTCATGTAAAATCACCGGCGTTAACTGGACCAGGATAACACGCCGCTCCACCCTTTTCCACAATGCCCCTGGGCCACAGTGATGTACGGTGCAGGACAGGCCAGAATCATGCCTTCCAGCAGAGCTAGCCAATCAGGTTGAATTATGCTCTCTGTGCGCCGGAACGACATGTCAGGGGATATTCGGGTTGGACGCAGCAAAGTTTGGTTCGTGTGGTCAGTCAGTGCCCTGAAGACAAATGCCTCAACTTCCACATGTGATAGGTTGGCAAAATCGTCCATCTCTTTGTGTGGCCACAGGTAATGGATGGACACCGCGAGTGAAAGTGAATCTTACTGTCTAATTTAACAAGAAATCTAAACCATTTAGGTTGACCTGTAGAAATTACTGAATCACATTTATCACATATGAAACCCTGAGGTATGGGACTCCAGCAAATCACAGCGAGATGCAGCACTGTCACAGAGAGACACTGTTTCCACGTTGTTTTCTTATATTATGTTTGATAATTCTTTGATGTATAGTTTTGCGTGAAACCTACATTCAAGGTCTTACCAATCCACGATAAAACCCAGTTTGGGTGGGGTACAAAAATAGAAGTATAATCAAGTGCGTTAGAAAAAAGGGTTGTGATTTAGCTATGCCGATTACTAACCGTTTTATCTGTGCACACCCCAGAAAACGGAAAAAAAAGAGGCAAAAAAAGCGTAAAAGCATGGTAATTAAGTGAGACTAAAAGACAACAATAAGCAGTGATTAATATTTGATTAAAGCCAGAGGAGTTTCCTTTCAAAGTAATTAAGCGTTTATTAATAATCCGATTTCTAACCCCTGAATTGTCGCTGAATATGCAGAATGTTCAACTGGCTCCAAACCATAGCCATTAAAGAACATTTTCTCTTGTATGTAATTTCTCAGCATTTCCTCTAGCAATGATGTTGCAGACATACCCCGAGAAGACTGTTGATACCAGCTATATGAAACAGCTCGCCCAAAAGGTCTAACCGCGTCTATCAGCTAAGCGGCAACTTTTCACATCAAGGTTTTTGCTCCGCGCAGCATAATAGAGCATCAAACTAGGTGCTGAATGCCATTCTGTGGCACCTTGAAGCAGACAAAGACGGACACACAGAATCTGTGGATAGAGGCAGGAGGGAGCAGAGAATGAACAAGGACATGTACGCATCATGTGCCTCGACACAATATGTGGTGTCAGTATTCTTGATTTTTAAGTAACTTGCAGTCATGCAGTCTGGTCAACATTTTAGATACTTATAGTTTAGGAGCAGGAGCTGCAATACCTGACAACAACACCTAGTGTTATGTAGTTTTGATTATATCATAAATACTTATAAATAAAGACATATAAATTCACATGTTTACCTCTGACTCTCTTTTCCTCTTCTCCTCCTTTTTCTTCTGTCCCACCTTGCTGTTTTTTTCTGTCTCTATCCCTGAGCTGGGTTCTGTTCAAGGTTTCTTCCTGTTGAAAAGGAGTTTTTATTGTCACTGTCGCCTTAAATTGCAATTGACATTCTAAAAATAAAATAGCATTAAAATGAATCTGCCCAAATAAAATACACTTGATCAGCATCACCATCATTCGTATCAAGTCAAAAACAATGACGTGGAAAATGATTAAATATTTAGCGGAATGTTCCAGAGGCATCTTCATCACTGACAACAACCCAACCAGATGAGATCAGAAATGTGCTTTGATAGCTCGATGGATGCTGCTGCCAGTGGATAAATTATAAGAATTTTTTCTTTAAGTTAGTGCAGCTGGCACTCTTTGTGCATGTTAATGTTCAGCGCTGGCTTAATGAGCAGTGCAACAGTTTGTCAGGCTGTATGATCAATGCGTTGCTGATCGATAAGCAGAGTGTCAGGCTGTGTTTAAGTGCGAGACTTGGTGGCAGCTGACACAATTCAATGTAGGTGAATGACTTTGAAAAACTAGACATTTGTCATGAAAAACCTGAACATGTTTAACGTCTGTATGGCTACGGCATTTTGTTAGGGTTAGGGGTTTATTGATGGCGTCTAATATCTCTAAAGCCACCTTGTATACTGTATATCTGTAACTATATTTACATAGCACTAAGACAGCAAACTGAGTGGGAAAAAACAAAGCAGTTGTTAAAATGATGGACTTATAAATATGTATATGCTGTATGTACTTGATATCTTATTCATAGCTTTAAATATTTTGGTTTAGACCAAAAAATACTGAAATAGATAAATGTGCAGATAGTGGAAACAGAGCAAAACTCCAGAGGTTAAGGGGGAAACAGATCGAGAGCCCATGGTTCCCTTTCTCTCTCTTTACTTTAATCTCTTCCATTGTAATGTGTGTGTGTGAGTGTCTGAGTGTGGCTGCACAATGCGGTCATGAGGCCTGACAGGGCACTCCGGGGGGCACAAACCAGTGCCACGTCCATCCGCTTCTCTCTCCACAACGCCACGCCACATCCTGACAGGGTCCCGCTACCTCCTTCTGCGTAATTTAACACTACTTTCCCAGGCTCCCCAAACGAGTGAAGCCCAGACACACTAGGACATGTTAAACACTGCTCATATGTCTTGTCGAGTCTACTCGAAGATTTTCACTGCCGGAACCTTTATATCTTGTTACTCAATGGTTTTCACTGAAGTTGCCAGTTGATTTCCACTGTTGTCTCATGTACAACAATTCAAAACATACATTAAACTGAATTGATAACTGTCTTAATCTGATCTTTGTAGGAATTATTTTGTTTGAAACTTTCCATTTCATCACCTCATTGATTCTCCAGTCACACACTATCTCAGCTCCTCTTTTCTTCTTACCTTTGACAGTTTCCTGTAAAACAACCCTGATCCTCAGCCTAAGCTCTCTGTCTCTGCTATCCGTCGAGCTTCCCTGCCTGGCCTCCACCTCCAAGCTCCCTCTCCCCATGGCTCTCTCATCTCACTGCCCTGTTTGACAGCTTCATCTGATCCACAGGACTTTCAGCTAGCATATCTGGCATTCTGCCCTACCCACAAGACTCTAAATCCCACAGTTCATCCTCTCAGGGCTACCTTCCTCCAGCTTCCTCTTCCCACTGGCTCGCAATGTGTGGCAAAGAGCTATCATTTCACTCCTGACTAGAGCGCAGGTAAGGCTCTCAGAGGTTAGCTCGCCTGTTCTCACAATCCTGTAATACTTAAACACAGAGGCAGAGACAAAGACGGCATCCTTCATTTGCAGGAAATGGTGCGTCCTCATGTAAAACGACACAGGCTTTTCGTAGCCACTTCTTTATGCGGTACACTGACTCATGCTGTGCCACATCGATTTATGAGGGAACAGTGACTTCTGAAAGACAAAAACCATTGGACCATTGGGTAGCCATAGACAGCAAGGTACTGTTATCTTTGACAGTCTTTGAAGTTAATATAAATCCTTGACAAAAGTGATATAAAACTGACAAAAATATGTCATGAAAATACACATTTTAATGCAGTTTTTGAAAGCTGCAGAATTGTTAATTCCCTTTAGCTTTTGCCTCAATTAGATCCTTTAAGTATACCTTGAGGCAGCTTTGGGTGCTAAGCTGACTGTCTTTGTGTGGATGTGAGAATAAAGTCTGCTTTTTCCAAAATCACAGAATCAGGTTTGACCACCATTTATTTTTTAAAATCTAGATTCAGATATAGAAAAATCAAAAAAATAAGAAAATCAAAATAAGACACACCTCCAGAGTAGGCAAAATAGTTACTAAGTGGCAGACTAAATAGAGAATAACATAATAATTAATGGTATATATCCACAAATCCACTACTGGACAAGCACATTGATTGTTAAAAACTAAACTAAAATTGGAATAAAATTTTACAACTTAACACTTGAAAATGGTTAATAAAAAGACAAAATCATTTCAACAGTTCGAAACCACCCCATGACCTCCAGACTTGTGTGTATGTAGGCATTGCGTGTAAATTAAGTGTTTTTAATAATGTGAATCCGAGAGACATTGGCCTGACGTGGCCATACGTTATGACCATGGAGTGGAAGGTACGTGAGATAGTAGAAGAATTTTATTTCAGAAGAGACACGTGCAAAATCATATGAATGTTTTTGTAGAGCGACTCTAATGTAAGTGTGACATCCTACAAGTCTGCCACCCCATTCCCAGGCAGGAGAAGCCCTATCTGCCTGGGTTACACACACACAGCAGAGATCACATGGCTCAAACTAGTCTAGGACTGATCAACTCCTCCCCCTTCTGGACATCTACCCATACCCCCCATATTCCATCTACACACAGCCACACTCTTTCAGTCTCTCTCACGTACTAACACAGCCCCCTCCCTTCCTTATTTAGCCAGACAGCAAGGGCCCCCACTGCCCCTAAGCCCCTGTTAAAACCACTCCTCACCTCCCATGTCACTAGGCCATGTCTGTCATTTTGAATCCACCCATCCTTTCCCGCTCTAGCACAGAGGGCCAAGAGGTTAATGGGGACCGAAACAATAGTCCAGCGCAGACACAACAAACAATGGCCTGTGGGAGCTGTTTGCCTATGGGATGCATCATCTCCCACCATTCCCTGCATATTTCTCCATCTGCTTTTTCCCCTCTTTATCCCCATCGCTTCTTCTTCCTCTCCCTCCCTCCTTCATTCTAACACAACCTGTCAATACGCTTATCTCCTGGACAGTCATTTATACCTATTTGCAAGGTTAATTGCCATTTCATTGGCTGCTATTTATATTTTAAAAAGCCTTGTTAGGAGACTAATAAAGTGACTGTGAAGATGCTGTAGAAAGGTAATTACCACATACGGTTAACAGTCGGATGGTGTAAAGTGAAGAGGATGTCGCATTGTCATTTCAGTGGCAGAGTTGAGCGTAATTGTTTCTCTCGGCTGGTGTTGGGGGGGTGATAGGGAAGGGAAAAAGCTGTTAAATATCCAGTTAGACAGGTGTGTGAAGCAATGAGGAGGGAGGCACTAGGTCCTGGAGGTGCAGCGTTTTACTGTGATGTGTGTGTGTGTGTGTGTGTGTGTGTGTGTGTATTTGACAGAGAAAAAAAGTTTTCCCTGTCTAAATCAATTTTGCCTCATTTGACTTTAATTAAATCGCCCATTTCTTTTTCAAATGTTCATTTATGAAACAGAAGCTATTATTTTATAACATTAGTTACTGAATAGTTGATCACAGTAATTGACAACTGACGGATCATTGACATTTTCAGCTTGCAACAAATGTGATTGCGCTTCAAGCTGCAAAGTTCTGTCAACAATTAGAATTAACTATATCTGGCTCATACTTTATATCACAGTGTGTTTTGTGTGCGTGTGGGTGTCACTGTAAGTGTTCAGTGCAATGCTGAGATAACCCTTAAATCAACTTAAACAACAGGTTTGCTTCAGTCAGTATTGCTGTATACACACATTATGCACAGAGATACCAATATTTGTATATACAGTATATTATATTGTTACTACGTAATTTAAGTACAGTTGTCCCTCGCTGTAACGCGGTTCACCTATCGTGGCCTCACGGTTTCGCAGATTTTTTTAGTGCAATTTTGCTTTTTTTTTGCTTTTTTTACAGCGCGTGATTGGCTAAGGGACTCTAGACCATTATCAATCAATCTCCTCCATACAGTGTCTCTAGTACAGTACAGAACGCGTTCAGCTTGACAAATTTACGTATACAGTATCTTTGATCACTGGCAGTGTGACTGAAGTGCGGTATGTTTGTAAGTTATTAAGAAAAGTGTATAAAGTGTGTAGTGAGGGGTTTTGCAACCTTAAAACATTTATAATCATATAATATAATCATGGTAAAAAATAAAGCTGACTACTTTGTGGATTTCGCCTATAGCGGGTTATTTTTAGAACGTAACTCCCAGGATAAACGAGGGACCACTGTAAAACAATCCTTCACTTTGCTATTTGTACTTTTACAGTCTAAATTCTCTTCTCCGCGTTGCAGTACCCAGTGAAACATGTAGCAGGAAGCAGTCAGTTGTGGACAAATTTGACATTAACTTAATTAAAACTCCTCAAGGAGTGCTAACTTATTTTGTCTATAAGGCGTCTGTCTATTGAAGTGCAAACAGGACATAAATATGTTTTGATTTTTTTTTTTTTGTCAAAGATGGAAACACTGCTTTATATTTTACATTAGGGAGGACTAGACAGAGCCCAGACGTAGATAGTATGAGACAGAGAGAGAGGGGTAGAGGTGAGAGAAGGAAGATGGAGAAGAATACAATGAAGTGGCTTAGCAGGCTGACGTTCCCCAAATCCGTCCATGCGCTCATACGGCAAGCTGAAGCAGGGAAGGAGTCAACTCTTTGCCTTCTGTTTGCTCAGCAACCTAACCCAGCAGGGAGGCAACGGCAAGAGAAAGGGGGCAAATATGTGAGGTGGGTGGGATAGGATGGGAGGCCGGCATAGAGACACAGATGGGGTCGTCGGAGGTCACGTTTTAGATTTCATTCTCTATTTTGTGTCTGCTCCGCTCTTCCACGCATCCACCGCTCTACCACTCCCTCTTGCCTGCAGGCGTGCACAAACTTCCTCTGCGCAGGTTGACACACGCACACAAACACACGCGCGCTACCAAAACACACATATACACCAGCCCACTGGAACCCCCCAGAGAGAAGTGATCAGGGGGTGTCCCCTCCAAACACATCCTCCCCCACTTGCTTATTTTGCTCTGCCGTCGCGTTTTGTCAGAGTCAGCAACAAAATGGACAGACAAGAAAAAAGATAGGGCAGAAAAAAAAGGAGGGGGAAAAAAAAGACTATCGATTAGCCTTCAGAGCTCCACGTGGGCCACTTTCATCGATTAGGAATGAGAGAGCAGCAAAGCACTAGCCATGTTCCTTCTCTCTCTCCCTCACCCTCCCTCTGTCTCTCCAGGGTCCTTTGTCCATGAAGAGAGCGATATAATGGCCCTTTGAGAGGGAGTGAAGGAGGGAGGCAGGAGATGGAGGAGAGAGGCAAGGGACGAGATGGAGAAGGAGGGGGTAGGAGGAAGATGAGGAGGAGTTGGGGGGGTGACGGCTGTGGCGTCTAGAGAAGGATAGGAGAGCTGAGGCCTTGCGGCATGGGGGGAAGTGTACAGAGGGCTGGTGGAAGGGGGAGGGAGGAAGGGAGAGGTAAAGAAAGACACCAAGGCGAGAAGAGAAAGTCTCAATGACAAAAGGTCGGGGCAGCTGGGCTTAGGGCGACAGGGACCAAAGGGAGCAGCGGGATAATCTGCTAAAGCCCAGAAAGGAGAGATTCAGCATGCGCGCCACCCTCGTAGGGCCTAAGAGCAAATTTGCACATAAATAAGGAGCCAACTTTGCTTTGAACGGGAGGTCGAGGGAGAAAGCATCAGAAAGGGAGAGAGAGTCAGAGATACAGAGCGAAGTGCTAGAGCCACAGCTGCCTGCTGGCTGGTCGCTACCGGACCAAGACAAAGTTCAGCATTTCAAGCTCCGCAAGGGAGGATTTTTTTTTCCCTTCATGTTTGAAAAAAGTAAGCAAAGATATTTATCATTTACTCCCCCCTCCACCTTAGTTTTTCTTCCTCTCTTATAGCTCCTGGCCCTGAGCTTTCTTAGTTTGGCCCTCAAAGACTCCTCTGTCTTTTGTGCCGACATCCGTGGACTCAGGGGACAAGCGTGTGTTTTTGAGGGCTGCAGGCTTTGTTGTGACTGCACTGCACCTCTGAGACGCCAAGCTATTAATGATGACATACAAGCACAGTGCAGAAATACAGTGAGTCACACGGACATACATGAAAAATACAATGAGTGTGTGAGGAAAGATTTTTTTTTTTTAATTAATTTGAGCGCATGAAGTACGCGTACGTAAAACAGCACTGCCTGCGTACTAAGAATGTGTAATCTAAGTTATGTTGTGCAGCTCTAAATCACTTTGACCACTCTTGATACTTCCTAACTTTCATATATGTTCCCTTCAAGGCTCGCTGTGAATCTGCAGAACGATCAAAGGCCTCCCTTGAGTTTATCTGACACTTTAAGTCAATGTCAATGAGTGCCTTCTCATTGCACTTACTCAAAACATAAATGCACCAGTCCAACATAGGCCCTTTTAAATCCATGACTGCTATAAACGTCTCCTCAGATCTTTTCAAATATCCACAAAATTACACTACAAAAAACAGCGTGCAGATTCTTTTTATCCCAAAAAACACCTGTACAATAACCACGTGTAACAATAACTTATTGTCTAACTCGCGTGCTTAAAGAACACATTACACAGCAATGTGTTTAGATGTTAACTAAGCAAAGTATGTTTTTCTTTTCAATCAGATATGCTGTGCTCGAAATGATTCAGGAATGAGTTGAGCTAGTGCAGGTACTTATTGATCAGCCTTGGAAGTTATGAACTAGCTGTCATTTCCCTTTCATGAACAACTCAATAGGTATTGACTGCAGATGAGAAGCATGTGTAAGTATGGCCGGGCTTAAAGGACAGGACAAAAAGAAGAGACGATGAGGAGAACTCGGGGCGGACAGCATATGGGCCCTTGACATGCACAGTCGTAAGTGCACACAGATGGACACACAAAGACAGAGCTCAGACAATAAATTCACACCCATTCCCTGTGCTGCATTATTTTATATAAGTCCAAGCCTGACAGAGAGATACAAGTAAACACTGGAAGCCCTGTAAACACATAACACCTACATCTACTAGCACATGCATCTGACTAAGTGGCCTAATACGGTTTGAGATGTTACGAGATCACAGTGAGAATAAATTGTCATGTGAAGAGGTCTTATGACTGTGGGTCGCATTGTGTGTAACAAGAGGGAACAGGAGAGGAGGTAAAGATGGGGATTGGGAATGGAGGCTGAGGTGGCTGGAGCCTGGTGGAGGTGTATAGATGAGCGGCACGGTGGGAGAGCGGGGGATTTGTGGAGGTGGCGTGTGGCCATGTCAGTGAGCAGACCGTGAGACGTTGTGTTTGCTGTCAGTGGACATTGACAGGCATGTGTTGCCCACTGAGCACCATCCAGATCACAGACACCCTACAAGGCATAGATGAAGGGAGGGCTTTGGGCCTCCCTAATCCTGGCTCATCCGTGTTCCATGTTCCGCAGCTCCCGACCATGCTTAGCAGAATTTCATGGTAGAGTCTTTCCGCAAGCCTAAAACCAGCATGCTACACTAAAAGGATAAGGCCGAGTGGCAAAAGGATGAGCAACCTTTTGTCACTCACAGACACCTCTTGGTCTCATTCAGCTGTGGTGAGCAGCATCTTCCTTTGTCATGCCCCTTTATTTCCAGGCTTTGATCTCAGCCTGATATTTTTTTCAACCTGTACAAGTTTTATTTTTTATTCTTTATCCAACCTCACATCTTCATATATGTTGCTCTTTTCACTAATGTGAGAGGTATGACATTAAATCAGGGATGAGGCACAGGCACAGGGAAGGGGGTAAAGAATGGAATTAAGAAAAAAAAAAAAGAAAGAAAGAAAGGATGGTAGGTAGATAGCAACCTCCCCCAGCAATTTACTGTGCCGAACAGGAGCGCCCACAGAAAAGAAATCAAGGTTTGCACTGCTGCCATCTGACGCCAGCTGATGCCATCCCTCTCCCTGAGACACAGGCATATCGCTGCGGGCGCAAAGGGAGCAAATCCACACCAGAACTAAGTCTCTCTGAAGAATAGCAAAGCAGGAAGACAACAACTAAGCATGTTAGTTTCACCTCCACGAATATGCATGTGTGCTGGCAGGGAAATGAAAGATGAGTGGCCTTTTGCAAAACCTAGACAATTACAACAGAGCGGCACTGTTGTGAGCAGCACAAATAACGCCTCCCTAGGAATCACCAGTGATGAGAAGCAAATGTGAAAGCTGCTATTGGGTTTTTTTTTGTGACGAGCAGAAGAATGTGGGTATTTACTGCGTGTTATCTCAAAACCCAAACACATTAGGGGCTATTCAACACATAGAGGGTTGAATCTTTCAGCCCATTCATTCTGGGCATTTTCATCATTCTGTTTGTCTTTAGGGCAAATTATCCTCTTTATATTGGTTTTGATCCCATGCAGTCTGAGAATCTGCATGATGAAATACTTCACTAGTGTTGAAATCCTATAAGGAAAGCACCATTAGTTTAAAGTCCCTCAATATATCATGCTTTATATGTACACAACTAAGGTATACGTTAGCGCACATTGCAGAATCCAAATCAGGCTGATCTCACACCAGAAAACTTCCTTTGTCGTTTGAGCCTGTAGTTACCTCCCTGTAGCCTACTCACACATCCTAATTACAAGATAGATAGGCCAATCCTGGCAGTATAGTGTGATCGCTAGCCTGTCTCCGTCTCTGTGCTTAGGCATACAGCCGTCTGCTGAGCAGTTTACTCCAGCTTTGATAGCAACAGCATCAACAGCAGGGCCTAATGGGGTGCATGACCGAGAGATCTGAGCGCAGGCCTTCCATATGCATCTCCCCACTGCATCACAAATCTCAGGCAGTATTACCATGGGCCTGGGAGAGAGTGGTAAGCTACGCTACGCTAGCGATGTTCAGTCACGTAACATCACAGTAAATGGGATTTTTCAAATTGGTGCGTGTGTGCATTCTTGTGTGTGTGCGCAAAATGTGAGCGTAGCCTATTTGGATTTGTAATTTGCAGGGACTACGAAGAAACTTCACTAGTGTGTGTTTGAATTTCTTGCGGGTCTGAATGTGTGTGCAGAATATCATTATGCGTACGCGTGTTTGAAACCACCTCTGTGCGAGTACAGGGTGAGATGTTGTTTACTGCCTCTTCGGCGGCCAGACTGCATGACGGCATCCAACGCCGTGGGGGTAAAATAGCGAATGGGCGAGGGGAGACAGCGCCAGGGTTATATAGTGGCTAACTGGGGAGCTGTTTAGTTTTATGTTAATTGAAGGGGCTTACACAGAACTCTATTGACAGTTAACATGCCCTTCAAGGTGTTCTTTGTGGTTCAGCACTTCTGTCAAGACAGAGGCAGTCATTTTGCTTCACCTTTATTTATATGCTTGACTACTCAGAACATTATGGAACACTGTGGGGCCCGTAATAGATGTAGGAGAGGAGGGCAGGTGTGTATGGGAGGTCAGATGTCTCACAGACGACCCAACCAGGTGTCTGGACCCTCAGTGACTCATCCAATGGGGGAAGCTGCCCGTGGTGGGGTAACTAGGGGTAAAGGAAGAATAGAAAATAAAGGAAAAATAGCTACAACTTTTTTCATAGATATTATGCAAACCTGACAAGGCAAGAAGGCAAGAAAGAGACGTTGGGGTAGTAGTGTGTAAGGTCGAATGTCTTGAAAGGGTAATACTTGAAACAGAACCCTTTTTTTGACCTCCAAAACGATCATTATACATGTTGACCTAGATACAAATAATGCAGACTGGATCTCACATGTCCCTGCCTGTATGTTTTGAAGCAGGGAAGAATATTTCATTTGAATTCATGAACACACTTGAAGACTGTTTTGATAAGTGGGGTGTGAGTGTCACTGCCATTTCATGTCTAATTGGTTGGGTGTACATCTCTAGACAAGACCAGACAGGGTTTCCCACTCCAAGATCAGAGGACTCAAACAGCAGCCCAGTCTTCCATCAAGCCACCAAGGTCACCTGTCACTTAGCACCCCTCGACCACTGTGCATGTTTGATTTGGTTGACACATTAACAGACAACTGTGACATTTAGTTGTGGATGCTAAGAAGACTATGCCCTTTAAACTCCGTCTTCACTCTCGGAAGCCCTGTGATTCTGCCAGAGCAACAACAGGCCATATTTTAAAAGTGTAATCACCAATTAGCAAGTGATTAAAAATGCATTGAAATCAATTAGTGTTTAACATAAGGTGAAGTTTAACCATGCTGCAGTAGCCTCTTTTGCAGAATCACCACCTTAAAACCCAGTAATCAAATACAGTGCACGTAAAACTCATTATGCAACCACCAAATTAGCATCAGCACTTTAGCGCTCAATGGAGATAACAAGGCCCTGATACAACAAACATTGTCATTTTTGGTCAATAAAACAAGAAAGACCTCCCACTGAAAGGACAGTGATGAAGTACAACAGGACAGAATGAAGTCACTCCACCAGTATTGGCTTAGCTGAGAAATGTCAAGCTGGTGAGCAGCGCCACGTAGCTGCAACTAATCATTTAGGTTAATTGAGGTTTCCAGAGAGCCGGGTCTTGTAGGTTCCCCATCTTTGCTTCATGAGACCGCTCCCCCACAAAGTCTCCAGGTGCCAGTCGTGAAAGGATGGTACCCTCCCTAATTATGTAACCCACTATTATCACAGTATGACCTACAACTAATTGGTGGAGATACCACTTGACAGTACAAGCTAAGGTGGGGAAGGTTAAATATTTCTCACACACCCCTTTTATGAACAGAATTGCTTCAGTAAGCTCACTTTAGTTTGGTGGACAACTAGTTAACTTGTCAATGGGACTGTGAAGTCCTTCTAATCACTGGTGCTCTTTAGAGTTTATTTTGCTACCATCTTGTTCACCTCCGTGCCCTGGGCAGATTGGTAAATCAATGACACAGAGGTCAAAATGTGTGTGATCCTGAGGTGGCTGACCGGAAGCATACAGTCCACTGTGGCACTGGACTCTGAACACATGCACAAACCTGCTCGTCGAGCAATAAAGATGATTTAGCACTGTAACTCTACCTGCCCGCCACCAGTCTCAGCTTGGTGTGCCTTTTGATTAATCATGGGCCAAAAGGGATTTATTGTATGGGGGATATTTGCCTCAGCGATTTAATAATGGTAGAGGAGGAACACAATTAATCAGAGGGGTTTCCACACAGCCCCCCTCTTATAAAACTTGTAGAATTAATGACTATGAATATGTATATTTGTTTGTTAGCGGTGCACAGACTGAATACTTGTATCTGAGTTGCATTAGTGCATACACTGCTCAATAGTAGTGTACAACATTGCCTATTGTGTGCTATGAATATATATCTATCTCAGGGGTGGCTGGGTATCATTGCACTAGCATGGGTTGGTGGAACTGCTTATTATTGTGTTTTGATTCGGCATCTACAGGTCCATCAGATATCTCAACTCCCTCTGCCCATACACACACTTCCAAATAGAGACACGCACGCATATACACACACATTCCCACAAATCCTCGCCTTTCCTTCCCCTGAGCTGCAAATACGTTCTCAGGCTCGTGCAGGTATGGGAACCTCCCTCCCACTCTCATAATCATGTACGAGCTGCCTGGCACTATAGAAAAATAATGATGTGCCGTCCTGTTGGCTCATTTATCAGCATGTTTTACAACAGGCGCCGGGTGGAAGTAATTAAACTCTGCCATCATTACAATGAGCCAGGCCCCCCTCTTAATAGACACCCAATGAGACACTAGAGGCTTGCCTGGTAATTGTAGCTCCAACTATTTCTCTCTCTCTCGCTCTCTCAGTGTGTGTGTGCATGTGCGTGTGTGTTTGTCTGTCTACAATCCCCTTGTTTCATGTGTGGTTTTAATTAGTGAAGAAACAGAGCTGATAAGCAATTGAGAAGAATAGAACGAGCAAGTGAATTAGAGCAAGAAGGTTAGGATCTTTGCTCCAGAGTGTTATTTGACCCGCTTTAACAATGGATAAGTAAAATGAATCCATTCAGCAGAGAATGTGGATAACTAGTTGACATGAAAACGCATATCAGGAAACCAACATGAGCATCTGAGCAGCGAGTGGAGCTGGGCTATTGATCAAAAATGCTTACAATTTTTACACATATACAGCAGATCAACCTAGCCTGCTCACCATAACGAAAAAAAGAGGAAAGATTTTATAAGCCTTGTCATTCAATAAACCAGATAAATACTTTCCATAGCACTTAATTTAATAACAGCTTAAATTGATCTTCTCTGGGGACCATGCAGTCCCAGAGCAATATAGAATGCATATATATATTCAGTACAATGTGAATTCTCCTCTGTATGTGCTTTTGTTCCGGGACATCATTAAGTAACCGGCCTCTAAGGCTCAACACCGTTTCCTCTCTTCTATACCAAAGACAAGCTGCAAGTGAAATGAAGTCAATTTGCTCTGTTTTCGAGAACAAATGGAACGACTAAGGCAAGTTGGGTTGGTCGGACTGAAATATTTTAAGCTCATTTGTCATACTGAAACAGTGATGGGCACTTTTCTCAAGGATACACCAGCTATTAAGATGCTTGATTGGAGATTTACATTAGATCACTTGCAAGCTCACTATACGCAGTGGTTCCTTTACCATACCTGCACCATTTAGTATCACTTACAGCTCTAATGGCACAATTACCCTTCACCACCAGCACTAATAGGACTCTAAAGGAACCTTTTGACGTAGGGCTGATGTTATGACCCTCGTACATACCCCTTCAAACCCCCATCTAGCTCCCACTCCAATGTCTGCACTCAGCCCATCCAAACCCCCTGATCGCTGGATATCGATTAGGCCCGTGACCCCGACTGCTACCCTCAATCTCTAACACCATCCCTCCTCCTACTTATCTGGCTCCCTCCTTTACCAAGCTTTCTCCACCCACCTAATCCCATGATAATCAAATAGGCCCAGACTGGCTCTTCAGCGGCGTACCAATTAGCTGGTGAGCAGGTCTGGGGCCAGTGATAGTGGTACCGGCAGAGGCGGCAAGCACACAGAGCAGTATCCAGGGAGGCTGTAAACATCCATTAGCGGTTAACCGTCCCTACTCATTTTTCCTTCCCAAAGCTCTCTCATTAGTGCAGTGAGCCCTGACAGGTAAACAGCACTAATAGGAATGGCCTATCAATAAACGTGTGTGTTAACAGTAAGTGCTAGTAAGGGGACCGAAGATACAGACCAACTGCAATAAAGAGGGGGAAGGGGTGAATTCTCTGATATAAATAGCTATAAACAAGGGAAGGTGGTAGGTTATTAGTGATAGATGTTGCATTGTGGGCTCTGATTGTGTTCTTGGGCGATTTGCTTTCAAGGGCCTTCAGAACTACTAGGCTAGAGAAGTAGAAAACAAATCTGGCCAAGAAAAGCTCACCTTGAATCGACTGTGTTAATGTTGCAGTGTACTTTAGTTTCAGGGCATGACCTCAGGTGTTTCCAAGACCACGTTTATGTGTGGGTATTGTGAGATGCAGACTGCCCAACATGCTGACACTACTGTCTAACGCTGCTAACATGAAAGAGTGGAACTGGGAAGGATGAAACTGGAGGGACTTGAGAGAAAGAAAAAGAGAAAAAGGGAGTGAATATAGGAAGAAGGACTGAGGGGGCTACAGAGAGATGAGGGAGAGATGTTATTTATGTTTGGAGCAGGTTCACTCTGAGTTCACCTTACCATGAGACGTCCCCGAGCGGTGACAACCGCACCGCTACTGATGTGTGTGTCTCTTCGTGAATATGTCCATGCTCCTGTGTTCCTTTTCGTTAACGTCCACATGTGTGAATGGGAGTGTGCGCATATACGAAACCGGAGTGAGGGTCAACCAGTGAGCAGTAACATCCTAAAGAAGACAAAGCATGTGGGGTGGATGCGCGACTCGGTGCGCGGCGCGTCCTGTGTGTGTGTGTGTCAGGGGCCCACTACTGAGGCTGTGAAGCACTAAATCAGCAGTGCTACTGCAGTGGATAAAGCCAATGATACACGGATTACATCCACACTCGCCCGCATTTATCCACAGCCAGACAGATAAAGAGACAGTGCATGCATGTGCGTGTGTCTGCGGGTGTGTGCAGGGCTGCTTATAGACCAACCAGTGTGTATCTGTCTGCTTGTTTGTTCATTTTGCGAATATGCTCCAGATCGCATCTGTGTATCTGTAGGCTGATTCCAGGCATCACACACACTCCTTAAGTGAGATACAGACGGCTAGCTGTACAGACGGGGAGAGACATTAGGAGCAAGAGTTAACTGCCATCATCCAGCAGGACCCTGTTTGAGAAGTGTCTGTAGCCTGAGGTTGTATGGACTCTAATCCACTGCTCCAATAAACAGCACCTTATCCGTTTCTTTCTGAGCCCACGTTTACCACTTTAACTCCCGCCACCGAAACCCACTGGCACCGCACAAATATTTTTTATATAAAGGATGTTTTTTTTACATCTTACCAGGGAGGAAAACTGCAGTATTTCAAAGTACAATTTTTCTGGAATTCTGAAAGCAAATGTTTAAGGGATTAAAAGTAAATTGTAAATGATAGTTGTGCCAAAGTTCTAGCACAAAGTAAATAGTTTCTAAATATTCGCCAGGGTTTTATTTACACAGTCCAGCTCCAAATACCATCCTGCCTACAACATCCCTCCTAGCTCCAGCCTTCTCCTACAACACCAGCCTCATCGCCAGTCCTGCGTTAGACCTCCTCTGGTCTAATTACACAGGCTGACCTCCCACAGGTCGCCTGAGTAAAGGCCCCCTAAAGATCAATATTCATTCTTTTAGATCTGTCATCCGCTTTTGACACTATCGACCACGTTCTGTGTCTGCTCTCCCCCTTTCTGTTCTTTATTCATCTATTTACCCCCTCCCAACCCCTATCGGTGCTTTATTTGGCCTATATTCATTTGTATTTAGAAATCTGATACTTTTGAATTTTGTGTGCTTGCATACAGTCACTTATTATTCTATATTACCATTCACACAATTCCACACACAGTGTAGAGGGATATTTTTTGAGATCAAATATGAAACTTAGACAGACAGTTTATATTTCAACAGTGGAAATGAGAAACAAGTAAAGCAGGTCTTCTCAGTCATTCAGCTTGGATTTACAAAATGTCTGTACAATAGCTGTACAAGAGGTCATTTAGAGGGACCTTTTTTATTACAGTTTAAACTGACCGTTCCAGTTTGCAGTTGATGTAAAACGGTAAAGTGTGCACACATTCAAGACATTGTTTTTAATAACCTGCTTCTTAACTGCACAGGAAAAAGTAAACTTAATATTATATATATATTTATTTAATGCTTTAGGTGGTTTGGGGTTAGAGGGTAAAAGTCCAGCATCCTGAGCTAAACTCAGGGACCCATCATTCCACCTGTAGTGCATCATTGACTTTGGCCGGGGCCCCCTAGCCTCATATTTTCTTCAGCAGTATTATTGTAGATAAGCACCACGTGGCTAATGAACAGAGAGGGGGCTTGCTGAAGGTCAGCCTCTTCATTTAAGGGCCCTCCAATGAGATGGCCCACTCCGCATGGTTAAACGCATCATCATAATAATGCCAAGGACCCACCGTTCTCAAACTCTTGCATCTTTTTTCCCACCCCACCCCACCGGACCCACCTAATATTGCCTGGCATACTTTGCTTTACGTCTCCTATACTCCCCTTCATCTGAATTATGTTGATTTTCCGGTTTCTTTCTAAAAGGCTTTTAAAGGTCTTGGCAATTATCCCTTTCTGGATGTGCTTAGAGAAGGATGCTGTCCATCCACTGTCTGCTGATGATAGGGAAACATGATTTAACACAATCAGAGATGCAAAGCAAGGCCGGATAAGGGTGCTGATGTGACCGGGTGCCAAGGCCGGCCAAGGTCATGTTCATCTGCATGATTAAGGCAGATGAATTCTGCCCTGACCTCTGGATTATACCAGAAGAAAGAACAAGAGTGTGCATGAGTGTGTCTGTGTGTATTTTTACTTGACAATCCATACGTCCTTTCTGAAACTGAGAAAATGCTATTTTGAAATTATGAGATTTACTGTTTTTCTGCTAAATGGATTTCTAAATAAAAATACCAATCCATATCTTTTCCTCTGCCCCATACTAAACTAGTGGGTACTGTGAGGTTAAGAGGGTCTCTCTGTTCATGTTCTTCTGCTCCCTTCATTCTCCTGGATAAAGGGGAGTCGACTGTGGTCTCCCTGCTCTCTACTGTCCCCTCCTGGAGGGACCAGGCAGCTGGCTTCCACACACTGACACCTGCCCATCACACCCAGAGACGCGGAGACACCTCACTCATTAGGACCCTGCGCTTTCATCAAAATTTAAACATGAGAAGTGTGTTGCTTAACGCTGCTTCTTCTTACATACTGGATTAATATTACATACACCTCCGTAACTTTGTTCAAGGGCCTCGGTGAAGGAAAAGGTAAGTTTATGCCTTATTTAATCGGAAGTGTGAAGCCACCTGGTGTGTAAAACTTTTATTGTCTTTTGATTACCAAACTCAGAAGTAAGCTGTTTATTTTTTTTTAACACAAGTGTGCTATTTTAATCTGTCTGCTTTATTGTCCTTCAAATAATGAAATGTGAGTACCATACGGCAGATCTCTGCTGAAAGCATTCATTTAATGGATCATTTTATGTCTGCAATCAGGAGAGGGTGACTCCTTTTACCTCCTTTTAGCTTAGTGCTGTATGTTAAAGCATTGTATGCTGTGCTCTAAAGTATACAGTTTTAAATGAAGGTTGTTTCTGTTTAACATTATGGATCATTTCCCTAAAATCCTTTCCATAGTCCTTGTTCGTTCCCAGCACCTACTCCTTGTTTCTCTAAGTGTCCAGGCCAGCTCTGCAGCCATCCCCAGTATGCCAGCTGGCTGGAGGAACAGCCAGAAGCCAGAAGATTTACCCCCACCCCTCTCACCCCAAACAGCCCTCCACCCCGCCCCCATGAATACTAATGTCGCAGTGTTACCGGAGACCACGGTGGAGGACAGGATGGGAGGAAGGAAAAGATGGAAAGGAATAAACAGCGAAGAAACTGAGGATTTTTTGGTGGGAATGTGTGCGTCTGCGAGTGGGTTTGTGTGCCTTCGGAGGCTGCTCTTGAGATCTCATGTCTACACACTTTTCAGGAAAAGACCACCAAATTATTAGGTAAACCTTCAGCCACTGCTTCTCCCTTACCTTACATTCCTTCCACCTAGAGACTTACACTGTTCTTTTAATGCCCCAATGGACACAAGAAGGATGGGTGGAAAGGAGGGGGAATAGGAGGGAAGGAGGGAAGGAAGAGGTGTGATAGGAAAGGAGAGGAACAGGAGAGAGAATCTTCCACAACACGTGTCAATCACCCCCTCAGGTGGGATACAGAGACACACAAGCATGTACCATACACCACCAATATCTAGGGGAATTAAAAATACACTAGAACAGAAAGGAGACAGAAAACAAGAGAGATGGTAAACGAGGGAAATGAAAAAAAGTAAGAGAGCAAATGGGACAAAGGCAATGTGCAAGGAAAATGGCCTGGATGATGCAAAGGTCAGAAAAAGAATTCAAAGAGCGCAAGGTGGATTCACTGAAAGTCATTACCTTCCACAAATTACCTGGGCAACAAGCTTAAAATAAATAAATAAATCAGTTCACATCAACAACAGAGGAGAGCGGGAGAGACTGGGGGGATACAGACGAAGAGGGGGCAAGAGGAAGAGAGGGAGGAGGAGGAGGAGGAGAAGGACGGGAAGGAGGCGGAGGGGGGCAGTGGCAGGAGAAGGATGAAAAATCGATGGACAAACAAGTGAGAGGGTGCTTGCAAAAAGGAAGCCAAAGGGGGGGAAATTAAGCATTTAAAGAAATTCTGTTTTGGTGGTGTGAAGGAGGATGAGAAAAGGAGAGGTGGGGGAGGAGGTGGGAAGCCAGGAGCACAAAAGCGCCTGAGGGTGGAGGGGTGTGAGTGTGGCAGAGACAGGCGGACCACAATGCCCTGCAGCTCGATAGGGTTGAGTGACCACATCAGGTCTAGAGGCAAGCGCCGAGACATGGGCAAAACCCAATGGCTTTAAGTCAAGAGGATTAGATTCAGGGTCTCTCTCTTTCTTTCTTTCTTTCACCTCCCCACCACCACCACTCATCCTTCTCCCTCGCGCTCTCTATGTGTGTTCGGTGGACTGCCCCAGTGCAGGCCATCCAATCAGTAAAGAGAAGGACCAAAGTATTACTAATAGTCTGGTTTTAATGTTTCAAGTGGTAAACCGGAGAGCTGGCCGGTATGCTCGGCACCAAGGTAAACAGGTCAATAGTATTGATCCTGATTCTGACTCTCTCTCTTCAACACACACACACACGCACACACACACACGCACACACACGCACTCACACTCCTCAGTTCAGAAACATAGAATGCATTACTGGCTTTCTGCATTGCACCGAAGTTGAGGATGGGGACTTGACACATACACAGGAATGGAAACTCACACATGTTTTTATTCAATATTCACACATGTAAAACAGCCATGCACAAACGAATACTGAAGTCCCAAAGGCCTCAATACACTTAGATATGAAGCCAAACAGGTACACACAAACACATATTGAATGCATCATATTGCAATGTCTAATTTTCCCAGTGTCAAACAGCGCTATGAAATATGTGTAGTAGCAGCAGCAGCAGTAGCTGCAAACACGAAGGGAGAGCAAATCATTTGAATACAGATTCCTATTGTCCTTCTTATGTCAATAAAACTCAGCAGTGCTAAGGAACTAGCGTGGTCAGCAACATTAAGGGACTAATTAGCATTTTCTTCTTTCTTCTGCTGGTTGATCTATTTAAACAAGCCTGGGGGGTCTGCTGTACTTACTGTAATTAAAGCAAAAGCAGCAACTCTTGCTTAAGAGAGGGAACACATAAAGGCTTCCTCACCAGGGGCACCTAAAAAAAACTACTACTAAGTATCCCAGAGTGGTTTTAAACATAGAAATGTAAGTGGCTGCACAAAAGGTAAATGTTGCAGGTGAATGCCGTGGTTAGAAAGTTTTCCACCCATTATTACTCAGATCTCTGCCTCATTATGGCCATACTCATCAAAGAATTCCTGAATGAAACGTATTTAACCCTTAGCCATTCCAGGAGCTCAGCAAAGTTGCTGAAGCTGCACCACAGCAAGGCAAGGAAAATTCCTCTTCAGCAATGTGTAAAGATTATCGACAGTGATAATGAAAGGGACAGCAATAAATACACAAAATGTTTTCATCCATACAGAGGAGAAATTAGATAAAGAACAAAAAAAAAAGAAAGTTTATGGATAAAACTGTGATAGGTTTCTTAGCTGATATGAAATCAAACCGACAACTCCTCTCCACGCTGGCTGTGAGCCGCGTTAGCAGTATCAGTGATCACTGAGGCGTTAACAGCAATGACACCAACGTAACGCAGACTCTCTGCTCAAGATTTTGACACTTCGCAAGGATTGGATAACCCTTATTACAGCGTTCATTTAAGCTAAAATGAGGTAAATTATAGGCTGTCATGACGCAGACACCCCAGCTGTTTAGACAAGGACTGACACTAAGGAACTGGTGTTGCGTGATTTGGCCCGATATGATTTCTCTAAACGTGAAGCATCTCTGATCTGAATGATATTATTATTATTTTATGAGTATATAATTATTTCTGAAAAGTGTTGTCCTCAAAGTCAAATTTTCTTTTGAGAATCATTAATTCATTTTGAATATAAACATGCCCTGTCATTTACTGAGAAATCACACACACACACACACACACACACACACACACACACACACAGAGGTCGGCTTTTGGCAGCAAATGAGGGTCTGTTTCTAACAGTTCAATGCTCCGGGTCTGTCCTTCCTGCTTGTTACGGCTCTGTTCTTGCTGCCAGTAAGTGGCATCAGCCAGCCCTTCAAGAATATGCCACTGATATTTACACACACATATGTGCACAAAGCTAGATTATTTCAATGGCTTGCTCTTCACTAGCTAGGCCTTTTCTGCTTTTGACCCTTATGAAAATCCTCACCAGTAGTCCCAACACCACAACAAATCACAAGATGAAATCAAACAGGTTTAATAAAAAGGGCTTTGAACTCTATGATTGTTCACATTGACAAGTCAATAAAATACCTCCTAAATAAAAGAAAAGGGAAACATGACCATTATATTTCAGTCTGGATTAGACAGCTAGCTTGTGTAGTAAATTCAAATTTGTATAATTCAAAGTAGTCTAGAACATGCACTGATACATAAACTCTGTGTTGACATGTTTTCTAAATATGGGTTGTGTAAATTGTTGTCCGTTTCCACATGCGTACATGATGTGTATCCAAGTTGTGTGTTCCCGTATATGTGTACGTACAAGCCCTAGGGACTGACCCTGTCTTAAGTTGTATGTGACAGCCAGTCATCCTGCCAGATCAAGACCTGTCAGCCATGCAACCCAGTCCCAGCCCCACTCTTCCTCCTCCTCCTCTTCTTCTTCTTCCATCCTTCCTCTTCTCTCTCTCCATCCCATTCCTTCATCCATGCTGCAGCCTTAAACAAGCACCAGTCCTTATCAGCCCGAAAAATAATTGGGAGGTCTGCCGCCTGCAATATGCTGGTCTTCCCCTCCGTCCATCCGGGTCGCTTCAGCAATGTCAGCTCCCATTAGGGAGAACGCTGGGTGCCAGAGAAAGGTCTAACTATCTTTATCACCAACTCTCATTCTCTGTATGCCACCCTTAATGTTTTGTTCTCAGTATAAATCATTAGCATTATCAATCTATTCATTGAGTTTCTATTTAGAGAGTCATAAGTTATGTGAAAAGATAAGTGTCCCATATGAAAATCAGCAAAAAAACAACCAAAAAAAAAACAACTGAAAGAGCAAAAATAAATGTAAAGTTTCTGTGTGTCTGTGTTTGTTTCTCCCACTCTGTCTTGGCAAGAAAAAGGAGGGGGGAAGGAAACATGGATGTTCTCCCTTAAAGGGTCTGCAGAGAGACAAGAAAGGGGGGTGAGTGTGGTGCCGGGTGAAGTGGACAACGTTGTGGATGCTCTCTGCAGCATCAGTACGTTGTCACTGTCATGTCACAAGGCCGTCTGAGCGTCTCATGCGGTCGAGCCGGCTGGCAAGCGGGGAGACAGAGAGATAGATCCAAGGGGCCAGCGGGAGTTGATGTTGATGCTGTTGCGCCGCTGTTGTAGCGGATCTGTAGTGGCATGCGTGTGTTGTATGTTTGTGTGCATGTGTGTGTTTCTACACTGAGGAGCCATGACAGGGACAGTGGTTCAGCTGTCATTTCGGGTGCTACGATGCGATTGGCCGGGGCTGACAGGTCAGGGGGGTTCATGTCCAACAGAGCAGCGTGAAAGGCGCTCCTGTGTGTCTGTGTGTGCGCTGTGGTACAGAAAGGGATGCAAGGGTATTACCTCCCAAACGTCACAATCACTGAGCTGCGCTGCTCTATCTCTCACATAAGCCCGACATGCTGTGACCTTACCCAGCCCTCTGGTATTTGTGTGTAATAACCTTTTATTGATACACAGGGGAGAGGGGCATAATGTAAAAACAGCTCCTACACAGTGAAATCAAGCCTATTTACCTAAGAAACCCAGGGGGAACGGACTACATGGCCATCTATAGCTACACAAAATGCCTTTAGGCAGTATGAACTGTATGGCCCTCTATTTATACTTTTTACTACACTGCTACTCAGTCCTATAGGACCCTTAGCTGGTCATCCAATGTGTCACAAGGAACCCTACACAGTTGACTCTTGCATAAGCGAGGGCAGTTACTAAACCTCTGACCCATTTCTGAATTCATTACACACCTAACTACAACTCCCACGCATGTGTCCCCTAATGCCAAGATACCATTTTGCCCTTGAGCCACTCACAGCCTAAGCTTTCCCGGTGCAAGTCCATGCGGCCACAACTGCCGCCCGCAATGGACGAGGTGACATTGAGAGGCCCCCGAGTCTCTGCGGATTTGGGGTATCCATCCAGCTGCCCGTGCACAAATAAATAATGCAATGGCCGGCTAATGCAGTGGGCCCTGACGCAGTGGCTGACGTTGCCTGCAGCTACCTTTGGGCTGGAAAATAATTACCATGCAAAAGAGGGGGGAAAAGGCCCCCATACATAGTGTGATGGGCTAAAATGGGGTGATACAATGCAGCTGCCCTCCACACTTCGATGCCTCTCTTTCCTGCTTTTTCTTTTCCTCCACCTCTACACTCTCTAACTCTCTCTCTCTCTTTCCTCAGTTACAAACTGCAGCCACTGACTAGCTAACCAGTGCTGTCCAGTCCTCTGAGGGGCTCAGGGAGATGAGTGGCTGCTCGTGGCACCAGGCTCATATTCACGTCGACTGACAAGATGTCACACTTGTTATAGGATTCATTAGCAAAAAGATCAAAGTTCATCACTTGAGTTCAAGTCAAAGAGAGGGGGTCTTCATTTTTAGGACAATTTTTATTTATTTATTTATTTTTTTGAGAAATAAAAAGCTCAACCAGACGAGTCTCTAGTTTCCATGCAAGCATGAGAGCAGTGTTCCAATTAGGCTTTGGCGTTGACATTGGCCTCAGTTTACAGTGGAGCAAACAGACAGGTCGGTATGTTGACTAATCCAGTGCAGCACAGACATGCTGATCATAAATAGAGGGCTGATCAATGTTCTGCTGTTTACACAGGCCTAACAGTGTTTACTGAGACACCTTTAAACACACCCCTCTCATCTATCAGCATGGGTATAGGAATCAGAACAATGGTGTCATTTATCTAGCCCCCAAAACAGACTCTTACTGTGCTGTGGTTCTAATCTGCCCTATTAGAAATTATGTGAAAAGAGGAGTGTCTTTTTGTATTTAAGGATACAGGGCGTGAAACATTTAGTTTTTTAATAGGCTCTCTTTACAGCAAATACTTCAATTCAGTTGTATCCATTTGTACATCCATATGCTCATTTGGAAGTACAAGGGAATCCTAATGTCCTTCATGCTCAGTATCAAAGTACGATGAGCCTGTCAATGATCTATGGCAGCTCTTCCACACATCTTGACCCCCAATCATTTCAACCCCACTTTCTGATGAGCACGGTGGGACGGAGGGCGAGTGCCATGGAGACGAGCCGGGCATCCTGGGACTGGGGCATGCCGCCTGCCACCAGGTCCCCCTTCACTCTAGGGGCCTGTCAGTCAAAGCAGGAAACTTCCCTTTGAAGCTCTGTCAACTCTCTGGAGTGTCTCAGTACCCCCACCACCTCCTCCCCACCGCTTCCAGGCTCCACACCTCCATCCCCCCCACCCTCCCAAGTGCTCTCCTCCTCTCCCTCTGTTGCTCCCTCCCTTCTCCTCCGTGACCCCCACTTCAAATCCGCTGCCCACTGTCCCCAAAAGTTATCCCCTTATCCCCCCTTATCTCTGTCTCGAGCTACGCATTCCAAAAATTGAACTATGAAAAAAAAGAGTGGCACAGAAAGAGCTTAGTTTCACTTTTGCAAACCAAATAAGGTTTAAAATGGTAAGGCGTCATGAGAGAGTAACTCTTAAGCCCTGAGACAGACATGCACGGTGATTCCCTACGGCTCACTTGCTTCAGTCGTGAGTGACACTGACGGCTCTGGCGCATTTGCCTGTTCCAAAAAATAAGAAGAAGCGAAGAAAAATGAAGCTGCATTCAAAATTCTGGCACATGCCGCTTGATAATCGCTGATTAAGACATAACGTTCATGCAAATCAGGAGCCAGCAACAGAAACCGTGGCAGCTTTTTGGTGTTATCAATTAGGACTATGTTGGTTTTATAAATCTGAATCGCAAAAATGATAAATTTGACTTATCAGCAGCGCCGCTTACAGTAGATGCATGTTGCCAAGGTGTGAGAAGGATGTGCTAAGTGCTGATGTTTAAGAAAATGCTTTGAAGGCACATGTATCATTGAGTGCGGCTCTCGTACCAGAGCATTAGACTTGCTGATGGCTTGTTTAAGAAGTGATGAAATGCGTATTAGATTTGTTGTGACTCAAACAGCTGTGTTCACACCTCACACTGGCTTGTTAGTGTTACCAGTGGATTTCAGATAAGTGCTCATTGACTTCCTAGTAAACCCACTAAACAACATAATGCGTGTGTGAAGATATGCATAAAGCATGTCTGCCCGTGTGTGCATCGACAGGATGGGCGCACATGTGACAAGTCCATCCGAGGAAGTATATTAAGGTATAGTGTGTCACACCTCTAAAGGAATTAATTGAAAAAGGGAAGGACCGATAGCTCAAGCCCAAGGCTGCTGAATATGAAGTCTGAGGCTTAAAAAGAAGTCAGGAGGGACAAAGATAAAGGTGGAAGACTCAACAGCTTTCTCTCTGGGAAGCCTTGAGCGCTGTTCACTGAGAAAGATCACAATTGAGGCATTGTTCTCTGTTACCACAACAACCCGAGACTGACCAATTACTAATGCTGGCTGTTAATTAGCTGGGTTTTAATTAGCACTCCCGGCGTCACCACTGGCATCACCACTTTCCTGGAAATCTAACAGTACATCAAATGCACTCCAAAGCATCTGACTTATTCATATATCAACTTTAAAACCTGATGTCTGCTCTCAGTGATGTCACCCGCATCCATAATCAATTTAGGAGTTTAAGATTGGACACCTAGGCCATTAGAAAAACGACAAGCATCCATCAACCCACAGACTCTAAGGGGCTAGTGAGTCACATGAAACACACAGAAAGGCATTGTACGTTTGACCCTGGGAGTCCATTTGACTGCACAGCTCCTCTCCCTCTCTCTCCTACTCTGTGACAGTGCAGAGGTGTTGGCCCCTCATTGCTGACACGTGGCTGCCAGGCCAGCTCATGGCCACGGGGTCTGCTCCTTTGAATAACGGCAGGTTAAGACATAATCATCCTCAGCGAGGAGAAGATTCACTTTGACCTCATCACCTCCCTCTCCTCATTCACAAGCCCAGAGAGAGACGAAGGGAGAGACAGAGACAAAGAGAGAGAAAAGGAAAGAGGAAGAGAGGGAGAGAGGGAGAGATAGAGCAAATTACAGTGTGAACCCAGAGGCCAAAAAGAGACAGAGGGAGCGAAAGAGGGTGAGGATAGTTAGTCCTTGCCTTTGATGCTTAACTCTCGTCGACAGTGCAAAGACTGAGAATCATAGAGATGTGCAGCGAAAAACCTCTCTGTGGGTTGCCGCGCTACAACCCCAAGGCTGCACGATCATTCTCACATGTTAATGGGCTGCCATTTGGCTCCTAAATCAACCGAGGGCAGAAGACTGAAGTGAGCAAAGCCTAAGACAAATATCCAATTCATTACATGACAGTCAGCGGAGTTAAAGTATGAAATCATTAAAAATGTCATCCGTAAAACTTTCCTATAATAAATAGACGAGACGGAGGCTGCATCTGTCCTTATGTGGAAGTGCATTCATAAAAACATACACGCGTGCTCATACGCGGAGCATAAGCGGGAACACAGTGGGGAGTGCCACAGCAATTGATGAAGAAAATTCTTCTCATGTACCCCGTCCCAGTTTTAGACTTCAAATTTTATCTCCCTCACTCTCTCCCGCTCTTTCTCATGCCCTGTCTCTCTCCCTCTCTCATTCTTTCTCTGTCTCTCTGGTCCACTAACCCAGTTTAAAAGCAAGCAGCCAGACACCTCCTCCTGCAGTTTGTCTGGGACAGTAGACAGCCTTTAGTAGGACCGGGCTTCTAATGAATACACTCTGACCATAAGTGTGCGTGCGCGTGTTTGTGTGAGTGTGAGAGAGTTTATGAGCGTACTAGTGTAAAACTCCTAAAACTGCTCACAGATTGAGACTTCAGCATACGTACATTTCTGTGTAAACACAGCTGTTGCTGCAAAGTAAATCCTTACACTTCTATCTGAAATAATCCAAACACATTTCTAGTAAAGATTTGTCATTATAACTCAAATCAATTTGTGTCAACGGCTCTCTAGACTCAAACTGTGGACTACTAAGTACTGAACTGAACCTAATGGGTTTTGCATTCAAGGGACACGCCAGAGTAGTAGGCGATGCCAGCGTAATAGTTTGAATTGCAAATCGTAAAGCAGTTTTAGGATTCTCCTGGTCAAACGGGTTGACGAGCCGCTCGAAGTCCTCGCCTTTCACGGAGAGTAGTAGTCACCCCGCTCATGAATATACAAACAGCATTTAAGATTCTAGAGACTTGATTTGGCATTTTATGTTTTAATTGTTTATGAGCAGGAGGTCAATCAACCCATAACACTGCAGCCTCGTGGTGTTCAGTTACTGTAGTTACATGCACGATGGCAAATTTACAGATGTATGGACTCAGTCTACAACTCCGTCACACAGGCACACTTGTGGTTAGACACTGATTGGGGGCAATTTTTAAGTTGATTGATTTTTATCCCCTTCTTAATTTCCTTACCACTCTGGCTCTCTCCTTTTCTTCTCCCCCCTCGCTCCCTCATGCTTCATCAGCAGTGTGTCAATGGGCTTCATAGCCATCCTTTATCGCCTAAGAAACACCTCAATCAAATCCCAATCAGTCATACATCCCATCAGCACCCAGCTCTGGCCAAGCTCTACACACACACAAGACACCTACAGACACAGACGATGAATAAAGAATGTAAACGCAAATACGCTATACAGTCATACCCCTCGGTTATTACTGAAGCTGCACCGTCCAGTCAATAAATCTTGGGGTTATGCACTGGTTAGTTTTAGTTACAATAAAGGTATTAACTTCTGTTATAACAAGGTGGACAAAGGTGATAAGGGAAGTTTTTAGCAGGACAATAATATATAACAAATATTTGAAAACTGAATCCCTGAAAATAATTAAAAGATTTTTCTCCACCATTCCTTCAGATATTTGAGACTTAAATTACTGCTTTGTGACTGTGTAACTATACTGTAATGATGTCCGTCACAACATTAGTAGTAGCACAGTCTTAAGCACTCTTGTCTTTCTCCCAAGAGTACTTAAAAATGCATATACTTCCCTTCATATGATGTAATAAGGACTCATGAGTTTTATCATTATGTTTTACACAAAGAGTATTTTTCAACACAAGTTAAAATGTATACAGCATCACTAAATGTCTGACCTTCACCTTTAATGCGTTATAATCACAACTAAATTCAAAGAAAATATATGGCTGTTGAGGTTTTACACAGAATCACACTCCTGATTTTTGTAAATTCAACATCAAGTATTTCTGCATTCTCTAATATTTTACTGTGTGAACACAAATCACAGACATAGGGGCGTTCACCCCTCTCTCAAGTTCCCACCTCCCCTCCCTCTCAACATGTACCAGACATAGTGCCTTCCCCAGTTTCCAGCCCCACCCATGTCCAGCTCAGAACCACAGCCAGCATCCACCAGCCCTGTTTTGTCATCATTAAACCTCCCCTGCTTGCCCTGCTTTCCTTAATATATGTCACCTGCATGGGGTTGCCACTGCCAGCACTGGAGGGGTTAACTCTATTTTGTCCTGGACCTCATGCCTGTGTGCGAATATGCGGGTGTGTGAGATCGCGCGAGTGTACCGCTCCGCTCTGTGTACATGTCCACATAGGCATGTGTTCCTGTCCGTGCGTGCCTGTTTGTTCACTTGTGTGTGTGTGTGTGTGTGTCCATGCAGGACCGTGGTCTGCTCAGTGCGTGTGTGTGTATGTAAAGGAGAAATTTGCCTGTCCTTGCCTAAGTGAATGGCTAGGATTAAGCTGACAGCCCACCTTAGTGATGGCGAAATAATTGGTTGTTCAGCTCTGTCCTTGTCAGAGCGCTGACAGTTCTGCAGATGTCCTGTGCGGTTCTCCAAAGGTTAGGCTCAGCTGGGGCCGCCATTCATTAATCATTCCGCTCTGACAGTGCACCGAGCAGCCTGCAGCTGCCACCCCGTCCCCCTCAATTTCTGTCACCGCCTTGCACCACCACCACCACCACCAATAACCCCCCACAATCCCCCTTCTAGGTTTCCCTCCACCCCCACATCTGAGTGTATGTGTTTGTGTTCCTCATCGTACACACAAACAAGTATGCTTAAACATAAATTTGCATGAAAAGTCAAGGGATGTATACAAGCAACAGCATGCCCCTTACAAGAGAAGAGTGAACTGGACAAGTGGTAAGGTAGGGATGTAAACAAAGCACTCAACCTGAGAACAAAGTCTCCTCAGCTAATGATCTAAAGTAGCTCATATATTTTCTTTACTAAAATAACACCTAGTCCAGAACTTCACTAACCTGTATTAACACTTATAGAATATTAACTCAGTGATCCATCATGGATAATGGTTCTCTTAAAGCAAGTCTGCTTCTTCCACTGTATAGTTGGACTCTAGCATAAGACGCCGTGTCAAACAGCGTTTTATGAAATATAAATAAGGGCCATATGTTTTTAACCTGCATGTCAACTTATTCAATTTCAGTGGCACAGCTGAAATTACTATTATGATCTGTGTGAGGTCAGACACGCACTCTAAAATTACCTCTCGTGTGCGCTAACAGTTCTGACCGTGTCAGCAACATTGTTCTGACCCCTTTCCTTTGCTCACTATCTAACGACCCTCTCAACCTATTTTGTCCCTCATTCCAACCCATTCTCCTCCGCCTCCACAACTCTCTCAGGAGCGGTGTTTCTATCGCGGCCTTACGGTACGGAGGGGAGCAAGTGGAAAGGGGGAGGTGGGTGAAGGCAAAATGTAAGAATGTACAGAGAGGAGGAGGTATGGAGGTGTCCACTGGGCACTAAGTGGTGCAAAGAACTGAGATAAATCGTCCATTATGGCCTACCGACTCCTCAGCATTGATTAACAGCTAGCTGCAGACGAGTGGCTAGCAGCCATGAGGAAAAAGTCCTTGTTCAAAACCGCTGTCTAACAAACATTTGTTTAAAAAAATGGAAGCAGGGCTAGGGCGACTGAACAACATCATAAAATATATTCACTACAGATTACATGTGGATGTGGTTGTTAAGCTTACACTTGGAAAGTACATAACGGTTATCAGTTAAAACAAAACATAATCTTGGGAGAAGTTGTTTTTTCCCCTTTTTCTTTTATTCTACCTCGAGAAGCTAGATAATGCATGCACAATCCATGTAATGCACAGCAGTCTGGTAAGCTAAATGTAGGAGTGTTAGAGAGAAAATGCAGAAGCATTTTCAGAGGCTGGGCAGCAGAAGGTCAGATCAATAAATGAAAAAATGGGTGCTTGCAGAATATGCTATTGCAGCCTCCCCTTTCTAATGCCTACTTAAATGTTAAAGCAACACTATAAATGCCTTAAGAACTGTGTGTCCCTTTCAACCATGCTATGGCCTTTAAATAAACACAGGTGTATGTCCTTACACTTTACCCTCAAGACAGATAAATGAATAATTGTACTGCTGAATGTATATAGGTCTGCTACTTCTGTTTATGGTGAGTTAAAAGCTTGAAAGATACCGTCTGAACAAAGATAAAGACCACGAACGCTTATAAACTCCTGGCCTCTGAAGTGCTACTTGGTTTCCTTCAAGCATAAAAACGCTGCCTATTATTAATCCAGCCTGCCGAGTGAAGCGGTTATTGAATATTGCATTGTCTGTGTTCGCCACAATGCCTAGCACAAAACCCATCAGTGACACAAAGTATTCTGTCGTTGATTCCAAAAACCAACGGGCTAATTCCAGAAGCGAATACTGACCCTCCACCTACACATCTGTCTACTCTTTGAATAGCAATTGTAGCCCCAGAATGATGGTGAGCTGTGTGCTGACATCAGCAGAGAGAGGAGGAGAGGACTGGCTGTTAGAAAGAAGGGGTGGACGGGGTGCCCTGTTGTGCAACTCTCAGGAAATTCCCCCTTTTCCTCCGTCAAAATAGTACTTTTCCCCAGGAGATAATGGGAGCAACTGCACATATATTGTAAATGCACAACAAACAACAGATGGGGATATAAATGGTTGTCACTGCACAGGAAGAGAAGCCTTGTGACAGCAGAGACCAGCAGTTGTTTTTTTGCCTCTCTTCAAAAAGTTCTTCTTTATTTTCCATTAATATGTGATGATGTTGGTTATTCTGTTAGTCCACTGGATAGAAGGCGAATGTAGATTTATAGCATTAATATTCTATACATTATGACCATGCCAATGGGTAATATTCAGGCAATTACACTAATGAACTCTCAGCACACAGTGCCCCATGTTAACATCACAGCTTGAGGGTGGACATTCTTTTAAGCTCTAATCTATCTACCCATGTCTACAACCCTATATCCATTCATATCAGTCATTGGCTAGCAAGATATACTAAAGAACCCCTATCCAGGTGCAAGGACATCTAAAACTGGAAGACATATCACCTCTACCAATAATGGGCATGCAAAAATGACGGATTCTTCTCGAATTCAAAGGGAAACATATCTTTGATTTGCCCCTCTGAGATTACCTATGTATCTTAACTGTATGTAGATCATCCACCCAACCCCACCCCCACCCCCACCCCCTGCCCCAGTGACTACAGCACTGGAATAGTAGCGCAAAGGGGAGGCACGCACAGAAGATGACGAGCTTCAGTCACATGGTAAAGCCCATGGAGGATCTCATCAGCCTCTATGTAGATGTGTATGCTGAGTGAGTGATTGCCCATGGCTGGAAATTGGTGTAGAGGGTTTCACGGGGGAATTGGAGGGACGGGTTTTCTCTCTCAGTATCCTTCGCTCTCCCTCTCTCTCTCCGACATAAACACAGCAGTGAGAACACGCTTCCACAGAAACACAAACACACACTTATTGGAAAACACCCACAGCAAGACAAGCACACGCAACCAGCTCACACTCAAATCTCCCTATATGCACATGCACACTGAGCCAGGATGATTAAGGTCCTATGCAGAAGAGATTCTGAGTGGTACTGTGCCGTGGCTGCCTGTTTTCCCTGCTGAATACAAGCCACTACCCCAGTATTCTCCAATGGGGAGGAAACCCGTCATCACAAATGCAAGATCAGGGGTAATTACGTTGTAATATGCTACATGAAATATTTCTTTGTAGCAGGAATAGGATACCCTTTACTTCAAATTTAGAAAAGATGTATTCCACATCACTTGGCTGCTATTTATGCAGCCATGTATTTGAATTTGCTGCTTGTATTTTTAGCACGGGGCGATATAATGGTCTGCGCTGCTCATTTGCAAATGTTTCACATCACTGGAGCATTCTTGTGTCACTGTCATCCCATCCAGCTGGCAGGGGAGATCAATCCTACTTCAGTATTGATCAATGATTCTGATCAGGTGAGATTATAGGTATTGCAGAGATATCAATGAGATGTTGGATGATTGATAATGCAACCACAGCGATCGATCAGTGGGATATTGCTGATAAGACTCTTGCTGTAAAAGTGTTGCATGGCAATTTGCATCTACTGCAGCAGTCTGTAGGTCTGCCTTCAAGTATTTTCATCCAGTTTAATTCATATTTCTAAAACAAAAAAACACATCACCCCTCTTTGGTAGAGCATGCTACATAATGCTACAGTATATTGACAGCGTTCAAGAAAGTTGCACCAGCTGATTTTTATTTTCTCTGTTTATCCAACAAACCCACTCTGCAGCCACATATTGTGACCACTGGCCCATCACATCCCCCCATGGCGGATTAGGGCAAGGAGGGTGATTTGTTACCCTTTTGGGAAGCTGTCTTGGACGCTCATTTTCCCCTGCTGCATATTCTGCCCTCTCTGCCGCCATGCCCCACATTACCACCCCCCACTCCTCCATTTTGATAAATAGCCAGCCGCATGGAGGCGAGCAGCCGATCTCACCACCAAGGTTACCGTAACCTGGGCCCCACATCTGGGGGCTACCTGAGTCCAATTAGCACTGCAGAGAGGGGGAGCGAGAGAGACAGGAAGGGAGCGGAGGTCTGTGCTGTGCTGGAGTGGCAGTGGGGAGAAGGTACAGTCCAAGGATCCTTCTTTATAGGCTTTAAATCTGCATGGCAATTTCTGGAGACTGGGACTGGATGGGATTATGATTACTCCTCCTCCATCGCCACTATGCTCATCCTGCCAGCCCCTCTCTCCTCCAGCAGGTTGATGTCTCCCAACCTAGCGTTTGTCACTGATCACCCAGCCCCTATACGCCCTGATTACTGGCTGAGCAGCATTATGGATTGATCTGAAAGACTGGGAGAGGGGGCTTATCCCTGCTTCGGAGCAGACAGGGGTCTGAATCTGAGTGAGAATATGAATGGATTTATTTGTCTGTTGATTGGATGGACTGAAGATTACTTTATCAGCGCATTTGAGCAATAACTACTGTATCTGCACACAGAGATATCTGAAGGAGTGAATTGGGCAATTACTATAAATGAGCTGTGTAAATGCATGGAGAAAGCATTCATAATATATCTGCTCTGATCCATTATACATGGTGGAAAGTTAGAATACCTACTCAGGATCATTTCATGAGAAGATCCAGGACATGTGCAGTACAAAATTAAAAGCCTGAGAGCACATTCAGCAGCTCATTTTTTAATTAAGAAGTACAATTCTCACATTTCTCATGCCCTCCTGCGACCATCCTCAACAGCCAGTGAACCCTCTCGCCTTTCCAAACCACCCCAACCTACTTTCTTCACAGCGCTTAGTCAGGCTCCACTTTCTCACAGCCGACGAGTCGCCCCCCTCTTCCCCACAAGTGTCCAACAAATAACCCCCATATTAAAAAAAAATATATTCCATATCTAGAAACGGAGAGTGAAAACATACTAACTCTGACACTATCTCAGGCTCCCGCTTTTGTGCGCTTTTATATTTGCACACAAAGCCTGAACGCAGCAATTTTCCTTTTCTTTGTGGGGATGTCGGGCTTTCACAGCAGTCCAGCACCACTAGAGAACACTGTCTCAGCCAGCGATTAGAGCCCGGGGTACAAGAGGGCCACTTCACCTCCAAGATTAGAATGAAACAAAGACTGGAGTCTTCATATTGTGACAAGAATGGGAACAGACAGGAGAGGAGAAAGGTAGGAGCCAAAAACAGACTTGCTGGAGAGCTGACTGGAGTGACTTGTCCAGGGAAAATAGTTCAATGCTCCTCTCATGAGGTGATTCACAAAAGAAAACAGTGACAAATCAGTCAAGGCAAAGAGAAAGTCCCCTTTATTTTTGCTCTGCATTGTGCCTCCATCTATCCACCTTATCAAGTGTAACCTCAGGATACAGATCACACAGCTACACCTATGGCCTTTCTCGCCTTCTACCAGTATTGTAGATTCATCGCATTCAGCGAGCATGGTCAAGGCCTTGCTGTGTGGAGAGGTGAAGGCAACATGACCCGCCTCCGTCTATTCTCCTGCTCTCCACTGCCGCCCGCCTCCTGCTGCTGCTCCGCTCCATCCTATTTATCCCTGGATGTTTGTAACTGTATGTGTGCGTCTGCATGTTCATGTTCCAATTTTCGTTCTCACATCTTTAGCCTGCTCAGTCAACAGGCCCTTGGTCGCCCACCACTGGTTGCTAATTGCTGCTGACATTGTTTGGTCTCTCGCTGCTTAGTTTAGGACAAACCCTTCATTCATTTGCTGCGGCCAGCTCGTTAGGGTTGACCCCCACCTTCTGCATCTCTCTCTCTGTGTCTCTCTTTCCCTCTCTCTCTCCCCCTTTCACTGACCTCCTTAATTAACTGGTAAGGCGCTGCTGGGAAATTTGCACACAAAGGCCTGGTGTCTAGCCTGTTAGCCTCCCACTACCCAAACACCCCCTTCCTACCGCCGTCTCCTCCTCCTCCTCCTCCTCCTCCCCATCCTTAGCCTGCTACTGTCTTCGTCCCACCCCCAAACAGGTCATTGTACAGTCGCAGAAAAACAAAGATAAAATGATTCAGTACACAAACTGTATTCATACATTCTTTTCCTCGTTCGCTGGCGGCCCCTCCTGCTTTTTGCTTTCCTTTCTTTTTTTCCTTTCTCTCCATTAATAGCAGACCTCATTAGAAAGGCTTGTTTGGAAGTGCTTCACTAGTGATACACTCTTTTAAGTAGTCTCTGTCTGTTTGCTTGCTTTCTCTATTTAGTTTTATTGCTATTATTCTTGTTCTACCTTGCCCATTGGTTATGCCCTCGCCTCCCCACACTCCTCCCTCCGTCTTTCAGGAAGCCCTGCGAGGCTTCAGCTGTTTTTGTGGTCCCTGCGGAGGGCTCCCAAAGAGCAGTTAGCTGGCTGTCAGCAATGAGGCCCTCTAAAGGGGCCCGCTAAAGAATGCTAGGGGCAAAGAAGTGTAAACAGGTGGAGCCTCTCTATTATACGGGACCCCCTCTACACTCACACACTCCACCTTCAACTGTCTTTTTCTCTGTTGTCGTCTTTCGCGCACACATTTAGACACACACCCTCCTGCATTCCACCAGCAACCACCACTTTTTAGTGCGCGTGTGCGCTTTCCAAAGCTCCCTCTCTGTTGGCTGTGGTGCTGTTGGACCAACAGGCCTCCAAACAGCATCGAACATCTCCCCAGGGTGCCTTTTTTTCTGTGGCATTTTCTGTCCATGGGCTTTGTGTGTGATAGAAAGAATATGCATGTGTGAATGTGAGCTTTTGGAGAGGGTTTTGTAGGAACATTTCATAGTCATTTCCTACTAGTACTTGATTTTCCCACCCTTGCAATACGTGATTATGTTATTAAGAGTTGTGTATTTATAACAAAAACTTTTGTATGTCCTTAACTTATGCTCTAATATTTCAGCTGCATGTAAGACAAGAGAAGATTTCAGACTTTCGTGCCCACAGTTTGCGTTTATCCTTACACTGTCCTTGCAGTGTGTGCATATGGATGCATACATGTATGACCTGCACTCAGATTTGCCCGCAACAAACTACCGATGATGGAATCCTTTACGGCAGAGGAGGGGCAGAGGGCAGAGGGGCAACTGTAAAAGAAAGAATGAGGAAAACTAACTTCTGTTCGCCTGGGGAGTACTCTGCAGCCCATCTGTTGAAATTGCTCCACATATTGTGACCTAGATAAAGAAAAAAAAAAAAAACTTCTCTTATAGGTAGCCTTGGCTCTTGTCTGTGTTTGACACTTGTCTATTCATTTTACTGGTCTAGTTGTCTCAAAATAGAAGACTTTTGCATAATTTTCACCTTTACATATGATTTCAATACATTGGTATAAGAAGAATGATCTGTTATCTGTTATAAAGCTAAATCAAATGAAATTTAAAAAAAAGTATTTATTTTTTTCTTTTATTTCCAGGCCGCTGTGTCCAAAGTTTAAATGTAAATGTTTCACAATGAGTAAAGACTAACCGAGCCAAAAAGTAATCTACATTCTAGGGAGATGAATACCACTAACAGCACTCAAGCAGTCAACCTCTGGCTAGCCTGGATTGCAATGCTGTCTCTCTTCATTCATTCAAAAGTGTGTTGCGATCCTTTTTTTTTTAGCTTTTCTCCTCTTTCCAAAGACCCCTGTCATTGTCAAAAGAAGATGCCCAGGGTTTTTGTAATTGACGGGAGGATGGAGGAGCAGGGGAAAAGGTTAAAAGAGATATCCTTTGCTTGAATAAGGAGGTAAAATGGATGGGTGTCTTTCAGAAACTGCAGCCTGACCCTGAAGGAGGACCAGGAGGAGGTTCCTACTCTCTTATGGACCGAGGATTGTAGGTTAAGTGGGGCTGTTATGGCCACACATTTCCACACACATACTGTAAATGCACACACACTTAGAAAACACTGGTAAGAGGCTCCTATTGTGCACGGCTCTGACAATATTATGTTTGGGCAAGAAGAACATTCATTTGCCTTCTTTGAAGGAAAGTGCACTTCTCAGCCATCTTCAGCCCACTTGAGCTGGAATTGGAGTGGAGTCCCACCCTCCCCTCAAACCTTCCCGCCACCACTCATTGTCTCTGCTGCCTCCCCAAATGAGGGCCCCCCAAGCCCCATGCTCTCTCATCAGGTGGGGGGTGGGGGTTTGAATGCTACACGCAAGCTTTTGGGTCGTGTAGTGGGCGATGGACTAATATAGCTGTCCTATTTTTTACTGTCTCTAGTGGAAATAACAGTGACAAGCAAAAATAAATGTTGAGGAATTCAGTTTACACTGAAGAGGAATGAGCGAGTGATATACATAAGTTTTGCAGCGTAACATTTGAGATATAATTCAGAAAAGAAAAAATTCTCATTGAAACTTTAATAGTAAAATGGAGTAAACGTCAGGATGGCGATCAAAAATGTGAGGAGTTTCCTCGCATTATTTTTTCTGATATTTTAGTGGGATTTGTCTTCTACTGCACTTCTATCGCTTTATAATGTACTTTGTCTCCCTTATGAAGATGTCAGTCTGGTTTATGTAGTCCTTTAAGATCATTGCCACAATTAGACTACAAGATCTGCCCCTGGCTCCTGTTGAATCAGAAAGGACTTCCTGAGGCCACGCGAAGGCGTCACCTCGGAGTAGGAAGTACAGGAGTCATAATCGCGACGCCCTATGCTGCCTTCTCTTTGTCAGCCGCCGTGTACCAACATTAAATTTTAAGTGTGAATGTGATTATAGCGTGGCATTCATTTTTAATGGGCTTTGCCTCTATGTGTTTTAGCATGCAGCAAGGCCCAGCAAACGGCTGACTCAGACCCTTTTTCTGCTGATGGCGCATATATTTCGCATATATACATGCACTGCTTATTCCTCCTTCTCAGTGAGCCCTACTAGTCTTCCTCCTCCTCTTGCTCCTCTCCTTCATCTCCATCCCTTTATCATTCCGGTGGTAGGAGATGGGCCAAGGGGACTGAGGGCGAGGCAGTGCCCTTAGAGGTCTTTCTAACCAATAGGGTTGGCCTAAGGTTTCGGTTTGTGTGAGGCAGCATGTCCCTGTTGTCCTCTGCAAAAATGGACTAGTAAGAGAATCTGGATGATCCATTAAAGATTTTCATCGCATTACAACAAGTCAAGTGTTGGCAGACCATATTTGTGAAAATGTATTCGTTAAAATTCTTTGTTTCTCTTTTATTCTTCTCTATTCTCTATTCTAATTTGTCAGCATATAAATCTTGGGCGTACTACCTGACCCAATCTGCCCTTGATCCAATCTGTCAAAGAAAAGATGAAGGCTGACTGTAGGAGGATGTGGGGCCTGTAATGAGTATCCCTCGCTCATATAAAGTAACCAGTCAGACTGTAAAAAAAAACATGCTACCTATACTCCTACATAGACTTAATAATGCCTGTAGGAAAAAAAAAAAAGAAATAAAGGAAGGGTTCACGTGAATCACAGAGGGAGCGATAAGGCCTTGAAATTAAAAGAGATATATAGCCAGTCCGGTATGGAAATCAATAACATATTATTAACTGAGAGGCCACCAAGAGAGATAGGTGAGGCTTAAATGCATATATATTCATAATAACAATATTGAGATATATTATAAATAAAAAGGAAAAGGGGAGTAAATACCAAGCTGGCTTTTATTAGCTGCCAGTCTCCCTGCCAATATGTGCCGCGACTCTGCTGTCCAAAACGGTAACTGTCCAACGCCGGATCAAATTAGAGAGACTGACAGGCAATAAAAAAATTGGTGAAGTTAAACGCGATTCCCGTGCACCCGGAGCTCTTTAAATATTAGAGCGAGGGTGTCACGGGGTAGCAGAGGAGGGAGGGGGTCGGGGTGGCGTGGAACAGGGAGACGGAAGCTAAGGTAACTCCTGATAAAGTTTTATTAAGGCCATGCGTTTTTTTAGTCCATCCCTTTTTTCCTTGCCCTCCCCCTTTCTTTGCCCCTAGATTCTGATAAGCCTTGACAATGACACCGGCATACCAAGGACATACAAACAGCTCACTGTCACTCGGGCTCTCTTTGTGCGCTCTGTCCATAATAAATGCCTCGGCTGACTAGGGGACCAGTACAACTCATTGACTTTGTCTGGTGAAATAACCTGATAGATTCTGAGTCAAAAGTTAGTAACACAATAATAAAATAGAACGTAGTTGTAGCTGCATAAATACTGTTGGATGAAGTGGAGGATAAAGACACTGTGCTGTGGAAACAACGTTGAAATGATCTATTACAGTTGGAATTATTCACATTAGTGCGCAACTGGTATGACATCATCAATCGCATATCCCGTGTTCGCTCTCACTTCCTTTCCCACCAATTCTCTTTATTTGTGTTTGCTTCCTTCTCTCATGACTTTAGGGCCACACATGGAGCACCGGTAGGCTTTTTTTCTTTTTAAGACAAAATCCACTCAACAGCCAGATGCAGTTTGACTGCGCCTGCCTGTGCCGCACAGTTTGTTTTCAAATGAATAGCTGAGAAAACTCTGTGGCCTTTTGCCCAGCACATATAGCAGTCTCTCCCCTCCTACTGCTACGACTGCTATACTTCCCAGCAGGTCCATCATTTCCATTCTGTCTTTCACTCTCTTCCTCTTTCTGTATTTCTGACTGGCTCTTTGAACCAAGCATGGGGCCCGGTGCCATTGTAAAGCATGCCTTCTTCCTTCCCAAGTTTTGTCTGTGTGTTCTTCAGCCCCATTGAGGGCTCCCCAGTCCTTTACCAGTGTACAGCTCTTTTGTAGCCTCCAGAAAGGCCTTCATCTCGCGCTTGTTTTCTTTGAGCCCCCACCACAAACTCTCCCTCCCTTCGGAAAAAGACAGGAAGTGAATGCAGATGTCTGACCCACCTGAGCACATTGCTCACTCTCTCTTTCGTGCTCACTCATTTTTTTTTTTTTTCTGCAGACCTCCACGGCTGGAAAAGTTGCTACATCACACACTGAACACATTGACATACTAAACCTCACAGTGGATGCTGTCCATCACAATAGCAGCATGCTTGTTTGTTGTCTCCCTCTGTTGCCTCGCTGTCTAAACTTGTACTTGTCTATGACGGTACAGCACACAGGCAGGTAAACAGCTTCTGTGTTCAATCTGTGCTGCCAAGTACAGATGGAGAAATATAGTTTTGCTTTAGTGGATAACCCAATATTATCTGATCTGTTATTCATGTCCAACAAATGTGTGTTAACGGTTTTATATCTGCATGATATAAAATTATGTAGATGGGGTAAAGCAATGAGATTATAAAGACTGTATCTTAAAGTAGCTTCTCTATAAAGGTGTTACTAATAAAATCCATCCACTAAAGAAGAGAGGATGGTACAGCAGAGGCATTACTGCCGGGCAAGAAAATGGAGTAACAACCTGCTCTGCCAGGATAATTCCCTGTTCAGTCAGAACTGCCACGCAAAAACCAGGCCTCCTCAAAACCCCTCAGAGTGTGTGTACTGCAGGGAATATCCGCTGCCTGGCACCACCCACAATCACTGGCATCTTCCTAGAAGGAGTACGGGACAGTACCCATACTGCCCCAGGGATCAGAGCGAGAGGGCACACTGCCTGGTGCAGACACATGATGGGCGTCTGGATGCTGTCACATTGCCCAATGCCCCGCCGGGGCACGGGAGGGAAGGGGCGCTGGCACAGGGCACGGGCAACTGGTAAAGCTGGCACAGGGGGAACATTACATTCTTTCACATGCCACTGTGGCATTCAGACAGCACGATTTCTTGGCAGGGGCCCCTAGTCCTGCCTCTGTTGTCGTTTCAGGCAGTCCCCGGTTCCCTGAACTGCAAATGAGCCTGGAATTTAGTGGGCCATCTTTCAGCAATGTTGTTGCCATGACTCTTAATGGAAGGCACGACAGAAGGGTCAACAAGACTTTTGTGTTACAAAGCTTTAATTGAAGGGCAAAGAAAACAGAATTTCCCTGCTAATTGCCATTTCTGTACCCCTATCCACCCCCACTCCCAATGAGACTGGCAGTAGGTACGAGCCATGTGTGTGCCCTCAGTGAAAAAAATAGGATCAGAGAATCAACCTGATCTGGTGCCCTGGAACAAAAACGCAGGGAAGCTGCAGAGAAGTGTGGGAAAAGCTCCAACCCTCCATTAAGCACTTTTAAACGGCAGTAAGATGCATTCAATACGTGTATAAACTGTCCTCTAATAAATCATTATGTGGACGTTGTTGTAAAATTATTGTGGAAAATGATCTATATTATGTTTCTGTTGGTATGGCTGATTATTTTACCGCCCTCTGAATAACTGCATGTTTGTGCTTCTTTTCAAAATTAACATCTGAGCAATCCCATGAGGCACTACTGCTACTGCTACTGCTGTAACAGTGAACACCAGGCTGTCTGCACTGTACAATAAAGGCAGTGGACAGCAGGATGGGGCGGGGGCTGCAGAATGCCAAGGCTGGGTGTGAAGAGAGAGGAAGGAAGGTGTTTATGAAAGACAGAAAGAAGGAGAGAAAGATTGGGTACATTTGTGTGTGTCAGAAAAAGAGAGAGAGAGAGAGAGAGAGAGAGAGAGAGAGGGAGAAAAGGGGAAAACAGAGGGCGTATGTGTGTTTGAGTGTTGGTGCATGTGTGTGCACTGTTACAGAGATGGATCACCAGCGCTTGTATCTTCTCCGCGGCCATGCCTAGCAGCACGTCAGCGGCAGCCTCCATTTACATTAGGGAGATTTAAGCTGTCTCAGGCAATGGTGACAAGTCAAGGTGTTTCACTTTAATTACACTGGGCAAGGTCACCCCCTAGCTGGCTCACCCTCACAGAGGAGGAGAAGGAGGAGGACGACTACGAGGAGGTGATGGTGGTGGAGGCGGGGGGTGCTGGGTGAGCTCATGCCTGTATTTACATTCTCATTTTCAGGCCGCCCACCCCACCCCAATCGGCATCCTTTAATACATCACCACTGATACACTGTGCAAAGCATGCACCATGTATACATACAGACTCACCGGAGGCACATGTTATTTTTTTAAAAAAAGGTGGCCATGGGTTTAGTGAGAGAGAAATATCCTGAAGATAATACATGAGGGTTCACATGCACGCACACACAGTACACGAACAATACATTTTTCAACACTCACAAACACAAACAACCGCACATTCCCCAGCAAGCCCGTTTGTTCCAAATAATCCCTAGTGACAAAATAAATGCTGCAGCGTATGAGGTTATAGCCTTAATGGGCCATACGCCATTGAGGTGACATAGTGTATTACACACCTTTAATGTGACACCCATTGCCTACTGCACTTTTAGCCAGGTCTCTCTGCCTTTTTTCTCTTTACCTCTTCTAGCTCGTGAGTCCTGGGGCCATGGTGTTGTACAGTGGAACTGACAGATTGGGAGTTCACAAAGCGCCTTTATGCTGCGTTAACCGTGTCCTGAGAGGCCCATAGAGACTGGACATTAGAGAGGAAGGAAGAAAAACCAGAGACAAAAATGAGTACATGTTTTACTTTTGACTTCGTAATTGAATTTTGTCTTAATTTTTGTACACATGGTTGCAGTTACTAAACGTTCTGCAGAATATTACTTAATTCCCTGTTGTTGTAATAAGGCATGAGCACAAACATCACTAATGTAAGTTAAGCTTGCACATGTACACTTTCTCTGATTTTAAATATTGCTATGTTTTAGGTCTGGGCCAGGTTGAACTTAAAGTGCATCAAAATTCTTAGTTTTATTTACTGTAATTTATTTCCTTCTTAAATTCCCACATCCAATTGAACAAAATACTTAAGCAAGAAAGCACTGGATTGTAGAGAGCAGTTATGTGGTTTATAGGAGTTATTGAAATTTTGTATAAATTAACAAAAGACCACAATGACAAGAGGCTTTCAAAAAAAGATGTACAAATACGTAAAATCTTATTTTAGAAAAGACACTTTATCTATAAGCCTCTGCCCGTAAGTCCATACATGCGCTTAACCCTCCACTCATTTATGTGTGTGTGTGTGTGTGTGTGTGTGTGTGTGTGTGTGTGTGTGTGTGTGTGTGTGTGTGTGTGTGTGTGTGTGTGTGTGTGTGTGTGTGAGTGTTTACTGCACAGATGTGATGTCAGGCTGTCAGTTAAAAGCTGCCTTACCTTTCTTATCAGCATCACAGCTTTACCCGTGAAAACTGCAGTCATTTAAAAAAATAGAAGGAGCAGGAGGGTGGGAGTGAATGAGAGAATGGGAGAAAAAAAGAGAGAGGAGGTAGAGAAAAAGAAGGAAGTGCCTTCGGGGGAAGTTATTAAAGAAGGTGCAAGCTGGCTGGCTTGGCAGCAGTTCAAAGGGGTGGATCCCCTTGCCTCCCTGCACCCAAATGGCAGTTGCTGGCACCACTGCTAAACACACAATGCCTTGTGGCAAAACTGTGTCTTTCATTGACAGATGAGTGGGGAAAGGCAAGGAAAGGAAGGAGGGAGGGAGGGAGGGAACACAAAATGCTGCTATTCGCTCTCTTTTTTGAGGTGGAAAAAAAAAAAAAGATTTAACCTGAAAGAGGTGTTAGCCTGTTAACTAGTGGTGAATGGCAGAGCTCCACTCACACACATGAACACACACACACAAAGAAAATGGAGTTTTGGCCAGTTGTGAAAGCATGGGTGAATGAATGAATAATAAAAATATAATGAAATAAAATAAATAAATGTAGCAACTAAAGAAGTTAATACATGTTTTATTGTGGTTTAAGAAACCATAGTTAAGATATGCCATGGCTTGTTTGTGTTAAACAGCACTGAGGCTAAAATTTAAACGGAACATTCAATTTATCGAATACCAATTAAAAAACACGCATTCACCTTTATTTATTTATTTTTTTGAGCCTCGGCTTCTTCCAGGTTCCCCTTCATACCTCTTCACAGGGACAAGGTTAACAGATTTTATTGGATACAGGCCCTTGAGCTCCAGTCAATGCTGCTGGTCAATAGTTCCTATTAATAAATGGATTTCAAGGGATTTATTTTATTCACCAGAATGTCAAACATGCAGTTAAAGCATGCCTTTAAGACTGCAGATGCTATCAGCTTTGAGGCAACTGTGCGACATTGAGACATGGGGCTTCAGTTCTAGTGAATGCACGACACTCGAGAGATGCAACCGTCTTTACCATCATCTCTTTACACAACCATCTACAGCCTCCTAAAGAAGTAAATCTACAGTTTCTCCCTCTCTCTCTCACATGACTACAGAAACACATACTGAGAACAAATGTATGTATGTATATAACTGCATGCACCATCAGTTCAGTTGATAGTGAGATTTATGCATACATATATAATATGCAGGCTGTAGGTTAGCCCTGACCCTGCAGGGCGAGAGCAAGGCCAAAGAGATGCGTCAGAAAAGGCTAAACTCTAAAAGCATTCATAATAACCTGCCCCATCAACCACTGCAGGAGCCCTGGCAAAGGACAGGAGGGTCAGATGGTAGCAGGATGAATGGAAAAAAGGATAGATGGATGAATGGAGGTGTCAAGGTGCCACATACTAACAAAGTTACTGAAAAGAAAAATGGAATGATAGAATTAAAATGGAGGCCTGTTTCCAATTTCTCGTGACTACATTGTGCTTGAGATCTGCAAGTGTGGGATTATACAAAATCTTTTATGCAAGAATTTTTAAAAACTTGCAAAACAAAATTTGCCACACAATGTTTTGCTGTAAACATTTATTATTCAACCTGTTATTAAAAGCATGAAATCATTCAAGATAAAAATTACAATGGCCCCTAGTCCCCTCCACTCTGATCTATGGGCCCATTTGTTTCACTTCTAGTTTTATCACAGAATAAACGAACAGTATGATTGCACACAACTCCTATTAATTCACTAGACAAATATGTGCACAAGTGAGAACAGAAATGTTGTGAGTGGGGGCATCCCACAGATACTGGTTTATGTCATCTACTTCTCATGTTTCTCTTGGCCATAATGTTTTGGCTGCCTGTAGGTTTCCATTGTTTCTTGATGATTATATGTCATGCACTGACAGTGGTTTTGTGGTTCGGGTGAGTAAAAACACAAATCTGCCACCAGAGCAGACAATGAAAGTGTTTTATAATAGAACCAGGCACTGCACTGTAAATTCTGTTTGTAAGCTTGTAAGGTAACACAGTAAATGTCACAGATGCCATGCGGAAAAACATGTATGGTAGCCAGACACATACAACAGAGTCCTCACAAAAATAATGGTATCTGCATTTTGGTTGGTATGTATAGCAAATTAAAAATAGGCTGTACAGATGTTTGTACAGTTTTGTTCTATTCTGTGTCTCTGGACAACATTTAGTCCTAATTTGGGAGTGGGAATCAGGCAACACAATAGACGCACCGATTGTGCCCTTTGAGCATTGAGGGTGTCTGGATATCCTGTCCCTGCGAGACAGTTGTCAAGCCGTGGCCAACTCAGTCACGCTGCCACTGAACTCCAAACAATGACCTGAATGTAATGACAGATGATGCATAGGGAGTGTGGATGCTGCGCAGAACAGATCCCAAACCCCATCTGTTACTCAGACATATTAGTGGTAGATGGACTTTGAGGGAGAGAGAAAGAAGAAAAAAAAAACAAAAAAAAACACGAGTTATTTGACTTTTCTTGTACACTGGATGGGACCCCGAGCTCTGTTTCTGCTGGGGAAGCTCACCGCAGAACAAGTTTGTCGTGGGTTTAGTTAGAGGGAGATGACATTAACCATTCAAGAGAACTAAGGTTCTGCTGCAAACCTGAAGACAACGACACAATGTAGAAGTAACCAAAGGGCAGGGTAATGACAGCTGCTGTGCTGTGAGATTGGCTACTGGCATGCTCCTTTCCTGCTGCCACTGGAGATGATCAGATGTGTACGTGTATTGTAAATGCACCCACACAAGCCCACATCAGTGGATTCAACATGAAGAAATCCAGGGTGCTCTGATCAGCACTTGTGAAGCCGATCACCGATGGCAAGTCACAGGAGGCGCTACTGACCGACACAAATCACAGGGTTTGTCTGAAGCAGGTTCAAAAATGTTCATTTATATGAACATTGTTCAACATGTGTTTTTCACACAGCATTTACTCAGGCATTCAGAATCTGAAGAGTTGATAGAAAGTGGTAAAAGTTCACCACTAGAAAATATAAGCAATATGAATTTCAGTTAAGAAAATAACAGAAGATATAAAATAACAGTATTATCTATTGAGACCCTAATCTAATCTAATCTTTAAAACATCCCTTAGAAGTCACTCACAATCTACCCTGATGCGCGGTGCACAGAGGTAGTCTCGTGCTGTTTCATAAAAACGTCTTTTGTTGTCTTGCCAAAAGACAAGCAGCTGTCTGTTTTGAGGGATGACTGGCTCCAACAGGTAGATAATGATCTGTGATGATACTTGGCTGCTGATGCCAACATAGACAATAGTGTTCTTTAATTGCTTCTTTATTCTTAACAAGAATTTTTCTGCAGAAGGAATTTGAGAGTAGACCAAAGATTATATGTGAACATTTGTTCCTGGATGTGTGTGTGTGTGTGTGCATACTTGCATTTGTGTAGATCCTACCCTGAAAGACCTGTCATGAGTGAGGGATTTTAGCCAAATCGACCGAGATGAGACACTTTCCATGGCGAGCACAGCTGCCAGTACGGGAGGCTGACAGGGAGGGGAACGGAGGCTGTTTTAAATGTATTTTCTACAACACTTTCTCAATTAAAGGCCCTTTTTACACATAGCACTCTGCTAATAACATAATGGCGAGTAGAATGTCATTGAGTGGTGTAATGTACCTAAATCCTTCACCAGCATTTTTAATGCTTTCATAATTGGAGTCTACTTTGGAACATAGTGGCATGCGGGAGGCAGCGGTGGAAAGGCAAAGAGAAATGATTTGTAAAGATGTCCGCGCTGGAAATAATAACTAGCCTTGGTGCTAATGTAGGGCTCTTTGCAAAAGGGGAGAAAAAAAACATGTTGCTAATTGAGTTCGCCTGAAAAAAGACATTTAAAACTCATCATTTCATTTTACAGTCCTTTTTGTGGCACATTGGGTTTAGAAAAGGGAAGGGGAACACTAGTGGTGTTTCACATCCATTTGGAGGTTAATGGTCAAGTTTCAGGCTTTTAAATGTGGTAAAAACTACACTGAAAGGATTTACTTTAATTAATTGCAAAGTGTGATATTTTTTTTCCCAAATACTCATGAACTCTTGTCATTCAGAACTTACATACAGAAATCACTCCACTTACACAAGGTAAATAACAGTTTCAGTCTTTTTTGCTTGCAGCTGGAGAAATACGATCACTTCACCGAAACATTTTGTCAAGATATTTTTCAGTGATCAACAAATAACTTTCAACTAAAATGTAACCAAAGTGTCTTTCTGCTTTGCTATCTTTCTACTTCTCTTTTCTTTTTCTTCTTTGTTTCTAAGAGGCAGTTTAGAGTGGACTGCTTCTGATTTGTGAGTCCACCCTGAGACTATACATTACCTTCCACCACAATGACCCCTAGCCCTGTCTAAACACAGGCCTTAATGACTCATGGTTGGTGGGCACACTCCTTGGTTATAGGGCTCCGCAGGCTGTGGCCAGGGCAAGGAGAGGACACTAGGAAACAGGATTGAGTGGACTCTATACAGACATTAGTACCCTTGCTTCTGGGTTGTATTGCATCAATGTCAATGGATAAAAACATGTCCTCCATCTTCAGAAACCACACCCTGAGGGATGAGAAAAGCACCTGCAGACCCCTTATCTATCAAAAGATAATGGCCAAAGTCAAATCAGTCTTTCTCTGAAAGCACTCAGCTGTTGTGCCACGGCTGGATGTGGCAAGTTGTACAAATTAGCAGAGGCCCCGTTACTCATAGATAAGCTATTGTCCAGAAACAGCACTACATCCTTTTAGCATTCCCTGCTACTTCAAGTGAAAAAGAATGGGAGGTCTACTACAAAAATACCCCTCAATAAAATGGACGAGGGAAAGGGAGCTCGAGGTGAGGGAGCAAGGAAATCATTTACGGTAGCATGATGAAGTGTCTGTTTCTCCTGGCAACAAACAACTTAACAGGTACCTTAAGAGAAGGAGTTGTCCTATAATCGTAAAAGCTTTTTTGATCATTTAACCTGCACATCCAATCAATCAGCAAAGGAAGCAGACATACAAGCACACCCACACAGGGATGCCGCAGTACACAAGCAAGTATATTACACAAAAGGTTAATAGCTCAGAGAGAAACCGGAGGAGGTGGAGAAGTGAACAAGAGGTATAGTAGGTACACTGGCACCAAGGATTCCCAGTGACCAGGGACTTATATACAGTGATACAGCCTTTTCTTCATTGACAATAAATGTATGTTGAGATGAAAATATTCAAACAGAGTAAACACTGTAAACATGCCACATAAAATCCAGGAAAAACAACATTTGGTTTTGATGCAAACACTGCTGCTTTCCTTTAGTTGGTTTTAAATGAATGAAGCTTTGTAGGCCTGATTTATCTTTACTCAAAGTAGCAAAATGACATGTCATTAAATACAAACAGGAGTAAGAGGAGGAGTCATAGTACTTTTGGCAGATGAGCCTGATGGCCCTGAGAATGACACAGAACCTCACCAGCTGGAAGTGGACTTTGCGCCAACTGGCCATCTAGGTTGGCAGCTTGCTCTAACATGCCAGTCGAGACCTGTGAGGGCTCGGCTCACGACCAGTATAACGCCAGAGGGTGTCAGATGCCAAACCGTCACAGTCTGCTCAAAGATGAAGCAAGTGAGGCGTTAAATCTAATGAGAAGGAACCGCAGTACAATTACAACAAAAGTAGAAATATAAACAGAAAAAGTTAAGATATCCAAGAAGAGATTTTCTTTGTACCACTGAAAAGAGAAAATTTATTTGATTAATAGTTCCCATTAAGAGTGACTACATAGATTAAATGCATCTACTCTGATTATATGTAGAAGGATTATTAGCTACGTAATTATAGCAGGTACAGTAAGTACAAAAATAAGACTTAACAGAGATAAATTTTAGAATTTACAATTTTTAATTATAGCCTGTCAAAAGAAATAAATGTAGACACGAAGGAGCAAAGAAAGAAAAAGAAAGACTGTAAAATGTCCAGGTTCATTCTAATTAAAGACGACTTCACACCTTTGTAAGACTCAATACAAGACATATTTTACACTTGTTATGGACCTGGAGACACACTGCAAACACAGAGCCTGACACTGACACATGCTGGCAGAGATTCCAACTGAACTGCAGCTACACATGGAGAAGGCAGACAGATCAAGAATATCAAGAGGAGATGGAGAACAGCAGAGAAAAGCAGAGGCAAAGAGAAAAGAGAATGGGAGATCCAGAGACTTGTCAGTCATGGCAATGAACACTGACAAGCCAACTCTGTGGATAATGTTTCTGTCACTGAGCGCTCTAATCACAGTGTTCTTAGTCAAAACCAATCCCCTCGTATCTGTACACTCGCAAAGTGCTGGGATGTTTATACCAAATAGCTGAAAGAAATATACAAAGAGGGTGTCAAGACAGGCAGACCCACTCACATCTCTGCCATTGTCACCGGCTGTGAGTAAAAAATGCAGGGGAAAGGACAGGAAGGGAGAGTTTGTGAGTGTACACCAGGAAGAAAGAAAGAAAGAAAGAAAGAAAGAAAGAAAGAAAGAAAGAAAGAAAGAAAGAAAGAAAGAAAGAAAGAAAGAAAGAAAGAAAGAAAGAAAGAAAGAGACAGTAGAAGCAAAAGATGGCAGTTTTAAACACACCCGAGCAGGTAGTGCCTGTCAGAACACATTGCCATCCTCTAATTGGGTCATTTTTGATACCCCCTACCACACAGTGCCAGCGTATTGATGGGGAGGTGTCAGGATGCCAAGAGCCTGCGAGGCCTCACTGGCACCGAATCAAAGCAGGCACAAACGCTGCCCGCAGACAATCTGGCAAGCCCGAGCACACACAGGCGCAAGAACATCCAAAAACATGGCCCCACAGCTCCCGCCTGTACCACCGGGGCGTAATTGGTACATGGGCATTCCAGCGCGTTTTCAAAGGAGGGAACTTAATCCACATGTGTACTATGAAATTGGCTATTTTGTACCCTGCCTTCCCCCTCTTCCTCTCTTGCTCTTCTTCTTGCCCTCCCCCAGTTTGCTACCCTACCACTGATTTAGCACTCAGAATGCGTCTTATTTCTCTCGCATCCTCTCCATCAACTATCAACTGCCACTCTTGTCTTTCTCTCCGAAATTGCCCCGGGTTTGACCACGACATCTTATGCTGTGAAGGCGGACAAGGATGCCTAATCTTTACTCGGTGCTCAGCTTGACAAGATTTCACTCGTCTGAGTTTGTTTGTCGTTTGTGTTTGAGCCTGTATGTGTGCGTGTTGGTATGTTTGTCTGCACTGTAAATATGCAGATCTGGAGAGCCTAAAACAAATTAGATTTGTTCATCGTGTGCTTGCACATAAAGCAGCGGAGTTGGGTTTAAGGGTGTGGGTTGTGGACGGATGCTTACAGTGGGCTGTGGGTGAGCCAAAGCAAGCACATCCCACTCGTCGTCTTAGACTCAAAATCTTGAAATCTGAATACACACAAACGGTAACATCCTCTCATGTGTTTCTTGTGTTGTATACATTCCTACATTGAAGAGCAGTGTCTCATCTTCTCTTCCTTTGTGTGGTGGAGTGTGCCTTCCAGCCACCCTGGCACTGACTGGCACATGGAGTAAACCGACTCCAGCTGCTTTCTGACCAAGGGGAACTTGTTTAATTAACCACGCTCTGGTTCCAATGAAAAGGTTGGTTTTTCCCCCAGCTGTTGACCAGTCTGTGGCATCCAGGGGCCCTGACGGAGACTGGCACACCACCCCTGGTCCGGTCCGATCCACATTCCGCAGACAAAGATGGACTCTGCCTGTCATGCCAGAATGTATCACGGCTGAGTCCTCTTTCATAAATTAAACATGAGATCTGGAGGAGTTCTTTTAAAAAAGGAAAAAGACCCAGAGGATGTTTCTCTGCTCAGATTCACCCACGCTGTTTTTCTTTCCTTTTTTTTTTCTATGACTCGGACTCACTCAGACATGGAAAAAAGGAAGAATGGGGAGAAGGTATAAACAGGTGCAGAGGTGAATTAGAAAACAGTGCCCTCTATGACTTTCTCTAGAGTGCGTTTGTGAGTACTTGTGTGTGGGTAATCCATGGTGGCCTAAAAGAGCTTTTCAAAGAGACTTCCGATGGTTGTCTGGCCCTTTCTGTGTGCTTTTGGGGACATACTCATACGCATGAAATAAACTCCGCTTTCAAATATTACTCATCCTGTGTGTTAAGACTATAGCTTGGAACAGGGGTATTAGTGAACAACGTTTTACCTTGAAAAAAGTGTTTCAGTCATTTTAAACGCATGGTTCAATAAAAGGTCTCGCTATTAGAACCAGAATTCACTATAAATTATCAGCAAATTAACGTCTTGAAATTATAATATTAATGTGAAATCAATCAAACTCTTTCTTACTGTAGTTTACTCAACTGATTCTTTGCCAAAATCAATCATAATTTTAAAACAAAGAGCATTGCAAGGTTGTGATGCTGACTTTGACCCTTGGGGGTAAATATATGCAGAGACATGTAAACAACACATCAGAACAACGCCATCTCATCATCTTAACCATACAATAACCCAGCCCCCACCTTCCACTCTTACTACAACCATGAATCACAGGACTGGTTGCCACTAAAGCCATCAGGAGCTGGGGTTTATGTATGCCTTGTTTACCACAGTTTGTCCCCTGTGTGCCGTGGAATCAAAGTGAGGATGAATTAAGAAGCCAAAGCCAACACCTTTAGGTCGGCATGAACAAGATGGACAACAAAAACTAAACTGGGTCACTCAGCATCCTTAAAGTGAAATACCCTGTCAATGCCATGCATGTAACTCACTTAGCCACTTAGCTTAGCTCCAATTATTGGCCTGGTGTGCCTCAGAGAGGACTTTATATGACACAAAAGGTGCAATAACACATTAAATAGTTGATTTTCATATTTTTTTCAAACACTCCTCATAATTTCCACTTCTGTTTCTTCCAAATGCAGAATCTCAACAGTGCTAATTGTTCTGTCAGAGGGTTTCCAACCTGTTCCCACCTTCACCCTAAATAAATAAGGCTTCACAAGAGAAGCCAAATGCCAAAGTGAAAGTTAATGTCACCACCAAGCCAAACTGGAAGTCTTTCTAAAGCTACTGAGAGGTGGAGTGCCACCAAGAAAGCTCATCTCACTAGTGTCTGCATGACAGGTCGTGCCATCACTGAGAACAATTGTCACCTTTGCAAGTTGTTATGCATCTTGTGTCCTTGCTGCTGCGATAATGTACAGTGGAAGGGTTTCTTGTCATCACCTGCACCCCTCAACAAATCACGTGTGAGCAATGGAACAAAGCATTTCAACACCCAAGAATGCATGAAAGCAATGAGTCTCTTTTTTTTGAACATTTAAGTTTTACTAACATTTACACAGCTCCCGCCACAGCACTGTGATTTATAATGGTCCATAAATCTAAGCTGGACTAGCTTTTCTTGCTTTATCCCATTGCCCAACTCATACAGCTTCCAACCCTCATCCTCGATCCTCCCCTTGTCATTTTTTTCCCTGCAAGTCCATGGCAGAGTCCACGGGAGCCCCATTTGCCGTGACATATGGTGAACAAGGCAGGCACTGCGAGCGAGTGGCCCTGTCTGGAGCCGTGACTTAGTGTCGTCCCTCAGTGCCTCTGGCAGCACAGGGACAGAGGGATGAAGGGGTAGGAGGAAAAGGGAGAGAGGAAGTACAGAGACAGAGGAAGGGTGGGAGTTGGGGCAGAGGGGGATTCAAGCCGGAGTTTTTGCCCTGGAGACACACTGGCAGTCCTAAGATTAGAGGGGTAATCAATCTCAGCGTGGAGCCGGCCAATCCCACTGCCCCACGGCCTGGCAACCTGGCCTCCGCAGGTGGGGGCAGGGCTGCGGGGAGCACAGGAACACTGACAGGGGGGACAGAGGGGGGAGAGAGAAAGAGAGAGAGAGAGAGAGAGATGAGGGGAAAGAATATGCTTTATTAAGAGTCATTTGTCCTTTAACAAGCCTTGGTGCTGGACAGGTGATGAAGCATAGCACCACAAACACATATGATTACTGTCATCGTTGTTTACTGGTTTAGCTGCCTCTGTCACCTCACTAGGGAAACCTTGTTGTGGGTGCTCCTAACTCTCGACTGCCCTGAGCCGTGCAGGACCACTCTTGGTCATTGTTAGTGCTAATCCACTGGAGAGTATCCAATACAAGCAACACCCACTGCATCAGTTGTCAAACACAATGTCAAAATAAGACACAAACTTTTAAAAAATGCATTAAATGAGTAGTTTACAATTATAATTTATATATATTTATAGGTACACTGTGGACGAACAAGTGCAACATTTATACTGCAAGGATACACATACTGTGCCGCTGTAGTATTTATCTATTTCACTCTGGTGTGTGGACACTGATCTGAAATGATGCCACTAAATTGCTAGTCGCCAGTTAGTCAGCTGTGTTGACTCTCTCTGTGTACTTCACACATTGCCGACTACAAATGAGCGGCTCATGTTCAAGTTAACAAATGTTGAGCAACAGTTACTTTTACTGAAATCACAGCAACAAACAATACAGAGAAGAAACCCGAGTAGATGGTGTGTCAGAGGCACAAGGAGGCAGAATCTTCTGTGCTTGTCTGTCCCCTGAGCGATGCATTTCAGACCAATCAAAGCTGATGAAGTCAGTTATTGTAGTAAATTCCCTGTCATTGTTGGAGTGGCCTTGTCAGTTGTTATATTGAGTCAGCCACTGTTGGGTCTCACTATCATTACAGTGGCTGCCAGTCTACAGAGAATGTGTCTCATGCGATAATACTAGTGGGTAGGGATGTCCGATAATATCGGCCCTCCGATATCATCGGACGATATTGAGTTAAAATTGTAATATCAGGAATTATTTGTATCGGGTTTTTATAACTGAGATCTGTTCTGTAGGCTTCAGCATTTCCGAGTTTGCATGAACGCAGCATGGGATGTTAACAGGCGCGTGCTTGATGACGTATAACAACAACACGCTAGTCTCGTAGGTTGCAAACCGTGGCTAACAAGCTAGCTCGCCCGGTGTATGAGATGTCTGTGGTTTAGCAGTATTTCCAAGTGTCACCTACTAAAAAAAAAATTTGCGATTTGCAATGACTGCAAAGCAAAGGTGGTTATGGGAGGAGGAAACAAGGCGTCTTCCTTTGATACATCAAATTTGATCACCCACCTCAAGAAAAATCATGCGGAGTTATACGCTACATTTGTGCGCTACATTTGTGCGCTACATTTGTGCGCTACATTTGCCTTCCTTATTTTGATATTGTCTGCAGTGTAGTTTGAGGCAAAATTTTCTCTCTAAAAACACACAAAAAAATAAATGAATGGCACTTTTTTGACACTTTTTTCAGTAACTTATTTTGGACAGACAGTGTTTACATTTGAAAAGCCATGTTGCATTTATGTTTACATCCAGTGGGACACTTGCAATAATATTAGGCATAATGTGTTAATTCCGTAATAGGTGACATGTTATGTTGTTACCTAATAATTCTGGTGTAAAAAGACTGCATATATCGTTATCGGGTGCTATCGGTATCCAGTATCGAGCATCCCTACTAGTGGGCTCGATACTTATACTGTATTGCTCATGTCTACATGTACGTAACGTACCTAACGTAGCTAAGCTAATCTGCCATTTCATAAAGTGCTAATATGGCTTGCTAAAGCCTGATGTGTTTAATATGCAAATGTGGTGTTCTGTCTTACAGAAACCATTCATTGATTAATTAATTAATTCAACTTATTTATTTAATTTATTCATCCAGTGTCATTCACTGCGCATTCCAAGCTCAGTTATTTAGTAGATCATTAACAACATGTCTATATACTTAAGATTCATCTTTACTGCTGCCGGTCATCAACCACTCATAAAGATTGAGAATTGTACCCTGTGTCTGCATCTACTCTCTGGCCGGAGTTGCCGTTCCGGATAAAGGGGTCGCAACATTTATCAAGTCCTTACTATTCCCAGCGGTTACATTTAGGTTGATTTAAGGGGAGATGTACGTCAGATGTAGACTACGGAAGCAAACACACAAGGTAATGTAATCAAATTTGGCTAAAACAATGATCAATATGTCAGAATAATAAATGCTCCAGATAGTACAACAGATAGTGTGTTTTACATGCAAATTTCAAAGCTTAATTATGTGCCTTGTTGCTATTGAGACTAGATTATGTACGATTTAAAATTAAGAGCATACTACTGTATTTTGAATCACTTTTTCGAGCCAATAAAAGTTATCAAATGTGCAACAAATGCTGAGTGCCAATTTTAGTGTTTAATGTGTGATCAAGGAGGAGAGTCATTTTAGTAAAGGTCTATAGAACATAGCTTCAGCTAATGAGCCACAGAGGACTGGTGACTAGATTAAATTACTCACAGTCACCTTTACTAATTACCATCAATGTCTCCTAATCCAGTGAATGCATGCAGATCAATTAATGTCCTCGTGTGTGTGTGTGTGTGTGTGTACTGCAAAGATGAACTAGAGGAAGAGACGCAATATAATGCAATAAAAATGAGCAGACAACTAAAGGTGTAGAAAAGAGGAGAAAAATTAAGTAAAGCAAGGAAACATCCTCACGAGGCCTTTTACAGATAAATGAAATAATTAGACCCAACTCCCCAGTGGCTGTACCAGTTTTTTTTTTCTTTTGCAAAGCTTCTGTTTTTTCATGTTTAATCTTTAATCAGTGCAGAACATTTCCCTTTGGGTAACAAGGTGCTTTATGGTAAGATGTAATATTCTGCTGTTGTTCAGATCTTCTTTCTATAACAAAGATGCAAGCATCATGTATCAACCCCTGTAAACATCTTACCACCAAACCCTCTTTATCAAATTAATGTATTTATATATGTAACAAAGCATGTCGTACTAAAGTAGGAAAGCTTGTTTTAATTGGGCCAATAGGCCTGAACTGAGTCCCATCTGTGTTGTGGTAGGGGCTTAATTATAAGCAAACATGGCTACCTATCAATACACCACAAAACCGCAGTGAGAAAGAGGGTTAAGAATAATCTTGACGCCCCGCGGGTCATCGCACACTGTAAACAACATGGATTTATCCAAAAACAAAACAGAGAAGAAACCGAACTTAACAAGTTGTATGAAATCAATACGAGCCAAAGCAAAAATCAAAGGGAAATCAGGCTAAATTGGACTTTTTGTTTTGCTTGGCCAAATACAGTGCAGCTAAAGAGGAACCTCAGGAGAGAATGACAATAACAGAGTAATACTTTAGAAAAAGATTGAAGGCCCATATCTAGACATGGTCAATTCAGGTCCTTATGACCCTACACAGTGGACAAAGGCAAAGATTTGAGGAGCACGCTCAGATGCTTCTCATGAGCCCATAAAGCCATTTTAGAGTGGAGAAAGCCATGAGTGCTAAGCCAAGGGATTGAGGGAGAAATTCAGTGTCTCGGTGTGTTGTTCGCCTCCAGTCGTGGTCCGCGACATCTAAGGCTAGCAGCTTGGCTCATATATGATCCGTGCTTCCAGGCACTTGCATTAATTGAGCTTGTAATTGAATAGTTGTCTTCATTAGTTCCAGTCGCCTGCTTGCGAATCTCAGTTACGGATTACCAGGGAAATGTTTGTGCTAACATCCTCTTAGAAAGCTTGAGAGAGAGAGAACATTCGTCTCCTTCTATGCCCATTCCTGTGTCGTTATGTCACTGATGAGAAACAACTGTCACTCACCTCTAACACACTATCCGTTCCCGTAGCAACCATGGCTTTTAAAGACACCTAAGAGATACAACATGAGGAGACAGCTTCTTGAAAAGAAACAATCGACCAAAGTCATTAATATTCTTGTGGAGGTTGGGACTACAATACAAAAGCTTTACCTGCAGCAAGGCTCTTCCAGCAAATGCATCACCTCAGCCACCTCAACATTAATCTCATCCTCGAATCTCAAAAATAATTTACAAGATCTAAAGTTAATACGTAACATTTGTGATTCAAATTGAAAAACAGCATTTTATTCTCACACACCTAGGAGAGGCATGAAAAATTATCCAAATATCTTGGAGGCATGGGCCAAATTCTGGCAAGAAAATTCCATCCCGTTTGATTGAGAGGGGAAATCTGGTACACAAATAAACAGCATGCATAGAGACAGGCCAGACATCAGTACTGTGATGTGCTTGGGGTCGTGCAGCATGGTAGAGAAGATAAAGGGAAATTAAAGGAAAGGTCTCTGACCCTCTCCGATAGCTCTAAATGCCTTGCAATTTTCCACAGAAGAAGAAAATCCTCCTCCACAAATGAAGGGCTTCGTCTGACCTCTTCCAAGAGCGCATGAAGTTTAAGAGAGGTTGACAAAAAAAGAAAGACTCTAAGAGAGGCAAAATGGTAATTTGACTTGCGAACAGACATTTCTAACCCCTTTAAGGTGCATTTTAATAAATCCTCAGCAATTTGCATCTCCTGCGCTCAGCCAATTATTATGGCACGCGTCAGATTGAGGCAACATCTATAGAAAGTCTGACACTGTCAAACAGGCAAACAAAATGAAGCCTAAAAAAAGGTGGCGTCACAGAAAGCAGGGCCATCTCACACGCTAAGACTTAAGGACAGTTGTTCCCCTCATTAGAGCATCATTTGGCAATAATTATCTTTAAGTGCTCTCAAACATCTTGGAGGTGAAACAAACTGTGCAAATCATGACAGGTAACTAGAAAGAGCAACAAAAGTTGCCGTCAGACAGGCACTGTATTGACTGTCAGAAAAAATCAGCATCCCTTTGGTGGCGGCAATGAACGACACACCAAGCAAATTTAATCAAATGAAATTTAGGGGCAATTTGGATAGGAGTGGGGCTGGTGATCAAGCCACACTTTAAATATCTCCTACAATCTGCCACAAACACCTCACATATGTCTACCTTGGAGCACAGACACCTTTCTCCTCTCACCAAAACGGATTCACCCATTTCCTGGTACCTAGCAGCTTCACAAATAGGAAGTGACTGCGCCGCCCTGGAACAAACAACGCCCGAGAGCATCAAAAATTGATCTTATATGAATATTCAACAAGGGAGCACAAGAAACTGAATTCCTCATTTTCACCTTCCTTTCCACCATTACAGCTTTTTCTCTAACTGCATAATTAATGTGTGAACAGCAAAGTGTGAATTTGTTTGTGTTGCAAAATAAAGAATGGTGGGAATTTATAAAAAGCAGACAACTCTATTCCTTTGTACTCTTTAGAAAAACATTAGTGTAATCAAGGAAGGAGGGGTGGGTTTGTAATCCATTGTGGCTATAATCACAACTTATATACTTCTCTTATTTCTTAATGTATTTACGTAAAATACAAACTTCACTCTTTCCCCTGTTTCAGATTTAGATTTATGGATCATGCATCTATATTTTTTATTTTTCTGTTACTGGCAAAATAAAGTTGTAAACAGAATATTTAGAAAAGCAAAGTTATGGTAGCTTAATGCCCAACTCTGCCTTCATCCCTTGTTTTGTCAGATTCTGCATGCATAGTGTGATGCAGGCTCGGGCACACACAGTGCGCGCACACATACGCACACTGTGTCCACCCACCAACATCACCTCCTCTGCTTGTTAATGGGGACAGCTCACATAAATGCCCTCGCAGAAGTGAAAAATCTCCAGCCCCTCGCTCTGAGTTGTTCCCCTGACATCAATCGTTGATCCTGCAATTTCTTCCCACCTTTTGGGGGTTTTCTCCCCCCAGTCGTTGATGCGCTTTTAAAATGCATGTGTGCCATTTGCCTCCCAGTATACAGTTGGGTATACGTGCATAAAACAAAAAAAAGACGGGTTGTGGCGAGCGGTTTTGCCAAGCCAAAGCATTTTTTCCTCCCACAAAGGTGTGCAGATACCCTGGGGAATAGATTTATCGGCCCAGAAACATGTGTCAAGATTTGATAGATTCACAACTTTTGCAAAGATTAATCTAGACAAATTATTGCATTTGTGATTCCTTCCTGTATATGTGTGTGTGTGTGTGTGTGCATGTGGTATGTCTCCAAGAGACGAGGACCGAGCTGGAGGGAGTTAGTATGCTGAAGGTAAGTCAGGGGGCCGGCAGGTAAGTATGAGACAGAGCAGAGTAATCAGGCTGTCCATAGCCCAGTGGCAGAGGAGTCTCACACACAAGCACACAGCCCACCAATCGTTCATTTTCCTAATGATCCGCAGAGCAGCAAGAGGCAGGCAGGCATGTTGACTGGGAGACCTCTTCCTTAACCCTCACTCAGAGCAGCATTACTAATGATACTTTGCCAGTTTTACTCTGTTGAGCTTGTTTGTTAGTTTGTAAACTGATAAAACTCTTATTTATACTGAATAAAGTTTGGAATAATCTACCACACCTCCAGCAGCCAGTAATCCTTCTTGACATCAGCCAGTAAATTCCCAGGAATGTCTTATATTACATATAGCATATGACCACCGCGCTCACCTCCTCTCTCCTGAATTCTGTTGACCAGAAATTCTCTGTAAATATTTCTGGGAGGGGTAAGGGCAGAAAAAAAAAAAAAAAACTTTCACCCACCCCACGTTTAGGCAAATATCAGGACGGCCGTGGAGGCGAGGTGGCCCTGGGTGGCCATTAAGATGCAGCAAGCAGCGTTTCCATGCAGACACCATCTCCACATGGAAAGGTCACCTCCCTCCCTTCGCGGGTAAATACACAGACGTATACAAATGCGGCTGCGTGCTAAAATGGTTCACCTTAAGAAGGCATTAGGCCCTCTTCCACTGAACTTTACATCCCTCTCTTCCATTATCTTAACCAATGGCATTTCAACCTGTTCCAGAGTAGTGCAATGCTCCTAAACTACGCACAGCCATTAAGTCTTTAATATTTATTTGGTGGTGAAAAAAAAAATAGAATCAAACTGGCAGTGGTAATGTAATTTTATGTTCGCTATTGGTGTAGTTTCCTTCATAGTAAGTATACAATTTTAAGTTGATAAGATTATTTTGAAAACATCAAATTAAATTTTAAAGCAACACAGACTGCCAAGCTGTCTGCTGTTGTCACTATAAACAGGAAAGCAACATGGAGTGACACTGATTGACCAACAGTTCATCTTGTTCGACTTACGATGTGACTCAGTGCTGTTCTGTGCGCTTTTCTCCCCTTTGAGTCCCGTGCTCTTCAGGTTCACTATAAGGCCCTTAGCACCCAACCTGCCAACCGGGCCCTGCAAGCGTTGCTGCTGTCAAGTTGCATCTAGCCAGGAGACTAACCCGTGCTGTCAGTGCCCCGCGCTTACTACCAACACACCTGAGCTGGGGCACACCTTCTACTCAAGCCCCGGGCATAGCCGGGCCTCGAGTCAGCACTGACGGTTGTGCAGAGTAGCAGGAGGGCTAGGTCATCCTACAGGAAGCCTTGTTTTACAAATGACAGGAAAGGGAGTGGAATATTTTAGAGAGGGTTGTGTTGTTTTGTCCAGTGTAAAATGGTTAAACATGCTTAGTGAATAAAGTGATTCAGTTCAATATTGACACTGATTATCTTATTCATTCCATTTTTGCCCAACCCTTTTGTATTTCCTGGGTTATTTTCTCAGCTTGCTTTCGTATAACTACTATAACTCTTTTTGAGCAAGCATGTTGTCTTTTTCTTTTTCATCCCCTGCCTGTTCCCTTTGTTTGCTGGTCTTTCTCAATCTCCCTTCTGCCATCTCTATCTCATAACTCTCCTAGTCCCAGGGAATCACCATCTTACCCCTGGCACCAGATCCCAGTGGATACATGAGGGCCTCACCAGTGTTACACTATCAGCTCTGCAGTTAGTTTATTACGCTGTGCAGAGTCTTGTTCCTGTGGCACTCCGTCCCAAAGGGAATTCCCAGCAGAAACAATGGGCAGCTTATCAGGGTAAACAACAGCCTCCGCCATGCCATCCTGCCACAAAAGGCCCAGACAGGGAAAGGAGAAGAAGATGCGCAAATATAGCACAATACTGCACAGTAGCAGAAAAAAAAAGACACAAAGCCAAGTCAGATGCATCCTTCTCAGTGCTTTAGACATTTAGAATCAATGGCAACACAATCACACTCACAATATGTAATTGTGGCTCCAGCTGCCTCTTTGATTTAGTCAAACAATTGCTTTAGTTTGCAGAAAAATCAATGAGAACTAATTTTCAGTATCACCAAAAGGAAGGAAAAAAAAGTCTCATCAAGAAAATGCAATGAATTACGGCACAGTTGGAACGCAAGTGCGGCGAAAAAAGTCAGCCTGTCTGATGCCACGATTATGTCAAAGTGTTTGTGAGAGGGGCTGATATAAAAGGATGGTTTGGTCTTGAAATTCATATCCACTTACTGCCAGAGCAGGCCTGTATGCCTCTCCAAGTAATGGCTGTTTACAAGATAAAAGAAGAGGAAAAATAGCCACTTTTCCTTGCTCAGACATGAAATCCTCTTATGAAATTAGGCTGATAAAAGGGCCTTGTGACGTCGGCCATTTTTCCCCACGTCAAGAAAACCTTGCGTGTGAGCGTTATTAATGGCATCCTTGTGGCATGTCATTTTTCTACATCTCCAACAACAGCAGAGGGCTGGTCCTGCTAGGCGCTTTGTCAGAACAGCGGTGGAGTCGCCGTGCTGCCCTGTCAGGTTCCCTGAAGCAGGTGTAACCTGAGAAGAGCCACAAAACACACTTTGCTGTGTGCATAAGAGCCCAGGGTTAATTTTTGTTGGTTCCCCGTTGCTTTCAGAGGGGGTAGAGTGGAAAAATGAAGCGGAGCTGAAACAAATAGCAGCGTCGGGAGATACGTGTGGCCTTCACTTAAACAGAGCCATAAATCAGCAGACTGACATGGGAGAGGGAGAGCGAGAGAACAAGAGAGACAGAGGCAAAACCAAAAGTGAGCCAACGGTATAACATTATCAATCTTTAGTCGGACCATCCTACAATATTACTGCATCCTATGACTTGCAAATACTTGCTTTTTTACTGTATGTTTCTAACCTCTTTAATTTCTTAGTACAGTGACCTCGTGTCACTTTACCTTTTCCTCTCAAGTGGGGTCATATGAAAGTGCTCCCCTCATATATGTGGCTACACTGACCCTCTACTCTTTGACCCTTATTCATTCAAACATGTGCCTCCAGCGTTCATGATGTGCCCATGGGACATACTTAACAAAAAAGAGAAGTAAGAACACAAACTGCTGCTTGTTCAACCCAAAAAAATAGCCGTATTCGTAAATCTACATTTTAACCATAAACAACATATGTGTGCTTAAATGCTAATGTGTGTAAGTGTGTGCATGTTCTTTCAGCATGTGTGCACTCACCAGGTTGTGCATTTCAGTATCTACCTCTACGCAAGTGAGGATTAACAAGCCTCTTTGGAGCTGCAAAGCAGAAGGGGGCGAACGCGCATGTGGATTACATATAGCGAGAATCATCTTGCAGTGATGCTTTTAATGAAGTCCTGTGTGTTTAAACCTGCATGCGTGAAAAGGCCCAAACTGTGTAAGGCACTAGTACACCAGGTCTAAGGTTTACCCAGTTGCTAATGCATTCTGGGTCTGTCCATAAGCCCAGGTGGAGGCAAAATCTAGGAGATCTCTTATGCACAGCCGTGCATGTTCCAGCTGCGACCCACCCTGTGTCCCTCATTTTGTCCTGACTTGTGAGGGATTACCGCAGTGTGGGCCAGTGCTGAGCAGGCAAAATAGAAAGGGATAAGAGGCAGAGAGGAAGCTATACCAGGCTGAACGTGTCTGTGTTTTACATCCAGGTCTCACTACAAAAACCTGTAGCCGTTTGATTGGAGCTTGCTAAGAAAGACGTTAATGCATGTCATTTTTTTGCTATTACAGTTCTTAAAAAGAAGTGAATAAAAGATATAGAATGGAGTCTCTAGGAGTAACATAACAGATCTGGTTAGATAAAGTTGAATAAATCAAACAGGATAGTCACAGGTATTCCAACTGCAAGCTCTGAAAGAGAGCCTAATAGTGCGTTTTCAACAACAGAGCAACAGGGAAGAAAAAAGGAGATTCTGTGGCGTTTGTGTGATATACTGAAGCATGCAATTGCCTCCTGGATTTCCACAGTTTAGGCGCAAAGTATGTGCAAATTATTTCATTCACCTGACACCAAAGAACAGCGGTCGCCTGGCACTTTCAGAGGAAATTAAATTAAGCGCCCAGAAAATGTTAGAGGAAAACTTGGAGGATATAGAATGGATTTATGGCTTTAAATCTGATGGAGCTTGATACTAATGCGGTATAAATCCTTGCCTTTCATTATAGTATTATATGAAATGCATTGGAATGGAGCGATGTATCCTATTTGACATTCCGTTACCAGAGCAGTTGTGCACAGCTTCACACTTAAGCCCTTTAAAGCTAATACATAAATGTAACATTACATATAGCTGTGGCGCTCAACAGCAGTTTTTTTTTTCTTCTTCTTCTTCTTCTTCTTCTTCTGACTGAATCAGCAAACACATGAAATTATTCTCCCAAATGGTTTAATTACTCAAACAGATTGAGGAGCGTAATGATGTTTTGCCTCTCCAATGGCAACAATGCTGCTAATCGGCTCAGCTATTATTCTGACAATGAAAATGAATCATAAGATGCTTGTTCCTTTTTTACAGTATGTTAATGTCGCACACTGCAGTCAGCTGGGCTCATGGAACAATTTAGAGGCAAGCACTGTGCGGTGAAATGTGTTCCCAGAATTGTCATTTGTGAAAGAAAGATCAAAGAATGGTTGCCACAATTTGCCTTTTTATTTTTTACTTTTTTTGGGAACTGTTTTTGGAGCGGGCTGCCTGTCATATTTATTTATAACAAACCCATCTGCACACATGAACACAAACTTCAGGACACTTTTTTTTGTTTTTTTAAGCGGCCCTTTGACTCTCAGGTAGGAAGTAAGTGCTAGACAAATGTAAAGAATTATCAGAAGTATCAAGAGGAGATACTCTAGCTTTTCAGGTTATGACTATAGTATTAAATTCAAGTTCCATCCAAAGTGGCCAGTGAGGGTCACCAGACCTTTGCTGGTCTGCCTATACTGCAGGTGGTTGGTGCTAGATGGGGTCCATTTTGTCCCATGTCATTTGGTGTGGGGGGACGGTGCAGATGTATTGTGCCCTATGGCGTGGCTGTGGCGGCGGCACGTATGGGCTCATTGTGCTGCGATTATGTAGGACGAGCACGCCGCCTGCTAATCCGCCTGTGGGAGGGTGCATGCCTGTGAATTATTGCACTTTGGGAGAGAAAAAAGAGAAGAAGGAAGGGAGAACGAGGGAGACGAGGAGCACAAGACTGAGAAGAAGGAAGGAGAGGAAGAAGAGGAGGAGGAGGAGGAACGAGAGACAGAGAGAGAGAGAAGCCCCCTTGGCTGTGATTATGAAATGGTCTGTCACAGATTAAGGCTACAGGGATGCAGGCAGAGATGAGCCAGAGCCTCCCACAGACACACTGGCTAGTCAGGCTGCTTCACTGAGCTTACCTGAGGTTATACACGCCTCGCATCCATCGATGGATGTACAGCACACACACACATACACACAAGAGGGAGGAGGGGAAGGCAAGAGGAAATGAGAGGCAGGGAGAGATTGAGAATGAGAGGAGAAAGCGTGAAAACAAACATGCTCCAAATAGGCTTGCAATTGAGAGAGAAGGGAAAAAAGGAAGAGAGGGAGAGAGAACTGTGCCCAAGGAAAAACACAAGAAAACAAAAGGGAAAAGGGAGAGAGGGAGCTTGAGAAGGCTGGCAGCCACAAAAGGCAGTGACTAAAATAAGACCTGTGTGGCTATTGTCTGTTTGCAGGAGGGCTTTGGTGATAAAAAGCCCACGCTATTTGTCTTTCACTTGCCTTGCCCTCCTCGAGAGCACAGATACCTGCAGATTTTTTATTTATTTATTTTTTTTCTCCAGAGATAGAGGAGAGAGTATGTCAGGAGAGAACTGAGTGCAATATGTGTTCCAAAGTGGAGAATTGCACATCTTCTGCAGGTTTGTGTAATTATACTGGGACTCTTTACCCTAAGTATCATTATTTTCACGCCTGGCAGCTTCAGAGGTGTGCAGCATTGCGAGAAGGGTCAGAAATACTCAACTCTTCAGTGACTGATTGACAACTACAACCTGCACAGTTCTGTCCAATCACACGCTCCACTGTCAGGTTGATTCTTGCCCTGGCTTCAAGTGGGAAAGAAAAGCTTTTGCACGAGTTTGTTACAGCAGAAACATTCGCATTTGATTGGCAGGCCGGCCTTCTTTTAGGACAGACGGAGCCAATCAGCTTAATTAGCTCGATGCTATTTCCAGGTTTTGTATCTACAAGGCTGGGATTTGTGAGTAAGGATTTAAGTTTCAGTCTTTTGTTTAAAGATTCACTGGAGCTTGCAGGTCTCTTCACTGTAGATAGAAAGTTGATATACATCAGACAGGCGTTGGTAGAATTTCTGTACAGGTGTAGTCTGGCATTATTTCCCCTCGGTGAGGTGGTCACTAGTCTTCTTTGTGTTAAGGAGAAAGTAGAAATGAGTCATATGTCTGTTTTCTTATCTCTGGGCCACACTTTGAAAAAGTTAACATTTACACTATGGTACTCGAGAAGTCTTTGTCAGCCTGTCAGACAGCATCTTCTTCCAACTTTGCATAACTTTTTACAAATACTAACCCAACAAGCAGCCCACTTCACGTTACGAAAGATCAGACAGTATGCAGGACTTTTTCAAGCAGGGAACTTATTCTTCACACAACTGCTTCCGTCACCATGCACACCATGAAGGTCTTTCACAAAATATTACAAAACCATTGAGGTTAATCCAGATTCAACCAATTGTTAGGCCTCACCCCCCTGCTAGGGGAGGCTGATCCCAAAGTAACATCCTCACAAAAGCCAGGACCTAAGCTCCCCCAGCAGAAGCTTTACTGGGGAAGCTTTGATTGAGTCAATCAATGGTTTTAATGTTGTGGCTGAACGGTGTTTCTACAGTATGCATGATAATCAGCCAATTGTCAATTTGACCAGGTTACCGCGAACAGTAAATTTCCACTATTTGTAATAACTATAACGCACGACTGTTATGAAGATTTAGAAAAAGCAAATGACATTCATATTCAGGGTGTATTTATTAGCACTGCCACACACTTTATTAGATTTGTGCAGAAACTCAAGGACACAAGGCAGCACTTTAATACAGCATATTAACTATGTGGCCATTCTGCTACGAACAAACTACTCCTTATCCATCAGACCATATTGGATTAGAGGGGATAACCCTTTGAAAGTGGTGAGTTATTACAACATCTCGGCCTGACACGACTGTGACAACCCAAGCTGATGCCAGATAATTGCCCTTGTGCTCGCCACTTAATGAACATAATTACCACGTTCTTCTGTGTTCACCCCATGATTAATTGTTACAACATTTCTTTGTTGGGTTCCGACAAATTACCCCCTCATACCACCGTTGCCATTTTCACATCAGGCAATCATAAAGTACGCAAGCAGGCACTCATAAAGACAGCCTAGAGCCACTTGAGAGCCGTGTTGGGATTATTGGAGGAGGCAGAGGAAGTTAAGGACTCACCAATCAGTCAATTATAATGATTGGGGAAAGGTTTTTGAAGATGTCATTTCACCCAGAGAGGAGAAGAGAGGGATCCCATAAGCACTACATCCGGCAAAAGTGTCAGTTATCTGTATTCACACATGCAAGCGCACACACTCAGAAATGGAGCAGCCTTATGCAAGCACACACACAAATGATATCAAAGAGAGGGTCTAAACAACTACAAATGCCTCAGAAATCATTGGTGCACGCACACAATCACTTTGAGCTCCATGACACCTGTCAACTCAAACGAAAACATGTCCATACAAGTCAGACGGAATAACTTTTAATCCAATTCTCAGGCTCTCGTTTGGGGGCAATTAGCTTGGGCATATTTCACAGACGACCTAAATGAGAAGCTGTCACCCAGTTAAGCAAGGCTTGTCTTAAGAGCATTTGCTTAATAAGCCATGTCCTAATGCAATAAGGTGCCTATTCCCAATCAGCCATGACAAAGTCTAATTTATGCCGGGCCAAATGAGCATGAGGAGAAGGAGTCTAGGGGCCGAGCAATAATTACGACCACTAGAAAGTATGATAGAAAAAAAAAAAAAAAAAAACGAAGAAGAAGAGGACACCTGTCCTGCCTAAAACACATTTCTCTCTCTGGTATGAGGAAGAAGCTGCTTCAGTATGACCTCCTGTTGAGAAGAATGCACTACTTTTCTCCATGCACATATATTCATGTATTTACACTCAAACACGGTTTCATGTTCACACGCACACAAACACATGTATACAGTACACACAACCCACAGAGCTCCTGGTGATTGATTCAGCGGAGCATCAGATCGCTCACTGTGACAAATAGCTGGCTGACAGCCGAACACAAAAAAAAGCCCACACCCTAACACATAACCTGTGAGGGGGACTGGGGGCAAAGGAGGGGGCTGACCTAGCAGCAGGCCGCCACAGCTGTCTCCATCATACTACCTTTTCTCTTTCTCTTTCACCGGCCACTTTCTCCCTCTGTCCAAATCACTTTTTCTTCCTCACTCCTTCCCCTCTGTACCGTTTTTAGCTTGTCTTTTCGACTTTCTACCTTTGTCCTCCCCTTCCTGCTTCTGCATCCTCGTCGGTATCCCTGTAAGGTATTCTGTCCATTCCTCTATCTCTCTCTCCCTCTCCTTCGCAGGGAGTGATAGATTCCCCCTCAGTTCATTTATCCTGGAAGCGGAGGAGACGGCAGTGTGATGTGATCCATCTCGCTGGCGATGGAGGGAGCGCGGCGTCCCTGATCACAGGCCCTATCAATCTCACTCATAGGGGCCGGATCAGCGCTGCTGTCAGATAGCAGACACACATGGCCTGTTTGAATGCCTAGGACTTCCTACTGTACCTAGTGCACTAGCACTCACTGGGGATCTGACTGTGGCTAAGACAGGGAGACCCACAGAGGGATGTTGCTGTTTCTCAACTCCAGGGAGGGGAAACGCTTAAGCCCTCCTCATCCTGAGGCAGTTGGCACTACTGTAACATAGTTCAAATGAGTTAGTTCAAACGTAACCTCTCCTTTTAAACAATTGGAAAGCAGGGACAACATTATGACAGTGACTTACACTCTAATGTTATAGTTTCTGTAATTACAGTGGATTTTATTACTCTACTTTCAGATTTGTTCTGTTCATAAGACTTGATCGGCCAATAAGACAACCAACAGAAGAATTTAACAATCACATTTACAATCTAACGGTCAATTAAATAAATCATCAAACAAAAATGCCAAAGATTTGCTGATCACATCTTTTGATAAGTAAGTGAAATAAACATTCATGTCTTTTGAGAATATGACTCACAACATGAATCATCAACATTATGCTAGAGCCACAGGATGCACCAACCAACCACAACGAGTCTGTTCAAAAATATATGAAACTATTATACCAAAAAATTGATTTAAAAAAAAAAAGAACACAGTCCAGTAATTTATTGTGAGATGAAAGGAATGCATTGGACCACAAGCTTCCCAGTAACACATCTAAACTGCAGATAATCCTCATTACATTAAAAACAGACAAAAACTACTTAACTTTTACATATGAAGAAACACTGTTAATAACAAGTTATATACAACTAATAAACACTAAAAAGTGAACTACTAAATATTAAAAGCATATTTTTAATGAGTTTCCTCTAGTAAAACTAATGAGTACGATTTTCAGACTACAAACTGCACATTTTGAGTTTTTGTCAAATATTGACGATCTGGAGAACAGCGGTATTTCAGCATGCCAGACCATATTTCCCATTATGCTAGCCATATGCTGTATCAAAACACATCAAAATCTTCTTGACATTCAAGTACACAAAATCACCCTCGCCTGTGACATAAACCACCCTTTATACACACTCCCCTTTACACACTCTGACACCCCTCAAAAAACACTTCCCTGTTGACGTGTAACACTCTCATGCACTCATCCACAGACACTTCATAACCTGACATGCATCACCCTGACACGCACACACATGCACACATCCACACACATCAAAAGCATTGGGCTGTAAAGTGCTGTCCCTATCCACCCCAGACAGCGTCGACCAATCAAATTAGGCCTGATCAAAACATGCCATTCAAAGCCAGGGTTGGGGGGGGTGGGCATTCAGGGGAGCGCAGCCGACGCTCTGACCTTGGGAGCAATTAGCATGACCAGGGAGAGTGAGAGATAGAGCCCGAGACTGGGAGAGAGAGAGAGAGTGTGGAGGGGGGGCCTGAGCAGAATAAAGAAAGAGGTAATGCAAAGGCACCCCCACCTCACTAGATCTGCAAATAGGGATGGAGCCCTCTGAGGGCCCACTCAACACAAGGCCCAGGTCTTACCAGCCTCCTCCTCCTTCACACCCTCTTCACCCGAGCTCCTCTAACTCCCCTGCCACCTCCCAGGGTTCCCCAGTGTGAGCCCAGGGCTCAGGTCTCCCCCTGAGGAAGCCAAGGCCTCATCTCTGTGTCTTCTTCAAAGTTGCTCTCATTAGATCCCATGTGTCATGTTTGATTTTGTAGGTCATTAGGTGCCATAAGGTTGCTATGTGTATGATGTAAAATAATAAACTGTGATGGATTTTTACATATTACAGAGTGGTTTTGATCAGGGGAATCAACCAGAATGAGACCAATAATGACAGTGATCTAGTTGGACCCATACACATCTCCTCTACAATCACATATTAGTGATTGAATCAGTATTGAATTGAATTAGTATCTTCAATAACCACACTGTATAAGTATAGACACTGCCTTTTAACACCTCAGTTTCCTTGTAAAGGCTGCAGCATTTGTTAACATTTGCCGACTGTGTTTACACAACTATGTATTCCTCCAGCGTAGGAGCAGCACTCCTGACACTTTACCCGAATCCCTCTAGCTCCCTCCCATCTACCTGGGAATCTAATTTCAATTGACTGCCAGACAGAGGAGGTTTGAGGTTAGAACCATACAGTAAAAAGGCTGGGCAGGGCTGCCTAAGAGGGGTGCGCAGGTTCAAATTGTTTTCTATAAGTCACCTCTACGGGGATTTGTGTTTATCCCTGGCCATTGATTTGTTGCTGGGGTTCGTTGGATAAGTGTGAGGGGTGTTGGGGGGGTAAGGTAGACCAAATACGAGAATCCAAGAGAGGCTGACGGATGGTCTTCATCCTTCTCTTGGACCTCCTGAGACAGGAGAGGTGAGCGAGTATTAGAATGAAACCACGTTTTATGTAAGGTTTTGTCTGCACTGTATTGCATGGGATCGGATGTAAAATATTTCAGGATACTATTTATTAGCGCTGAAATAATACACTAAATGTACACTGATTCCAGTGTGTTAGATGTAAGGATTTACACCGTTTCTCAGGTCAATTTGACTGGAAATTAAATTACCTTGGTTTATGGACATCAATTAGATAAATACTTTTGGTTGTGAGAATATGTCAAATATGAAATATATTTATGAAATAGTTTTGGTATCAGCCTTATATCAGTTAAATGTAGGACTGCATTGTGTTTAGGTTTAAATGTTCCATCTGTTTCAAGAAAAGCGTACCTTGGATAACAATGAAAATAAAGTTGAGTAGCAAAACTTGCTCAATAACATGACACACTACCTAACAATCATTTTTATACTGGCGTCTTATACTGTCACATACATTATTTTAGATGTAGCCTTTTCTTTTTCTTATGTCTCTTCTTCACCTAGCAACCTCCCACGCAGGTTTAAACCTCCCTGGCTGTTATACGTTTTATAGTATTTGTGCACATATGCACCAACAAACATGTTTTCATTATGTTATGCTAAACACTTTGGCATCAATCCGACGCCGCGGTTTTATTTTCTTCTTTTCTTCCTTCCTATTCTAGTTTTGTCTTTCTGGTACAATAGGATATTCCTGATGGGGGGGATTTCCATTTCCATGCATTGTTCTTCCGCTCTCTTGTCATTCTGCGCCTGTTGTTCTTGTTTCATAATGCTGCTTTGGAGCTCGCCCCATGACTCGCCTGTTTCAGTTTCACTTAGTGGCTTAATTACCGCTGAGCGTCTTTAATGCAAACGATGAGAGACAAATGGAAAACAAATACAATCAAGACACTGTCTTATTAACCAGGTTGTCTGATCCTCCCCAGCAACTCTTCTGCTAGACAACACCCTGCTTCCATGTGTGTTCTGTACATTGCCATGTGTTGATGGAGAGAGTGTGAAGCATATGTAAACACACGTTTGCATATACACACAGAACAACACGGATTTGTAATGGGCAAAGGGTAATGGCATATGAGGACTACAATGCAAAACATTATTCAGGTCAATCAGCAAAGTAAAGAGAAGGGCAGCAAATGCAAAATGAAAGTCTAATTTATATTGGTGTTTATGTAAATATAAAATAATTATGTAATGCCTCAGATGTAAAGATAGAGTCTTATAAAACTGGAGTAATGAAAATATTAACTTGGGGCAATCGATCGGTAAAAATAAAAGTAAAGAAAATCACATTTGAGAAGTCCTTACCAGCTCGGAACCCTGCATAGAATGAAGCTTTAACTGATCCATAAAGTTTCACACATTAGAAAAATACGTATCTCCATTTATGATTTGCCATCTTTACAGATTAAGTCCATTTAACAGCATGCGTACTTAAAAACCCAGCTGCTAATAAGTTACAGTGGTGAACCAGCTATAGATGTGTTTTGGTATATGCTTGATCAGTCATGCATGTTGTAGATTTCAACTGGTGTGTATTCATTTGTGTTTGTTTAGTTTGGGGAGCAAGCCTCAGCTTGACAGTCATCTTGAGGGGCATGCTTGCAATACCCATAAACAAGACGGGTCCAAATTAGCCGCTCAGAAAGCCTGTGGCCTTGAGTGGTGCTGTCCTACCCCCCAGCTACATTATTGAGCAATGCTAATGACCCAGGCTCTACTCATTTACTCTCTCTTCAACACCGTTTCTCTGTCTCTCGGATCAGTGTTAGCCAGGCTGACGTTGAGCCAGGCGTTATCATTTTAGATTTCACCCCTTCCTCTTAACAAAAAAAAAAAAAAAAAGCCCAGAAAAAACACATACCCAGTGGGAGCGGGACTCTTCACTCTGACTCTTGCTGACTGACTCTCTCTCTCAAGGTTTTGGTAAGCACTGCTGCTCCTCCAGGTTTTAATAAGCAGTGGAGCAGAGGGTATGTGTGTGTGGGGTTTGTGTGCATGCATGGCTGTTTGTATGCGTGTGAGTTTGAACAGTGAGCCGGTAACGAGACATGCACCCCGTGTACTACCACCACCACCACAACCAACGCCGCACCACTGTTTACTCTAGCAAATCCCGAACGAGGCCGCGATGCTCCGAAGAGAGCTTTGCTCCTGTTAATTGGTCATTAAAAGTAGTGGTTTGTGGGCCTCACTAAATCTTTAAACAGGCCATGAAATAATAAAAGGGGAGGTTTGTCACCGCTGTTAGCTCCCCAGAGCAGGCAGAGTGGGAGAGAGGGAGAAGAAAGAAGAGCAGGACTCGGCTTTTGATCATTATCTGCAGAATTAGCATGACTGATAATAATTGCTCTGTTCATTTCAGACCTTGTAAATACATCGTGGATGTGGGGCTGCACGTCGGCAGATGAAAGGAGGTTGTCATTGATGTGTGAGGGGGTAGAAAGAGGTGGGCTGGAGGGGAAGATTGTGGCAGTAATCATGATTAGTGAGAAAAATACAAAGTCTTGTTAGACACAGGTTCAGGCAGCGGTAGCTTGTTGTTCCTCACAGTGAAGCTACAGTACTGCACATGTTTGACACTGGGTACTTACTGTACATGTGTGTAGCTCAATTGTTAGATTCATCATTATCACGAGGAGATACGGTACTGAATGTGCTGCAGAGCCAGCGGTGGATATGCACGATGTCAGTCCTCTCCTCTTAACACTAATTATATCAAAGAAAGTCCGCTTAAAAAAAAAAAATGACACCAGCAGGATGGAGACAACAGGTGTCAAAGCACACATGCACACACCATCTCACACACACAAACCATACTGTGTATTGTACCCTCCTAAGCCCTGTGAGAGTAATGATTCTGTTATACTTGCATGGCTTCTCATATATTGATTTGAACCAGGAGGAGGCCCCTCCCGCAGGGGCCCCATTCCTCGGCTCCCCACCCGGCTCCTATTGTGTCTGCGCGTGCATGTGTGCAAAATACCAGCAGTTGGTGTGTTATAAGAAAATGTGGGTGTGAGTGTGTGTGCGTAAAAGGTAGAATACAGAAAAAAAAAGACAGAAATAAAAACTGGAAACTGGACCCTAGATCTCCCGGTCATTTTTCAGAGTACCAACCAAGCCCTCACACTCACACCTTCAAACATGTGTACATACATGCACACACAACACATGACCGTGCACACCCTCATTGTTGGGGTATCAGTTCAAGCCATCAATAATGGCGCAGTGGACTGTGAAGGGACAGGCATGACCCAGACTGCCCGTGCTGTGGATGTGTGTGTGTGTGTGTGTGTGTGTGTGTGTGTGTGCGCGTTGGGTTCCATACAAGCATGCAAGCACACCAAAAGACACACACATAGATTAAGAGAGCCTGATCACTGACCTACATGACCTTTCCCTCTTCGCCAGCCTCCTTCTGTCTGTGTGTGTTGTCCTGTGTGTGCGCGCCCTGCCGTAACCCCGTCTATCCCCTCTCCTCACTCGTCTACCCAAAACTCCCATTGTTTCTTCGCCATTGTCTCAGCTGAGAATGGAGGGATGAACAGCCGGCGAAAGAAGGATGCTGATGCAGAAAACTGTCTGCTGGAAGGTTCATCAAACACGCTGTGGCAAAAAAAAAAAAAAAAAAAAAAAAAGGTTTGCTGATGTGTTCTTTGCCAACACTCAACTTAGAGAAGTGAGACTGCAACAGTAGGTAAAATCCATTTGAGAGCAAATTACCTGCATCACTGCTACTCATTTTTTCTTTTTAATTGAAAACAAATTCACACTTTAATTAGAAATTAGCATAGCTCTTTTGCCTTTTTATTTAATGCACACAGACCTTGAGTAATTTTCATGTTTTAAGCCGTTCCCCTCTCACAAGTTTTACATTTTTACCACAGAATGTGTTGATAACACAGCAGACATCTTCAATTTATTTTCTGCCCAATCATACATTTTTTTCTTTCCTTTTTCTTTGTAGCATATCTACTACGCTGTATTTTCTGAATGTCATCCATCACATTAAATTTCTTTTATTGCGATACACTGAAAATGTATCACACTTAAAAGTAACAGAGCTTAAATAGATCGTATTGCTACTTTGACTGCTGTCTCTTAAGTGATATAGGTACATTCAGGTAAAACATGATTCTACCACAGAAGACACAGTTGACCTATGAAGTAATATTTAAGAAAATGGGCCCTTGAATTCACATGACAGCTAACTAGGTTTTGGCTGCCATCTTCAGGCTGTTAAGAGCATCACTCCCTCAACCCACAGATATGACTTAAAAGCCCTAGAGCCAAACATGGTGACTGTTCCTTCATGAAAATTAGACATCCCCACCCCTAATCTCTTTTAATTTCATTCAAGGATTTGTAGAAGCCATAACCCTAAGACTTACATTACACATAATCATTAAGTGTGGCATGTGTTTACATAAATGCACATCATCAGCTCAAATTCTTGCAGATTTATACATATCTTAATCGTTTTCCTGAACATGAATGCTTTATGTCTGGGGAATGAACGGCAGAACACTCACCACAAAAATATATGGCATGCTGCAAGCAAAAATAATCATGGTGGTTTAAAACATCACAGAGACTTTCACAGAAATAATAGTTATATTCCCGGGTACCTCTCAGACTAATTCAGCCAAGTTTACTGTAGAGATGGCTCTGGACATGTTTTTTTATGTACAATTCTATCTGGAGCATTAGGTACAGTGAAGAGAAGTGTGCTCCAAATCATGCACTGAACCCTCGGGGAGTTGTGGTATTAAATAAGACCTACATTTGGAGCATTAGTGGAATTCAATATGTGCAATGTAATTATTCTGCTCAATAAGCCACTGGAGGAGGATATTCCATTTACTACAAGCTCTAAAGCCGGTAGATTCAGGTGCTGTTTTATGTTCACGCAATATCAGTCGACTTGCTACTAGTTAAAGGGAAAAATTACATGTGCGTTTTTGAAAAGCTTTGAGACTGGGTAGCATTTATGCATTTTAGAGTTTCTAGTCAAGCTTAATCGATGAGTGAAAAATCAAATATCATACACTGCAATGTTGTATGTGTAACAAGGCCAATACAGTGGACATATTAGTGTAAATTAATTCATTTCACAAAAATAAAAAGAATAAGAAATAAATATCAAACAGCCTGGAATTTTCAACTCCTCAAATGTCAAGTTCAGCAGATTTTCTCTGTGTCCTGAACTTAAATTAAGTTTCTGACTGTTTAATTTTAAATCTCCGGTATTGAAAATCAACATTCTCTGTAGCATTGAAAGCTTTACCACCCTTATTCATCACTACAGTAATCACCATTTCAACATACAGTGAGCAAAATTTGTCAAAGCATCAAGCATCAAACATAAAACACCACAGTGCTACAGCCTATCTGCAGCATCTACGACCCAAAACATAAAGAGCGCGACTTTGAAAAGATTGAGAGAGAGAGGGAGGGAGGTTTTTGGGAGTAGGGGGGCATGTGTTTCATGCTGTCCCAGTTGCCTAAAGTGATTCTCTCAATAATGTATTAGAGTACTTGTTTATTATTTACTGTTTACACAGCTCAAGTCATGCTGCTTTTGTAGAGTGACATTCTCACCCACACCGTCTGCGCAGAGCAGGCGAAACAACAAGCGGCGCAGACAGACAAGCTGGTCCCGCCAGCCGAAGCAGGCAGCCAACCAAACCGGGCAGCCACCCGCTCCACGCCACGCTCAGTTGATGCAAAGGCACTGGACTGAGAAATAAAAGACATCTCGGTTCATAGGAGCTGTTGTACATGCATCCTGAGGTTGTCAAGGAAAAACACACGCATGCACAGAGGGGGTTGGAAAAGGGTGGGAGTGAGGACACTGAGGGGGTACCAATATTAATATTTATGCAGACACCTAACTGCCCACTACCTCACTCACCTCTTTAATCATTTTCATTTTACTTTCTTTTAAAGTGGTCCTTGTGTGACTTAGAAGAGGAGCAGTGCAGGGGTGTGAAATGTGAATGATAACAGGTGAACAAGGTATGAAAGGGTTGTGTCTGTAAATGTCTATATATAGATATATTATACAGAAGAAGGAGAGAGGGGATTGTTGGATTGACAGGAGCATCATGTGACATAACACTGGTTCTTAGTGACAGAGCAAAGTAACATTGGCCTAAAAATATTTATTTTTCTAAAGCAATGACGGGTAATATTTATATTTTTTTTTTGTCTGTTTAAGAATTGCTTCATATCTGAAAGCAAGTTAATTTAAAAGTCTTAGCGGAAATTCACATTACCAAAATAACACAGTTTTTCAAATGCTTCTACATGTCCTTTAAACTGCATGCTGCTGAAACAACTGCAAATTTCCCTGCAGTGGGATAAATAAAGGATTATCTTATTTAATCTATAATTGAATATCTGTAATTATATATGAATTTATCCATTTTGACAGGATCTAATAATTACACAATTAATAATATAAGTTATGACGCAAAAAGACATTACAACGCTAAGACAGCTTCCTGTTCAAATGCTTACCTGCCGCTTTAATTAAATAAGTATCTTGATGTTAAACATAAAATATACTTTCAAACATGCAGCATACTTCCGCCTTAAAGGGCATGTGAAGTGTTTATTGGGGAGGAATCAGAGCAATATGAGTCTGGTAATTAAAAATAAAAAAAAAGTCTATCTCTGGTCATAACAGACAATAATTACATCGTCTAGTGCAGACATTAAATTCAATCAGTTCCCAGGCCAATTTCTTAGAAAAAAAAATAAAAATGTGGCAGGAGACATGTGTGCACAGACACGCACACAACAGACACTCATTGTACCCCAAAAACAACAACCAACACACGCACTCTCACACACACATGCAGCATTTTCAAAGTCATAAAACGAGGGGACTTCAAATGCAGCTATTTGTTTGGGGCCTGTTGTCGTGGGAATAGGCAGTGCGACTGTGCTGGTTCATTAGAATTCCTTTCAAGTTGTGGAGTGCGGCCTCCCTGTGTTCCTCTCCCCATATTCCCTGACCCCAACGCATCTCCACGGGGCTGAGTTAGGGCGGGGCACAGGGAGAGAAGGGAGAGGAAGGGGTTGGAAGTAAAGCACAATACATTACACTGTAAACACGCTTTTAGATGCAAACATACAGTGGGATACCGAACTGCGCACGTGCTGTATCAAAAACACACACCAGAAAGAGTTCTTGAACTGGATGGAAAGTCGCAATAAGACTCAATAAAGAAAAAACACACACATACTTGCTGCAGCAGATACACACATTCCACTTAATGCAGATAAACAAACACACAACTCAGCTCTCCTCCCAACGGTGTCACCTCGCTGCATCACCCTCTCAGGGATGCAGGGGGGAGGTTCGCCTCAGCAGGCACAGCTCAACGCTCGGTCACAGGAGAGACTGCGATGTTGTGTTTTTGCCACCAGAGATGGTGGCAGGGAAATTGTTTGTGTTGCGCACCTGGATCTTTCTGGCACACTAATAATTAGTCCCTTCATCTGCTGCAAGAGACGCTTAACGTTTCCTCAAAAGTTCACAATCACGACAAAATTCTGATGCATCTCCTTCAATGAGGATTGAAATTTAAGATTAGATTACCAGCGTGTGTATTAAAATTAAAACTGATGGAAAGAAAAAAATAAATCTTGGCATCCACTCATTATATTACTGCTCAATCAAAATAAATGCTCTATAAATATTTAAGAGATGTGTGCAAGTAGCTGAGAAAATTTCATTTTTCACAATGAAAATAAAGATCTAAAGACAATTTTAACATTTGTTGAACCGTAAACAGGTGGACGAGATCCACTGACAGTTCATTAACAATGAAAAAAGAAAATAATATATATTCTGATATTATGACAAATACACCTGAGGTTGTTGTTGAGCTGGTTATTACCAATTTCCTCACAAATGGTAAACCACAAGTGCTCATATCAAGATGTACTTTCAGCACTCTTTATTCATCACTGGAGAATTTCAGTGAACCTGTGATCATGACATGCCCACCAAGAATGAACAGACATGTGTAAAAACATTAGTTCAGCTGTTATTATTGTTAAAATAAAAAATTCCTGTCACAGAGTGACCAGTAGTGGTTAATTTGTTTGCAGTGTTGTCCAGTTTGCTAAGGGAAAATTATGGGCTGTGGCCTCTTGTATGAGGGTTTTTTCTTCCCCCCCTCAGTTGGACTGAGGTCACTTTGGCAGGCTGGGCTCCCGGACGAGACCCCAGCGGGCGCCAGACTGCAGGGAGAGGGACGCAGAGCTGCTGCCCGTCACAGCCCACTGGTCGCCTGACGGGCCCCAAGGCCTGCCAGACTGACACCACCCCCGGCCAGGCAGGAGGCAAAGAGGGGGCATGGGAGGGGGCCAGGGAAGGAGCGTATGGAGGTGGAGGTTGGCACAGGGGACGATCAGTATCCAATGCATTTATCTATTTCATACAGTGGGGTGGCGGAGAGGAGAGAAGGGACAGTTAAGGGAGCGCCCACTACTGATGTGCGTGGGGGCAATAGAAAGTAGTTACTTGGCATAGGATAGATCGAAGCCAATACACACAATATGCAGTAACAGTACATTTGTGGCCAAGTCAAAAACTCTGACTGATATAAAATGACACGTGTTATCTACAAAGAATGAGATAGGAGAGAAAAAAGGATGAAGGAGAGTGAAAAACTAGTTGTGTGTGTCCCAGCATGTGTCTGAGGCTCGCATGGAGAAAGGAGGAGGGCAACACTCACAGAGTCTCTCAGGCGTGTCCAGAGCATGAGCCAACTACCTCCACTACGTTCAAGTACACACACACAAACACGCACACCTGCTCTCTCCTCTCCTCTCCTCTCCTCACACATGGACAACACTTAGAAACACATAATGTAAATGATACAGTTATTGCACCAAAACACAAACTTTCACTTGCAATTATAAAGTTCATGCAGAATCATTTCCTTTACTTGTTCCAGTGCATCCCTTGAAATCCCTGGCTTTATCCCCTCATTCCATAGCTCTCCTTCACCCTTTAACAAGATGTCTGTACAGCGGCAAGGAAACAAAAAGACAGCTTTGTGTTTATATCTATGTGATGTTTTCCAAAGCGGGTCTGTGCTAATGTAAACATGACAGTTGTTGCATTCATAGAAATGCTTATTCTTCAACACAGAGTCAAGTTAACAGTGCACCCTGACTTTATATACAGTAGCTCTAGCACTGGGGGATGGAGTATCACATACAGGGAATTCAACATGTGTGTGTGTGCGTGTGCGTGTGTGGTGTGTGTGTATATAATGTGTAAATGCATGAGTCTAACGCTTACCTTGAAGATATTCAAATTAAAAACACACTTTTCATGTACACTGTTGAAAGCGCACGTTATAAACACACACTGAAAAACCAGCAGACATCTTCGCAAGTGGAATAAAGTAGCAACTGATGAGAGGAGTAGATTAAATCTTGTCAAAGAGCAATCCATGTCCTACAACAGAGTGCACACTGTAACTTTGCAATTAAATAGTAAACGGATCAATGTTTGTATATGTTTGTGTGTGCATGTGTGTGTTGAGGGGGGCCTCAGGGGCCCGTTCTAATGAGCTATCTGTGTGCATTTCTAACAAGAGCTCGGTGCAGCGCCCACGGCACTGTCATCCTGGGCCGCGGCTGACCTTGCTCGGCTACTAGGCTGTGTCGTTTGCTATATTTATGGCACCACCACCACCTTGCTTCGTGTTTGTGTGTCTGTGAGTGCGAGCATGTACTTTCACCAGTGTGTGCATTCCAGGAGGGTGGGAGTTGGGGGGGGGGCTCACTCAGGAAGCAAATACTGTGTATATCAGCATAATGAATCAAGTGGCAGAGAGAGAGAGAAATAGGGAAGGAGAGAGAGCGGGAGAAAGAGGGAGGGTGGAATGGAGGAATGGATGGAGAAAGCCATTTTCCCTCTGCTGTTTTCTCCCCTCCCAGCAACCAACCCCTGTGGTGTCTATTTCTTCGAATCTCCCTTATTCCCTTTTTCAACCCTATTTTCCCCTTTTTCCCTCCTTTTTTCTTTGCTTGGCTTGATCAGATTGCTGCTCCATCCTTCAGCACAGTATTAACACCAAGTATCCAGACACTGCGAGTTGGACTGGACTGAGCACTCGAGTGCTGATTTGATGCCTCCTCAGTCTCTGCTCCCTCTCAGTGAGAATGGGAGTTGCACGCTTTAAGACAACACACACAGCAAAAATATAAGCTGCTAGTGTGCATCAGTTCAAGTTAAGCTACTGTGCATGTGTATGCATGCAGCTCTGTGAATTTGGCACCAAGCAACCAGCTGAATCACCAGTGGAATAATAATAATGCATGTGCATGGAATCATCTGGACCCCCTGTTCATTTCTGGGCAGGGGAGACAGGCTTGTGCACGCACACTCACACACATAGAAACATACACGGCCTCAATATGCAAAGCTCCCCTGTGCTGGGTTAAGGGAGAGGGGCGTGCTGCTGTGAATACTCATCTGAGCCTGGCAGAGGGAGCTGTGTGTAACCCCCCATAACCTCGGGGCGAGGGGCAGGGGAGGGCACTCTATTTGTGTGGGACACACATACACAAGTGAAAAGACACATCTGAAAACACACTGGCACACAGAGGGACACAAACAGAGAGTCAGACACGTACATGCTCACACGACAACACACACATAATAACCCATGCATACACACATTCGCACATGCAGGCGATGAGCAAAGGAGCACCATGGGGAGGGGGGTGCCGTGACCAAAAGTAAAGTTTTAATTCGGTCCTCGGGGACACTGCTTACTCATCCAACTCCCCCAAGGACCGACTTCCTCTGAAATCTATTCAAATCACATCTCTCCTCCGCCTTTTATTGCATTTCTCATATCCCCCCATCACAAAGTGACAAATCACCACACACTTCACAGAACCAACATCACTTTCTCTCCATTTTGGGGGACAGATAGATTTGGGGGATTTTTACTTTTAAACTGATTAAAGAAACTCACTTTCTACTGGTATTTCCATTATTTTCCATGAGCATTACTGTACATGTCATGATTTATTTCAGAGACACCTTCACCTGACAAAAACTTCCAGCTGAAATACCTGGAGTTGTTGTGGGGGAATGGCTATTTATCTGACAAATTTGTAACTGAAACTCTTACAACCACACACAAACACACAGATGTATAAAGTGTTATATTTTAAGGCCCACCACTACTGTCAAAAAAGCTCACACACTCCCACTCTGCCTCTTAAATGCACATCAAACACTAATTTCATTGCACACTCCTTCTAAAACATGCAAACACACAATTGTAGGAACACACTACTCAAGTCCCACACTCCCTGCCAGTGTTCTCTCCTCCATTCTCAATAAAGCAGGTGATGAGAGCGCCAAGGTCTAATTAGTTTATGCAGACGTATGAAGCTAGTGGGACAGGCAGTATTGTTATTATTTCTCTGCCAGCCCACTGCAGACACACACACACACACACACACACACACACACACACACACACAACAACAGTGACACTTACAACGTTGGCTGCCGCATCCACGACCACGCTCATCGAAGACGGTTGAGGGGGGTGAAATGGTGGGGCGGGTGAGGCTGGGGGTGTCAGGATGAGTAGAGCCAGCATGCGAGCGTGAGAAGAGAGGGAGAGAAGCGCCACTTGATATATTCGTAATGTTCCTTAATATTTTCATTTTGATGTAATTTGTGGCCCCGGTTTTTTAAATATCCGCTCTGTAATAATGTTTAATTTCAAGGGTCAGTCTGCCAAGGAGTATATTAAAGCTGATAAAACTCATTTTCCACAGGCCCAATATCGCGCCCAGATCAGGTTAGGAGGCCAGCCTCCCTGAATATTTCATCTTTTATCATGCCGATAATGGGAAGATGACAGAGGCGCATTATTACAATGAGAGAATTGCTCATTTTCCTGATGGGGAGGGCTGCCTGGCTGCTTAGCTGCCTGCTTCTCTGACTGCCTGCATCAATGACTGGCTGGGGCTGCCGAAAGCCGAGGGCTCCACAGAGTGTTTGTCGCAATAAAAGCAATTCTTCCCCGGGAGAGGAGAGGTGACGAGTGGAGAAGGGGGTGCAGAGAGGGGATGGAGGTAGACAGAATGAGAGAGAGAGGTAAGAAAGAAAGTGAGAGAGAAAAGCAACTTTCTTCAACCACCTTACTTATTTGATTGCGATGAATAATAAATGTGCGGGCTTGCAGTTGGGTGGGTGCGGTGGGGTTGGGGGTGCGGGGACAGCAGCATGTGTACGTGTATGTGTGCTGATGGTGATGTGGCAGGAAAAGGGGCTAGGTGATAATCATGCATTTGAAGAGGGCCCCCATTCCGAATTAACCCATTTAATTGAGCCATTAGGAGAGAACAAAGCTCGGGGTATGGGGTGAGACGGGGGTGTAGGTTAGGGAGACTCCAACCGATCAGCAGCATTGGGATTGGGACCTGCCCCGCAAGCAAATGACTAACTGGACCGTCTCTGGCGCCAGAGCGGCTTAATAAATCGACCCAATCAAGGCTGTTCTGGGGACCACCTGTGTCCCATACAGGTCAGAACCATTAGACCCACATTAGAGGGCTATGATAGACGCAGGCGCCACTCCAGCCACCCCAATAATGAGGATAATAAGAGTACCATAATGGCATATTTATGGGCTGGCTAGGAGATGAGGAGAATGGCTGCTGTGTTTTAGGTTCCTCAGAATAGCAGAAAAGAAACAGGGAGAACTTAACACTGTATGCCTTTAAACAAGGCACAATACCATAGCGTCCAATTTCAATCATTAGCATGATTGCTGGACTTAATCCGTCACACATAAAGTCCGTAATAAAAGAAGCAGGCAAACGAGTATACCAGGAGTGATCAGAATAAAATTACTCACAAGAGACCTAGTTATGATACATTTCCATTTCCACTGGCTGCGCTGTGTGATAGATCTGTCACACACCAGGTGGGCCTATCTTGGCATTTAATATGTTAATCTGTAACCTTCCTTTTCATTCAACTATTCTACAAAAGACACAGTCTTTTTTTTTTTTTTTGTCTCTCGCTATAGTATTACAAACTTAACAGCTGTCACTGTGCTACAGGTACCATATGCAAGAACATTCTCATCAACTTTAAAAATACTAGTTTGAGAATGAGTCTACCAGCAATAATCCTGCAATAATCATGTTCCTGATCTGTGTGAAACAACAGAAACAGAATCAACAGTTATATTTCAATTTAGTTTTACCTCTTAAGTGACCATTTGCCGATGTCCAGGGCTTCTGTGTCCCTTAAGCTATTTTTTTCTTCATTAATGTTCACAAATTTGATCCCACAAGTGTTTTTTCAGCTTATGTTTACTGACAGCAAACAGCCACCGGTTAAGGCACAGGCACAGCAACATTAGCATTGGTAGGCATCATCTATGATCATCATCATCATCACCGTGAGAGACAGAGCTACTTTGGTTGCAGTCCTGTACCTGTCCATCACTGAGTGCATATTATTAACATTGTGCGGAATATACAGCAGCCCTGCATTTCTTGCTTCAGGTGAAACTAAACCACAACCACCTACTTTTGTTTCTTTTCACTGAAGTACATTTGCGATATTCAGTTTAAAACAATTTGATGTGCCATGGGACTGTGTCTGTGGCATTGCTTGTATGTGAAGTTGGACCAAACCCAACTCCCAGTTAATTCAGGAATAGTCAAAACGGTGGATTGTAAGTGGATCATTTTATAATTTATCATTTTAAGTTATATAGCTATGTTTTTATATCAGGCTATAAATGTGTATTGACTCACTTTTGGAGACAGTCTCAAATGGCCATTTTTAAGAACTGTAGTTTTTTTGGTTCTTGTGTAGTGGTTTTATTTTCAGTTTACCACTCAGTCAGACGATCAGTCCATCTGCTGATAAGAGAAGATTGCAAAAGATTTACATTTGTTTGGCTTCCTTTTCCCCATCCTCAATCATCCTTGTGCTGAAATGGCACTTGCAGGTTTGGTCACGGTGATGTAAAATAATTAGGTATTATGCTAAAGTTCGAAGACGTTCACAGATGATTTACTCCCAAATAATTAGTGGAAAAAGGGAGCAGTGCTATAAGATTTGTCAAAGGCGAAAATAGCCTCTTTGGTTTAACAATTGATAAATGATAACAAAACTATGTAATAGCTCCTGTAGAGAAATCTTCAATGAAAGAATCATATGTTCCCAGAACAACTCATCCATCTTTATCCACCCTCCAAAAAGGTGCCAGACACTTTGTGTGCATCCCTGCAGAGAGGAAGAGGAAGTGAAGAGTACCCCAAAGGGCAACGGAGGTCACCATTGACCAGTGCGACTGCCAACAACCCCAGGGAAGGGTAGAATGGAGTCAATGTGTCTGGACCCCCACCCCAATCAAAAAAACACAAAAATCTGTCACTGTGTTGGGAGGGGTGAGGGTGAAGTGGCTGGTTGGGCCAGGAGGGGGGTTAAGGGGAGTGGGTGATGGTGGGTACCAGACTGGGGCACCTCGGGGGACTTTTGGGGAGGAAGAGCCATGCACCATGTCTCCTGCTACCAACCGTTGTTCCCTCATTTGATTGTGAATCCATGAATAATGCATGGCGGATGGGACTGAAGGAGGGGGAAGGATGGAGGGTTGGGGGGGGACCTCAACCTTAAAGGGGCCCTGCCACAGTGGGAGTCATTACCGATGAACAACCACACTGATGAGCAACAGAGAGAGAGAGAGAGAGAGAAAGAGAGAGAGATAGAGATGGGGGATGAATGAGAAGAAAAACAAACAAGATAGAAAAAAAAGAAAGGGGGATGCCCACAAAATCAGGCTTCTCAAACATTTCAAACATGCCGCTTATTGACTGCTTTTTCCTCCTCTGTTTTCATCACTGTAGATGTTTTGTTGTTGTTTTCATCTGTTCATTCATCTATCCATAATTTAACTCTGGAAAATACTCTGCATCTTTTTCCTGTTTGTTTTTAGTTGTTGCTGAGCTTCTTTACTTTTTGGCCTATGGTGAGCACAAACAGTCCTTCAGCACACACTTTGAATACTGTGGTGCAACAGAAGCACCCACTACGTCGGGACTTTTGTAATGTATCTGTGATTGGCTGAAAAGCTTGAAGAAAATGATCAATTTACAAATAAAGCCAGCCAGAAATGGGCATACTTGCAACATAATTTTTAATTCAAACCATGCATGTCTTTAAAATAGAATCAATAACTGTGATCCCATCACTGTATTGTATCCAAATTTAAAACAAGGATTTACAGTGTACTGTGTAACTAACTACTGTTCAGCTTAAAAGGACAGGTACCCAGTAAGGATTAAAAAAAAAATCAATTTCAAATGCAATAAATTCATTAAATATTCTATTAATCAAGAATGTCAAGCACTCATTTTTCTGCTTTTGTAAGTGAAAACAGTTTAAATATATTATATTTGGCAACTAAAACTAATGGACTACTAGTGTGCTCACACTGGACAATTGCAAAAAGTACTTGCAAATCCATGGAAACACAATTTCTTTCCACATATGCAAGTTGGAGGAGCAGGAGGTGGGCGAGAGAGGGAAATGAGCAGAGCCATCCAGCAGTATTGCTGCTTCTAGCAATGTGTGTATGTGTGTGTCTGTGCAGGTGTATATGTTATCTTGTGTGTGTTTGAGAACTGTTCCTGCAGCAGCAGCTAAGGCGCTGTAGCAGCACTAGGTGTTATCACTCATTCTGATTCCGTATTACAGCATGACGGATGGGCCCCCGCGGGCCGGCGAGCGTCGCCGCACGCTTATTACCGCAGCTCTTAAGTGGGAGTTGATTTAGCTTAAATAGGTTGTTTCATAAGGAGAAGACACCGGCGCTGTCACCACAGCTCTGCTCCTCGCTACAGCAAACCACCGCTCTAATTGAATAATGCCTTCTCTACATACCTATTAGGGTGCTTAGGTACATAGTGTGCCCCAATAATTGCTTATACAACCTCGCTAATTTGGCCTTCACCCTCTGCATGCACACACATGCATATACACATGCACGCATAACCCTCCTCTCCCCGGTGTCTAATATTCATGTCTCTAATATAATCCACAGTATGTGTGTGCTCCATGTCTGTTAGCGTTTTACAGTATTCAGTGTTTTAAGACGGTTACTACTGCTCCAGTAAATTAGAAAAAACAAAACAAATAGTCCTATATTTGAATCATAAATTCAGGATTTGATAATGCATATCTAATTTGATATTCCTTTTACGTGAATCCAATGGAATCACTGGATTCTGAATGGTATAAAAGTGCAAATAGACCTACACTATAAAGGATTAGTGTTTCATTAGCATATCACAGGGAGATATTTGAGCACACATGTACCAATAATACATGTGCCACGGTCTTTAAGCGTGGAGGTGGTTACGATGGGAGGAGGCTTGTATAAAGGCATTTTGATTAACGACACGTTGATCCATTTCCCTGTCTCTGTCGGCTTTAAGAGATTATTGCTGATGCAACAGTGCGATGGCATGTGAATTGTGCGCCACTGTGGAGCGGAACCTGTGCCAACTCTCTGTAAGTGAACAAGGCATCATGGATTTTTGCCAGGAATAACATACTCCCAGGGAAGCTGAAGTTGGCCGTCAATCATGAGCCTTCAAATGGAAACGCACCCCATTCTCACTAACCCCCCCATTTCACTCAGTTTGTCACACAGATGCACACATTCATACACTTGCAAGCAAACAAACACACACTCAAAAGAGGCACTGAAGGTAAAGGGGAAAAAAGACGCGAGTGCTGTGAGGGAAAAGTTTGGTCAGGCACCAGAATGTCTTGATTAATCCACAGCAGCTGCACTAAAATATAACTGTGATTTCAAGACATCATGAACAGCATGGGAATTTCACCAGCTCACTAGCCTTGGGTCAGAAGTGATCAGGTTGGAATATAATTTTAGTCACTGGACAGAATTCAAAATATATGGAGTTGGTATCTGCAGAACTGTAGTATAAGACCCAATAATTTGATACCATATTAAATCATTTTTAACTCAGAGTTGAATGCTTAATACATCTACATACTGGGACAAAATATCCTCATTATCTTATAAGCTATTCTTGTTTGGTTTTATTAATCATGTTAACAACCAAATCCCTTTTCTCAAGTGTAGAGTGACTGTTTTTTTACAATGTTTTTTCTTTTCTTTTTTTATTCTTTTGCATTTCTTACAATACTTTTGCATCCAGTTATAACAAATCGCCAGTTTAGGGAAACATTCTGCAGATTCTACAGAAGGCAGAGATGATGTGACACTGAACATGATGCATTTATTGTTCCTTTCAAAAGGCTGAGCTGTATACATTAACTGACAGTGAGCACAGCAGTAGAAGCTCTGCCTGGCTGTGGCTTTGGTTACAGTGCTGAGACTACTTATCAAGAAAGCGTTGTTAAACCATTGCCGGATGTCAACACAATAACATAGGACTCTTACAAATACCACACTATTTCAGAAATACATCAGCGTCAACAGAGCCCACAGCAACCATGTCACTTAACTGCAGTCACATTCACACCAACAACTTTGTCAGTTATTCTTAGAGTTATATTCTGTCTCAATCAGCCTGTGAAGCAGTCGGTTATAGGCTCATAACTTGGTTAACCAGCTACCATACGTATCTATCCTCCTACAGCATCCTCCTGAGTGGGCACAGCTGAGAGTGTGCACATGGTGTTTGAAAACAGCAGCAGTCTACAATTGAGTACATGATGTTAACTCATAATAGAGCTCAGCTTTCTATATAGATCACAGGGAATTTAAAAGGTATTGCATGGGGTGCAGGGAGAAAAGTAGCATGCTTTTACCAGTTTTTAAAAACTTTTAACACATTTTCTCATGTGGGTCTAAAAGCTTTAACTTATATCTCTTTATAATTTTTCAGCAAAGTAATTCTTTGTAATTCTCCTGCTCTTGTTATTATCAGACCTTTTAAGGTCTAAGGTTATGCTGTAAGGCCAGAATTTTCTTCGCTGCTCAGTTTTAGAAATTAACTTACATGTGAATGATTCCAATAAAGAATAATCAAAACACCATCGAATACCCAAAAAAAGTAATACTGAATTTGTGAATTTGTCCAGAGTCATCCTATAGTACTCACAAAACAACACACACACTCACACAGACAACTACAGCAGATCATACATTTGTGTAGCATGTGTACACATGACCACAAATACAACCCTGTGGGTGCTTTGGTGTGCCACCCTGCTCTCTTTCCCATGCATGCTTGCTGTGCCCTCTGGTTGCCGGTGATTGATGATGGCCATGGCGAGGCAGATCATTTGGGTGGCCCCATCTACACAAGACGTAAATCAAATCAGCTTTGCTAATGATTCTCAGACGCTCATCTGGCAGCCGTGGCCAGAACCCCATCGGATCTTGCACAGAGGGACAAAAGAAACATCAATAAGTCCCAGAACGATTTTATTTGACCATCCGTTCCAGGGATTGATGCTCAATTCCTCAAAGATTTCTAGGTGAAAGAGAGGCAGCTCTGTCTAGGAAAAATCAAGGCATCATCATCTGTGCTGCATTACAAGTGGTGTATGTGAGGTATGTGGGCATGTGTGTGGAGCTCTTTGTATATGCATGCTTTTAGATATGACGCAAGGTGATGAAACATATCTGAATAACGAGGAGATTTCTTCATTGGAATATCTGATATCAGCTCTGCCAAGGTGAGAGTCTCAGATGTGACAAAGCAATCAAACTGCTATTGCTGGTGAAGAGAAGAACAACTCAAAAAGAAAACTCCAGCTTCTGCACCACTCAAACTGTCTCTGAAACTGTCTGTGGATGCATTCCTGTTGCTAGCTGTGATGTGATGGATAACCCTGGCAGGCGAGAGGACCTCAGCCCTCAGGCCTCAGGGGGTGACCCATTACAACTTTTCATTAAAACGTCTGTCCGATGCACCGCCTTGATTTGTCCATAATTTATGATGCCATTACAAGCTAATTAGTGCCAGGATCCCTCTGCCCTGCTCAGCATGCCAGGCCCTTGGCAGTGAAGAGAGGGCACAAACTGCTGGCATTAGCTGCACAAATACTAGAAAAGGCTACACTCAACAGTCAGACCTTCATTTTACTTTTAAATTGCATTAATAAATGTTGGGACATACAAAACACTGCTATATTAGAACATATAATGACAGATCTCACCAGTAGCATGTTTTATCCTTTGAGACACTATATTTTAATTTGTGCATAAACGACCTGAAAGCTATTTCAAATTCACACTGCACAACAAAACTATGGTACAAGAACAACCTTATCTTTTTATTTTCTGTTGATCTGGTCTGCGTTTTGGTTTCTGCAGGTTCTCCTCTTGGGTAGCGATCACCTGGTACCAAAGTTAACTCAGTTTATTCTTAACAAACTGATCCTGGTGCAGCTGTAAATTTAAAATTCTTTCCTGCCTGTGCAATACAGGATTTCTTACACTTTTCCGATTGAATCACCGCTCATCGGGGATCCAAAAAAGAATATTATTTAGAATGTTGCATGGATGTGCCATTATTAAGTGCCCTTTAAAAAGAGGAGAAAAAAAAACATTTTAAATCTGGGGTCCTTTGACTTTACAGTTACTTGAACTTCAAAATGTTGATCATCTGCATACAGAGCAAATGTTTAACAGCAGCCTAACAGAGCAGAGAGTCACTGTCCTCAGCAGCTTGTCTATAAGAGTTAAGGGGAGGGGGGGGGGGTCTCATCAAAGCCAGTGCACCCATGCATGAAAGTCAATCCACTGCTTGTGTGTGTTTTATTTATTCATTAGTGACACGCGGCTTGAAAAGGAAGAAGAAAAAAGACAAGAAAGTTCCATTCAAATAAGCATGGCATCCCCGGAGCAGGATTGTAAAGGAGAGAGAGCAAGAGAAAGGAGAGATAAAGTGTGCATGTGTGTGTGTCAGTGCTGGAGGAAAGGAAGATGAGGGAAGAGTGGGATGACTTCTTTTAATTTGGGGAACCCCTCGGGGGGAATCGAGCCCGTGAACACGCAATTACGACAGTCATCAGTGAACCACGCACGTGAGGAAGGAAGGACGCTGAGCATAAAAAGAAAATATCAGGATGGAGAAGGAGGAAATTATTTCAAGTATTATTATCTCAAGTCACAGGCACCCAACCCCCCTCACTGATAATCACTCAAATACACATGCAAGTGTACATGCAGACACACACGCACATGATAAATGTAACTAATAAACAGGTAATCCATTACAATTAACTGACAGATGAGTGTGGGGGAGGGGCAAATGGATCATCATTGGACAATTATCATCTTATTATAGGTGTTAAGTGGCCTCATATTAGGGTCAGTGCCCCTCATTTCAAGGGAGAAAATAATTGTTAACCTCTGTAATAGCGATACGCAGGAACTACTTAACACACCCCAGGGAGATCGCTCAAGCCTCAGACACACAAACGGCATCAGTGCATCGGGTGCAAGTTCAAATTACTTTTCAAGAATATACCGGACAATTGGTGCTAAAAAATATTTCTGATGTGCCTTAAGTAGACTAGAGACAAGAGACTAGCAGCAATGTGGCAACAAGAAACCGTGGATTGTTTCACCAGGTTTTAACAATGAAAGGAGAAAAAAACTTTGGCAACATGAAGTGGTCAGACACCAAGATGAGCTAATCTCAAAACCAAGGAGAGTGAAGGGTGTAGTTTGATATAATGATAGAAACACAGAGTTTTCAAATCTTTACGACAAAGAAACACTGTTCCAAAACTTTGGCTCCTACCATCAAATTCACCATGCTGATAGTGAGCTTGGATTATCAGTGAACCAAGCTCGAGCCACATATCTTACAATAGAAAGCGGTGATAACTAAAAGGCAGAGCACTGTCCTTATACTAATAATATTTCAATGTTCTATGTTCTGCTTGTTTCACATTTAATGTGGGAAATAAACAAGATTGTTACCGGAGCAACCAGAGCCTCCCGTGTGTGTTAGCAATAAACTATAAGCTACAAAGGAATGGGCAACAAGAGAATGTGCAGATTGTATTCGAAGCAATTCAGGTCAATTTTATTTATACAATTTAGGTATTATATCAATTACAACCCAAGTGCAGAGTACCTTCAATCAGGCTAGCTTTGTAGCTGATCTTTATGTAACCTTACCCAATTAACTATTTTCTGCACATTTGTACTGGGCTGCATACATACTGCACATGTCTATGCCATTTGCTGCTTGATGTAGTACTGATGTAAGTAGTCAAAATAATAAAGTATTACAAAATGGCCCTGACAGAATCTATCTTAATCTCTCCCAGGGAAAAAGTTGCCTGCATCTGATACAATCTAGAGAGATTCACACTGTCAGTAACAAATGAGTTCAGACTTTTAGACTTTTATTGCACAACATATGACTCTATTTTCATTAAGCACAATGCTTTTAAGATAATCATATCCTTGGCTCACAGCAAGTACAATGAACTTATAGGAAGTCTGAGATTTGGCCTCATCTTTAAAAGTTGATTCTGTTTCTAGATAGTGTGATGAAAATGGAAAATCCTCCAAGGCTGCAGCGCTGCACTTCCACTCAGCGGTCCATAGGAAGAGACTCAGAAAAGGGTTTTCCAATAACTTTTTCTTTTGAGTCAGGTAAAACCAAATCAATTTAGCTTGTAGATAACAGTCAATCTTATATGAATGACTCTCCTAAGTCAACCTGGGGTATATGATTTTAGGAAATCACTATTTGCAAATAACTTTCAATTTCTTTCTGGCTTAAATCAAGTTTTTCAGGAAATTCTCTTTGTGGTATATTGCATCTGGCTGAGTGGCCTTTATTGTGCTGGCTCTCAGGTGGGCTTTTATATGGGAAGGCTGGACCCCGGGGTCCTGTGTCGCCTCTGGCTTATATTGAGACAGACACCAGAGTGACGATCTTTCCCAATAGCCTGACTCGCTCATTCAACGAATCCTCTAAGTGAGTTACCTGTCTAGGAGGGTGGCTTAGATGGAATGAAACACTCACTTGTCACTTTTATTAACCCCCTTTCCCCCCTCAATACCTCCCACCAAAGCCCACAACCTCACACTGTGGCTCCTACCCTCTCTTCCCTCCCAACAAAATCCCCATCTTTCTTTTCTTTTCTCCCCTACATTAACCTGCAATTCTCCCTATCACACCCCCTGAAGCCAAAATCATCTCCATTTTGCATAATGCTCCATTTAAACTGATAACACTGACATGAGCAGAGAGAGATGGAGAGAATGGGGAAGCCATGAAGCTTTGTCCTTTCTCGCTCTTCGTCTCTCTCCCTCCTCAGTTGGCTGTGACCCCTGGTGGCAGTTATCATCCACAAGGTCGCAGTTGGTCCCATGTCCCCTGAGTAGGACACAACCCTTTCCTAATGCAGTCCCCCACCAGGGCTGCTCCTGCAAATCTATATACTCACTGCACCCCCTCCTCTTGAGCACACGCACACAGAACATAGCACACCCTGCCCATCCATCTAGCAAGCTTCACTCCCCTCAGCCACTGCCTTGTGCAAGTCAAGTGTGGTTCCTGGGAGCAGGAGATGCAGTGTAAGGCAGGAAGTCTATTATGTCGTCTGTGTGATACGGATTCATGACATAAGACATTATGCATGCGATACATGGTAATGTTTCATTTTTATTGAGTACTTATAAGGTTATTTAATACGGCACAGCCATGAAAGCGCATACAGATCCAACCGTCTAAACTGCTGAGTAAGACTGTTCTGTTCACACAATCAACAGAAATTTGATCGATGTATGTTTTTTTTTGTTTTTTTTACAGATTAATTACGCAACTTATTTCAATATGTAAGGATGCCATAATGCCTTTGAGTTTCTGACAGTTTTACTCTGATTGGACAAAGCAAAGGAAATTGAAATGATGATGTAATTTTATCATTTGCAGCAAGTCATAGACTAAACAATATATTGAGTAAATCAGCAGATCATAATGTTCTAAATGGGCCCTTTCACATTACATACATTAGATGAGAACTACATGAAAGTAACGTTGTAGATGTTCAATGGACTTAGAGTTTCAGCTGTTTTATAACCTAATTTTTTTTATTGTGTATATACAACATGGGCCTATCTAGCTAATAAGGACAGTCACTTTAGTATTTTGATCAACTGAGTTGTACAGTGACATGCTTTTAAAGGTTTATTATTCTTGTTCATAGAAGCCTACTTAACACATTAGGCTCCTAACATAGCCGATATTGTTCTGACGATTTTTCCTTAATCCTGAATATTAAGAATAAGTAAGTTAGTCTGGCTGTCCAGGCTGCAGTGATTTGTAAATATCACAAATATACTGTTGATCCTACATCCACTCATAGTAGCTTTCGACATTCATTCTGTTTATGTAGCAGATATTGCAAAGAAATTGAGGAAAAATCCAAAGGAAGACACGGACAGAAAACAATGGCAGAAGCAAGCACTGTTGACAACTCTATCTGTCTTTCCTCGTGTGACACATTCTTAAATATTCCAATCGAGAAGTGGGCAGAGACACAACACAACCTCATGAATTCAGATGCTGGCAGCCCGGAATGCCAATGGTTTCAGTGTTTCCTGCTGCTACCAATTTATATTTTCCATATGGGTCCTTAAATGGCAAATGGAAGTCAGTCTGTGCCCTTTTATCCCTCTCTGCTACCCCCCTGGGGACAAAGACGGTCAAAAGTCAAGGAAATTCTGATTCCTCAGCACAGCACACCAAGGGCACCTAAACACAAACCAAACAGCTCCCACAATGCTTCAGTGTTGGCAAACTTGGGCTCCCTCCCTTAGAGATCTGCTAGTATTCTAAATGGTAATTATTACACATACACACACACAGCACCTGGACTGTACAGATGAAATGCAAAAGACAAAGAGGAGAAAGGGAGGAGTTCTGGAAGAGGCAGAAAAAATGAGGTGTAGTATGTAAAAAAATGAAGAACAGTAGCAAATCAGAAAAAAGAGGGTAAGTAAGAAAAAAGTGGTGGATATGTAAATGTGGAGTCAGAGAGTTCAGGACGAGAGACGAGGTATAATGTGCTGAGCTGACCTGGGGGCCGCAGGGCTGAGTGTCCAGGGGCTGGGGGGGACAATGGCCAGATCTCTGTGGTTATCATTATGTTGAGGGGGAGTTCTTCTCCATCCTTCCCTCAGTCCCTCCCCCCGTTCCATCGCAGACACCATTTCACTCCCAGGGCAAAGGTGAGGCGGCCTGGGGAGTAGAGGAAGGTGAAGGGTAACGCAGGGCGAGCTCGGGTCGGTGGCTGTCGTTAGCAATGCAGTTTGACCTGTTCACCCATAACTTGAAGTTTTACTCCCCAAGTTTTTTCCCATCATTTTTTTCTGTCATGCACTGTCTTGTTCTGTGGCTACTGCTAGATCAGACTGGGATAGATGACGTGTCCCCTCCTGAATTTTAATAGATCAAGGTGGAAACTTGTTGGGAGAAGTTTGCGACAAAAGTCTTAGAATCAAAAGGAAAGAAATTATCAGGTCTCAGATTTTTATCACATCAGTTAAAAGGGACAATGTTATGCTTGATTACTTATAAATCTACACAGTAAGCATGCAATAAAACAGAACATAGAAACAGTATTTAGTTAAAGACTGAACACCTAGATGCTTGAGTTCAAATAATAGCAATCAAACTTATGTCATTTTATCTAAACTACAAGTATCAAATAATTCTACAGATTCTGGGTGTTTTAAAAAAAAGAAAGGAGTGAAAAAAGGAGTTCAAGTGGGAGATGAGAAGGTAGAAGGACCCTTACACCTCAGATCTATGAGATCAAACACACACACGCCTGTCTAAAACACATGGCACTTTCCACAGATTAGAAATCATCCCAGTTTACAAAAGCTTTGCTCAACAAAAGGTGTTCTTTTCACAGACACGAAGCCGCCGGCGCAAAGAAGAGCCCCGGGCCCTTTCATTGTCAAGCTCTTTCTTTTCTTTTCTTTGCCGCCAACAACACTACCCTCTTTATCAGTGCAATTACAGCACAAACAGACTCATCATTGGCCCAACTGTCCTCTCCTATCACCTTTATTTCCACAAGCAACCTAATTAGTCCTAAAGAGAGAAAAGCCAATAAGCGGAGGAGAGTAGAGAGGCAGAGACAGAAAAGACCAGCTATCGTGTCCATTTGTGAGGGTTTGTAAACCGCAATTGTACGCATTTGTGTGTGTGCACGGGTATATTTTTCCACTCTGTTTTCTGTTTCTTTTTGTTGTTGTTGTCCTCACTCTTTCTATCTCCTTTTTTTCCATAGAAAGAAAGCCTTCAAAGGAGTGATTGTGCAGAGCGGCTGAAGTGGTCTGTTGGTAAGCGGACAGCAGAGCAACACAACAAACATGGCTAGCACTAATCAGGGCCCCGGCTAATGTAAACAATGTCATTTTTTGCCCTTAATGAGCCAATTTTCCGCAGATACGAGAGGGCTAACAATTGGGGCAGCGCCTTTGATGTGATTCATCTGAAGGTTTGTTTGTGATCGCTTGGCACTTTTTGTTGGAAGCCCTGCGCCCAGCTGCTTTCATCTACCCCTGAAAAGGGAGAGCCACGACTCACTTGGGTGCAGAGGGAGGGGTGAATAAAAATAATAATTTTCTTTTCTTTTCCTGTTTTTTTAAAGGACAACCACCCTCCCCCTTTTTATTATAAACTACTCCTAATCAGCTGACCGGCCCCCTCCTTCTTATCTCCCACCCCTTTAGCCCCACAGACACACACATATTTGTGAACACGCATACATGTACAAGAGCGAAGTAGCATCATCCATGAGGGATTTAAAAAAAAAAAAAAAAAAAAACTAGCATGGTTCATGCCGGGTGTCTATAGTGATCAAATAGCGAACTCATTAAAAGGCGCCCTGGTGTGCGAGCAGTGGACACTGACAGGGCCTTCATTAACATGGTGCTGACAAAAGGTGAGGCAGACCAAAGAGGCAGCCGGCGGGCCAGGTGTGTGTGCCGCGGCGCCTTTCAAGATGGCACCATAGCCAGAGGCAGGCGGGCTGGCAAGCCCACTCCATCAAATTGACCAAGAACAAGCTGGTTCTGGTGAGAGACAGAGACTGAGACAGAGAAAGATCAGTATGCACTAAAGCATTCAAACTTCTAATCTGCATGTCAAGTCCAGCTATGATCCATCTCATCAGACTAATCACAAAGCAAGTCTTTTTGTTAAGTTACTGAGGCGAATAATAAAGTGAACTCTTCAAAGTTTAGTAAAAGGCCACAAAACACACAAATAACAAAAAAAGCAGGAATGAAGAGTGAGAGGGTGATATTGATGTAATGAAGGTAGTCAAAGGTAGAGACCACAGGCAATACAGCGCCCCATGTCCAGGCCTATTGCAATCAATCACTGGAGCTGAAGTGAAGTCAACTCCAGGCTAGTCAGTCAGCCAGGCCCCCATTACAACCACATATATATACATACGCATGCACACACACCTCTGCCTGCCTCTCTGGCCATGAGTCAGGGGCCCTCTGGGGCCAACCACACACACACACACAATTGCACACAAACACACGCACACACTCTGCACCTGCTGGGCCCTCCAGTTACCAGCTGTCAGCTTCACGTGTTCTGTGCCGTCTGTTCAGTGTGTGTGTGTGTGTGTGTGTGTGTGTGTGTGTGTGTGTGTGTGTGTGTGTGTGTGTGTGTGTGTGTGTGTGTGTGTGAGAGTAAAGGTTTTATAGCAAAGTTACAAGCATCAGCTGGGCCATGGCCAGAGAGGAAGAAAATGATGTGGGGCCTTCAAGGACATTTACTTGCATTCAACAAATGTTTAAAGAAAACCTAATAAACTAGGAACACTGTCCCGTTTCTAAATAACAAGTGATATCATCTGCAGAGATAATAGTTCTGATATGAGTTTTTGACAATAATCTCACACAGTAACATAAAAATAAATAAATAAACTGATAAACTGTTAATTGTTAAGTAATTTACTTAATCTGTTAATACAGACATTCCAACAAGCAAATCAAATGGTGACAGGATCATGATAGTCGAACATGAGAATTTGCTCCTATTCTCCGTCATAAATGTGTCACATCACAGACTAAACAATGTAATGATTACCTGACAAAATTACCAAATTAGTTAGCCACAACCTGACACATGTTAAAAAAAAAAAAAAAAACATTCAAACTGTTAAAACACAACATACAAGAAAGAAAATAGGGAAACGTACAAGTGATGGGCTCAGTAACAGTAGATACAACCAATTACCAGCAAAATGGATAGTTTTAGTGTAGAAATAAGACACATTACTGTGTTCACCTTTAGGGCATGACCTTAATCCTGTGCTCCCTCCCAACCTCTGTAAGGGACAGAGAGATAGGAAGCTGGGTTCAGGCAACAATGAAAAACATGTCTGTTTTGGGGGGACAAAAAAATCAATAATGTGTTGTGATGTGAAACTGATTCCCACTGGATTCCATCGTGTTCTGTGCAAGCCTATTCTCTGTGTGGCCCTGAGGTAAATGGTGTACTTTGTTACAGTGTGTAGCAGTAAGCCTTGGAGACCTGTGCAGCGATTAAGCCGTACTGGAGCACATTAGCTCAGGCCATGTCATGGCAGGCTGAAACAGGCCTGGCATGGAAGGGAAAAGGATGAAGAGAGGGGTACACCAGAGGGAAGTAGATGAAAAAGCGGATCAAAAGAGAATAAAATAAAAGAGAAACTGAGCAGGAAGAGAAGATAAATGTGAGGGAGGGGTGGTGCACAGATAAAAGTAAAAAGAAAATGACATTTTTGTGGGGATTTTTTTGTCATACATTTTGTGCATTGTCATACAAGGTTTCATTCCTTTTTCAAATCCAAAAGAAGACGTATAGAAAACCCTAGACACTTCATGGTGTCACTGCTGACAGTAAAGAGAAAGACAGTAGCGATGGCTAACAGGAATGATGGCAGGGTGGAGAAGGATGGAGAGAGGAAAGAGGACAGCGGTGGGAAGAGTGACAAATTCCCTGCTGATGACTATTTACAGGCTATTCCCCCTCACCGCAGAAACCTGAGGCCTCAACCCCTTTCTCATTTTCTCCTCTTTATTTATCCCTTTTCTTCTTTCTGTGGCAAATTTGTCACGTTTGCATAATGGCGCTATACACTGGTGTGGAGGTGGGAATGGCAAGATGAGCAACCCAAGCAAGTGGGGATGGTAATGGAAGAGAAGACAGAGAGGAGCTGATAGCAGCAATTCCTTCCTCAATCTGTGAAGGGAAAAAAAATCTCTGACCATCTTCCCAAACTCCCAACCCCCTCTCTTGCTCCGTCCCCCTTTGCCCCCTGTCACCCACCTCTCCCCTCTATCACTCCCTCTCAAACACCGCCCCTCCCCTCTTTCACTCTTTCCTTTCTCTGCTCTGCCTCAGCACCCCCCCTCCACCCCCCTTGTCTCTCCAGGAGGCAGTTGTCAATCAAGTGCGTCTCCCACAATCCCTCTGGAGCTCATTGTGCCCGCGGTCGCTGGCGGAGGCAGGCGTTGCGAGGCGGCGGAGAGCCGCAGATGGAGGGAGCGCTGTCAATCATTGTCACTAATTATTAATTTCTGTCACTCAGGCCCCCGTGGCAGCCACAGAGTGGGGGCCTCTCACTCTCTCGGTCTCTCCCTCCGTTCCTTTTCCATCCTCCTCCTCTCCACCCATTCAGTGAGTCGGTCTGCATCCCTCTGTCCCTCCCATGTTCAGTCCCTCTCTACCTCCCTTGTCCCTCGTTAAAGTCTCTGCCTCTCCTTCGCCTTTGCCTCTTTCATTCAGGTCACCTGATGTTTCCATTTCTCCCTCCTCCTTTTCTGAAGCTGCAGCCCACGCTCTCTTCCCCATTCCCCACTCATTCTCTCACAACACTCCCAGGGTGAGTTGATTTGGTATGCCACCCTGGCCACAAAAAGTTCAACCTTTCATTATGTGGTGCACGTGCTCTCAGAACTGCCCCCTCTCCCCTCCTCTCCTCTCCCATCACCAGGTCAGTCCCCTTGACTCTCTGCTCCCCTTCTAATTGCATTCTGGCCTCCACCCTTCTCAGACTCTCATTTTTTTTCCCCTACCTCACCCCCCAACACACAACTCCTCCTCCAATTCCTCAAGAATCCCAAAAAGACATTAAAAAGACCTGCTTAACATTTTTCTTCATCATTTTTTTGTAAGCGCGGCAGGTTCTGATTTGATTTGGTGCACTTGGTGTTTTCAATTTGCTCACTGCCGCTTTCACCTGTGATGTCACTGTGATGGTGGCTAATGAGGGAGGCCTGACCCGCATGTAGTTGCAACTGAGGATAGGTCGGTCCAGTCTGCTAAGGGTTCTGATCCGCTCCAACCCTCACCTCATTACCAGAGGTGGTAGGATGGGAGGCAAAGAAAGAGAGAGAGAGGAAGTTGGTGGTTAGAGCACACACACACCCTCATTCACATATGTTCATGAAAACACACTGCATACACACAAACCAAGATCTCAATATTCTCATGGTACATCTTTTTATATATCAATGTACACAAACTCATACACAACCATACTGTATATACTCATACATTCATCTAATAATATGTCCACACAAGCATTTCCAGCCACAGACACACATATCTAAACACACACACACAGACACACAGTACGTCTCATCACACACCCACTCATTTACACAGATGTAGGAGGAAGCACACCCAAATAATTAAATAACGTATGCACGCTGATGTTTTTGTAATTACATTTGAACTCATTCAAAGCTGCAGAGACTCAGTTAAATCAGTGACCTGCTGAAGGCTCAACCATTACAAAGTCACACTGTTTATCCAAAACCTTGTTCAATCTCATTTTTCTCAGCCCTCATTTTTTAGTGCAGATCCCAAAGTTTATGATCTTTTTTTTTTTTTTGGTATATGTGCGACTCTGCTACTGTGACCAAGCAAGTTTATCTAAGTCTAAGTGTATGTTGGTGAAATGTAAGTGAAATGATGGCTAGGGTAGCTTGTTGATAAACAACACAGAAAAAGTGCGTGACAGTGGGTGCTCAAAATGTCACGCTGTAAAAGCTTGTGCTTATTCCTCTGGGTGCATGCATAACTTAGATGAAATCATATGGAATAATGTTTATTTTAGCAAACTTAAGAGGAAAACTATATGTTAAGGGGTTGAGACTCATGCTCCGCTCACACTGTGTACATCTTCTGCCCTCATCTCCTCCAGGATTACTATTCACAACAGACCTGTGCTGCTCTAATGAGGGGCCGAGGAAGAGGCCAGCTGGACACCACTGATCCCTCACCTCCCCTCCATCACTCCATCTATGCTGCTCTCCATCCATCCATCCATCCATCCACCCACTCTTCTGCCCCAACAAGCCCCTTGAATGCCCCCCAGTCCTACTCTGCATACAGCCATTAGTAGCCTTCTACCCTTAACCTTCTGCGTTTCCACTCCCACCTCCTTCCTCCTCCTCCTTCTCTGCAGCGTCTGTTTGCATCTTCCCCTCTATCTTCTCTCTTCCCTGTCGCCGTCTTTTCCTCGGCACCTGTCACTTTTCCCTGTATTCTGATCTCTCTTGTTTTTTTTCCTTTTCTCCATCTCCTCTTTCTCATCTCCTCTTACCTGTCACTCACTTTCTCTTCCTATCTGATTGTCTCTTTACTCCTTCTATCTATACCCCCCCACCCCCCCCCCCCCCCTCCGACTCTCTCTCTCTCTCACCTCTTGTCTCTCCCGTCTTGTGTGTGTGTTTGTGTCAGCATTCAGCACCTCAGTGGAGACAGGGTTTATTGGGGTAATGCATTTATCACTGCTGCGAGCCAGGGCCTCACCTCCTTCTTTGAGCCAGTGAGTAATGAAAATAGGATCACTTCTGACAACACTGTGCAACACGCACTCAGACTCACACAAATGCACTTCTGCACAGAGACACACACACACAAATCACACACTTGTGCTTGTTCCTACAAAATGCTTGCATTTAAACACACGCAGATAAACAACAGCACCAATGTAACACAAATCTGTAGTAGCTCCTAAGCTGCCATCTAATGGGATGGTCTTTTGGTTTAGTTTTCATATTACTGATTCTTTGTTTGGAGAAATAACAGTGAAAACAGTAGCTTTGTAGTTAACAGATTACTCTAAGTGGCTAATTAACAGTGTTTATTTAATCACACAGAAATGAGAGGCACTGTTCATGGCAAACTGTGAAATTGAAGAATAGCCTAAATCTAAATTAGGAGCAATATTTAAATTCTGAAATTCCCTTGAGTTACATTATCTTCTCATCTAGCAAGATGTGTTTAATAGTGATTATTTAATTATTTGTCTGGAGCACAGAATTAAACTATAATCTATAGAAACAATGACGATCCAAGCTAAAACTCTGAAACATGATAAGCATTTCATCACTTTCACTGCTCTTAACTATTTTAAGTCTCTGGATCTGCTCTAAACAGCAAATTTGCAAGCACTAGTTAGATCACTAAAGAGATTGAGCTGGGGTTAACAAAATTTTTGGTGCCACACACACAGCAAATATCAGTCTAGGAACTTAAAATCAATTACTATCATATCAAACAAGAAAACGTACAACTGACAAATTTTGTCAAACAATCTAATCCACCAACCCATCATGTGCATCACCCAGGAAATAGCTAAAGTACTAAAATAACATCTTTATCTACAGAGTTCAAGTGGATTAGAAAGGCAAAGTGTTTGACTATTTCAGCTGTGGTTTCCTTGGGAGAAAGAAATCAGGTAAGGATCAAGAGTTAATGGCCAGAGGTGCCTGTCTAATCCCATTTGGTCTGGTAGTGTCGAGGAGCTGGGGGAGGTCTTCACTAGTTTAAAACGATACCATCACCACAGGTATTCCAGCTCGGTTCAGATTGGCCTTGACAGAACAAAACATCGCCGCAGCAAATGACTCAAGCACCTCCCACTACATCAAACTCGAGAGGACAAGGTCAGATCAGCAGCGACATAAAGTTTAATCTTAGAAAACAAACTTCTCTTCAAACTGCACTCTTAAACGCAGTGTATCGTGGCGGGGGAGAGCGTTACTAATACACCAAGTAGTGCGTGGAGAGCCTAAGTCAAAGGACTGCTGACTAATGTGCCGAAATGGTTGGAAATACTCTGCGGTATTGCAGATGGCAGAGGTATTTGTTATTCATATGGCCCTCAAGGTGCATCCACAAGGCTTGCGTGAAAGTGTGTGTCTCACACGTGCATGTGCGTGTGTCTATACGTGTATGCTTTTGTGTGTGCCGGTGTGTGTGTCTTGCGCTGCATCCGCAGTGCTGAGGATGCCATTAATGCTCGCTGCTGATCGCCCTCCCACATTTAAATAACAATAGTGCAGTCAGAGAAAGCATCGGTGTGAATCCAACCCGCAAAACACCCAGGAGCTGCAGGCCCCACTCCTGCTGTGTGTGTATGTGAGCACATGTTTGTGTGTATGATGTGCGAGTTTGGTGCTTGTGCTCATCCACACATTTATGTGAGTATGAAGAAGGACAGCAAGAAAGAGTAAGGCAGCCTGCAGCAGAGTCTAAAATACACCTAGTCACTGTGTAGTGCAGATGGCTTATGTGACAAGAAACTGTACATTCATGGTGCTTCCACATTAGCGTGTACTGGTAAAATAAACACTGGTCCCTCAGTGGATGAGCTGCCTTTCAGTCTTTGAATCGTAGTTTTCACATCCAAAATAATACACATTTGAAGTTTCCTCTCATTGCTAAGTGGCGTCATTAAAGCCCATCTACTTTGGCACTTTAGCAAGCACAGCAAGTGACAGCATAAGCGTTTCTGTCATTATAAAATCATTTGGACAGCACATTGTGAGCGCCACCAACATTCATGCAGGGATCTAAGCATCAAAGATAAAGACCAAAAAAAGGGAATTTCAAATTACTGTATAACTAGTAGTCACACTTACTAGAGTCCAAAATAACCCTTAACAAATAAGTAGCTCAAGAGCAAGAACGTCAGTATTGACTGCATCATAATTTAGCCAAAATAAACAACTCGCTTCAGTGTACACTCACGTTCCAAGACTTTAGGCACACTACTGAGAACGAATTCACTCTAATATAATTGAATCCCCCTTCATGACGAACACAATGTTTAAATTATGTGCTCATTTTCAGACGCAGTTTTTGGTGCTCCTATTGGTGCTCCTAGTGGTGCCTAGGCCCCACTGATTAAAATGAGGTTAACAAAATAACAGAAACATGTGTTGGTGTGAGACAGCTCAAAACAACAGCCACCATATGAAAACAGTTTAATCAACAGCTCTTACTGTTATTTTAAACACATGTTGAATACCATAAGATTTAGTGAAGGACTGCTTATTTGTTTTAACTAGTGTACCAAATGAACCGGCAAGAGACTGTAAGTATTCATTATGACTCTGGGTCAGCACAATGTAAGGTGAAATAGACTCCTTGAGGGATAAACTGATTGAAGCACAGACTTAAGTTTTAGATTGTGGAAATAAACAATCCCTGATGTTTGATAAGCCCCGGTGAGCTGGTGAAAACAGGATCTGTCTAAAATTAAATCATTCTCAGTGTGCTCACATTGCGAGACCAGAACTGATAAACTCACTAGATTTGAAAAACAGCATTTTCCACCGTAGACTCATCAAATTAGAAAAACTTTGTACAGGTGTTAGCATTAAGAGGCTTGTGTTTGTTCCAGTGAGCCAGCATGAACTGGATCCTGAAAACAAAAAAGCTACTGTACATAAAATTCATGATTTGTTAGATGTAGGAAAATGTCTTCTCTGAGAAGACCTTACATCAGAATTCAAGTCAAATGTTGTACTGATGGGAAACAACAAAGCACCCTACAAACAAGGAAAAGTACAATTCCCCTTCACGAATACTTATCAAATATGGACCTAGTGGTCTATTTATGGCTGAATATGATTAATTTATTGGTGTTGGTAATTATATGCTTTAGTGATGGAGAGACAGTAATGTTTTCAACTAACATAGCATATATTCATTCTGATTGTTGGTAATATATCGGCTAAACATTAACCCTTTTCGTGCTCTTCGTGTATTTTCAGTCTTTCGGGCAATGTTAATAATTAAGCTAGCTAGCGCCCAGAGCTAATAGCTAACAACAGAGACACTATATATGAGTAAGCCTTAGAAGGACTTTGCTAACAAGCCTTATCTGTCAACACTTCTGACACATTGTAAGTGTTTAATACAAATGCCACGCAGAGTTGTTGAAAACGAAAACTCACCAGAGGTAGCTTTTACTTTTCAGACGCAGCGTTGGGAAAACGCATCCTCATTTCAAGCTAACAGGTATGGAGCTAGTATATACAGTCAATGGTATGGAGACAGGTAAATACTTGAAACTCATTAACGTTATTATGGCCTACGTAAAATCCAAAATGGCGCATGATAGGACGGCCACCTTCATTTGAAGCGTAAGGGAAAAAAAGTTAATAAAAACTAAATAAAGTTAATAAAAACTAAATAATAAATAAAATTGGCTTTTTTCACTGTTTAACTGAAGCAATTCAAATGATAAATAATTTACAAATATATAATAAATAATCGTCATTATTGTGTTTTACAGGATTTGTACCAATCCTATAGAATCAGCAAAATATTTATTTATTTATTTTTTATTTTATTTTATGTTTTATGTTTTAGAGACCAAATGATCAAATCAGGAAATAACTGAAAAGTTAGCTGAAACCTTTTTTTGCTTGTTTGTTTGCTACTTTCCATTCCAGTATTGTCTTTAACAATTAATATCATTTATACAACCATTCTGTTTAACAAATAAAAATCCCAAGCCTGAAGAAGCCCAAGTGACCTAAACCTGTTTGAAATACCCAAGATTATTTTATTACAGAATCCACAATTCATCTCTTCTTCTTTTATGTATTTCAGAATGTATTCTGCACCCATGAAGAACTCTAAATGTGCAAAATCCTGATCTTTTTTTCTCAATGTGTTGGACCATAAATACTCTTGCCACTACTTTTCCATGACATCTAAATTATAAGCCATATTCTTTCTGACCTTTTAAATGAACAACAATGCACCTTAGCCCTATCTGCGTCATGCATATATTTTGTATTTGGCTGACTCATTGTTTGCAGAAGTTGCACCTGATAAAGTGAAAAATGAGTGTACATGGAAGAAGTGTTTACTTTTGTAAATGTCCTAACACAGTGGGTTCTAACATATTCTACTGCAAACTCCATCGTGTCTCTCCTTGCCTCTCTAGTACACACTATGAAAATATTCACAATCGCAGAACACCCACTCACGCATAGAAATTCACACACTGACACGTACTGTGTGTTGAATTGTGTATTTTTTTAGGATATGCACACAATCTGATGGATCACATGGGGGTTCTTACAAATGGACGCGCAAAATATTGGATAAAAGAAGTAACAGGATCTTCAAGACGGCCAACAAAAAAACTGATAAGACTTTCTGCGTCCATCTACCTTTGTTCGACTTCAAACATGCCACAAATTGATGCCTAACAGTCACAAGAGTGCAGCATACATGACGAGAAGAGGGAAGGAGTAAAGGGGGAAAAGAAAAAAAAGTGGGATGTCACGGGTGTAGATAAGTTGAGAGGTTTTGAAAAAAGAAAACAGAGAAAAGACAGAGACAAAAAGAGTGAAAGGCTGAGTCTAATAAGAACCAAGAGACAGCGTGCCGGTGTCTTGTGGTGCCATTTGAATACAGGGCAGCAGCAGCTGGAGTCTGTGTCGAACAGCTCTGCACTTCACACAGCATCACCATCAGGAGAGCATAGCACTGGTAGTACTCTGCTGGAGTCTTACGCTGCTTCACACACTCCCACAGACCAGGTTGTGTGTGTGTGAATGGAGCTCCATGGTTCTCATTACTCAGCCACTGTAATGTGCTCTCCTTTCTAGCTTACCATATCGGGGCTGGTGTTCCCACTGTTGGCGTACAGAAAAGGAAAGGACCGGCTTCACCTCTGTTCTGAATGCATTAGCACACATCACATTTTCAATCTGGACCTCAGCACAGGTTCCCAGCGACTCTACTGAATAGTAACGGAGTGTATGGATGCAAGTGTGTGTGTGAGACGGTTTAAAAATACCCATACTCCTGCTCGGTGCTGATAAGTTGTGTTATGAGAAACTGCCGGTCCAGACAGCGGGGTCATTAGCATGACTGGTCGATTGAGAGGTAGTAGAGGAAGGAAGCAGAGAAGGGAAGAATCAAGGTAAGGAAAGAAGGAGAAAAGTCAGAATTTACACTCAAGTTTCCAAAGTTTTTTAGGGGAGAAATTGAACACCCATGCATGAGACTGATGAACACAATCCACTCAGCCACAGACTCATTAGATGACTGGCATCCCTGCAGTCTATGACATTTGGCTACATAAGTCTTCTTTTCATTTTAGTATCCATGTCTCTCGATTGTCAGTATCACAGATGGCTCTTGGAGCTCTGAATAAGTCGCTTATATCTACACCATACTGTGCATAAGAGGATGCACCTCAGTACATTTATCAGGTTTCTTTCAATGACCAAGATCTTTCCAACTTTAATCAAGTGTTCATTATTTCTCCAGAATGTTATCTGATTCTGCATATTTGCATGTTTCCTATGAAACCCAGAAGCTGCTCTTCTCCCAGAAAACCATACAGGTTCGGGCTGAGGGCCACTGTTGCTTGTGAAGAAAATGTGCATAAATATGGGAGAAAACATTTCAGTGGAAGCCAAGTTAGTATAAGCCTCCTGGTGCAGCATGAGTAATTGACATTTTGAAATTGAGATATGCAAAAATCTCTAAAATGCATTAAGACTACCCAATGAAACAACTTTTTCTCGTCATTGTTTGACCAGACAAAGTTCTTTCTGTAAACCAAACCACAATAAATAAAGTGGTTCTTACGCCAAACCAGACAAACTCTATATTGTTGTCACTTTAAAATATGGATTTATTTTGCTGATATGCTTCCAAGCATTGTTCTTGGGAACATTGTATTGTATTTGGCTGTAGGACGTAATCTAAACTAGCAAAGTTCAAACAAGTGTCCATTTGTCGTGCGACGTGACATCATTTTCCTAATTTGGGAACATTTGGGACTAAATGAGTGTATGAAGTAGTATAAAGTACAATGAAATGTTACTTCTGCACTGATGCATCAGTATCATTTTATATGTGGTCATATACAAGTTACCAGAGGCATTTTACTCTATAAAGTGTTATGTTTTTGATTTATTTACAGCACATCATGCATAGGTTACATTGCATCAGGTTTTCAAGCATTATGTGTGCAAGGGAACGTATTCATTTGGCATTGCCCCGATCAATAGCACGTTATAATTTCTCAAGTCACTGTACACAAGTCCACTCCATCATCTGTAAGTCCACCTCTGTTCAAAAACTCTCAGAGGCCTTTTTGACAGCTATTACAACACTAGTCTATTGCCTGGTGCCATTCAACAGAAAGTTACCTGTTCATTGTTTTGTTGGCAGCTGTTTCAGTATTCTTTGTGCTGTTGTGGCTCCCAACAGGAACCACAAATCAAACTCTGATTGCTAAAGGACATGCCCAGGCTGTAAAGAGAAAATGTAAAGCAGTCGAGCATTAATGGAAAAGCTGATAAACCCAGAGCTGTGAGGGACTTACTGCTGACATATCCCTTTTCTTAAATTTTATTTTGAGTCACTTATTAACACCTCGGCCTCTCAAGGAATTAAAGAATCCTCCCAAAAAAGGATACGTAAGTCACTATATATATTGATATTTGGTGTAGGCCATTCATTGAGGAGCAGGGAATAGTGTGAATGTCATGTTAGGATCTTTTTACCTTGACACCTACGGAAGCTGGAAGTCAATTACACAGCCTTTTAAATTCAGAATAACTGAGCTGAGATTTTGGGTTGGCTGTGGCTCAGGTGGTAAAGCGGATTGTCCGTTGCCGCTTTTCATGCCAAAGTATCCTTGGGCAAGACACAGAACCCATTTACCCAATCATTTATGCATAACCAAACTGAAATAACATGTGCCACACAAATCGGTGCTTGCATGGAGATAAGTTGTCGCAAATTATGTAAACTCAAAGACAAGGTGCAGATTTATTTCAGAGTGGGGATAATCGATATGTGTGTCTTGAAACTTCATCGAACTTGAAAGTTTTTTGTTGTTGTTTTTTAAATTTCAGCTTTAATGTCAGATTGAAGAGCATATTGTTGGTGTATGTTTGTGAATATAAATCTAAAGATAAAACAAAGTGCTGCTTACATTTATAGAAGTTGGTTTTATTCACAGCACATGATTTACTGTTTATTAAAGTCTTGACTAAGACAAAGCTCTTGTGGTGCAGCCCAATTTGGGAGCCACAAAGTGCTTAGGAAGGACTTTACTCAAAAACATAATGATGTATTAATGGTTGTGTCTCACCCTCAGTTCTTTCTCTGGCCCCTTATTGTTGGCCTCACTGGCCTTATTGAAGTTATTAAAGAATTAAAAAAGAAAAAGTTAAAACACACTTGCAATAGCAGTTACATTAGCAGAATTTATTCAGTTCTGATGGGCAACCTCTGCAAGTTGTATTTCTTTTAATAAAGTAATCTAAGTGTTTTACCAAAAGGAGGCAGACTCTTTTTATGACCACCATGGGTAAGAAGTAGGTCTATGACCTGTTTTGAGCACCATACATACTCTGTACTAAAGTCAAAGGCAAAGCATACAACAGCATGACAAAAACGTCACGGCAACGTCACAACTGTCTGGTTTCTTCTCTGACACTAATGAGCAAGTGAGAGAGAGAGAGGGAGAGAGAGAGGGAGGATGAGTAGAGAGAGAGAGAGAGAGAGAGAGAGAGAGAGAGAGAGAGAGCACCCTGATTAGTCTGGCAACGCCAGTGTCAGACACTCAGCAGGGCGTCCACAGCTCACTGTGTGTTTGCGTGCGTGTTATGTGTATATTTGAGCATTTGTACGCCTGCCAGTCTTTGCACTCTGATTTTTTTCCCCCCTCTTTTCTCACTTTCTCTGCCTATTCTCTCGTTCTCTAAGCTCCAAGAACTCTGATCCTTGTATTCTCTCAGTCTGGCAAATGACTGCAGGGGCTGACAATCCACTGTCAGCATGCGCCGCCACAGTCAATAACGCTGTCCCATGTCACCGCACTACACTGGCTAAAGCTCACATTTCTTATCCCCCCCAAAAACTGCTGCTTAACAGCCCTTCTCTGCCTTTGCCAATCCTGCTAAAAGCATTGCCACATCCCCCTTGTATCTCCTCTCTCAGAAACCCCACCCTGACACATTTTTGGTTGTCCAAATGACCAGAACATCCTTGGTTGAAGTGAATGCTGAATAATGTCAGTCCAAGTGTAGCACCCAGTGAAATTTGGAACCAAATGTGATGTGCTTTTCAGGATGCCCCTGAATTCTAAGCATGTGATGGGTGACTGATCCAGCTGTCTTGCTGTAACAAAATGAGGTCATAGGCTATACTCAAATACACATGTGAATTGCATACATGCGTGCATGCAGCGGGGTGCAGTGGAGCTCAGAGCGTCGCCCAGAAATTGTAGTTTTCCCCCCATAATCCACTTCTCCTCTATCGTGTTCCATTAACCTCACAGTGTGGACACACATACTCCCTCTCTCAGCCCACACAGGCCCTCTACAAACACACACACTCTTGCACACCCACATGCACGTCTGTCAGTGTCAGGGCCTGTGTTGTCCAGCTCCATTGTATCTGCATGAGGCTGAGATAATGGCATCTGTCGCTGCTCCTTTTGTCAGCGCTGTCCTCGGCCCCTGCTCACTGCTGGTCCCCATTAGCTGGCTGCTGGCCCGCTGGCCCCTTCGCTCCACGCTCTGCTGCCTGACCAGAAAATACAGGAGACGCCTGTCCCTTCCTCTAACTCCCACTTTCGTTATCCTTTTCCCCCTCTCCTGTCCTCACACTCCCACTGCTGCAGTTAAAGGTAGTGGAGTGGTTTGTTTAACTGTGGAGGTGTAAACTCTCTGGAACAACTAACGGCAAGTGTGTTTCGGTTTGATGACACAGTTTCCCGTTAGTTATCCAGCGACATGGGAGCATGTAGAGACTTTACTTGAAAAGAAGGATTTTCTTGGGATAAACAATTATCTTTGAACCATAATATCCCTTAAATTTTCCTCATTTCTTTTATCTGGCATTTTCCAACACAGATACCTCTGTTACAGATGAATCAGCCAAACAACTTTGGGGCTAATATTTTAATCACTCATCGATTTGCTCATTTAAATGATTGATTTTCATAACTATTACGTGTCAGAAAATAATGAATGCCAGCTCATTTGGCAAAAAATTTGATTAACATCAAAATAGTTGTTTATTTTTTTTGTCAATCAACCATTAATCTGTTAACTGGCTTAACGTTGCAGCTAATGTGGAACAAAAATGTGTTCAAAGCAATTAAAAATCCATTTTAACAGGAGGAAAACAGAAGAAAGGTGAAATGAAAATTCTTCTAAATACAAATTTGAATGTCAGGAGCTCTGCTGTAACTTCTTACAGTTTGCATTTCTGATTTGAGATTATTTTTTTTTCTAAAATGCAGATGTTAGTCAAATATAAGTTAAATATCTGTTTCATTTTATCTTTCAAGAGTAGAGACTGGATGATAATGGAATATGTACAGTACATTAATTACGTTAATATTTTTCTTTCTGTCTTGAGTTGCATGTGTTACTTCAAGAACATCAGAGTGGTCCTTTTCACATGTCATGACTGCTAACTGCAATGTGTTATGACAGTACCTGCTGGACATATCATAGCCAGGTGTTTCTTTTCTTTGCTATTAATTCAATTCTTGTTTGACATTATGAGCTTTTTATCAGATAACGTTTCGTGTTTTTTTTTTTTTTTTGTTTTTGTCGTTTGTCTTGTGGTGAGATGCATGAGGGTCACTGTGACCGTGACTGCTTCTCACCTCCATCATAGAGATCTTCATTCATCCTTTCATTTCTCATTGTTCTCATTTCTCATTCTTCATCAGTCTGTAACCACTTGTCCTCTGGAGGGTTGTTGGGGGGGCTGGAGCCAACCATTCTCTCACATACAGCCTACAGTCCACACAGAGAGGCCCTAGACCAATGGATTCAAACTCAGAACCTTGATGTGAGGCATCAGCGTTCGACGTCTATAATCTGTTAATTTATGACAAATACTTTTGTCATTATCATGTAACTATGAACAGTTTGTGTCAGAAAAATTGGTTTAGTGCTGGAATCAGTTGATGAAGTTCATCAAATACTGAAAAAATAAAAATACTTAAAACATGCAGTCTTATTTGGCGTATTGATTATAGATAGATTTATTCTCTGTGAGTTCCTCATTTTTTGTCAGTTCTTATACACTTCTTCAAAGTGTAACCTCCCTTCTGAGGAAGCTAACTTTTCTACAGACCTCATGAAAATGGAAGTGCCTATATGTTTAATGTGGCATAGCTGTAAATGAAAGTTTAACAAAAGGTTAATATAATGTTCAATGATCCTTTGATTTACAGGGATTAATGGTCATATTTATAAAACTAAAGGCTAAAGGTTAAAGAGATCCACTGGAAGATGTGAGATATTTTACTTTTTCTAAATGAGACAGGCATTGATGTGGATGTTACTTGTACCATGTACCACCCACCTAGATATCAGCAGCCATCCTCATCAGGATGCAGCCTGACAAATACACACACAAAAAAACTTTAGGAACAACTAAAAAACAAAAAAAACTTCACCTGAACTTCACAAGGTGTTGACCTGGCCTCCAAATTCACTAGATCCCCAACTAATCAAGTATCTGTGGGATGATCCACAGAGGCCCCTACCCTCAACCCACTCACTAACAACATTGTGTTAAAGTCCATAATCATCTTGTTTGTAGAGATTATTTAAAGATTATTAGAGTGCACTGTTCCTAATTTAAAGAATTCATTCTTTAGCATTTCCGTGTCTGTTATAACATCTTTCAAAGTGACAGATATACTGTTGCAATACCTAGCAGGAATCAATATCTTATTGTTTGGTGATTGTCTAAAAACTCTCAAATCATGGTAAACCTAATCACATCTTTTGAAGACGCTAAAGCATTTAAAAAAAATGCTTTACTGACTTAAAGAATTTTTAGTAAAGTCTTCAAATATGTTTCTGTTTTTCAGGCTTTAGAGGCTCTGAGAGGATCCTGTGTGACCATTCCCTGCTCCTGTGAATTAGAGAGGAAACATGACAACTATTTAGATCAGACATGTAAAACAATGTGGAAAAAGAAAAGTAATGATGAAGTTGTGTTTGATAGTAAAACTAGAACAAATGGAGAATTGATGGGAGGACTGACAGACAGAGACTGCACCACAACCCTGAATAACATGGTTTCTGATAACGACATAGAGAGCAACTCAGCATGACACAGGTCTGAGGATCTTCATCACAGTCAGTCAGTCACAGGAGAGGGAACTTTCTACACTGCTCTGCACCAGCTTCAACCTTCTGGGATCTGGTGCCCACATTTTATGTCCACACTCATATCCAGCTATTGAGTGTCATTTAAAGAATGACTCTCTTTGTCTTTGGGCGGTGGGAAAAAGCTGGAGTACCTGGAGAGAATCCATGCAGACACAGGGAGAAGATCCAAACTCCAAACAGAAAGGCCCAGTCAGCCTGGATTCAAACCCAGAACCTTCTTGCTGTGAGGCATCAGTGCTAACCACCACTACACTGTGCTGCCATTAGACATGTTTTTATTAAAAATGCAGACATTTCTTCTTTGACATATGACTTTCTGTCTCTCTTAACAAATATGGATCAAATTCTAGCAAACTGATGTTTTGATGTTAATCAAAATATTGTTCTGAATTTAGGCTAATATGATAATGAATTATTAGAGAAAGTTACTGAATGTCTGCTGCAGCTTCAAGGTGAGAAAACAGGGTGGCCCTGGTGAAATACAGAGAAACCAATGAGAGAGAGAGAATGAGAAGAAATGTGAGTTCCTCTTTTTTGGTCACTTCTTAAACACTTCTTCAAAGTGTAACCTCCCTTCTGAGGAAGCTGGCTTTTCTACAGACCTTGTGAAAATGTAAGTTATTCTATCTTTAATGTAGAATAACTGGATATCAAAGATTAATACAAGGTTAATATCATGTTCAATGATCATTTGATTTAGTGGGCTCAATCGTCATATTTACAAGCTTGAAGTCAAAGAAAAAGGTCAAACAGTTCCATTGAAGAGGTGAGATCTTTTCTTTTCTAAATGTGACACTGTTAACAGTACTCTGTGTTTTGGAGACTGTTGCTGCTGAGTCTATTAGAAACATGAAGCACATGGAATGTGGAACAAGGAATTAGATCAAATGTTTGTCATGACTGTTTCCAGCACATAACTTCCTGTTTTTATTCTCTACTGTCTTTTCATCTTCTGGACATTGCTAAATAAAAGTGGGGAGTCATTTTGATTGAATATCATTTTGGAGAGGTTAATTAAATTAACCCTAACCCTAATTCAAATTTGTTAAGGTTAACTAAAACTCATCTTTTTCACATGATGAAGGTGAATGATGGTGATGTATTTGATCTGATACCTGAAAGAAATTCAGTTCTGTTTTAAAAAACTTTAATTCTTTGTGTGTGTTTTTTTTGTTAATATTTTTACATAAAAATAATGAACTATATAGAGAAGAGTTTCTTCAATGTCTTTTAACAGCTTAATAGAAGAAATGAACCAAACATATTTCATGTGTAAACTCCAGACTCCTTTAAACTAGACTTTCTCCTGACAAACAAAGATGGCTGGAGCTCTGACTTTCCTTTTCATTGGCTGTTTGCTGCAGGGTGAGTTCAAGTCCATTAACACCTGCTTTGGAAGATTATTTCAAATGACCACAATACTCTTTTGCTAAGTTCAAGCATCCATGCTCATTGTCTCAATGTCTGAGAAAACATCCTTCAAAGTGAGATTTGCTGTAAACTACAAAATAAATCAATGATTTATTATGTGAAGATCTAAAATAACTGAAACCATGGTAACAGTAATGACTTTGTAGAGAGTGAGTATCAGTCATTACCACTAGACTGCTGCTGAGAACTACTGTTTCCTTTTCTTCTTTCTAAACTGTGTGTTTGTGTTTCAGGTGTCCAGTGTAAACAGTGGAGAGTCAATATGCCACAGACTATAGAGGTTCTGAGAGGATCCTGTGTGACCATCCCCTGCTCCTTTGATATAAAGAGCACATATAACAACAATTTAGATCAGACATGTAAAGCAGTATGGAGAAAGAACAGTAATGATGAAGTTGTGTTTGATAGTAAGACTAGCACAAATGGAGAATTGATGGGAGTACTGACAGACAGAGACTGCACCACAACCCTGAATAACATGGTTTCTGATGACACATATTACTTCAGACTGGAATGTGACAACTTGAAATACGTCTTCAAAGATATCGTAATCAAGATTGTGGCTAAAGGTAAATGTTGATATTATTGTTATGTTTTGTCTTTTAAAGTTCCCATCATTTAGTTTCATTCAGCTGTAGATTTACTACAAATGAATAATCAATGATTATTTATTGACTGCTCCAACTGTTCCTTCCTACCAGCTGATCCTCCCTCACCCACTCTGACTCCGTCCACACTGGAGGTGGAGGAGGGAACCTCAGTGAGTCTGACGTGCTCTGCTCCAGCTCCCTGTCTGTCTCATCCTCCAACTCTGACATGGAGCCCCAGACTGGGTGACAGTCAGGAGATACTGCAGGAGAATCAGGACAAAACTAAAGTCCAGACCTCTGTTCTGACCTTCACTGCTTCTCACCTCCATCATGGACGGAAAATCTCCTGCACTGCTGTCTACAGGAAACAAGATGGCAGCAATCAATCAAGCAGCAGTAACACTTCAGCACTTACTGTTTCATGTGAGTTCATTTCTAACATTAAATCTCATCAGGAGCACTTTAACTAATAATCATTTAGTTTTAAACCAGTTTAAATTGAATTGTCTTTGTCACTTTGAATAAACAGGTTATAGAAAGATGGTGTCTGAGCCTAGAACATGGGAATGGGACATTAACATTAACATGTATTACTTATTTTTCAGATTCACCTAAAGACACCACAGTGTCCATCAGTCCCTCTGGTCCAGTACCAGAGAACAGAAATGTGACTCTGACCTGCAGTAGTACTGCCAACCCAGCAGTAAGGAGCTACACCTGGTACAGAGCTGACAGAGACCAGGAGACTTTGATTGGGACTGGACACATTTTAAACATTGAAGCCTCTAAAGTCAGCAGTCCTTTTTTCTGCAAGGCTGAAAATGATCTTGGAGTTGGACGATCCACAGACACACAAATAGATGTTCAGTGTATGAATTTACTTTTACACTTTTTACATATTGATTATTGAAGTCAACTGCAAGTATTCAAATCTTTAGATCCCAGATGTATACCAAATATATACTAATATAATACAATTCCTGTTCCTCATTTTCAGATCCACCTAAAGACACCACAGTGTCCATCAGTCCCTCTGGTCCAGTACCAGAGAACAGGAATGTGACTCTGACCTGCAGTAGTACTGCCAACCCAGCAGTAAGGAGCTACACCTGGTACAGAGCTGACAGAGACCAGGAGACTTTGATTGGGACTGGACACATTTTAAACACTGAAGCCTCTAAAGTCAGCAGTCCTTTTTTCTGCAAGGCTGAGAATGATCTTGGAGTTGGACGATCCACAGATACACACATAGATGTTCAGTGTATGTATCAAAAAATATCAGCCGTACTTTTTCAGAAATGAACATGACACATATTATGTATTGAAACACATTGCATCACATGTGTCTACAGTCACACATGTGATGCAATGAATAGAGTGAATACTTTTATTCTTGGGTTTTGATCTGTTTAACAGATTTAAAACATGTTCATTGTAGTTCCTCCACAGATCCTGGACTCATCTCACTGCACCAAAACTGAAAGTCAGGTCACCTGTTCCTGTGAGACTGTGGGAAACCCTTCTCCTACTTTACACTGGTATTTGGATGGAAGACCTGTCAGTCAGTCTGGAGAGTTTTTAATCAGCAGTGAGTCTCTAAATGACACAGGCCTGAGGAGCTTCATCACTGTCTATCAGCTAAAGGAGAGGAGTCTTTCCACCTTGCTCTGTCACAGCTTCAACTCTCTGGGATCTGCCAGGCAGCAGCTTGGTGAGCATCAAATCACTACAGAGTGAATACTTTTATTCTTGGGGTTTTGATCTGTTTTTTGTTCACATTCTCTGATTTCTATTGGCAGGTTTTGAGCTGCATTGTGACTGTGGACATTACAGTGGAGTTCTTCCTTGGGCTCTTGCTGGTGGATTCTTCAGTTCCAGTGTCTTCTTTATAATCTGCATCGTGTTCCTTTGGTATGTTCTCACGTGGTTGTTGATTCGATGTTTTCAGAAAAAAACACTGACATCTTTTTTTTGTTTTATCACAGCAAAAAACTGAGGAACGTGAAGCCGAATGAAGAGGACAGAACTTACATGTCACTGGATCGTAGAAACGTCACAGAGTCTTCAGAATACGGCGTCATTACCCAAAGACGTAAATGAGAATAATGATCAGAAGCTTTACTGAATGATTTCTTGTAATTCTGTGCATTGATTATATGGAGTCAGGTCTTTCTGTCAGTTTGATCTTTCCTGTAATGTCTTAAATAGCTACTGAGTCAGTTTTCTACAGGGGGGTTGAGCATCAACTGTGAGCAGCTCTTCAGTGTAATTTAAAGAAGTACTCTCCTCTGGTTTTAACTTCATCACAGATTTACTGATTGATCTTTCTAGTAATATCTGAGCTGGCTGTGGTTTTACTTTTAGTGAAGTTCAAATGATCTCCATCCTCACTGTAAGACTTGAACATCTCCAGTCTCTACAGTAGGGTCACATTGACACTTTATATTGATGTTGCTCTTCTTTATGAACTGAAGGCTACATAACTCCATGATGTATGGACTTAATTCAACATGAATATTTCTTGTTTTTGTCTTTCAGTTTGCGTCAGTGTGATTTTAAATCTGCTTTTATTCCTATATTTGTTCTCCATGGTAATAAAACAAAATGAAACCACAAAGAATCTGAGCTCCATCTTAGCCTTTGCATTTGCTGTCAGTTAATAAAAATAACAGCCAGACAATGATCCTTAAGCATTTAAGAACAAACTAACAGACAGCTGACAATCTGACAAATCAGATTTACATGAATGTGTAAAGCAGAAGTAAACTGGAGTTGTTTAGTAATGATGTATAATTAACTACAATAAATAGAGAAATATTAACAAAGTTACACTGACCAAAACATCTGTGTAATGGGACTGTTTGATCAATATAGGAAACAGGAAACAAGATGGCAGCCCTGATGCATCTATTTCCACAAGTTTAACAGCTGATGTTTCCTGTGAGTTACTTTGTCTTCTGCTAAAACTCTCAAATACTATCTACTGACTTAATCTCTTTTAATCTTTGAAGTTGATTTTTTTTTTTTTTTACAGTTTATATTCAACAATTAAAATAACTGACAGATTGTTAAATGATAATTATAAATCTGGTTACAGTAATCACTCTGTGTATGCACTGGCTCCTAATGTAAGAAATACAGTCAGTATTACATCTGTCACCTATCCGCGACGTCTCACTTAGTCACATCGTTTCCCCCTCATCTCTCATAAGCTAATAAAATGTAAAGATGGGAAGATAGCACGCCGAGTTTTATTAAGAGCGTAATGGCAATATCACTGCTGTAATGATAGTGAGACATCTAAGATGAAGGGTGGACCAGCGCGCGGAAGTGAGCATGACATCACAGGCAAAAGTATGTTCTGCTGGCTTTGTTTCATTATTGGTTGAGCTTCCTTATTAAGGAAAGGGGGGGGATGCGAAGGACAAAGCTAGGCCGTTGATAAAGCAAGGCAATTTGAGCAGCTGCTACAGTGCTAAATTACAGTTGTACATCATGCAGCTCGCTCTCCACTTCAGCTCCCTCAACTTCTCTTCAGCCTCAGCTCTCTGTATCTGGAAGGACTTGATGTTGATCTCCATGTTGCCTGCACTGTGAAGCAGAAAGACTGGCAGAAGAGTGAGAGGCAGGGGTTGAAACGGCAGACAACAGCCCCATCTACAGATTCTACTGAGTCACTGTGTTACTGAGGGGACATCTGTCGATCCAGGTGTTTCAGTGCAGTTGACAATAAAATGTGATTTTACCAGTTTATTGATAAGAATTTAATTTGGACCTGCCTGTTTAGTTTGATACTGATATCACTGCAAATCCAGCTGTGGTTGCTGATGTGATTTCATTCCTTTATTTGTGCAAATAAAGACTGAATGCGCCGCTTATAAAACAATGCTTCACAAAAGCTTGGGATAGAGGTGCAGCATTAGTCGGCCTTGAACAAACAGACAGCTGCATGCGTCGGCTTTGCTGTCTTGCAGTTTAACACTTTGCACACTTTGTTTTTGCTGCTACAGTACAAGCGCAGTAACTGCTTTTTAAGCTGCTAACGCTGCTGTCTGCGGGCGAGACACTTTAACCACCAGACAATTTTGCTCCCTCAAGTGCCATTTTTATATTCAGATTTTTCGTTGGCGCCTCGCTTTATTTGTGACTATTTTTGTCTCGGCACACACTCAGCGTATAGACAATTTGGCACCTTTTTCTTTTCTTTTTGTTTTTCGGGCTTCACTTGTGTATGAAAAGATTTCCATAATATTTTACTGAAGTTTCTCATGTCTTCGTGTGCTCTTTTTCTTCCTGCTGCTGTGACACTTGAATTCCCCTGCATGAAATGAAAATGAAACTTTTTTTTTTTTAATTTAATCTTAGGGAGATTAAAGGCAACATACAAATCCCAGTAGTTTAGAACTAGTCATTTGTCAGTACTTTTTGAGTGACTTCATGAAGTGCATCAATATCTCTGAACCCACCCCAAGGTCTGGGAAAAACAGCTCTGCAGCGAGTCCAGACGACCTTCAAAACATCATAAACATGACCTCTCCCCTCCTCTGAATATGAAGTGACTTCCAGATCAACAAACCGTCAGGCTGACAGGTCTAACCTATCTGCCATTAGCCCGTCGAGATATCACACTTTGCTTTAATTCACCATCTTTCAGAGTGTCACACTTTATATTCCTTGGCATGGGTAGGCTACATGCGGATGCATAATTTATCTCAAATTAGCGCCTATTTGAGTAAGCATCAAAGCAAGGCGGCTAAGGTTGGAGGAGAGCTTAAGGAACCGCAGGGAAACCATCGGCAGGATTAATGCGGGAGATTTTTATAAGAAATTACTGGCTTAATGAAGTGGATAAAAAAGCTGTCAGTGTTTTATTGCATCTAAATTGTGTGGAAGTGGTGTTTAGCTGTCTCGCCTACTCCCCACATAATGGGTCGTGACAGTAGCTGTGAGGCTTATTTAACTTAACTGGTGAATAACTTGCATGGCGAAGCTATTCACCGAGTTGTTTTTATATGCACTAAACCAGCAGGGGGTTTGTTTGTTTTTTGTTTTTTTTCTATCCTTTCTCACTCATTAGAATGCCACGTAAACATCAGCCGACTCAAGAAAGCTGACAATAAACGGTATCTGAGAGGAGGTTTGGAGCAAATTAACAAAGGTTATACATTTAATTTGGACTGATGACATATAACATGAACTTGATTTCTTGATGAATTGAATGTGAGCTAAACCTCATGTTTCATCAGTGATGAGAAATCCTATTTTTTTCTGCTGTTCTGTTCATAACAGAGACTCATTGAGGACATTTAAGACTCCTTGTTACTGGGTTGTATAATTCACCTTACAGATTAACCCACTGATGGATGACTTCTGTAAACTTCACAAGTATCAAAGCGGTTATTGTAGAAGAGGAACAATGAATTAAACATATCAGAGAACGCTTCAGCAGTCCTGCAGCGCCATCTTGTGAATCTTTGTGGCTTTGCATAACCGAGCCTGTCCTGACAACCTCACCTCAGGGATGGTTGTCCTCATTTTGCGATCACTTCTAATACGCCACTAGGTCAGTGAACAACAACACCACCACAAGCAAAATTTCAGTTTTCATTTATTTCACACAGTATAGCATCACAATACATGAAATCAATCATCCGTCACGGCTCTGAGGTGCAACAATGAAGTGGTGACTTATTATCAGGGGACTGAAACATGACGAGATCCTGAACTGGTTCAAGAAGCAGGGAGTTATCTGGATAGCTTTGTCAAATAAGACCTCTTTCAAAACTCAGTGTTATCTAGAGAACGTGGTAATCCTGGTTCCTGATCCTCAGACACAGTCAGATTTGAGCCCCGATATAAACAAACAGAAAAGTAAAGGTATGTATGCATCGTATGTGTCTTTGTAATAGTAATAATCATATTATAATAATCATATTAATAATAATGCAATTTGGTCTTTTTCTCTTGCTTTGTCGCTGTAATTATTGTAGTTAATTTCAACCTTTGAATACAATGAGCAGTGTTACGGTTGAGAACGCTACAAGTTAACAACACACCGATGTATGCATGCTTGGAATGGGTACTTATTGTTCTTGTGAATTCTGCTGATCAGAGCTAAACACAAAATACTAGTTAATAATTCTGTCCAGGTCTGTAGCTCTACGTGGAGATGCATGCAAGCTGCAACCAGTTTACATGATAAAGTCTTAAGAGTGGATTTGGATTGTGAACCCCTCCATCAGCCCCACACCTCAACCAAACTCCATACATTTTTCTTGGGTTTTAATAGTGACATATTTGAACCTATTCATTTAATCATTACGGCAGTGCTTTTGCAAGTTTCCAGCCAAACTTAAAGCCAATAAAAAGTCATATTTTCAATGGCAAACACTCAGAAAAGTTACTTTTACAGAATGAAAAGAGTTTAATTATGCTAAGCCACTGTTATCGATAAGAAGGACATATACACTTTCTGTAAAGGACCTTCACAAGAACAGACAAGGTCCCCAGTCTGGGATCTGATCAAAACCTTTCATTGAGACACACAGTCACTCATACATACACAGACACCTACGCGCACACACACAACCAAGTCAGATGGACAGCACAATCCCTTTTCAGTCTCCTCACGAAACCTTTCCCTTCACAAGTGAAACCAAAAAGCGAGTTCCGGGCAGCATCCAGGTAGGGTGAGGTGAGTGGTGGTGAGAGAAAGCTTGCGCTGCAGTCAAGCTTTGTCTACGTAAGGCCAGGTTAGGACTAGCAGTTCACATCCAACACCTTATTCAGCACAGAAGTGGTCAGAGAGGGTTCATCACTAGACGGGATCCTTCAAACTGACATCACAGTTGTCCATACATCAAGAGGTTATAACGAGGGTTCCTCGCATTGTTCATATGGGGGAACCAGCAGCTAATTATCACAGCCTTTGACTGCCTTTAGAAAATCCAGAGAAAGATCCTGATTCTCTTTTCCAGGTACAGGTTACCTTTCTCGACTTCATCGCAGCCAACACAGTGTTTTGCTTTCACCTGAAATGAATGCCTGAATTTCCCTTCCATCGCAGCCCGATCCCTCCGTGCTCCAGTGCTTTTCCCACACCCAAGGCGTCTCTCTGTGATCTAGATGCCAGGAGCAAGGGATTTTGACTGGCGCGCTGGTGAAGCCCAGTTTAGTAGTCTCTCTTCTACAGGCTGCCTGGCCCTTCTCCAGCTTTCCTTTCCTCTACCCACTTTTTTATGTCTTTTTGCTTTTTAGTTTATATCAGTGTTTAGACAGTGTTGCGTGGCGTGCCGTTGAGTGCAACTGCCTTGGTGCAGGGCGAGCCCACTGCCTGTGGACCCACTGGACGCTGAGTGGAAACGCCCACCTCAAATACTTCATGGATGGCCTTCCGGAAACAGTGGAAGTTGTAGTCTATTAATCCTGTGGAGGCAAAAAAGTATATTTTATTCCTTAATAAGAATAATTTCTGAAAACAATGCAAATAAAAAATATGGCTTAAATATTACAAAGCAACATTTAGTGACAATAAATTCAATACAACTACATGTGAATGTAGAGATTCTTTGCCATTATTTGGGCATCATCTATCACTTAATTTAACTGCATCCCACATACAAAGATGACATTCTGTTTACCATCAATTGAAAAAAAAAAAAACTTCTACACAATAAATAAGCATCAGGAGAAAGAGTATTAATCAAATGGCACACACAAATTACCTTGTAAAAGTGATGTTTACTTCCTGGTGCTGCTTTAACTCTGTGGTCACTTTAGAGAGGCTGAGCTGTAGTTTGTAATTTTGCCGTATTGTAACTTCTTATAATGTGACCATTAAGAAAAACACATCACACTCCAAACTCTTCTTCTTTATCTCTCTCAAACGTTCGGATGAACTCTTAATGCTTAGCATGTCACTTATTTGTGATAGGTTTCTCTGTGTGCTTTGGACAATGCCAATAGGAAACAGAACGGCTCATGTCGGGAAGTTAATAAATGATCAGCGACAAAATCCCAAATCACAGCAGTGCTAAAAAGATTGAAGACTTGGGTGAAAGTGAATATTCTTTTCCTGTCCAGCCACTGAAGGACGTGATGAGGAAATACATTTTGGACCAGTCACAGTTGTTGCAGTCTGTGCTGCCGCAATGTGTAGTTACATTTCGGAGAAGGTGTGTGTCGAGCACAGCATAGGGTACAGAGATCATATGGCATACCAATGACATGGAGCCGACGCAGAACATAAATCTGGCTTATGTCTGTCATGAAGCAGGCACATGGAGAACAGATTTAACCAAGCAACAAATGTGTACCAAAATAAGCTATGGAGATGTGTATGTCAAGTTTTTGGAGCTTGACTCATACTAAGAGTTTAAAGTAAGAACATGTCATTTGTGTAATCAACTTGACTGGGAGAAGCTGCAGAGCATCTCAGATCTCTGCCACAACTTACCTTTGCGTTCGAAGCTTTCTTCTCTCAGGATGCAAACTAGAGCCAGGAACTTGGTGACCTCTTTCAGGTACAGCACAGTGGTGTTGTTGAGCTTGATGATAGCCATTGACTCCTTGTCATAGGCACTGCCGCTGCCATCCTCCCTCAGACTAGTGCAGCACAACAAAACACCATAATGTTCAGGGGGGGAAATGGGAAATAAATGGCGGCTTGTCTATGAGGTCATTAATTATGCATAAATTAAGTTCATGCTTCAATGAAAGCACCCTCAGAAAAACACATGGGTGAACTCTATATCTTAAAGCATTAAGAAATTACAGAAGATTCAAGCAAATGTTTTCAGGGTTTATTATGCAAATTTATACAGAAAGTTAATTCAAAATATACTCTATAAACAGTACTGACTACTTTTTTAATTCACTTATTATAGAGTTTATGTTTATCAGAGCAGAGAGCACTCATTCATTACTCAACTCTAACCTCTCTGGTACATTACTAATATACAAACAAACAAACTGCACACTCACCCATAGATGCAGGAGACGTCGATAACTACATCAATCATGTCGCAGCACAGCTCGTACGACTGCATGTCTACAGGGGAGCTGTCTGTGGCAATGTAGATTTTACTGACCACGTCGAACAGAAAGGCCTTCTCTATCCCCGAATTCTGCCGAATAACAACGGGGAAGAAAGGAGTTATAATATGGTACTATTGTTTTCTTGACCAATCTATCTATAATTCCTGTTACGATGCAGAAGAACGTTTTCCAGCAGTAGAGGATTCCTTATCTCTTATCTTAATACGGCCTTCAATTTTTTATTGTTTAAAAGTAGCAGCGTTTCTCCTTCAGACATGAAACTAAGATTTTTCCTTGAGACATCCATCCCTGCCCCAGCATTGCAAGTGCACCTTTAGGAGTACAAGTTCATTTCAGGTTCCATCTCCAGTCCTAAGGGTGCACTTTTGCAGATATGTAATATTGGCTCATTTTCCTGAATAATATTTCTGTTTTATTTGTCTGACTGTTCGCAGGATGCAAATGCTGTATTAAAATAATAGGGGCATATTAGCATGCGTATACTACCAGTCAAAAGTTTGGACACATCCTCTCATTTAATGGATTGTCTTTACTTTCATGGCTATTTACATTGTAGATTCTCACTGAAGGCATCAAAACTATGAACATATGAAATTATGTAGTCAACAAAAAAAGTGTTATTAGCGCTTCATATTTTAGACTCCTCAAAGTAACCACCCTTTGCTTTGTTGACAGCGCTGCAAACCCTTGGACTTCTTTCAATGAGCTTAATGATGTACAGTAGTCACCTGACATGGTTTTCACTTCACAGCTGTGCCTTGTCAGGGTTCATTTGTGGAATTTCTTGCCTTCTTAATGGGGTTGGGACCACCAGTTGTGTTATACAGAAGTCAGGTTGGTACACAGCTTATTTGACAACTGTTTTGAATTGGAATGGACATTAGACCAGTGGACATCTCTGCTTCCAATTTTGAGATCTTTGTTTCCAACCACTGTGTCTTTGTGCAATGCAGAAAAGGTGAACTGATGGTCTCTACATGCATGTTTCCAACTGTGAAGCACGCATCTTGCAGCACCATGCTATCCCATTCTTTTTGGGTTTAGTTGGACCGTCATTTATTTTTCAACAGCACAATAACCCCAAACACACCTCCAGGCTGTGTAAGGGCTACTTGACCAAGAAGGAGAGTGATGGAGTGCTGCTCCAGATGACCTGGCCTCCACAGACAACTGACCTAAACCCAATCGAGATGGTTTGGGATGAGATGGACCCCAGAGTGAAGGTAAAAGGAACAACAAGTGCCCAGCATCTCTGGGAACTCCTTCAAGACCGCTGGAAAACCATTTCAGGCGACTACCTCATGAAGCTCATCAAGAGAATGCCAAGAGGATGCAAAGCAGTAATCAAGCAAAGGGTGGCTGTTTTGAAGAATCTAAAATATGAATCGTTATTTCAGACTTTTCTTATTTACTACATATGTGTTCATTCACAGTTTTGATGTCTTCAGTGAGAATCTTCAATGTAAATAATCATGAAAATAAAGAAAGTTTTTAGAGTTTGAATAAGAAAATATTAGTGCTAATAACCATCTGATGTTGCATTATGAATGATGTTGTGAGACATGTAAATACAAACTTACACACAAAATTGAAATAAAAGTTTCAATGTGCTGATTCAGCTGTGTGGGGGTTTATGAGAAAATAGTTTAAATGCTGTTAAAAAAAAGTCTCTTTAGCAAAAAAAGGTTATTTAGTATAATAAGTCAGGTTATGTCGTGGGTTCCATTTATAACCTGACTTATTAGAATTGATTGGACACAATACATCTAATGAAATTGCAAATGTATTATTGCAGGGTTTGTGACTTACATCTCCCCTATGTCATTAAAAAAAAAAAAAAAAAAATCGACGGCAGGACGGAAACATATATTAAAATGGCTGTAAGGGCGTTGGAGGAACTGCCAAACAATACAGCTCCAAGGAGGGCAGTGACTCACATCATGACGGCCGTCACACACAAATCATGCTGTCAATGACAAAGTTACACCACAAGGAGTTCTGTCTACTTACAGAGATGAAGATATTTAGGAGGTTCTCCAAGGTGGGGAGCTGTGGAATGAGCTTCTGCACTACTTTGCTGAAGGCCTCAAAGATGGAGTGGTCATAAATACTCGTCAAGTAAAAGCTGAATGGGACAGACAAAAAGGAAGTGAGTTACTTACAGGGAACACTTATTACTTCCTCAAAATGCATATGAAACCAGGTAAAAATACAGAGAGTCACAAGCTCACATGACTAATGGGAGCAAAAGAGGTTTGACTGAAAGAGCTGGGGCTGGATTCAGATGTAAAAATCACGAGGACAGAACTAAATGTTAACTTGGCACGACACCATACGGCACATACGTATGTCACAAATCCAGAAGCACATGACTTATGGTCTTTTTGGTTATTGAGGTATATAAATAAAATGTAGCGTCTGAGGAAACAGTGGCTTGAGCCAAATGGAACCGTCTGTGTACACTTGGCAGATGATCAACTTTACAATGCATTACAGTGAAGAAAGCACCAGAGAGCCGCAAGGAAAAAAGCTCTCTCAGCTCCCCCATATATCCAGGACCGCTCAGGCTGTCTAACCGGAATAAACAACAATCTCACCCCGCATAAAACACAGTGCAGTGTGTGCCAGCACAGCCTTGATATCAACAACAGGGCTGCTGCAGAGCTGACCGGGCTCGGCCGGGACAGCTTGTTTAATGTGCTACAGAACACGTGTAGACAGTGTGTCAGAGCGAGGCCTGCAATTAACACAATCATTTTTATTTATTCATTGGAGCTGCAACAGAAAATGACATTATGTTGTAATTTCTAGATGAATTTCAGTCTAGAGGCTTTGACAAAAGTGTGAAAAACTGTCCAACAATTAAAACTCTAAGTTTTTCAATCGAAAAAGAAACAACACCAAAAATAAGAAATGCTTTGTATTTGAGAGGAACAAGAGCTTCCTGGCATCTTGAATTGATAAGTTTACAGTGTAAATGGCACAAAATGCACATGTACTCACAATAAACTACTCTCCTGTGTGTCAGTTAACTTTAGAACAGCTGTGTCCAACTGTGTACACGGTCAAATTGTCAATATTTTCCTCAGAAAACAACAAATTATGACATGAACTATGTACACTGAGAGCCAACCAGATCTTTAGTGTTCCTTCCATGTAAAATATGTCTGCACTTTGGAGCCTGAGAACAGCTCTGGTATCTGAAGCACTGGTGAGTGTTTCTTCATTAGGAGGTCAAAGAGGAATCTCACAGTAACACTAAAGGTATGCAGGCCATTCAGCAGACCACAGGCTATTGTATATGGAACAGGGGAAACAGGAAATATAATTAGCAACTACTGCTGTGGCATACGAATATAAGACAGCAATTCTTCTGCAGCTGCTGGAAAAAATTACTAACTGAAGATTAAATGACAAGTTAAAAGCCTCAGGTGGTAAACAGTGGGGCTGTTTTAAAGGCTTCTTGAATGCAGCACAATGTTCTCTTTCAAAAAGCTTGAAGGAGGTTTGCAGGTGTGATTAGTGATGGGGAAGCACTGCGCTGTTTTAACTGACAAAAACGTAATTATGGTCTTTAACTAAGCAACTACAGTTACAAATCTCTTATCTACTTACTTACACAACTTCTTACACATGAAGTCTGCTGGAATTAAAACAAGGCAGGTAGAGCGTAGTATCTGTATCATGAGATGAGCTAACTGATGAGCTAACAAAACATAGTAGGTTTGAAAAACACTATTTGTTGAACTGTGCAAGAAAATCTTTCAGTTTTTTTCCAGCAGTTTCTCAAAAAGAAGTGATGGTTTCATCTGTTTAGAGCATGCAGAAACAATTTATATTTAATGACACAGCCGTCTAGTATGTGCTCACACATGGGTGGCATCAGTGTAAAGCTATGGAGAGGGGCCCAAGCATGTTTCCATCAAACATGCTCTCATCATTACTGGGAATCAACACTTGCCAAGGCCCTGGATAATTCCAATGACTCCATGGCGGTGATGCACAGAAAGAGAGAGCTTATCTTTCTTTGGCACCGTGTTGCTCAAACGTTAAAGGAAATCAAACCGGGTCTAAATACTTTCCACCACTTCATCAAGTTAAAATAACATCTCTGGAAGTAACTCTGAAAGTGAAGCAGCCTGACTGAAGTTAGCCGTGACTCTGGGAATGCTTTTTTGAAATAATGTGATTAGCTGCCGTGCCAACCTGCTACAGCTCATTTGCAAGTCTGTGTTCTTCATGAGATCTGGATTAATCTGTTATGCAGAACAGTCGCGTTACTGTGAGGGTTTAATACACAGTGTGCTGCGTATAAAAATCCAGCACCAGACTGGTGTTTGATTTGGCAGTGATTTCTGTTTGTTGGTTCATGGTTTTTACATCTAAAGGCCCTTTGACTCCTATAACAGGTCTTTTATTGACCGACCCCTTTGATGCAGTTGGCTGTTATGTATATGTGGTATTAAACCATTATTTATTTTAATAATTCCATAAATAAACGACTTAATAAATGACAGATGGTTTCTACAACTTAACTATGATTGTACACTTACTTTACCATCATTTCTGATCACTAGAACAAGTGCCAACCAGTAATTATGAGATAATAATGCAAATAAGCATAGTAAAATAATAATAAGTACCTGAGATGCAGCTTCTCTAAGCTAGCGTCTGCCAGGTCATCGTTGGCCCTCTGATGGATGTCTCTCTGGGTTTCGATCTTGTGATCGTCTGACAAGCCATCCACTTTATGTATAAACACCTCAAAGTTGATCTCCGGGTTGACCCTGTAGGCCCGTGACACAGTGAGATGAAGCCTGCCCAGAGCCTCCACATAATCATCCTACAACAAAGACAAAGACAAAGAGATATTAATGGACTTAGACATTATGTACACAGTTTTTCTTCTATGCTTTTCTTCATGCTTTCAACTCATAATGTTTCTCTAAAAGATCTTTTGCAGAAAACCAGGACAAGAAAACAAATTCACACAAACAAAATAAACAGGAATATCTAGATGCACGTCCCACTGCAGGTGTGACACTGACACTCTAGGTGGTTATTAGCTGTTGTACAGAGTGACGAGGACATTGTCGTCACTTTCATTCCAGGTATGAGGAAATGTACCTCTGCATCGTCTTCCACAACAAACAGTTTTCCTCTCATAGCACTCTGTGATCAACGGCCGAAACAAATTCAATCTGATGCACCTTGGGTACAAATAAACCCTGCAATCAGATCCGTTACGGCTTGTATCACACTTCTTCAGAACACTTAGGGTCACGTTGAGAGGATTGGCATAAAAACCATGATGTAATTGTCTCTTATCCGGGTCTGTGAGTTCATCAGTGACTTCACTCTCAGGGGTTTAAATGTGCTTCGGCTTAAATTATCACCGTGGACTGTAAAATGTTTATTTTCAACATGTGAGTAGTTTCACCTGAAATGGATAGTTGGGTTTCCTAGAATTGGGGTTGTATGGAGCACTTACCAGTAGTCAGTGTATTATATTACCACCATCTATTATAGTAGATGGTGGTGGGCACGCCTCCGGTTTGGAGAAGCAGACAAGAGACACAGAAGCTTAGCAATGAACTGCAACAAAGTGTGATCTAAAAGAAAGCTGACTGCTCTGTGGGCTTGGGGTTTTAACACATTTATGCAGGCCCAAATTAAGGTGTTAACCAGGCCTTGGTTTAAAAAAATAAATATATTTTCCAATTCAAATTCAAATTTTGCAATCTTCATTGGAAAGATCTGATATTAATTCATAAAATCCTCAGATTGATTTTTAAAGATATCTTTCTTGCATCTTCTTGTTGGAAACAACAAATCCCACAAGATGAATCCATAAGTGAGGGAGATCCAAAACATAACATACAGTACCTTCTGTTGAAGATCTCTGTCCTATACTGATACTAATTTCTTTTTAGGTGAACCTTGTGTTAGCTAAAAACTTCCCCCACTACAGCAGTTCATTGCTCATGTTCCACGCTGGTGCTCCTGGAGCTGTGCCGACCACCATTTGATCCAGAAGCGGAATTCCTCATATGTTTACAGTTAGTAAAAGTGGAAAAAAGTGCAGCTGGAAAACAACCTCCAGTGTTTACTTATTTATTTCCAATCTTCACCTGAGCATCAATGACAAATATCAATGCCCCGGTTCCTCTGAAGATCATCTCGTAGTCAAAGGTGGGGTCGAAGAAGTCAACCTGGCCGGGGAAATCCCAGATCTGGAAGTTGACGAAAGAGCTGCTGGAGATGTCATCTTTGTAGATCTTGTTGGTACTCTCCAGAAACAAGGTTTCGTTGGGAGACATTTTATGGAACACCACCTGAAATCAGAATTGATGACATGGTTCAAAAGGACAACTTAGATAAGGACAGGAAATACCTGGAGAGAAAAAGGGGGACTAGCAAGAATGTAACGGAGGACATTGTGCCTACACAATAAATACTAGACAACAAGATGCCTATCAACAAAACTACAATACTGACTTACCCATTGTGGATATTTAACTCAATATACTGCTTATGTATTTACTTTCTTTAATTTGACATCTACCTGAAGGGAAACTCAATGTTACGCCTGTTTTAATAGAATCATAAACGTTACTTGGCTTTCTAATTCATTTTTTTTAATCTATTCTAATGCATGTTAAATTACTAAAAATGATCAGAAATAGCTACATACAGTTATACATTTTAATCCCATCTGCCTGAACTTTAAAGCAATTAATAGCACTTAAAATGTATATAACCTACAGAGGAAGTTTTGAGGGTTTTCTTCAGTAGTCTCACAGTCTGTTATGTATTGCAAACTGCTTTCTTACAACATGTTGTGCCATGTTGTAAGAAACACATGTTGTGTTGTGCAAAACTATTGCTCTATTGAAATCATTATATATCATCCCAACAGGACTGCATTTTATGGCCAGCACAAGCACATCATCCGGACGTCACATGTCGAGCAAGAGGGAAAAGGGCAAAACACTGCAGATAGGCTCATCTGATGCAACACGCATCACTCTACTCAGCACTTTCCAGCTGCTTACAAACCACAGACGGTAAACTCGCAGCTGTAAATTGAACTGTAGTTCTGCATTAATCAGTCTTGGCCTGATAAATCCTGTGACAATTAGAATACAATATGCTGATAATAGGTGATAATAGGAGGAGTGCTCCCTCAACTAATGGCATTTTTAATCAATGTGTGGGCTACTAAGGTCACAGGCTGATGAACCGGCAAAAAGCCGAATCACATGCATTTCCTGCCAAACTGCAGGCTTACAGGACAGCACTAATCTTGGACTTCAGGGCATGTGGGTTACAAAACATACAGTACAAGTGTGCACATACACCTAACAGAAAAAAAGTCAAGTCTTTATTTATGTTTGTAGGACAAGGCTCTTGGCGTGCGACGCTCTATCCGGTCCGATCCTACTTCCCCTATGATTTTTTACATTAATAATAAAATATCATAGAAGGCACAACAGCATCTCATATATTATTCAAATACAGTGCCAGTCTAAAAGTGGACGCCTGAAAGAATCATATTCTGAGCCAGCTAACCTGCTATACGAGGAATTCAAATCACCATCAAGCACATTAAGGGATAACTTAAAGAGCTTTACGTTGTCATGTTCTTTTAGTTTATCAACCATCTACACAAATTTTAAAGAGTAAAAGATGGAGGGGAGAATACAGAGAAGCCACAAAAAATCCATATCTTCCCACGACAAATAAAGATTAGCACAATGTCAGCGAACTCTTGTTTATTTCAACTTTAATATTTTCCTCTTAATCACCCACAACCTCTCTGAAGAAGCTCTATGCCCACCCAGTTTAAGAAGTAAGGCTTTAACTTTTTCCTTCTCCGTAAATTGATCACTAGATGTCTCGTTTTCCGGATCTGGGTGGCTGCGCAATTCCCTGGACGAAGCTGTGGATTATTGGTTGCTCTGGACATACTGGGGTGACTGGGTGCATGCTTTCTGCACAGTGGTGGGGTTAGATTCCTTTCCCCTGTGTTAGCCGGTTGCAGGTGCTGCACTGATTTACAAACTAATTGTTAGAACTTGCAGAATGAAAGGTGTGGCCGGTTTGCTGTCATGTGAGAGCCTACACATCAGACCTGCCCTGCGCCTCTCAGCTGGGTGGGACTACGATATATTTGGCATGTTGGACGAGTTGTTAACCAAACAGTCACATGCTGTATGTCCACAGATCGTCTCTGTTCACCTGGTTAATCATTCACTGCTGCAGCTACACTAACATTAGCGAAGTGATCATTGGTTATTTTTATTGCAGTCCTTCCACTCTCATGTAGCAGGGCATGTTATCTGCTGATTGATAGCATCATCACTTGCGACATGCTAAACTAACTTGCTAGCTGTTTTGGCTAGCGTCCCATTTAGTCGCGTGAAGCAAAGGGAAGGCGGCGCTCGCCTCGAAATGCTAGCAGTTTAACATCTTCTTACCTTCTGTATCGACGATTTCCCACTCCTTCTCAAACCCATCAGCAGGATTCTGGGTTTGCTGTCGGATGGCGCCGGGCTGTCCTCGATGTCGGCCTCCTCTTCACCATACCCGAAATCTTTGGGGAACGAGTCCGCAACCCCGTAGCTGTCAGCCAGCTGTTCCACCTCGTACTGAATCGACATTTTGACCTAACGACGGTCGCTTCCCCTATTCCCCCCCTTAGTTGTCGGCCACCACAGCCGTGTTTGTACCGGACGCTGTGTACCCACCGCAAACTATCGTCACGAAATCAAAATAAACTGTCAATAATGCTCAGGCTACTTGGAAACACAGAGCGTGATCCCACACATTTCCTAAGGATTTCCTCTGCCTTGAAAAAAAAAATCGCCATTTGGCCCCACCTCTTAATCTTGATTCGCTGCCTGGATTACAATACGCAACCTGATTAGCTGAGCAACCTGTCACTCAACTGAGGTTTGTCACTGTCACCTGACTTGGTACTCAGACTTGTTATGTGACCTATCACTCGAATGAAAACCCAATAAACACTTTCACCAGAACTCTTAAAAATCAGTTCTGGCTTTCAGTAATAATACAATAGTCGTGCATTTCATTTGCTACGAAAAGCCAGCATTTATTAAATTCTGTTAAAAACGAACTAAATAGAAAGTGGGCAGTTTAACACGATGCCACCAGCAGATGGCGCGAGACATTTACCAACAGTAAAGTTGAGACTTTCATAATCATTCTACAAATGTGGGAATTCATAATTTCAATCACAAGAACGAAACCAACGATCTACTTTCCAGAATATATTTGTTGGCCATTGTGTGCAAAGAAAAAGAGACAAATATACAAGTTTATAGAAAAGAAAAATATTTCCAGGGAGGTCCATTTAATATAGCTTGTAATTTGAAAAAGAAGATAGCATGAAATGGTTCTTAAGTTGCACTTGAATTGAAGTTCTATAGCCTCAAGCCAGTAATTTATTATTTAGAAATATATATGTTTGATAGCAGCTTAACCGCCGTAAATAAACAAACAACCAGTACATGTTGTTGATATATGTTCTTATTTTTACAAGGAGCACCTGAAGGCAGCATCGAGTACAACAGGCCGGCTTGAAAAGATAAACGAAAGTTAAGTTTTTGTGAGCCGGCGGTTTACCCGCATAACAAAATTAGCTTCTGCGATATCAGACAGGACACCGCCAGAAGGAAATCTACTTTGCAATAAGTGTTTAGTATGGCACATTATAGAGTAAGTGTGTTTGCTGCTTCTGCTGTACGTTACTCTTGTATTCTTTGAGAAACTGTCCAGTAACTGGAAGCTAGCTAACGTTAGCTAGCTAGGAAGCTACTAGGAGTTCATTAGGAGGTACACTGACCACCTGTGACTGCTCATGTTTGGCTTTCGTAATGATAGGAGGCTGGGAATGTTTATGTATAAACCAAACTTGGGAAGCCATGAGATAATGTCAATAAAACTGCTTCAGTTACTGTTGCTTTTATGCATGTCAGTTTTTTTTTTTAAATTATCTCATTGTATAAGGTGGAGCTGACAGTGTGTTGGTGTTTCGTAATAAAATGTCTGTCTTTTCCTTTTCGCCCTACAGGCTTCAGACTCCAAGAAAGAACAATTTAGGAGATACTTGGAGAAAGCTGGGGTTGTTGACAGTCTCACAAGTGGTAGGACACTTTTTTATGACTATTAAAAATATTTACTTTGTAATAAAAGGCAAATGAAGCGAGTCAGAAGAGATGTCAAGAAATGCAAAAATTGATCATCTGTTGAAATTGGTAATCAACACCAAATTCTTATCAAACATACCTCCAGACTGTCTTGATAGCGGTATGCAAGACAGAGTTCTGTGTCCACTGGATTTTGTTCTTACACCAGGCCATACCATGTTCCTTATTAAGTTGTAGTTAGTCAGCACAAACACATACAACCTAAATATCATTCCAGCATGGACGTCAGGTTTACTTGCAGCTTTAGCGAACATCTTTACTATTTTTTAGGAATAAAAGATAATTATTTGGTGGAAAACGGAAGATTTTCCATAGTAAAAACTATAGATTTAATGAGTTTTTCCGCAGGCACTGACAATGACAGGGAAATTAACTAATAAAACTAGGTACTAAATTAAATAACAATTAATGAACACAAGTAGTTTGTCCAACAGTCAGTTTCAGTAGCAGATTTTTTCATTCTTTTTAAGTAACGCGTTTCTTCTCCTGGATTTTAGTTCTAGTGTCTTTGTATGAACAACCTGAAAGGCCCAACAACGCTCTGGAGTATCCTTCTAAATGCACAACGTGGCTCCCCTAAAAATAAGACAGAGGTTCATGTCCCCACTCACTAGCCTGGACCAGATAATATTAAAGAATTATGTTCATGCGCTGTAGATTCTTTGACCAGCTCCTTCCAGATATGTCAAGCAGCACCTCGGAGCAGTTGGCCAGATTTCAACAGAGGCAGAGGCTCTGCAGCAGGAGGTGATTGACCTGAGGCAGAGGTGTGCACGTCTGGCCGAGGAAAACAAAGACCTCAAGACCAAGGCAAGCTTTTAGTAGCTCTTATCACAAATGTTTTCTGTAATTTTATAAAACATAATATTAAGGAACTTGAATACAGCTTAATGAAAGACAGACAGCTCTAGTGTCCTTCCCAATCACGAACACTCACCACAAGGGGGCACTGATTCTCCAGTTTTACTTATATATTGCATCAACGAGTTTAGTTTCATTATAGGGGATGAAAAGGTGTATTGTGGATGAGTGAGAAAGTCAAACCTAAGATTTTTATTTATTTTTCCGAACAAGCAGAAAGACACAAATTATTATAAATACTCCGACTATTACAAATACTACTATTGTACTTCACACAGTTGTCATTTATGTCATTTATCATAGTACTTAAGAGGACTGTTGTTTCTGCCTACCTGTAGCTTAATGAGATTTATTTTAATATATTTAGTGAGACTGGAGGTAAACAACAACATTTAAAACCTCAGTGATATATCACCTCCTTCTTATTGTGATCTTAAGTTGTTATAAGGACAGAGGTAGACAGCTAAGCCTGTGAAAAGATAGTTTTGTATTTTTACAAAAAAAAAAAAGAAATTCCCCAAAGGATAATAATAGCACTAACATGGATGTACTTCCTTTCTTGTTCTTTCTCTCTAGCTGCAGCGTTATGAATCTGCATCAGAAGATGGAGGCACAGCTAACTAAGCCCCAGCGGCACTTTGATATGATGAATAAATGATTTTTTTTTTTGTATTGCTGTTGCTTTGGATTTAAAAGCAACGCTGTTAAGTGAAAGATGTTCGTCATGTAGCTGTGCTGTTTTTTGTTTTGTAAATTTTGTTTATACTGTCTTAAAATCTAACTTATGTTTTTTCCTTTTCACTCAGTCATTAGTATAGCTTTACACATAGAAAGTGCCCACGAACATGACTGGACAAGCTTATTTTGGGGGGGGACTTTGTGTGAGAAAACATCTCACTGAACTGCTAATTTTGTTTTCTAGCCAATCTATAGGCAGTCTAAACACATCCATCTCATTGTGAATATGATGAAGATATACTTCATTTCCAATGTGTAAGTGCACCATTGTAAAAAGTAAAAAAAATAAATCACAAGTAAAATAAAGTCTTGTAATCATTGTAATAATTGATTGTTGTATGGCTGATTAAGTAACAGCAACAGATCGATCGGGCTTTTTATTGAAAGGTCATAGGATATTGATGATGTTGATCCTTAATCCTGTTCAGCAAGTAACCCGGTTGACCAACAAAATTAAAACACACAAAAGAAGATATTTGTTTTATACAGTATTTAATCATTTTTGTTCATGACATTAGGAATAAATATTACAAACTTAAAAAACAAGACAGAAAACCAACAGTATATTTGATGGTGAGGGCGGTGTTAGCTGCTTAGTGATATGCTCAGAAATCTTATGACAGCTTTCAGTGGTTATAGTGAGACTATTTTGCGCTTTAGACAAAATAGTCTTTAAAAGTATCTGTTCTTTTGTTTCATACTACTCTATGGTACAAATATGCTAATCAGTATTTTGTATATGCTTGGAATATCAGGGAGTCGTTATCCTGCTGAGTAGAAGTTTAGATGATGATGGAAAACAGTAACTGTGTTTGTGTCAGCCTTATGTTTGTCCCAATGCAGGCATACCCAATCTTGTACTAAACCATCAAGCTATGTGATGCAGCTTTTAGCGTATATGTTCAATACAGTTGAAAGTAGTTTTTCATGCAATTTGTTTTGGATGCTACCTAAAGCAAATAATGTCAGGTACTTGGGTGTGGGGTGCCACATTCATTAGACTGAACTGCTAACACTTTAAAGTTAATGACAAAAATGTAGACCGAACTAAAATATCAACACACATTTATCCATGTAGAAATGGCAGTTAAATCAAACCTCACACTCAATAAGGAAAGCTGAAGTTCAGATTTGCAGGTCTGCCCGCCTGCTACTTGCATTACTTGCAATTGAGGCTTTGCAGTTGGAGGAAGGTGGCCGCTGGTTGTGCCTGGATCCTGAGCTGCAGTCATCCAGGGACTCTGGGCTGGAGGGCCGGCTTTGGGCTTTTGGCTGCGTTCGAGTGCTTGGAGGTCCACTGCGGGCTTTTGGACATCCATAAGAATCTGTGTCAGAGCTCTTGCCTTCCAACACTGTGGAGCATTTGGATGAGCCGTGAGTCTTCCACGGCCTCCTTGATGCACTTACTGGCAATGTGGGGAAGGAAGAAGAATGAGCTGCCGTCTGCGGGCATTTGGGAGAGTCTGTGCTCCCTCTGTCGCTGCTGTCATCCTTCTTACTGTGTTGGGGAGGATGTAAAAAATCCTCCGGCTCTTGCTTTGGATTAATGAGAGACTCGCAGCACCGTGAGCAGGGCTCATTTGTATTTGAGTTGCATTTGCACTCTGGAGGGCTTTGAGCTGAACATCTGGAATCATCCAGATCCTGTGGAGTGCCCAGCTGGCCCTGCAGAGGTAGAAAAGTTGAAGGCTTGATAAGGTTCGGGTACATAACTGTGCCCTGCACCCTCTCCATCAAAAGGTTGTAATCGTTTGGGACAGAGGCAATTGTTGCCTTTCGGCCTGCACTGGTGCCAATTTGCACAACAGATTCTTTTTTACTCCTGTTGGCATAGTACTCCTCAAGTTCATCCCTCTCATCTCTCAAGTGAGGATAGAAGGCCAGTATGCCTGCTTTTATCTTTTTGTAGCCCAGATGAATGATCTCCAATATATTCAGGAAGAGGGAGATTGCAGCAATGCATTGCATGAACGCCATAAAGACACTTTTTTCTGTTGGTCTGGAAACATAACAGTCTACGGCATTGGGACAAGGATCCCGCTCACATTTGAAGAGCGGGTAGAGGTGAAAACCATAAAGGAGGTACTGGCCAGACATGAAGACCACTTCCACAACAGAGCGTGTGATGATGTGAGCCACGTAGGTACGCAGGAGAGAGCCCCTCAGAGGAGGTTTGTTAAGCTTTCCCTGATCGAGCTGTTTCATTTCACGCTCAATCCTCTTCCTGGCTTCTGCCATCTCCACGTCGACCAGCTCCAGCTCCCTTCGCAGCAGGGCTTTCTTCTTTTGCCGCTCCTTCTCCAGAGCCCGTAGCCTGTAGAGAGCGTGGCCCATGTAAACCAGCGAGGGCGAGGATACGAAAATGACCTGCAGCACCCAGTAGCGGATCAGGGATATTGGGAAAGCAAGGTCATAGCACACATTCCTGCATCCAGGCTGTTCAGTGTTGCATATAAATTCAGCCTGCTCGTCGTTCCACACATCCTCCGCTGCCACCCCGAGGACCAGCATCCTGAAGATGAACAGGATGGTAAGCCAGATTTTGCCTACCATGGTGGAATGGATATGCACCTCCTCCAAAATCCCCCCGAGAAAGTTCCAGTCACCCATCTTCACTCTGCCATTATGACTGACAAAATAAAAAGTCATTAACAGAGAGATTGAATGAACATGTAAGGCAATATCCTGAAATAAAACTTAAATGTTCAAAGGTAATTAAAAAGGAAATATAGAGTAAGTAAAAACACATTTGCAGTAGTAGCATTTTAGATTAAATTACAGTGCAGAATTGAAGAAATTGCAGTACCTCTAAACTGGGGAAGAAAAAAAATGAAACATTAATAAGAAGAAAAGTTGAAGTAAAAATGGACCACGTCACATATTTGCAGTAAGATATATTAGAAGTAGACAAAGAGGTCTTCCAGGATATTAAAAGATATGTTCCCTGATCTGCTCAGCTATCCCGTTTTGCTTCAATAAAACCATTCCTCTCAGCATCGCCATTTTATATCACAGGTCAGAGTCTCGTTGAAGTGAGTTCCATTTACCTTGCAGAGACATGGACTGACTGCCGGTGGTGACTTAAATCTCCTCGGGTCATGCAGCCCTGACGCAGTCACCAAAAAGTTTTAAAAATCATTAATGTCCTCCACGAATCCCTGCGCATCACCTAAACTTCAGTGACCCGCTACTGCTGCAGCGCTGCCAGAAACAAAGTGGGAACAACTGAACTGTCGAGGGGAGGCTGCCAGCACCAACCAGAGGAAAGTCGATAGCAGTGGCTTGACTGATGCATTTAGATCATGGCCTCACAGAGATGGGGTTGTAACGTGGACATTGACTTCGTGTTTTGCAGGTCAGAGCACAGTTTTGTGTAATTTATTCGAGATGTGACATAATTTACTTTTTCACCTTTACACATGACAATATTGCATGTACTCATCAGCACAGATGCTAAAGAAGATGGTTTGTTTGGGTCTGTGCAACAGCTAAGTGCTGCCTAAATCTAGATTTTATGCCTCAGATTTGTTAGCATGCAATTGTCGGAGTCTGTTTGCTCCATACCTCCAAATGAACAGGACATTGGTAGTAATCTCCATGTTATCAATACCAGTCAGTTATCACACATGCCTTGTCCGGTCAATAGTTTTCAGCTATAGTGAAGTAATCAATGAGTCACTGAGTCCGATTTCATACTCTGCTGCTCCTCTCTGAATGTAATTAACATGACACATTATTTTACGTCATTTACAGCACATCTATCCCAATATATTGGTCGGTTCTAATACCATAAATGCCTCTGTGTGATAGACATGCTTCTTTTAATGTGATGTTACAGCTGCATAGGTAATGAATCTAACCCCAGAAGCAGCTTAAATTTTTTGCATTGAACTTTTTCCCTTTGACCTGAAATCCCTTGTTTCTGCCCAGCAGAACAGGATTGATTCAAATCAGTCTGGTACAAACACATTAGGGTAACAGAGGGTCGTGCTAGGGCAACATATTGGGAAAATCCTATCCTTTTCCATTTCTGTATATTTTCTGATCATGTCACTCAGTACTTATATAAGCAGCATTCTACAGAATATTCTCTTTAGTGGCTGGTTAAGGCTCCACTTTTTGAGAATTGGTATCGATGAAGTGCAAGATGTCAACCAGCTGATCCCATCTTTAAATTCTCCACGACCTTTTGTGGCTACACAATGTTTTTTTCAGAATGTGATTTTTTTTTTTTTTTTTTAAAACACTATTTGGCATGAAACTACACATTCCCTGAGGGAATTATGACGATGTGAAAATAATGACCACTTAGCAGTAAACTTACTGCATCCCTCAGCCATCTTGCCAAATGATGGCTGTATAGTCAACTGCCAATTCCCTGGGCACCTTGCATGACTGCCCACTGTTTTGTTTGCTCACTTGGATGGGTGAAATGAGAACAAATTCTTTGTACATGTACGCGCTGTATATACAGTGCATGGCAAATCAAGCGGATCTCATTTGTATATTGATGCTCTGAGTTTGGAGACTATGGAACTGAAACATATTGTAATACAGCAAACAACTTGCTGCCATGTAGTTACAATGAAAGTCGCTGGTTGCTCCAAAATGCAAACCCTTACAATTATTTGTGCAATCGTCTGACAAAATCAGTAGTTTTAAATATGACAGGACACATTTTATTAAAAAACTTCTGACTTTATTAAAAAGTGGAAATGCTAAAAGTGTAGGAGGTCCGTGTTTGGTCACTCTGGATATTAAAACGTTTGCCTTTACAGACTTAAATAACAAAAAAGTATCCTCATTAGACTACAACTTACATTTAAACATTCGCTTACGGTTAAGAAAGGTTAATGTAAAATATCAACCATGTGATATATGATTATTTAATGTGATATTGTCATGAAATGTTTTCATGGGATGAAGGACTTCATAACGTTCAAGGCACATTTTAGGAATACTCATGAGAGTCATGAGTCAACTGATATCTTGTGACATCACAAAGTTACTCCTTTTTCTATTCAAGAAAATTACATGTAATACCACCAGTGTTCATTAACTTTCTGATAATAATGTACAGCACAAAAAGACAAAATATGAAAACCAGCAAAACACAAAGCAATAAAGAAATCAGATCAGAATCAAGCCATATAAATTACTTGTGTTCATGTGTATCTAAAATGTCACTACACTACTGCAGATAAAACACAGGAGGCACCTTGAGCTCACAAATTCAGAACTAGAAGAAGAAAAATATATAATTGATTGAAAAGAAAACCCTGTGTACAACATTTACAAAGTCCCTGAAACGCAACTCAGTTTGTTAAAAATCTGCTTCCTGAGTGAGAAAAAAAAAATACTTAAAAAATTGCTGAGTGCAGCTTTATGGTGCTGGAGAAAGGAAGATGTTGAAAAGCACAGCAAAGATAATAAAGACAATAAAGCCCACGATGCAAAGCCAGAAACGCACGTCTTTGAGCAGCGCTTTGTTATAGGCGCTGAAGAAAACATAGCCAATGGTCATCCCGGCCACGATTCCTCCAAAATGAGCCACGAAGGACACCTAGGAGGAAAGTCAGCATTTAGTTTAGAGTTCAGTAGAACACAGACCCTCCAATACTGTCATCCGACCTCGCTGAAAGGTGACGCAAGAAACTGGCTGGATCGGTTTAACAACTAAAACCAAGTATCATCTGTATCAGTAACTAAGCAGGATTGAGATTTTGGGGAAAAAGGGTTGTGTGGGAGTTCTTAGAAGTACAGTGAGGAATGTATCTGCTTGAGCAATCAAGTCTTAACAAGAGCAACTTTTCTGTACGCCCTGCAAAAATTACAACAGGCAGTCTGAGCTCAGGGGAGATCAGCTGAGCTAGGTGGATAGAGGCTATTTTTGAGCTTTGAGAGCTTCAGCTGTTTGTCTCTGTCAGACTGTGAGAAGAAGTGAAATCCTACCTGTAAACCTTCTTCATGACTGACAAATCTTCTGTAGAAGGCAAATCCAAAATCTGTGCCAACTGGAAAAAACAGTAATGGTATTGAAGCCAACGTTTCTGAAGACGATTAACCCAATCACAAAAACAGCAAATGAGGGGGAAAAAACACAGTACAACATACCAATGATGACGATGACGAGGATACGAAACACTCCAAGGAGAGGAATCATCTCTCGGAAATTCTGTGAAACGGTCACCAGATGTAAATATCTCACTACTAGTGTAAGCTCACTACTACAAATCTAAATAAATGCAGATAAGAAAGGAACAGAAATACAGAAAAAGTAGATTCTGTATATAACTTGTTCATTTTAGTAAATCAACATTGGTCCTTTTGCTCTGTTGTCCTGTGTTTGATTTTATTTACTGTATAAAATGCTAAGAAATGGAACTGCAGAACTTAGGGTACAGCAACGTAGTGACAATGAGAATCACAATAACGTTTAAAAGGAAACTACCGTTTTTTTACTACCTGGCATAAAAACCACTGCACGTCCACGAATAGACAACAGGTAACTCTGAACCAAAGTTAAATGGGTGAGTAAACAATGGTATTTTATGACAGAAAAGGTCGTCCAGGTTGTAAAAAACTGTAATTCCCCTTTAAGATCTGTTTCCAAGTTATATTCTATACGCAGAAGCCTGCTCAGAACAAATTAAGCATAGAAATTATAACCTTACCACCACTGCGTTCATGAAATACCCTCCAAGCAGGGCATAAACGCCTCCTGAAGCCCCCACCAAGGCGCTGAAAGGATCAAAGATGGAACTTGCCAAGGAGCCTGAGGGAGAAATTACCAGCTTTAACACAAACAGGAAAGACAAACTTCAAGACGAGTTCAGATCTGGATGCCTAACATTCACAAACACGAAACGGCTCGCTGAGCTCAGTCCCAAAAGGAGGGGGATGCTGACCTACGATGACGCCGGCGAGGTAAACCATTCCCACTTCAAATCCTTTGTGGACCAGTTCCAACGGGATGCCAATCAACAGCTGCATCAACAGGTTTCCCACTATGTGCTCCACACTAGAAAGGAGAAAGAGACCTCTTTAACCTGGTTGACTTAGTGTGATGAGTGTTAATGTCAAACAAATGCCAAAAGAACGTTGGTCCTTAGTAATTTAATGACGTTAATTGTATTAATTGTACAAATTGTATAAATCAAGCAGCAATGTAACCCAAAATGGAATAAGTAGTGGGTTTGTTTGGTGCTGTTCTCTGGTCCATAGACATTTAATGTGATGAAAAGAACATGTGGATTGAGTCGAAGCAGTTTACAGAACCCACATTCATCATTATAAAGGAAAATAGCAACAGCATGTCTCATTTATGTGCTTTTAAGTCAGTCACACTAAAGAGGAATAAGCTCCTCATTCATTGGTTTTGTTGACGGGAGGAAAACTACAGAATGTCACCGGCCTTATCCTTTGAGAAAATATCCTGTTTTCAGTTAGAGTTGGTGAGAAACTGTGACGGCTGTTCCTCTTTCTTAATGCATCCGTCCTGAGTAGTCACGATGTTTGGTTTTCCTGTGTTTCTGTGGCCTAAGCACTCAAGCACTCATTTTAATTTTTTTTTTTTTTTTTTGCTCACTTGCTAAGTTGGGTATATTGTTTTTACAGATGTGCCAGCAAGTAACACAAAAACTCTCTGACTTCTATTTAAATTGCCTTAGAAACTTAACACACACACACACACAAAAAAAGGTTTCTTTTAAAGCTAATAACAATGACTCGCCTTTGTGGTAACTGAGCTACTGTTGCGTTTGCTAAAAATACACATCATGAAGTAATACAGCAAAGGGTGCACCAGTCACAATCTCAAAACCACAAAGCTCAGTCATCGTCTCTGACAGCATCAAATGAAAGCTTTACTGAAGGGCCATGATAAAGAGCCCACTTTAGTTTTTTACGCTGATTGCTGATTACATCACGTTATTAAGGTGTTTAAAAGCCCACACTTACCCAGCATGGACAAACATGTAGGAGATAAAGCGCCATGCTTCCTGCCTGTACTCTGGCCTGTACGTTAGCGGGCTATTCCAGATGCCTTGATCCAGGGTCATCCACTGTGGGTTTTGGGAAGGCTTCCACACGGCGTAGTAGATAAACACTGCCAACTGATGAAGAACACAGTGGACACAGAATTAGGTTGTAAGTATGAAATCAGTTACTTTAATCCCTGAAATGCTGTATTAGACATATCAGAGGGGAAGTTCAATCCAAAACAGCTGTGAAAACTGTGAATCAGATCTACAGCTGTTGAGGTTTGCCTTACTAAGGCGTGTATCCCACCACGCTGTTCCCCACAAACCCTTCCCTCAGCAGTTTAACGCTTGTTTGCACAAGAGCATAAAAGAGTGAAGTATTCATGGACATTCAAATGCCCTGGACACTGCTCGTCTGTGAGCTACAAAGACTGAGCTGTTAGTTCCTGTGCAGGAGCAGGCTGCTGATAAGAAAGAGTGAAGCAACATCTCTGACATCAACATGGCTTAAAATTGGCAAAGTGACTGTAACAGCAGTTTTATCCAAAACTCTATTTGGAATCTAGAATCATATTTAGCAACAATATGAAGAAAGTATCAGATACTATACGATGCTTCAGCGACACACAAAATATGAAAACACACCAATAATTCAGTCCTTTGTCCCAACAGCAGTCTTAGCACACTCAGTATGTCTTAGCACCGCTGCTGGGTTTCTTTCAATCCTACAGAACCAGCTACATCCTCATATCAGGAACTATTTTTATTATTAAACTTTTCTCAGTCATAATGCTACTATGCTAACGGTCCTCTGTGCAATCTGATTTGTTTTATAATTTGGTATAAAGTGCAATACCCATATTGGGGCTGTGTATATTCATGATATTCATGTTCGAGTTGTATAATCAATGTTGACTATTCCACCTCGAACATCTGAAAATATATATTGTACCTTTAAACTACACTGCCTGGCCAAAAAGAAAGCCACCACCTGGATTTAACTAAGCAAATAAGTACACACCTCCCGTTGGGTATTTACTGCATTGGTGGTTATCTTTCAGCTGGAAACAAGTCCCCAACTGATGGTATGAGTAGCTTCTCATTTAAACAACCATATTGAAAGACACGTCCCCTGGTCATGGAAAAGATGTTGTGATGCAGCCATCATGCCTAGTGTCTACTGTACAAGCCTGTGGGGGCAGTGCTATGATCTGGGGTTGCTGCAGTTGCTAAGGATAGGTTCAGCAACATTATGTGTCCAAAGAATGAGGTCAGCTGACTACCTGAATATACTGAATGAACAGGTTATTCCATCAATGGATTCTTTCTTCCCTGATGGTATGGGTATATTCCAAGATGACAATACCAGGATTCATGGGGCTCAGATTGGGAAAGAGTGATTCAGGGAGCATGAGACACACATGGATTGGCCACCACAGAGTCCAGACCTTAACCAAATTGAGAATCTTTGGGATGTGTTGGAGAAGGCTTTGTGCAGTGGTCAGACTTATGTTTTTGGGGCCAGGCAGTATAATATCTATTTCATGAAAACAATATAATAACCATTTAATGTATAAGAACATATATGATACAGGAGGAGTTATATTCCAGATATAATAATAGACATTTATAATGACGTATGGAGATGTTGTGTTTATGTGCTGCCTAGAAATGTGAAATGTAGGACTTAAAGTGTAACAGCAGTGGCCAGTCTGTAGCTGAAAGTGCTTTTATTGATCTGTACACAGAATAAACTGACCATCTCTTGTACTTTGGCCGTTCACAATTCACGTGACTACTAACATAACTTACTTAATAAAGGACATCTTAAATAGGCACACCATAGCAATAGGAAAAATGAGATTTTTTTCTTGCTATTTTTTTTACTTATCATTCACCGATCCACATTCCACTAGATGTGTTTATTTAAAAGTTCGACGTGGGCTTTCTGTTTACACGCTCAGTCCATCCTGAAGCTTCTACTCATAAAACTGTGGCCTGTGAGGACTGCACTTGATGAATCAAGACATTCAGAGGAGGCGGCACAGGAGCCAGACGAGACAGAAAGGAAAGGGAGGGATAGTCATAGCTGCACAAGAGCAGCTCAGTTTAGAGCTAGTCATTGTGGAAATTTTCAAATACTGTTGTCAGATATAATGTCAATATTAAACAATATCACATCCAGTCTTCCACCGCTCGCCCCTCAATATCTACTCTACCAAAAACAGTCACAATAAATCTATACAGTAATTAAAGCCATGGTGGCATATATGCCAAATGTAGGCTGCATGTTTCATAATGAGCCCCCAGAATCCATATTGACTGTCCCAGAACTCCTGTAGTATGTGTGTCATGAGCATGGAGGGCGGACCCACTGTACCTCTCCAATACTGATGAGGATGATGAAGATGGGGGGCGGGCAGCAGTTGGCGCGTTCCAGGTATTTGTTGCGGGAGTCTTCTGGAAGCATCCATTTGGAGATGGTCCGCTGGAACTTCTCACAGCACCCCATGTTTCTGTCTTCGCCCGCCTCGCTCCTGAACTCCCGCCCATCTCTGTCCACAGGAAATGGCTCCTGCTCCCGCTCCAGGTCGATGTTCGCCATTGCTGCTGCAGTCCTGCAGAGCCGAGTGCAGATTCTAATGTGACGATTGCGAATGAGAACATATGAGCTCTGGGTCTAATCTAACATGATAAATATCCCAAATGACACGGACACCTGGACAGAGACATATGAAAGGCACCCTGGCTAAAACAGACGTTACAGTCATTTCACATTTATTTTTAGATCTTTTTGTCTCTTTCTGCGCCTTGTTTTTAAGAAATGTGCATGCAGCTGTGGTCATACTGCATCTGTGTGGATTCATTTTGTGTATTAAGTGTACATTTTGTCTTTCTGTGGGCCATTTGCATCACTTTATACAAATTTCTCACTTGATTGTGGTCATTTTGCACTGTTTGTTCTCGCTTTGTGTCTATTTTTGTATCTTTTGTGGACATTTTCTGTTATTATATTGTCTTTTTGTACCATATGTTATGGTTATTTTACTTCTCTTTGTTGAAATTTTAATAACCTTACAACAATAAAACACCCACCAAGTGTCTTCATCTTGATACAAATGATCAAACTACCTAGCAGTACCTGCTATATGACCCCTCTGTTCTGCTTCTGAACCCAACCACAACAGCTTTTACATTTATACTTTTCTATCTCTAGGTGTAATAGGTCATCACTTTTTTTTATGTATGTTTTTATTATTATTCTGTATCTGCTATGCTGAGCAGCCTAAATCAATCATTCTCATTCAGCTCTGTTGCAGATCTGCTGTAATTGTATTGTTCTTTCATTGTTTTTATTCTTTCTGTAACGTTCCTCGCTGGATTGAAAATCTATTTAAAATCTTTATTATTTCTCTTTTAGTCTGAGGTGTCTATAAACCGAGTTAAGCTGCTTACAATACTACATATGATGAATACTTCTGTCATACAATGAGACCTGTAAAACAAAATAAGATACACATATATCTGTGTTTGTATAAACACAACATTAAGTAATCTTTTTGATTTATCCCACAGTGGGAGAATTTGCAGCGTTGCAGTAGCAGACAGCATACACAGGTGGGACAAGGAATAAAGGTAGGTACAATAAAATAGAAAAACGCATACGGAATTAAGTATGAAAAATAGAAATAGGGAAAAATAGAAGTGGAGCAAATTTAACCAGAGAGTTTGCTCTTTTATTGTATTAAAGTTTTTCAAATGTTCATTTGTTTTTACTTGTCTGATGTCTACGTCGTGTTGCTTGTACTATTGTAATAGATGCGTTTGAATGAAGGCAATTCTTCATAGAGACTGTAAAACAATTGAAGCCCTGTCTTGACATTACTTCAGTACAGAAGCGTTTCCTGTTTACTGGGCGTTGTTGTTGAGATTTCTGATTTTGAGGTTGGTGACAATCATGCAGTCTTGAGTTAACCTCGAGTCCAGGCTCCTTTGTCCTGAAGCTCAATGAAATCAACACTTACAGGTTCAGCCTACTCACCTAAACTTTGAACAGGAAGCGTGCTGGTGGCTCCGAGCGCTCCCAAACGCATAAATATCGATCCCACACTAACTTAGTCCAACAGCTCAGACTGAGAGCTGAAAAGGGCCGCGCAGGCTCCTGTCGGCATCAACATTTAACACAGTCCCTCCATGTTTTCAGACGAGCTCCGGAGCCTTCTTCTTCTTGTCCACACTGAACCGTCCCGGTGAGATCGAGACGAAAAAAAAACAACAGAAACCACTTGGAGATAATTATAGTCCTTTCATTGCTTTTTCCTGCTGGAGACTTCCTTCCTCGGCGCAAACAAGCCAGTGATGCTTCCCTCGGTTACAGTACAAGCGACTTCCGTCCGTCTCTGGGGGCTGAACGCTGCGCCGCTAAAAACAAAATAATAAAAAAAAAAAACAGTCTACCTGGTTCCCCGAGCCACACCTGAGCTCAGTGACGACATAACACGGAAGCTCCTCCAGTACTCCCACTTAAACTCACCCCACCTCTACACACACTATGTGGGAATACGCAGACTGCGGGAGGAGACATGGTTTGCTCAGACGAAATATAATAGTTTACACACCGTCCAATTCTGTAAAGTGCAACTCTAGTAATAATAAAGCTGCGTTTCACCAAGGGTCCGCAGGGCGGCACTAGAGTCCACAATTAGAACAGTGCAAACGGTACACTGCAGGTTATTGGTAAAATAAATCTATGTAATAAATGCAATCTACGCTGATTTAACCAGAAAACATAAACTATTCCAACTCAATTCTTCCATGAAAAATTAGCTCAGAAATCTTTTTGATCAGTACAGCAGCTGTAAATATTCCTTGGATCTTTAATGTATTTTCTTCAATATTGTTGTTTTTTCTTATTTATATTTCAGCCCTGCCCTTGTAACATCTAAAGTTCTTCTTGGGGAATCAATCAAGTCTAATCTTTCATTCATTCATTCATCTTCTGTACCCCCTTGTTCCTGTGAAGCGTCGCGGGTCGAGTCTCATTTTTAATTTAATATAAATCTTCTTAACTGGGATCAAACATGGTCAACAACAGTTGTGAATAGTGCCTTAGTTCAATGGGTTTAAATGGTGTGATGTATGAGTCCAGTCAGCAGCACACAATCAATAAAAGAAGTAAATAATCACAAACATAAATTGTTGACAAGGAACGTAGTTTTGGAGGTTTACAGACAACCATTCTTTTCAACTATAAGAAATGACATGACATCCAGACTTATGGCTATTGTGAAGTAAATGTGATTTTAGATCAGGTTTTTGGTGCCCACATAGAGATGGAGCCTCGTATTGCTTTATTTGGGGCCCGATCATTTTTCACATTATCCTCACAGCCCCACATACCGGCTTCTCTTCCCCACCTGGCAAGACGCTGCATCCTACTGCTATTTAAGTCTTTCAAAGCCCCATCCATTTTTCTTATTGGCTCAGTTAGAAAAGATTTTCAGTAAATGGCAGCACTGCAGGATTCTTTTAGGAATTCATTTTCCTCCTTATCAGCTATATCCACAGTAACTTTTATATTCTATTTTTCCCCCTTAGCTTGATGATTATGTGCTGCTAATTGGACCCAAACTTCTTGATATTTAAACCCAAGTCATTTCCCTGTTGTGGTTTTGTTTGTGGAGAAAGGAGAACATCCATAATAATCATTAAATATTAAAAGGTTACTTTATGATACATCTTGTGAGATTACTGCTAGACCGGCCCCTGGTCCTATAGATTTACTTACCTCACAAAAATCCTGATACAGTCTTACATGTGAAATATCAGATACTCCCTGATTTGAAATATCTTTTTTTATTTTTTTAAACTTTAAGTCCAAACCCCAAATGCATTCACTTAACTCAATGAGGGTTTAATGAAAACAAATAAAAGTAAATAAATTATAAGCTGAAAAAAAACGAACCATGGGTGTTTCTGTACAACTGAAACCAGCTTAATCTCTGCTAATGAAGTTCCTAGGAAACTATCAAAAGTTTGGCTACTGTACAAATTGTTCTAAATGGTCTTAACACACATTACATGTGTTGCTGTAAATAAACATCCATCCACAACAGGGCTTTAGTCACAGAACTTTTATTTTTTTCAAAAGGGAGAAAAATCCACATTCTTGGGTAAAGAGTTGTGAGGAGAGGCTGGGGGACGGAGGGGGGGCAAGAAAGGTTGTACAAGGTGAGAAGCAGGAGCTATTAAATACAGCTGCTGGAAGGTTATACAGAATGATTACCAGCCAATAAGCTTTTCTTTTTTTTTTCCTAAAGCGCCGGCAAGAGATTTGACACGCTTTAAGTCAGGATGTCTGGAAAGAGCATATCGACAAGGAAAAAAGGGCAAAAAAAGAAAGCGGGCTTCATACATAGGTCTCTTTCAGATTCTAACTTTTGGCCAGCAGCAATAGTTTTGAAATAGGAAACCAACTTTTGGATTATAAAGTGGATGGCACCCAAACGGTTTGATAAAAGGTGGAGGGGGGGGAGAGGGAGGGGGTGTTAGGGAAATAAAATGTAAATCAATTTGGAAGGAGGCAGTAGAAGAGCAGCCATCTTGTGAGAGGAAGGTAGGATCTCACTGATGCGAGCTCAGGAGACATCTGAAACACAAAACATGAAAAATGAGATCAGCCCCTTGATAAATGACAACATGATTAACTCTGATGGAGAAAACGGTGCTTACAACTAGCAGGCCGGGCTCCGTATCTTCGCATGATCTGGTCTTGTGTGAATTTCACAAAAGATTCGTATTGTTCTGGAAGGAGAGGAACATAGAGGTTAGAGTGTGTGCGGGTGTCCTGGAAACGCCAGCGATGGGTCCACAGGGTCATTTTTAGAACTAGCCTCAAATGATTTGCATCCACAACTTGCATTTCCAGATCTTTTTGTAAAGATCTTTATCCACAATGTTAACACCTGAACAGGAGCACTGCTGAAGCCCGACCGATGTGTAGCAGTTGGTCTAATTCACATTTCTATTGTCAGAAAACAGAACTTTTCTCATAGATTCACATTTCTAGGATAACATCACTTGAAATTAACATTACAGCTGCGTGACAATATCCGTAGTGTGTGTTTGGCCACACTGACATTTCTAAGAAGTTTGAGGCGTCTCTTTAATCTGCAGAGGCAGACTTCTCGGGCATGATGAAGGCATACTGCATCATCTTAAAAAAGGCTTAATTCTCTCTTGTATACTTCACAGTAAATGGGCCCAGCAAACACTGGGGTGAGAAGAACGCCACCTTAGTGCAAAGTAAGGCTCAAAACTACCACGACTTTTTAAATGTAAGCCTCCTAATGTGCGTACAATGAATGTGGTTCTGCTTCAGTAGCTAGACAGCATCACATCCTCTTTGCAGCACATGTGCACTGCAGCTGCCATAATGCAATCTGTTTACAGTCTTGGCATCTAGACGCACATAAAGCCTGAGGAAACTATGGATGCCAGCACTGCAGCCGCTGCATTTTCACTTATAATAAGACGGAGAGTCATGAGCGATGGTGCTGGAAGTTTCTCATCTGCTGTGCTGCTAGTAAAAGAGCTCATGAACCGTGCCATTTTATAGTTTCTAGTGGACTGATTTTTACCTGCAAGTTTTGTGTTAAGGATCTGTTCGTACTCCTCCCGGATCTTCTCCTCGTGGTCTTTGAGCAGGCGCTCGCACAGGTAGCCGACCTGCTTCAGCGTAAACGAGGGCTGGTCCTTCCTTGAGGCACCTGAGGAGGACAAAATGAGATCGCCTATAAAATGGCTGAATTGCTGTCATGACCGGAGCAGCAATACGTCACAGACACGTCCTCTCGCTCTCTCTCCCCTGTAATAGGTGCTCAGCCCGGTGCAGATTTACACCTCTCCTTTATGTCCTATGTCACCTCTGTAAGACCAACAGGGTCACGCAGCACTAATGTGGGCTCTTTCTCAGAGACCAGCCGGAGACAATGTGAGACCGGAGGAAGCTTTGAATTGGTGATTCATCACCCAGCGGTCTGCTATGAGCCAGGTGGACTAAAATGTTTGTAAATCACAGCAGAGGACAGCGGAGTGGGGATGAAGGTTTAACGGCGAGGCTCAGAAACCAAAAGAGGCCCGTTTAGTAACAGTGCAATCATCTGTGAGACAGTCCTGCAGAGAATCAAACAGCACAGCAGCCTCTGGCCTCTGGCTTGGATTACATCTTCACACACGAACCTGCAAACTGCCCATCTGTCCCTGTGGCACAGAGGACAGCAGACCCAAAAGGCAAATAAAATAATAGAAAAGAAATAATTAAAAGGAAATATGGACTCAAACTATCCAATCAGATCTCTTCCACATCTTGTGTAAGGAGCCAGGGTATATTTTGATTTTGAAAGTCTTGAGTGTACAGATGGCTTTGTCACCCGTCAGTTACCTGGAGCCATTTAATAGTTTACAAATGCTTTTTTCTCATTTGGAGTTCCATCTGAAACACAATCACTACATCGAACAGTATCCTGAAAACTTGACTATAAAGCACAAATATTAGTTCATTGCAAAATTTCAAACTGAACTCACATGAGAAAGACATCTCCATTACAGTAGTGGGTTGGATCTGGACGGGACAGCTACAAATCTTTAACAAACACATCTGGAACGAACCCAGACTGCCTGCCCTTGTGATGGTTTTGTTGAGCAGCAGCAGCAGCAGCAGGCTGCCTCTTGAGACGACTTCTTGTTTGTAATTTCTGGACTAATGCTCAGTCTTAAATCTAGCTTACAGAGACATTTTTGGGTTTCTTTGATGTTCTGGATGCCACTTCATGTTGTTGGATTGCTAACCAGAACAAAACAAAGCAGTCACATTATTGGGTCACCTCCATCTCAAACACAAACGACCAGAATCCTTGTATTCATTCAGAAAGAGACAATGTTGATGTACTCAACAGAAGAACAAAAGAAATCCTAAAACTCTACACACAGCCCTGGTTAGATGGTGTGACGGCCGCAATAGTTCAAGTGGCACCTACAGTTACCATTATAACGGTACGAGACCGGAAGACATGGCTTCTGAGGGGTATTGCACAAAACTAGGATAAGGGATTAAGCTGGGATATGTTGATTATCTGAAGGCTAAATTATCTCTGATTGGCTACTTCAGCCGGGATAATCAACATATCCCGGCTTAATCCCTTATCCTAGTTTTGTGCAATACCCCCATGGACTCAGAGCCTAAATAAAGCGTTTACAACCATTTACCTGGTGGAGAGCTGGGAGCACTGAGGGAAGAACTGGGGCTGGGGGCGTCACTGGAGCTACAGGCCTCCGTCTGGTTGAAGGCCCCTTCCAGCTGCCGTCGCCTCTGGATCCGGCTGTACTTCTCACGGAGGTTCTGGAAGATCTGCTCTGTAGGGAGCAAAACAGGAACAAGGTCAACAGACAAGCAGGACACAGGTCACACACTAACAGATGTTTCAACTGCTGGAAAACTTGGCACTATGAACGGTGGTCCCAAGGGTCTCTCAAAGAAAAAACATTTGAAGTTCTTTAAATATCTTCTAACATGCAACCCAAAGGGTCTGGTGTGACGCTCCATTTCTTTTAGCAAAATAAAACTACAAAATTGTTGCAGCAATTGTGTGCTTACCAGCTATTCACTACTGGAATAAAATTAACAGCAACTACAGACCACTTTCCTTAAGTCTAAAATGCCTCCTTCCAAATCTAAACCAACCGTGCTCAGTGTATTCCTGCATGGGCTGGGACTAGTCACAACATAACGTACATCTACACTCACTTCCTGTGTATTCTCTCTCTCAACTAACGTGAGGCCGAAAAGAAGAAGACAGGATGCAGTGATGTGCACCAACGGCCGACATTTCATCTAGAGACGTAACCAACGCATGCACGCACACAAACACAGCTGACACACTTTCTGATCTTGTGACTATTATCACTTTCACTTCTCTTTCCAAGTTTTTCAGGGAGTCAGAGTCCTGCCAACAAGGCCACGGCTGGTGGGAGGGCTCAGGGATAAGCCGCTACATAGATCACATTCTTCGGCTTCAAGGAGACTTTTTTTTGTTCTTATGATGCCTTTTGTGTATATGTCAAGTAAACAGATTTGTCTCAGAGCAGCTGTGTCATGATAAGCAGCCCATGAAGACGGTGGAAAACATTACTTTGTTCAATACATCAAATAACCGATTAGCGTTTCATGACTCTGGGGTGTCCGTGTTAACCATTTGCTGCTTTTTTTGGTTTTACATTTAATATTTCTGGGTTCGATGTCTGCTGATGCTCTGTAATTGTGATGACAAATAAATAAAACTGATGGAACATGTGCACAAACCATTGTGTTTCCTCCTTAAAATGAAACCTATACATCCCTGCCACAGCCCAAACATGGACCAAAGCCTGCTCACAAATCTATACATGTTATTACACAGTTTAAAGAAAAGTCCTGGAAAATAACAAGAGGAAAACACCCTGGCTTCAACCTGCACTGAGACCAAATGCAGAAGCAAGAGCTTATCTTGCTTGATTTAAACAGGGAGTAAAGTCTGTGCACATGCTGCACCTCTATCTGGGGAGCTGTGCCTCATTTATCTTGGGTGGGGGGAGAAAGTGAGAAGCCACGCTGCCACCTCAGCCTGCTCATCACTAAGCTTGTTTGGACTGGTGAGTAAAACAGGATTTTCTCCACAAAGCATGTTAAGGACGCCGCATTGCTTACAGTTATCCATTACTGAAGTGGACCCCGGTCTCGTTGCTTATGGCCTGGCCTCTGAAACATCGCCAGCATTATCAACACAACGCCACAATCTGGAGGGCTGTGTTTGTTTAGCTACTACTAAAACAGACCATGTTACTCCAGGGAGAACACCATTATCTCGAAGCAACAGAGGGGCTGCAATTTATTAGCTGTTTAACTTTGAGGATCTTTTGGTCTTTTCAGTTTTCCAATACACTAAAACCCTTGTGTTACAGGCTTTAGCCTGGATTTCATGCCACTTACATGAAAAACATCATAAACATATACTTTAATGTAGATATCCAAATGAAAGGTCATCAGTGCAGGACCTTTTTAAGTCTAATCCGATTGCTTTTGTAATTTAATTATGTACCTGATTGGAGACTAAATATATACTTAAAACAGGTGAGATAATCTGTAATAAATCTGTGCTCCCAGTGATTAATCATATTCTATTCATTTGATAAGCCCAGTCTCAATCTAGTGGTCAAACTAATTTAATAAAATCATTACTGTGCATTGATGCTAATCGGACAACACCTTGAGGCAGATCAAATTTGATCATGACACGCTGGATATGCATTTTACCCGATAAGAGATTATATCAAGAGAAGATCATTTTGATGCCAACTGCGTCAACTAATGTGGTGAAACACAGTGAAAGAGCTTCGTCGCTTGCTCAGCTCCTCCAAAAACATCTGTTGGGTGAAGAAGTGGGCTAATTAAGGCTTGTCAGGGTTTCAAATAATAAAGGGGGATTTTGCGTGAGCAGAAGATGCATGCTGAGCATTCTAAACACCTCCGCTCAACAATTTCCTGGGGGAAACCCTGTCTTAGAAAAAAAAAAACTCAATGCAACTGTTATTAAAACAAAACAGTACAGATTTGTGAGAAATCAAATGAAAACTAACATTTAGTAATGTAATCCTGGGTAATTTGAATTTAGAGTTGAGGTGAGCCAACTACAGCCAACAAAGGATATACCTGCATTTCTGCATAAATGTTTCTGACTAAAGGTAGAGAAAACAGAAGTCATCACTTTTCTTGGATTCATTGGAATGACACGTGAAAACCATCACCCGCTGCATGTCACTTCCACCTCTGCCAGCTACTAGTAGCTCAACAGTGGGCGTTGCCTGGCAACAATGGCCCCACCACAGCCAGGCTAAGCAATCAATTACAGGGACTTCCGGGAGCCAGGGGAACACAGTGGAGAAAGCCTCAGCTAAAAGGCTTAGGCACAGGCCAAAGAGTGAATGCAACAGGAGATCGGCCAGATAAATTGGACACGTTGGTGGAGAGAAAACAAAGCTGACTCATTCCTTTTCACCATCTACTGCTAAAGGATTGTGGAGGGGGAGGTGGGTTTCAAATGTCCCAAATGCCAGGAAGTAGGTTGTGATGTATTGCAGGTCAGTTTAACGGTGCCCTTGTGCAGTAAAGAATGCAAAGGCTGTGCACAACAGTTTGGGGGACTAGAAACTGAATGACTGACTACCAATAAGCTTGCTACAGACGAGGGAATTTGCTCATGTAATGTTTGTTGATCAAACATCAGAGCCCTGACTTTTCCCTGCAAAATTAAGCTAAAAATAAGTTGTGCTCAAAATAGTCCACAACAGAAACCTCATCTAATATTTTGCATGTTTTTTATAAAATAGCTTACCAGTCCTTCTTACTATTGATACAGTGCTATGAAATAGTTTTTTGGAGGAAATAAGTGAGTGATCTTTAACTTCCATGCAGAAATCCATCGTTGATCTGTCCCCCAGACCAGAGTGCCAACTGTGCAGAAGTCAAGACAGTCCAGCGTTTTAGGTAACACCTCCTCTGAAGGCACTAGCCTCACTTGTCATCTCAGGGGATGTTACCAAAGCGAACGCCCAGACAGGCAGCACAGAGGAAAACAGAGTAGGTGATTCTATTTACATTATGAAACAATTACCTAAAGATACCTCTGCAGAGTCAGATCCTGTGTCTCACCCGCACAGTCTCCACAAGCGAACGTGACTAGCTGGAAAGCCTGAGCGGTTAGAGCTTGGTGGGAGGGATGACAGCTGACCTTTTGCAAAATACAAAACTGCTTTCACTTGGCAAACCACATCAGAAAGGCAGGCTTACAATGCCACTCCCACAAGAGGGGCCTCTTTCAGTGAAGGTGTGCATAATGCCAGGTATCCGGGCCTCATGTCTGAAGCAGACAAACGTACATGGCTTCAGCCCTGCAGCTGCTGTGTACTAATTCAGGTAGGATGACAAGCAAGGCACACGAGGCCCGTTAGATTCTTAACATAATGTTCAGGTTAGATAAGCAATGTTAAACCAGACAACCAGAAGAATACTGATCTGAATGATTCATTTGCATGTTACTATACCACACGGACAGCTGTCTGCAGATGCAACAAAAAAAGATTGCACAAATAAATTGAGCAACAAGGAGGGGTAAGTCATCGCCTCCAGGCTTCCTCAACTACATGCATCTGCCCTGTATGTTCTCTGAAATGAAAAACTCCAAATACATCATGCACCTTTGTCAAAACAAAATGAAAGAAGCAATAAATGTCATGAGGCCGTCTCCATCAACACTTACAATACATCTAAAAGAATGCAAAGCAAACCTCTTTGCACCCCTGGCATCAACGTGCAAGGACATGCACCATGGGGCACAAAAAACAGGAACAAAGACCCTGGTTGCCCTTTGTCTTAAACAAATAGTACTGCAAATACACTGGGTAAATTGGGACTCCTGAAGTTTACCATGTTAATGACAACAATGTAGCTGACAATTTGGTTTCATTTTTTTTTCCAGGTACCATGCATTTTTCCCCTCCTCCACATGTAAACGTTCCATGAAAAACACCAAGTGAAATCTAATCCAAGGAGCACAGCTTTAAGAAGGCATGCAGACAGAGCAATGACATATAATTGGCTATAGTCCTGGCCTAATAAAACACATAAAATTAATATCTCTAATATTTATAAAAAAAACAAAAAAAAAACAGGGATACATCTGTACTTGTTTTATTCATTTGCAAGCTATAGATTTGTCATAATTAAAATTAAAAAAACTTTTTTCTAGTATGTTGTGCTATATTGAATGGATTAATAATGGATGGCGTTAACTTTACTATAGGTTGGATTGAATCTTGTAATTCTCTGTTTGCTGGGATGAAATAATCTTACAATTCAAGAACCTCAAGCAATTTTTAATAACAATCAAAAAAGGAAGAGGATTAAGACACTGCCGTCAATCTGACAAATCGCACTGACTGGCACACTACAAAAAGCCAGTGGACTGCAGTGGAGACAGCTAGGTAATTATCTAGTATCTACTCGTGCGCCCCACAGCCGTCCAAGCTCACAGTGGAGCTCACATTTTCAAGTGAATGGGAGAGGAGAGTGCACGCATAAAGGAAATGAACAATGCCTTCCAGGCCTGAGGAGGAAAAAAGACATGGTTGTGGTGCAGAATGGTAACCCCCACCTCAATGCGAGACAATTGTGGCACTAAAGCCAAGGAACATTACCCAGGCAGCTCCTAATTAACAGGCTGCTGCTGTGATGCCATTTGTCTAGCTGAAGCCAACAGGCTTGATTGTTACCCAGGTGTTAAAGCAGGATCTTTTGTTTAATCGTGCAGATTCAAGTTTAACTAAACACATTAAATGGTTTAAACATAACATATAATTAGAATAATACAACAATACTGTACGTGGTATTTGAATTGCCTACAGTGAATCCAATATTTTCATGATCAAATCAACGTTAGCCAAAGTAAGCTAGCTCAGCCAAGAATAGACATGGCAAGACGTCACAAGCGAATACTTTCAGACTTTTAGTGAATACTGATTTATTATAATCGGTAATGTGAGCTGTGGCGCTAACTTAGCAACGACATTCCCCTTCCTGGCGTTAGCTAAGGTAGGCTAACATTTAGCCTCCAACCCCCATTCTGATTCTCTCAAGAAGCTAGCTATCCATTCCACTCCACCCAAACCCCCTCCCCCATAACACCCACCATGAAACGCAGAAAAAGCAGCAAATCTGGTTTAAATCTATACCTGGTGTGAGCCTGTGTTCGCCCCCAATGGCCGTCGGAGACATCGAATGCGACGGGCTGTCGACTGGGGGACGGAGGTTGCATCTTTGCGGCGACGGAGTGCTGGGAGTCCCCGGTAGTGGATTGCACCTTCTCCGCTTGGGAGACTGAGGGCTGAGGAGGGCCTCGAACTCCATCGACCGCTTTAACGTAGCTCCGCAAGCCATGTTAGCTAAACAAAAACGGACAAAAATTAAGTTGGAGAAAAAAATACCCACAAAAGCTGGGGTTTAAAGCTCGTCGGTTCCTCGTTTAAAGTCCCTAATTTTTTCCTCGCCTTTCTTCTCCTCCACAACAACGGATTTTCTTCTGAGTAGTAAGCCAACAGCCGACCCTGCCTGCCGAATTTTTAAAACGTCACAATGGCAGGTCGTACCAAAGCAGGAAAGAGGGGGGCTTTCAAATATTAACAACACATTGTTACGTTACCTTTGAGGATTTCAGTGACAATTTTTATCTAAATTTGTATTTTCTGATGTACTGCCCACGTATTATTGGAATAAACGGTGACCTTGTTTTTTCAGATGTGTTTTTAACGCCGCGATTTCCGGCCGACCAACCCGATTGTTGTTGTTGATCGCTTTTCCGTTGAACTCAAACTGAAGGTTCACGAGACGTCTGGTGGCGACCATCAGGTAAATCAGGTAGATTAAAAGTGAACTCCAGGATTTTGTTACACTCTCCTCTGGCAGTAAGCAGATTTAGTTATTTATTTGTTTTCTATCAACAACCTGTAGCTCCCACATAGATTTTTTTCCCCCTGTATATAAACCTTAAGTTTATAGTTAAATCATTGACGTTTATTAGCTGGGCAAATAAGTATTAACCAGTCCTGTCTGCATGTACAGGGTGACCTGGGTTAATTTTGCGTTTTATTATCAACAATATTTTTAGGGCGCTTGCCTACATTATACTGTTGGTGTGAAGAGGAACTGAAGATGTACACGGTGTGTAGTCTGTTTTCTTATATGAGCTTCCTGTGTATCATAGAAGCTCTGTTGCAACTGATGACGTCAAACCAATTTTGCAGCAATTTTGACCAAGGAGAGAAAATGTTATCTTTTGTAATTGTTTAAAATAATGACTTTTTCACTGTATTTCATTTCAATACTAGTTAGGCTATGTGTTGCCTCTGGGTCACCTTGTGCCTCAGGGAAATATTCAGCAGAATGATTGAATTAAATTTAGTGTCATCTCATAAAACTGATGCAGCTGTCCTAAAATTTCACATTTTCCTCCTCTGCTGTGTTCTTTAGATTGTTGATTACTTTTCTGTTTACTATCTACTCGTTTTTGAAGCTGTTGAATTTTAGAGATATAGGTATTTAAATAAAACGTTCTCCAAAACCTCACTTCATTATAATCTTCAGAATGTATTGCAGAGCTGCTGTTAGTTTTAAATGGGTGTATTTTACATGAGATTGTATCTTTATGTTGTTATTATTTGAGCACGGTATGTATAAAAATGCGGTTTCCCCCCTTCTCTCTGATCTGCCAGGTATTCTGCTATAGTGGTGACACATAATAAACCTTTTCTTCACTCATTTTTTGCTAAAGATCACAGATGAGTACATTTTACTCATGGAGTTTGCTCGAAAACAAATATATAAGGAGTCAATACATAGTGAGTCCAAGGGTTTTTAATCAGTTCATATGATGTAAACAGGAATTCTGAACACTCAAAACCACAATCTACGAGCAACATGTCTTTTAAGAGCTATATGATTGTCTATTTCTGTTACCTTGTGCGCGCCCATGACCACAAGTGCACGATAATGTGTGCTCCACTGCAGCTGGCATTTGTTATTTTAGCAAAGACTGTTCTAGTGTCTATGCTTGTTCTCTTCCTACCATGTGCCCCATTCACCTCGGCACGCTGCTTGGATTCACGCAGTGAGCATTGTGTGAAATTCTCCTGTGCGTGGGGCTTTTTGTGGGGTCCTGGCATTCATTCTGCAGCCAGAATAGGCAACCCACGAGGTCGTCTCTTTCCTGCCTGCTCAAATGTAAAGACGCAGATAACAACAAATCCACATTTATAATGCGTTGTAGACAAAAGACAAAAGGTGAGCAGTTCGGTCCACAGGACACAGTATTTCATAGGTATGAATGTTTTAGAGAACTGTGGTAGCTTCATCTCACTTTAAAATAAAACCCAACACACACTAAGCATTTTGCTTGCTCTAAGCCAGTGCAGACCAACTACAAAATGTAATATGAAATCAAAAATGAAATCCCAGTATTTGATATTTTCTACTTAATTAGTGATAGAATGTTTCTTGTTAATAAGTAAAATACAATATGTTGCATGTTTACATTCAAGACTTATGGTTTGATAGTCATTTCCACATTAGTTCTGTTCAGAAAGGCCTTTAAAATATTCTATGCTAGTGCTGACAATTTGATGTCAAGAAATACTACTCTTCTCTGATTAATTCATCGTCAGTGAGGATTCCTGTGACGTCTGTATTTACATTGTGTTATTCGTGTTCACCTCCAGCAAACTCCCATAAGTTAATAACTATATTGCTACTTGTTTCTTTCACTTCTGCACCGCCTTCATTTTGTGATGTTCAGCTGCTGATTGTTCACCACTTCTGAGATGGAGTTGAGTCGGGTGGTTCTGACTCTGGGCCCCTCATCCTCACTGAAGCCAGTACAGTTGTTGTCTTCTACAGAGGGTAGTCTATGGGTTAAGTCCTCTGTAGAGTCTTTGCACCTCACAATTTCCCACATCCTTTGTAGTGACTGCAGGAGAGCAAGTCGTAGCTCTCTGCAGCGCAGGGCGTACAGCAGTGGGTTGATGGCAGAGTTGAGCAGGCAGAGGGTGCTACAAAAAGCAAAGGCCCTCAGTTGTTTAAGGGTCAGGATCACAGAGACATCAGCTAGCATAAAGGAGAGCGCAGGAAGCCAGCAGCTCACGAGTATGAGCAAAATCAACCCAAAAGTGCGGGCAAGCCGAATGTCCATCCTCATGCGGGCCTGACCTGTCCCTGTGGCTCCCTGGAGGCTGGTCATGGAGGATTCGTGGCGGTGGGCCTTCCACAGGATGAGAGCATATGCCGCTAATATGAGTGCTAGAAGCACAAGGATGAAGCTGGTCCAGCAGGCCAGATAACCTTGGCTAATGTAGGGAAACAAGCGTGAGCAGGGTGGGGTGAGCCCTGTGGGACACCTCCACCCCATCAGAGGCAAGAAGGAAAGGAATAAGGTGGTGCTCCAGAGAATCAGAAGGCTGAGCATAGCTCTGCGGCGGGTCAGCAACACTTTGTAGCTGGAGGCTTGGTGGATGCAGAGGTATCGGTCCAGAGCAGTCAGCAGTAAACTCCCCACTGAGCTAGTGAAGGCCATGGTGACACCACCTAATTTGAAGAGGTACGCAGTGGGACCGTCGCTGTGGCGAAAGAGGTGAAAGTCCAGGAAGCTGGTGGTGAAGAAGCAGCTGGCGAAGACATCAGCCAGAGCTAAGCTGCCAATGAACAGATAGGATGGACGCTGTCGCAGGGTGACCGTGGTGGCAATCACCCCCAACACAAGAGCATTTTCCAGCAATGTGAAAGGCCCTGCCAGGAAACAGATGGAGCCGATGGCTGTCTTCTCTACATCAGTCAGGACCATGTAGCATTCCAGATCCTTACAAGACCTGTTAACTGGGAGAAAATCATTATCATAGTAGACCACTGACACAACTGACACTATAAATGCATTTGAATTGACTTATCCATGCATATTTTAAATTTATTGAATGATACATACCTATTGGCGATGATGCATTCCCTTTGGTTACTGCAGGCTGTAAAGGAGTGGAAGTCTCCCACGTCTCCATTTCAACTATATATGTGTATGTGTGTATGAATATGAGGAAGTAAAAATTTTGAATGTGTTTTCTTTTCAGTAGAAACAATGAATATGTCTGGAGCAGAACACATGCAACTATATAATGTCACAAACAGGAAGAATGAAATGTAGGTTTCATTCACATCAGTGTTTGGAAACAAACCTTAATTGTATATGTTTTCACATTAACTGGACAAGACAGGCAACTTCCTGTGGAGAAGCAAATAAAGTAGAAAATTCTTTGTCAATATTGATCCCGGGGCTTAAGAGGAACATTAACATTTGTGAAACAGGACAGAAAGTCATTTGGAGGTCAGAGCAAACAGACGACGATCATTACCGTGTGATCTGATGATGATATTGGAGTGATAGTTGCCTGGTATTTGCAAAGCTATAAACTAATTGTTGCTCATGGACCTAAGTTAATGTAAAAATCCAGCCCGGTTCATGATGTGTTCACGGTCCAGCAGATATCTTGTAAATACTGAATCCAGTATTTGTGAATGTCATTAATATTTGAGCATCCACAAGAATGTACTAAAGTTTCTGTAGGACAGTAAACAATACTTTCGTTTTAATTAAGTCATCTTTAAAAACCTGGTATTTGGTTCACATTTTTCCCCTTCTTTGGATGCAGTGTTATATTGTTAACAGCGGAGATGAACAAAACAGGATGCTCCTGGTGTGGTATTATAATATTTAAAATGAAGACTGCCCCCCAGTGGAAACAGAGGGGATTGGCTCTTAACGATCAATCAGTGGGTGAAGGTCAGCACAATCCTCCTGTATGCAATCAATAGATTAAACTGATGGTAGTGTGCTAAGCTGATGTGAGAGGATTTGACTAAAGTAAATAACGCTCGAGTGACCACTTTTAACTGGAGCGGCTTGAATACGAGTTGTTTTTTTGTTTTGTTTTTTACGTACACAGGAAATGTATATAAATCCAAATAATCTCAGAGAAGAATGTTCAAACACCAAAAATATACATTAACAAAAACATTCAAATCGATCAACAGACTAGATGTGACTAAAGGGAATAAAATAGTTTTTACCCTCACTCTTTACCCCGTTCATATCACATATGACCCTAGCTTATTAAAAGCATAGGAAATATATTGGAGCAGAAGAGGTGAAAGTATATTACTCTCCACAAAGCCCCATAGCAACTCAAAGGACAATATTTCTCAATACAACTATGCACTATTTGGGCGCATACACTGTGGATATTACACCACTTCAGGCTTTTCCTCCCTCATGGTGAAAATCTCAACTGACACACCGCTCTGTCTCGAATCTTGAGAACCAGCCGTCCTTGAGATGATTGCCTCTCCCAGGAAGCAGCAGCGCAGAGTGCTGCACCCCTGAAACTTTATTTATAATAAAACATATACAAGCCCTCCATTTGAGTGTAATGTGGTAACGTGCACACTGAAATATCACGTGGCAATAACCCCTTGAGTCACTGTTGCACCCTACCACCTTGTTTCAAAATATCGTGAGCCTGTTATTTGAAATCTGTCTCAGCAGAAAACGGAGGATTTATGAAATGGGTCAAAATGGTCAGAATTACTGTCCACACACCGAACATATTTAATACTTTTAAATATAAAGTATTAAAAACCACCAGCTCAAAGTGAGATTTATAAATCACCATTGTTTGTTTTTTTATAATGAAGCAACCTTTTAAGAGCTTACCTTATGTTCTCCCTTGACAGAGGTTAGGTGATCTGATTTGCTGACCCTCTCACCAGCTGAACAACTGCAACAAGACCGCACAGACCTACAGACCTGAGCGGTGGCAGAGTGAGAGAGTGAGGGGACAAGATAAGGAGGGAGGTTGTGGTGACAGGAAAGAGAGAGAGACAGAGAGAGAGAGAGAGAGAGAGAGAGAGAGAGAGAGAGACAGGGGGGGCGGAAAAAAGACATCAAAATGTGCTCTTTTGAAGTGTTATGGCAACAGCTGGAGTCTGTGATGAAATTAAAATGGAATTCCTCTTTGTTAAATTGGCTCACACCGATTTCCATGTGTGTTTACATGCAGAAGTAGGGAGAAATACAGTGATCATACATGTACAAGGGTCCTCCATGAAAAACAGAGTTTCAAGGAGAGATGGTGACCTGGACTCTGGGGAGGAGAGCACTCACTGTTAAGAAGGGGTTACAGGGTGTAAGATGCTAGGTGTGAAAAGCATGTTGATAAAAAAAGGAGGAAAAGCACATCATACCATGCATTAGATTCTTTAAAAAAACAAACAAACAAACAAACAAAAACAGATAGTCTATTAAATATATTATCACATAACTAAATTGAAAATATTGTTCCATTATTTTGTTTCCCAACATCAGGGATGAACTTTCCTTGTCAAGGAAAACGTGTCTTCCTATTGGATTATTCCTGTTTGTGCTGTAACGCTTTTTCCTTCCCTCTCTTTGGCTGATTACTTTCCACTCATCTTCATTTGAAAGACAGTATCTACCATCACACAAGCAAATGCTGCATCCTTCCTTTATGGTATTTTTAAAACAAGGATTACAGTAACAACTGATTCGCATGCCTCTTGTACATTGGAAGGATTGGAGATATAATAGGAATTGCTGTTTGAATTATATCTGCTTATTAGTTTAAAGTGTGCATTTGAACAGGAGATGTAAACAAGCTGTTGTGTTCTTGCCATCACAATAAATCTGACTGGCCCTCATGCCTTCCCTCCACTGTGTTCACCCTAATCATCATCATCACCCTAATCAACCATTAAACAGATAAAGAGTATGTATGTACATGAACAGGGCTTCATTTAAAATGTAAAGGATTATTTTTCTTTCATATTCCGCAACAGCATTGTTAAAATGTCAGCACCTTCTGCAGCTGTGCATCCAGAGGCAGGGTGATAGTGTAATACTGCTTACAGTGCAACAGGGGGCAATGGCACGCAACCCTGGCTTACTGGACACTGTGAGTGGATAGGCTATGAACTGATAGAAAGCTGATACTGACGGGTTAAAGGTTTATGGGTTTATTATTTTTCATAGACGCAAATGCGCCAAGCAGTCTGCTCAGCAATTAAGGTCATTTAATTTGGCATGAGCGCCTCAGGTCAAAATAAAGTATATTCATTCACTAACAATTTAATCACGATGTACCTGGGGGCAGTCTGAAATGAATTCTCAATCTATTTTAGCTTCTCAATTTACTGACTCAATAACACATAATCAGTAACTGGGACAAACAATTATCTCAAATCACATGACGAAAGAGAAAAGAACGGAATGGTGATTTGTAATTTGTGTATGTTCATGTAGTTTTCAAATACGTTATCAATTCATAAACAAAGACAAATAAACGCCCAGTAAAGAGCCAGGGCTGTCTTGTGCACTGGCCTTGTCCTCTCCTCCTCTGACTTGATGCATTCATAGGCCAGAAGGTAGGAAATGTGATTAGCAGCAGACAGCACAGCTTCAATAAGATTTCTTCTCAGTCACTGTCTGTCCAGGTGCAGCAGGAACACAACACACAACAGGACACGCTAAAGCCTGAAATGCTCAATTATCTGTCGAGCTACATCATCCTGTTACACAATCCCTTTTTAGAAATCACCCCGGACACAAACATCAGGGCTGGCCTTGCAGCTGCAGATTGATTCGGCTTGAATCCATTAATCAAATTTCCTCTCCTCATTTCCAGATTGCCAGACCTTCGGAGGGCTGTACCAGATCACTGACGTGAAAAGCACAAGAAAAAAATTGAATTACTTCGTACTAAATGCTTTAATTATGCTTAATTATTTACTTTGGTTCTGGTTAAATGAAAGGATTGGATTCTAAATATGGAGATTAAATGGGGAAAATGAAAACAACTGATGTACGCAGACAAATCTAAACTTCAAACAGCCGGCATGTTTTGCTTCCTACATGTTTTTGCTTGTCCCATTTGGCATTTATACACTGCAATTCGGACTTTTTGTGTTTGCACTATTCGCAGGTTACATTTCAAAGCAGTGCTAAGTACTAGCAGTTTCATGACTGAGTTCGACTTCTACTCTGGAGTTACACTTTAAATACGCTTTAATTAGAGCATGGTGACACTTCTTTCTGGAAACTGTCCGTGAAAAGTGTTAGTTAAGTGAAGACCGACAATTTAAAGTCTTGATGTTTTATAGTGTACATGTTTTTGAAAAGTTTTCCTCATATGGTCAAGTCAGTTAAGTCAAATGAGTTGTATATAGGCTGGTGGAGCATGAGAAATGAAATGCATATGACACCTTCAGTCTTTAGACCCTTGGATGTGTGAAGGAAATGTACAGACGGTCTTTCCTTCCTGCTACTGCTGCTGAGAACTCCTAAAATGAACGATATATCTGTAATTTGTTATATCTTTGTCATCTCTGCATGCTGTCACAAACTACAATTTCCCCATTGTGGGGCAATTAAAGGTTTTCTTATCTTATGTTATTCAAGATACTTTATTGTTAATTTCTCGATACGTTCACAACATACAGAAAAATTAAAAAATGTTTCTCTCTCTTTCTCACATAATAATAAATAATAAATAAAAGAAAAAGAAATACCTAAATATCTTATCTTAATAAACACCTACAAAACCCTTTAACGTATAACTGCCAAAAATATTGGGCTAAAAATACTGAAATTGATATCTGAAAGTGTCTGCTACATGTGAGATTCAGAGCTCAGAGCTTCCTCAAGGTTAATAACCAAAATCATAAAATTCCTAGAAGAAAATACTTGTCTTCAACTGACCTGGACTGACATTCAATACATACAGCAACAATCCAGCCCTGCAGCCCTTTCTTATATAACTGCATTGGTTATTTTACCTTCTTAGTTGACTGTGGTCCTGACTTGTACTATTCCAGTATCCTGCCTTCTAATGTACTGTATCTAATGCATTGTTGTCTGTATTTCAGTTTTATTTGATTTCCGTAATGTAAATTATGTTCCTTTTATTGGTGTGTCAACTTCCCTTTCTCTCATGTCCACAGATTGAGAAAAACACATTGCAGAAGACAGAGAGGTTTCATTTGAATGTGTTTTCTGGGAGGACAAAAGGTCTTGTTGCTGAGATGCGTGAAACTGTCTCTTCCCCCGCTTCTCTCTGTGTGGGTGTGTTTCACACGTTTCAGACCATTCAAATACATGTGGAAAAACCCCAGCTGGACATTTACTTCAGGCCATTAACACCCAATATGACCATCCAACCAAGAGAGGCCATCTATGTTTACAGAAAACCTTCTGAATTTTCCATTCAACTTTCCAGCCGTGCAGTACGTTCACTCTCTGCCTCCTGTTTACACTGCCTGACTGTACAACCAGTCAAATATGGCGATTCCTCCGCCTCCTATGTTCTGGGCGACCTACAGAAACTTCCCAGTGACCTACTTTCCATACATAGATGACTCTTGATGGGCACGGCCCCCGTTCAAAGGTTGCTTTGCTGTGGGGAGTGTCCTTCCATGGCCTCCAGCACTGGCTGGCAAACACTGTGTTGCACAACCACCAAAAATACAGACACTTTAAACATGGCATGTCAAGTTGGCCATGGACTTAGATATTAGTTAATCAGTCTTGCCAGTTGTTTTTATTGTTTAGACTTAGACCTGCACACTCCATGAAACCTATGTGGGGAGATTTTGTACTGTGACAAAAACGTTGAACATCCTTGCATTTTGAAAAACAAAGTTTAGAGTATTTATTTCAGAAGGTGAACAATACAAAAATTCAAAAGTATACAAAACACACCTAAAGTACACAGAAACTTTTTTCCACACCGTCTGTATATATCCTACCTGTTTCTACCTGTTACATAATTTTCTTACCTATCATGCCTATACTCTATTTATGTGCACTGAGACCAGCATGGAACCAGAGTCAAATTCCTTGTACATGTGTGCATACATGGCCGAGTAAGCACACTCTATTTCTAATTATGACTCTGTAGGATACAATATGGTAAGATACTGTTCAAATAATAAAAGCAAAACAACAAAGTGATGTAGGTCAGCATGACAATTTATTTGTTTTTAAAGTAATCCAAACCCAGATTCAGACAATTTTCAACCGTTCTACTTTCTAAAATTGCTTCAATTTATTTATTTATTTTAAATTAAGCAGTGCCATATTGTGCTTTTACAAACGTTTGCTCTCAGTGGTGCCGTGGTTAATTCAGCCAAAACATCGGGGGAAGGAAGATTCAAGTTAACAACCTGAAATGACTTGTCCATATGTTGCTACAGATTTATGACAATACGGTGTTTATATGGTGCAGTTTTACATCTCTGAATTAGGACTTTGTCTTCAAGCTGACACACCAAATGAAGACATTGTGACTCCCTTTCCCTTGTGACTCCGTAACAGTTGTGACTCGTGGCTCTCTGAAGGTGTTCTGTGGTGTCTGGCAACATAATGTAGCTAGCGGGGGAGTTTGGGTCCTATGGGTGGATTGAAGGGGGGCTCTGTGGATCATCCCACAAATACTTGATATATATATATAGATATCTATATCTATATATATATCTATTTATATATATATATATATTGATCACACCATTTTGTGTCAGGACTCTTCAGGACTCCACCAGTCAAACGGGGTTAAATTGCTTTGTTTTTGTTTTATCAGCAGGACAGCTGAGATGGGGGGATGGGTAGCCCACAGACAAGAGCTGCTGTGTGTTATTACAGCCTGTTGCAGCTGTTTCGAAGCAGCACAACAGGTTTCACCAACCGAAGCAGGAACTGTTGAAACCAACAAAAGAAAGAAAGAAAAAAAAACGTTTCCTGTAGAAGAAAACGTAAAAAACAAAACTGAGGACGTGTTTACCTTGTTGAATCAGCGTAGCTGTAGGCATTACATAACCATGAACTACATCTCTTGCTACATGAAATCTTCATGCGAAGTTTTATGTAACAATGGAGTCATTTCCTGCACAGCACAACATGAAACAGTGAAGTTCTGCCAATCGAAAATGGGTATAGTTTACTGTTATTTTCTCACTTCTCTCAGGAAATACCCGAGCTCCAACAAAGGACATGAGAGGAGGATCAGCGATTGACGTCACCAGTCTGGCAACAGGCGTCAGTGCGTCTGCCTCCCTTCGCTGATAGGTCGATCACTCCGCACTCGGCACCTGATTGGTTAGATCTGGGTTAGAATGGACTACATATCTCCGCTGTGGGGTCCATTTTGTTGCAATTCAGATTCGGTAGAGGGGAAGTGGCGCATTTGCGGCCACTTCGTTTCAACATCACCCAAGCTTCGAAGGTGACGGATTTGTGTAGGAAATATAGCTCGCTGTGCTTCCTACCTAGTCCGCAGCAGGATTTCAGAGGCTAACCATTTATGTATTTTTTTCTGACGAAGGGCTTCAACAACCAAGCCTGAAGAAGTCGGTAAGAAAAGCAGTTGTTTGCCTCGTCGCCATATTGACTTGAGTTTCTTTGTTTTGGTTCGGTGCCAAATTAAGAGTTTCTAGGTCGGAAATGCGTTGTTTTTAGACAGTAGTGGAGCTTATTAATCAATGCGTTCTAAATCATTATTTTTGATGTAACACCGTTTTTATGTGGAGACCTTAGAGCACCAAAGCGGGACAATGGGGGCTTGACCATAAACCCAAACAAAAGTGGGATAAGCATGACGTACTTATATATATATATATATATATACTTCTTATTTAAAAAAATAATTCGAATAAACGCATTGAAAGAGAGGATAAGGAAGGACTATTTGTATGTTGTTCATTTGTGTGATGACGCAGTCTGCGTCATACTGTGTTACTCGACGACAGAGGGTTTAAAAGACTTTAAAAGAAAACAATCCTAATAGATATTATTTTTATTTATTTTTATATATATTTTCTTTTTCCCTCCCGAAGATCCTCGACTTCGAGCATCGTGTGCCGAGGTGAATTGATGAGCAGCTCGGTTCCGCGAGAAAACAACGCTCATTGGCACATGAAAACCTCAGATCTTGCTGGACACAAAAGTGCAGCGAGAAGTAGACAGAAAACTACTTCGAGGACCTGGGGCCCGGTTGGAGGTGAAAGACTGAAGAGAGATCTCTGCTTCAACATCAACTTTCTCACAACAAAGAGGTGAGCCGGAGCTGTTTTGCTCTCGACTGTGTGGGGGAGGGGCGCTGCAGGCCTGGCTGTCTGGTGTTTCTGCACGTAGCCATTGTACTTGTTTTCACCGAGCAGTGGTATCTGTAGTACAGCAGATACGTGCACGTACAGCGGGCATTTCAGCCAGTTTAATAAATTTCACCTGAATAATAACAATAATAGTGGTATTTATAATAATGATACTAATAATACTATTTTTGTATGGTTTGTTGCTCTGTAGGTGACACGTAGTGCGGCAGCAGTATGGGAGGTGGAGAAAGGTACAACATTCCAGTTTCCCACCCTGAGCGCCCTTTGCCCAAGAAGAACCTCGGCAGGGCCAAGCAGAGAAGCCGTGACCAGAACGGAGCAATAGCATCTGCAGGAGTGGCAGGTGGCATTCATCACCACGGCCACCGCCGGAGCGACAAAGGTGCTGCCTACCTTAGGTCTCCAGAGGCGCGGCAGGCCGCGTCTGCAGAGAAAAATGCTTCTGTGCGTTTTGCCACCAACTATGATCAGAACTGGGAGGGTGCAGTGTCTCACCTCAACACGCTCCTGGCAACACAGGGCAGCCCGAGCTATGCTGGGCCCAAGTTCAGCGAGCCACCCTCGCCCAGTGTGTTGCCCAAACCCCCCAGTCACTGGGTGTCTTTCCCAATAGGTTCCTGTGACAACAGGGAGATGATGGCCTTCCAACTCAAGAGTCTCCTGAAGGTGCAGGCCTGAGAGGGACACCTGCACTTGATTTTGTTTAAAGAAAGCCAACTTATGGACTGGGACTCCCACGAGGTACCCGACTACCAGGAACGCTTTAATGCTGTGATTTGTTTATATGCGTTTTAAGCCGATCACTTGGAAGGTTGAGTATTTACAGCAATTCTTTGCTGTTTATATTAAACCATTTTAAGACCAGTGTTTTAAAAACATTACAGCCTTACAGCCTTGCTGGTTGATGGTGCCTTAGGAGTCAAGATTCTGTGATTCGTGACAAACTGGATATCCTTTTATTTTGTTTTGTTCTTTTTAGTGTTGGCTGTCAATGCAGATTGAGTGTGTTTTTCTCCCAAACAAGGGGTTATAGGTCAGGTAAATTCCCATCACTTTTATAGTCCATTTCTTTGGACAGACATGCCTTTTCATTTTCATGGATTTTGAAGGTGATTTTTTTTTTTCTGAGTCACCTCTAAAGTTTCAGGTGCTAAAGCAATTTCACGTTTGTAGCATTTTCGACAAGGGCCACCTTATTTTTCTTGTATATCACATTCCTTGTTTGGGACGGAGAAGGCACTCGACTGCAATTCTGCAGGGAAAAAAGCTATTTTAGTCAAGATATTGAACTGTAGTTGGTAATTACATGTCAAAGGTATAACCTCAAACAAAGAGAAAAAAAGAGACCATGGCACACAAGCCTTTAACCACCAACTCCTGTACCCTTTTTTATTGCGCTGTGCGCACATGCACTATAGGAGTTGTGTGTGTATAAGGTTTGCAACACTCTATCATAGCATTATTTTGTACAAGTCCTTTTTTTGTTTGGTTGAAAGATGAAATGTTGTTTGTAACCAAAGCAATGCTGTTTTTTTTTTTTCTCTCATCCTCAGTGCTGTTGGCACTGTTGCCACTGCCACTTAAACCATGCCAGCCTGAGTGGTGAACGTGTTAAAGCTCCTTGTGTCACCTTGTCTGTTATAATCAGCAATCCTGCTCCCCAGTCTCTGCCTCCTCAGAACAGTGCTGCAGCTTTAACATGCGGAAGAGGGCCATGGCTAGAATGTGGTCTCACTTTCCAAGTCATATGACATGGTCCTGTTGGCTGCTTGCATTTGTGCACAAGGTAGGGCAGGGCTGAGGAAGGTTTCTGAAATGATGTGACAAGGAGGCTGGTGTTTGTTTACAAAATATGTCTCAGTGGTTGACCATCCCATAATCAGCAGACACTTGGCTGTCTCTTGCCTCTTCCTATTGTTTACCCTCTTGCACTGCAATCATTTTTTTTTTAAATAAGTTACAGATCAGGATGCTATTGCATGGAGGCGCTATTGACTATCTATTTTAGTGACTCAATCCTCTATCGAGGCTCTTTGCTTTCCCTTTGCAGAATTAGAGTTGCCAGCGTAAAGATGACAAAACAGAATATGAGACCTTGTTAGTGTGTTCAAGAGCCATGTAAATAATGAAATGTATAAAGTTCTTGTAGCATATGTACATTTACAGGCCAAGTTTGAGGCTTGTCTGACAAAAGTATTTTTAGTAATAACACTGAATGTATAAGACATGCTAAGGACGTGTCTTGACTTCAATACTGAAGATTATTTTTGTTAAAAAAATCTGCCTATAGCATTTGTCAGTACCCCTGCACTGTCTTTCCAGAGATCTTGCACATGTTTTTTATTGTTTTGTATTCAGCAGTGTAGGGTGAAAGATGCTAAGTGCAAATTAAGTAAAACTGCAACATTGGATTCTAGGAGACTTGCATATGTATGGATTTGAGTTCGGAATGTGCTTACAGTATGTAAGCGTGGCACTTTTGATCTTAAGTTGACAAACTTTGTGCCTAAGTTGAAATCCATGCTGAGACCATTTTCATTAGGATGCTGTTCCAAAAATTGACCAAAAGATCTGAGCCACGTTCAGTTCTCTGCTGTTCTTCCGCCATCTGACAGCTGAATTAGGCTCCATACAGTTTAAGTACTGCCATCTCTTGTTTAAAGATTTTTTTCTTCTTGCCCAGATTGACTCATGCATGGCAATGTCTCCATACCCTAAATTTAAAACTTGAATTGGCTGTTAATTTGTCCCCCTGATGCGATGTCACTGAATAAGCTGAAATGTGCCCCTTTAAAGATTGGTATCAATTGGTGTTTAAAAAAATATAATGTAAAAGAATGCACTGTGAATTGATGACAAAGTTTTACAAAAAAAAATAAATACCCTTTCCCTTCCCCCCTACTTTTGTGTAAAGACTCATTGTTCATTCTTCAGTTGTCTTGTCACAACACACCTTGGGTGCTCATTTAAAAAATAAGTACATGGCAAGAATGTACTCCTTTATTGATGTGGTAAAATATGCAGTAAAACTGTTCAAGGATTTGAATAGGAACACCTAGACTCAAGTCGCTCACTGAACAAAGTACAGGGAAACAAATCGTGTACATAACAAAATACTGGTCACCACATTAGGTACCAACTACTACATTCACTGCCTGGCATATAGGGCCAGTTAGTAAATACTGGTAAATTTTAATCATGATTATATAATACACAATAGAACTAAACTGAGACAGGTGACTTGGTAAATTTGATTGTAAATATTGCTAGCTCATGTACAAAAGTTGTCATTGGCAAAGCCAAAGCTACATTTTTTTCCCACCCTCAGGACCCTACATAACACATGTACAAAAAAACTAAACAGGACTCAACTGTCAAAATCCCTGGCTCCTGCTTCTCTGGTCTATTAGCAACACATTCCTCCATAACTACATGAACAAATGCAAGCAGAGAGCAAAACACTTTTTGAAGTTATCATAGTTGAATGTTAAACGTAAACACAAACAGCTTTGGAGCACCAGTCAGTAAGTCAGTGGCCCCCAGACTTACGTCCAGCCCAAGACCTGGAGCGAGAGCGTGACCGAGACATGGATCTGGAGTAGGAGCGTGATGGAGATCTCCCTACAGACTGTTTCTGGGAGCTAGAGGTTGGGTGGAAGTCTTCTGTGGGGCTGTGAGACCTGGACTGACTCTTTTTGCCTTTGGGCCTTGCTCTGGATGGTGAGGGGGAGTGGGAAACAGAGCGGCTATGTGGGCCTGGTTCATGGTGTGTCCTGTGGTGGTCACGGGCAGGTCCTTTGTACCTGGAGAAATTACCACACATTTAACATAATCAATGCTCAGAGTATATATTACTACTATTGAATTTTTGCAATGTACCCACTTTTCATTTTCATGGCTCCTGCTCCGTCTATGCCGGCTGTAGGGCCGAGAGCTGTAAAGGAAACAACCAGTTTATACCAAGTGGGACAATCCAGTGAGTTGTACTTAAGCTATTTTTTCTAAACAGAATAACAGGCGGTTTATGCTTCTGTGTCACTTTGATGCTGTAGCTATGGCGACAGTCCAGATCCTAATGCGCACCTTCCCAGAAATGTAACTATGCTTTGTGGCGACACAGAGCACAAGAGCTGTGATCGGTCCACTTTGGAGTGGTGCATTTCTGCTTTAGTATCTCCGCCTGCTTCTCCATCTCCACAATTTTTGTTTTGATTGTTTTTAATGAATAAAGATGGAACACATTGAGAAAAGATTAACTGAGGAGGTTAATATGTATGACTCAATGAAAGTTTGTGTCGCCATTGTTGAAAGAAAGCAGGAAGTAGAAACAAAACCTAACACAACTGGCAAAAAAGACACAGACAGGACAAGTGTCTGGGTGGCGTTTTTACAGAGCGAGCCAGACTGATACATGTTTAAATGCTACGTGCGTAGGTTTGCGGTGTCTAGTCCCACAGAGACAAAAACGCACTTCAGTAATCGTAGAATAAGCCCAAGTCATTTTAGCTTTCATCTACCTAGATTTGTTCTTGCCCTTTCTTTCTTAGTACTGGGTAAGAATAATGAAAATGAGTGTTCAAGTCACAGGTCTATCACAACTTCATGAAATTAATGCTGAGGATGGAAAATACAACATATCAACTTATTTTTAACATAAACTGCCCTCCATGCTGGACAATGAGTCCCACCCCCTGCATGGTGACCTGACGGGACGGAGGAGCAGCTTCAGTGACAGACTGCTTCACCCTCAATGTGTGAATCAAAGATACAGAAGGCGTTTACTTCCTGCTGCTGTTAGGGTCCACAACGAACACTCCTAAAATGTGCAATATATCAGTAATTTATTCTATCTCTGTCATCTCTGCATGCTGTTGCAAACTGCAATTTCCCCATTGTGGGACGAATAAAGGTTTTCTTATCTTAAATTGATGTCTGAATTAAAAAGGTTTCCAACTACTCACTCTCTAGGGCTCTCAGATCTCCGGGGATGGCGTTCAAATGAAGGGCTCCGAGATCTGCGACGATCATAACTGCGGCTTCGTGAGCGTCTTCGGCGGCCGTCCCGATCATCATCGTAGCGAGAGAAACTGCGCGGGGAATGGCGCTCCTTGGTCTTCATCTGGTTAGGGGCTTATCAAACAAATTGAAACATCAAACATATATATATATATTTTTTTAAATAAATGTTAGTTTGCTATATCAACTATATCAACTGTTCCTACTCTTGCGGTCTCCCTGGGCAAACTGGATCTCGATCTGTCGTCCACAAACCCATTTACGATCCAAGTTGTGGAGAGCGTCTTCTGCATCCCGGACATCTTCAAACATGCTGGGCTGTTAAGGCTACTAATAATTTTGGAATTTGGAAATCTGGTACATACAGTGGCATACATCCACGACAACAAAATAAAAGATCTATGACACAGGTCACCAGCTCCAAAAGAAAACACACACAGCACATCAGTTATTTCAGTTACAATTACTACTACTACTACTACTACTACTACTATTATTTGACTGATTTGTTATTCAGAAAACCAACTGCAATTATGAAACTGAACCAATAGGCCTATTTGTGATTTCAGATTGTGAAGACAAGACAAATATTGAGGGTGATCAGATTCAGTAGGATACAAAAAGTTTGGCTTGTTACCTTTAACATGCTTGACCTTTGACCTTCAGCTTGATCTTTATTGTCTTGGCAGAAGAACTTGAGGTTTCCTGCTTGTCTTTGCCCAATAAACACTTTGCTTTTCCTCCCTTTGGTAGACAAATGGAAGTCTGGGTGCTCTGTCTTTTTTGTCCTCTTTGTATCTTCATGCTTTCGCTCTCTCTTTATTTTCCAAATTCCACTATCGCTTGTCGCCTGGGTGCTTTAGCTTCAATCTACTCTACAACAGCCTTTCAACTTTCTTTGGTGCAGGATCTCCAGAACTGTATCTTTACCATTCTAAGGTAACAACAGAAGAAATATTGGTTAGAAATAGAAATAATGCTAGAGATGTCAAAGAACATAAAAAAAAATACAATCACATAAACATTCTCATGCAATGGGATAAACACAACATAAACAAATATGTTTATAATAAATAAAAACATTTCAGGTGAAACTGAACTAACTACAGATAAATGTGATACTTTACAATCTCTTTGTGAAAACACCATTTCCAATTAAAGAATAAAGGATATTGAATGTAAGCAAATCCTCTTGGCCGTCGTGTATAGAAGTCAAGTGGAATGTAGACATCTACAATAGGCCCATAACGACCAAACTCACGTCGCAAATCCTCTGGCCTAAAGTGTCATGAAATAAGCACATTCATTTTTGCTGACTGTCGTATGAATTTGGCTAAAGCCCAGTGTGCAGGGTATACACAGGAGCTGATGCCAGCACAGTATTAGCAGACAAGAATTATGGCTCATCCACTTCAAAGTGAAAACACAGCCAGTCACAATCAACTTCACACATTCACTGCAGCCATAAAAACCTGAAATAAAAAGCTGAAAGGGTGTGTGTTATCTTCACAGGTAAGAAAGTTACGGTCTGTTAGTTTCCTGAAAATTATCACAAGTGAGTAAATTTATTACTGTCAAGGTAAGGACACACCAAACCAAATGACTGGCAATGAAGGCCGATGTGTGCCTGAGACTAAAGTTGCACATGAACACACCACAAAGACAACAGCCAACAGCTGCCAGAAATGTTCTGCACCCAAGCAAAAGCGAGGGACAATAGAAGAAAGTAACTAAGCTGTGAAGCTAGGACGCTAAGAAGAGCTAGCCTGAAATCCAATTTCCCTGCCTTCAAATGTTTTAAAACACGCTCCATAATGATATCCCAATGGCGTGTTATGACAAGCTAAGGAGAGTTACAAACTATTGTATAGAGCCTCTGACCTCCCCTGAATCACGTTGTTATGAAAATATTTCTGTATTCGAAAGTTAGGAAAGATTAGATGCAAAAATTATGTTTGCGTGACAGACAGATTTGATTTGTCCTCAAGATCACTGTGTAGTTTATCAGAAAATGCAAATGGACAGAAAGACAATTTTCTAAACTCATAAAGTCTTATTATAAAAAGCTGTACAAAAGCCAAGTCAAGTTAACATGGTTAAAAACATGTACATAAACAAGTTCGACTAAAAATCTACCCGATTTCATCTTTGTTCTACCTGTTGATGCCTGATCAAATCATGCCTGCTAAAGCCAGAAGGGGGAGCTCTCGACCACAGTACCTCATAGCTTGATAAAGCTTACTTAGAGGGAAAGCATCGTGCCCTTGCAACAATTCTTTAAATTGTGATATACATTTACTGAATTGTATAAACTGCACAAATGGTGACCATTTCCACCTGTGTTAAGTTCAAACGGAAAAGATGCAGAGTGAAAGGTTGCTAATAAGTTATACATTTAACTTGTACAGTGCTTCTCTGTGTTGTTAATAGTAAAATTGTGCATTTGTGTGTTAAATACTGTGGGGTAACTGTCTTTAACAAGAAAACCGAAATGTATTAAGCCAGAATATGTTTTTATTTTACTTGTGAGGGCAATAAAATGTGCATAGCTGATGCTATATGACAATATATTTTATGGATTTTAATATTTTTTGTAACTCTTCTTTAAATATGTAATATACAAATGGAAAACAATGTGTTCTTGTATCTTTAATATGTCCCCTTTTCATGGTGTAACATTTGAACATCATCATTTTCTTCTTGGCCACTGGTTCTACTGATAATTTCCATCACCAATGGCCACACATCAGAAAGTAACCAAGCGTTGGCTTGGTGTGTGACGCCCGTGAACACTTCAAGTTCTCACAAACTATAATATAAAGTTTACGGTCAACTATCAAAGTGCTAACTATCATCTAGTTGGTGGTACTGTTCACTGGACACCATACATACTGTGGAAATTTCCACAATTAACATTGTTTATGGTAGGGTTAAGTTGGAGTGGTTAATGTTTCAAGCGACAACTAAAATTTCATTCAGATCAATCTAAAAATTTGCATTGACACATAAATCCAAAAACATATCTGCATGAATATTATTTTTAAAACGATAATATAAACCCGTGAAAAGTTGTTCAAAAGTTGCTACATACTGTGCAGCTATAATTGTACCCTTTGATAAGACTTGGGGACTGAGACATGACAAGTTCAACATGCAACGCATACCAAACAAAGCATTAAGGACATAACATTAGTTATCTGTTTATGTCCAGAACAGGAAGACTTGAACTTCAGCTAACACTTTTAGCTTCCTAGCTTGACATGTTTTTACAAAACCTACACGGAGAACGTGTTTAGTGGAGAACGTTAAGCATTATCTGGAGCAACATTAAGTTAACAAATATAACAACAAGCATACTCTGAAGTCTGAAGTCACTCGTACCGTTGACGTCAGTTGGCTCTTTTGGTGATGAATGATATGTTTGCTAACGAGTTAGCATTAAGCTAACCTCGCCACACTCGGTTATAAATTACAACATACCTGGACTCGTCGGCGATGTTTCGAACGAAAAGAGACGTATTAGGAGGCCTTAGGTATCTCGCCATTTTATAAGCGGCCAGCTACTACAATTTGGTGACCGTAAATTACAAACAGCAGCTATCCTTTCCAAACCTTGGTTCTTGACTGCGGCTGACCAGCGACGTGGTTAAAGTATTCGCTCTGCATTGCGCATGCTCACACTGCCACGCAGGCGCACTCAAGACAGGCTTATGACGCGCTCTCTTACCCTAAATTCAAACTAACCTCATTAAAAAATATATATCTATTAACGTTTTATGATTTATAATTATTTTTGGTCCTGGCTGTGGTAACACCTTTATGTCCCCTGTCCCCACAACATAACTAATGTAAATGTACACACATACTTTTATCACTTTCACTCGTTGTCCAAGCCATAGAAAACGTACATTTGCTTCTTTGAAGGTTTTGTTAACCGTTTGCCTGGTTCATAATAACTTGCACAGTACGAGAGCACAAACCACACTTATCAAGCATCACTTTTAATTCATGTTTATTTCATTTAAATAGACATTAGTTTCTTCACAACCGACTTCACATCTTTTTGCTCTTCCTGGTGAGAGTTGTTGAACCCATGGTCAAAGTCTGAAAAGGGACAAGTGAGATAAAGTACATTATAAAGTTTGGTGTTCAGGTACGTTAACTTGTGCAAATCTCTGGTATTGTTGTAGCTCACCTCAACCATCTCTCCTCCTTTGAGCTCTTGGATGTGGCAGAACTTGCCAGTTTTGCAAACCAGTTTGCCACCTTCCATATTGACAATGCACTGTGTTGAATGAGCAGAAAAATATCACAAATGAGCTTTACAGATTATGAATACACTTTTTAAGGATAACATATTATTATTTTGTCTCTCAATAGCTACATATTTCTAGAGTAGAGACATTTTTAAACTATAAATAAAAGCTACTCATGGAAAATAAAAGGTAAATGAGAATTAGTAACCTTGAGCTTCTTGCCATCCATGGTTGTGATTTCAGCCTCCTTGCCAATGGTAAAAGAGTTGGTCACAGACTTTCCTGGGGTCTTGGAGGTGATGACAAAGTCTTTGCCAGTCTGTTTGATCTCAGTAATTGGCTTGATGTCCTTGGCCATCTTGATGACATCTTCAGGGAGCTCTGTTGTCCACAAAACATGTGTTTTTATTCATTCATGCATACTACAACTTTCAAATAAGGACTGTTGTATTGTGGGGTTAACCATGTCCTTGTCAGCTACCAAATTCTTTCCATTACATGACAAATCCTTTTCTCACCCATGGCCCTGAGGAACTCCTCGTAGTTCTCCTGAGCATAAACCTGCCATGTTCCACTGAAGTCCATGTTTCCAAGAGAGTCTGAGTTCTACTTCACCAAGGGTGGCTGGAGGCTGTGACAGCTGTGTGAAGCTCAACACAATGTGGAGGACGAGAATAGGCACTCACACCTTCTTATACTCAAAGAGAAAGGGGACCCAGAACTATGTCTAATGAGTAACAAACTCCTCTGAATTAATCCCCGTTGTTTGAACAACCAGGAGGTCATTTACTCCTGTCTGACGAAACCTCGAACAAAGATTCATTTCAATTAAAACTTTTGGCAGCTCCTTCACTGATACAAAAGCCACATCCATTTTTATAACATCAAATCATGCAAAAATGATTCCAGAAGTAAAATTTACATTCAATACATTTCCATGGTTGCTATGAACAAGAAATATATATACATATTTTTACTTTGAGGTTCACTGAGGTCAGATGGGGGGTCCAGGACCAAAAGACAAACATGCTACATTAAGCTTAGATAGTCTATGCATGTATTTTCTGTACAGACTTTTAATTTGAGAAGGGACCTTGACTGAACTTCATGCAGGTCTGCAGCATTTTCCTTATGTGAACTCCCAAATGTGACTTTGCTTGACGAAATAAGGCCCAGCGGTAGGGTTAATGACACTACGAACTGTTTACTTTTAAAGTGAAAGACGTACTATAATCACACATTACGAAACCATGCTCAAAGTATGTTTCTCTCCATGTTTTTTTGAATGTGATCAGAAAGTTTATTGAATAATGCTCATTAGAGACAAGTGCCAGAAGAAATTGCTCTAATTTCTTTTATTTACTACAAGCACAAAGAAATGACACATACTGTATGTTTCAACAAAAACTCAGTAGCCAAGGGGTAGGACTTGATTTTGTAGTACTTAAATCAAGATTGTGTTGCCACAAACATTTGAATTAATAAAAGTACTGAAACTGCAGCACAAACATATAAGAGTCAAAGACAAACCTGCCCATTAATGTTACTTAAAAAGTACATTAACTATCAGACCTTAGTTTAGTTATTTTTCCAGCTAATGCTAACATTACAGCTAACACCTAGTGGCTTAGGTAACACTGGTTACTACATTTCTGACTGCAGTTTAACCCATCTCCACTGCATTAGATGGAGGCTTCTCCCCACGTTTATAAACGCTTACAGTCACATCAACTGTTTCCGAACCGTACTGGTTGCGTACGAAGATGCTGTACTTTCCAGAATCCTCCATGCTGACGATGTTGACGGTGATGGTGCTGCATTTGGGCTGCTTAGTGATAGTAAAATGATCCTGGTGAAGGATCTCCCTGTCATTACGAAGCCAGAAGATCTCTGGGGCTGGTTCGCCATCGATGAAACACGTCAAACACAGAGACTGAGGAGAGGAGGTGACGATAAATATAGAATGACAGGCAGAAGAGGCGATGTGTGTCAATGAAACAGTTATAACCAGAGTTGATACCTTGCCCTCCATGATGGCAACCACATCAGGAAGACCCTTCGTCACTTTGGCCCGATCTGAAACAATAAAAGCAATAGTTCTATGTTGACATCCACTACAGAATCTTTTAATCTTTGCCAAGGATGGAAACTTTTCACATAACCCAGAAAAGAACCCAGGACTCACTTTTTTCAGCTATGGCCAGCTGCCTGAGGGATGAAAACAAAGGGTCAAACCGTTATGACAATGCACAGACTCAGGCAAATATATTCAGTGATGAGATGTTCAGTGAGTAGTTCAAGAAAAGAGTCTGTTATCCAGTGTTCCACAGTGTTTTCTGTTAGTGCCACAGCAAGCCATGCTAGATCCCTCATCCAGTTCATGTGGTGCAGCACTTACTTCAGTCTCTGGTGCTCCAGCAAGGCATCAGCAAAGGCTGCGTGTTAAAAGATATAACAATGATAGCAATGGACACACAAAATATGAGAATCTGTGTTTAGAACTTTTAAGCAATAATTTCCATGCACCTTGTCCAGACAGCTCAAGAATCCGTGTGTGTGTCTCGTTGCCATCAAACATCTCCAAGGTGTATTTTCCCTTATCGCTCTCTGTTGGGTTCAAGATTTCAATCCAGACTCTCTGCATGGTGCTGCCAGGCTTGGTCCGGCCTTCCTGGTCGATCCTCTTCTCTCTACAGGGGAAGGAGCACAGATACACTGTTTTTATAATGCTATATGATTAAGCTTACCCTTACCCTGTTTGTGAGACATCCCCGACAAGAACATGAGTGAAGAGGGCATGTTGCATGTTTTGTTGTTTATCAGTGCACTGGCCTTTCCACAGCTGGTCTACACAGTTAAACTGCTTACTTGTCCTAATTTATTATTGTTTCCATTCAAACTCTTTTATCCATTAATACTGACAAGTTTTTGCACTCTGTAAGTCTGCACATGAAAGCTGGTAGTTCAGACTGGTATCATATTACACTCATTTTAAGCAGGATTATGAAACATAATGTCCCATGTTATTTTTAGTAATTCCTTCCTTTACAGTGTCCATACTAAAATTTCCAGCAGGTGGTGCTGTCAGCTTAACTTCACATACAAATTCACTCAATCATTTTCTGCCCGTCCTCTGGGTCACAGGAGGCTAATCTATCACAGGGCCAACACGCAGACAGAGGGAGAACATGCAAACTCCACATAGAAAGGCCCAGTCGGCCGATGGATGGATCCAAACTGAGAATGTGGCAGGAAGGTGAACCTGGGACCCCTTGGTCCCTAGCTGCACCTCTAACCACTATCCTCCATTACCCTCTGTATTTCAACAAACATATAGAACAAATCAATATCTTATTTTCATGATTTAAAACAATTAAGAGTCACCATTTTCCAATATGATTCCCTAAACACAGACCAGCTGACATACACAATTGTGTCACTGCATCTTTATCTCAGTCATTCTGAGACAGACCGACTCTATTTGTAAGCATTTTAGATGTCATGTTTATTATTGTATGAGTACATACATCAATATTTGAGACCATTAAGATCTCCTATGGGTTCCGACAATCCTAACTGCAGTACCCGAATGGCAGTATTTTATTCAGTTGCTCATAAATCATAGAGGATGATTCAGTGTCCAAAAGCTGTTATAAATTCAACTTTAATTAGCATTTTAGAGGCAGAAGAGGATGCAGAAGAGACATGTCACAGTGCATTCATATACAGTGGTGGAGGAAGTACTAATATCACAATCATACTGAAAGTATTGCACATAACCATAACCATTTGTTAGTATTGTTTAGTATTAACACTACTGATTTTTCATGGAGCTAATTTTCACTGTTTACTGGACAACTAATCTTGCTGTGATTATTTTCTCAAATAATAGACTGATTATCTGGAAAACAACAATTATCCAGGGTGCTTTGTTCCACCAACAGAGCCATAGAAAAGCAGCTGCTTAAACCAGGAAAATACTGTAAACATTTTCACATGAAATACATAAAAGCCTTTAGATGGATATGAATAAGTGTTAATGTCAAATAAATGCACAAGTGTAAAATAATGCAATACTGGAGCAGATGTACAAAGGGGCATATCAAGAATAAAGTACACATACCTGAAATCTGTACTTAAGTAAATTAACCTGAGTAAATGTAGCCACTGTCCATCAGTATATTTTGTTTTGTTTGTGTGAGCACATTTATGTGGATTTTGTGTCCATGTGCCTTAGCTGCAGCTGGGTATGTCCTGACCTGGCAGACAGTCATTCCTGCTGGAGCTCTACAGTATGATGTACATGTGCCTGTCTTTTTACAGTGTTTACATTGCTCCACTTCTGAGACTTGAACAATGTGACTACTGCAGACAGTACAGAAGGCAGAAAAAAATACATATTTTTCTACTTTACTCTGGCTTGTTCTCTCACAGAATTGGAGTTAAATTCAGTTCCTTTGCTCGCAGCAGGCGCTAGATGCAGGATGTTAGGTCAGGGAGGTGCTCTGCATGTGGACTCACTTGAAGTGCCAGCTTGTCTTCAGGAAGCTTATATAGTATTTGAGAGAGCAGTAGAGCTTGAAACCTTCAGCGGTGCTCTGAATCTTCATTGGGCTGGCTGACAATGCTGTAGAAAGGCCACAGTTTGATTATGTCTCCGCTTCCTTAGCTGTCAGAAACATTGTTTCTTATCTATGGGGCTCAACATATTAATATTCTACAACAAAGCAACTGATCAACAGCTCCCAGGTGTATTATCTTCAAACCAGCACACCACACCAGATATAAAAAGAGAATCATTGGCACATTTCACAAAGGTCGCTCTTCTGAATGTGTGTAACTCACCACACTGTTTACTCAGCTGGTGCAGGAGCTTGTCAAATTCTGTAAATAAAGAACACAATTACATGCTCAGAAGGTGTTTTGTATTGTCGTTGGAAGTCAAATAATATGGAGAGCGAGACTAGGTCAGACAAAAAAAACCACATTAATCGCCTCGGCTGCATTATGGAAAATCTGTAGCCACTGAAATGCACACAGGAGCAAATGGGTGCTATTGTTTGATGATAGGAGGTCTCGTCTCACCGTCATCCAGTAACTGCAGGGTACTGATGTCCTCTCCTCTCTTATCCGACACCACAGCTTTGTACAAACCAGCCTCTTTCTTTGTGACCTGACAGAAAACCATCCACTCCATTAACATTAAACATTTTCCTGACTTTTTTTAATTCGTATTTGATGCCTATGGATGAAACACAGTTGCTCATTTATTTCCAGGCATCTCCACGTTAACCTTAAAACACGCTCCAAGGTGAAGAATCTCAAAGTAGGCTGGACGTGGCCCCGCAAACATTAACAAGCAGCATTTATCTAATTTTTGCACTTTATACCGCTTTACTTCATGAATGACGATTCACATCGGCTCCAGACGTACCTGCGGGATGTTGAGAGTGCTGACCCCTGATGACTGATCATATTCAACCTGTGTCAACTCCACACCTTCCTTCAACCACTTGAGAGATGTGTCCTTGTTTGTATTTGTCACCTGTGGGAGGAGAGATAAAAAGCATTCAGACCAACCTCAGCCCATTTTTAAAAGAGGCCTTTACCAGCTCTTTATCTGTGTGAATGAGACATTTATGTTGTTTGAAAATTTATTAAGGATTTTATGTTGAAATTAGAGATTAAAGTGATTTTACAACATATTTTGTGCTATCAGTTTTCTGTAAAGTCTTGTTGTTTATGGCTATCCTAAGAACAAGCAAGCTTTTGCTAGTAAATGTCTGATAATCCTCAGTGAGGTCATGGTAATACTAGAGATAGTTCATTTGCTGTTACTGATGCATTTGTGTGTATGTTTGCTAACTGGGGCTCATTAGAATAATTCATCAAAGGGTTGCAGTTTATTTTTACTGATTAATCTGATGATTATTTTCTCAATTAATCGACTGACAGTTCATAAAAACAGAAACTTCACACAGTGTCTCGTCTCAAATTGCCAGTTCAAACCTTAAGAAGAGAGCAAATCCTTTTTTATCCTTTTAGTTAAGCAGTAATAAATAACATAAAAATACAATACATCTCTCTGAAATGTAGCAGGGAAAAAAGTACCTGGCACTTTATGATCAATTCACAATCCTCATTAACACTCCATGACAAGAATTCCTGGAAATAGGGTCCTTGGGAAAGAGAACAAACAATTATGTGTCTGTACTGAGCTACAAAAAGCCCAGTGGCCATTCGACAGTTATTAACTGAGAATAAACAATGCATAGTAATGGACATATTTAAAGAAATCATGTCATAAACAGTAAAGTTTCCGAAGTCAAAGCTAAGGGATGATTTAAATTAGTATGCAGGTAGCAAACATTATCCCACTGTGCTATCGTGTGGCATTGTAGTATTCTGCATGTATTCTGTGGCCTTTGAGTCTAATATGGACTTTGAATAGTGAACCTGGTGTGAGATAGTCTGCGTGCCAGGCAGTCAGTAGGACACTGACCTCTACACACGAGCCTCTCTTTATCTCAGAGCTCAGGTGATTAAAACAGAGTTCAGCAGCACAGCAAGCGGCCTTTCGTTCTTTCTTTGTGCGACTTTTAAAATGTGTGAATGAGACCACACATCTGTTCATTAAAGAATATCTGAACCCGTTTCAGCTATTAGACGCAAAACCTTTGGCTTTGACTTATTATTTTGCTTTAAGCAACTAAGTATTGCTTGATCACAATACAATGCACTGATGTAACCCAGACTAACAAGCTTATTCCAGGCTTTGGTTGCATTTAATGACTGAAGATTTCTCACCCAACTTTCTCTGCAGGTCGCGACGAGTTGTCTCAGCCAAGGCCAGCGTGTCACGGAACTCTAACGGACACACACATTATTTCAGAGTGAGTGCAAGGTGAATCCAAACAAATACCTGTCAAAATATCCCTGTATCTGAAATAACATCAAGCACCAAAATATCTCATGAATGACGAACACGGGTTGCTGAAGTTGCATTTATATGGCAATTGCAGCTTCTATTACTTCATTGTAATAGAATAATCCTTGTGTTCATGTCTACAAGCATTTTGCAGCTAGCCTGGAAGACACACAAATTACCCACGCTCACAAATGTTTATAGGAAGATAAGAACTGAGTCTGGCTACACTGTGCTAAATATAAACAAATATAAAATCAAAGTTGCCTTGTTTTACATATTAATGTCCACGACTTAATTTCTCTCCATAGATGATATACCACTTTATGATCTCCATTACAAATTCAAGATATGTGAATGCTTGCATGTTTGATGATCAAGATGTACTGTACCTTTCTTATGCTCTGACATCCTATTTTAATTTCACTTATGTGAGTAGTGAGTTTGTGTGTTTTTCATTTATTTTTGAAGCGTCTTTTGTGCCATGTCTGATTTTCCTGATTTTCTGCTGGTTTCCGTAGAGTTCCTCTACATTAGCAGTTGTCCTTCCTGGTTTGTAACGCTGGTGATGTGACACCTGTGTAGTTGAGTCACTTACTTTGATCCACAAAGACCAAAGTGAACTGGTTCTTGGCTCGGCCATCCTTCAGTTGTGCCGTGTACGAGCCTTCGTCCTCCTGAGAGAGCTGGTCAAACAGTATCTCCACCAGTCCTTTGGCCTTGTCGAAGTTGATCTTACGATGCTGCAGGCAGAAGAGCAAACAAACGTTGCCACACATACATCATCAGTGTGCATGCAGATTATCCTAAATGACTGGCAAAGCTGCTATTTACTGTCTGCAATATAGATGGCTCCTCACACACAGAGAATACATTATGAATCAGCATACAAAGTATCTGAAACAACATGTGCACGCTGTTGATGAAATATTCCTTTTTCTGACACATGCAAACACAAACAAACAGAAACACAAAGGAAACAGCCTCTGAGCTCATTTTATGGCTTTTATGTTCATCAGGATAAGTGTATGCCTTGCATGTTGATAGGCCTCAGTGGTGGATGTGATTTGTGATGTATGGCAAGCCTAAGGGCCCTAATCAGCTAAATGGCTTTTGAATTCACAAACCTCAGCTGTGATCATTTAGAAATAATGTGTAATCAGTACTGTTCAGATGGAACTCTGATATTGGAAAATAATGGAATAAATGGAAGTGAAACACAAGCGATGAATGAAAATCTGCTGAATATAAAGCAGATGCATGCCTCATACAAACCCGAGCAAACACAGAGGCACAAAACACAGCCGACGATTGTGACACCACAATAAATATACTGTATTTGTTTTTCTCTCTGCGGACACATCGGTTCATGGTTCAATAACCTTCACAGCAGCACTGGTTATTTTGAGTTTGGTGTTATTTCTCTGCAAAGGAAGTTTGTTCGCATTCAGTTCTATATTTCAGGTCATATGAGTTCAAATTGCACTTTAAAATGGCTGCAGAAATCCCAGTGCTTTCATTTACCATATTCCTTGGTGTTATAGCATTACATTATTTAGTCAGTAACTACATTATTAATCTTAGGAAACAACTTGTGCAAAGCAATTTCATCCAGTAACAGAGAGCTAATAGTAGACAACATTACATTACATTACCCTGAAAATTTTTTGTTTGAAGAAAATGTTTCCTAGTTGTATGTCTTTCTTTGGCATCACACCAAAAATGGCATGTGATGTGAGCACCTTCTGCACCTTCACCTAGGCTTGTCTTCCTGTCTTTCTGACTTTGTAAAATGAAGTCAGCTTTTAGACATCTGTGCTGCTTTGCACACCTGCTCTTTATCTTTGCTGGTGCCCTAACCGACTGATGTTCTGGATCCAGAGTGAAAAACAAAGATGCATGTACACGGAGGTAAGACAAAATAAGACAAAACAAGCTAACATCTGCTAAGACAGACTAAGCTAAGAGACAAGTTGAGCCACCCTAAGGCAAGCCAAGCTAACATCTGCTAAGATCAAGGTAAGCTACGCTAAGATAAGATTTAGTCAAGGTAAGATAAGATAAAAGATATGTTAAGCTGAGATAAAACGAGGTAAGTTAAGATATGCTAAGATAAGCTATGCTAAAACCTGCTAAGGTAAGTTATGTCAAGCTAAGATAAAACAAGCTAAAAAAACAAACAAGATAAAATAAGCTACCCTAAAATAAGATCAGTTAAGATGAGACAAGTTAAATTAAGCTAAACTAAACTAAATTAAACTAAACTATGGCGGCACAGTGGAGAGGTGGTTAGCACTGATGCCTCACAGCAAGAAGGTCACCGGTTTGAATCCATGTTAAGAGAGACAGAAGAAAGAAATCATTGCATTTTTAATAAAAACATGTCTAATGGCAGCAAAGTGGTGTGGTGGTTAGCACTGATGCCTCACAGCAAGAAGGCTCTCCGTTTTCAGTCGTGTAAAGACGGATCAGGTGTGGACGCGGATTTTTTTGAAACCGTATAGCGAAAACGGATAAGAAAAAGATCGTTTTCGTACGTGTGGACAGGGCCTAAACTAAACTAAACTAAACTAAGGCCCTGTCCACACGTACGAAAACGATCTTTTTCCTATCCGTTTTCGCTCCACACCTGATCCGTCTTTACACGACTGAAAACGCTACTTCATATCCCAGGTCTATAGGCGGCGCTGTTTCAGTTTCAGAAATTCACCAAAAACGGAGAGGAAGAGGTGGCGCATGCGCATGAAGCTTGAGCGCTGTTTACAAATCGGCTTTCGAAGAAACCAAAAATTAGATTTTGCCCTAGTAACCATAACAGGCTCAATATGTTCTCCAGTAGTAACGCAAGCATGTAGTCCGCCATTGTTGTTGATGTTGTTATGAGACGTTTCGCGAGATATACGAGGTGGAAGACTGCTCGAGGGGTGTCGCCATGGTGGCTATGGCGGCGATGACATCATCGTTTTCAGAAATGTCCGGATTCAACCGTCCACACCGATTCGCGAGAAGTGTGTTTTCGAATCTATCCACCCTAGGACCCGGTTTCAAAAAAGTGCGTTTTCGGGCTATGCGTTTACGGGATTCGTGTGGACGATAGGCCAAAACGAATAAAAACATGTGCGTTTACGAAAAAATGCGTTTTCGTGTGGATAGGGCCTGAACTAACGCCTGTAAAGATACCGGTAAGTCAAGTTAAGATAAGCTAAACTAAGGTAAGCTAACTTAGGCTAAGTTAATAAGAGATAAGCTAACCTAAAATAAATAAAGCTAAGGCCTGCCAAGATAAATTAATGTAAGGTAAGAAAACATTGTATGTCTGGCCTAAAACTTTATTGGCCTGATAGATATCTGCAGCTTTAACGCAGATTAAATACCTGTAATGTAATTAGTGCTGTGTTAAAATGCAAAACAGTTTTTAGACTCTTTAGCAACTGTTTGCAACCTCCACCTGACCGACAGAAGATCTTAGGATGATTTAATGGATGTAAGAAAAAGTCTTACATGTGAAAATGTATCGATAAATTACATTACTTTACTTCTTTTCCACTTCAGGTCTCAGAAGTGGTGTGAATTTATCAAATGTCCTTTAAAGTCCTGGGACAAATCCATGAAAACGACCCTGAGGCCATAACTCCCAAGACAGTGTTTTATTTTCCTGATGAGGACATCTACCTGATATAGGTGATATGAATTGTTGTTTTACCCTAACAGAGCAACCTGGAAGCCAGCAGCCCAAGAAATGTCCCCCTGCTGCGCCAAAACGCCAGGGGTAGTGAAATCATCTGAAACCTTAACTTTCTGAACAGCAGGACAACCTGAGCAGCAGTTGTTACCTGAGTGCTGGAGATTTCCCGGTCGTTGAAGATGAGACGGAGCTCGGCAGCGTTACTCAGACTCTCAGTCTGAAGCCAAAGGCGCACGCTGCCTTTCTCAGAAACCTCCACCTGCCAGCTCGACTTCAGTGCTATCACTGCCAAAAGTAAATGAGGTGATTACATAATCTGTGTAGACATACTGATGCTGCTGTTCAGGCACAATTTACGTCCAAATAAACACACACTAATTAATTCCAGTGATTACGTTGACTTCATTTAATATCCATCTCAGTGATACGTACAGGGATTTCTGACTTGCCAGCTGAGCTCTTTGAGCCGTTCAAGGTCTGAAAAGAAAAGAAAACAGAAGCTGAAGGTTAATTAAACTTTGATCAGGACTGACATTTTGTAAGACCGTTATATTGCTGAAGTACCAGCGAGTGGAACAAAGGCTTGATTTTTAAGCAGGGGGTTGATTGAGAACATATGCTCAGCTGGATGTGTGACCTTGAGGAAGAGGCTGTGATGGGTATAATTACTTGCTTGAGAGAAAAGCTTGGTACAATTAAAGGCTCTGTATATTCCTGCTGACATCAGCTGTTTTAAAAACACAAGAGAAAACTGAGCTGAACTGCCTTTTATGTCGTGACTAAAGTGAAGTTAGAGACTGATATTTATTTGTATGACTTGTTTTTACTCTCCTAGCTTGGGTTTTAATAACTGTCTAAGACATCCTTTGAAACCTCTCCACCATAACTTAACCGGTTCACAAGATTTCCATCTCATCATTTTACCACTCCATTTTAGTTTCATGTGTTTCTCTGGAACCAGTTCACCTTCAGCAGTGAAATCATAGCTTGATGACAACTGGGGGTTGTCGCTCATCTCCACCGTGTAGAGACCCAGATCCTTCTCAGAAGGATCCGTGAAGATGAGGAGCGACCTGGCGGACAAATTGAAAAAAAGACGATTGGTGTACAGAACTAATTGACTGCCTTGCACTGCATCAAGCCCTAATGATTTAAATTTTTTCAACCAACTCAAGAAAAAAACATTTTTCATGCTATAATCTGCCAACAGTGACCATTTACAAGGTGTTTTGATCATTCACAGTTCTGGTTAGTTTGAAACCTTTCCATATTTGCTGCGACTGTGCAGGGTAAACAATTCAGAGTTTAATGCATCAACTAATTCATAACTTAAATGAACTCTTCCTGTTCATAAACACTGTCATATGGAAAAAGACGCTGCACAAGAACAACGTACTTGTTCTTCTTGGTTTCTTCTCTCGTTCTCTCTGCCTCAATGGGCTCCGTGTAATTTCTGCTCCACAGGAACTTGCTCTCGTCGTTCATCTCATCGGCCTCGTAGCCCAAAAACACGAAGCCATCATCATCGACGCCAATCTCAATTTGTTTGGTGCCTGAGAATGGAAGCACTGATGAGAAAGGCTTGTGGATTTCACTTTAGTCTACAAAGGACTGCAGTAACTCAGCACATTATTCTATGAGTAGTACTTTGTATTTTAACATCTAGTATTGCATTCATCTTGATAATTTTCTCGTTTTCAATTCTAATTAATGTATTTTAGCAGCACCAAGCTGTGCAGCCAGCATATGCTGGAAAGTCACAGTTGAATGGATGTGGCTTTTTTCCTCTAATACTATATCTGAGCGACAAGCCTTGGAGGTTCTTTTGTATTTGCATGGATGGCTGACCTGGTGGGGTCCACGCTGTGACGGGCTCAGACGGCAAGGAGGCACAACCCACTCCAGCCTCATTGACTGCCAAAACACGGAAACGGTAGGTCTGACCCTCCTGAAGCTCTGACACCTGAAGATAAAACAAGCGCATCAAATATTTACCAGTTATGATTATGCCATTATGATTATTTAAACAATTGAACCCACAGACACACAAAGGAATAAAAAATAGTATTAATAATATCCTCATACTTTATACAACACAAGTTGTTGGCCTTGTTAAATCAAGTAATGAACAAAACCTGAACACGTTTCTCACCTTGTAATGCGTATCAGAGATTGGTTTGTCATTCAAAGCAGTCCAGTCCTCCGATTCATCACCCTGGCTCATTTCCAGGAAATATCCAGTGACAGGGCTTCGTCCTTCATACAGCGGAGCTGCCCATAAGAGCACCAGGGAGCGGTTTCTCACCTCCCTGAACTCCAGGTCATAGGGGCAACCTGAGAGAGAGGAGCAGAGGTCAGGGACATACAGCGTGATGACGTACAGAAAGAGAAGCAAAAGTTACACAAAAACAAACTTTAAGACACCAGCCATGTCTAAACTAACCAATGCAATGCCAGAACAAACCAGAAATAAAAGCAGAATGAAAGCGAGTACAGTGAGTTTCCTCAGTCTAACCCGGCTGCCTTCAGACCGCCACATGGTAGTTAATTTACTTAATGATTTTTGGTTAATTCTACATTATTAATGGCACAGAGGAAAGTCCATTTGCCAAGATTAATGAGCTGAGCTTTTATAGTGGCACATTTGAGAGAGTCGCTCTCGCTCTTCATTTTCAATATTAATGGCACAAGAAGCTGATATGAGAGGGTTCTGTCTGCTGAGCTACGGCTCTGTGTGTGAATCATTCTTTAATATGATTGGACTCACACAAACTAACTGTTTATCATTTCAGATTAATTATCTCCCTTTAACCTCTCAGTGTCCAGACACCACAGACCAAATTAGAACGATGAGAGGAGATTATACAGTTTTTTCCATCTTTTCGATTTCAATTACAGCAAACATAAACTTTTCTTAGTTTCTTTTGTTTTGTTGGGGTGGATTCACTGAATTGCTAATGGACTATCAGCCGCGCAAAGCCATATTAAAGGATATAATGAGTTCCACTGATTCTAACTCGAGGCTGTTATTTCAGATATTATTACAGCTACTCTAGTATTCACTTTAGTGCTGACCTCTGCTATCGTTTTGCACTTTAACGGCACAATATGCAAATGAACCCTTTCTATTGTGGTACTTGATATCGGCCCGTTTATTTTGTTGTGAGACGGTGCGTGCACTTGTAATGGTGCAATTTAAATAAACATAAAATGGCAGCGAAGCGTAATTAGTCCTCCTGTAAATGGATAGTGTTTGTATCCACCTCACCTCCCTTTGCAAGCCAGGGTCAATAAACAGATGGGAAAAAGGGTCAATAGGTTACAGGTGGAGATTTAAACTCCCAGCTCTGTTACTTAACTGGAAAACTTGGAAATGACTGATATTATAAGCAACACTCCCTACCTGCAAAAAATGTAACTTAATGTCCATGTTTGATTTTGTCCATGTGTGCAAACAAGCTTTTACATATGTCTCAAGAAGAGGGAAATGTTCTTATACATTATTTTAAGATATCACAGTAAAACATGCAAATAAAAAATGTTTGGATATTTCTGATTGTGAACTTTCCAGTAAGATGTCAATAAAATACATTAAAAATATGCGGCTGATTTTTCATTTTCTGTGATGCACCTGTGGTAATTTAAAAGCAATGCAATGCTCACCTGGCTCCGGCATCGTCCACTTCTCGCAGAGGAAAGCTTCACTGGCCTCAGAGGGCTTCCCAACGCCAACCACGTTGGCAGCAAACACACGGAACTGGTAGAAATGTCCACTTGTCAGGTTGCAAACCTGCAATAACATAGATCAGGCATAAAATAATGTAAAAGTTGTAGTTGCAGGTGTAGAAACACAAAGATTCACAGTCTATAAATAAAAGTCTAATTGTGCTTGAGGCTGCCCAACAACAACAACCTGAAATATATTTAAAATATTTATTCATATTTATTCAACTTTGATGGACTATTTAATTTGTGTTTGTCCTGATTTCTTTTATTTTTTTCCTTTTTAGAATAATTCAGTCTCATTTCTCAGTGGAGTCCTGGTTGTCATAGATGATACAAGGGTAAAAGTACTGTTGTACAGTTATACCCCTTCTAACTCAAGTAAGCATGTTACAAGGTATTAACTCTGCTGTTGCTGCTGCTGCAGCCAAAGCATTTTCAGAGCCCCCGAGACGCTCTTGCTTTAGGAAGAGAGGGGATTCAGCCTTATTGGTCTGTTCATTGATCTTCCTATTCACAGCCACTTAGACTTTAAGGCCCTTATCGCCTTATGAGCAGTTGTGAACCTCTGCTGCCGCCGCTGCTCTCGGCTCTCTGCCGGAAACTAATTGATACCAGTCGCTATCTAGAACCACTGCCCCCACAGTTGCCACCCCCCTTCATTATCAATACATCCTTCCCTTGGCACATTTAGGTGGAATGGCAGTCTCTTCATCAGCTCGACATACAGTGCACCCTGAGAAATGCAAAGGTTGTCTGTAAAAAAATAAGTGCAAAAAGGTTTCCTCCACTAGATGGCGAAAAGGCTGCTCTGACTGATAGATATATATTTTTTCCTCCACAAGAAGGGTCACGTTTTATCAGAGAACGATCAACCAGAGAAGGTTGGTTGTTGAAAGAATGAACACATTAGCTTGAGGACATTTACATTTCTCTACATTTTAGGGGGAAATATTGTGCTTTATAGTGTACTTTTTATCTGACAGTGATGGTCAATAGTTACAGTTATTTCCAGGTAAGGAAATACATGATATAAGAATAGACTTGTCATGTTTTAGATGTTATAAGCTGTTTGATGTTCATTAAAATGCGTCAAATGTGTTGAAAAAGTTATTCTGAGTTGTTTCCAAACGCATTAGCTGAACATTCAACTTCTAATCACACAAATAATATCAAAAAACAGCTCAGTCAACTACAATAAAAGAATGACTATATAGCATTCATCCATCAGTATTAACATGATGTTAGTATTAATATAACTCACTATAGCACTTTTACTTTGGACTATTAATAACTACATGCTACAGACAACACTCCTTTTTATTAAACAGGATTTCAAATACAGGAGTTTTACTTGTCATGGAGTATTTGCACAGTGTTTTTTTGGTACAATCAGTGTATAGCTTTCAATTTAAAAAAGGAATATGTGGTAAATAAGTGATTTATATCTCCTTTCATTCTCGTTGGGTCAGTGATGTTCAGGCCAAAATCCTCCAAGAAAAGAAACCACATAACAGCAGCTTAATCAATATTCTACTGCCTGTAATTTTACATTCATGAAACTAGAAACTCTCAGGCTCAGACTAAATTTCCTCTTTATTCCTAAGGGGGGCGCTGCATGTTCTCATCTCCTTCCAGCAAGGTTGACTTTATCTTTGTTTCTCCCAGGAGCTAAAAACAACCACTCACACATTAAGTATTTGCTCAGTGTCTAATTATGAAGCACCTGTAATCTCTCTGAGACAGGTTAGAAGATATAACTTTCCTCTGGGTCTCCATGGACACTGCTCGTTGCCTAGTGACACAGCAAACGTGGACGAGCGCGTTTTAGCAACAATTTTGCGGAAAAGTGAAAAATGGAGAGATAACTTATCATCGGAGACTGGAAATCTCTTTGTGGTGACGGCTGATGGTTTTTAATTGATTTTTCTGTGAGGCCCTACTCTGCTCAGGGACATGAGTGCGAAGACAATGCTAACATTTCACTAATAAACATAAATAAATATGTGTTTGTTGGTTGGATTGTTTAAAACTAGGCCTGTCTGGACCCAGTTTGGTGTCACTGCAATCCATAGCTGTCAATATAACTGCAAACCTGCTGGAGGTGCCCTAAGACAGTAAGAATCTGAGAAAGGAGTCTGAGAATTACTCACTTTAAGCTGCCTCTCTTTAGCAGCCTTCACGTTCACCTCTGTCCACGTTTTCTGGCCTTTCTCTCTCTGGTCCAGGTAGTAACCACACACAGGGCTTCCTCCATTACAGGTGGGGGCCCTCCATCCCAACACCATCTCTGATCCAGTGCACAGCAGCAGAGCGATAGCAGAGGGAGCAGAAGGAACATCTGGACAATCCCAGGTGAGAGATGAGAGAATATCAGCAGGTACCCATTCTTGCTAAATAGACCAAGAAACGATGCCAGCTACGCCCCGGCCGACTTCGACTTCTGTCTGGGTCTATATTGAACATTCCCAGATGAGAATAAAAGAAACTTTTTATTTGATATAAATATATTCCTCACAAACACCTGAGCTCAAGCCATTATCACCCAGGTAATGGCAGAGAGGCAGAATAGATGCGAGGCTATTCTTGCAGTGAGTGGCAAGTGAAATGAGTCATCACTGTAATGTACTGCAGGATACAGAGAGCATATTATTCGGGGCTGCAATGCAGGAAGCAAGAAGGGTCTGTAGCTTTTCAAGTGTAGACACTTAACATCCGTTAAGTCGTTTAGTGGGGTCTACATGACTAAACATATGGAGCCTGTCGTACGTCGAAAAGAGCTTTGAATACTATTGCTGGACTTTATAACTTCCTCCTCTGTGAAACTTGCGCAGAACATTTTCTAAAACTGCTTTTATGCTCCCTGAAAAGTTGCAAATATGTGAAGGACACCCTGTGACAAATGTTTCCTTAGGGTACCTGCTGCATCGTTGTCAGTAAGTGTTTATATAGCACAAGAATGTGAAAGGCAACTACAGACGTAAATAAGTCTGTTTCGAAAGTTCTTGTGAATTTACTTAAAGATCGAAGAAAAGACGCCAAGAAAACTCGTGTCTTGTCCTGAACTTGAATGTACCCAGAAAATCTCCCAGATACAAAACATGTTTGCATTGGAAGGCCTGTGTTTCACAGTCTGAGTGATAAGTCTGACATTTAAATATCACGTTATAGCAGTGCCCCAGAATTTATCTGTGCAATTATCTGCGCAACAATAAACGAGTGCTGTTCAAAAGGTAAAAGCATCTCAAAATATCTGGAACATCCTCCATACTCGACTTTAATCTAGCATTTTGAGATGGACTTACAAATTGCAGATTTGACCAAGATGGGGCGAGACTCATCCGTGTAGCAGCTGTTTCCTGCTCGGCTCACAGCCTTCACCCTAAACACATATTCCTTCCAAGTCTTAAGGCCATGGACTATAAACCTGAGAAGATAAAGAGAGAGAGTAAGGGGGGTTGGGTACCAGTACTTCTTCCTGATGCCAAAACATTATGAGCTCTTAAAGGAAGACCTTTCACATTTTACCTGGTTGTAGTGACTGGCTTGTTGTTGACAGTCTTCCAGTTCTGTTTGCCAGCCTCACTGTAGTACAGGTAATATCCCAGGATGTCCGTTTTGTCTTTGGGCTCTTTCCACTGCAGCAGCACTGAGGTGTCTGTGTCTCTGATGGCCATGACGGAGTGAGGTGGAGCTGGCGCAGCTGGAGGGAACAAGGTAACAAGTCATCAGCTACACTCTGACTATTAAACCTGAATATACAGGCATATACCGGCATATACAAAACTCAGCCTTCCTATATATTTTAAGAGGACGGAGACACATGCAACACTTCAAGGATGAACACGAAGTTTGTGAGAAACATTGAATTTTTAAGAAAATTATGCTGAGCACCTTTAAATAATTACTTTACGACAGCACTGAAACTCTGAAGCACATTATTTGTTGAGTGCTTTGCAGCTTTGTTTTATGGGATTGTAAATGGTCTATATTCGTGTTTTTAGTCTGCGAGCAGTTATTAAAAATAGAGCTCTGACAGATGAGCTCTGTAGAGATTTGACATCAAATGGTAATCCTAATTTAGTGGACGGCAAATACAGATAATCTCACAGTCTATAAACAAATCCCAAGAAAACTGAAGTGAACATACCCACAATGTTATGTTCTGATCATCTTTTTCTTTGCAAAATTATGCACGCATGGGTACAGCAATAGAGGGCAGCAGGGATATGTTGAACAAAGAAGTTGAACTGACCTTTACAATAGTAATAAATGGCTACCGGTGCATAATCCGTTCCCTCTCACCTTGTGGCTTTCCCAGGGAGATCGGCGCGCTCGGCTCAGAGGGGTCGCTGACACCGTACTTGTTGATGGAGCGCACTCTGAAGCAGTACTGCTTGCCCTTGATCAGGTCAAACACTGGGAACCTGGGAGAGTTTACCACCATGTCCAGGCTGGCCAACTCCCAGCTGTTCTTCCCGGCCAGGGACTGATGCAAGCACAGCATTGGAAAACACAAGGTTCATTTAAAATTCATCTTCATTATTCGATATCCTTCAAGGCTTCAATCTGTGGGGGCGAATGAAGAGCGAGCTCAGGCAGCCATATATGCTTAGTGAAGTCCCATAATTCATTCTAATTTTATACCATCACTTACTCCGTAGTAGACGACTGCTGATTGTCTAGTTGTGGAGCAAACCACTTAATGTACAGACAAGGACAAAGAGGAACAAAGATTGGCAGTTTGATGAGAGGCCGAGAGACTCACAGGCAGAAGTATAAGTCAGTACTCACACTACAGAAACATGAAATAAGACAGATACACCAAGTTATAACCAAATTCTAGGTGATAACTTCCGTGTTTTCATTTCAGCTGATGATTAAATAATTAAATTACATTAAATATACTGTATCATATTAACAGTCTCTTTTATATCCCACATTTACCTTTCTGTTCTTATGCTCTGTATTCCCATTATTTCCTTTTCTAAGTCTCTGTTTGAGGTAGAAAACCTAACAATAGAACAGTGTACGTCAAAGACATCAGCGATTATAAAGTGCTTGCTCAAGGGCGAAAAGGATATTTGAATGTTCCCTTCATTATATAAGCGGAAGTGAGGCAGCAGACTTCTGTAATTTTAGATTCCTTTGACAGATCTGACAGTTTTATTACCTCGGTAACTTATAAAGCTTCAATAAAAATCTGTTTCCTGTGGCAGTGTTCTGATTATTATAGCTAGAAGCTGTTGAGTGTCATTGCTGAAATTGAAGAGCCCTTTATTGTTGTAAAGAACGGGTCAGTCCCCAAACTTTGATACGCTCGAAGAGAACCTTTTGGCATTTTTTAGTTTTTTTTAATCTGGAAAAGGAGAATACAAAAATTACAATCTGGACTGGATTCCTTTTCCAGACATTTATTCAATGCATCGTTGACACACTAATCCATTTTTAAAAAATAAATAAAATAAACCTATAAACTATCAAATGAAGTAGTTTAAAATCGTCATTTGAACATCTCTTTCAAGTACACAAGCAACCCCCGAGAGAGCAGCATGGAGACGGGCTTGTTTTTAATGAGCAGATAAATGCCTCGTTAAACTGACACCACGGTGGTATGAGTGTTAGAGTTTTTTCTCCTCCCATCTCTTTAATTAGCGCTGCGGTCAGGGGCCTACTGTTAGTTTGCCCCATCTTCCATCACTATACTGCACAATCTGCAAAATGTGGAAGAACTAATGATTACTTCCTGTGTTCAGTAGAAAAAAAAAAAAAAGACTGCAGCTGAAGAGAGATGAGAGTGAGGACAAGCTCCAAACACTAGATGCTGTAAAACCAAAAGCATCGAGCTGAATGAACCACTCTTCATAAAACTGATGGGAACTGCTGACCCTGGTGAAAGCTCTATGGGCTCCAGTTGTTACTGTTAAATTACTGACTGCTGAATATGAAGTTAATATAATAGATTTTTCCGCAGCGCATTTTCCAGAGATACATAGACTAATTCCAAGGCTGTTCTTTAAAAAAAAAAGCAAAACCCAACGTGTAGAGAGTAAAAAATACCAAATTGGTCTGATTTGTTTGCTTTGTGGCTATGCAAGATGGTCTGACATCTTATATATCAGAATCCAAACTGCTACAGCTAATTTATGGGGAAACCACAGCCCTCAGAAGTCCTGTAATATAAAAACGTTGTTTGTCTAGGTATGTTGGTGTGTGGGTGTAAGGCTGACCCGCTCCACGTAGAAGTTGAGTGGCTCCCTGCCTCTGGGTTCAGGCTCAGTCCAGCTCAGCACCACGTAGGTGTCGCTCACCTCGCAGGCGTGGACGTCTGTGGGAGGGAAAGGAGCTCTGATCTGACCTGCGCCGCAAATGAGAGGAGGAGGATGGAGACAAATGTCAGAGCAAGGTCAGCGAGAATGAAAATCCAAAAATTGCTGGCTGAGATACGGCTTTTTCTTTTTGTTACTGCCCGCCTGCTGGGTTTGACTGAAAGCACAGAGTAGGTGAGATCCACAGTAGCTCGGTGGCACCATTTCACCTCGGATCCTAATATCATATAGACACATGGCTTGAGTCAGCACAATCTAAGCAATTCAAGGACGGTGGAAGAGCTCAAATTCAGCGAGAAGTGTTTGGTTTTAGTGGCTGTCTGTGTCTCTGCAAGTCTCTCTGTGTCCTCTGAAGAGTCAGCAGAACTGCAGTGTGGATCAGAGAAGAACTCCACAGCTAAGAGAGCACAGGGAAATAAGAGCCAGTCAGCTGGTACAGTGGCGTCTGTAAGCATCAGGACAACTACCTGAGTGACTATGAGAAAATTATAAAAGATGCAACAACTATTCATGATGAAAATATTTGGTAAACTGTGTGGTACTGAAATATTATTGTCAGGAAGACTCTTCAGCAGTATATCATATTTTGCTGGAAGAATATAAACCTTGTTTTTTATTTGCTGCTTGCATTCCTGTGCCACAAAGATAAGATTAGGCAACAAAAAGTTATTAACGTTAAGGTTAAACAATTAGTTTAGACCTGAAATATCCCTAGCACAGCTAAAAACAAGTTGATAACCCTGCTTCATAATAAGTGTAGTGATACCTTCAGGAGCTTTAAAATAAATAAGAGAACGCTTGGTTTTTATTTTAGAAGCAATCATATTGTTAAATACGTCCATAAAACGGGTGCTGGGAAGCACCCTGACCTCTGTGTATTGTTGCAACTGTTGAATTAACCGGTGCTGGAGACATTAACGATAAGAGTTTTGTGTCTCTGCTCTCCAGGACGCTGGATATGAGCTACATCATTATGGTGTTAAAGTACTGAGAGAGAAAGTGCTGATTTAAATTAATATTGTGTGAACAGTGCACAACTCAGAGAGCTTTTACACACAGTTTTAGGACCAAGGAGTAAAACAATTATCCTGAGTAAGCTGCTTAAAGAACCGGGTCAGGGCCAGCGAGTGGAATGTCCCTCAGTGACCACCAGACACACCAACAACAAGAAAATAAACAAGATAAACAACACCACTGAAAGAAAACAACACCAAGGAGGCTCATAATTAGTCAGAGGGAGGTCCTGCTATCATACACCGCAGCCTGACGTGCAGTTCCTCATCAACGTATCTCAGTGGCAACGTATCTACAAGCATAGAAAGCTCTCCTTCCTTTTGCCTCCTACGCGCCATCTACTCCGACATCTTCGCTCTTTTCTTTGCTGCAGTGCTTTCAATAATAGTCACTTTTGTTCGGCATGCATCAGCTCCAGCTCCAACGTGAGCCGCTCAGCTCCAATCATTGTTGTGTGAAGTTGTGGTGGAAATTTCAGTTGGAAAGTGAGACATCAGAACACTCTGGTCTTTCGGTGCGTCTGCAGAGGAGCTCAGAGCATTGAGGTGGCAAGAGAAGAGAAAATAATAGGAAAAGAACGAAGAACAGCACAGGGTGTTGACCTGGCCTCCAAATTCACTAGATCCCAAACTGATCAAGTATCTGTGGGATGATCCACAGAGGCCCCTCCCCTCAACCCATTGGACCCAAAGGCCCCACTAACAACATTCTGTTACCAGACACCACAGGACACCCTCAGAAGATCCATGTCCATTCTCTGATGAGTCACAACTGTTTTGGAGGCACAAGGGAGACCTACACAATATTAGGAAGGTGGTCACAACGTTATGCCTGATTTGTGTATATACACGCTTTCTACATTAAGCATCCATTAGAGCATCAAATAAAGACGGTCTGAATACATTTTACTGCATTTATTTTCCTCAAACACAAGTTCCTCCCCCTCTTCCTTTATCTCTCTCTGCCCGTGAGTTACATTGCCAAGGTCATCAGCCCTCTTCGCAGGCATTCACACTACCTCGGGGCCATTATGTGCATTTATCAGGACACCACAAGGGACTGTTCGTTCTTTTCCCTTCTGTAAATGCAGCAAACGCTCGTTGCCTCAGCCATACAATTACTGCAGCTCATTGTTAAATATAATATGAAGATGCATTAAGCCAAAAGCCTGAGGTAACCCACGGGCGAGCAGTCGGCACCGAGTGCGCCACTAACGAAAGGATGCTGATTGAAATCAAGGGTGAAAATGTGCAAATGACTTATTTTTATGTCACAATTAAACCCTGAAATAGTATTCTCACCTTCCAGTTCGTCTTTTGTAATCGTGATGGTCCTTCCTCTGTTCACTTTAACCACTGGGAAAGGAGGAGAGAGACAGGTTGGGGGGTGGGGGGCAGAGGAGAAAAAAAAAAAGAGTGAACCATCAGGATAATGAAGTTATATGAGTGCCCATGATAACAGTATTATTGGTAATGTTCGAGGAGCAGCCACTGGTAAGAGATCCAGACGCAGAGAGACAAAAAGAGGTGATAGAGAGCGACATGGAAGGATGGAGAGCGGGCCGGAGGCAACTCAACCTTCTGTCTGTCCTTCATCTGTGTTTAATGATCCACAGCTTCTGACCAGGGTCCATCTGTTACACACCAGGCACACACACAGCGCATGATCTACGTCACATCTCACTCTTTGCTCTTATCCCTGCAGCGTGTCTCCACCTAACAGAACAACTTTAAAGGCAAAGAGTAATGTTCACTGCATGATGTCTTTAAGACGTTGTTGCAGAAACAACTGTAAAACCCTGCAGCTGAATAAAATGAGATCTAAATCTGTTTCTACTGCTGGTGCTGATTTCTTTGCAGGTGTAATGGGGCAACTGAAGCACTAAAGAGCACAAATGAGTTGCTAACACATTCCTGGAGCTCTTTGTAGTGCAACCCAGCAGATGAGAGACAAATGAAAGGAAAGGCTTGAATAATTAAGTGGAGAAACATAACAAATGCAGATGCTTCCATACACGGTGCCAGAAGTAATTGAGGGTACTGATGAGTAAAAATGATATGAGAGTCAGCGTCACTGGATCTCTGTCAAACTGAACACCCGTGGCAGATTTTGGAGCTATGCGTTGATGTCTTTGTCAGAGGGTGATTTAAAGAACGTTTGCAAGGATGCATTCAAGGAAATAAACATAGAACTCCTATTGTTTTTAAAACCTGGCGCCCGCATAATCCACATTGCAACTTGATTGCCAACAATTTGATGTGGGATTCAGGTGAGTTAAGACAGATGAAGCTGACAGTAACTTGTAGTTTATTAAGATACAAAGGAGTTCACTTCTTTCTAACTCTATAAACCCAGAGTTCATTGTCAAACTTGAGGCAATTTGACTAGCATCCCCCTTATATTTTTGCTCTACTGTTTCGCTGTATGTTTGGAGAGCTCCGTGCACCAATATCTCATTTCTCTGTTTTAGTTTTCAAACCATAAATGAACAGAACAAGCTGGCAAACTCATCAAAATGTGCATGCTGCTTCCCTTAAGTTTCTCACTGTTTGTGTGATGTAACTTTTGACATCCGTTTACAGTAAAATATTGACTGTTTGCTGGTGTACCTGTGGTCCTGGTGTGTTCCAGTGGGTCTGTGGTGAGGACGGGCCTGGTGGCTTTGGAAGCTCGTCCTGCCCCAGCCTTGTTCACAGCACGAACTCTGAACTGATACATCGTTCCTTCCTTTAGCCCAAACACGGGGTAATGGCACATTTTTTGAATGTGCGCATTGCAGCGCACCCACTCACCCTGACTGAGGTCACATCTGAGAGAAAGAGAGACGGATCAGTCCTGCAGTTCAGTCAATAATACTGAAAGAGGTGAACAAAGAACCTATGCATGATGTTTGATGCGTATAATGAGCACTCTGCAGGGGGCAATATTTTAAAAAAACAACTGAAACACATTGTAGCCCCACTGAGGCCTATAATTGGGACCGGAAACCACCACAATTTAGGGCATCCAAACAAAGTAGAAGCTCAGATTATACAAAATTGATAACAAACTGTCACCACTTGCAGTAAACAAAGACAGTTTTCTAACCAGAAGGAGGTTGCTAGGGAACTGGGAGGTATCTTACATTTTCCTTTCCTCACCCAGTGACCATTCAGGGTTTTTTATCTTCTACAGCCACTAAAGACAATATTGAATAAACAATTAAGAAAAAAACTGCAGCATGTACACAAAAATGATTACTAAATGTATGAATTCAAACAATCTTTCTCTCACCGTTTCAACATTCAAACCCACACATATGAACAAACACGCAACTGATTGATTGGCGTTGGTGATACGTGCAGCACCTGTTCTCCTCTGGGAGTCTTTGACTCTGATGTTAACATAGCGTGGAGGGCTGATAATTACCATGCATACCATCCATCTCGTGCAAACTCTGCCAAATGGATATAACAATATCCAGTCCAATCCAATTTCCTCACCAGAAGCACACAGAGCAAGACGAGGGTCAGTAGTAAAGTCGTACCAATGGCCAACTGTTGATGGGCATCGCAGGAAATCACTAGAAGTACAACCTAGAATAAGCCTCTTAATGAGGGCTGAATCAATGAGCGTTTACTGTTAGAAAGCTAATCTTTGTGGTGGAAATCAATTAAAATAACTGCTCAAAATGTTTTTATCAGTACTTTCTTGTTAATCAACCTACAAATAATGTTTTCTTCTGAAAAGCAAATTAAATATTTGTTAATACAAACCACTCGTCCCACTCCATGAGCAACTGATGAAGCTGATAAAATGAACTGCATTAAAATGATGAAAAAATACACTTAGCAGAAAATGAATTAATCAAGGGATTTAAAACTTATTTTCTTTTCTTTTTGAAACAAAGTCCATTTTAGATGTCAGTTTACAGACAATTACTCAGCGGTTATGCTGACAATCAGTTCATAATTTTTAGGGAAAATGAAAAAAAAAACCTCTTGTTTTAGCTCCACTTGATTAGAATTAGATTTTTTTTTTGCCTTAAGTTGGAATAAAGTAAATGTCTTTGAAGTCAACATTGTTCAACATGTTCACTTTTAAAGGTTTCACAGGCTTTTTCTTCTCTACCATTTCATATCCCAAATGTTCCATCCAAACCAACCATTATCAATCACCACTTAAATTCTGGTGGCAGAGGCTGGAGCCAATTCCAGCTGTCACTGGGAGACAGTCATAGTACACCCTGGACAAGTCCCAGTCTATCAAAAGGCTAACACAAAGACACAAACAACTCACATGCTCACCTACAGCTAATTTTATATCACCAATTAAAGGCGCTTTTAGATTACTGCTGGACATAGACGCAATCGTCTTGTCAGACCAACATTAGTCGCCACTGTGTCTTTTTTGCCAGTTTTTGTTTCTATTTCCTGCTTAGCTTTCCAGTTCATGCTTCACTTTCAACAATGGCGGCTCAAACGTAGCAAAATTTCCCAAACTCTGCACAGATATGCAGATATAATAAGACAAGATAAGATTAACCCAGGATATGATCTGCTAACATAAGATACGTTAAGGTAAACCATGTTAAATTAAGATAGGAGTTGATAAAAATCTGAAATCTGAATTACACTTCCATAAAATAAGATAATGACACGGGGAGTCCCAAAAGTCTCACTCCATGACTATGCAATAAACCTGCTGGAGAAACTTGTTTGGCTTTAATCAGAGACTGACAACTAAACGGGCTTTGTGATTTCAGTATCCATTTATTTTCACTTGATTAATCTGAACCAAATGAAATAATTTAATCTTTGTACAAATCCTTGATGTGAGCAATGAATCATGCTCTTTCTCACCTTTCCACATAATATCCCTCCACAGGCGAAGTCCCATCGGCGCTGGGCGGCTGCCAAGTCAGGAAGACGTAGTCCCTGTTGACGTCAGATACTTGCACTGACAGGGGAGAGGCAGGACCTCCGAGCTCTACAGCTGATGCATCTAAGGAAGAAGTGTAAGTGAGTCAGTCAGAGAGGAGGAGACATGATGAACGAGATGAGACACTTAACTAAAAATTAATGAGAAAGATGGAGAGCCCGTCACAATAATGGGAGGAGGAGATGAAGAAACATGAGAGGAGAAGGAAAGAAGGTCTAATGACGGGAGGATTTAAAGTAATCATATGATTGATTCAAACACTATATCATTTGGTCATTTGGAGTGAAACGTCATGTCTAAGAAAGGAATACGTATGGTGAGATGAACACAAAGTATCGAAGCAGAAACTGTTAATTCAGCAATGTGCTCTGACATTTCAGTACAAATGATTAATATATGAATCAAGATACTAATTGACATTTTAATCAGTAGAAAAACTAACCATTAGTTGCAGCTCTATATGCTCTGTTACTCTGTTACTTATATTGTGTGATCACAGCCAGAGACTGAAGCAAAAGAAATGAGGAGATTATGCTTAGCAGATTGACATGATATGATGTGACATGTTGTCAAACTTCTTCCTGAGGCTAGGAATAGATATACTTTTCAACTAAAGACTTAAGTAAACATCTAGCGCGTCTCCTTTCCTGTTTTAAATTTGCTTCCTCACCCTACATCCTTATTCTCTTGTTTGTTTTTGCTCTCCTGTACCGCCTATTTGTAATGCAAATATGATGGCTGAATGAAGACGAGTGCGGAGGGAAGTTCCCTGATTCACTAATTAGTACCTCCAGCTCTGGTTAAGAACACGCTCCTTAGTAAGAGAGAGAGAGAGAGAGAGAGGGATACTACAGGGAGATATATTAGTGTGGTGTATGAGTGCATTTAGACTAGTGCTACTATATATGCATTTCTGATGTCAGTGCAGGCCAAGCTCATTAATGATTCAAACCACATTACATTCTTCGTGTGGCAATTAAAGTACAATATATACATGCCGTTACTTTCAGACTGTAAAGATTTCAAATGTTTGTGCCTCTGGTTTATTTGCATGCACCAAACACTGTGGAAAGAAAACAGTAGCCTGGTAGTACCAGCGCTGGTGAAAGTAAAGTATCTGTACTTTCACCAAAGAAATGTAACAAGCCCTCTCCTGCAGAACAGTTTGATTGATGGTGCATTTTCCCTGCATGAATCAGTGTAATTTGCTGACAGGAAATGGAAGTAGTACCAAAAACTGGCAAACACAGTGAAACAGTGTTCGAGAGAAGGTTTCACTCAAACCACAGTTTGTCCAGATTGTATACACATATCCAAAAATGTTGATGTTAGGAAAGCCAACTGGACTTGTAGTGAGAAGTTTGGCCACTCATCCAAATAGCTTCTTTAGTCCTAAAGGATAGTTTCTGATGGGACACCCACAGATGGTCCCATTTAAACCTCAACTCCACACCAGTCCTTTAACCCGGATGACTGAGAACCTTCACAGACAGTATACTGAATGCAAAGGTCTCAAGTATGTAATCTGACCACTGTCTGTTAAAGAGACATAGTGCCCATGAGCACATTAAAGAAGTATCTGACAGCAAGTTACCTAATTATAAAAGATGGAATTGCAAAATGGAATTGTGGTAGCGATTTTTATATTTATTTGCATCTACATTAGCGGTTACCAGTAATCAGCAGCACAAACCCAACAATCATCATATAAACAGTATTAAGTGCAGTACTGTCTCAGTCTTTGAGTCAGTTTTGAGGAGTTTTATATGGCAGATGTGACCACTTCTTGGCCATGTAAGATAAAATGAGATAATCCTTTAACACTCTGATGTTTGAGGATGAATCCATAAATCTGTGAGTTCTAAAGGGCTACATACTGCATATCTTGGTCCTCACCTCTGACGTAGACAAAGGCACTGTGTTCCTGGATTCCATCCCACGTCTTCAGTCTGGCGGTGTAAACGCCTTCATGCTCTTTGTGTGCAACTTTTAAAGTGATGATGGCCCTGTCGTCCAATGTTTTAATGTCCACATTGCTGGACTGACGCAGCTGTGTGCCTGAAGAATTAAAAATCAACGCCGCTCTTAAATCGTGTATCAAAATAGGCTCATGCTTATAGCGCTTGTCATACAGTACTCACCATCTCTGAACCAGGTGACGTCCTGCTGGAAGGATAGCAGAGGAGAGGTGAAGGCACATTCCAGGGAGAGGCTGTTTCCCTCAGTTACCCAGGTTGGAGGGAAGGAAGAGCCAAACGTGGCTTCCTGAAGAGGCTGCAAGGCTGCAAGAGGTGGGAGGAAAAGGCCAAACAAATTCTCAATTAGGAGAAATGCATGGTCACAAATCTGAGTAGGTGATTTTATATCATTGTGAAGACCTCCTATTACAGGTAAAAAAGGAGACGAGTCAAGAGGCAGAGGATGTACAAGAAGTAAGTGACAAGCAGGAATTATTCAGATTCCTGAAAAAGCACAGGTGAAATCTATGCAACATAAGGTTTGTGCTACAATATCAGGTTCTCATTATTCTCTGGAAGCTGGCAGTTAGACAAGAAGAGAAACTAAATGAAGCAAATCAAATAGTCTTAACAAACCAAAAACACCCTCTCATGCAGACTTGCACTGTCATGATGGAAAAAGACTCTTTGCTTCATAAAAGAGAGCGACGACACAAAGGACAGCTACAACAGGTAACCCTGAGGAACGGGCCAGCAGGAAAACCAAAGATGTGACATTTTTTTTATTTTTCCATCTACCATTCATTCGCATACTTGTCAAAGCACCAAAGCAATACAATCTGGAGGCGACAGATATGTGTATCATGAAGTCTTGTCAAACTCTTTCTCAGGGATCAATCTGAGAGACTGTGACTGTCTCATGATGATCTTGTTCTGCTTAGCAGGCCCAGCTATCACAAGAATGTGCACACTATGAAGATCTTTGCTTCCCATCATTTGAACTCTATGCTTTGGCAATGATAAGCATAGCACAGTTGTGCTTTTTCCTACTGAGTGATTTGAGTTGGAAAATATAATCTGTTCCATATGAGATAATCGCATCTTGGTTATATAAAAATGGCAGCCTGCAATTCGTCAGCCTATTTTTGTTGCAAGGGGATGTTATGCCAAGACAAGCTAATAGGGCTTCATTTAAAATGATTGCTACTTAATTTCTGAATGTGCAGATTATGTATTGCATTGCTACTGCACATAGTGCTTCAGCATAAGTCATATTGTATACTGTATAACGAAAGGCGATGCATATATACAGAAAATTTGTTCCTGTTTAGATGTGTGCAGTGTGCAGATATTGCCTTTACTTTCCACTTTCCATTGGCACAAATAAATCACTACGAATTGGCCAGCCTGTTAAAGGCTGTCAACACATGATTTAGGGCCCAATCAATGATCAAATTAGATGTTATTACAGCATTTATGATGCTGAAAACGAGAGAGAATGCAACTAAAATGTTCATCTGTAACACTCATTTCTTTATATACTTCCATTTTGCAGAGTCAGGCTGTAAATTAGAACTTGAGCCAGAAACTTTCTACACTTTATAAGGAAATAACCAGAATGTTCATCTTAATTATTACTTCCAAACACCCTGTAAGTAGCTTAGATTATTTAAAAAAAGGAATTTAAATTCTGATTGCTTGAGAGTTTTTCTACTTAAAAAGTGGTCTCTAGCTCCTCTAATATGTTGGTGAGTACAATCTTCATAATCACACCAACCCGAATCATAGCAGCTATGCATAATACAAAATACTGTATTCAGACTATTTCTGCTTCACTAGAAAGTCTGGAGAGAGAAAAAGTGTATGAGAAGTGGTCAAGATGTTTACTCATATTATTGTTTTATGAGTTTTAGCTGCTATAGTTAAACTGAAGTTCAGGCCTTAAACAGTCGGTTAAGATTGGGTAAAGATAGTTATTTGGTTCAAAAGCTTCTTTAACATGTAAATAGACACCAAGAATTATGGATGGAAGGTATGGAAGGGAAAATAAAATTCAGTTTTCTTAACCCATGCATCAACCCTCAAATCTATCATCTGTATTTTGCATGTGGTTGTCATAATACACACAACCACAAGGGGTCCTTGTCAGATAAACATTAAGCCACTGTTTCTTACAATAAAACATTGGTAGAAAAATAGCATTGTAGCACCTACGGCCTCATGGACACTTACTGTAGCCTTAACACATTCTTGGAATATATGCAAGTAGCTCTGTCTGAAAAAGTTCAGATCTCCATGCATGGTGGAGGCTCATCTAGGCCAAACAGTGCCAGAGCTAATAAGAGATGCTCTACAGTTTGGAGCAAAATGGGATAAATCTCCCTTTGTCCCTGGAATGAAATATACATGACTGTCGATTCTGGTCAATTGGAAGCAAGTCATTTCATCCCCTCAGCAACTACCCCACAAAAAGTCTTATGCCCATAAATCCATGGACAACAAACACCATCTATCTATCTATCTATCTATCTATCTATCTATCTATCTATCTATCTATCTTTAGGAAGTGCAGCATAAACAGCAGCATCGAGCGTTGTGTCACAGTCTTCAAAGCCACCCGGCCCTCATTCGCTTACTGGTGGAGGGAGCAACTTCAAAGGACGGCTGGGAAAATGAAAGGGGACACTTTTCATTAGGCCATGGCGTGAAACTTACCGGCGGTCTGCAAGCACCCTGAACCAGCCACGGCTCCTTGATATGCTGAACCGCAGAGTGGCAGAGCAGCAGAGCAGCAGAGCAGGACAGATTGGAGAAAGGCAAGGAGGGTCAGAGATGAAGACAGAAAAAGAGAATGATGTTGTGAAACTGAAGGAGAAATAAGACAGAAAGACACAGCAGACAAATCAACCCTGGCAATGCAACAGCTATGCAAGTCACATCTAATATTCCCTTTAACGTAGACTATTTTAAAAATTGAAGAGAGCCTGCGAAATATAGAAGGCTAGAGGAAGCCGTGGAGTCTCATTAAAACCCTGATCATCTAATTGATCTCCAAAGTTTGGGAACTTTACTGCCACCTGATGTTTTGTTTTGCTGATATCGATTCTCTTACAAAGGCGAGCCTGGGAACCCTAGGTCCCAAGTTGCACCTCTAACCCGCTCTAACCACTAGGCTACTCCACAGCCCGCTCATCTTAAACCATCTCTAAATCGTATATAAGATTTTACTCTAAACCGCGTTAACGTGTTTCTGCTTTAGTATTTCCACTGCTTCTCCAGCTCCGCGATTTTGGAATTGATTGTTTTGGATTAATAAAGAACCTGTAACATGAGATGAGGAGACATTTGTATGACTCGTGGCCGGCGAAATTTCAGCGGAATTCGGCCGAAATATCAGGGAAAGGATCAGCCGCCATTGTTGAAAGTGAAGCAGGAAGTGGAAAGTGAAGTAGGGAGGTGGAGAAGACACGGCGCCATCTAGCGTTTGAATAGTGTTGTTACAGAGCGAGCCATACTGATGAGCGCAGTGCGCACATGTATAAGTCCTCGCACCCATAGAGATATTATGTATGTCTGTGCTCGCATCAGCGCAGGCCATGCAGGCTCGTGGCAAGTTTGTGTCCAGGGCCCGTGGTCATCATTTTCTGTGCGTAGGCCCTTGCAGTTAGGTTCCGCAGTGCCATGAAAGAGCCTTAAGCCCTGGTGTGAAGTACCGGTTGGCAAAATCGGCATTCTCAATTAGCTAGATTGGCTACCGTGGCTAAGCTAACAACAGAAATGACAATTGTTATGGCGCCATACAAGCAGAATACCGTGGCATGCGAATTTCGCAAAGGGATAGTAGACTTCCTGCCGCCAATCTAACACTTCCATAGCTAATGTTGGACAGGTCATCTTTTTGTATGTCCCAAACACTTTGGAAGAAATGTAAAGCCCCTTTCCCCGATTTAAGGTCGGGATATAAGGCTTCCCTTCCAGGACGCAGGCTTCACATATGTCCTAACTAATGTTGTAGCTGCTGGACCTTACCTGAACAGAAATGACTGGAAAGTGCACAACTCCAACACTGGGGAATAGATCTTGTTTTCCAATCTTAAAATGCGGGTATCAACATCCGGGTTCTTTTGGATTTTTTTCCCAACATGGCTGCTGCCAGTGATGAACAGCAGTGCCTGTGTACTATTGTTTTCCATTTTATGTTGTATATTTATCCACAGTAGTGTATCCATAGTTGCTTATTCTTTATGGGTATACAGTTTGGATATGTTTTGAATCTATTTTAGACAATACTGTAGACATTTGACAATTGTTAAATATCAAATAAAACATGTCTATTATTTATTTTAAGAACTGTAGCCGTAACGGTTGGGAATGTGTTATCTCACTTTAAAAATTGATGTATAGCTCTTTCTCTGTAATAACTTCCTTGCAGTTTTGACAGTTCATCTAATGCAACTTCATTCAATAAACATATTCATACATTCATTTGGCCTTGAAAATCTGTTTTTTAACGATCTCATTTGATACAACAAACCCACTAGGAGGCAGTGTTATCAATCTGATTTGTAATAGACTGGGGCGTGTGGTTTCAGTTGAAGAGTTTTTCAAAAGCTTTCAATGGCGGAAATTCTGTGTAATTTCTCCCTCGATTAGTCATATCGCTCTTAAAGTACTCTTCCTGTGCATCTAGGGCACCACAGACTGTGGACTCTTTAAAAAAAAAAAAACCTTAAGACACATCTTTTTACAAAAGCCTATGGCTAAAACTGCCATTTTTAATCTCTCTCTTTTAATTCTTTTATGCTAGTTTTAAAGTTATGTTTTATATGCATTGTAGCACTTTGAGGTCATTGATTTGATGTAAAGTGTGTTATAAATAAAATGTATTATTATTATTAAAGTTGCATCTCCTCACATGATTTGTTTTACCAATATCCCTACGGCAATGTGTCATTGTCCCGTTACCAGTCCACAGCCTGAAACTGGACTCTTCAGGCTATTATAATTCATCTTTGTGTTGTTCGTAATGGTTTTTGATCAATGTGGAGCTGATATGGAACATAAAACCACTCACAGTTCACCACTAGTGTTCCGAAGGTCATGGCTTCTCCCAGGGGACTCTTGGCTACAACTTTATACTCACCAGCATCACCAGGAGAGCACCTTTGCAGAGGATATAGAATGTCAGTTATTTGTCTGCATATTTGTTGCTGCAATATACTGTAATCTAGGTGTTTGTATCCCCAAAGTTTAGGTAATGGAAAAGGAAGCACTAGCGTTCCTCAGTTTTGACATTGTCTTGTAACACAATCATATCCACAAACTTATTACATTTTTTTTTATTCTATTCTCCATATCCAAGAATGTGCATTCGATGCATATTTCCCTTTCACCAAGATGTCCATTGTTATTTGCGGATTTGAGCTTGTGACCCACCTTCTGATCTCCAGTGAGTTGACACCAAATTTTTGTTGAAGTCTGTAATTCCATGGTTGGTGAGACATTACCAGCGGCTCGCCGTTCTTATACCTGAGGAAGAAGTTAATAGTTTTGTGGATTTTTTATTTTTTGGTATATCAAAGCAAGTTAACAAGGGGCCACATTTGGGTGGTTCATGCTACTGCCTGCCGATTACTTATGCGCAGCTTTCATAATCAAATGTTAGTTTGGCATAATCCACAACAGCCAGAGGAAGCCTTTGATCTCTCATTCCGTCAAGTGCTGGGCGTTGTTAAGGGCAGCCCTTTGCAGTTCATTGGGCTTGATGGGTCCCATATGGGATAGAGAAACCCAGAAGCCACAGGTTATCTGGATCTCAAGGTTCATGAATACTGAGCGCTCACAGCCTTTTCATCAGCTAGTCTCACAGGAGCTCAAGTATCAAGGTCGACAATTTGGCGCACTGCCTGAATTAACGCAGGTACTATCATATTAATACGGAGTACAATATTCAGCTCAGGCTTCAGAACTCTAGTGCCGCCACTCTTGTTTTTTGTGCTCTCAGCTTACAGACTTTTCATCTGCCTTTATATTGATTTGTTTACATGTGCAGGAGGATAACTGAACTACCTCCTAAGGTTGAACTCATACTTCTGATTGCAATGCAAATGCACTCTTCCACTTTATTATGGATTAGTCATTAAGTAATTTACAATACAATACTGAGTTGCAGCTAAAGGCTTTTTACTGTTTTTGCAGGGGCTAAAGGATTTATCTTTTTGTCTATAAAATGCAAGGGAAGATGTGGTTCTTCACAATTTCAGCCAGAGGTTTTATATTGTATATTGTTAGTTTTATTTCATCCATCTGCCCATGACCCAAAGATGATGTAAACATGAATATCATCTTAGAAGTTTATACCAGAATATTAGGTTTATCTTTTCTTGGTATATATCCTGCATAGTTATCTTAGGGATTGTTTCAGGTATGATAGGCCACAAAGTTATGTCCTTTTTATATTGCCGTAACTCATTCCAATCTCCTGAGAAATAAATAAAAAATGACACCAGTCTACAGATGACCCCTGTAACACAGTTTAATAGAAACTCCCTTAAAAGAAATCACAGTAAGTCAGTTGGGGCCAAAAGAATGGAGTGTCGGAGAGACAGAAGTTCTTACCACGTAACCTTTGGGGGTGGATAGCCATGGACGGTGCAGGAGAGTTTCACCGTCATGCCCTCCCAAACAGTGTGAGCCCTCAGAGGGATTGAAAAGTCTGGGGCCTTCTGACTCAGATGCTCAATGTACTTCATGTGGGCAGATGCCTTCATTTCTGCCTGAAGCAAAGACAGATCGATGAACGCTAAACAATAAACAAATACACAGTGCAGAGAAGGTAGAAATAAATATGCTGATAAATATTTAAGTTCTTCTGAATCCACGGTCAGTGTCCAAGAGCTTTGCCAGTCATTAAAACAGAATAGGAGAAGCAAGTGAACTTAGGAAACCCAGAGAATGAAACATTAATGGGAAGACATAATCCGATTGCAGCTATTAAAAGAAGAAACATAACAAAGAAGTAAAACCATTCACTTTGGAAGCGATCAATCACAAAACAATGTTTTATGTATTTTATTCAACACAAATGAATAAACAAGGCTCATTCTCATTTCTACTTGCATATTATTTGCAGTGTAATGGATATATAGAATAAGAGTAATTCCTGGGTCATACCATACCTGTTTGCGAAGGGCCATCTTGTCAATACGAGTTCGTAACTCATGCTGGTTCCTGATCACGTCCACCTCCACCTTCTCAGCTTCATTCCCAAATAGCGTCCACTTCTCCCTGCAGTACTCCTCATCAGCATCCATGGTTTCCTTCAGGATTTCCCTGGAGGCATAAATCACAAATCAGTTTAAGATTTCTCCTTTCTGTGTAATGTTTGTAGTTATGTTTCATTGCTCAAACTTAAAAAGGACGGTGAGTGCAGAGAAATAGATGGAGAACATGAAGACAACTTCAGCGCCAACAGGCAAATGACAAACTATGGAACACTTGTATAATTATGGTAATATGCACATTTAAATGATTTCAGATGTAGAAAGTTTTTCAACCTGGGCCAGACAGAAATCCATCGGTATCCAACAGAGGACGTGACACAATTAGAGACAGCAATGCACGCAGCTTATATATATTTAATATTTTCTATGCAGATATTCCCAGTCCTTTTACAGACAAATTCTAAGTTCATAATATCTGGCGGTTTGGCTTAATGGGCTCACTGATGATGTTGGTGATTCACTGCTCCATTTGGTGCTCATTTCACATGATCGTCATTTTCACACGCGTTGAAAACTTCTGAGAAGTTTCTCTTTTGTGACTGGAATATCAAGCCTGGCTGCCACTGATGATTCACATCAGAGTGAAGAGATGGGGTGGTGTTGCAGCCCTAACACCTCTCACACAGCGATGATGATGTGCATCTCTCCAGGAATCTTTCAGGTGTGGACAGTTCAAAGCGACGTTGTGTTGCAGGCTGTGCGACATCCTTGACTTCCCTTTCATCAAGTTGGTTGTCATGGAGATGGCAGGTACCTGTGATAGTCTATTCACTGAAAAGAAATTAATTCTTATCTTTGTGTCTGGGCAACAAGGTGACATGGTAAATAGGGCAAGTAGGGACAGGGGTTCAGAGCTTGTTTTTTTGTGTAGGAGTTACTAAGCTACACACTGAATCCCCACCAGCTCCACTGCTCCTGACCCTGCCCTCTGGACTCTTTGTGAGGACTGTTAAACAAAACCAGAAGCAGCCTGTTTAAAAGCAAACACACTGGTGTAGGCTTTAATGCATACATGTGCATGGCATATTGTAGCAGTGAATCTATCCAGATGTGCATACCATCTATGTACATGCACTTCATCTATATGCACGCATACCCACACTCCTGCTCGCACAATAATGAGTTTAGCCTGCATTTTAAACGCAGCCTTTTTAATACTCCTCTCCCTTCGCTACAGGGGTGTGTATCCTGAACTGTCTTTTGATTGACAGTCCCCAGGGCTTAATTACTTGAGCATGTACTTCACACACGCATTGCCACAACAGAGAGTCTGAATCTTCAATATTCACACAAACACTTCTCTGAGCTTTGATGGCCACTAGAGCATGAATGGCCCTACAAACAGTTGTGATAATTCAGTAAAATGCACGGCAAACGGCACGAATAAATATGCAATTTAATAGGCATAGACACTGCGCACGCATTCTCCCAGGTGTCCAAAAAACATGGTTTTGACTTTTTCTGCCACTGGCTTGTTTATTAGAGTGTGTGTGTTTTTTTAAACCCTGGAGGCTAAGATTTTAGGGCTTCGGGGATAGAACCACTGTGGTTATAGGGAGTTTATTACTCCAAATGGGAATTTTAGCATTGCCGGTTGGTGCAAAGAACAGCAACACCTTCCTGTCCAGGCAAATATGCTGCTGCATTATTTAAGTCTTATCCCGAACCATTTGTGGAAGATAGTGGAGAAACCATTATCTGCATCAGATAGTAATAAGCAGTAGGAGCCAACATACAAAGGGCTAGCATATTCATATCTGCACCATTCAAAGCAAATGTCATGCTTCCCCATCTTTCAGCCAGGCCCAGGTCTAGAAATAGTATGCCAATCCTCAAGAGCTTTCAGCTTCCTCCTTCAGTCCACCTGCTCTTATCTTTCAGGAGTCAATCACCCTCTGCTTTAGCACAGCCTCCACCCTGCATCCACAAGTATCCATCCACGACTTATTATTCTCAGAACATCAGAAGAGGATAAGAGAGAATTGAGGTATGGTTGAGGGACTGAGCTTCAGAGGGAATATACTTTGTTAATTCAAATAGTTGAAAGCATTGGTTAGTGGAAAAACCAAGACTGAATTAGCTAAGCATGTTAGCTGATGTAATGGACGCTGGTTGATGAGATGGAGGGTTGTAGTGTTGGGAGTGGAGAGGGCAAAAATGACATGTCGTAGTTGGCAGGGCCACATCGCTGCAGCTGAGGCTCATTACTGTCAGTTAGGTTTTGTCTTTCAAGATGGTGTGATTTCTGCCCCAATGACTCTCCCTCCCCTTTCCTCTCGCTCTCTCCTTGGCAACTCTGTCTTCAAGTATATCTTCTCCTTTAATACTCATTGTGACCTCTGTTTGTTCATCTGCTAACGTTTGGCTGCCGCTCATCTGCCAAAGTTTCCTTTCAAAGCCCAAAGAATGACATATCTGTTATTTTTAGCATTTATGATGAAGTCGACGTACACTTGGGATGTCAAATCCTTTTTGACACAAGAGTGTAATCAGGTTTTGGATGGATTGGAGAGCGGGGAAGAGGCTGCTGCTGCTAAGCCTGCAAATGTGGAGGTGCAATTGAATTTCAGCACGGATTCTTTGTGACCCAGACAGGACAAAGTGTCCTACAGCCAAAGAGGGATTTTGATAAAACAAATCAAGTCACTAGAAGCAACAATTCCCAGGTTTCGGTCCTCTGTGACCTAAACCCTTTTTTTGTCCAGGTCTTATTTTTAGACATGTGACATCTTCTTTATGACAGCTGCACACTAATCCTGTCCTGGAAACACAATCATGAGACATTTAAAAAGTAAAAGATTGCTCGTACACGTCATCAATAAATCTCTGATTGTTATTAAATCGTCATGGTCTTTTGTTGCGCTAGTGCTGCTAGTCTCCTCCTTTTTATGTTTGGTGGGTTGTCCTCAAAACTAATGATTTCTCCATGAAGTTTCTTAAAATGGTCAGAAACATCCATCACAGTTCGACTGGGTACAGTAAGCTCTACAGAATGGCTCATAGAAGCTCATAGAACCATTTAAGTGTCAGGCTAATGTTAGCTGTTAGCTCCCAGATTTATCATTTTTCAAAAACACTTCAAATTGATCTGCTTAATGGATTACATTTGAGGCCATGCTTGAAAAAATAAATAAATAAATAAATGCTTGTTGGAAATTACACAAATGTACAATGTTCACGTTAAAGATTTGATGATCCTAAATCCAAATATATTCGTTGTGAAATGCAGAAAAGCCAGCCCATAACTGAGATATAGAACCAGAAAACATGCTGTTTTTAGTTGCCCTAGTGACTCCTTGCTGCAAGTATTTTTGTAACACATTTCCATCTCTGTAGATTGACAGATTGATTAATCAGCCAATATAACAAGCTGTTTCCCATATGATGTGAGGCTCCTTCCTCTTCTTTATCAGTACAAAAATACAAATACAAGACCCCTGCTGCATGGTTTAGTTGAATGGTTATGGGTTATTGGCTTTGTGGCATCCTTGAGACAGCAAATGAAGGGACCCAGCTGGCCTTTTCCAGACGAACAAAAAAGAAACCCTGATTCTCATTGTTTGACGCTTCATTGGCATAAAGGCTCTTGGACTGTAATAGCTTGCAGGACAAAGCGTCAGTGGAACTTGACCCACTCTTCCTTCATAAATAAAGCAGAGAGAGGATGTGTCAGTGACTGCTGATGGAGAGGCAGACTTTTATGACATACAAGGATCATCCAGGAAGGAAGTCCTTGGGAATATAGTGGTGGCTTGTTTTCAGCTTTTGTTTAGTAGTTATTTCCATTTTGAATCCAAAAAAGCCTCATTCAACATGAGAAATTAAAATAATCTTCATTTGCCAAGAGCTGCAGATGAAGGTTTGAATTTTGCCTGTGTGGTGATTGACTCATTGCTGTAATTAAACTATTAAACTAGTTTTCTGCACATTTGAGCCTTGTTGCTGGGTTCCAAGAATTGGAATCTTGTTGGGGATTATATTGTGAGATGAAAACAAATTCCCAACTAACATCAAAATCAAATCAAATCCATGTATTGCATCTCAATGAGCAGGAAATACTTTCAGAAACTTGCTTGCTATTTCATCCATCAACAGTTTTCGTCAACATATTTAGTAGGTCAAAGTACAATAATGCGATATAAAATCTCACTTCTTTGGCTCGCTAATGGTCACAAAAAGTGGATAAAAACAAAATCTGTAAATATATCACTGTGTTATTGTTCCTCACCATGTCCTGTGGCGGGGGATGGTGTCCATGTTGAGGATCTCTTTGACAGACATCAGATCCGCGGGTATGATGGGAAAGAAATCAGAGTAGGACGCTTCCTCATCACTGTGACATCCACAGCATGTTGGCGGGGGGAAAAAAAATCAAACAAAGCCTGATTAACACACATCCTGCATATCATCAAATGACATAGGTGAAAGATTACAAAACAGATATCTTCCCTTGTCATCCTTCACAGTTATTTACCCTGTTGATAGAACGATTGAGGGTTCATATTAGCATGCCTATTCGTTTTGTCATGGATTATGGCACATTATCCAATCTGGGGCTCATCAGACCATTATTCTTCTCTGCCACTAGAAAGCAGCACTGACTCTTCTATTTTCTGTGTGAGCAGCAGAGGATGCCGTGCGTCAGAGGGATCGCCGGTTTAATGTAGACAGATGCGACGCACAACAACAGGCAACGCTTATCTCAGCAGATGAGATGGCTGTAATGGATATTTTCTGTCTCCTCTTCCTGTTGTGAAGAGCTAGAAAGGTGTACAGCTGACAACAACCACATAAACTGAACAGAAACGAGTAACCATGACACCCACTTTGAAATGTCAGTATTGTTTATCACACTAATGCCCTCTGTCAGTCCATAGCTCAAGGGTAAGCCCAAAGTGTAGTTCATATGCCTGAGAGGAATCCCACTCATCTGGGTCATGGTATATCTAAACCAAGGCAGCTGGATTTAAGAGTTTCTGGCTGATGGGGTGGTTAGAGAACCATTTACCACGCAAACAAGATAACACTTAGATTAAGAATTTCCTTAATAACATCCTCAAGTATGGGTGAATATCTGGTTCTAAACAGGCCCAAATCATGTGAATTTTAGTCTGAAATAAAAGCCCAAACTCCCCACCTGACTACAACAGTGAAGAAGCCACTTGCATGAAACATCTTTAAGAAACTGCAAGCGAGTCCAGTTGCCTTGTTTTAGCCTTGTTTTAGACGCAAAGCTTCTCTTTAATTGTGTGGTGCAGCAGATTTTTTCACCACTCTCTGCAAAGTACATCAGTGAGGCCTAACATATTACAGTCAACTTTGCTGCCTCAAACCCAGCTCCTGTTTAAATGAGAAGTAGCAAAGTTTTGAGTTTCTATTTTATTTCAGCTACAATCTTTTGACGAAGACAACAGAGATAAAAACAAGAGAAGGAATGAAACTAAATGAATGAAACAAGTATCCTGGGTTGTTTTCTGCGCTGAGTTCATAGTTTTTTCACTGTTGTCTGAACTGTTGCCTCATGTTTTATCTGAACAGCCATCTAGTTTCATTCTCTAATCTTGCTACTCTACTCAGACATAACAGCTAGCGACTTAGATTTTCCTCAGTTGTGACGTATAAATCATAAAATATATCATAAAATCAGCAGCTTCTGCTCTGTCAGTGTTCCCCTTTTCCTAGTGTGTAAACATGCATACATACAAACATACATGCCATTGTCTTCATGGAGTTCACATAATCAGGAGGAACTGGAGTTGTTGATGTGAACTCAGTCAAATGGTAACAGTGTGGTTGTTGTCAGTGAACCAGAAAGTTCTTGATCTGTTCAGTAGATTGTTTATGGAATGTTGGCAGTTTGACTCGATGTGGCATTAAAAGCAGTCAGTCATCTACAGCTTCACTGTTTGAGTCAACTGGTGGTTGAGCTGTTTGTTCTAATTTATGAGCTGGAACGCAATCTGAACACGATGAACCAAAACATAAACAGCAGATAGAATAAACACTGTCAAGTGATGATAGCAAAAAATACTTCATTTAGAGACGGAAGTTGTCTACATGTCATGGACACACACGAGATGCCCAATAAACTCTTGACACACCGATTAGCCTACGTCACAGCTTAAACTTTCCACATAAAGCATCAACAATAAACTGGGCTGACTATTTCTATGTGCACCCCCAATAAACAGGAGTGCAGCTTTTGTTGTTAGCAACCAGGCCACTTGTGGCAGTGAAGCTGGAAGGCATGTTTGTAACTGGAGAAGCACACATTTAATCCCCCTTTATCCACAGAAGAGTGTTGGACATTTAACAGGAGTTATTACAAGCACAGTGAAGGGATTTTTAAAGTATTTTGGGGTTGAATGCTTCCTTGTGTAATTAGATCTATATTTAGAGTGTGCATATATTACAGTAGAACACAGTTCCACGAAAATAAAAATCTCACAAAAAGTTTGGGAGCCAGAGTTGCATATTTACCCAGGTGTGTACAACACAACCCCCAGCTACCGTTGCTGCTTACATCTAGCCTTAGGCACCGCTTTCAGACAGTCATCTTGCAAATGGCAATGCAAATTGACACTTCTCTTTTTCTTTTGTTTGTAAGCTGGGAAATTTCCCCATTTCGCAGTGCTCAGAGGACAACTTCTGCTTTTGCTGTCTTATTTTTCTCCTACTTTGTTTAGGTTCCCTTTGAATGTGCGCTCAGAGGCTTGCACCGTTGAATAATGCAGCACAGCGCCTGCAGCTGGGCAGTATCGCTCAAGTACAGCCCACAGATATATACACAAACACTCATGCATATAAACACATGCACAACCCGCACGTGCCTCTATCTGTGTAAGGGAGAATGCAGATTGTGTTTTTCTGTTGAACATCAGGCTTCCTCAAAATATTAATGAGGGCAACAAGAGGAAATAAAAAAGAGGAAAACCTGAAAACCTGCCACTGGACAATCTGCCCTTATTGTTGTTTGCATGTTAACAAATTGTACAAACAATGCTAGACCTTCACGCTACTGTACAAATATGAAAAAACAAAACAAAACTGTAGGCAAAACTCTTCTCACTTTTGGAAGTGTTTTACCCAGAGGCCACTTTGTTCAATCTAACATGAAGATACATTTGAGTGTGCTCCCCGTGTGAATGTTCTTAGTAAAAATTTCACAGAGCACCATCTCCCCCTCTCTCAGGCTTCTCCTTTAACAAATAGAGACATGACCTAAGTTCAGCTGATCTAAGCTTGATGAAATAATTGCTTATTTTCATCATCCCCAAGGAGGAAATGGGCCCAGTTCTCTTTATTCTGCAGTAGAGATTGTAGACCCACAGGTTAACCTAATTTAATAACTTGCTGCAGCAGAGGGGGCTGGGAAAATGAAGGCAAATTTGGCCTTGAAGCTATTAGTCATTTCAGTTGGAATCATCTGGGATCACTAGTGTGTCCGCTGAGTGTAGTGCTAGTGGATAGGCTAGGTCACAACTCATCTTAAAGCTAGCTCACTGACTGAAACTATTTTTTGAACAATCCAAAATGAAAAGAAACCGTTTCAGCCTGTTTCCATTCCCTAGTTTTTCATGCACATTTTACAATGGAAACAGACCTGGAGAAATAACATGACATGCACACTGCATACATTTCTCCTGGAGTGATAGACAGCTGGTTTATTGCATTGATATTTCCTTCATGTTTTTTTTTACATGGTTCCTGTTGATTTGACAGGCGCCCTTTTAACTTCTAATATTCTCATAACCGTTGTGAGTGGAAACATGCACTCAAACAAGTATTTTCTGTGCCAGATTCCAGCAGATGATTCTTTTCCAGTTTTAGTTTAATATTTAATTCAACATGTCAAGGTCAGTAGCTTTTATCTTGTCACATAATTATCAGCACCTGTCAGAAGACGGTGGATGTTAAGATTTTTTTTGGAGCACTTTAAGGAGTTCTAACTGATTTCGACTTTGAAAGCTGAAATTCCAAATTCATTGTGGACGTCTGTCTTTGACTACACCATCGTATCTGACCTTGCTCCAGGATACACTGAAGGCAGTTCATGTGTCACACTGACGTTGGAAAGTAAGCTTGTCCTGCTGCGTGGCCTTAATTTGAATCTACTGTTTGAGATCCGTCGTGGTTTTAAGAGGTTTTAGGTGAAAGCTCAGTTGTATGTCATGTTTATCTAGTAAGTGACCGGTTGACTGCAACACCTCCCATGTCACACTTCATCTCAAAGTAACTGAACTGAGAAGTTGTACACACAGGTGTCTTTATTTATTGGCTTGCTCCACCTGTTAATGTGTGCACACTACTGTATATGTTCATGCATTGGTGTTTATCTTCAACCTCCAATAACTCCTGTCGTACACTGACAGATAGGATGTGCTGAAATCTAATATTATTTCCTTATTGAGACACACTGTGTGCACATGTAACCTTGAGATGGTTTGTTACTGAGTGTGTCATTGAGCTATATAGTGAATCTGGCTTTGTCCATACATCCTGGACTGCAAGTACTGTAATGTCTCAGTGGGGGAGTGGTCTCTGTATATGAATGTGTTGTGAGGGCAGCTACCACCAGTGCCCCACAGGGTATACTTGAGTGGATGTAATGTCACATTGTGTTCAGAGTAACCAGGCTGCCATATGTTTCTCTTGAATAAATACTTAATGTCATTTGTTAACTGAATAAAACAAATCAGTGGTAATTGATCAGGGCACCTTTGCACATATTACACAGCACAATACAAATCAAATTTATCTACTTTATTATTTATACAAGTGTATGTCTGGGGTACCTCAGAGGATTAGCTTTTCTGATGCATGTAAATGGTCTCCGCTATTGGTAATATGTGGGCTTATTGCAAGTAATTGAATCTACTATCCCAACAGAGGAATGAATCTGCCTATGGCGTGATAGAATATCACCTGGTTCAAATATTAATCAGTTTGTTTCATGAATTTTAAAGCCTTTAGTTTCACTTTCCTGATGCTAGTGCAGTGACTCTGCCTTGTTTTGCATATTTTGTTTCTGAAAAATGCCTGAAACAATACCTGCTGCATGTAAAGCTGATCTGTACTCAACCTAGTAGCAGACTTTGCCTTAGGTTTTAATTAAAATCTGCGGCTAAATCAGACCTGTCAAGATGATGATTATGTTCTTAGTGTTATAATATTATAGTTGGAACCTCTCAGGCTGTAATTGGACAGCTTCTTTATTGTCAGGAAACACAGTGGTGTCCCAAATGTGAGTGTGTTTCCAGTTTTGATTTACAAACTAGGATAAGTACTGAACTTTTCTAAGTGACAAAAACAAATGAGCTCCCAAAAATATTTTAATATTTACAGTAGCACTTGATGACAGACAACTATTACTCAAGTGTAAGACCTACACAGCTGATAAAAAAGTCTGAAAGCTGCAGTTCCCCGAATGTCCACTTGAGGCGGACTACAAAAGCGAGTCAGTCCCCACAGACCTTTATGTAAAATATCCAACTTTACAGCATAATGTTTACAGCCTGCTGTTGAAAACAACAGTTTGTTTGGTGTAATATGTTTTTACAACATGGGCGTCGTAAATTATATCAAGGTTTATAGTTATGCATAATTAAGGATGTGGCTTCTTAAAGTGATAGGTGAGTGCTGTCCCAGGTTGCTATCTGTCTGCTTTGGCTGCATCCTCATGCCGCAGTTCCACTCCACAGTCTAACCTTTTTCCCAAGCTTCCTTTTTAGGAAACCTCTGCATAAGATCATGGAGGGTTTGACCATAATTATCCACAGATCAGCCACAACATTAAAACCAGGAGACAGAGAAGTGACATTGAACATCTTGTGACAATTTGATGTTCTGCTGGGAAATGTTTGAACCTGGTATGTGGATATCAGTAAACTGTTTGCACCTGGAAGTGAAGGTCTTCTTCTTGATCTGGGAGGACAGTTGCATGCTGTGAGACATCTGGGACGACTGCTCCTCAAGCTCTCGCCGCGTCACCATCTTGGTTTCCATGGTAACCCAATAACCAGTACCTGTGGGGGGCAGGGAGAAGCAAGGAGTGGGTATGAAGAAGTGTGTGGGAGGCAGTGTGATAGAGAATCAATGGGAGACACTAAAGACGCTGAAATGGTAACTGCACTGGCAGCCTGACACGTTTATTTGGAGCACCTCAAAGATGCAAATAAAATGGACAGCTGGTACTGAACAAAAAGCTTGGACTAAGTCTTACAGTTTTAGCTCTATATGCAGTTAAGGTGGGAAAGTAATAACTGTTCCATATCATCTGGGTACAGAATTGTAAATCCATCAACCGCCTCATCCAAGGAGAATCATAACTGAGCCCAAAGCAAGTGTATCCAAAATGTTATCTTCGCCATTTAAAAGGATACAGATCTCCTTATATAGCCCTGAAGTGGCTTGGGACTAGCGACAAAAGTGCAGCTGACAGAGCTATTAATAACACAATGTTTCTGAATCAATATCTGCCAACATTTCACCCTGAATCAAAAAAAAAAAGAAAACTGTGCATCAAACTCTCTTCCTCTTGACTTCCACTTTGAAAAGTAGCCCCGTAAGTGGTTTCGATCCGCAACGTCATTCATGCTCTCATGCAAAGAGAAAAAATGTTTGAAATCCAATAGTCAACACATTAAAACTCACTAAATATGTAGGTTTTAAAACCAAAGAATACGCTCAAAAGTTTGCCAATCTTCTCAAGTAATCGATTATTGGGCTTGGCTTTAAATTTGTGGCAAAGTTTTAATACTGGAGTTGTTGTTGATTAATGTTTGCTTCCTCTCGAAATGTGGCTACAGTATAATGTCATTAACTTTAATGCAAGCCTTGTGGACAGAAGTCTTTTGTTTTCCCAAAGTGAAACCCTTCAAGTCACAGTGTTGTTTGTTTTCCATTGTCCAGTCCACTGTTTTGAGTGTTGCTGTGCCGAAATGCTGTCTTAGAGTCCCATGTTGAATGAATCACCCCTCTGTGGGCCACTAAGCCACTAATAATTCATCAGTTGAAGTCCGCCATGCTGTTGCCCACACCCTGCCCATCATCAATCATGTGGCCGCTCTGGGGAAGTGAATGCAGAACGCACACAACAAACAGAATCAGGTCGTGGCTGAGTGATGGCTTCATTCACCCATTCCCAGTAGAAACCACCTGTGTTAGCAGCATAAACAGGCGTAATGTGTTATTTCTTCTCATCTCCTTCCATTACATAGTGGAAAAGGGAGCTGGGTTAGATAACAAGTTAGTGTGCTACCGGGCTGGCAAATTCCCCTGTTGCTTTTCTTCTGCAGCTCAGTGTTGTGTAGAGGGAGAGGTTTGTTTGAGCACTCTTAATGGCAGGTCGACCTCTGGCACATTAAAATTGATCAATCTCTAGGGGTGTGCCTGGGTGCCAGGCCCCAAGAGGGGAAAAGAGTAAAAGCAAAGTGGTGTTGTTTCTACAGCCCAGTGCGGTTTTTAGTCTCTGGAGAGAAAAGAAAGCTCAGTTTCCCGGTCTTATAATAATAAAACACGCAGCAATGGACGCAATATGTGGCAAGTCATTTACCGTTCTAGTCGTTGCATTGTCTGAACATGACATGAGCTTCCTTTATGCTATCCCTGGAGAGTAATTAAATGCCCCATCCATTGAGGCCATCAAAAGAGGAGACCATTAAGAAGTCCAATAGCTGGAGAAACAAGCAAAGACTCTCAAGAGAACCAAAAACAGATAAGACATCTCTCTGACGATGCAAAGGCAGACTGACAATTGACAGCAGTATGCAGATGTGCTGTAGAGGTTCAGTTTGTGCATTTTACCCATGCTTATTATCATGTACTGTACCCTAATGTGCCAGTAACCTGTCTTAAGTGATGAATGGAAAACAACCTGCGTGCTATTCGTAGCTGAAGGCCAAGTAAATGGAAATCCCACTCACACTTTCTTGTCCTCTGGGTGTCAAAGTTCTGTAGGATGGATATATCCCACTTCCTTTTCTGTCTCTCTCTCCCTGAAGATGTTGTCCGGTCTTGGTATCTAACCTCTCTTTATTACCTCTCACTTTCTGTCTACCTCACTTTCTCCTCTCTCCGTGTCTCTCTTGATGAAGCGTTGAGGGTGACCCCGAACACAAAGTGTCCTTCAGTGCCAAGTATGTGGACAACACAATGCTGTCTCATTCTTAAGTCGGTAAATATAGACCAATGACACATCCCCTGTATGCACACAAACGCACACACTGGACACCACATTCACTCTTAAATAGAGTCACAGGACCACAACACACACAAAGATTTTTGCCATCAGCCAGATCGATTTAGAGACATCTCTGTGAACAAGCAGCAAAAAGATGACACAATAGCTGCCCCGTACATAAAGACCTGAGCAGGTGATGGAAAGAGCTGGGATGGCCACAGGAGAACAACTGGCTCTGGTGCAACGACAAAATGCCAATAATAGAAATATATATTTATTTTGCCTCTCTCAGCACCGTCGCACCTGGGCACAAATGTTAGAAAATTAAAGGATGGGAAATGACAAGCTTGTGTACAGAGGAGGAAAAGGGCTAAGGGCAGAAAGAGGGCGGATGAAGAGACAGTGGGGGAGAGAGAAGGAGGCGGTCATGTAAAAGAAAGGGGAAGGAGGAAGTCAGCTTCTTAATAGACTGGGATTTAAACCGTCTGCTTCCTCCTCAATAAAACTCCGACCTTTGACTCTATTTCTAAAAGAAAGGCATTGGTAATGGTGGAGGCAACACCTGAGACTTGGGTTTAGACTGAAGTATCAACAGCTGCTGAAAGGTTGGACATGTTGGCTGTTACAGGAGTCCTAAACAAATCCTAATGACCATGGTCCTGTCCTGACGAGAACATTTAGAGATATGCGAGGTCCCCTTAAGGGTGTAATGTAATATCTTTTTGTCATCCTCAGATGGAATACTTGCCTGATACTTTACCACAGAATTAATGACACAAGACTTAACCTTGACACTTGCTAGAAAAGCTGGTGAGCGTGATAAAAACATAATTGTCCCTGTTGTGAGCGTTTATACTTGTGTGCTAGTATTGCGTAATTACTGGCTTTGGTCTTGCTTGATTTGACTGGAACTGGTCTTTACACCTCTTTTCCATATTCTCCTTGTTGTTAATTAGTTCCTGCATTGTGTCTGCTTTTGTCTTATTAAACACAGTACTGTGTTCATTGGAACTGTATTATTGTTGTCGTGGTGTGATTTTCTCTGGAAGCATTAACTCGAATTAATCCTTTTTTTAGTCATTCATGATATTGTACATAAAATCCAGTTTTTATTCCATTTATCTGGAAACATACGTTCTACTGTTATTGTCTGTGTTGCCATGGTTGCATGGTTTTGTGTATGCTAGTTTTTGAATGTCCAGTGGTGGTTTGACTGACAGGGACTGAGTAGCCCACAGGCGCTGCAAGGAAAGACGGTATCATTCAAGGCCACAGCATTGTATGAAAGGATGGGGGGGTTATTTAAAGCTCTTAGTGGCCACACCTGCCTCTGGAATATCAGCAGACAATACAAGCTCGGGTTGCCAGGCCTTCTCTTCTCATCATACATTAGCAGTGACTATTAAACTAAGAATATCTGCTGGGGCAAAGCAGGTGTGGGCCGTCTTTATGAGATCCTTTTTCTTTGGAAGACTCCTTAGGTTTTGGTCCATATGAACATTTTTCTTCTCTTTCAATTTCTCAACTTGAAGAGGAACGGGCGAGTTTTCTTGAGACCTCTGAGAGGACAGAATGATTTAGCACTTTCACCACGAAGTTGCTGAAGGACCGCCATGCTTAAAGACTCGACAAGTGCAGCTTCAGTCAGTTTAGCGGCTGATTTATTTAGACCACTTATGCAAATCAATCTGTTTGCGCGTTCCCCGAGCACCTGAAGCAGAAAATGTGTAACGGATTTGTAGGCACACCAGGTGAAACATGTATGGCAGACCAAGGAGGAATAAATATTTGCTGCAACTTCGGAATGACTTACCGTGCATTTATTAATCATTAATGCTCATTCACAATTCAGGCTCGCTCTGTGCTTTTACTTGCATAAATTATAAATAAAAGCCAGGCTCAGTGGGAATGTGTGGCAAACATTCATCCCCTGTTGGATTTGCTTGCATTTAATCGGCACCTCACAGATGCAGAGGAACTCGTAGCCTCAAAGCATGGGCCACTTTGGAGAGAAGAGACAGTCTCTGTGATGTTGCAGCACACAAATGAAAGAAGTGGAGGATCATGGGGCATGTGTAACTTATCCAGAATATTTCATTATACATTTAAAAAGCAACTATACTTTATTGTATTTCTTTTAACCTAAGTGCTTACTTGACTTTAAATATCCTAGAGATGCTGACGTCTGCGCAGTGTTTCAGTCGGAGTTGTCAGTTTTCCTCGAGCAAGTTATGACAGTCTCACAGCAGAGGAAATCTACAGATACCCTACATGTTATGGCCGGTGTTGCTGTGTTTTCTCCTCAGTTTTCAGCTCATGTTTACAGTAATTTGAGTGTGACTGGTGCCAGAGGCGAGGGCTTGAATTGTTTGGATACCAAACATTTTGTTATCATGGACACAGCATGTCTTGAATAATCTCACATTAGTATTTTTTGATATAAGTATTGAAGAATGGCTGGCTTTTTAATCTGGAAAGTAGTTTCTTATGACAAACATCTTCTGATGTTTGAATAATTTTCTGCACCCTTTTATTATCTTGCGCTACTGGGTAGTGAGCTATAGTTGAGATAGGGTCCCTTTTGTATGATAATACAGTTTTCTTTTAGTATTTCTATGTTATATTCAGTATCTTTCTGTCTGCTTTAAGACCCAAGTGATTATTGTGGGAATTGTCTTGGTTCAAACTAACTAAACATTCTTTTTTTGTCTTTACATCTCACCTACCGGCTCCCAGAATAGACCTTAATGGACACCAAATTCATCAGGATGATCAATCATTTCCCTGGCCAGCCTTGACAGCTGTTTCTATGCCTTTTTCTAATCAAGGGCCCATTAAGAGATCATTAGAATGCAAGCGAGGAAAGGGAGGGGGCGAAGTGATTGCATCCAATTACACGGCGGGCTTCAACTCATCAAGTGATTTCGGCCTGGCAGAAAGGTAGCTGCCTTTTCAAACATGATGGGAGAAAAAAAAAAAGTCTGCTTGTTGTGATTCACTTATGTCAAAGCAAACAAGTGCGGTGATGGTTATGTGTTGTACCCTTCCTTTCTGTTTACATATCGGTTTTCATTTTGTAAGTGGTATCACTTTAGTCATATGACAGAAAGGTTGCTAAATGAAGTTTTTATCAAAGCTGGTGCCACTTTCTGAATAGGCAACCCACATCTTCTGCTTGTTTAGAGACTGTAAAGACGTGCAGATGTTGTGCTTACTGACTGGTTAAGTGGCAGACCAATTATCAAAAGCTCTTAGTATGCGCAACAAATAATGGGGATATAATTTTCCTTCATCGACTTTTGACGGATGACGGCTATCCAAGAATCGGGTCTTGTGTTCGATGATTAATGCGCCCAAGTTAGTGTTAGCTCTTCCCTTTAGACATGAATGTTAATAATAAGTTGTTTTCCAGCCCACAATGTCTGTGATGGTACAGACATGGGAGCAAAAAACACAATTTATCTTTTTGGGGCAAACACAGGTATCTGCATAAATATTTTTACAGCCACATTTGTATAGATATATTTAAAGAAAATGTTGTTATAAATAGCAATTCTATTTTTTTCAAATATTCTTTCAAAAATCTGAATGGGTTGATTTTAGTTCAAAGTCTACTACAATAAAATGTCTGCTATGAAAATGAAAAATGCATGAATTAAATGGAAAACAAATGAGTTTTAATCATTATTACTCAAAAAACAACATGTACACCCATGTAAAATTACACAAATATGCATTTTGTGCTGGCGGATCGTAACCAGGTTATAAAAAGAGCATCAAAATATAAAAAAGGGCCAAAAAAATAAAGAGAATAGGCAATTTATTGAAGACTGCGTTTAAATTCAAACAACAAAAGCATTTCAATTTATCAGCTGATCAAAAAATGTTAAGACCATAGCCTGTAAAAGGCAAAATCTGTGCAAAAATTTGCGTTTCGTCATTTCTGTCAGCTGTTCACACTGCCATGACCTCCTGGTTACAAAGGCACAATGGCTATCTGTCTGTGAATGTAGCAGGATCATTGAGCTGTACAGGTAGGGCCTCTCGCAAAACACGCCATCGCCGCCAAGTTTGAATGTAGTAAGTGGTACACCCAAAAACATTTCACCTGCACTGTGGTGGAGGATTCGAAAAGCTGTCTGTGAAAACATAGGCTGATCCCCAATGCAAATGAATGCCCTTACTGGTGCTGACTGCAGCCCAATAACCATAGAGGCCATGTGTGAGAGAAGGGATTAAAGAACAAAAACCTTGGACTTTGCAAGGGAGCACCAAACAAGGAAGAAAACTCCATCTTTCCTCTCCTCTTCTCAACTTCCTGATGCTTCAAATGATTTTTAGTGATCACCAAGAACTGTGGGGCAACTTACTACAGTTCTGTAGTAGCTCTGGTTTTTGTTTTTTTGTTTTTTGATCAGTTGATGAACATCCTTTTAAAGGTTAAATGCAGTTTTCAATAAATGGCTGACAGTTTCTTCTTTATTGCTCCTATTCATGTTAGAGACATAATGTGCCTGCCACTCCCCCTTTACTGATCAGTAGCTCATAAAAACCATCCTGTGTGGAAGGAGCGACTAGACATCTGACAGCCATAATTTTTTTTCGGTTATCTCATAAGTGTTAATAAGACTCTGGCTTAAAGTAAATTTATGGCGCTGTATCAGTCTTAGAGATCAGAGCACAGTGTTATTAGCAGTGAGACAATCATACATTTTAATAGCCCTAGTTAGGTCTTATCCACCTTATCGGAAAAGATAAATATAGGACAACAGATGGCTGCAGCTGAGATAGGGAGGCGCTGCTTTAGAGTTTTATGACTTAGATACTGAAACTTATGCCCACCAAGTTCTCTTCAAACATTTCTCTTTAGCTCTAATTTCTTCAAATGAGTCTTTTTTTTTTGTCTTTTGTTCCATTTCTTCTCACCGGAGCTGATTTTATTACATTCTCCATGAACATTTAAGGGAATCATAACTGTGCATACCCCAAAATAGCCTACTGAAATGCTGCTTTGGAATTTAAACCTCAGGGGGAGCCATTAAATGTTAATGAGAATCTCTACCAATACACTTTATCCTGAAGATTCAGCAGCATGAATCAAGTGTAAAGGTCACATTAAAGCCTGTTCATTTTTATTTATTCTGAGGAGAAAAAATAATCTACATAAGTGGTCTTCAGGCACTGACTGAAATAAACGTTTCCTTGTTAAAGGGCTGAAGTTGCCTCTCATGTGCCGCCAGCACTAGAAATTACTTAGGTGGCCGACACTATCAATCCATCAATATATTCATTGATCCAAGGCAGGAACACATCCTGAGCAGAGATTGAAATCCTATTTTTGCATCACCAGATTCATGCAAACTACAATTCCCTATTTGGAGTTCTGTCGTGGTTTTGCCCTACAATCAATTCGAGAGGTTTTGCCCTACAATCTAACATTCGATCTTTTCTGGGACTTGGAGAGTTGTAAAAGAAGAAAGGCAGCCTTTTGTCAGACAGACAGTATACAACCTGTCAACTGCTGCCAGCCAACCAGACAATTTCTTTGAGACATCACCGTGTCCAACAGGAGGATCCAAGGAAGGAGCATGATGAAAACCTCAACAACACGCCAGTGTTTTGTCCAAGCCGTTGTAAAATCAAATTTTTTCATTCAGTTTTTTTTTTTTTTTTTTAAAACAGCTGTCCCACATTTATTTTTGACCAGATCTTACCCAATTCTACTGTCTCTCAACCTTCGACACGCTCCTACCCATGAGCCATTTCACATACAGTTTCATTTTCAGTGTTGTTTTTTTACAGTTCCACCTCTCTGCTCATGTCAAATGACCCTTTATAATCCCTGTTTTCCCCTCTGCTCATGTATCAAATCTATTCTTACTTCAGAGCTCATATGTTGAGGGCAGCGCCCCTGAATCGATCTCAAATAGCAGAACTCAAGCAGTGTGTTCATTGAGATGCTCGGGTTTGGACGAAAAGGAGGTCATGGAGTGCCCAAGGCCTTTGAAATGTACCTTGTGCAAAATACTTGGTTATTGTATCAATTGGTTTGCAATTTAGTATCAGCCCTCAACTGCATCATGTTGTGCTGTAAATACCTTCCTACAGGTTATTATAAATACACCGAGCTATCACTAAACAAACAAAATCCCTCATGGGGTGGCTGTCTAAACCTGGTAGGCCTGGCTTTATATTTGGTATGACTGCAGCTGTGATTTAAATATGGATTTAGAATCAGCAAGTTTCATTCTTTGGGTTTTTTCTTTTTTTTTCTCCATGTAGCTGTTGAGATGTTTTATCCTTGTGTTAGGTGTGTTCAGTAGCCTTGGATAAATGTCATTTCTTTCAGGCAACCTGGTGATAAATCTAGGCTTTTGACATGTTCATAACGTAAGTTCTGCATTGATACTGTATTTCAGGATGTATTGATTCTATTGTGTAGTCATTTTTCATGTTGGTGACGGTTAGCCACTATCCTTCAAAGCGTCCTGTGTGTCCGCTAAGTCCATGAAGTGTGGGTGGCCATGATGTGTAAAATTGGTCCTTTTGTCGCATTTATAAAGTTCCCTGATTAATTAATACTCTTCAAAGTGAGTTACACTGCATGTGTTACTTGTTTCATTGTTGCCTCTATATAGGTCAGGCTTTTACCATGAAATATGCCATCAACTTATCGGGTAGCAGGTGAATAACCAAGCACACAATGGCTAATAAACCTGAGATGAAGGCAAGGCTTGAATAACTATTTGGAATATAACCAGATATGCAGATAGCTGCACTCTTCTACACTTTACACTTCTCTCCTTATTTTGGACAGTTACTGGGAAGACCACTTCCTCTTCCCTCTCCTCTCCTCCTCTCCAGTTACTCCGAAAAGAAAGGAAATTCAAATAAAGTACCTCCATTTAGAATGATAGGGACAATCCCTGCCAGAGTACAAAAGCTTTTCTTGTGTGTAATTTCAAACCGTATTAACAAAATGTGCCACAAATTCTGCAGAGCATAATCCGTAGGGACAGTTCACATGAAATGTTTTTTTTTCTTAAAGCGTTCCTTCTAGACATTTATTCATTCATCTCAATGTTCAGTCTGTTCCTGAATGACTGTCTGCTGCACCCATTTGCACCATTAAATATTTAAACTGGTTCAGTTTCGATTTGCACGGTAATCCACGCAGGCGCAACTACAAAAACAAAGCTGGCCTTGAATGAAAACATACACTACTTAGCAACGGGCTTCGAGTTGTACTTTGGATTCCTTGCACAATCCACCTCACCTGTTTATTATCCGTCCATAGTAAATGAGTACAGCACAGAACAACCACTTCTAATACTGTTTCCCAAGTTTATTACTTTGTTTTTATTTTAGTCACGGCATCCAGACTCTAAATGACCAGATTTAAGCAATAAAGGATCTTTTTCTTGGGCAGCAAGATGGAGAGTCCCAATTAAGTGACATTTCAAAATACTTTTACAAACTTCCCCCATCAAGCCAGCAATCATGCACAGAACACAAAACGGCACTGATGTTTACATACATGATTTCAGTAATATAATATCACAACTGGTTTAATATCTTATCTCAGAAAACAACTCAAACTTTGCAGCATGAACTACCCAACATAAACATACAGCAGAAATCCAGAAGCTGTGAATACAAAATGAAGAAAGCATTCTCTAGTGCATCCATTTGGCAGACATCTGCGTTTCGCTGTACAAGGTGTCAATAACCGATGCACGTCACTGTTACAACACAGCTGACATTATTACTTTACAGCTGTGTATAAAAGATTGCACTCAAGCTGTTAAAAGCTAGCTGTTATCGGTGTGGCTTCAGTTGTACAATGACCCCAGCTTCTAATATACTTAACACACCGTCTTTACCTCAGCTGAAAGAACAGCAAACATTGAGAACAAAATTAACTGTGAGTGAGAAAAGAGAAATAAACATTTGCTTTTTCATGTACAGATACAGCCATTCCATGAATGGCACACGGCGTTGATAATACTGACACATATAGGTGAGCACAGAAGTAGGGACATATTCTTTTGTCGGCAGGTATTCAGTCATAAGTCTCGAACCACTCAGAATGTGACGATAGGCGTGTTGGACTTTGTCTGTGGTTGTTTTCAGCCACAGTGCAATCAGGTGTGTTTCTATATCTAATCTTTAAGGCTGACTGTCCACATTGTAATTTAAAAGTGGCCAGACTGGATTTGTGTATTTAGCGAGTGTAATAAGTTGCAACAATATGTTGTCATAGCGATGGCACATAAATGCACGTGCTGGCAATGTGTGGCTAAGGCTATGGACAGTTTTCTATAATATGCTTTTCCTTGACATAGGAGCTGCTACATTTGCTCACCGTCTATGAGCCACTTAGGCACAAACAATAAAAACATGACGCATGGAGGTTAAATGCAGAACACATGATATCGCTTTCCACATTTAAACATCTCTTAAAACACAAAGGTCCCGCTTGTAAAAATGTGGCTATTTTGTTAAACGACAGTGTAAACAGAGGTCTTGGTGGTCAGACCAATCAAATCTTCACATGTAAACCTGCCAGATGAGGCTTTCTCATTCTTATTTTTTACATGTTTTACGAGTGTGGATTCATAAATAAAAGAAAATAAAAATACGATATATCACATCTAGGAATGAAATGTACTTTGAGGTCCTGAAGTTGCAAAATGTGGCTCAGGATAAATTTCGCCTGAGCCTCTTCTCAGAAGGCGTTTCACAGTGTTGCAGGTGATGCTGGGATAGACAGCAAAGCCATTCATCTACCCAAGTTCTGCATCGTCATCAGATTACCCATCACTCCTCTTGTCAACCCTTGTTTAAATAAAATGCTACTGAGGTGAATCGTCTTTACCATTATTCCAAGGACCAACATGGGAAATGGGTCTATTTATGCATCTGAAACATTATGAAGCAGAAAACAGTTCTTGAATTTGTACAGTCCAGTCTCCAAAAATGTTTCTGCTTCTCTTCTGCCTTCATCTTCCTCGTGCACGCCTGTCCAGTTTGTCCTCCTGTAATTACAGCTGTCTATGGGTACGTCTCCACAAAAAATTGAAGGCATCCAGTTTTGTTTGTACCCTGATTCACATATTGATTCACCTGAAATTGTGCTCTGATGAAACTCGGGCGGTTGAGATGGAGAGTAATGTGTGTTGCAGTACGGGTGGGTCGGTGTGGTTATGGTGCTATCATCACACCCAGAGTCTGACAACTCGGAACTGTCTAATCTCTGTAAGAATGCTAATGATGGCTGGTCCTTAGGGATTATGACGTCTGATAAAAGGAGTCTTTTCTCTGGGTTCACTGGTGATTCTGGTGGTTCTCCGTTCCACACTGCTTTCAGCAGAAGTGGCTTATCTGTCTTGCTCTCATAAGGATCACGATCAGGCGGTGCTCTACATGAAGCCAGCTCTTCACCGTTTACCCTGGGGAAAAAGGGTCTGTTTGAATAGGGTTGGTGACTGGTTTGTCCATGTTGAGTAGCACCCTGCTCAACATTTTCTTTCACTTCAGTTGGGACTTGGACAACCACTTCACCGTAATTGTCAGTGGACTGGCCACTAGTGTCGTTGTAATTTGAACCTGTGCGGTGAGTACTTGTGTCCACAGAGGAGCCAGTGCTGCTTCTCCATGTGAGGCCGGGGTTTTCCTGAGGGGAGTAGCCTCCGGGCCTAACTGCACTGACAGGTGGCTTGGACAAGATTGTGACATAAACTGTTTTCTCCATTTGAGAGCAGATCTCTGGTATGGATATGGTGCAGAGGCTGAGGACTAGAGGTGGGCCATAGTTTAGATCATTCTGTTTTGGAGACAATAAAGGCAGAGCCAGATCAGTGTCATGATTTATTATGTGAAACTATGTGACCACATAAAAGGAAATGAATTAATACAAACTCAAACATACAAGATAACTTGTACAAAACTTATTTTTTCTCCTAATGTAATATACTGTAATTACTTTTCAGTTGCTGTCTAAGTCTGACTAACTGAACACGTGAACAGTAATTAAGGGCTCGATTTTCCCGCAAGGCAACATTTCCTTATTGCAACACAGCCACACCAAACGACACAGAGGAAAGATTGGTCTTACCAGTGCTGATGGCTTGCTCTTCGACTTTCCACCCTTCACATATTTGCACGCACATACGACTGCTACAAAGACAAAGCCTGCCACGACAGCAGCACTCACAAGAACCCATCGTAAAAGCACCCAGGGATCGTCTGAAAGAGAAGAGAGTCGGTGTCAGATACATGTCCGGGAAAAAAACACATCTGTAAAATCAGACCCGCAAGGGCTTTAAAACAGCAAACTATATAAAAAAAATCCCCACTGTGACTCACATGCTAAGGCATGTTATCAGGGAGGAGCACTTGTAGCACTTCTATGACGGAAAGTCATTGACATTCCTTCATGCAGCGCTGCATTTAGGTACTTTCCAAATGCTTGTAAAGCTTTGTTTTGACTTAATGTACACTATATATATATATATATATACTAATGTACTATAAAAGTATGTTGTTCACATCCGTTGTGGAAAACATACAAAAAGCTAAGGTGAGAAAAATGACACCTTTACAAGTAAATGTAATCTCATCTCTGGTCTCATCAGTTTGACAAAGGTAAGGAGGAGGAGTCACTACCAAAGTTATGTAAGGCTCTTCATTGACAAGAATATTTCAAGAGGTGCAGATGAACAATGTAGTTGTTGTGGAAATCACCATTATTTTATGAATATGTGAAGTGACAGTAATGTATGGTGTACATGCCTGGGTCTAAAAAAAGACAAAACTTGACTAAATCTTGATTTATTACCAATCTCTACATCTCTACATAGTTTCCAGGTGGCTGCAGTCACTCCAGGAGATGAACATAAACTGATTAACGTAAAAATGCTTCATTTTTGTTTTTTCATGACAGCAGCAGCTGAGTCCTTAAAAGCTTCCCAGGATGTTGTTGAGTGCCATACTGTCTACTCAAATGAAAACAAAGTGTTTTTTTTGTTTGTTTTAAACATTATAATGTACATTAGCCCCTTACAGTCAAGTTATTATAAGTGGAGCAACACAATTCTTGCATTAAACAAAAATAGGTAAAATACATGAACATACATGCATGATCCAATGAATCATTCCTCCATTAAATTTGAACGCTGCGGTCATCATTTTGCTCACCTGCCATTGTGACACAGAAGGAGGCTTTCTCACTCCCTGACCGACCTCGTTCAGTAGACAGCCTATAGACCACATTGCCGCAGTACTCTGTTTGGTTCTTCAACGTGATGACGAACTGGCCAGTTGTGCTTTCCCTGACCTGGAGACACAGAGCGTCATGTTGGTGACAACGGAACATTTTCAAAAACAGTAAACAGTAAAGTATTTATTTATTTATTTATTATCACACGAATATTACCTTAAGACACATTTTATGCCTGTTTTGAATCTACAATGACTTGAATCTACAATGAAGCAATGCCTGGTTTATCTTTGTTTTTTGTTGTCATAAATGTGATGCCTTGCTTTATTTCTATACCATGTTAGGAGAATGTGTGCAGTGTATTCTATTATTTAAATGCAACCTCACCTGGGCAGCCCAGTTTGGACGTGTGATTCTTAAGAAATAAACCGGTACAGTTCTGGCAGATGCATTTTTGCTGCCAACAATAATGTCCTTGATGGAGACTCCACTTGGCCCCAAAGGCAGGGTGACATCAACATGCAGGCTTGAACGTCTTGTATATGTAAACAAATCGGCTTGACCAAGAATAGCTATGGAGAAGGGGAAAAAAAAAGATGAAGGAGTCAATATTTCAGCAGAATATGTCTTGGAAACAAAGAAATCATTCAGTGAGTGTGGAGGTTCTTACTGTCGGCCAGAGGTTTAAATGAGTTGGTGCGGCCAATAAACTGCTCGTTGGCGAAAACCTGAGCTCGGTAGTGGACATCGTGAACTGATGGGGTTTCAGCAGTCAGGTTGCAGAACAGATCAGTGATGTTTTGACACTCATTTTTTACCTGGAATGGTTGCTCCTTGGCGTCACTGTAATGAGTGGGAAACAATGTAATCAGGCTGTGGTGGTGGAAATGCATGGCAATGTGTTCCTACAGGTTTACTGAGACATAGACCTTCCATTTGACACCTTCTGTGCTTTATTATTTATTATTAATCAAAGACAAATATCACATTCAATTCTGAAAACCAACATTCAGGCAACTGCTCTCTGCGGCTACAGTGAAATTAACCGTACAAATATGATGCTGACTACTTATCCTCATCACCCATCCTCATTTCAATGCCATCTTTTTGAAGCAGACAAATGACAACATTCTGTTTTAATGAGGAAGCCATACTGAGCAGGCACAGTCGCCCAATTTGATCCTGGTAGTCACTACAGCAATTCCAAGTGACAGTTGGTTCCAGGAGAAAAGCCAATATGATATACTGTAGCTTGCACTTGACATTTGTCTAGGAGACTCTGTTGCAAGTAATTAGACTAGATGACATTTCCTTTGCTGGGGCTGTTGCAGGGTTAAAAGAGGAGGAAAATATATTTTTGAAAGCCATGAAAGCACACTACATGCTTCTCACTGAGTGGGAGGAGGTGGAGGTCCCTGGGATCAGGGCCTATAGATAGTCTTTGGTGTGACTCCTAAACTACTGGCAGCTGAGCTGAATCCAAACAACGGTGTGGTACACCTCAGCAGCAGCACACTATTTTTTTGGGAAGTATATTTTCTGAGCCACGAGGCTTTCTTTTCACATACGTAGGGGAAGAGAGGAAGGTAGAGGCAGAAAGAAAGACCCCATGGCTGCAAAATGCAATTTCTAGGTCTTGCTTTCTTTTCTGGTTGTGTGTGCGTATGAACAACGCACATAAAAACACAAGCTCCATCAAAATCCATCTCTCGATATTGTCTGAGTTTGTCTGTGGCACTCTCACAGATTGTAGATTTAATCAAACTTTACTCAAACGGCACACTGTTGAATATTTACCACTGCAGTGTAATATATGTAGCTCAAAAGAGCTCATGCATTATAGCGTCTGTGCTCTTAGCATTGAAGGACCTTGTTTTCCTAAATGACAGGGCTGTTCATTCACCATACTATGACGAACAATGAAACTCTAAAGCACGAGCAAGAGTAAACTTGCGTCTGAGACTAATTCCATCCAGATGTTTGTCTCCACGTCTAGGGATGTACCTTAAAGTATACCTTCCTTTATTATATACCATCTGTAAACACCTATAAACCATATGCTGTCCGGCTGCTCTTTTAATTATTTGCCACGTCTTGTTAAAGGTGTATAGAATTTGACAGAGTTAGTCCATGAGTGAACCTACTGTTTACCCTGCACACACTTTTTTTTCTCTCATGACCCCAGTGCAGGTCTTTGAATGATTTTTCACCTTTCATCCCAGTCTTACCTCCAATATTGGACACTATAGAGGACCTTTTGCCCAGGAAACGCAGGCTCCACTGGATCCCAGCGGAGTACATTATTAAAGTTCCTGGACTCAAATCTCACACCTCCATTGCCAGTGGAAAGACATGCTGCAGAATGGGGAAACAGTTTTAAAATCCATAAGTCTCCAAATTCAAAGAAATACATTTACTGTTATCAGTGTTGTAGACTACATTCACAGTCACAGTAGAAACACTCAAGCCTCAGGACCCTCAGCCGGTCCAGTTCCATCAAACCTGAAGTCATGAGAGAGGCACAGTGCTTTCACTATAGCTTGCTAAGACGGGAGCGATACTGCGCACGCACACTAGATCTTGGGCCGCAGGGAGATTATTTCAGATGGACTTTGTTTCTGCCGGTGGCTGAAACTCAAAACTGTGCTTTGTTCCGTAACTTTGCCCGTTGCTTCTTTGATACAAGGAAACAATTACCTTATCCCAAGCTGGGATAAAGATACAGAATACCATCCCTTATTACAAGCAGTGCAGTCTATTTAACGGCTTAAAAAGTGAATCAGTTTACATGATATCAAGCTTTACACTCAGGCTTTATGGACCCATGGTGTATTACAGTTTCAATGTTTAAGCACATGCAGTTTATTGATAATGTGAAAGCGGCACAGAGCAGTTGAATCGAAATTATAATTTTTGCAAGCTGTACAACGATTTAGTCAACATTAAATCAACCTAATATGAAGTTAAAAGTCCATTGAGCACTCTCATTTAAAATGTCCAAAGTCCTCATCGTGTTCTGGGAGTCACCGTCATTTCAAGAAGACTTTGACTTTATTGCTTCAGTGTTATTATTTATTACTTAGTTATTAGGAGCACTAGTTTATTCTATAACTGCCTTTAATTAACATCGGTAAATCTAATCAAAGACCCAAATTAGCACTGCTCTGTACTCACCATAGCAGGACAGGAGAAGGATCATAACATTCACAGACCACATCTTCATCTGGCGTGCGGGTCACAGATAATACAGATAAGTCGTACTCCGCGTGTCTGCTTTTGAATTCTGAAGAGATGAACACCCGGCACAAAAGCAAAACAACACACAGCCAAAAAACAACAACTAAAAACTCAGAAATCTTCCCAAACAACGTGAATGGAGCTGCTGTAAAATATTAAAGTTGCATGAGGTTTCAGTGCATTTTGCTGCCTCCAGTCCTCAACCATCTCTGATGTGTCCTGAGAAAGGAGTGGCTTTGCTCAGGTGTGCAGGTGTACTTTGGCATATGTTATCACTAAGTTCCTGTTTTTCTGCTTACTAGATGTTCCGCCTCCTTTTCCAGAATCTCAACTTCCCCTTTTTCCTCCCTCCTTCTTCCATATCGACCTTGTATCAGTCTCTCTCTCTCTCTCTTTCTCTCTCTCTCTCTCCCTCACACTTTCTGTCTATCTGTGTGTCTCTCCCTGTCTCTCTTGTCTTTCAGGTTTCTGCCATTTACCGGAATGAATGGCTGGAGCCTGGAAAGTGAAAGAGTACAGTCATGCTCACTGAACGTCTTAAGGTGTGTGTACCTGGTTGGCAGATCGCTGTGTACATACAGCCTGACGTAGACATTGTTTTTACCGAGTGATGAACGAAGAAACAACTGAGTGAAGAATTAACAGGCGTACAAATGATGTCACTATTTTTGTAATTACAGTAAAAACAAGAAGAGATCCACAACAGGGTGGGAGTTTTTCTCTTTTTTTGTCCTGATGCAAGTACCTGTGTTGGAGTTTACCAACAAACGATTAAGGGATTGTTGGATGGTTATTACTGCAGCTATTGCATTGCATAATAGACATAATACAGACACGATCAAATTGGGAAGGTCAAAGGAACCCATTTTTATTAATGAAGCTTTTTTTCTAGGAAGCACATTCAAATGAAATGTATGAAACTAGCTTTCTAGCACAAATAGGTCGGCTCATGTTTTATAGCAGAAATTTAGTAATAGTTGGAAATCTAGTTAACTGGCTGTGGATAGTTATCAGTCAATATGATATGTTAGGAAAATAAATGATAGAACCCAGCTGGTGTCATAGGTATATAAAAGCAAGTAAAACAAAGCTCGGTAAATAGCCTTAGTGTTACTCCCCTCAAAAAAAAAAAAAAAAAAAAAACGGCAGCTGTGTATGTACCCAGGTTTATTACCATGGCAGTGGATGATTGGACATAGAAATATGCCTCTATCATGTGGTTTTAATAGGAGGAATTTACAGTGTGTCCTCCACACATATGAGAAAGTAACATGTGTTAAAGCAGTCAACTCCAAGGAAGGATTTTCTAATAGCAGACATTGTACATATACTTACTTGTACACGCAGGATATACACAGGTTAATACCATCAGGTCAGTCATGGCTCTGTTTCTAAATAGGCTAGCATAAATACAACCCAGAGCTCTAGCATTGAACCGCCAGCTATTCATGTAACATTAGCTATACAGTACAGGTAAATTAAGTGGATGGTTATTAAAATGCTAATGAGAAACAACTGAATATAATGTTATGTGCTGGTGTGCTGCTGAAACTGTTTTTTTGTTTGTTTTTTTTATCTATAAATCTAGCTTACTTGAGTTATAAGGTTGGCTGACATTGCATTGTAAATCCAGTTAATCGTCTTTGGTCTTGGGTGGTTTGAACTGCTTGAGAAAATAAATGTGAGAAATGCAAACAAACTGGTGTAAAAGCATGGATTCCATTATAGTACTGAAGTGCTTAAACACAACTCAGTGAAGTACATACGTGAAGTACATATTCTTAACATAAAGCCCTTTGTACTGCGCTGTTGACAAAAAGGCAGCCCGGAAAAAAAGCAGGTGGAATTTCCATTGTGTCTTACAAACATATTTTATTTGTCCTAGCAGGAAATATTCAGGTCATTAACAATAGATCAGTATTGTTTTGTTTGGCTGGGTCTCCTAACAGACTCCAGCATTGGAACGCCCACTGTGGAATGCCGCGATTATTAATATAATATTTGATATACACCTGTGTCAGTGACTGCCACAGATGTGAGAAATACCTATTATGTGAACAGATGGACCTTATTTAAAAGGACACATGGATTTAAATCTTAATGCAGTGACGCTTTTTGTAAAATCTGAGCCCGCCAAAAGTTCTATATAAATACCTTACATGGTTTGCTAAGAAAGCCAACATATGTAATGTGTATTTCAGTAGATTAGCAGTAGCCTTTTTACAGTAACTATCTACAAAAACGGATGTTTTAATGATAAAGATAAGAAATTAATCTATTAATCTATTTGAAACAATTTTATGCACTTCCCGACATAGTTAGCATATCAACATCCTTGAGTGACTGTAGATCCCTACTAGCTCAAAATAAATAAGGCCATACCTGAATCAAATCTACCAAAACAAGAACTCAGACTCTGCCTGCTTTAATTCAATTACATTTTGCAGTGGATGCTAAGTGAGGGCGGCAGTTTGCTCATAAATTATGTATGGGTTCTGTTCATTTGTAAAATCAGGACTTGATTGCTTGGTTTGCTATGCCTTGTTTGTGTTCCACTGTTACTGGCTGACGGAGACGAGCTGTTGATGCTGGTGATTGAAAAATTCAGTCCAAAATGGCCTTTTCTGTAGGCGTCTAGCAGCATTACCCGTTCCTCTGAACAAGTCTCCCCAAAATAAATTACAAGACAGCATTTCTGCATTAAAGTCTCCTTAAAAATTCAACAAAAAAGTCAGTGTGAGAGGCTGGTGAGTCTGAAATTTATTGCCTACTCTTTGCACCTTGTATGTCTTTTACTTAAGGCTTTCCCCTTGTATATTCTGCACATTTAAACTTTAACAACTTTTGTGGCCTTTTAAGTTCAGTACTAGCAGCTTGAAGAGAAATAGCAAAAGTAGTTTGATGAGCCTCGTTATTAATGCGTTTAATTCCAGTACATCTGAAATGCAGAATCCCCATAATTTCCTCTGGACAGTGAGATCGTTTAATTAGATTCAAACCATTAAGAACAGAATACAAATGATCGACATCACCACAGGCAGACTGAAAGTCGTGAAAACATAGCGTTTAGTGAATAGGATGTGAAGCCCAGCACCATTTGTTCCACCACAGCAGACAAGACAATCTGCTCACTAATCTCACTGAAATATATATTAATTTATGCCTCCTCCCATTATTACATGTCCTGATTCTGTGTGTACACAGTCTGTATATTATCAGGTGTCATCTGTTTTCGGCACATTATGGTCAGTGACACCTTATTATATACAACAACATCCTGGCAGTGATTTGCTTTGATGGTTGATTTTAATAAGGTAGATGTTTGACTACCTTCCTGTAAGCAGAGTCATAACAATATGCCACCTGGCTGCGAAACGATAAAGATGCGAGATCAGTGTAGCTTTCACTGATGCCCTCTCTTTATAGGGAAGGTAAGTAATATACTGTCCCATGGCTAAACTTGCTGAACATAACTTAAAAAGTCGTCTTTTCTAAGGTACTGAACGCATTTCTGCAAATCAGCAAGATCATTTATGAAAACCACCAAGGTAGGCATTGATTCAACTCATTAAACTGTAGTTATGACCCTATTTGAAAGCAACCTGTCTTCACTTTGACTTATCAGTCATCAGAGTTTCTCAGTTCTGTTCTGAAGTTTAAGCAGCAGCTCACAAATCGATGGAATATATGTACTGCGCACAGTTTTCACTGTTTCACTGTAGTAACTTGTTCACTCGCTACACTTCAGGATATTTTTATTGTGCAAGAACATTCCCCTTTTGGCTTGTCGCCAAATTAATTCACAGTGGAGGCATCCCTGAGAGCAGGAAAGGCTTTGATGTTGTTGGACACAAACTTAGGAGATGTGTACTTCTGTAGACTCTTGCACTTCAAGAACATCATCAATGAATCATCCTTTGCGCTGTCACAGCATATCAAATATATCTTGCATCTTTCACCTTGCCAGCCTGTTTGAGTCACAAAGAGTGAGCGAAACCTTTGATCTTATTCAGTAAACACGGGTTGGACCGGATTTCGGTTTTGGATCCAGTCATGGGGTGAGAAGCCATGTAATCGATTGCTATCTGATATTTGGGGCATCAGAAACATTTCACAGAACCTTCACAAATCCATATTTTCATACATGATTCATTGCATTTGCATCACTTCACTGCATTTGTTTATCAGAATCAGAATCAGAATCAGCTTTATTGGCCAAGTATGTGCACATACAAGGAATTTGACTCCGGTAACTTCACTCTCTAGTACAACTTAAATGGCGAAATAAAAAATAGAATAAAAATAAAATAAAACACAGTAAAATAAAATTATTTCCATTTTACTATTTTGCTTTGGTGAAAGCCATGATCATTCTCAGTTTTAAATTCAAAAGGGAACTTTTTTCCATCTTAAAAACTGATGGAGTAGAAAACAGATGATAGATTGAGGACAACAAGAATCATTTATCAATCAGCAGTATCCTTTTGTTGTAATGTGATGAACCATATTAGACCATGGATCCAGCCTCATTGTCTGTTTAGCTAAAGCTAGTGTGGCCATGGTGGAATAAAGGTGGAGGACATGGATCTTTATGAGAGGGACAAAGTCAAAACTTAGACTGCTCTCTTAGCTTTTTGGGTGTTGGTTTGGTATCAGTGGTTTATTCATATCCATATCATTATGACACAGTAATATATTGTGGGTAGAGTATCTACTGCATTAAAATGATATGTCACATCATTACTCATCTTCTTATTTAACCACAATCTTTCCAGGAGGTCTCTTTTTTTATGCAGGAAAGATGTGACCAAAATTGGCACGGTAAGCTAGGTGTTACATAAGAAAACACATAAATTATTTACAAGAATCACAGCACAATAAAGCTGGGTCTGACAGATGAAAGACAATTAGATATCTATTTCTTCTGTTGCCTTCCCGCCTGATGGTAAGTTTCTGCGCCACTGTTGCACCCTCACTGCCACCTTTATCCACATTATTTTCCCTCAACCGTTGGCGCTGGAAACATCGAGGGAAACAGATCAAAGCTCACAGGAAGCCGTGCACACTTCGACAGATGAGCCGCACTTCAGAGCAACAAGGCAGAGATGTGTCCTGTGCAGTGTTTAAGGGAGTCTTTGCTGAGAGATGGGTCTCAAGCAGACAAGTAGGCAAACACACGGGCAAACAGATGAGCTACACTGTGTACAGACCGGCAGAATGAGAACAAGATAAAAATAAGGTGCTAAAGATAGACAGAAAACAGACTAGCTTGCAGGTAGGCAGATCACTTCTCAGAAGACAGTCTGGGGAATTTAAATCAAGATAATACTCATTGATATACTTCAAATAAAATCACACAGGAGACTACACAATCAGAACTCCTACAGCATTTGGAGCTCATTGCGGAGGGTCAGCAATTTAATTACCCATAATAGGGCAGTAAAAGGGTTATTATCATGAGGCATGCATGTATATGTTCTGAATAAATATTTCAGAAAATAGATTGACTCTTCTGTACAACATGCTCACTAATGGACAACATTGGTGTTGGGAGACGTGGCCTATTCACAAATTAATGAAGTTTTTTTTATTTATTTAAAACTCATCTACAACGCCACTTGGGGTGAAGACCTTTGGTCTGATCAGTAATGTGTTTGGTGTGGTGCATGCCTGGCCTTTTGCCATGACATTATCCGGTGGCATCAATTAACATCAGATCATTTTAGTGTTAGCGGGAGGTGGAGGTGTTTGTGAGGGCGGTGAGCCAAAGGGGGAACAACATTAATACGTGGATGAGAGAGGAAAGCACAGTATGCTTTCAGAGTTTCTCAAATCTAACACATGATTGGCATACATTCATGTTTGTGACTGCTTGTCCAGTGAAGGATCGCGCGGGGGGCCTTTCACAGCTGTTGCGTACCTGATTATTATATAACCTTTGCAAAATGTACTGAAACTGCACATCACTGATCACCAGCAGTGAGCAGAGAAGAAAATGTGGGATACATGCAAGTGTATTAAGATCACTCGTAGTTAAAAGTGTTGCTCAACATGTTAGTCATGTGCTTTAACAATGACATGGTTTCATGGTAGATGTGACATTAATCCTTCATTGTTACTTGGTTGTTCGTTCAGGTGCTGCATGCAGTGGAACTTGTTTGGGTGGTATCACTGAGGTGCCAATTTTATGACGCAATGAGTAGAGAGATTAACAATGCTGGCTAATCTTGATGGTACATTGTTTTAAAAAATGTAATTAAACTAGTCTCATATGAGGTCAGAGCAACTGGAGGTGAGGTCTGTGTCATTTGAGTATGCCAAGAGTCTGACCTGGCTCTTTGTGGTTGGGTTAGGGTTGGGTTATACAGAACAGATCACAATGACTGGAGGAGCACTCTGCCCAGTGACGTGATCAGCAGGCCTCTAGAGCAGGCATGGGCAATCTGTTCCACAAAGGGCCGGTGTGGCTGCAGGTTTTTGTTCAAACCAACCACGAGCACACAGTTTGACCAATCAGCTCTCTAAAGACTGAGATCAGTTGATTAAATGAGTCAAGTCTGGTGTGCTGCTGCTTGGTTGGAAAGGAAACCTGCAGCCACACCGGCCCTTTGTGGAACAGATTGCCCATGCCTGCTCTAGAGGAATACCTCTCATTCATCCAATCATAAGATGACACTTTAGCTGGTCTCAACTGGTCTTCTCTGCTCAGCGTGAGCAGAGAACAGGAGCAGAATAACTCGCTAGTGACGGCTGGTGGACAGGTAAGGAACTGCAAGTTTGAAACAATGTGAGGAGTCAGGACTACTGTCTTTGTTTACATGGACACTAGTATTACTAAAATACAATACAAAACAATAAAAGCCTAATCAGAATAAAAATGCCTCATGAAGGAAATGGAAACAGTTAACAGTTGGTTCAGTAGGAACATGCTATCCCTTAATAATGTAACACCTTCATCTGATAATATCTCTCAACAAATACATACAGTACGTCCTACACATGTTGACCCCCATATAGCATAAATAATTTAGAGATGAGCCAGAATCAGCATGGGAAGCTCCACTGAAGTCCATCTTGGTCATCTTCTTCTATTCAACGTTATCAATGAAGTCAGTGAAAAAAAATAATAAGTAAAACTTACATTCTGTTTGATGCTTTGAAACATTAAATCATAGATTTTATTCCATCATTTAACAGTGAATATATTGGTCAAAGGATGCTGGGGTTAGACTTGCAAGGCGGGAGGTCTAGAGGAAGACCAAAGAGGAGGTTTATGGATGTGGTGATGGAAGACGGAAAGGCAGTTGGTGTGAGAGAAGAGGATACAGAAGATAGGGTGAGATGGAGGCAGATGATTCGCTGTGGGGACCCCTGAAGGGAGCAGCCGAAAGGAAGAAAAAAAAGAAGTAAAGAGCTAAGTTGGAATCTCTAATCAGAACGATTTGAATAAAATATTGATCACAGAAATGTAGAGGGGGACATGAGAGAGGGGAGTGAAGGAAAGATGATGTAGCAGTATCCATGAAGAGCTAACTTATCTTATAATGAAACAAATTAATGAAATTGAATGATGCATATTTTAGTCCACAGCTTTTCCATCTTAAGCCACATCCAAGCCTTAGTTACTGTCTTTATCTTGTCTATTCATTGATTATGTGGGCCTTATGTATCTTTCAAACATATGAACCAAGATTTTGCTGTGACCCACAACAACACAACAAAGTTTTTGTTTATTATTATTCATTTATTTACATACACAACCCTCACAGGTTTGACATGAAATATTAATTTTGATCTAAAATGCTCAAATGTCTATATCCATAAGAAATCAGATTGAGTTTTAGATGATGCCGTTGACTTACTGATCTTCTCACATTGTGTGCCGTATTATCTCTATCCCCGTGTGAGAAATGAGATCCATCCTGTTTTCTGTGTGGCTCAGCTAAATGTAAATGTGCTGCAGATCCATGCCGCACTTCATGCATGTTCTGGCCTTGAATAAATCATTGATTAGTAGAGCACAGACATCCAATCTTCAGTAGTCCCAGGTGTGACGTTTTTAAAGGCAGCCTTGTCATTTTTAGCTCAGCGTCAGTGAAAGCTGTGGATCTGAAGCAGCCACCCTGGGAAGGTTAGCCCGATGCAGGCTAGAGACACAGAGTTTACCGCAGGCCCCATACGTCATTCTGGGTTGACGGCCGCTATCCATCTTTCATCCCAGGGAAGCTAGTATATTGGACGTGGATAAAAGACTAAATACATCACAACCGAATAATGCGTAAATGAATGTGAGTCCCCACTGGGCTTCTCTAAGGATTCACAAATCAAAATATGACAATTCAAAGGCACAAACCTCCCCTAGCTTCTAGCCTGTATAATATTTTACCGATCTGCACTTGGCCTTGGGAATTGAATTATAAAGGGATCAAAAAATGTGTCCTCCAAAACGAATCAGGTGTGCTCCAAGTCGCAAGTTTATCTGTCCGTATTATTGCCTTTTCAGAAAGGACTACTGATTCATGGTTGGTCTTTTTTGTTTCTCAAAAGTCCAAGTCGTCTATTCTTGCATCCACACGTAGCTATTTGCCTGGATTTGCAGAGACCTGTCCTTAAAAACACCTAGGAAGGGTATTAATAATTATACGTCCTCCTTTTTATAGACACTGGCCCTTGTCTTTTCCTCACTCTTTTTTATTCTACTGAGCTCTTTGATAAGCAAGGACAGATGATTTATTTAATATAATTCTTGTAAAAAAGAAAGGCCCTTTGTAATCCTTCTGTTTGCTGCTGTTAAAGATAATGGCAAAAAAAAAAGTTAATCATGTTTTGCTTGCACTACAGAAGGGGTAGACAAAGGACAAACTAAGTCTTCTAAAGTGAACCTTCAAAGTTTGGTGTAAATCAGATTTCATAACTTGATAATTAGATCTGCAAGACAAGGTGAAACCTCATCAGGTGAAAATAACCGTATCAATGGTTTATTCAAACAACTCTCCTACTTGAATGTATGTATATATATATATATATATACATATATATATACACACACATATATATATATACACATATATATATACATATATATACATGTGTGTGTGTGTGTGTAAGAATATGTATATATTAAAGAATATTTTATGAATGGGGGAAAAGATTTTATGACATACGTTAAAGTGGACTTAAATGAACTTATGTTCTGCAGAAAACAGATAAACAGCAGCAGAAGTGGAAATGAATGTTTGAGGAGATGAGGAGACCTCTTGGGATTCGTATGTAAAACAAGAGTAACTTTTGTTTGCATCGTGTTCTGCCACATGGCTGTCAATCATTTGAGGTCTGACTATAGCAGCACCACTTGTTTATCGCAATGTATTCTACTCTACACACTCACATGGATTTTTTTCCTCCCCCAAGATTTAGCTGAAATGTTAATTGATTGATCTGATCTCAAAAACACTTAACTTATTTATACTGCAAATCAGTATGAATTAAAGCATCTTTAGCAAACATAGAGAGAAATATAACGCAGTGTTAAAGCCATCGGAGACAAGTCCGGTCTTGACTAAACCACTGACAAACTTTTGATTGCTTAAGGATAGGTAGAGTTTTTATTTTTATTTTATTTTTACCAAGTACCATGGAAGGTTATTTGAGCAAAGTGAACCGACTGTTACAACATCCCCTGTTTCCATTTCCCAGCGTCAAGCTAGGCTCACCACTGTGACCAAAACAAATTGTACAACACCAAGGTTGAGTCGAGCCACACAGTGTTTTTCCACAATGTCAGCTTTATGATTGTGGGTAGTTTGTTAGATTTCCAGCTGTTAAGTTGACTCTATCAGGTTTTCGCTTCACGACACAGAGCAGGCAGACTGCGGTTTGTTTCCTTCCAACAGCCATTTGAGTCCTCATTTCAACAATTTGTTGTTTCGAGGAGAGCGCGCGTGTTCTTATTCGCACGGAGCGTCGTATCCTCAATTAAAGTGCACGCACTAAGCCGTTCAGCACCAGGATTATTCTGCATAGCTGTGACATTTTGTGTGTGGCTATACTCCCGTGGGTTTCTTTCACATTTAGAAAGCTGCTTACCCATTCTGACAGCATGGGCAACTTTAAGCCAAAGCACATAACGCCACCCTTCAAAATCAGTCAACGCTGAAATGAAATTAAACAAAAGATACAGAGGAGCACAAAAGGTTCCAACTGGCTGGTGAGAGATGATGGTTAAATGAAACTATTCCCTCTTTGAACCAGTGTAAAATGGGCTCTTTTTAAATTTGGGATTAAGAAAGATAGACTGAATGAAACACACAGTCATTGACTATTAATGAAGAGTGACGGAAATTAAGGGCTAACATGACAACAAATGAAACAGCAATTGGAGGCATACAAAGATTACAGTTTAGTTTAAAATGACCAAGTGCTAATACATTTAATAAACTGCTGGCACAGAGATACCTCAAAATAAAATCAGCAGAAATAATTATGAATAAAAGCGACTCGACAGCATTCCTCTTACGAACAAAATGCTGGATCGGCTAATCATCGGAGTCTGAAACTATTTTTATTAAGTGTGTGCATCATATTTATGTGAAATCAGAAATTAGATGGTAGAACAAAAAAGTGGCCCCACAGCGAGAAGGTCCCGGGTTCGAATCCATGGCCTGACTGGGCCTTTCTGTGTGGAGTTTGCATGTTCTCCCTGTGTCTGTGTGGGTTCTCTGCAGGTACTCCAGCTTCCTCCCACCATCCAAAGACAACCCTTAACAGGAATAAGCAGGTACAGAAGATGAATGAACGAACGAAACCAGGAAAAGTGAAATGTCGCTTGAGGCGGGGTTTATTATCAATATCTTTGTAGGAAAATAAGAGAGACACAAGGGTGTGTCCTATATTTTCATGAAAAATAAGTTACTCATTAAATATGAAAGAATAATAAGTGTTAAACGAGAGCTTGTGAAATCAGGAGGAAATATGCTTAAGCAGCAACTACACAAAGAGGATCATTTGTTTAAAATTGATCTTTGGTGATTTTCTAATCATAAAAAAGCATGCATATCAGTTTTACTGGAACACAAAATTGATGAAACCACTTCTTTACACTGTGGAAAGCGGCTCAGTAATAAATATGAGAATATGTTGGCCTCAGTTCTGTGAAGGTACTATGCCAGAGGTGATGAAATCTGTAACAATAGGCCTGTGGTGAAGAAGCTACATTGCACTACAGCTGAACACCATGGACAGGCTGACATCCTGCTGCAGCCATAGCCTAGAGGTGGAATGTGTAGAAAAACATGCAGAGTCCCAGTGAGGAGCAGCAGCCTCATGTTTTGAATCCACAACTGTCTCACTGTGAGGGGACTGATTAGTTCCTAACCATAGCTGTGAACCGTATGGTGCATATTACTTTAAATTATGTAAATAACTCAAAGCAAAGCGAAAATAAACTGCTCATTATTCAAGTCATTCTTTCCCTTTCTTTTTCGATCTGCACATTTATTTATGATAAAGCAGTCATACCCAGAGTCCTTATGTTAATGCCTTGGTCATAATACAGACACATTGAATGTCACAATCTGTGTTGTTGGAGATGCTGGTATTGCTCCTCTGTTATTGTTTGCATGACTAATGTGTTTTATATGCTATAACAGTGTTGGCTGCCATTGGATATAAAATACCATAGTGATCTAATAAGTCAATTCACAGTAAATTGCATAGTCTTTAACAGTTTACTCCATTCAATATGTATCATTTGGAGTATATTAGCATATGCTGTATTGAGATAAATAATATAAATCATATAAAACTTATTATTCTAGTGGCAGATATAATGTCACATCTTGGAACGTGTGTGTGTGTGTTTGTTTTTTTTTTTTTTTAAATGCTCAACATTGGTATTTGAATAATATCCACTATGAAAAATGACAGATCATTATTCCCACTAAAACGTTACTAATAGCCGTTGCAGATCATTATTGAGTAACTGCCTCACATAAAGGTCGCCGTCTTTCTGCGAGAATTCTAGTAATGTTTTACAAAATGGCACAAGTGCCAAATACATTTACTTAGACCATTTTAATAAATGCTTAAATATAAACCCTGCATCTATGTTCGCTTTACTTAAATTGTGTGTTCACTTTACCAACCTCGATTCCAGTACTTTTGCTGAAATTTCCATTTGTTCCCACCACAGATCAATACAGTTTGTCTTATTTTAACGCTCCTTGGCTTATTTTTTTGGATTAATTACCATAAAAAAGGGAATTCTAACTGTTCCCAACTGTTCCCTGTTCATTTTCACAAAACAATCCAATTCCCATTGGTTCCTATAGCTGCAATTAAATCCAGTTACTAAGAAGAAAGTATTGATGGAGCGCTGTACTTACGTTTGAGCTGTTGTTTACCTCTGTTTGGATCCTTTCTCCCTGTCTTGTTTTATTCTCTGCTTTGCACACACCCTGCATATAATCTCCCCCCACAAAGCGACACACAAATGCATCAGTTTTACAATTTAGTCCCTGTTGGCTTCTTCCCTTCTTTCGTTTTTCTCACCCCTGGTCTGTTAGGCCCTTCTAAATATTTGATTAATTCATGGGAAGAAGAGAGAGGGAGGCTCAGGGTCAGCAGAAGTTCAAGTTGAAGAGAAAAATATGCATATATTCCATGACCTTCAGTGATGATCAGTGCAGGCTGCTCTGGCTTGACCCAATCAGTAAATAAAATATATTCTTTACGTGTCTTAAAATTTGGTGCAAAAAAATATGAAGGAATTAAACTGAACATGCAATTGACTGCGAGGAGTGTAAATTCAAGTGTTTTGGTGCGCCGTCACAAAGTAGCTTTAACGTAGCTTTCCATTCTGTAGGTCATTCAGTCAGCCATGTTTAAACATAGTCGTATAAATGTGCTTTACAATAAGAAAATAACAACAACAAAAACTAAAACGAAGCATACTTTTATACAGAAATTAAAAAGCATGTTGAGAAGATAATGTGCCTTTTATTGTCATTTATTGAAATGTGTTCACTCACCTGAGGCAAATTTCCAAAAACCTGCTTATAAATAAATAAAGACATGACGGAGAAAATCTCTAGCAAAAACAAAAAGGCAAAATCCCTCCTGAGTGCTACACTTCTTAATCCCCTCTGTTTATTAATCTTGGATAATCACACTCTTATCACAAAGAGGAAAGCAGTGGAAGGCAAGGTGGTTGCAAACATTTAATCAGTGTCTGCCTCTGTGTTTGACTTTGCCTCAGAATTCTGTGAGGCCTTCGAACTCACAGAGATGTAGTACATTTACATAAATTCATTTCTTGATTGTGAATTTAGTCTCCAACTGTGGTCTCATTAACTGGAAATCAACATTTTAGGCAGCTTATGCAGCCCTGTATCCCCAAAATTACATTAACATGCCACTCAGTGTTGTGTTTTAGTGTTTTTTTCTCAATTTCATTGTGCGAACTGAATCATTATTACAGTATGTTAAGTAGTGTGAATTAAGTTATATTATTATAGCTGAAGTCAAAATGAGGTGGTTGGGGTGGATGGTGGACGTACAAAGCAAAGGACACAGCAGACTTGTGTTCATGTCCTGGGTCCCATCTGTGCACTGCAGTTTAAGAAAAGATGGTAGTTTCATTTTGTTTCGTTATATTTTAGTCGCTTGCTGAGTTTGTATTAAAGCAAACCACAATACCTTAACAAGTTAACCTGGCCTTTGACTAATTAATTTTTAATCAGTTCATCCTGAAGTTAATGTGACTATTGGTGGCAAATTTGATGATATTCCCTCAAGGCTTTTCTGAAATAGTTTGTTCACAAGAATGAAACAGGTGGACGTGTCCAAAAACATAAAATAAAAAGATTCTGGTGGAAAACCAAACATATATGAGGTCACTGAACTTTTATACTGATATCTTCAATATTACATATCGAGATTAACATTCAAGTTGGTAGATAATGTGGAATGAACTCAAACCCATCAGCCTGAATGAAATCTGGGAGCCACATCACATAATCTCTCGTCACATCACATAACGTACAAAGTGTGTCTGTTCAGTAACCTTTGTAGCATATCATCACCGTCCCCGGGCACTATTTCTGTCAGTATCTCCACTATCGCCTCTCAGTTAAATGCAGAAAACAACTTAATAAAGTCTTAAGTGTTACTCATTAGCTTCTGAAAGAGGCTTGTACGACAAGGAGGATGAATTTTTTAAAGAAAGGCTGACTAAAAGTTTTTAGAAATATACATGAATCTACATTTGAACTGACTGAGGGGGAACTAAGGGAGGGCTGGGGAAATAAATGAGATTTTAGAAGATTTACAGCATCTGTCTCCTTTCCCCACTCTGATTAAAAGACTCTAAATAAAGCCCTATTCCATTAACCTTCTGGATAAAGGAAAGGGCAGAAATTTTCAAGCTGTCTTTTGATTTACGAATAAAGGTTCTAGGTTTTAGCACTGGTTTACTGTCAAGGTTTTCTCTTTTAAGTATAAATTAAGTGGCTACACAAACGCTTTTAGGAGAAGATATGAATATTCATTTCTTCTAAGTAGTGGCAGGCCGTGCTTTTTCCACCAAGGCCTTCACTGCTATCCAACTTTATTCAAAACACTACTTAACACGATCAGTATGACACCACTGCTATAGAAACCATCAACGTCATGATGTTGCATTGTATACAGGTATCTCATTTAGTGACATGAATGCCATTACTAAAGCAAGAAGCTGACACAAACGTCAAATCCATCAAAATCATGTCAATGTCGATACAACAAACTGGCAAAATATACATAACAGATGTAAATAGGATTAATTTTACTCACCAGATCAATTTGGAATTCTCCTCGGGGCCTGTCAGCCAAGGATAGTGCTCATACTTGCTGCCTTGAAAGTGGTGGACACAGCTAGCTCCAGGTTGGGCCTTTTTTGGGCAACCTTTTCCCTCAAAGTGGTGAAAATTACTTTCTGAGAAGATCTTCAACGAAATCGATAGCCTCCCCTTTCCGCAATTAAATCAATGTAGGCTACATATTTCAAGCTTCAGCCATCTGCAGTTTTAATTGTGAAAGTCTAATGCAAAGTTACACTGCCAGAAACATTGCAGCTGAGGTCCAGACAAGCCATAACACGGAAAGAATAGGCTACAGAGAAAATTTTAATAAAATTAATGGGAAAATATTCAAATGTAAGTCAGTGATTTTGATACAGTTTAGGCCAGCAGAGAAGGCTTTGCTGAAGCCCGACGGCCCACCACTGCTTCTAAGGACCTTCAACCTTTGCACAAATAGATGTTCTAAAGGTTTTATAAAGATTTCTCTTTTAGCACAGTAGCTTTTGTCAACCAAGTCATACAAAACGACTTGCTCAAGGTTCCTGCCACTTTTCACACAGCCATTGCGACACAGTTTTTGTTCTTAAGTATCCATTTTGCCTCAGAAATTGCCATTTCTGAATGTCAGCGTAATCTTTGTCACATCTCTCCCGTCAAACCAAAATGATAATCATACTTTCTAAGCAGATAACTTTCAGGCAGACGAACCACGATGCACTTACTGTCACAGACACACAGATTTCCATTAACTTTCACACTCTTTAGATAAAGGCTTTTTTTTTTTCTTCAAACTGGAGGACAGCACTCTGTAAAGGAAAAGGTACGGACACAAAACCTGCACCAAAGAGCTGCCAGCGTTTGTAATATCGCATTATGTCTCTTGTGTCTGGGTTGCATTGTTCCACTTGAACACACTACAGGAACATTCATCACGCTGATTAGTTGGTCTTCAGTTTATTCACTGTAGATGATAATGTTGTAATGGAAATATCAGTATTTTAAGGTTTAATAAGGAATTTGTGAAGCAACAAAGGCTTTCTCTGTGCTCTTTATACTTAATACTACTAGTACTTATACTACTTACACGCAGTTTCGTTTACTTTTGTCTCTTCTGTTACTCCTCTGATGCACTGGTCTCCTAAACTAGGGTGACACGGGCAGATGGCCAACTATTGTCTCGTGTGTCACAGCCGATAAGGAGATCTCTTAAACTGAACCAATTGCAGTTTTAATCCGATCTATTTACATTGTCTGCCCACCATCCGCTCCAGCCTCTTCTTGGTAATTACATTGCAGTCAATTAAAAAAAATGGCTGCATGTGACCATAACTGCCCAAAGATCATGGTGCCACCAGACATTACTGGAAATGTAACCATTGGTTACAATATGCCAGTGGTGGATTAATCATGTGTTCAAAGGCACAGCACAGTTTTAATAACCTTGAAAATAATAGTGGAAAACAAAAAAATCAGTTGTTATTTATTAACATGTCAGAAAGTACAAACGCTGGCCTTACATCCACAACTTTATTATTTTGCATTAAATACATCGATTTAGATACAGCTGGCAAAAAGCCTCCAGCAGAATATTCAGCATGGAAGAGTAAAAAACATACCATTACTGCAAGCTTTTCATTAAGATCTGACTGAATCAGGGTTCCAATGAAATTGTGTATTCACAAAAACAAGATTCCCTGTACGACCCAGAAATACCTGATGATCCTGAGGCAAACTTGCGGACTCCAGCAGCGACCAGAACACTCCCAAAATGCTTGGAAATGATGAAAACAGGTCAGCGGCAGAACTTGCCAGACTTTTTCTTTTAAAGAAAGATTATTATTACAATTTATTGGCTGAGAAACTACTAGTCCACGATTCCACTGGAGCTCTGTCTCCTCTACCTGGAAAGAAAATTCTGATAAGATGTGACAGGCTGATATCAGTTGGCTGTGGCTGCTTTGGAAAGAAAGACAGTCTGTGTATGTCTGGTGAGAAATGCACTAGAGGAAGCCAGACAGGGATGCTAGAGAGAAAGGGAGAGAGAGAAAGAGAGAGAGAGAGGTACTAAATGAAAATGAAAGTGTTGGACTGTCGTCTGTGCCCTTTTCCAAATAGATTTTTGTAAGCTCAACGTTTTTTTTTCTGGAGAAATGAAAGTAATGACCATGGCATTCTGATTACGTTGTTTTTTTTTTTTTATATTTGTGGAGATTGAGTATGCTCATATACACATGCGCGTAAATATGCACCGAGACGCACGCGAGCCCACACACTCTAACTACATATATATGCTGTGCGTGTGGGCCAATTTTCAAAGGAAAGGTCAGGCCTGACAATGATTTGAAACCCTTTTGCCATCTGCCAACTGTGAGAAATAAATGACATTACCAGCGGATGCAGAAATAAAGGAAGCAGGAAGGAATGATCAATTTACACAACAGGTTAGGACATGAAAATGGACCAAAATCTACAGTCCACTTCCACTACGCTGTTACTGTCAGTTGTACGCCCATGTCAGTCATAATTTCAGGCATATTTATTTATGCTGACCTTCAGAAGAGAAAGTAAGTGGCCAACAAAAATTGATAATTTGGAGAAAATGAGGGGAAACGACAAAGGTAGGGAAGGAATAGTGAGTGCACATGGGAGTGAGACTGTAAAGCAGAAAGGAAAAGCAACAGTGCACTTCAGAGACTGGGGGATCTGGCTGACATGAGATAGACAGCTGTTGGCTAAAGGCAGCACCGAGGCCGCACGGAGATGCAAATAGACCTGACACCACACAGGAGACAGCTGCCAATCCATCCAACACGTCCTCCAGCCGCCATCGACATGACAGACAATCCATAATTACCGCTTTCTGCATTTACCGGAGCTTTTATAAATGAATCCACAAGGCTCCACAATATCGCTGGCAGGCGGCACCCGCAGGTATTCACTTGTCACTTTTTGTCGGGTCTCACTGCCACATACAGGATGAAGCAGTATGGATTAAGTGATGCACATGTTTGACACTTCTATCACTGTATTTATGTGGTTAGAAAGTAGGTCAGATAGATGTCAGCGCACCACATGGGTTCTAAGCCCAGCCCTGTAATGGAGCGCAGTAAATTGAACAGTTTATTAATTCTGGCTCTTGCTTGACAAGGATATAGCTGGCAGTTAAGGGAGTTCATTTCCTAGCATCCTATAAGCTCCACCAGAGAAGCTTTCCAAGCAGCTGCCAATCATTCTGAGGCTTTAACCTGAAAAGATTGGTGTCTTGTTTCATCTGCATATTCTTCCTTCTCTGGGCGTCTGTTCCTGTGTGGAAATAATATATGTTTCACTCAGATGATTAAATCTGCACAGTTAATCAAATATTTCATATTTGGAAAAACTCAAAGAAAGCGGCAGGAATCACAGAATTGCTAATTTCCCTGCTACACAGAATCACCAAACAGAAAGATGCCAAATCTGACTTCTCTAGCAGTCTCTCTAGTTTTTAGTTTGTAACTATCTGAGGATTGAGCAGGATTGGGAAGCAGTTATTATCTCATCATCTGATTTTCAGAGTTTTGCATCATATCACATGATCTTCATCAGAAGATTGAAATTATACCATGTATCTTTAACATTTTAATGATTTCTTGGGCCTTTTAATTTTAATAGGAAAATTAAAATTTAAGCATTTAGCCCTTGCTGATAATACAGCTGCCTCCAACTAACTCATGATGATCATTTGATACCCACAACAGCTTCTAAATCTGACAAGAGGTGATACTGTTTTCTCAACCTACAAATATCCATTATAGATTTTTTCTCAATGTTTAAATCTCTGAGCTGTTTTTGATGATAATGGATTTACAGCAGGGACAAAAGCACCAATTGCCCTTCTTTAAGAGAGAAACAGCCAACTCTGTCAATCCAGAGGCCACCTCAACAAGATATACTGTTTGTCATGAGCACATTTGCATCTCAGTATTTGGTTGACATGTTTATTATACAGTATGTCAGACAAGGGGAGCTGTGTTGACGTGATGCTCCAACTGCTGTCTGAGACTTTTAGTGCTCTTCCCTCTGTGACACAGAAATCAAAGGCAGCGTTGGAGCTAGGACCCCCGACTGTTACATATCTGAGAGGCACTGAGTCATCCTGACACGGTCAAATGTACCATTTGTTTCACTTTTCTGGATAGATAAGGCGCCGAAACATCCGATTTTTTCGACTTGAGGAAAATTCAAATGACAGCATTTGCTTCATTTGCAATGTAAGCATGTCCACGTGTGTTTCTGTGCCAGATTTAATGTAAAAGAGCTGGGAGTGAACTCAAACTGCTTACAAACCCCTGCCATCAGTAGATTGCATTCGGTTTCTCTTCCTTGTATTCCATGCTCCAGTTTTTCCCAATGAATCATCAGGATCAGGGTGAATAATTCATGTAAGAGGTGGTTTGGTATGCGTCCTGTGTCTAGCAATTAGACACATGGTCCTCTAAGGATACTCTGGCACTCTTTCATCCCCAAACACATTGGCTGTGCATTCGCTGCGGCTTTTTGCGCCTCTCATGGAGTTTCAAGGCCGTAACTTCCCGCTGACAGATTCCCCCATGCTCTGCTGCCTTTTGTTGTTATCTGATTAACTGGAGCGAGAGACCAACCAGGATTCATTTCACTGCTGTCTCTCCTAATTTCATTCCAGGCTGTTTCCCAAACAATGCCTAGAATCTTAAGCTTTTCCCCGTACGTTTTCCTACTAACAACAACCATAGGAATGGATTTGTAGAAGCTAGAGTACCAGTGCATACAATTTATGCTCCATGTCAGACATGCACTTCCAACTAAATTCTGATTTAATGTTGTGGTCAGTTCTGTGAAACAATGTGAAATGTTGACTTTGACAAATGCAGTTGCAATTCTCTGCAAAGAAGAGCTGAATATAAAAGAATAGATCAGTCTGTCTGCAACTAATAGTAAATTTCAATTTCTATTGCGTCCAACAAGATTTCTTCCAATGCTGTCAATTGTCCGAAATATATTAAGTTCTCTCTTGCATGCATACATATTAGCCTCAAAATATTTTCCCTATAAATCACCTTTTCACTAACTAATTGACTCACTGACTGATTAGAGTCGTACAGCTCTTCTCCTCAGTGTTAATCCTTGAAAGACAAAATGAAATGTTTGATAGCTACGCAACAGCCTCCTCTGTCTGATAACCATTACCACTGTTTCTTTGCTTCTTCTTCCTCCACTGCATCAGCCAATTAATATGTACACTTGCAACCAACTGGACAGACGGGTGGTCTGCATGTCATCAGAGATCAGAGGCATTTTTTTTTTTAAAAAAGCTCAGTTTTATTTACCAAATGTTGGAAGGGTGGCAATGACACTCTGAAAAGGATTTTACAATGTAATGTTTGACGGTATGTCAGACCATTAGTGCTGCAAGGACACATTACTGGCCGTACTCAATGTTACGGTACATCACCTTTGGTGTGTAATGGGAAAACCTCCTGTAGCTTGTTCCCCTTACCTGTCTGTAACCTTTTGCACATACGGTTCATGTTTGGACTTTAGATAACTTTGGTTAGCCTTGCAGGGAAGATTATTCAGGGTCAGCAAGCAGGCTGGTAAAATCTCCACAGACCACTCACACCCTGGACACAATCTGTTTAGACCCCTCCCCTCAGGGCAGCTTTACAGAGCGCTGTACACGAAAACCACCCACCACAAAGACAGTTTCTTCCCCCAGGCTGTCGCTTTGATGAACTCTGAGCAGTCACAGACGGTGAGACCATTCACATGAACAATAACTCTGCATTAATTGTATATACTCACTGTACAAACTCCTGGTTTGTTGTATATATTCTGCTCTTATCCCTTATTAATTAATTCTTTTATTTTATGTGTACAGATTGAGATTCATTTTTCACGCTTATTTAAGTTCTGTGTGTTTTTGTACACGAGAGCTTAAGTTATCGAAGTCAAATTCCTTGTATATGCACACATTACTTGGCCAATAAAGCTGATTCTGTTTCTGGTTATGTGGTGACTTTTTGCAGTTGCACCTGTTACGCTTCGAAGTAGTCTTATTCTTGTAGACCTGTTCTCTAGTTACTATAAATGAAAGCTTGTTCCATTTAGATTTTGTCACTTCTGCAGATTGCATTGGCCTTAGTATGACAAAAGTTACAAAGACATTTTGGCCCATTCGCTTTATTAGGTGTGATCCATCAACAGGAAATGATGGAGAATATTCAGTTAACTTGATCCCTGGTGGGCTTACTGACTCATATGTGAAACATATGAAACAAGAGGATGTTGAAAATTTAGAATTGCGTGTTTTTATTGGTAAATGGTCTTGTATTTCTATTTTTGCTTTACAGTCACAGTGATACATCTACCCATTCACTCACACAGGCATACATTAATTCAGACAGTTCAAGTACAGTAACAGTGTATTAACAGTGCTTGTTTAATTCATAGACTAACCTTTGGTAAACTACAGTGATGGTATGAGTACCCTCTTAATGATATAACTGTCATTTCAGATATCTAAATAACACAAAGTTGACTTCTCAGACAGCTCTGATAATCTCATCTTCCAGAGCAATGCCTCCCTGAAAGAGTTAAGCCAGTGTGACTGAGCTAATAAAAACCTGTCAAAATCTGTCAAGTGCATCTAAACTTCCTAAATGAAATGGATGATGAGATCAGTGAGCTGCAGTTTAGTCCCTGGAGGCCAATAAACATGGCTTATCTCCTCTGCATAATTGGTCCAGAAACAATCCCCATCTGACCCCAGGCAAACCCCCATGGCTGGAAATGAGTGCTTGTGGGTTGTAGGAGTAAGTCACAAAGGCCTTTGAAGAGTCTTCTCTGAGCTCTAACAATGTGGGCCAATAGGGAAGCCTGTGAGGGGGCTGGCTGGTGCCTCACACTGAGCCATGAGGCTTTACAAAGATGTCTAAATTATTGTTAATAAATCTCTCTGGATTAAGCCATGGATTCTATGAGTGTTTGTGTGAATAACCTCTTCTCTATCTCTTGATGTATTCTTATTTAATCACCTCTGGTCTAATTTGCATGAACGTGTCGAGACAGATGGCCGGCTGCCTGAAATAGAAACACAATATAAGCCGAGAGAAAGAAGAAAACAGCCGTCATCAACCAAACAGCGGCGCGCCTTACATTTCACGTTGATCCATCCATGGGAGTCAGATGAAGGGGAACGCACGTCGAGTGCACTTGATGGCTCAATCAGTGCAAGTTAATTACAGTCTCAGCTGGGAAAAGGCGCAGACAGAGAAGATCACTTTGGTGCAGATCGCGGGGCACAGTTTTAGGGTTTCCTGTAGGGCACACTAGGCAGTCGGAGAGAAGGAGGTGTATGAGACTATACGTCAGTGACACTGTGCAAAAAAGCAGCAGGACCACGCAGAGCTCCTCATTAGCTATTTGCAACTGTGGGGCATAACTGGCAAGCTTCACAAAGCGAAAAAACAGAATCAAAGGCACATAAAATGGGTAACATCAATAAACAAGGCCTTTGTGTGACCAATGAAGACGTAATTAAATTGTGTTGACAAAGTCTGCCTGGTCAAAGGGACGACTGAGGAGCCAGCAAAGTGACTTTTATGTTTCTGTACGGTGTCACTTAAGAGGAGCACAGAAAAAAAAAAGCTTAATTAGTTCCTCCTCCTCGGCTGTGCCATTGTGTTGCTCATTTTTTAGCTCTTTGATTCTCCTCTCATATTTGTGCTCTAGGCGTCCTCGTGGCTCAACTGAGCAGAAACCTTCTCATGAGAGCACATAAAAGCTTTAAATAACAAGAAAAAAAGTGTAAGATCAACTGCATGAGAATACTGTCTGGAACCACAACACAGCAGGTACCAGTCAGACTCCTACTGGGCTGTTTAGAAAAAGTATCAAGCAAGTTAACATTAAGCTTTACAAATCTAAATGTTAACTGCTTTTAATTGGCTGCAGTGCTACACACATCAGAGTACGGTGCGTTTTTTTTTCTTCACTTTCCACTGATGACAGGCCCCAGTATGATGCTTTGGATGGTCCTCAGAAAACCTGCGTTAATATGAGTTTTATGATATCGGAGAGAACCAGTGTTGGCCTAAATTAAGGCTAGTAACAGAATATAGAACTTAATAGGAGGCACCAGATGGTCTCATAGTTTGATTAAGAGCCAGTCAAAGCTCCCCTCTGCTTATGATTTGATGCGAATTTTGTTAAGCTGTGCTGGCACCAGTGTTTTTTGTATTTTATTTCCCAAGCATAGTGCTAAAAAGCAAAATAAATAAATAAATGTTCATGTATCCTGCAATTTGCCTCCAGATATGTTAGGAAGTGCATACAATGCTATGAAGTCATGTCACATCAATGTACACCAATGGCAAGTTAGCCACAGCTAACACACTTTTCTGGTCATGCTGGATTTTCATCATTTTTCTGCGGCACAGATAATCAGTTATTTTACCAGGGGGAGAAAAAATGGAAACTAGTGAATCTGATCAAGTTCGACAAAAGTTTGACATGTCATAATTGGAAACTGTCCCTTCCTGTTGTTATCTCATGTAAGTCATTGCTGAAGCAGTCTGGCAATCTGGCCTAACCCTGGCTCACTAAAGTAAGTTAAGTAACCAGTAGACTAAGAGCAAATGTCCTTGCTTCAAGAAGCCTTTCTCTTTTGAGACTGTTTAAAAAGAGAGTGGACCGAATGGATGGACCAAAAAAAAAAAAAAAAAATAAAAAATCCTGGGTGTTGCAATGTTCCCTCTGAAAAGTACTCTATATCCAAGTTTTTATTTACTTATTTATTATTATTATTTTTTAAAGGTTTGTAACTTTCAGAACTCAAGTTTCAAGGCTTTAGAACTTTTTCTGTGCAGCAGTTTTCACACCTCCATTTACGAGGTCTCAAACCTTGAATCTATGAAAACCTGTCAGAGGAACATTGTATAAGACTGCAGCTGTGAAGATGGAAAACTTAATACAAAATATCATTATTGTTAGAATATTTACAGAGATTTAAAAGCACTATGCAAGACCTCACAGATTTGTTTCAACCTTGCAAAACTCTTCAAGGTGTCACAACTTAATTTTCGCAAATTGCGACATGATCTTAATACCACATACTTTATTACTGTGAATATAATCAAATGATCACAGGCTACCATTTGAAAACTGGAAAGAGTTCTTATCCAATTACCAAATTCATCAACTAATCAGTATCCAGTCCATGCAGCTAAAATACAGCAAAATGTTCATCTGCTAAATATAACATGTAGAAAAAGGTCATCAGGGCCTGCCATTAAATAAGAATCAAACAAAAGAATATCAGGGGTCTCCTTTGCTGTATTGTATTTTACTATAACTAAATGCACACTGCTTCAAATCCCGGCTGGCTCTCGCCTCTCAAGCCTGAAGCACTGCATCAGAGTGCTTTGCCGGAGCGCCACTCTGGCCTTCTGGGAGAGCTCTGTCGCTTTAAAGTCCTCGATCATAGGGAGGATTTCAGCACCATCAATGCGCCCTGTATCTGCAGCTGCCGCGGCTGCTGCTGCTACTATGTCAAGGCGACACCACTCAAAGAGCTTCAGGGTACGACATGAGCAACACGCAGTATTGATTTTTTTTTAGCCTCATGCTGCGAGGAGAAAAGTGTTCCAACCAGACCTGGAGCTAGAAAACTGGCTTCGCCTTCTCCCATTGCTGGAGCCTTATCAGATGTCCTTGTGTGGAAACAGGAATCTTGAGAAAAACAAACTTTGAACAATCATGGAGCGTTTGAAATGAGACCAGAGACTTTCTACGGGTTAATGAAAAGCCAACTGGTGTGACCTGCTAATTACAAATTTTAACTAAGATAATGCGAAGCTATTAAGTCTGCTGCTCAGTCATGTGTGAGCTTTTCCTGCATCATTTTGTGAAGCAATTATGCTTATAGCTAATAATTTTCGGTGCACCGATACACAGAGCGTGAGAGAGAGAGAGTGTGACAGAACTTCTGCAGGTGTGTATGTGTGACAGAGAGTAATAATGCGTCCAGGACTCCACCAATATGCGTGTCATGCAGGGCCTCGCTTGAACTCGCTGTATGGGACATGTATCTGTGCTCCCATGAAGCCTCTGACTCACGCTGGAGTTTGACTAACTGGGGGAACTGAGAGCGAGCTCTGCAATTGGTTGGCATCAACTGGGCCGTTCTGGGCTCATTAAATCCCCAGATGGCGAGGGCACAGGAGCAGCAGAGTGAATAGACTTATTACCCAGCAGGGTGAGCCATGGACCAAATGGTGTCCTGGTCTGGCTCCGGACCACCACACCACATCAAACCACCTCTAGCTGTGAGCTCATCTGCTAAATATTTTATTTGTCTGGATAAGCCGTTATGAACATACACTTTCAGTATTTGTTTGTTTGTATATGCCTCACAACAGGAGTTTTTCTCCTTATAAAAACACAAATAGGCTACTGTTCATTTCTAAGAGTGGTTTCCAATTATTATTCTGTTGCTTCAGTCAAGTTCTGGAGACAAGATGAAGCAAGTTCATAAAAGGTTGAGGAGTCAGAGATCTGGACACTTGCTACGATCACAGCCCACGCCATGATGACTCTGATCCGTCTCTGAGTGTCTCTAATCCACATAAACCACAGCCAATCAAAAGTTACATCGATTTATAACCGCGAACTCAGGCACAGATCATATTCAAAACATGATATGGCCTGATCACGTTCCATGCATCCATATAGTGTTGCCATGGCACTGTTGACAGGGACCACTTTAACGTCCATATGTAAAAATAGACTGAGAAAACAACATCAACATGGGTATAACTTGTGTCAGAGCGCAATGGAAAAAAGAAGGTTCTTAAGTGGGAACATTTTAGTCCTGGTTGTTGCGGTGAGACCAGAATCTAGGCTAAACAAAACAGACCGTCTCATTTTAGTTTTTACCTTGTTGAGACGTCTGAGATGTGCAGGATGTCTTCATCTTAGAGCACACTGTGGCTGCCTCTTCCTGCTCCAGAACTTTCAAACAAATGCACTGGCAAAATAGTCAAAACTAGGCAATAGGCTCACTGGCAAAAATAAAAAATAAAAAACCCTTTCACAACGCACTGCACATGATGGGCACCCTTATTTCCTGTAGATGTTTTATAATAATAGTCAACTCAGGTAAATGCTTTTAATGTGAAGCATGTGCATTTGCAAAATTTCTATTTGCATTAGCAACAATCTCTGAATATATCATCAGCTGATAAATATGTTTATAGATGATATATATTATTTTTAATGTCGCTGCAGACATCCAGTTCACAGTGAAACTGGGGTAATGCTTATGCACATCAGACAGAGTGCATTCATTAAAAACAGAAAAAGTGCATCGAGATATAAAACCAATAAATGATACCATATGAATACGTCAGTGCTCTCATTAGTGGGCCATATGTGCAGTTACCATAGTGATACCTTTTTCAGTGTTTTTCACGTTTTTCACTACCTGGACCTTATTTCTGCCATAAAATATGATCATTTACTCACCTATATAACTCTGAAGTTGTTCAGACAATATTTAAATCTGTGTATATACATTTAAATATATTGTCCAAACAACTCCAGATGACACCAGAGTTATATGAGCACATTATTTATTCATAGATTACATGTTACCCATGTCTTAACTTCATGGTGAGCCTTGCCATATTGGCCTCATATGTTGCACAGACGTCCTCAACTTTAAAGTGCAAAATTCTAAATGGTCATCGCAGACATAGAGGAGAAACGTCGTACATGGCATGTGTTGTGTCAACAGTGTGAGAGAATTCGCAAACAGATGTAGAGACCAAGCCGACAGCTTAATACAGAGCACTGTTCCAACAGTACAGATGGCCCTGGCAGGGACAAAATATCATCCAGAAACCCTGCTGTTTCTCACAGCCTAGTTCACCACCCACTTAACACCACCCTCACATGGAACAAATAATAGAAGTTGTTCTCAATCAGCGACGCAGTGACTATTTGCATGACAGTCTGATTTTAGATTTGCGATAGAAACGTCCTCAAATCAGTCACCCATCCTTGACATTTGTCTCCATCACTCAGATGGTGTAATCAGCATATTAAAGCTTCACAAAAGTTAGAGTTTTGCATGTTTGCTTCAGAACAGAAGCTCATTAGCGAGGTCCTGTTTTTTTTTTTATCTAACTGATCCCAGTTCAAAGAAAACCATACTTCTTATCAAGGAAGAATATGAGGACGCCTGAAAAGCAGCAGCAGCAGCAGCAGCAGCAGCAGCAGCAGCAGCATCTACTTTGGGTACAGGAGAGGCTCATAAAGCGGGGGAAAATGTTTGGCTTCCTTATTATCTGTGGTAAGCAGACAGCTGTGGGAAACTGAGAGGTTTATGAGTAATAGGATGACGGAGAGAGCTGTGGACCGTGGCTCTGAGATTAGTTATATTTGCTAGACTTCAGATGTGTCAGTGCGCCCAATTTTTATAACATCTCATTGTGTCTCCATTCCACATGGGCACTATATAACTTTTTAATGGACTCGGATACCTGAAGGAAATTTGTTTCTTTCAGACAATCTTAATCAATCACATGAAAATACAGTTAGTTCTCATATCCATATCCATGACTCCTCTAGGAGGCAGACAAAAGCTCGGCTTGAGAACACTAGATTGAAAAAAATCTTCCTGCTCATTTATCCAAAATCCTAAATGACATTATAGTTATTGTCGCAGTAGAGTCAATTGAATCTACCTGGCTAGAACTGAAATTATTGATTATATGAGTGATTACATCTCTGTGGAGTCGGACATTTGAAAAATAAACTTTCACTGGGAGTTAACACCACAGGAGAAACATATGTTTTCTTGGCAGGAGGCACAACACAGAGCATCCACTAATTATAAGTGACACTCATTTAAGATTAAAAAACACATGCTGCTTAGAACAGCCGATAGCTGTAGGATCTCATTTCAGTTTTATCCAGTTGCAGCTGCATCTTTGTTTTATGTTGTGAAACTGTAGTGGTAATATCATGAGTCAGATTCTTGAAAGATAAAGCACATACCAACAGTCTAAAAGCCTTGGCAAAGATGTATCACCTTCCTAAAATAATGGCATGAGTCATTTTTGGGCAAATTATTATTCTTCTTCTTATTTTTTTTGCCAGCCACCCCTGGTAAAATCGGCTGCATCCTCATTTAAACAGATCCTGTGATTCTATTCTTGTAGAACAATGCGTTAAAGATCCAGTATTCAGTATTTGGTTCTGTTATTTGTGTTTTGTCTGACAAAAATTATGTGGGCCGTTATTTTAGGAATGGTAAATGTACTGTAGCTCTTCTCAGCATAACTTTCAAAGAAAGTTTGTACTTTTTACTAAGACAGAGACGTTTGGAACCTTCAAATGTTGTGTTATGAGGTGACATTACTTCTGAGTGACGGAAATTACTTTTCACTCATCGTGTAGAAAAAGAGTCAGTGAAGTATACACGGTGGTCACTGAAATACCTTGAAACAGAAAAAGGTACTAATGAATAAAAATGTTCTGAAAATTAACTCATGAAAGTCAGACAATGATTTTGAATTGTGATCATTTTAAAAATCTAACTAATGTAACTGGCCTGGACCAAAAGGATGGCTCCCCTAACTTAATATTGTGGTATTCTGGTCCACTTCTCTAGAGCAAACTGCTCCAGTGTCTCAGGCTTGATGGGTGCCTTCTCCAGACAGACAGCTGTTCAATGGGGTTTAGATCAGGACTCATAGAAGGCCACTAGAAAAGTCCAGTGTTTTGTTCTCAGCCATCCTTGGGTGTCATTATCCTGCTGGAGGACCTATGACTTTTGACTGAGACCAAACATTTTGACACTGTTAGACACTAGAATGCCTTGATTGTCTTGAGCTATTATTGTACCCAGCACAGATTCAAACTGCCTGTGCCAGATGCAGCAAAGCAGCACCAGAATATAACAGAGCCTCCTCCATGTTTCACAGTAGATACAGTGTGCTTTCATCAAGCTGCTTGGAGATGGTCTTCTAGCCTTTACCTTTAAGACACTTGACTATATTTATCTTTCCAATCTCCTGAGACACCTCTCTCCTTAGCTTTCTGTGGTCCATGCTCAGTGTGGTCACACCTTGATATCAAACATCACAGTGGCTACTTTAAATAGGAAGACTGACTGATTACAAATTTGAAGACATCTGTTGATGCTAATTACAGGACACACCTTAGGTTAACCCTGTGGTTTGACCATGTCCCTATGGTTAAATTACTTTCAATCGTTTCTAGTGGTGCCATCATTTTTGTCCAGGTCAGTTTCAATTGTTTTTGTCTAAAATTAATGTCTGATTTTCATTAGTAAATTTTTTATTTATTTGTACTTTTGTCTGTTTCAAGTTATTTCAGTGACCACCATGGATACCAACAATTTTGTCTGTTTATTTATTTATTTATTTATTTATTTATTATCTATTTTAACTATGAGTGAACTTCAAATGGTCTAGACTTATTGTTCAGGTCACAAGCATATTCATTTGACAGGGATGAAACACACTTTCTATTTTTCCTCAGGAGGGTAGAAATGGTAAAAAAAAAGAAAGAAAAGAAAACGGTGTGACCCCAAAATCACAATTTAATATCGCATCAAAACCAAAAACATATATTAAACTAAAACAATGCAATATTAATCATTTAGTTTGACTTTCTTGACTTTTCCTGACATATTTCAGACCTGCTGAAAACTTCATTATGTGGTATCCTCCTCTGTTGCACCTTCACATCACTTACACATCACTAACTGCAGGCTATAATCTCTCTTCTAATGGCTTTTTCTTATGAGATGTCTTGACTAAATATGAAATTGGCTGTAGCCTCTATGGGGGCCACATCTGAGGAGCAATTTGGGGGTTAGGTGCTGGCTCAGGGCACCTCAGACATGGATATAGGGGGAGGCGAAGTGGGAACCTTTTGGTCCCAAGCTGCATCTCTAACCACTACTCTACAGCTCCCCAGTTACTTTAGCTTTAGGTTAGAATACAAATTGTGCAAGATTGTTGAGTATCCTCAACCCCCTTTGGACGCACCTTCCATGAGACCATTCCCTAAAGTTTTGTTACTGGCATTTAACACAGTCATCATCTGTGAAGCGAAAACATGAGATTTCCTCACAGACAAAGGATAAAAAAGTGTGTGTCCCGGACATGGTTCAGCAATAAAATGCTAACGCACCGCAAAGCACCTTTCCAGCAGGGCTTTTGATAGCACAGCCTGTCAAGGTTGTGGTCACACTGCTGGGTGGCGGTAGAGGAAGCAGTACTGGAGTCTGCTCTGCTGACCTCTGTAGCGTTCAGCTGAGGAGCTGAGAGCGTCGGCTCAGTGAGCAGAAACGCAGGTGACGAATCACAGCGTGCATCATGCTGCTCTTCCTTTCTGTTCCTCCATCCATTTCACTGTTTGTATTTCTGGAAGGTTTCAGGTATTTATTTTTTTTGTTTCGGACAAAGCTTGTAAAACTTTCACTCCTGCTGATATCCCATGTTTCTATGTGTACAAAGATGCAGTTCAAAATACACATGAACCCTGACTGATATGTGGTTTGAATTATCCACATTTAAAGTGGACATTTACAGTCCTTATTACGATACAGGTATTATTTTTGTAATAAAATATAGTAGTGATCGTCGTGAGCTAGAGTGGCATTAACTCCGGTGTTGATTAAACTCAGTATCCTTGATCGAGGGGTTGCCATGTCAGCCTTTAGCGTTGCTGTTGATGCTCCTAAAGAGGATGGCCAGTGCTTAATTTGTAAATCATAAGGTGCCGGAACGCAAAGTACATATAACAGCTCGGGATGACGAGACGGGCACAGGTCCCGGAACGTATACACAAAACGTGCTGAAAACAACATGCAAATGCCCACTTGCCACGCCGTGGGACTTACAAGACTCAATTTCAAATAATATCCATGGTATAAATGTTATGACGATAATTTACAATTATTTTAGGCTATACTCCGCACAGCACAGGCAAATGCCCACATCACCACAGGTGGGACTTACAGTAGGCTATCTACAGTCAGCAATTAATTTCTCAACAGGTCAAAAAAAAAAAAAAAGAGCTTTTTATAAATCACACAAATCTTCCATTATTATTATTATTATTGTTCAAAGATTGGCACGGCGGCCTATTAATATAAAGTATTAAAGCCCCGGCTTGGCTAGCTGTGGGTGAACCCGGCTAGCGGCGCTAGCCTCCTGCTGCAGCCGGTTTTTACCTTCAACGTGACCGCTGCAGCTGCCCTCGTCGCCGGCTTTTCTGACTCGTCCTTTTTCTTGAAAAAGGACAGTAAATTCAACTGTCTCTTTGACATTTTTGCGAAATGCCTAACGGTTTTTCCTCTCTTCCTTCTTCTGAGATGCGGCGAATTTCAAAAGTTTTAATTTTTTTTCTGTAGCCTAGTGACGGGGGCGTGGTTTGTTGATTTCAAATTACGTTAAATCTTAAAAAACATGTCATTTTTGGGATTTGTTCTGTAAATTAATACATGTGTAACCTATCTTTTTGTTGTGACAGCCCTCATTAGACTGGTCAGGTATTCATCACACAGGATGTGTAGTTTTATTGTGAAGGGGGTCACCGGAAGTGTTGTTGTGGTTGCCGGGGGGGGAGTTGACGGCTGTCGGGAGAAAAATAAAGTACGGCGCTGTTGCCGATGAAGACGGCCCTTCGTGTGCTCTTGTTATTTTATTATTCACCCAGTATAGGCGCCCTACCCACTCGGTTACATTGGTGGCAGCGGTGGGATTTTCCCTACGTGGATAAAGAGTTACCTACCGCCGAAAGAGTTCGCCGAAGTTTCGCTAAGTGGCTAGTGACTGCTAGCATCGTTAGCTTAGCTGTCTAAGTGTAGTTATCACAACGTGTATGCCGTGTCGTCAGACCTGTACTTCGCGGTTAGCTCGGTTCGAGGAAATACAACGAAATGTGGAAGTTTGACCAGGACCCACTGTGCGGCGGAGAGCGACGCGGCGAGAGGCCGTTAGCCAGCGGAGTGAGGATTGAACTCCCGCCGCCCTTCACCGGAGAGGACAAGCAAAGTTTCCCCTGCTGGGCCAGACAGTATGAAGTGGCGGTGAGAGCGCTCGTCGGAGGCACACGCGATGACTATGACTTTGAACTGGTGAGACTTTTGCCAACACGGCTGACCAAGGCTGCCTTTCTCCTGTGGGACAGCCTGCCAGCGGCTGTTCAGGCAGATTATCCTGCAGTTAAAGAGAGGCTGCTCGAGGCTTTTGGACAGAGACATTTCCTAGATTGTTTCAGAGCTAACCTCTCTGCTCGCCCCCGCGCTCCGGGGGAGAGCTTGGACGTTTATGCGGCAGACATAAGCCAGCTAGTGCAGGAAGCCTTCCCAGGTTATGGTGACATAGCCCAAAGAGAGGAAAAATTTCGGAGGTTCCTGGCGGGGCTTGACCCAACTCTGCGAGCTAAATGTCACGAGCAGGGCGCTACCGACTTGGAGGAGGCCCTGACCATTGCCGCCCGATGTGAAATGGCCCGAGAGACTTTAAAACTGGACTATGTCAACATCCAACCACGCCACGCTCCCCCTGGCGGGAGTGCAACCGCCATGGTGCACTCCATTTCGGATGGAGGAGGTGCGTATAAAGCTATAGAGAGACTTACTGAGGACATGAGAGAAATGAGGCTGGAGATGAGACGTATGACGGAAGAAAATAAGCGCCTGAGAGTCAATAGCTGGAGGGATGAGTGGAGAACCCCCTCCCCAGGTTGTCGGTGTATGTGTGGGGAACAGGGCTGCCAGTCACGTCGCCCTCGGTTTGAACCGAGAGGGCGGTCACCGGACCGTCGCTGGCCGGAGCAGAGAACGGAGCAGGGCCCTGGGGACAGACCGCCTCCTCGTGCTACCTATGATGATAGAGCGCCCTCTCCAACCTGGCGTGGCCCTCGACCTTCCAGGGGCCCCTTTAATGAGGACACACCGAGACGCCGTGGAGTGCGGTTCCTCTCACCCAGAAGGGAGGACGCCTCCAATCAGTCGGGAAAAGAGATGTAGCTGATGTCGCGGCCCAGACATCAGCTACGTCCCCTACGGGCCCCCTGGAGGAAGAAACAGGTACTCCCCCCACCATTAATACACTGACACAGGACACGAAAGGGCAGCAGCACACCTCCTATGTGAGGGGGAGCATTGAAGGGACTGAAGTCAACATCCTGGTGGACTCAGGTGCAACAGAGTCATTTATAAGTGCTGACTTCCGCAAATTAGTTCCAACACTGCACAAGCGCCCCCTAAAAGCTGACTTTGTTGCTGCACGAGCTGTGAATGGACAGATGCTGGATACTTTGGGGACCATAACAGCCACGTTACATCTGGGAAATAATTCTTGGCAGCATGTCTTCCATGTACTTCGGGGGTCCACACAGACAGCACTACTGGGCCTGGACTTTCTGGTTCCAAACCGTGCCCTTCTGGATTATGCCCATGGTACATTGCAGCTATGGGACACAGTCGTCCCGCTCCTGTGTGGAAAAGACTTGATTCCGGAGTGTTGCAACGTTTCCATAGCCACTGCCACGACACTGCCTCCCCTCAGTGAAATGCTCGTGCCGGTCTGTGTGTCACCGACCGAGCCCATGGATCAGTCTCCTGACTTTGTGGGCTACTTAAAGCCCAACATTCAGAACAAATGTGAGTGTGTGGTGGCGCATGCAGTAACCTCTGTGAAAAAAGGGGTTACGCTGGCTCGTGTGTTAAATCCCACACATCAGGACATTACACTGAGAGAGGGGACACATCTGGGGGAGTTTTTCTCTGTGGACGAATCAGAGATTGTGCCACTCACACATGCCCGGACCAAGACAGTGTCTACTATTTCATCCACTGAACTGCCCCTGGTGTCACTGCAAGAGTCTCCTGCCAGCCAGCAGCAAAAAGAAATGATAGCGGCCCTGCTGGAAGAACATCAGGAGATATTCAACATGACAAAAGGAGTGGCCGGTAAATGCACCCTCATCAAGCATAGCATCAACACAGGCAACCATCCTCCTGTAAGACAGCGAGCCTATCGTGCCTCTCCGGACAAGAAGGAGGAAATTGATAGGCAAGTGGAGGCTCTATTGGAGGATGGGGTGATAGAGAGGAGCTTCAGCCCCTGGGCTTCGCCTGTTGTTCTTGTGAAGAAGAAGAGCGGTGAGTGGAGATTTTGCATTGACTATCGCCGTTTGAACAGTATAACGGTGAAAGACTGTCATCCTCTCCCCAGAGTGGATGACACCTTGGATGCACTAGCCGGCTCCCTCTGGTTTAGCACCTTAGATTTTTCGAACGGCTATTGGCAAGTGGAGGTCGCAGAAGAGGACCGCGAGAAGACGGCCTTTACCACTGGCCGGGGTCTCTACCAGTGGCGGTCGATGCCGATGGGCCTCACCAACTCACCTGCCACATTTCAGCGTATGATGGAGCTGGTGCTGAGGGGACTGCCCTGGCAGGTGTGTATGGTGTATCTCGACGATGTCCTGATATACAGCCCCACCTTTGAGGACCATCTTCGCAGCCTCCAGGAGGTTTTCTCCAGGATTCGGACAGCTGGCCTCAGACTGTCCCCAAAAAGTGTCACCTCGCCAGAGACCACGTAGTGTTCCTGGGACATGTTGTGTCCCGCCATGGCCTGCAGCCTGACCCCCGAAACACAGACAAAGTCAGGAGTTGGCCCACTCCCAGGAATCCCACTGAGGTGCGGGCTTTTGTGGGACTCTGTTCATACTACCGCCGCTTTGTCAGAGACTTTGCAAAGCGAGCTGCTCCACTGCACCACTTAACTTGTAAAGATGTGCCTTTCCAGTGGACGACAGAATGTGATGCAGCCTTTGAGTACTTAAAGGGGGTGCTCTCCACTGCCCCTGTGGTCACTATGCCGGACTTCAACATCCCCTTTAAAGTGTACACAGATGCCTCCATAGAAGCGGTGGGGGCTGTGTTAGCTCAGGATAAAGATGGACTTGAACGAGTGGTGGTGTATGCCAGTCAGTCCCTGTCGGCCACTGAGAAGCGGTGGTCCACATTTGATAGAGAGCTGTGGGCTGTAGTGTGGGCGGTGCGCCAGTTCAGGCATTACATTGGTGCTGCAGCCTTCACTATCATAACCGACCATAAGCCTCTATTGGGCCTGCGTGGCATGTCCATTGACAAAGATCCAACAGGGCGGAGAGCAAGATGGCTGTTGGAACTGGATCCTTTCAACTGGGTCATGAAACATAAACATGGACACCAGCATGCTAATGCTGACGCTCTTTCGCGGAGACCCAGGTCTGAGATCACCGATGGCTGTCAGCAGGAAATTGCTGCTCATGTGAACACCATAGACTCAGAACAGGAGTCACCTGATCCCCCCTCACACCACACTGGGCCGCACCTACCAGCCGGAGGTCTCCAGGCTGCTGAGGCCGCCACTGGGGGGCAGTCTGGGGACATGAACAGTGAACCAGATGACTTGTCTTTCTTGTCTTCACTCTCGCAGGATGGAGCTGGTGTTGCAGAGCTGCAGCGGGCTGATCCTGATATTAGCAGAGTATTGGACTGGATTGGAAGTAATGGGTCTCGGCCTCCTCGGGACCAGTTGAGGGGTCAGCCTCGGCGGCTGCGCAAGTTGTGGACTGAATTCCCTCGTCTCTCTGTTGTGAATGGACTTCTCTGTCGGACGGTGACCTCTCCCACCATGGGGGGTGCTATTTGTCAGGTGGTTGTGCCCTCCTCACTTGTCCCGGAGGTGCTGCAGCATCTGCATGGAGGTCCCATTGCGGCACATTTCTCAGCAGACAGAGTATGGGAAAGAGCGAGACAGACTTATTTCTGGCCCTTCATGTTCGGAGATATTCAGCAGTGGTGTGAGCAGTGCGTCCCCTGTCAAACCCGCAGGGCCCCGGTGCCCAAGCACAGAGCACCGATGGGGGGGGTTCAAGCAAACCGACCATTTCAGAGAGTGGCCACGGACATTCTAGAGCTGCCAATGACTTCTAAAGGTAACAGATATGTGTTAGTGGTTGAAGACTACTTCACCAAGTTTGTAAATCTGTATGCTCTCCCTAACCAGACAGCTCAGTCCGTAGCACAGTGTTTGTTTGACGACTATGTGCTGCTACATGGCATTCCAGAGGCGCTTCATAGCGACCAGGGCCGGCAATTTGAGTCGGAGATTGTGCAGAGACTATGTCAACTGTTGGGGATCACAAAGACCCGCACAGCCCCGTACAATCCCAAATCAGATGGCATGGTTGAACGTTTTAATCGGACTCTTATTGGTCAGCTGGCCAAGGCTTTGCTTGCCACTGGTGGAGAATGGGACGACTACCTGAAATCGGTGGCTTTTGCCTACAACACGTCTGTTCATGCCAGCACCAGCTACACGCCATACTATCTGGTTCATGGACGTGAAGCCCGGGTCCCGGTGGATGTGCTGGTGCCATCACAGCAGGGGCGCTGGGGGGCCTTTTCCTCTCAGGGGGACTACGTGACCTCGCTGGTGGAGAAACTGGAGACTGCCTTTGGTGCTGCCAGACGGTTCAGCACCTGTGCTCGAGAGAAACAGAAACTGTATCATGATGGAGCCGCTCGTCACAGGCCCTATGCTGTGGGTGATCTGGTCTGGCTCCGTAATCCTACGGAGGACCGGATGAAACTCGCGCCTCACTGGAAGGGGCCGTTCAGGATCCTGGCTGTGTTAGGCTCGCAGGAAGATGCGGGTCTCACCTTTCGCATTGGCTATCCTTTGGACTCTGATGGGCAGGAGCAGGTCGTCCACTACGATCGGCTGAAGCCATACACACTGCCTTTGCTTCCCAGTTCCTCCAGCGGCTCTTCCCCTCCTTCGGTCCTCTCCCAGCCGGACGATGGACTGTTACTTGGGGACAGGGTGGCTGAGGAACCACTCACCGCTGGGGGTGCAGGGACAGATTCTGCTGCAGGCTCGAGCGAGCCCCCGCCACGGCTGTCTCGGTTTGGGAGAGTTGTGAGGCAGCCGGTTCATTTCAGGGACTTTGTTACTGATCAATGAGTGTCATGTTTTCAATGTATGCATAATGGTCAGTGTTGTATTTTCTTGGTGGGCTCTCGTGCTTGTGGGTTTATTAATGCGGGAGCTAAGGGTTATCAGTATGGGCGGTTTAATTCGTGCCTGAGGGGATCTATATGTTGTTGTTTTTCTTATGCGGGCTTGGGACAGTACTGTTTATGTGCTGCTCTTATTGTTACACTTTAAGGATTTGAAAGTGTATGTGTGTTACAGTTGGCCTGTTAATTGCTGCTGTTCATGTGTACAACGAGGACGTTTTTTTTTGAGGGGGGGAGGTATGTAACCTATCTTTTTGTTGTGACAGCCCTCATTAGACTGGTCAGGTATTCATCACACAGGATGTGTAGTTTTATTGTGAAGGGGGTCACCGGAAGTGTTGTTGTGGTTGCCGGGGGGGGAGTTGACGGCTGTCGGGAGAAAAATAAAGTACGGCGCTGTTGCCGATGAAGACGGCCCTTCGTGTGCTCTTGTTATTTTATTATTCACCCAGTATAGGCGCCCTACCCACTCGGTTACACATGCATATTATTATTTTATTTTTATTTTATTTTAAACATTTTTTATGTGTTTTCTCTTTTTTCTTTTTTTTATGAGAGGTGCCGGATCTGCCGAAATAGGTACCGGAACACAGGGAGGCCAAAATTAAGAGGTGCCGGATCTTGTTCCGGCAGGATCCGGCTCAAATTAACCCCTGAGGATGGCACATGATCACTTTATTTATAATCAATGAAAAGTACATTCAAGAATCAAGAATCTTTATTGTTATTATGAGAACATAATGCAATTTTGCAGAGACTCACAACTGAAGACACTTGTGAAAAATATTACAATAAAAGAAGAAGGGATCTAAATGAAGTACATTTTCACACAGAAGAAATGCATAAATGACTAAAAATACATCCAATTTGATCGGCGAATGCAGAGAAAGTTTTCATCATTTTCTTTTCCCAACTCTGTGCAAAGAGGCTTTTAGATGGTCTGTTATTTTTTTTGCCATCAGAAATCCCCATGAACAAGTAGTGATTTTGTTGCATGAGCTCCTATGGAAGAGTGTGAGCAGTCTTTGAAGCTGTGGATAATGGAAAAAAACTCGAGAAAGAGCTCTGCAGGAAACGTTGGCAACATTTGTTTTCTTTTCAATTTCTGAGGTGGAAGAAAAAAAAGTATTTACTTGAAAAACTTTTTTATCTCCAGAAGTAAACTCCAGGTGTGATTATTTTTCTGTCTGTGTGTGTGTGCATGCATGTGCATTGGCATAGTGTGTGTGTGTTTTAGTATGAATCTTTCATGGAAGAATCGGTAGTCTGTTCATGTGAGAGGAGAAAACAACATCTTGTTTTATCCCCCGAAATGAATGAATGAATAATGAAGTCATCTCTCAGAACTTCAGCTGTTTCTTTATGCAGAATTATGTCTCATATCATTTAATAACACTTCTAATAAATGTACCTTCATCTATATATTTAGCAAAATATAGATTGCGACATTCACTTTACTATCGTAGTGGACCCAGAGTTGGTTTCACTTTTAGTAATAACTCTGTATTGATTTCCTCCATATTACTCAGCTCCACTTATTTACGTCTTCCCTCCCCTCACGTGAATCTCTGCCTCGTTCCTCCAAGCACCACTCAGACAAACAAAATGACCTTAATGATGGAAGACCTCAATCGATTTTGAGGTCACATGAGACCGGAGGATGCGAGAGATACGAAATAAGAGAAACGAGATGCAGCTATGATGTATCCCTCTCTGTGGAGTGGTGAAAGTCGTTCTGGGAGATACACTTAATCACTAACCCAGGTTGATGAAAAAATATAAAATATATAATTATATACAATATAAAAATATAAAAAAAATGTAAATGACAGCACTGCATTATGACCAGGAAGGACTTGATTTGATTTTCTTTGGCCATGATGTGAAATGCAAGAAGTAAGGCTAGTAAGCTCAGGGGCTTGATTAGAGCTACAATGGTTAGTTAACCTAAATTTATGCAATGTAATTATTTTGATAATCACTTCATTGTTTTTTAATTCTTTGAACTTTTATGAAAAATCTCAGTTTCTAGCCTCTCAACTTTGCCTATTTTCTGTTTGACCAACTGTTCGAGCCAAAGCCAAGCCGAACGCTTTGCTTTATTTTATGTGTGAAATGTTTAGATACTTGGCTAAATGGTTATTGGAATAATTGGAAAATATAATTCAGACTTTAATTGACAATTCAATTGTCAGTTGTTGTAGCACTACCCAAAAAATACTTTAGTGAGTATATCAAGATAGAGTTTAACATAGTAATAACATACACTGATCAGCCACAACATTATGACCACAGACAGCAGAAGCAAATAACCTTGACCATCTTGTGACAATACAATGTTCTACTGGGAAACGTTTGGACCTGGCATTCATGTGGATGTTACTTAGACATGTACCACCCACCTAGACCAGACCAGACACCCATGGCACCCCACCCCATAGCAATGACACTCCTTGATGGCAGCAGCCATCCCCAGCAGGATGCAGCCTGACACAGACACACACAAGGGAGACCTACAAAATATTAGGGAGATGGTCATGATGTAAAGCCAGATCAGTGTAAGTTATTTTCAAAAATGTAAAGAATGGAGGAATAACCTGAGGCAATAAGTCTTAGTGATCATCAAGTCCTGTGTCAAGTTCAAACTGATGTCACCCCCCCCCCCCCCCCCCCTCAATATTTGCCTCTCAAGGAATGCGTTTCTTTAATCCTGCAAGCTGTCTCTTGTTGAGTTGTTGGTGCTGACTGTGTTTGACACTGTGACTACCTGGTGACGTGGTCTGTGTAATGGAAGCTGGCAGCTCATTTGCTGCTTCCAATCACTTGCTGCTAGCTCCTGCACTTCTGTCATAGAACAGATGAAACAGCAGCTCCTCTGAGAAGTTGGTATGATTAACTTAGCAGAAGCTGATGAATGAACCTGACCCAGCAAAAAGACATACTCAGTAGTCACCTTGTTTAATATTGTAGGCAGCGTAGTGACAACGTTGTCATACTGTCAAATATAAAAACAATTACCATAGAAGTAGTTCCGTAGTTTTTTGAGTGTCCATTCATTCATTCATCTTCTATACCTGCTAATTCCTTTTGAGGGTTGCGGGGGTCTGCTGGAGACTATCCTAGCTGTCATTGGGCGAGAGGCGGGGATACACCCTGGACATGTCTCCAATCCATCTCAGGGCTAACACAGAGACAGTTTATTTTTTTAAATGTCATGCAGAAGAGAAAATAAATCACAGAAATCCAAGAAAACAACAAATGTTCACATTTAAGAAGCCAGAGCAAAGACCCATTATTAAATTTTAAGTAAGTACAAAAATGTTTTGGGATCCATGTTTTGGAAGTGTCTTCACCAAGAACCTGCTTCAGTTGCTTACATCCTGATTTACAGAAGAAAATCGTGCTACAAACCTTGTGCAGAATTTCACCAGTGGCAGTCTGAGCTTGTACTGTTCTTGTTTTTGTGGGCTGTCTCAAAGCTATGAGACTGTTTTCACAAAGCAAACAAACATTAACCAACACTGGAGCAGATTCATTTATCAGCAGTACATGGTCTTGCAGAGGTATTCCCACTCCATCTGTTCTGACGGGTTACATTGTTAATTACACCAGAGGACAAGCTGCTGGATCATCAGGCGTAAAAAGGCTTTCTTGGTTTTTCACGTTTCTAGTTACCTAGTTACCTGGACAAGATGACATTATTCATGTGAACATACTAAACTACAAAATAATGATAACAAATATAGCCAAACTATTTACTTTGTGGTCACCGACTGCAGTGTTATTGTTTTTGTTTTTTTTTGCATCTGAACAATTGGTTGTAATATTTTTCTCTTTGTCTTATGAAATGTGTCTTATTTTATGTTAATGTAATGTCAGAATAATAAAGCTGAACCAGCATCAGAAACAGAAAATCTGCACAGCTTGATAGAAATCCTCGTTTGAGGATGACGTGTCCCAAGCGGCCGACGCTGTGCTTTTGAGCAAACATAGGCGTATGTGTTTGGAATTAATCCTTATGTCATGACTCCCCTGATGCGCGTCATTTGCATTATGTCGATACACAAATATTGGAACTGGCTTTCTATGTTTAGTTTGAAAGCTCGGATCAAAGTAATACAACACTGTCTTGTTTGTAGCATCTGCAGCTTAAAAGCCTGTGAACTCACAAAGGCTGAAAGATGACTTCCTGACTTCAGAAATTCAAGGAGCATGTGAATGCAGCATGAATTCAAACTTAAACAAACAGCTATAGTTAATTTTTCTTGCCATAGGCAGTGGACAAATTGTCCAGCAACAAAATTCAAATGTTTATACTGCAATCCACATGCTTACCTGGGTGTTCAGGGTCTAATGTTTTGTCAGCCCTTCCTCCGCCCTGACCTCCTCCTCCCTGCAAATTTTGTACCTTTAATCATTCATTCCTATCGCGGGGGTCTGCTGGAGCCTATCCCAGCTGTCATTGGGTGAGAGGCGGGGTACACCCTGGACAAGTTTCCAGTCTATCGCAGGGCCACTTTGTACCTTTATAAATTAGTCAAATAATTAAACAGAAACATGGATGGATACCGGTGTTTAGAATGCAAAAACTTGTTGCGTTTCTCAGTTTTGTAAGTCTAATATTTTGGACAGTTGCAAAACACCTTTTAAATTTGTTACCTTGAGCTGGAGGAAGTTGATGAGTTATGTTTTTATTTTATTTAGTTTTGTATACTAGTAATGAGTGAATACTCATCTGAATAATTTTAATTAAAATATTCTTACTTTTAGCCCTGACATCTTTCAGCATGTGAAAATTACACAAACAGGACGGCGCATTGATTAAAAGACGACCGCAACATAGAGTCATGCGGGAGAAACAGGTAGATGATGAAAAGAAAGAAGAGAGACAGGAGAAGGCAAAAATCAGAAGGCAGCTTTTATCTCATCATCATCATCTCTTGACGGGAAAGTTTTGGTGTTGGCCAACTCTCCGGGCTCCTTCAGCTTAATGTGTTCACAGGCAGAGGAGATTGAGAGCTTTGTAATAAGTACCTGATTGCAGATTACCCCTGTGTTGCTCACTATTTTTGATTTGACAGTATGTATGCGCATGACAAGTCTTTAAGCGGCCTAGATATTTATACTCAAAAAGCTCTCTTGATTACAAATTGCTACCTACTGGTTGTAATTGTAGTATTGACCTTTGGGGTTTACGCCCGTCGTTGTTTGTGTCGCATTTCCATCAGAATTTTCAAGGCCTCACATGCAGAGATGAAGAAGGAACAAGTCACAGTAGAAAATGTGAAGGAACCTTATCAAAAAACAAAAAGAACAACTATGATTGTGCAAAAATGTTAAATATTTTCATAAAGCTCAATGACAACTTTTTTTGATTGAAAAAAGACAACCAATGCACTTACAGGACAGGGAAAGGTCAAAACAAAACAGTAGGTGCAGGACAACAGAGAAGTTTATGTGTTTCATCCCTGACCCTAACTCTAAAAAGTAAAAATAAATAATTATGATGCGAAACAGAGAGACAAAGAGGAGAGACGATGACAAGAAATCATTGTTACTTTGGGATTTTGATGATATAGGCATAATAGTATGGTAATATTATATAATATATATATCACATACGAAAGCAGCCAACAAATACTGTTAATTATTAATTAATCACTGTTATTCATAAGTCATTTTCAGCATGTTTAAAGAAGGGAGGATATAAATAAAGAACAGAAAAATAACAGTAATAATAACAAAGGGCTCAGTCATTAATATGGATTAGTACTGGTAGGGTCTGAGAACATTTGGATCTCCAGAGACGCCTGAGGAGTGATGTGCCTGCATGTGTTTATGTTGAATCCTAATGTCCTTTATAAGAGTCCAGTATTGATACGTATAAGTGGTGACCAGCACGTATGGAATGCACCGTTGATGAGGGTGCCGCTGAGATATTGAGATTTTTGTTCTTGTCTTTCCAGTTTAGGAGGATTGTCTAATTGTTAAAGCGATCAGTATGAGTTGTTCATATTCCAGTGGCGGTCTAACGAAACATAGGGGGATGGGGACGACTTGTTTCCTTGTTTTACTTTACAGTAAATATGCATCTCAAGATATCGAGCTTCATTACTTGATGCTGGTTTTCAGGTGGAGCTTAGAGGGCCTGCTGTAAGTACCTGCCACTGTGGGCTCGGTTTCTTAGAAGGACGGCCCTTCTCAGCGTCTTTGACACTGAGAAGAGACCATACAATAAATAATCAGTGGCTGAAGAAAACTGTAGCTGCAGATAAATCCCTCCTCTATCGTGAAGGCTTGAACAAAAGTATTCAGAAATATTCACCATGGAAAGGTTATGACACATGACTCACCTGCCCGGTCCTCACCACTCACAAAGCATTGTCATGCGGTGCTGTTGACAGGGAGGAGCAGGAAGTCTACCCGCAGTGGATGTTTTTCAAATGATACCATTAATCATCATTTCATCCTCAGAAAGGACCTGTGGAGATTGAAACATTGATTCCTGTGTTGAGGGTAAACAGCTTGGAATGATTCCATCTGAGTGTATACTCAATCCTTCATCCCTGATTGTTTTTGTAATCTTTGTAAGTTAGTGCCCTGTCATTATTGTGATAGACTTTAGTCTTTCTGCTGAAACAATACTCCTACGGCAATCTCCTCACTAGCACGTGATTGATGACATGTCAAGGTCAAAACTGCCATCAGTCTGCAACAGCTAACAAGAAAACAGTATCATAAACAGTATCATGAAGAACTAACAACCCAACACAAGCACCTCACATCACACCTTTTTGTCTTCCAGGTGAGTGAAGAGCCACAAGTTCAGGCAGGACTGACTAGAATCATGTGTCCTTATCAGCTTGTTTGTGTGTTATTCCCACATTTTTCTTCATCATAATCTTGCATGATACTGTTTTTTGAGGCTTGATAGGCTGCTTTACCATGTTGTACACAGATACACTTAAGTTAGTTTGAGAACATTCACTGTATTAACCTGCAGTGACTCATTTATATCACATACACTACACTGTACATTTGCAACTGTAATTCAAGTGAGAATTGGAAAAATCTACAAAACTTTTTTGAGAGCGTCTTACTCTTCAGCAGGCGAAAACTGGCCCGCCAGATGGTCAAGTCTGACACAGAGTTTGCAGATTACTTTAAAGACATGAACTGCAATTTTCCCAATAAAACTGATAACTATTTGTTATTCCTAGTTTGCCCACTTGGGAGCTGTGGACAACCGTAACCCAACACTGAGACCCAGAACTAAACAGCAGATGGCAGTAATGTGACGGAATTTCGCTTTTTTTTTTGTTGTCAAGAAATTTAAAGTTATTCATACACAATGTGTTTGTACTTCTTTGCACTAAAGCAAAAGGAATCATTTGGAGTTGTCGTTATTTTTGAATTATTACTGACATTAATTGGGGCTACAATGAGTTTGACACTCATGCTTTAACTAATCCATTCACATGCTTGCCTACCTGTTGGTGGACTACAAGTCTCTTCACTGGTTAAACTGCTAATTTGTCATCGGGGAGCAACATTATAATTTCATTCGTTTACTCAGATGTAATTAAGTGTCTCTCAGCCCGGCATGTCATCAAAAGCAAACCTCACATCTAACAGCTTAGACTCCATTAAGCAGCTGACAGCATCAGACACTCATGTATGGCTCCGTACCATGTAGTTGGTGAGTCATATTTTCAGGGTGTCCAGGACCCTCAGAGCCTGCTGCCTGAGATAACATACATCAAATTAAGAATCACCTTAAAGAAACACTGAAAGTAATGATGTACTCACATCATCACCCATTTCTTTTGACTATTGTGGTTTCCCTGTTCTGTATAATCTGTACGATCATGATATTTTCACTGACGATTAATTAAATGTATAACATATATTAACATACATTAATTTAATGTTATATAATACAATTGTTGACTGAATTATCTTTGACAAAAATACACCCGTTTTTAATCTGTACTGACCTGAAGTCAGACTTCAAATAGTGAAAAACAGTGTTGATATAATGAAAGGAAAATGGAAATGTTTTTAATGATTATGCAAGATATATGCAGTCAGTTCAAACAATAATGATAGACCAAGATTCCTTAAGCTGGCCATCACAAACTTCAGCTTGACTCATGCATGATACCCACCTTCTGGGATCTATAACCTTGCCCTAGCACAGAACTCCAGTAAGCCACAAGGTAAACAGAATAAAATGCATAGCGCTGTGTAATTTATGAGCAACACAACAAGTTGAATTGTGGTGACTGAAGCGTACTCTGCCGCGGAACAGAGTGAGTGCTTTCCACGGTGCATGACTGGGGAGATGGTTGCATTTGGGCATGGTATAAGGAAACATTATCCCTAATGTGAAGACAAACTAAAGAAAAATAAAAGAAACAAATGAAGAAGCATAGTTCCCTATTTTTACCCAGAGTCAGTTAAGACAGAAAATGTGAAAAACACAGAAATGTCACAATGCTCATCTAGCACTGTTGACATGGCATTTGTAAAACCATTATTCCTAAAATCTGGCACACAGGTCAACACACTGTCCTGAAAACCTTTTAGTTTTTCATTTTTCTGTTTTTTTGCACAAACAATAGAAAAAATACTAAATTAAACTATATGAAGTATACTAAAATCTAACTGTTTACCTATTCTAATATAACACAGGTCATCAATAGGTCAATCAGACCACTGAAGCTCAGCTTAACTCTTAACATATAGACAAACTGTGCAGACACAGCAGCTGTAGGATACTTCCTTAGCTGACTCTAATACACTGACATCCAGTAGCACAAAATCTACTGCAACAGTTGTGTATGAGTTCTGTTAAATTTGAATGCAATTGTGTTTCATTCTGCTTCACTTGAGTGTAAAAATCAAGGACCATTGTGAAGAGAAAAGCAAATTAAAATGTGATCACAGCTGAAATGTAATTACCTCTCTTAATTATGTTTCCAGCCACACTTGAGATTTTCTTAAACTTCAGTCAGTTTTTTAAAAGTTTTGCTCAGTCTGAAGTTCAAATAAGTCAATATCTTTAAACTTAAAAATTGATAGCTTTCGGGCTGTTGCTTGCCAGTGTAACAAATACTAAATTAAATACTCTATGAAGATTAGAGAGACACAGCGGGTAGTGAAGCAGAAAACGGTAGGGGACATTATGGTCAGCAGTCAAATGGAGCATATAATTGCTTAATTGACTCTACTGAATATTTCTGAGTGTATCCAGATGATGCTATATTGATGCAGAATGTTGAATAACTCTGATTCTTATGTGCTTATGCTAAGTGGCAGGGAAGTATGTGCAGGTTCAGCTTCTCAGCAACAGAGTGAATCTTTTGGGGCTAATGTGCAGATTTGTTTGGCTGTAATCTGACATGTGTTCAATATATTTTTAGAGTCTAGAAGAGAAAAATGTTTTCTCTCCCTCTTTAAGTCAGTAATTGATGTAAAGGAGATTCTATAAGAATAATTAATAAAACGTTTGGTAGGGAGGAGTAGGTCAGGGTGGATGGATGGTTTGACGGAACATTGGACAATGGACTCAACATACAGTATCTATGCTATATTCTTCCCATTTGAGTTGTATTCAGATAGTAGGGATAAATAATCAGAAAGTTAAATGAGTGAAGTTGTTACAATTCCTCCTAAAGACCACGTGGGCAGAGGAAAAATAAAAAAGAAACAACGAATGGCTGTATAAAATTTATTCACTCATATTCGTTCATTACTTTACTATACCTGTGCTGAAATCACTCATATTACCTACCTTGACGTCTGAAATGAGCCTGTTCTGAAGTGAATGTCTTACCTGTTGAAATGAAAGTTGTGTTATGAGCTGTAAAATTGCACTCTATTGGCTTTGTGGTGGAGTCTTCCAATATAGGCCTGCAAGCGCCATTACTCAAAGTCACTGTGCTCATTTGATTACTCCTGTGTGGCAGATGGGCCTTCTGTAATAAACAGGAGCAATTATTTATGGAAATGACTTCATGGGCAATTAGCGAGACATGAGCATGGGCTGATAGTCATCAAAATAATTATATTTTTGGATTCAGAGCAAACAATAATGTTTTTTCCCTTTCAAAAGATGAACTTGGAGTGTCATTGCTGGTTACAGCTGGATAACTAGACTTACATATTTCAAAATGATATTTATCTGATCTCTATATTATATATCACCCGCAGCTTACACATCCATTTAGGCTGTATCAATAGCATGTAGGCTAACAGGTGGGAAATTAAACAGATAAGATGATGATCTAGTTACTATATAAAGATAATCTTCTTTCTCACTTTTCCTCTATAACACCAGCTCAACGTCCAGCTTACATATTCTCTGGATTTCCATGATATGGAAATTCTCTGGTTGAGGGACTACTCAGAGAAAACATTATGCAGTGTGTGCACCCAGCTTTAAAAACTCTATTTAAATGTATGTTTTACAGCCAAAACTATTGAAGTAATCCAGGAAAACACAATGACTCACACAGTATCGGCCGACTGTGGGTAGATTGTGTCTATGAATTCGACACCATGTTATTGTTCCTGCAATACAGTAGATAAAAACTGCAATTTGCACAGAAGTAATATTAGTAGCAGAACATCAGCAACCTTACAGTGATGTAATGTAACAGGATGGGTCATCACAAGTCAGTGAGGCATGCAGGTATTATAGCAGTATAGATCATCCTCCACCCTCCCTCCTCTGTCGTTTAATTTCTAAATGTGCTTTAGTTCCAGCGGTCGCAAAGATTATCATTCATCAGCTTCTAATGGGAAAATCGATGATTAAATCTCTTTATAATATGGGCAGAGTCAAAAAGCTTGTTTGTGAGTAGGACATTTGTTTTTTAAAAGCCAGCTGGCTGCCAGTCTCTTCAAGTGGTAACGTGTTTTAAACATATATCAGCTGCTTCCAGTGTGGAGTCGCAACATGGAGGTTTGACGTCTGCTTTTGGAAAAGACATGAACACAGGAGCATCTACCTGCAGTTTACTATCTGGTCTAAACCGTTGTTAATTATTTATTTTCTATGGCTTAATTCTTTGATCCTCTTTTTAGAATAAAACTGTCATCCCTTGTAGACTTCATTAGTAACAGCTGTTCTCTCTGTAGGTTGCAGTGTGCTGTGCGAGCAGGCCATTACCGCCCTTATACATTTCATTGTGGCAGCGCTCCCAAGAGACCTGTTATCACAAGAGCAAAGGTGGAAGGGAGCTAGAGTTCGCCTAGAGCCACAGAGTCTGCGTGAGGAGGACGAGGAAGAGAAAGAGGAGGAGGAGAAGGAGGAGAAGGAGGAGAAGGAGGTCAGGGCGGATGTAGGGGTGGACAAAACATTATACACTGGACTGGAGAGAGCACACTTCTTTTCCCGTTTGAAACCAAAGCATTCAAGACAATAACCTCTCCATAATACTGTAACCATGACAACATGACCTCAGATTCTTTCCCTGAATCTTACCAAGATGTCTTTGCTAAATTGTGACGATATGAGATGTATTCAAAAAGTGGGGAGCTATTTGATTGAAGGACTTGGATTGTTGACCAAACACCCGACATAAATGACAATAAATCTAAACTAAGATGCAACCTAATGTTTAATTTCATTCAGTTAACCTGCCAATTAGTTTCTCCCTGGAACTAAATATTACCTTTATGAAATGTCAGAAGTAAAACAGACAAAAATATTATGTTTATTAATATTGTTTCATAATAAAGCTTGAGTTCTTACCTCATTTACCATTATATGATGCATTCCAGTGGTTTAATGCTAATATATATCTAAACTTAGTCTGCAGCAGTACTAGTATCATTATTGACATTATTGAAGCTTCTGATTAATTAGATGATCCTCTTTATCCCAGCTGTCATCGGGTGAGGCACGAGGTACACCCTGGACAGGTCTATCACCACTAAATACCAAGAGCAAATTATATTTACACTTACAGCATATAAGAGTAGCCAATCCTTCTATTTGAGAAGCTGGAACAAGAGGTTTGGTTTTCTTGCTTGAAAAATTCAGCTCCACTGAGACATTTAATGCAGCTCCTGCAGCGTAATTCATCTATTACTTGTCAGTACATGCTCATTTTGTCAATATATCTAAATACTGTACACAAGAATAACTACAAAGACATGGCGGCATGAGGGGATGTGTTTTGTGTACGAAAGAGAGCTACTATTCATCTGTTATTTTATTGCCTTGATGCATGTATGCATTTATGCACAACAAAGGAAGCAACGCTAAATATGTAAAATGAAAGTTAATGAGCAGAAATCAAGAACGAGCCACATGACTTTTATCCTTTATAAGAATGACATACTACAGCTGGAGATGTCAGAGGTCATAAAATTAGAGTCTCTGAAAAATAGGAAACCAAGCAGTTATCCTCGCAATTACCAACATAAAAAAACAAAAACATAATGTCTGTTTGGTGGATGCACAAGATGAGTTTGCTGAGAGCAGAGTGTCTCTCTGAGGATCACACCATTTCTCTGCGAAATGGAATCACACCCCAGTCATTTGGTAGCTTTAATTAATAAATGACGTTTCATTGCATAAGCAGACCAGCAATCAATCCTAGTAGAGCTATTGCTCCACTGATAGTACGCTAAATCTCTCACCAAGCATATTGTTTACAGCTGGAGTGTAAAGAGGAGGCAATTACAGCAAATAAACATATACAATGTAGCTCTGTCAACAGCCTAGCAGTCCTGTTTAAAGATATGCATAGTAAACTTGTTAATATTTTTACAAGAAACCAATATTTGCAGTTGCGCATTTTAACTAAAGGTGCAGTCCGTGGTGCAATTTAAATGTGCAATACTTGACACTGATACTGTGCAATATATGTCCAGTAAAAAAAAAAAAAAAAAAAGATTTCTTTTGATACATACCATGTTCTTTAATCTGCACCTTGTACTGTCTTCCTTTACTCTTATGCAAAAACACACAAGAACAATAAAGGCATTGTGATTCCAATTCTGATGTATGAAACCTCTACATAATCATGATATAATATATATATATATATATATAACCCAAGCACTGCAGGAGCAGGCACAAGATCCCTGTCAGTCCCTACATGAGGTGATCCCGTCCTCCATGTTCCCTTTTAATCTGTGTACCATAAACTCATAAGTTGGTGTCTCTACCATTGCATCAGACCAGCCTTTTAAGTTTTTCCAGTAAAATAATTCTGGATGCTGTGATGGAAAATGCACTTTGTTTAAATATTTGGTATTTGAGGTTCATCAGCCAAAACACATACAGTAAGTCTGGCGTCTGGGGAATTGTACCACGCCAACCGTCTGTGTTCCAAAAAGGTGCAACTAGAGAGCGTCCCCAGATACAATGGAGGAAAGTTCTCACCTTTGTTTTACATTTCCAACAAAAGTTGTCCTTCATCTGTTTCATTCTATGAAGTCTTTACGTGGTGTGTTAGCACCTATGTGTGATCTTATACTGTATAAACTTTCTCTTTGCTTTCTGACAGAATATTCAACCGTCTCTCCTGTGTAAGGCCTGATCCCGTATCCCCCGAACATAAATGTTTATTTTAGATGTTTTTTTCTGATCTTTCTGATTCTCATATTCTGTGCTAAAAAAACTCATTCCACTTCATGAACGTGTACATATGTCAAACCTTACTGTTATATTCCTATCTATCCTAACAGTATAGCAGCCTATGCAGTGCTTAATTTGTAAATCATAAGGTGCCGGAACGCAAAGTACATATAACAGCTCGGGATGACGAGACGGGCACAGGTCCCGGAACGTATACACAAAACGTGCTGAAAACAACATGCAAATGCCCACTTGCCACGCCGTGGGACTTACAAGACTCAATTTCAAATAATATCCATGGTATAAATGTTATGACGATAATTTACAATTATTTTAGGCTATACTCCGCACAGCACAGGCAAATGCCCACATCACCACAGGTGGGACTTACAGTAGGCTATCTACAGTCAGCAATTAATTTCTCAACAGGTCAAAAAAAAAAAAAAGAGCTTTTTATAAATCACACAAATCTTCCATTATTATTATTATTATTGTTCAAAGATTGGCACGGCGGCCTATTAATATAAAGTATGCTCACCATTTAGTTGTCCAAAACAACCTGACCAGCTGCTGCCACGGTGCCAGCCTCCTGCCCCGGCTTGGCTAGCTGTGGGTGAACCCGGCTAGCGGCGCTAGCCTCCTGCTGCAGCCGGTTTTTACCTTCAACGTGACCGCTGCAGCTGCCCTCGTCGCCGGCTTTTCTGACTCGTTTTGAGTCATGCAACTCGTCCTTTTTCTTGAAAAAGGACAGTAAATTCAACTGTCTCTTCGACATTTTTGCGAAATGCCTAACGGTTTTTCCTCTCTTCCTTCTTCTGAGATGCGGCGAATTTCAAAAGTTTTAATTTTTTTTCTGTAGTGACGGGGGCGTGGTTTGTTGATTTCAAATTACGTTAAATCTTAAAAAACATGTCATTTTTGGGATTTGTTCTGTAAATTAATACATGCATATTATTATTTTATTTTTATTTTATTTTAAACATTTTTTATGTGTTTTCTCTTTTTTCTTTTTTTTATGAGAGGTGCCGGATCTGCCGAAATAGGTACCGGAACACAGGGAGGCCAAAATTAAGAGGTGCCGGATCTTGTTCCGGCAGGATCCGGCTCAAATGAACCCCTGAGCCTATGCCTAAAAAAAGTTGACAGTATTTTCCAAAAAAAAAAGAAAAAGAAAAAGACAGACAGAAAGAAACATTCAAAATCCCCTTGTTCAAACTTCAGTTGTGGAAATGTATGCATCATAAATACAAACAATAGGGGAAGCCTTATGGTGATACTTGTTAGTTACAGTAGGTCCTGTCTTATACACCTGAATTGTAATGGTAAATGGTAAATGGCCTTGCTTTTATATAGCGCTTTTCTACCTATTGGTACTCAAAGCGCTTTTACAGTCAGAGACACATCTACCCATTCACTCACACAAGCACTCACACATTCACACACCAGTGCCATGCACTGGGAGCAACTGGGGGTTCAGTGTCTTGCTCAAGGACACTTCGACATGTGGCACATTCCGGGGATCGAACCGCTAACTCTCTGGTTCGTGGACAACCCGCTCTACCTACTGAGCCACAGTCTCCCCTTAAGTCATTTGGAGATACAAATGTTTGATGGTTTCTGCACCTGAAATACTTGAATTTAGTCATCTTTCATGTCTTTAATTATTGTAAACTAAATATTTTAGCTGTTGAATGGGAAAAAAACACACTGTACAGGAGCACTGCTGCTACAACTGCTGGAGTGTACCATTAAGTCTGTATTGACTACTTCTAAGTGTCCTTCTGTGACAGAATGTAATCAGTTAGAGTTGTTTTCCTGTGGGGACCAGGCTTAAATCAGTACCAAAGTTTAAACAGCCCTTGTTAAATTTTCTTGCCAGTTAAAAAAAATAAATAAATGTCTGCCTTATTAGCAGTATCCTGGTTTTTAATTTATTTTATGATGACGGGGCAACAGAAAAAGAGAATCCTTGGAGAAGCACGGCGACGTGATTAATGTAAATGTATTTCTTTCATCATGTGCAGGCTCAGTGTGTGGGCTGGCGTCCTGCCCGCTGCTTCGGTCCCTCACTGTGCAGTGATCAGTATGATCCTGGCACTGCCAAGCAGGTCTAACACTTCCTGAAGGAATCTGGGCCTCTTGTGGCGGCAAAGACGCCGGAGGAACAAAGGCAGACATGACGCTAATGTTTTCGTCCAAGAAATATGTCTTTGAAAACTTAGAGACATCCTCTCTGGGCTTTTACGAAACCAGTGCAGGGTTGTTGCTGTTCCAGTTTCCAGAAGTAAGACACTATAATTTTGAACAGGGTCCAGAAGAGAATGTATTTAACTCTAAAATTATACAAGACTATTTAAGGTAGATAAAATATAGGCAAGTAGACAAAGAAACAACATTTGAAGCTTGCTGAAATCACATTGATATATTTGTTGGAGGTGCAGGAGGGCTGCCCAGTTTTTGGAGCATGATAGAGTTGTTTTGGGAAGTGTTTCTGTTCTGATTTATTGCCTGAGTAGATTCACATTTGAGGTGGACTGCAGGGTTTTTAAAGCCTTGCTGCAGTGTCTGTGTTTTCAAAGTTAAGATTTGCTCTAGCATTTTCATGAGTTTATACAGTATTTTCATTCATAAAATAGCATGCAGTGTCTTCCATTGTTTAAATATGTTTGTAAACAAAAAAAAAGCGTGGGAAAGATTCAGTCAGTTTGTTTGAGTTTTGATTGACATTTTTCTCAAAAAAAACAAAAACAAAAAAACTATCTCATAATTCCGAACTAACAGCGAATTAAGCGAGCGCGGATGAAAACCTCAATTTTGTCAACAGTGTCAAGTAAACCACTACTTGTCTAAGTCTGAATAAAATACCTTGTAAACATCTTTTGTATTCAAGATGTCAAATTTGGAGGATCACTGCCTCTAGGGAATCAAAACACGCATAAATGAGATGCCGCAAAGGTCCTAAACGCTGGCTTCTCAACAACAGATTGGACTGGCTTCAAAAACAGAGCTACCAAACAGGCATCCCTCCGCCTTTAGATCACAGGGATTAAAGCAGGAACAATAGCTCCGCACCTGTGATTGTGATGCAGCGCCAGCAAGAATTCCTCCGCATGTGCTATATATATAATCATAGTTGCTTTTAAAGTTTACCAACTGAAACTTTTTCTGCTGAAGTCTGCCCTACAGGAACTAAAGTACAATTAAAGAAGAAACCCTGGATTACCAGTTTGAATACACACTTGTGTGACAGGCATTGTGTGTCTGTAGTTTACTATAAAGACAGGTTAGATGCAAAATAAGCCCTTATGCTCTTTGGCTTGTGCAAAGTCTGCATGCAAGTATAAATATAGCTTTGTATAAGTAAGGTATATCTCAAAATGTCCCCTTCAAAAATCTATTTCCTGAAATCTCCCAAATTTTATTCCCCACTTACCCCCTAGTGGTATCAACCAAAGCACATAATGTTGGTGTTTACTGTCAGATGTCTGGAGATTTCCGCCACTGAGAGTTCTGCTGTCACCTCAGTACAATTGAGAAGAATGGCGTTTCATTCTCGGGGCTCAAAGGATCAAGAAATGAAATTGGAAAAACCCAAAAGTGCTGCCTTTTGACAGTTCAATGTGCCTTTCCCAAAACAATATCCCAGATACTCTGGATAATCTCACCACAAGCACTATTTTCAACCTTCACAGTGAAAAAAGCACATATACAGTGTATATATATGTATAAAATCAGTGCTGCATTCATGATGAGTATGCTAATTGACTTAAATTAAAGAAGCATCTTGAAGAAAAGTAGGGCTCCTAACAAACCCTTGCATCTTCAAAGCTGTAAATCTCTGCAGAGAGAAGCAAGTGGTGTGTCACAGACACTACACCGTGTTGACATATGAATATTTATGATGGAGAGGAACCATAACAATTAGCTTTAGCTTTCATCAGGATTCTGGGTTAAATTACTCCACTCAGGAGGCTCCTCAAAGCCTTTGAACATTAAAACACTTAATTGACAAGGAGGATGGCCCACTACAAGACAATCACTCTGTAGAGACAGAACAATCAGCATGGGTGTATTAAAGCAGTGTAACTCAGCACTGAGAATCTCAAGCATTATCAAATGTCACACCCATCCCACACGTACTTTAATTAATAACAACAACTTCCAAAATGACATCAATACACTATACACCTATCAGCCACAACATTAAAACCAGTGACAGGAGAAGTAAATAACACTGACCATCTTGTGGCAATACAATGTTGTGCTGGGAAACTTTTGGACCTGGCATTTATGTGGATGTTACCCACAATGACACTCCTTGATGGCAGCAGTCATCCCCAGCAAAATGCAGCCTGACACAGACACACACACAAAAACGCTTTAGGATCAACTCAAAAATCACGAAGAACAGCACAAGGTGTTGACCTGGCCTCCAAATTCACTAGATCCTAAACTAATCAAGTATCTGTGGGATGATCCACAGAGGCCCCTACCCTCAACCCATAGGACCCAAAGGTCCCCACTAACAACATTCTGTTCCCAGACACCACAGGACACCCTCAGAAGGCCCATGTCCATTCTCTGATGAGTCAAAACTGTTTTGGAGGCACAAGGGAGACCTACACAATATTAGGAAGGCGGTCATAATGTAATGCCTGATCAGTGTACGTAGTGATAGTATACACTGTACCAAAAAAACAAAAGGACATACTGTATTTACAGAACATTTTTGTCTGTTTTCTGATTTTATTCTAACTGGAGATGTTTTAGGGGCACAGAGAGTTACAAACACGACTTTGGAAAAGTACTGCAAAGTAAATGTGACAGAGTAAGAAAAATGTTTTCTCACAAAATGTTTATTTCTCAATTTTTCAAGAACTTTCCGTAGCTGCACAGCCGCCATCTGCTGTTTGTTTTTACCTTTCCCAGCTGTAAGTCTCTTCCCTGTCTCCTTTGTGCATAGCATGTTATTCATCAAGTCACTTTTGTCTGCATACTAATAGGTTTGACTGGCAGAGGTTTAAACTTCTTGCTTTGTCGTCATCATAAAGGATCAGAAATTAATTTCAGAGGGAAAGAAAATTAAGGAAACTTGTAAGTTTATTGTTGTAACATAAATGTGAGACTCACCAGGACTGGAACTAACAGGTCATGTGGTTTATTTTGTCCAAAACATGTTCGTTTATTACCAGAGTTCAAGCTAATTATTAAGTCCTAGCATGGTAGCACACTTCATCGCAATGACAACCAGTAGCACTGTTTTAGCATTGTCACTGATTATCACTCTCAATCATACTTACAGGTTAGCATTAAGCTCAAAACACTGCTGCCAAAACCCTCAGAGGAGAGGCTCTCCATCTTGGCAATGCCCCTGGCAGTTATTATTTAGATCAGAATCTGGTCTAAATAAGTGAAGAGGGAGTCATTTTTTAATGGTCCTAAGAGACATTAAAACTCCACATATGGTGGATTCATATAGAACATTTAAGAACAAAAAAATAACCCTCGACCAGTCATACTTCTACTGCCTACTAACCCACTAAATTCACAGCTCAGTCCGGAGTATTGTGATATGACCACCGTCTCTGGCTGATTCTACCAGACCTGTAAACAAAGGCAGAACTTAAAAGGAAAGGAAAACATCAAATCTAAAACTTTTCAGTGCTTGTCTGCAGCTTATCCTGCCACCACATGGCAAGCAGATGATCGGCTTTTTGAGGAGAGGGCCAGGAAATGTTTGATGCCATCTGCAGCAATGTGGCGTTTCCCACAGATTTTTGTTTAGGATTTCTGATGAGTTTCAGTTTGTCTTTCGCCTGCGTTGTATCTGACCCAGTGATGGTAGACTTAGTTGAGCTGAATTCACAACTGTTTCAGTCATTTTTCAGGCAAAATAATTCTGATTCCAGGTTATATCTGACAATCAGTACGCTTTCTATGATTTATGTAATTCTGAACTTGCAATAGTTGGGTTTAAAGCAGCTTATTGGTCACATTCAGAAACCTCTGGTGTGATGAAAAAGTTCCCACAAACCAGAGCTACAGTATGATGTCTTTATGGAGGTATTCATGCTGTCTACCTGTCATCTGTCAACCCTCTTACTTCTGACCCCTGAGCTGAATGTGTTATTTTTAGAAGTATTAGCTGCTGATTATGCAGCTGCGTTCCTTCCGGGCACTAACAAGGTGTTGGGGCAGCAGATGAGGCTGGCCTGGCAGACCTTCAAGTGTTGGCAGTGCAGAGTAGCACAGGGTGTTCTGACAAGCCCAGACCGGAGCTACGTAGTACTCTGTCTGAGAGCTGAGGCATCTGTTCAGTGCACACATGGGTGAATCTATATACAGAGAAACACACTATACGCACGGTCTCACACTGCTAGTCACGCCAAAAACACAGACTCACTCAGTCACTTAGTCATTCAACATTTAAAGTATGCCTTGATGAAAAAAAGAAAAATCATGACTAGAAAGATTAGTATTAGTAATCTAATTAGAATCTATAATTGAATATGAATATTAAATGACAGCGCGGCCACACTGAGGAATATAATTTCCATAAATCAGAATCTAGTTAATGATCGCATACGTTTTAATAATCGTAAAATTTGACAACAGCAGTGGACAGGGGTTCCCATATTGCCTGGATTAATGGTATTCAATCATCAGTCTTATATATGAAATACTACTTCCTCAAAAAACGACATCTGAGAAATAAGGGTATATTACTGTCAACTCGCTCACAGTAATTCACTCTCCTGAGTACAAACTTTTCAAAGTCAAGGTTGTTATGGGAAACCAGAGTCTGATAGTATCTCCCCTCGAACAAATCCATCATCTGTTCAGCTTTTCAGTTTCCACAAACAATTTCTCGTTCCAAGGAATCCTCTTCATTTCTCTGAGATGCATCTCATGGAGGAATCCTTGAGTAGAGATTATGAGAAAAAAATAAATAATAAAAATCAATTTTCAGTTCATTGTGCAGAAGAAACTGATTCATATCGTCCTGTCCTTGGACCGTGGTAGACCGTTCAATGTAAAGCTACAGTGTGCAAAGAATGACGCTTGCTTTTGCATCTTTTTCCAATGTTGACACACGGTTTTAACATTAATGTAATTACATATTTTTTTATTTAACTGTATTTGAACATCATGATCTGCCTTGCCTATATGCAGTTATGGTTAATCCTAACGGTTTACAAAAATGGGAAACAAACAAGGATTTTTCATCTCTCATCCTAAAATTGTAAAGAGAGAACGAAGATTTTTATATTACTGCACCAGCAGTCAACATTTTTGGAAATAATTTCACCCCAAATCAGTCTGCACACTTAATATCAAGGCAGAATCTATCTATCTATCTATCTATCTATCTATCTATCTATCTATCTATCTATCTATCTATCTATCTATCTATCTATCTATCTATCTATCTATCTATCTATCTATCTATCTATCTATCTATCTATCTATGCCTGCAAGAACAGAAGGAGGGGTGAGGTGAAGTTTAAAATAATTTCTAATATAAACGTCTTTATTCAGGAATAAAAAAATAGACCTTCAATAACTGCGACAATAAAACAAAATAACTGCAGGGATGAGGTGTCCAAGTCACTGCATTATTTGTGAGGAAACTTACTAAAAAAATTCTGTCAGATGGTGACATTTGAGATGAGATGTGTTTGTTTTGAAAGCTGCGTGAGATGACATTGTTGTCCCAGAGTACATCTAAAGGAGTTTGATGGGAGCTCTTTGATAACAAGCAAAGGTGGCGGTAGGTGAGTGGAGGATAGGGAATGAGACTGAACCTGTCACTTCACTGTTTTTGTTACAGGAGAAGACAAAGCTAAAGCTACCTCCGGTCTTTATTATTTGTTGTGCTCTGGCATGTCCTTCTGTGACGTCAGAAAAGTTGTATGTTGACAAAAAGTCCGCATTTTAAACAAATATTTGGCTTGATCCATAGCTCAAATGCCTAACCAAGGGAGAGCAAAACCATCTACTTAAGCCTGTAATTCACTGAACTACATATTGACTTATTACATTATCTAAAGACAGTTCACGTTTGCGCTCTGATGGTTTAACTGTATGTTGCTTGTGGAACAGTAACCTTTTTTCTTTGTGAGATGCTGCTTGAGAGGAGAAGATGTTTTCACACAGACTACTCCAAAAATCTTGAAACCAGTTTGGTCTCCTGCATTTTTTTTCACCAGATCCCTCAAAGGACTTTTTTTAAACACTCAGAGCCACTTTATATCCAAATGTCCACCAGTATCTGCTCAAGATCAGCTGGATCACAGAAACTGGCCGTGTTCTTTTTAATCTTTAAATCCTCCTCCCCTTCTTCAGCAGGTGAATCTTTCCTTGTCTTCTCAGGACTATTCCATTTTCCTTTTCCTACTTTCAAGTTGTAACAGACACACAAAACCATACCCACTGCTAGATGACTCCATCTTGTCTTGTATTGCAACTGCATTGCAAATGAACAGAATAATGAAATGTGACTTTGCAACTTTGTGCACAGTGACTTTGATAAAAGACAGACTTGATGTGTCAACGTGTTTACACGTTGGTTGAAGTACTCGAAGCAACCAAACTGATCGTAGTTCGTGTAGAGGCGTTGAAAGCAGTTGGGCTGTTGATCTCTCACACGAGCGTGAGATAAAAGCTGATGAACTGTTAGCTGGAGATTTTCAGATGAAGTAAACATCTTTCAGGAAGCTGTAGAACCGTGTTAGTATCCAAGGTTTTCAAAGCAACGGAACTGATAAAGAGGGAAAATAGTACAAATGTAAGATAAACAGGCCTGAAATCCATTTAAAATACAATAATAATAGTATGTTTTTATCATGTTTACTGTAATATCTGCAAACCTTCGTTTGCCTACCTATTGGTAGTTTCCTATTTTAATGGCAGATTTGTTGTGAATAACTGAAAATATACAGTGTATTTTATTTTCCTATAGTACCTTTGCTGTAGCAGGTAAATGCAAATACAGCAGCAGCCTCTAATTAATGCAAATCATAGTCCCTGGATGTGATCTAATTAGGCTCTACAGAAGGTCAAGTGGAGCCATGATCTATCACAGAGAAAGATTTGTTAATCATAATGCTTGGCTTTCATTGGTCATCGGCAGAATGAAAACACGTTGAGTTTGTTCCCTCTTTTGCCTCAGTCGCGGGGTACTGCAGGAAATGGACTGCAGGTTGAGTTACTTTATATCATAGCACTGGCAGGAACATATTTGAACCAGATACCCGTGACATGCTGGTTATTCCCTACAATACCACTGTCTTGGAGCTAGAGGACAACTGTGAGATAGCGCTGGCTCTTACACACTGACTGGAGGCTTTGCCAGATCAGACAGCAGCCCCAACGTGTCTGCTGCCCTGTTTGGCTTTCTGGGACTTGTCCTTCCCTATCAGTCTCAGGTGTTTTTAAATGGATGGTGATCCTCCCCTTTGCATGCATATGCACGTAACAAATTGTGCCCTTCATGTATTTGCCTTTCTTTGCATCCCCATGCCTTCACTAAAGCAGTCCTTGCACTGTAGCTGGAGGCCATAACTCACGTAACAAGTTACACCATTTACACTACCTCACCTTTGCATTAGTTCTTTTGAAAGTGTCAGAAAGATTAATGTCACATGATACATAGCATTTAAGGTAGCATTTTTCAAATTACCTTTGCATGTCAATCACGCTAATAATGCACGGTGCTTCTATTAAAAGCAAATGTAAAATCACTTGAAGCTATCAAGCTGAAATTAGGATTCAGACGACAGCAGGTGGAGCTGAATCATTTGGGCGGGAGGGGGTGTTGGGGGGGATATTAAATATTGCTTTGTTGGCCCGACACATTGAGCGAGGCGCAAGTGCTAAACCCCATTAGTCATTTTCTGGTTGTGATTGCTGGAACTTTCCACAACCCTGGGACGCCCCCCCTTAAATTAAATCTGTAATGAACTTCCTGGAAGCAAGCACCGAAACAAATGCAAGCAGCAGATGAGTCAATTGTTTTTCTTTTTCACCGCAGGTTGTTTCTTTCAAACTAGACTGTCAAAAATCGCTGGAATACCAGAGAAAGTGGGACATTTGTGTGACTAGGACAACAATAAGCACACGACGACTGTTTAAATGTACAAAGTTGCACAGTTTTTTTTATAAGTATTTGAAAATATTTAACAATGAAAGTTAAATCAAACAGTAAGAATAAGTAATAACAATAATTAATATCTGCAAGAACTAGACTTAAAATCAGAACATTTTAGTTTTTTTTGTTTTTTTTTTACTCAAACACCTGAGGGAAGCAAATCAAAAGAGAACCCAGAAAAAATAACCACTGAAGTTTAGAAAAAAAGAAAGAAAAAGAGACAGAAAATAAAAGTCAGGACAAGCTCATACAAGGGCCACTCAGTTCATCTGTATGTACAGCACATTCACTCCACAACGGTGCAGAACAGCAGTGATGAAAAGAACAGCGGCGGAAGTGAAAACTCATCTCCGCACTCTAACAGCCTTTAACGTCAGCACTGCTAGTCGAATGGATTTACATGTAAAGGCAGGATGAAGTGTGAAAACTCAGAAACAGGAAACCGGTGCTGGAGCTGGAGCTGGTTAGCCATCTTTTTTCCTTTATGCTTGTATTACTGACACAGGAGAGATAGTACTCTGTTAATTTGAACTGAAAGGCTGAGAGAACTGAGAAAGCACTGCCCCGTCGAAAAAAGAATCCAAGCACGACCCAACACAACTTTTAAAAAAAACATGGTCCCTGGATGCATAAGACACAGTCGCTTTCCCCGTCACCTCCCAACTTTAAAAAATTCATTCAAACTTGTTTCAGTAAGAAACATGACATCAGCATTAGTTCGGAGGTGGATTCGAGAGTCACATCTCGTTTCGTTTGGCTGTACATAATATTGAAATCCTTACTGTTATATTTTTACCTTCCAACAAATCTCAACGAAAAACACTTTACTTCAAAGGAGGGAAATAGAAATGCAAAGAAACCTTTGGTCAAAGAGCGTACGCACAAAGGAAAATATGCAATGACAAGGTCAAAGGAAATCATTCATCACTCAAGATTAACGAAACAACAAAATCAACGAGCAAAAACTCAAGTGGTTTTCTATATGTTTCTCTCTCTCTAACAATATGGCCCGTAGTTCACCCCTCCTCCCATACATTTGGGTCTGCAAGTTATACTGGTTTCCTCACAGAGGAAAGAAGGAAAGAAAAAAGGTGCTCTTTTCATGAAAGTCATGTTTGTCTTGATTGTCCACAAAAAAGAAGTGCCAGCAGGAAGTAACCCCGGCGAAAGGATATACAATCACAGCATAAAACAACAATATCCTTTACTGGAAAGGAATCGAGAGTCAATAACACGCTCCTGAAAAGACTCTGAACCTGCACTGAACTGGTGTTTGCAATACTTGTGTGACTCTGTGCGCACATGGACTGTGCAGATGTGACTGTCTCAGTTGCTGGTCGGTGTTCAGTCCTAATTGGAGGCCGTCTTATCCTGTGTTGCTTCGTCCTGCTGGCAGCTCTTGCGGATGATGGGCAGCGGGTGGGCTTCCGTGTTAAAGACCCAGTCCTCCAGGGGGAGAAGGTCATCATCAGAGAAGAGCAGGTACAGATACCTGAGCAAAAAGGAAAAATATCCATCAGGCTCACAGGAATGATATCACTGGAATTGTGATTAAAACTGCTGACTATATCTAATATTGAGATTTGTGCTCAAGTAGATGCACAAATCGGTATTTATTAACAACTGACCGCACTCGACTTGTTTCTCACAGACTACTTTGTTCAACAGGACATTTTAAAAGTACAAATTCATCTTCCAATCAGGACATTTTCTTTAAGGTGGAGTCTTCTAAAGGCAAGGTCGTCTTTTATTTCCATCCCCATCTGACATCTCCTATCTTCCCATTAGTTATTTCACCTGGATATTTTCATGGCATTCACCACATTTGAGAATCCCTGTCACAGCCGTCACGCAACATTGCCTTGCTGCATCACTCTAGAACATGTAAATTATTCACCAGTGAGAGATTTTTGGTCATGATTAGTCACTTCAAATTTGCAGTAGCACATCAGTGAGGGTGCAGTATCGTGCTAAAACGTGCCTGGTTACTGCTTGACATCAGAAAAACACACTTTTATCATCCACTAGCTGCAGTACAACGCGGGAGCCAGAATCGTTTGCGTTGCTTAATGACCCAGGTAGAAGGGGAGGTTAAATTGAAGCATCTAGCAGTGCACCATCTATTCGCCATCCTTTTCTCTTTTACAAGCGAAAGGAATCATGCTCAAAGAGTGATTGGAATCACCTCAGGAGCAGGGATACTGTCTGCGTCTCATTCACAGCATGAATGTGCTTTATAGACAGAACAGATAATAGGTGGAGATGAAGCCCCAACGCTCACTATTGAACCCTTTATTACTTTCATGTCGATGATGGTTTATGCGTTGTGAAACACCATTTCTCTCAGCGAGGGAGAGGGGAAACCGGACTTACTTTAGCGTCTCTGAGAGGAAGAAGCTCTGCTGCATGTTGTCATGGCTGGCTGTCATGGTGTAAACGTCCCGGATCCCAGAGAAGCCAGACTCCACTCTGCAGTGCTGCTCCAGAGCCTGACAAGAGGTAGAGAGGAAGAGGTTAAAAGTGGACAAAGTAAAGACCACTTTCTGTCTTTCTGTGCAAAATGAACAAATAATAACTCATGTATTCATACATAATTGTGTAATGAGCTCTCATAGAGTGGCCTTTTAATGCCTGCAGTGACAGAGCTAACACTGTTAGGTATTCTTCAGACACAGTTTTGGTGCAATTCCTGACCTAACAATGTGCCTATGCACACCTGGAGAAAGCAATAAAAGATGGAACATGTCAAGCAGTCCAGCCAGCTACACAACTGAAACCCATGCTAAATCTGACAAGGGCTAATGGAGAGTGGCTGAGCTAGCCAAGCGGATTAGCTCATTATTACCCCTGCTACAAAGGGCTGCCTTATACGTGCTAATTAACAAAGACCCTGACGTGTTAATGCTTGATGTTCATGAAGAGAAGCGCTGTGCACCGCTTCCAACCTTTGCGCCCGATAATTAAAGGCACGTCAAACTCGTCAGCCTGATCTCTCCACTTCTGTGCGCACTAAATTAATGCTAAATCTATCACGCCGGCCCTCCACAGTTTACTACCATTAATGTCCTGTCTATTGCTACATTAATAATGGTGATCCCTGCACAACCTTCACCTCCTTCTATTGGGACTGTTTGATCTACAAGCTAATGTATAGTGCCACACAATATCAAGCAAGCTGGTCGAGGGTAATTGAGGGTGTTAAAGGGCCCTGACATAATAGGTGAGTACAATTTATAAAACGCCACTACTAAGAGAGAAGTATAGGGAGGAAAAAATACACTGTAGAATATCTCCCACTTAAACGTAACATGAAATTATTTTTATGCTCCACTGGCCTGAATTAAAGACATTGTTTCTGTAGAAGTGGAGGTCATAATATCAACTTTGTGTTCATGCTGACTTTTTAAAAATGAACAAAGAGCTGCTAAATGAAGGTAGGCAGGTAACTCATTATTTGAGCAGCAAGCCATGCGATACATTGCTGTGGCTTATATGTTTATCACCATCTCTGGAGCTGCACAGAGCTCTAAAAGAGAATGTCAGAGAAATTATGAGCATTATCAGTCACAAGACAATGGAGGCCTTTTGTTGGCAGGAAGCTACAAATGTACAACAGAACAACAGTGTCCGACTTCCGGATCGATTGGGTACATACAGTATGTGTTACCACACTTACAAAGCTCTGTATAAATACATATATGTAGCACCTATAAAGGTCAAATTGCAGCATGTAAATTTGTGAGCTTTAAGGTGCTTTAAGTGGATTTTGCGTGACTTCAGACACGGTCTCTCTGTGGGTTAAGTCTTTGTGTTAAGCTATGCTAAGTGCTACAGATTTAACAGACTTTTAAGAGAGCACTATTGATCTTCTCTTCTGAGTCTAGGCCAGAATGTGAGGTGTGCTATTTTCCCAAATACCTCCAAATCCGTGCTCATAAAAGCCAAGGTGTGTACACTTGATTCAAAGAGAATCCATGAGCAGAAAACCATCCTTGTGATGGAGCATTGCTTTTCCCTGCATTTTATTTTGTTGTGTGTCTTGGAAAACTCAGTAATCTCTATTATGAATGATTGTGATCCATATGTTTATGACGTGTTGCTGTTATGCAAATTGGCAGATTATCTAGGAAACTGTTGAACTGTGCACAAAAATACTTCCTGTCATTTAGCCTACCTTCAACCCACACCCTACATACAAATTCAGTTTAACACTGCCGCTGGGCACCACATAACCTGATTCAAGGTGTATGTACTTAGCCATCCAGCAGGCTGGTAGGGCATATTAATGCTGAATAGATTAGAAAGCTAACACTTAGCGGTTATCAAAATGCCAGGGCAAGACCTGTTCCACCAAAAAACAGCTGCACGTTTACCTCTTGCAGATACTGTTCTGTGCTCTCATATCTCATGCACACCCATGGTTTTATTGTGCACGGATTTTAAGACTAATTAAAATGGCATACAAGTTTTACAGTTTAAAAAGGGCACTCTGGCAAACTACAGTCCTTGAATGTGGAATTTAGATTCTGGTCTAATGGAAACATTTAATTTCCATTCAATCATTTTCAAGAGATGAAGACAGATTTTTCTAATAGTACATTGGGGAAACATTCCAAGATGGACTAGTCTAATAAAGTGTTACATATGGTATAATTAGGGTCATTTTGTATTCAGTCCAGTAAGGTGAGTAATAATACTGTGTGATCTCACCTCGACAGCCTCCCATCCCCAGTCTCTGTATTTGGGGTCGTGGGTCAGTCTCCACATGTACATGTAGCTCTCGATGACTTCTGGCCGTAGGATGTAATATCTGTCGCTCAGTCTGGTTGCCGTGGCTTCAGCTCCACCGTCGAATCTGAACGCTTCGGGTCCCAGTTTAGTGGCTGACAGAGACGGGAATGAATAAAGGTTATAGAGCGAACTGCAGACATACCAAATTTATTCAAAGGCTATGAATTCAGTTTTTAATGTCAAAAGTGAAAGCATGTTTTGAAGAAACTTAACTTCACCTTTATACAGAGGGCATACATTTACAGTTAGTTTAGAAAAAGCTTGAGGCACATATTAAACAAAATCTGTCCAGCTGCCCACATGGTTTGTGTTTTACCGTTTCTCCTTATTCCTCTGGTTCTTCTCCCTGCTGCTTCCATTATATTTCTACCACAATTCAAGACTAGGTGGAAAAGAGATTCTATTCAAGGTGCATCACAAAGGAAATCGTTCATGCCAAGGTCAGGGCAGCAGCATCGACACAGCAACATCATAAATGTGGCAATTTTGCTCTATTTGCTAAAACTACTTTTCCCCTCATGCTTCTTAACCTGCGATTTTAGCTGCCATTTGGAGAGCAGGCGGATGGTTTGAGCCTGCAAGTTCTTTGAGGTCACTGAGGGTTTTCGAGGATCTGCATCTGGCTGAATCAGAAAATCATTTTGAGTTGACAGGCAGCAGGGCTTCGTAGTCAGCTAGCTCATTATAGTGTGTAAGCGGTTTTCTGTACCACACAAAGCCACAGACAAAATTCTGTTGTGAGAAACATCAGAACAGAACTGTGAAAGGGCTAAAATGAGATAGGCATAAGGAAAAGCATTAGAGGAGGGGCTCCCTCTTAAAGGATGTGTACATACTGTATATTTATACAGTAGACTAAAGCAGAAGAAGTACAGAGAAACACAGAGCCTGTAGATGTTTGTGGGTAATTTCCTCAAATCAGGTGTTTGATAAAAACAGGCTTATGTCAAAGAAAATACCTCCTGTGTTATTTATCCCCATTTTTGTAACCCCATTAGACACTGGGTTCCTCTGGTAGGTCGCTAAAATCAGACAACGAGCCTTTGGAAAATGAACCTGCCAGAGGTAATCAGGCAAGCTAGCCCTTAATCTTCTATTAAATCCCCTCCCAAAAGTCATTGGGTCGTGTTTTAATTGTGCAAGTGCAACAAGACAGATGTGGTTCTGAGACGTCTATTCTCAGCGCACTGTGTAAAACGCAGTCACCACCACTAGAATACCAACAGCTTGCTTTGTGCTGCCATTTCAATAAACCTCCCACTTGCTAACGCCTCTCCTCCAGCTGTGCACCATTCACTCTGCACTTGGCACCAAATACTAAAGAGAGGGCTGAGAAATTTGAATTTGGTTTATTTCATGCATTGAATGTCGGAGAGTCCCAAACACTATTTCAAAGTTAGTTGTATGATTTCTTTTGCTTGCTGCGTATTATACAGCTAAGTCCATTTTAGTCTTGACTACATTCTCTTTTACGAATCTGGGCTTGTTCACAGTAATCTTGGATAAGCCTCAAAATCAAAGAGGTGTCAGAAAGATCACTTCTTACATCTCACAGAGGTGTCATTAAAAATGTAGATAATAAGGCCTTGGAGACCCTCAGACAGCTTTTTAATTGGCTACAAGTTTGAAATGACACTTTCTTCAAACTGACTTCTGTGAACTTTATATTGTTCTGGCTTAGTAAGATACATGAGTACATTTTTAGGACTATATTTAAGTCAGTTACAGTGCTTGCTTGCAGTTAGCATCAGGACCATACAGTCTATGAACATACCTATATACCAGTCAGTCATGAAATTATCAAACATTTTGTAACTATATTCATCATCCTAATATTGTGTAGTTCTCCCTTGTGCCTCCAAAACAGTTGTGACTCATCAGAGAATGGACATGGATCTTCTGAGGGTGTCCTGTGGTGTCTGGCAACAGAATGATGTTAGTGGGGGCCTTTGGGTCCTATGGGTTGAGGGGAGGGGCCTCTGTGGATCATCCCACAAACACTTGATCAGTTTGGGATCTAGTGAGTTTTTTTAGTTGTTCCTAACCGTTTTTGTGTGTCTGTGTCAGGATGCTGCCATGCCTGGTCTGGTCTAAGTGGGTGGTACATGTTTAAGTAACATCCACATGAACGCCAGGTTCAAAAGTTTCCCAGAAGAACATTGGATTGTTACAAGATGGTCATGGTTCTTTGCTTCTCTGTCATAATGTTGTGGCTGATCAGTATACAAAATGTTTTTGAAAAAAACTCTCTATGCTCTTGAATTAGGCCGTAGACATAGGAAGAGCCTAGCAGTGATGTGGAGACAAGGAGACCATCAAATGTAAATGAAATTCATCCAGTTGTAGCAACAGGCAAAGAAACCTTTGAAGGTGAAGTGGGTGGTACCACTAAAATTCACCATGCTGATAGCATTCTTAGAGCGTTGAATAAATCCGGATGGAGAAGCAATCTTTTCAAACAGGGAGCTACCTCGGATACAAAGTGATGGCCATCAAGAAAATCGCCTCATATGTGATATGACAATCAGTCTCTCTTGTTCAGCAAAACTTTAAAATGACATATTCTGTAAAATCAATAACATCATCCTCTTACTGCTGATTCCAATGAGGTTCAATTTCCCTGGATCAGTCTGTTGCTTTCGAGATGGCAGCTATCCAAAGCAGCAGCAGCAGAAGGAGAGTCTTTACCATATAAGTATCTACGACACTGCCAGATAGCAGCCACTCCACGCACATTCAGGAGCAAATCTCACTTCCCTCCCTTTCCTGCAGATAGTACATCCAAGAGCTACTAAGCACCATGCAGTCCCTGTAATGAGTAAAAAGAAACCTGGTGGAAAACTATGAAAGGCAACGCCTTTCATTGCCTTTTGGGTCCGCAGATCAAAAGTATTCAAAGCCTATCGAGGAACCTGTTATGTAATGAGTCACATTAGCCTACTGGTGAAGCGAAGGCGAAGCAACACTTCAAGATGAATCCCTACAGCCCACCAAGGGAGGAGGGGGCAAAAAGAGCTTGAAATTAGCAGAGGAGATTACTGTAAGAGCTGAGACAGATGCCGGGAAAGAGATCAAGAATGGGTCTTCCCAAACATTAGAGTGGGCTCGCTCTCACTCTGTTTTTTATGCATGTTCTCCTGAGTGCAGTTTTGGTTGCTGAGTGCAGCTATATGCTCCTTCTCCTCTCTTCTACTTCTATTCTTGATCCCCCTTCCCTCTTTCATTTTCCTCCTTTCTCTTTCTTCCCACTAAATTAGAACAAACCAAATATCCCTATGAAGAACACTGAAAGACTCCTTGTCTTCTGCCCACGGCTGTGAGACATTAGAGAATATCTGTAAAATTTGATTCTTTGCTGCTCTTTTTTAGACCAGTAATCTTTCTGTTGAGGTGAAGCCACCAGGAATGCCTCTCCTTTCTAGACACGGCAAGAAGCATTTTAACCTACAGCACTGCTCTTAAAATAAGGCCAAAAATAAGGGATGCAAAAATAAGGACAAATAGTTACATTGGCAAATCAAAAACTTGTAAAATGAGAGCTTAAAATCATCTACTAAACTTTAGCTACATTTACATACAGTATATCCCATCAAATGTGCAAGAGCTGTCACTCATCTGCTGTATGACACAGAGACTCCTGAACTGAACTAATGTGAGGCTCACCTGTGCGAGTGTAGCTCTCGTGGCACGTATGTGTGATCTCAGCCGCAAGGTCCAGGTAGTGCTGCCTCTTCTCCGGTGCTCCGTCGTCAGCCCCGATGCCGATCATTCCTCCGGAGAAACAGGCCAGATGGCCCATCTTGTGGTCCAGGATCCCTCCCCTCCACTCAGCCAAATAGGTGAGGCCACCAGGTGACTTCTGTACCAGGTTTGCTTCAATCGCCTGCGGCAACACACACACAGTCAGGACCTGCTTACTACAAGTAGTTCCAATGGAACAAACACTATTAAAGCATCGGGGATCTAAATTTTAGTATTTGTGTGTGTAAGAAAGCTGATGTTAATCAATAAAGTAAATTAAATATAGCTTAATACCAATAATAATAATTTTAGCAGGAGTAATCAAAGACAGACTCCCTGTTGTACGAGAATGCAATGGAGCACCTTCATGATACAGACGAGTAACTCAGATAATTAGGTGGTCTCCTTGCAGCATCTGGAGTGGCACTTCAGCAATACTTCACAATTAGACCAATCAGATAACCCTGAGTGTAAATGTTGAGCAATTAGTGACACCGTGTCCTTCCAGGAAGAGTGTGAAGCTGGCGGTTTAAAAGAATATATCAGGAATGTGATGCAACAATCTGCTGGGACTTGTACTCAAAGGTAAAGAGAAAAGGGTATTGTTTATATTTCACTAATGTGTTTCAGTTAATTGTTCGTTGAGATGTGTAAAGATGGTTCTCTGTTAAGACTGTTGCCTAGCATTTGATGTTGTCTTACTCTTCAACCACGAACCAATATTATGTCCCAAATGTTGTGAATTTACCATGAACAAATTAAGATGTGGCGCTTGTCTAGGTGGGCCGAGCAGTCAGTAATTTTACTAATTTACTGTACAGAGCATTAGTTTCATTTGAGTTGAGTGTACTCAATTGTGCACGATTATGAGGGCTGCATTTTTCATGAGTGCCGCAGGATGCCGAATGTGTACTGAATATGTATGTCGCAGCTACCGCCCACTACTATCAGTGTTAAAGTAACAGAAAAGGGACCTCCATGGATGGTAGCAGAGTTGCGGCTTCTATAATAGCTTTGATCAGACACAGCTCATTTACGACAGCAGCTTCAGCCCTGATTCATTCAGGCTGAAAAACTATTTGAAGAACCAAGGATGCACATTCCCATTAGAGGTAAAGGTGCCTGTATATGTGAACAACCTTCACATACGTAAAGAGTGAAACCAAGATGGCTGCAGCACAGTCAATAGTTATGTTTACTGCACATTTCTTATTAAGTAAATTCTCAGACAAAAAAAAACAAGTGATTTTCTACCTCTTTAAGGGCTAGCCTGGTGTAGCCAAACCTTCATACATTATGATTTCATTAATGGGCGTGTTTCAACTGTCCAGATTAAACTCGCCTAAACGGTTTGCTTGGCACGGCAGAGTTTTGCCAGAAGATAATCAGTTTTCAACAGAGCAACTCCAGACTAATTTCTGCCACAAACATATTGGGAAGTCGGGCTGGCGTCCAGGCTACGGAAGGACACTCCATTTGATTTCTGAGTGACTCATAATTCTCTCTTTCAGTCGTCGTCTCATCTCCCTCTCTCTCATTCTGTGTGGCTCGCTGCTCGATTTAATTTTAAATACTGGTCTGCAGCATTAAGCAGCAACCCCACACAAAGTGCTGATAATTAGAAGAGTAAACGACCTCTTGAACCTCGAGTCCAGAGTTATTACCTATTCTTTTATTACAGCTCTTTCAGAGTGAGTAAATGAATACATCATTCACAGCGACTGTGTGGAGCCGTATTATGCAATCGCCAGTAACGTGGTGGAGGTTTCTATGGGGTTTACATTGTTTCCACATACCACCGCTATACACTGCGTGGGGAACACACAACAACAAAGTAATGTATGTAATATGCAACCCTATAAATACCACATTCAAGACATTTTTCTTGAGGGGCTGAGACTGATGATTTTCCCACTAATTAGCCGTTGTAAGCAGCAATCACGGCAAAGCATAATTGGAAAATGTTCTCTCATTCAACACTTTAATTAGTGATCTACTTTTATTTGAATGCCAGAGATAATGAGTTGTATGTGCCTTCACCTTAGATCCCTAAATAAACATGCAGCATACAGCTTAATCTGATAGCATGGGGGTCCTTGGCCATTTAAATACTAAGTCCCAGGGGATGCTGAAAGTCTGTAATTAGTAACAGTGCCTCTGGCTTGACCCTGTGATGGAAACTGATGAAATCTCAATGGTAACTTAAGTTATTGTCTGTGATATGGTAATTGTAGCCAAAGGGGATGTGATTTACTTTGGCATTGCCTCCATCCCTTAAAGAGGGAAACAGACCACTCCTGCATATACTGCATACCCCATGCAGCAGATTCTAATGGACATACATTTCTCTGTGGGAAGAATATCACATTATTTCAGATTTTACATACTTCACCATTCTTTCAATTATCCCCTCAAAACAACTCACTTGCTGTTCTTGTATCGTTTGTCTTAGGTGTAAATCACTATGTACACTTCATTTCATCAAAAGCTTATGCAAATGACTGCAATCACTGTTATTTTATCTAACTGAGCCACGCCTGAGTGAACACGCCTCCTTGTGTGCGCTGAAAGATTTCTATACCTCCAGAGCGCCGTAGTACATCTTCTTTGCGTCTTCGTCCGTCTTGTCAGACATCAGATATGATTTGATCAGATACTCGTAGAAACTATCCCCGAGGCCACCGATGGAAACATGATCTAAAAAAGGGAAAATGAAGGCATTCAGCAGCTGTCTCACACAAACCAGTCCGTATTCTGGGTTTCTGCAGGTCTTCAAAGGCCTTAAAAAAACATCAAATTCAGATTCCTTAAATTAGGTTTTTAAGTATTTCTTTTGCTTTATGTAGGTAGCAATATAGTTACAAAATGTTTGATCGTAAGATAAAATGGGATTAGCTAGGAACCTAAAAATGGGATTGTTTTGACAGGAGTGCTGCAGGGTGCTGTTATAAATATTTTTTCATCAAAAGTATTCTAAGATTTTCATTAAGGTACATATTTCGGAAGCCAGACACTCAGTAAAATTCAACTCAAATACCCCGAACTCTATTGCATCAAACCAGGGTGTTCAAGCTTGTCAGTGGGAACAGAAACAAGTGTCTGTGTGCCCACACTGAAATTTGTAAAGATGGAAATTACAGTATATTATAGAGGTCACTATCCACTCATATTTATTGCATGCACATACACCTTTGTTGACTCCTCAGCAAGGTTATCTCGCTGTTGCTGTGCTTGTCCTTGACTCAGACAAATGAGGGAAAGCTGTGAGGCCAAAGAATCTTTTTTTTTTTTTCCCGTGCTGATATTTATGTACGGTTTTACTTCTCTACACACTCATCCGCAGCAATTAGCAGCTGTAATCATCCAGATTATGACCTTTTCAGTCGAAGCGTCGTCTTATCACCTTTTTACCTCCTTTCAGGTAAATTGGAAAGATCCAATTTCCTGAAGTAATTGAATCATTATCATTTTAATAACCAAGAGCAATGGGAGCCATATAGCCATCACTACTGTATGAGTCTAATATTAAATATGAAAGCCAGTAGACAGATGAGTGGATGACACATCTGAAAGCATCTGAAAGAGCCTTGACACATGAAGTGAGGCAATGTCTGTCAGTGGTAGGAAAGTAGGAAAGCCAAAAATAAAACAGGAAAAAATGACATTAGGTAAACCTGATCTCCTGTAAACTTGACCAACATTGGGAAAACAGTTATTGTAATATGTATTAGGTGGCAAGAATTAGCTTCCCATGCTATCTCTCTTACTCATTTGTCTTTAAGATAAAAAAAAATCAAACTGTCAGATACCATTCTCTAGAAATAATTTCACAGATCTTGTACTAGAATACATATATCTATAATTACAGTACTCACGTTGGACCCAGTTGCCACTGACAGGACTGAGGAAGTTGGGGTACAGGCCATGTGGTTTCTCAATCTTGTTCAGAAGTTTCCTGATGTTCATCACCTTCAAAGACATATAATCAGGATGAAGCAGGGCCATGGCTTTACAAACCAAACTTTTAAATGGCATCCACAGAGATGAAAATGCAGACACAGAAATGAGACGTCCTAACAAAGAAATGTCAACACTTTCAATCCTTGTTCCTGCAAAACTAGACATGTGAATTATATATGGAACCTTCTCTGTGTAGATGGGATTGCTGGACAGCTCGGTCAGATGCACAAATTCAAGGTGAAGGGTCCCAAACTCAGCCAGGATGCTGCTCCCGGCTGAGGCCCAGCCCCAGCTCCAACTGGTGCCACTGCAACAAAGACGAGATACAGACATGCTGACTAAGTCTCATGGATTTCACACAGACACATATACAGGTGTACCCCTGCCTCTTGCTCGATGACAGCTGGGATAGGCTCCAGCAGACCCCCGTGACCCCTAACAGGACTAAACGGGTATAGAAAATGACTGACTGACTGACATATACAGGTACATACTACAGTTCTGTGTCCCTGAAAGAACAATTGTCCGTGTAAATGTGCTACATGAGCCTGGCAAGCAAAACAAAAATTGGCTTCTTAAAATCCGTTGCATTGCATTTGTCTTGTGCCACTTCACCACAATGGCCATTCTGTGTTTGACTATTGTATATAAAGTATATTTGCTCTGAGAAAGCCTTGGCTCTGGGTCTTAACAGTTTACCTGTAAGACATGAGGACTTGTTACATTTAGGTATTTAATTTACAATCCTGCATATCTAGTTTAATTAAAAAATGTTGGAGGAAGGACGGCATAGAATTTAGGCTTTAGTGGCAGACTAGGAAAGTAAAACATTTTATCAGTGTCGCTTACACTGTTGATGTAATTGGCTTAGCATTTTTACTTATACTGCTATGAGCAGTAGTGTAATAATTTCCTGTAAAGGTGTGAGAGTAGAACTTTAGCAAACATGGTTTATAAATTAGAAAATCTACCAGAAGAAGCAAAAGAAACTAACTACACTGTACTACATTACACAAAAATGCAATACTGTGGAGGGGAAATGAACAACAAATGCTTTATGAGTTACAGGTTTTAGAGGCAATTCCAGCTTTATGCGACCCTATAGCAGCTGCAGCAATACAAGAGCCAAGCTATGTTTTTTTCTAAAGCATCTTTTAAACATGACTTTTCTTCAGATGTCAATGGCACATCACATTCACAACACACTGCAACTGAGTAAAGATGTTATGGAAGGTTGCTCTGAGTTCCTCTCTGTACTCAGACTCAGATTAACTGAACATTTAGCTATCTGCATTTTCCCCACAATTTTTATCATCATTTTTAACTCTAGAGCTTAAATGATGAGATGCTATTTCCAAATTCTAGCTTCTCAGATGTAAAGATCTAATTTGAAAAATAAATCATAACGACCATTGTGTTAAGATGTTAAGATGAATATTTCCAGCAGTCAAAGCTTCCGGGCAGCAACAGCCCTATGCTAAATCTCTGGGCAAACTGCTGGTAGGAAGCTTGGATAATAAATTGGGAGTTGGCAGCGAAACATAAGAGCGCGTATGTTTTGATCTTTCCTGATATTCCCGGCAGTTAAAATATATAAAATTAACTTGGCACTTGATGTTGGCTCTCGTACCGAAAACATTAATTACATGATGTCAAGCAAATTGAATATCTGTCTGGCTAAAAATAAACTAATCACAAGTGTATGAAATAACCTTTACCATCAGCTATCCTGAAGACAATTTATTGCCGCTCGTTGTGATGGATGTTTTTGTTAAGTTTCATTACCGTCAACTTAAAACTCGCCACCAATGCCAAGGTCTGTGTATTAGCAACGGCTTTAAAAACCACAAACTATGATCTACAAGGTCAGCGAATCAGGACACTTTGTAAATCCAGATTTCCGTCAATGTGTGGTGCAGTGATGCTTGACGCCTACTTTAGTTGAGGCAGAGCGTACTGCTTTAATGATCTTACATACGCTCTAAGACTCGTTGGAGGATACCAGCTATCAGTTAAAAATGAAGAGAACAGGGGAAGAGAAAAGGTGGGAGGTGATTGGTATGTGAGAGCACAGGGGTATCAAAGAGTTTTCCACTCTGATGAATGCGCCCATTAAATTTTTTTTGGGCTTCATCATTAGAGGCTCTGACTAGACTCATACGTGATTTCTCCTTCACTAAAGATCTAAGTGGAGGTGCAGGGCAGCGGACGGTGCGTTTGTTTGCAGAGAGGAGAGGATGGAGGGATAGTCTGCTGCCTCCTTGCTGTCCCAAATTCTTTAATCTTTTTACATCCTTTAATGAAAACATGTTTTCCACAGCTGTCAGAAATATAAGCAGGTGCACAAAAATAAAAAAATAAAGATGAAAAAAAGTAATTTGTTAAGGAAAATGCAAAAATTGGTACTGTGGTGCAGAAATTTGCCCAAGAAAACCAACAAAAATCTGTGATATTGACAATCTAACAATAGGTTTCATTATCAATCAGATGATTATTTTCTCAATGAATTACTTATTCGGGTCTTAAACATATCAGGACAAAATATAAGCTGTTAAACGTACCATAAAGAACTCCTCCTTGACTGTCTGTTTATGTTCCCTTACATTTTGGGATGTGTGCGTCCATGTCTAGGTTTTAATTTTGTGTGTTACAGTATGGTTCCTGCTGCCCATCTGTACCACCAGCACATGTTGGTGATGAAGCAGGAACTGTCTGTAGAATAAGGTAATTAAATCTGCCAGCAGCTGTCCTTGGCTGGTGGGTTAATTGGTAGCAGGTGGATGACAGAGGTGCCAGGAAGTATCTTATAAAAAGATAAGATTAGGAAATGAGAGGAAAAGGACAGAATGATGAAGGGTTGAGCAAAATCTTGAAACAGATATAAGGAGAGCTGGAAAGCTAACATTTGGCCAGAAACTTCAATAATCAAACAATCCCCACCAGAGACATTATAATGTACCCTTTTCGCTTTGCCGCTCATGAATCGTACTTTGTGCTGGCAAGACAAAACAGCCGAACGTTTCTCACACGGCATGAATGTAGCCTGGTGATGATAATTTGCCTGTCAGGGTCACCGACACAGGTCTGTTATCAGCATTCATCACTTTGTCAGGATTTCTTTTTTCTTTTAAGCTCTTCAGCTCTGAATTTTCATTACAAAATTGTTAAATCGTCACATTTATTATCCCAGCCGCTGCTTAAAAAAGGGTCACAATCTAAGCCAAACTCGTAGAGACGTAAAGATCCATGGTCGGATTGCTCCGAAAATGAAAACAGCTCCAAGAAGCCTTGCGTGACCGTGACATTAACAAGATCGTCTCAATAAAGATTTTTAGATTAGCAAGGCAATGGTTTGGAACAGATTAAAAACAACACTACTCGTTTAAAGACATGCAAATAGTATTCATATGATCCTCCGAAGTGTTTATGAGCACAGATTAATTCTTATCCAAATGTCATCGTTGGTCTGCATTATAAAGCTCAGCCTGCAGACGATCCATTGTCAATAAATGGAGACTGGGGTTGCTGCTTGTTGAGACTATTTTCTTTTTTAATTGAAAAAGAAAAAACGAATGTTGCTACTGCTAACATTCACGTAAAGCAAAAGTCCTTCTTGGTGTTTTATGAAAGCATAAAGATTGATTTTTATGTGCCAAACTGTCTTCAGCTCAAGGGTTTTTGCACTTAATGAAACAGAAGAGGGTTAAATATTTGCTTTAATATCAGCATTTACTTGACTTTTTGACAGATTTCATATCAAACCTGGCTCTGTTTAAGTTTTTACTTTACCTCTGGATGTTTCTAAAACTCGCACTGACTAATGCTACGCAGTCTGACATCTCTGATTTTCAGGGATGGAGGACAGGTGGAGGCAGAGACGGCTGCTGAGACTCACCTCCCCAAGTTGATGACTCCTCTGGGGATTCCTGTAGGTGTGTTGAATGCAGGCAGCAGCTTCTCTCCCAGCTCTAGTACTTTATTCTTGAACAACTGAGGAGGAAAAAAAAAAAGGAAAGCGGGCTTGGTAAACAGACAATACGCATTCGACATATGTGCTTTACTGCAGCTTCTCAGACACAAATAATTATAAATTTGCCTCTCATCTCCAAGCTTAAGCAAACCACTGTGGCAGACTGAGAATCAAAAGCCCTGCACACATTTCCCCTCAAAAGCTAATTATGTGAAACATAAGGCCGGCTTCAGCAGAACTCCGGCAGGATTAAAAGCAATCTCGACGATGTAATCTACAATAGTCCATTTAAAACCGCACTTCCTCCACTGGCCAGGCTCTCAGAGGTCGAGGCTGAGGCACAGTTCATGCATCATTTTATGAGCTGGATTATCAGTCACACAATCTCCATTAGCCAATGACTGAAAAAAGGAAAAAAAAGAAAAAGAAATAAAAAAGACGAGAGACGTCTGAGGAGATATAAAGGTGGCAGGGGTAAGAGGAAAAGGTGGGATTCATACAAGACAGAAAAGCCTTGGAGACGAGACTGAGAAGATGTGGTATACGGGGGGAGTCATGGAGAGAGAGTGGAGAGCAGTGACTCAGCAGAAACACTGAAGAAGATGAGGAGAAAATTGCAGCTAGATAGGTAGAAACCGCTGGCCTTCACTATGGGGACTGGTATTATTGTACAATAAATCTCTTCAGTGTCTGGTTTGTGGTCTGCAGTCATTTCACTGGGACCGAAGCTTCAGTTAATATTCACTACTGCAACAAGGCTAATGTAAATGGCTTCTGTGCTCATACGTTTCTTTATTCACTAAGTCTTTGGAGATGTTTAATGCTGCCATAGAGTCACTAAATTATGCTGCAGGCTGTAACTTGAGCCTCCTTGTTTTAGTCTATAATTACTATCAACCAAAAACATTATGCTGAACTTAGCATCCAGTTTTCCAATTACCCTTAAATGTGCAGGCAAGTGTAACAGCATTACTTCTATACTCGAGGGGAAATTAAAAACACGATAAATCTCAAGCAAGTTCTTTTTGTGTGTGTGTTTTTAAGCTGATGTATGGCCGTTTATACGGTACATGGTGGACAGCCAAACTCTAATTTCCCACGATTTTTGAAGTGCACATGCACCTATCACTCATCTCAAACTGAATATTTGCCTTGCATCCTCCTCCAATGCTCCTTTGGCCTTATTCCAATTTGAAAACCCTTGGAAGATATTTATAGCGTAGGTGTTTTGGGAATACATGCTACAGCCATGCATACAATGCCTACGCATACTATATAATTATGCACACCCACACCAACATGACAGCTTCACAGCCAGTAACCGCCGTGCTCTTTTAAAACCTGCCCATATGCTTTTGCATGAAACCCGCATTGAAATGTTCTTCACTGCTTCGCAAAAATACCGTTTAACAGACTTTCATATTCTTTTGTACATACCGTAGCTACATGCATGGATGAATAAGTTGAAAAAAATCTGACAGGTGAATTGGCAGCTGCAATTTCCAGACTGTGGGTGCCTGGTATTTATCATTTTCCAGAATGTCAGTGTTCCTAGAAGCCTTGTAATAAGGTATTTCCGCCAGAACGTGCACTTGGAGCGCACTTCAGGCACAAAGCACCACGTAGGCTGAGATCCTTCGTTTCGTTCGAACAGGTGACGTGGAAAGCTGGGTATTGAGCCTCACTACATTTTGAGAAAGTCCTCAGATGTTTTCAAAACAGCTGGTACTGAATTATCTGTCAGTTTTCTTCCTTTTGAGCAAATACTTCATAATTTAAAGTCACAATTTTGAAAATAGACCATGACTGAAGATGATTGCACTGCAATAAACTGAATACGTTTTTGTATTTTCACAAAGCTAGACATTTGATGAGATAATGTTGGAAATTTTGATGAATACTGGTTCAAATTACTAGGAAAATAAACTTTCGATTAAAAACTAGTGGATGTGGTAGTTAGTCGCAGTCCTCCTGAAGACTGCATAGAACTACAAATTAATTCATTTCTAGTCTTTGTAGTGACACAGGATTTGATATGTACATTTTTTTTTTTTTTTTGCTGGACAAGAAAGAAGCTGTTTCTTTCTTAAAAATAACACAAGAATAAGCTTTGTGAAAGTTACGCCTCTGTGCTGCTCTGTGAAAGCAGCGAGATTAAACCAGGGTGGTGTTACGTGGCCACTTGATAATTCTGGCAAAGAGCGGTTTCGGCCTTGATGTGTGTGTGGGTTTATGTGTGTGTGTGTGTGTGCTGCACTCCCCCTCCAGTCCCCAGGTTCTCTGTTTTATCAAAGAGAGCACTAATGACCCTCCGCCTGGTCTCATCTCTCTTCGTCGGCCCTTTCTACCACCAGTGGTGCTCGAGCAAACTCAAGCAAAGCCCACACACACATGCATGCTCTCATTTGCATGCTGTACTTGCATCATTTTGAAGCTACACTACAGAAATCTACTTTTGTTCACGTAATCACTCACATTCACATGAACTCTCTCTCCTGCATTAAGTAACAGACAAGACACAAAGCTGGGGCTGCTGCCCGTATCCCCTTCATTTATTCTCATTAGCTTGTTTATAAATGACTTGATTAATTCCAGTAAAGCCCTTTGGCTGACATCTGCTCTGTGATTTACTGTACGCGGCATGCAAGTTAAATTAACGGCCGTGTTCACGAATCTGTCTTCACTGACGTCCCACTGAACACCTCCTCCTGCATGTTAGCTTCATTACTGAGGTGCCACTGTAATTGGACTTTGCGTGTTCGCACCAACTACACGTCCGTTCAATAACGGGGCTATCAACGAATTCGAGGCTGGTTTACGTTCACAGCTTGTATTTTACACATTTTCTGCATGCACGGCCAATAAGGAAAGAGCGGTGGAACTCGGGAAAGGACAACATCGATTGAACGTGACAGCTGACGGGCCGCTTTCTTCTCTTTCAGTTGAAATTCTCTGTTGGTTGGTGGATAGGAGGCCGGACACAAATGGCTTTTCTATCAGCTCTTAACTGCTCAAGACACACATCAGGCAGCAAGTCATCTCTCCCAGAGCAAACATCATCAGAGCCCAGCGGAGAGAAACTTTCTTGGTCTGCCACTTCTGTTTACCAGTAAAACCTCTCAGCCCTTGCCTCAGGGAACGAGGGACCCCAGAATACGGTCCTATGCGCTGATCCACACGCCCAACTGTCAGTGTACTGTTGTAAAGCACTGCCATTGTTTTGTGCATGTTTAGGGTAAATACTGCAGTTCTGATTTAAAGGTTAAGATTGGGGATCGTTTAGATTTTTCTGAATGTACGCAAATGCCGTGAAGATCCAAAAATGCTATACTGTCCAGCTTCTGTCCCCTGTTAGTGTCTCTCAGACTAAACCCCTCTTGTTCCAACTGAGAATGTACATAAATCTTCATAAAGCTGGGCAACACAGTTTTCAGGTCAGCTGGGATGTGACTGTGTCAGATTTTCATGACACCGTAGCTGAGGCACAGTAGACAGTAGGATCACAAAAGTCCTTCAGAGCTACACGAAAAACAACTCAGAGCTGACACTGACGGTGGCGTACACGGAGACTAACAGTAGTGTGGGGACAAAAGGCCGTGGCATGTTCATGAAATGCGGCAAGATGTGGTGATGATAGGCAAGAAAAAGAAAAAACTACTTTGGCAACATAAAGTAGGAAATTAGATTTAAAGGAAACACCATCCACGACTTTGGTTTCTACCTACAAATGCTGATTGTGGACTTGGAGCAATGGTAGAACCCAGATGGAGCAGCGACCACATTTACAAAACTGTCTTTTTAAACATAGAGCAGCTTTGTCCATACACTAGTAACCTTTTTATGGTAGGTTTCTTTCACTTGGAAATATCTTGGGTCAAAGATATATAAGAGGGTTAGAGACCTGCTCCTACAAAGTAACAGCAGACGAGCAAATCGCTGTGTATGTGGACGCTGCTTTAACATTTGCACCATGCCTTGGATTTGCACAAAGAGTGTATGTTGTATTGCTGACCAATGAACTACAGTGTTTATGTTGATAAAGGGACATGTCACCCATCAGTATAATGATAACAATAGACTGTGGAAAAGCACTGATGCTCTGTGGTGCTCTATAAAGGCGAAGCAGGCTTTCACTACACTTGTTATTTTTGATCAGATCTGTTAGGAGAAAGAAAAATATGGGAAACCTCCTGCGTTGTTCTTAAGGATGAATCCCAGCTAAATGTCTTTGTCATAAGTGTCTTTTTCGTCGTCTCTTAACATGTTGCGGCTTGACAACCAACTTATCCAGGCAGCTTGTCTCACCTGCTTTCCCTTTCTCATTTGGAACATACTCTCAAGTCTGATTCGACAGGTGACGGGCATGGTGGAAATATAACCTGGCAATGGAATGACGGTGAGACTGGTTGCTGATGTGTTTTAAAAGCCAGCAAAGAGCTGCACCGGCTGCTTGAATCCCCCACTCTCACCACTTTCGAGTGGAAAATGTGGGCTTTGAATGCCAGAACAAAGGCCCGTTTCTTTTATATCTGCCATCACCTCCTCTTTACTCACATTACAGAGATGTAGGAGACGGAGCGAACTGAAAACCCGATCTGCTGAAGATGAGGAACGGGCGGTAAGCAGAGGTGTCGTGGAAAACATCTCGTGTTTGAAGGCGAATTTCAGTGCTCTCCTTGATTCTATCCTCTAGTTCTGAGACCAAAGCACAAGTGCAGAGCGCCTGCATAATGTTTTCTTGATACAAGTCCGGCACAGACAGTTATTTTAATTCAGCCAGCTGCCTCTGTAAGAAGAGTGCATTTAAAGTCACTTCAGGTTCCTGAGCACCACAAGAAACAAATCTACAAACTCAGTGAGTGACATTTTGTGGATCTTTTCATGTTGCCTGGCTGAGCAAACAAAAGGGAATTTTTTAGATAGATAATTACTCTTTTGGCACCTTATGGAACATTTATGGAGTCTTGTTTGACTCTCACGACTCACCAACAACTCAACAAAAATGTTCTCCTAATTTTTTTCCCTTTGTTCTGAGCATCAGAGGACAGCTCTATGTCATGGTCGAAATGTGCCAGCCCCGTCGACGAACTAAAATCAGAAAGTCATTAAAAGACCGAGACATTTCATGTGATGACATCAGTAGACAAGGAAAGAAACAGCAGGGCATGATTGATAATGATTTCTATTGCAGATTAATCAGCAATGAAAAAAGTCAGTCAGTCAGTCATTTTCTATACCCGTTTTAATCCTGTTAGGGTTCACGGGGGTCTGCTGGAGCCTATCCCAGCTGTCATCGGGCGAGAGGCAGGGGTACACCCTGGACAGGTCGCCAGTCCATCGCAGGGCCAACATTCACACTCACATGCACACCTACGGGCAATTTAGAATCACCAATTAACCTAATGAGCATGTCTTTGGATGGTGGGAGGAAGCTGGATTACCCGGAGAGAACCCACGCAGACACAGGGAGAACATGCAAACTCCACATAGAAAGGCCAGCCGGCCTTCTTGCTGTGCGGCATCAGTGCTAACCACCTCGCCACTGTGCTGCCCGCAACGAAAAAAGGTTCATTCAAAATTTACAAAAGCCTTGTGTTGGCCGACCAAAATAAAAATATAGACTTTGTTCTCATGTCAAACAAATAAAAAAAGCAAATCCTCGAAAATTTACATTTGAAACCAAGTCTTAGCAGTCTAAAGTCAGTGAATTTTCAGCTCACAAGTCTGTGTGATGAAAAACTGCTTCACCGTAGACTTGGAGATCAACTGTAGATAAACTAAGAATGCAGATAAACAAATACAGAGCTGAATTTTAAACAACTGAATAGAATTATTCTGTAACATCTTGCACCTGTGAGGCTCCGTTTGTGGTGTGTGTGTGATAGAGAGCGTCATTACTGTTATGTCTGCGATCAGACTTAAAAATCTCTGCACGCAGCCAGGAACACATCAAAAACATGGTTTAAGCACTGCTGCTGGCAGACAATGATCCGAAGTTTAATTCTGCTGAGGCCATAATAAGAAGCTCATTTGCTCAGCACAAGGTGACTGCTACAAAAAGTTGATCCCTTACGAGCAGCAGCTGCACCTGGTTTGTTTGGTTTATCTGCCTGCAGCGTGGATCATTATTATTTCCTCATCCCCGTGTCTTCATGGGGCTGATGAGCGAACACAGGAATACGCAAACTGAAACGGATACTGTACAGGTATCTGAGACACTAGTTGCAGCCACCACTGATTGAAAGGAATATTACAAGTCTCAGCTTCAATCATCATCCCCAATATAGCTACCCTTTCAGCTGGATCTGACAGGACTGACAGGAGGAGACCCTTTGTTGCACATTGATTTCGTTCTCCATTTCACAAGCTGTTGGTGTGAGCTGACTAAGAAGCAGAGGAAGTCACAGCACCTTCACTCAACCATGGTTGAACAGGTCGAAATCTCACTGCATCAACATGGCTGCCCTTGAGCAAGCTGTACCACCGTTTTGAAGATTGAGCTACAGATGCTTGCTATACTGAGCAGCGTTAGTGGAATGTAACATCCATATTAAATATTCAAGGTTAACATAAGCAAGAAAGATGCTCTGTTGGCTTTCTGCAAACCTTTAGTATTACCAAAGGATGTCAAATTGTATAAACCTATACTGTCCATGCCAGGCATTTTTTTTTTTCTGCAAGATTCATGTATTTTTATACCTGAAACTCATGTTTCAACATCTCAGTTGGCAAGGTTGGCAGCGTGACATCAATGTTTTTCAGCTGCTCAGCCCTGATGTCGGAAACGAAAAGTACTCTGCATAATTTATGCAGCATGCCATCGCCTGCGAGCAAGAAGGCGAACATACTAAGGCGGATCCAATAAATTAGACATGAGGACTTCTCAGAAAACGAACGCAGCAGTGGATGCGCCCACCAAAGCCCAAATTGGAAAACAAGCAAGTGGCGTCTGCTCAATCAAGCCCCCGCTGAATCGGAGCAGCTCTAAATGAGTTCACATTACAGCCATATTGTTGTGCAATGTTCATCAGCTTAAACATTCTTTTCTCAAGTACATGAGCCGCACACAGACTTTCTGCCCCTCCTTTTGACCCATTAAACCAGGCTTATACAAATCAGTTCAGTTTGCAGACTGCTGCCACTGTTTAATACAGCTGCCACAATTGCAGTTATTTCTCCCAGTTCAGTGATGCAATTATCATTGCCTTTCTTTAATTACCACGACAGTAAAAGAAGATGCGGTTGACTCTTGTAAACATAATCGGTTCGATATAATCTTTCTATGTTACAGTGCAGCCACCGAGTGGCAGTGTATGTATGCTTCAGTTTTTCTTCGGGAACTCAGATGATGTCGTTTGTCATCTGAAGCTGATTGTTGTGTAGCTTTATTGCAAAACCATGTCAGGATGAAATGAAAAAGAAGGAAATCCAGAGGGAGGACTTAACCCCACCCATGTTCCCCTGATAAGAAGGAAAAAACGGGGGACTCAGCATGTTAGATACGTGGAGATATCTGAGCTACCCGTCACAGCAAATCACTGTGAGTCATTGTCCTTGCACCTTGAGAGATAATAATGTTGGCACACTGGACCTCATCAGCTACCCCCCAATGTGACACACAGGAAAAATAAAAGAGCTTGTCCTGTCACACAGCAACATTCGGATACCTGTTTACTCATTGAAGGATGTCATACATGATCAGACCTCCCCGTAGCAACGGACCAGACAGACCCAGTGACCCATCAATAATTCAACCTACGATTTGCTTAGTGCCACAACCTCTCTGCCATAAGAGAAACACAGGAAGAGGCGGCACCTTATGGGAAGCAGAGAGGAGCAGCGTTTGCCGAGAATGTCAGGTCCACTTCTCATTAGGACAATGACAGAGTCTCGCAGGTCTAGTGTAGGAGGACAACAGGCACCTTCTTGCCCACTCAGCCAGACAGAAGAGCTAACAGGTACCGTCCTGTGTGGGCATCGACAGACAATACTCCCAGAGAAACTGCAAGAAATCTGAGAGATCTTGTTAGAGTGTAAGAGAGGAAAAATCTCCGAGACTATCTGTCAGTTCCATGCAAATGGCTGAGACACTGCAAGACTGTGTGGGTGAAGGATTAAAGTTTTCACACATTGTTTTTTATATCCTGTCAGCAACTTGCAATCAGCAACACAATGCAAAATGTTAAAGCCCTGGCAAATTCATTGCAACGGCTGTGATGCTCATTTTACTACCCAGTACCAACATATTGTACTAGTACAGTATTAAAAAAGAACGTGTATCCTGAGAGGGGTGCTGGTGAGCAAGCCATGGACAAAAAGGATAAAAAGGGGCAATAAAAAGGGCAGCTCACTTTTTTTTCTGTTATTTAATTTATTTCAAATTTGTGGTTAAAATGTAGATGATTCTTTGATAGTTCTGTTTAAGGCAACTCTGATGTAAATACAGAGCTGGAGACACTGTTTCCAAATAAGTTCTGTTTAAATGTGACTCATCAGCTGCTTAAGCTTCTAGGATAGAAGAGCAGTCTCTACAGAGTGAACATGTTGGCCGCTCTGTGAATCTTCATCGCAGTGGTGGTATAAGCTACAGGCTAAAGTCAGGATGCTTATGCATGCTAATTATGTTTGGCAGGTGTGATTACTGTGTTTACCATCTTAACCCAGCATACTCTGGACACTTCTGTATTTATTTAGAACTAAACACAAAGTAGATGTGAGGCAGATGACCTGAGGAGTGGGTCAGCGGCTCTAAGTTATTACAGTTCATTCTCTGGGAGCAGTAAAAGTCTGTACAATGTTTTGAGCTAGTATGACAATAAAAAACAAACAAACAAAAAAAAGGAAAATACGCCGACCAGCCATAACATTATGACTCTCCTAATATTGCGCAGGTCTCCCTTGTGCCTCCAAAACAGTTGTGACTCATCAGAGAATGGACATGGATCTTCTGTTAGCAGGGGTCTTAATAGGGGTTGAGGGGAGGGGCCTCTGTGAGCGTTTTTGTGCGTGTGTCTGTGTCAGGCTGCATCCTGCTGGGGATGGGGAGTGTCATTGCTATGGGGTGGGGGTGCCTGGTCTGGTCTAGGTGGGTGGTACAAGTAACATCGACATGAATGAATGCCAGGTCCTAAAGTTTCCCAGCAGAACATTGAATTGTCACAAGATGCTTAATGTTATTTCCATCAGTAGTTTTAATGGTGTGGCTGATCCGTGTATAGAGTAATCAGAGACGTCAGACGTGCAGAGAATTGGTATCTTGTTTGAAAGTGCAAAAAGTCTCTTTTTTTTTACTCTTAATTTTAAACAATAAACATTGTGCTAATACCTGTTGCTTCTTCTCCAAAGAGATAATCTTTAAAGAAAAAGCACCAGCGGATTTCATGAGAGTGGTGATGAGATTGGGAGAACACAATGCGTCGATGGCGGTGAGGATAAAGTGTAAAAGATAAAGCAGTCACACCCTCAGTAAGAGAGCCAGCAAGGGAGCGGGAGTCAGGGAAGTCAGTGTCTGACTCTTTGACTGGGATGAGAAGAGGCAACGGCAAGATGAGAAAGATCAGATTTGGGTTATCAGTGTGGCCTAGCGAGGATGTGCGGTTCAGTTGGCAATATGAGCCGGTTGTTTGCGGAGTGAAAGGGGAAGAGAAAGAGAGGCAGGGGCTTTAAAAGCTCCTCGTGGCAGAGCCAGGCTTCAAAGCGTCGGCTGCTTCATCAAAGACGGGACTCAGTGAAGGATATGGGCACTGTGATGCCATGCATGTGGGGGAGCGAGTGTGAGCGTGTTTGTGTGGAAGCCAGAGAGAGACAGATGTTTGCCTGAGTGTTTGAGCGTTTATCTCCACTGTAAATTAAGGCACCATATAAAATTCTTTCAGAGATTAACGCTCACACCATAAATCCTTCATGCAGGAAGTTATTGTGTTGCCAGAGTCCAACAATAAAGCGGAAGCAAGGGACGTTCTCACATGAACATCAGCCAGTGAAAGCACACTGCATATGTCTTTGGACAAAAGTTGCTCTATGTAAAGTCTATGTAATCGATCCCCCTTAAAAAAAAAATAAAAGCCTACATAATCAGTATGCCTCCATATAGTGAGAAAAGAAAAGGCAATTCAGCTGAACACAGTGCACAGGCTGTGTGACGCAGATAACTGCAATTCAGACCCTCAAAATTTAACTGGTTTTCCACGAAAATTGAAACGTGTAAGACACTCCAGAAACTCAATTTCACAAGTTCTTCAAAAGGGGTGAGAGCAAAGGCAGTAACTCAGTTTTTATAATAACAGACATTTCATCAAAAAGCTGTAATGCCATATATTTTAAAAGCCAGAGCAAACAAAGCCAAACTGTTCTCGTCTCTATTAAAAGTGAGGATCTGGAGAAGGTGTATAACATTAGTGGAAACTATTTTAGATGGTAATATATGCAGTTATCTGATTCACGCCCTGCAAAGGAGTAATTTATAAGTCCTTTGTTGTGTTAAAACATATGTATGGTGTAGGTCTGGACCTTATGATGTAACTCTACAAGCACTTCCCCAGGTATGTAACTACCGTAATTTCCGGACTATAAGCCGCTACTTTTGTCACTTGCTTTGGACCCTGCGGCTTATACAGCGGTGCGGCTTATTTATGGATTTTTACAGCTAACGGTCACCAGGGGGCGCAAGAGCGAGACAGGTCAGGTCGAGCCAGGTAACGAGAGAAAAAGAAACCAAGTGAGCCCAAATACAGTACGAGAGCTGCTTTTAAGTCAATGGAGATCGATTTGGCTGACTTTTCTGGTATAGTAGGCTGGTTACTTTGATACAGTAAACGTCCGTGTAACTGCACCTTTACTGCCGTGTTGGCTGTTTTCAAAAAAGATGCTGGTTATTTTGTTGAGCAGTCGGGTTACTGCACTTTTGCTGCCGTGTTACAGGCAAGTACTTTTAAAAACGAATTAAATTTAGCCATTTAACGTTGTTGCCTTGTCAAGCGTTGTAAGCTTTGTTTTTGTTATACTGTACTACTACGGTACTATGACTGCAGGAAGTGCACTAGGAGAGCACCGATTGTTTGATTGATTGTTTTAATTGTTTGTTTGATTGATTGATTGTTTGACTGACTGAAATATTTATTGTGTTTCTCAAATGTAAATAAATGGGACGCTTTGCGTTTCCAAAAAGTCATTTCTGTCCCGTCAATACCCCTCGAAGTAACCCTTACGGTAATTAGGCATTAAAACACCAGCGGTTTATAGTCGGGTGCGGCTTATATATGGATCAATCTGTATTTTCCCCCAAAATTTTGCTGGTGCGGCTTATATTCAGGTGCGCTTGTAGTCCGGAAATTACGGTATGCATTGTGGCTGTGGTTGGTCTGAAATGCATTTCTTTGTTAGAACAGGCTCCACGTAGACTGGTGGCAGTAGTATAAACCAGGCTTTAATGTGAGCTCTCATATCCAAGGTGTGATAGCGCTCATGTGGAAATACAGAGACGGTAGTTTGACTGTTTTGTTTTGTTTGACGCACCTAAATTAAGCTCAGCATTTTCTCTCTTGCACAGAAGGAGAAATTTTGGCAGACAGCATTGATCTGAGAAGTGAAGAATGGGGCCACGCAAAGGTCAAGATCTGCTTCAACATCAGACAAGTGGACCTTGAATATAATGGGAAAAACTGGTGCTTTGTCAGTTAACACAAACTCAATTAAAAACAAGGACTGAGAGACTTTTGAGACCCTCTCTACCGAATGTGCTGCAGTCCTGTTTTCTGTGCAGTGAGAAGAGTTTCATGACATTTGACTTCCCACATTACATTATGTACTTTTAGCTCTGAACAGTGGTTTATGCGATTCGTTTTCACCACAGTAGAGAAGACAGAAGAAGTGTCTGCAAGCATATGCATTCTTCAGACTGACAACGTTGTATATCAGTACACCGATTGTGTCAGTCTTTTAGTGAATTAAAATTCACTCTTTACTGAAATAGCAGGCTGCTTTGTCAACAAAGTGGTTTACTGTGTGCCGGGAACTCAAGACTTTCAGTCAGTTACAGAGCCTGAGGTTAAGCATTTTAAAGTGTTCTTGAGCGAGACACTCTCCATCAGTTGTAAGGCTGCTGTTGTGCTGCTGATCGTCTGCTGGCTGGCAATGTGAAACGACAGTGTCTGTGGGCATCGGTACAGATTTACAAGAGAAAATGAGGTGAACGGAGATTCTGGAGAGGCGTCCCTTTGGCACAACACATCATTTAAACTCTCCAAAAACACATCAACCACAGACATGCCTCCGGGCTTTAGTTAGCTTCTGTTTAACATCACCACAGAGGCTTGGCTGATGACATGCCATTTTCCATGTGATCTAACATGCTAGTTGCTGCAGCCTAGATCACAGCATCCCCTCAGGGTACGAAGCATATGGTGGTGAATTCCTCTCGATCTTCCATGAGCATTGTGATGGATCCTCCTGATTCTCCCAGCACCAACCTCCATCCATTAGGCAATCATCTTCTCTGAGTCTACCTCGGGGACCTACTTAGATGGCACCGAGTTCTTCTCTGCGATTGGCCTGGCAGGCTTCCTGTTGCCTCACTGTTGCCATGGTTTCGGCTGGGACTGCGCTGCAGTGTTTGCTAGCTCCATCTGTCTTGGGTGTCAGCTGGGTGGAAAATGCTGTGATTTCCACTCATTTTCTCACCGGGGGGTGGCATCCATCCTGCTGCCACTCCTCTGTCTCTGCGCTGGCACGCATCAACGCAATTCCTGAGTCAAGTTCAGACACACAGCTCAACAATAAAGAGGATTGTTGTTTGGGGTTGGACATGCTTCATCAATTTGAAGGCACAATAATGTTGGGGAAGGCTGAACAGATTTGCTTGACTCCAGCCAAAAGACCCAGGTGCAGGATTCAGGCACCAGGAGCGAGGGAAACATATAAATACAGTAGGGCTATTCTTAGTGCGTAGAGAAAGGAGGTCAGTTATATCAGCAAAATGATAAACTGGCTTACATTTCATAATTAAAATACCACTGCAAGCCAATGCATACTCCTGCACATTCCAGGCTCCTTTAGACAACACAGAAAGAAATTCCCAATCATTTTCACTGAATAGGAAAACTGGTAAATGTGAAGATGTAGTGTCTGAATAATAGACACTAGATCATAACAGAAAAGAGCACGGATAGAGCACAGTTTTGGTAACAAAGCGACTGAATTGACTTGTGTGCTCGCTGAGGTAATGCCAGAGCACAGCCATGCTTGAGGGCATCAGGCTTGTAGCGTTTCCACTCGAGATTATCAGCAGTAAAACTGTGGTCACCGGCGCTTAACCATCTCTCCTGGAACATGCCAGCATGGTTCCCAGTCTCTCCTCAGGGGGGCTGTTGATTTTGCAGAAAACTCGCCTCGCATAGGAATTCACATTTGGATATACCAAGAAAAATTAAGCTGTAGTCAGATCACTGACTTGAAAAAGGAACAGCGCATCACCAGCAGATAAAAGACAGCTACAGGCACGACCAACAACATAAATAAACATGAATCGCTCTGACACTCTTCATCGTGGAGAGGGGTGCTTGGAGATTTGACCTACAGTATCAAAGAAACGAGAATATCTTTGGGCTGAAGATGCTAGGGCGAATGTTTTCTTACAAGATAGTGAGTCACGGTGTCTGATATTCACGCGGACCCCTCCATGTGCGAGGCCCCGGGGTCATCTCAGGAAACCCTGTCTTGCCACAAATGTCACAGCTCATAGATATTGCATGGGCCTTGGTCTTTTGATGCTAATTAGATGTTACTGCACGCCAAGTGCCATGATACAGAGGAAGTGTAAGAGTAGACGGAAAGTGTGAGAAAGACGGCGGAGGGTGTGTAAAGAGAAATATAGAAAGAAAGGATTTGCAAGGTAGTGCTAGGGTCAGAGAGGATGCTGGATCTATTAGAAAATAACAATTTTACTTTTAATGTTTAAAAATGATGACTGAGGTGACAAGACACGCGCTATAAATAAACACAGTCATGTGTAATGACAGCTGTGCTGGTGTTGCTGGGGAACTTGAGTGATGTTGCACAACTGGTAGACTTCCTCACTGTTTAAATGGCAGGCCTAATAAGTGTACAGCAGAAACACGTGAGCAGAACGTTCTGCAGTAGCTGAGATTTAGGGAAGAACTATTCATAGGCCCATTGTGTGCACACACAATCATACCCATTGAGTTTCACATCTCTGACCCAAAGCCTGACAAAAACAGAACAGGAGGAGGGATAGAAGGAGAGGAGGGACGAGCAGCTTGACACACACACACACACAATTATACACAAAGCCCTAATCAATGACCTCTGTAGAAGTGAACATCTTTCTGTTTTTTTCTTCTTTTTTTTAGTTCAATATCTTGTTTTCAGGGAAAGCTGAATAATAATAGCTATCTGATGACGGAGGTCTGTGTCCAACAATTTCTGACCCACACGGTGGCTGGCCAGCTGCGCTAGGGTGAGAGAGTGCACTAGGCTTGACATTCTCTCCTTAGCATGCTGCAGTTGTTTCTTTTATGATGCACAAATGTCTTCTAAGAAAGAGAGAGAGGCGATCTATGAAATCATATTCCTCCTCTTTGTGATGGTTCGGCTTCGCACTTCGTGCATGCAAGCAGATTAGGTATAAATGCAGGTTATTTTCTAGTGTAACCTGAACATTAAAGTCCACAAACTGAAGTCAGTGTGAAAGGCACTGACAACTAAGCAGCTAACACCCCTCCCCGGCATATTACCGTTCACGGGCAGCATGCTATTACTCAGCTCAGAGCAGAAATGTGGCCACAAAGACAGACTGTGATGGGGGGCTTGACCTTGACGGGCAACACTGAGGCAGAACCACACCAGGCTGCCATCAGACGGCCACTCGGCTGAGAGACAGCTGTTGATCGCATCAGGAGGTCCACAATCGATGAGCCAGCAGAACAATGCTGAGCTGCAAAAAGGGTTCTTCGTAAGGGTGTGGGCTTGAGAGTGTGTTGTGCTTGTGTGTGTGTGTGCACTGGCTGGATTTGTCACATCTGAGTGCCAGTGCTGTTGTGTGGATCAGTGGTTGGCCCCGGGTTAGGGCTGTTCAGAATGTTATTTATTGGTGCGTGGAAAACAATCAGCTCACAAATGATTTGCTTTTCTTACTCTTCACAGAAGACTGTGCTGTGTGTCGGCGAGGCTGCACTTATTGCTGTGATTATATCCTTTTCAAAGACAGTGATGTGGACAAAGTCTGTGTTTTGTGAGTCACCTTGGTGTGATAATCCCATTTTCCAAAGTCACATGTAATCAGGAGAGGGCTTCATGCAGAGTGGCATTTGTGTGTGTCCCAGCCCAGTCAGGACACCCAGGCTTTGTTGGGACAAGTCACAGGTTCTGTCACCCCGAATAAGTCTGCTGTCCCCACCGAGGCTGAGAGAGCAGGCTGCCGGTCAGCTCGTATTAATTTCAGAGAGTTGCTGTGTCCGTAGTGGTGACTATAGCAGAGCCAAGGTGTCTCCTGGGAAGGCATGCTGTCACTCCTGCCACAGCACTGTCCACACAGTAGGCTTAACATTACTCTTCTTCCATCTTCTTTTTTTCAGCAGCACCTGGCACAGCTGCTGCTTATTTCAAACAGTAGAAGCATGTGAGAAGAGCTCGCCTGTCTTTGTAGGAGTGTGTGTAAGAGTGAAAAAAAAGCTGGATCGGTGGTAGTTGGCAGCTCCTGTGCGCACCCAGTTTGAGGTGGCAGATGTGTCACATTGTGGGGGCAGCTACCTGCTCGGTAGATGCGAACCGTCTCACAGCGGCTCCGTTTGTCACTCTCCTCTCTCTCTTTTCTCTCTTTGTTATTGCTCCTCACCGCGCCTTCTCTTCTCAGACCACTGGTCTACCAATTTGCCATCGTCGCAAACATCCCAATTAGCAGACGCACGCAGAAGAAACTTAACTGCTCACTCAAACTTAAAAAGCCAGAGCGTACAAACACTGCAGGGACCATTAGTTGTTTGAGTTCAGAAGAAGAGAGGTTGTTTTTACCGATGGACGGCAACTAACGAGACCCGGCAGCACCTGGATCTGAGCGCACTGCGTCACAGTTACAGCTTAATTACACAGAAACAATCCCTGTCATCTTCTTAATAGTGACAGATAATTTCCATCATCTTTCTCTCATTATTGGATATTACATACAAACACTAAGATATTACATCGCTACTTTTCTACACATTATATGCTTCAGTGAATTAATAGAATTTTCTTTCTGTCTCGCAACAGGATTTGATAAGACTCACAAATCCACTGGGGGTTCTTCAGATACAGGAACAATTTAAGAGCTTCTTTGACAATTACTTTGACATTATATTTATTTAAATTCACTTTTGAATCCTCAAGCCATATTCTCTTAAAACGAGTAAAAAGATGTGAAGTCAACTTGTTCTTAGTTTTCCCGTGCTATTCCTACAGTGTGCCTTCAACACTTACTGACTCTGGTCATGAGAAGTATTTTTTGACACCATAATCTTGTGTCATCGTAAAAAAAAGTAAAGAGAAATAGTTACATGGACCTCATGCTGAAATGATTTGATCAACACGTACGCAATGCAGCCCTGACCGCCGTCCACAAGCACTTTCACCACCATCCACACCTTCATTCATGGGGTCGGTAACGAGCCTTTGGTGACGGGGGATTCGGGTGAATAACCAGCAGAGACATCATGATCACTACAAGTTGCCATGCCAACCGCTCGATGAAGCGGTCCCATAGGACTGTGAGAGTTGGGATAAGTGCAGTGTATAATCCGACATTTCTTTGTAACTGTGGGAGGTAGAGCAGAACACAGCATTAATCAACTGAAAACGCGAGTGAGTGTGGGCGGGTCATCGATAACACAACCTGGATCCACTCAGACCACACTGCACAGACCCTGACTCCAAACTTGCAAGATGGCGCCGCCCATATCCATATAAAGTAGCATCAGTTTGTCCAGTGCAACGAAGAAGGGACGCTTTGTTCATGTTTATGTGCAGTCTATGATAACCACCTGGAGAAATCTGGAGCTCAACACCACGAGCCTCAAATTGTTTGGATTATCATGACCTGAATGAATCCACACACACGCTTAAATAATAATCTAACCAAAACTGCAGACGTTTTTATTGTAAAGAAGCGAGATCTATCCACTCATCTAGTATGAGGACGTCCACCTCATCCACCTCACCCAGCCAAAAGCAATGTGCACATGTTGATGCACAGGTAACAGTAATTTAAGTTGATAATGAATAAAATAACAGTGTGAAAGGGGTCCTCCTCCTTTCTCTTCTATGTTGTATTTTTATACTTGGAGAGCACATACATGTAAAAGAGTATTTTTATTCTGTGGCACTGCTACTTCTACTTGAGAAAGCGGTGTGAATATATCTTCCAGCACTGCTGCCAGCTCACCGAATTTCGTGTCACACCTGAGAAAGCTACTGAAGAAGTAAGGGGTGGGGGTCAAAAGTTTGGGAATTGGAGAAACATGAGCGCAAGCTTCTTTTCTCCCCCGCTGCAACACCTTGAGCGAATGCCAGACTGCGTGTCCGTTCTCCAAAGGCTGAATGTGAGGATATGGACGGTGCCAAAACACTGTTTGGCACAAAAAGAAAGCACTTCCCAGCTCCACTATACTGGCACTCTGCCCAGTCACTGCTAGCCCTTTCCAGTTTAAGCCAGCTCCTCCACTTTGAAGCTGCGAGGACATTTTCTCCCCATGAATGTCTGACAGGCAAATCAAGACATGTTCCCCCCACCGAGTTACAACGCAGGTTAACTTGATCAATGCAATCACAGAGCTGCCGATGAAATCATGCTAAGATGAGGTTCATTAAGGCCCAAATTAGCATTCAACTTCAAAGGGGAGAACCATGATTGGCTCTGATTGATACCATTATGGGCACAGTGATTGTGAAGCCACAGCTTTTAGATAGTTGACTGCAAAAGAAAAGAAGGAAAAAAAGCTTTTTCTCAGGAAGAGAAAGGAAGCCTTGGCCTGATGTGGGAACAGGGAACTGAGTGGAGGTCACCATGTGTTCAATTCTTGGCTGTAATGAAATGTCGTGCTAGCGAGAATTGGCCCAATCTCAGCCACCAAAAACTGTTTGGATGATAGAGGAGGAATTGGCGGCAAATGAGCTCAAGGGAGGCAGAAACAGAGGAGGAATTGGCCACGGAGAACTGACATGCTCCGGATTCACTTTGAGGCAATGTGGAGGAAGCAGGTGAAGTCAGGCGGAATAGCGAGGACGTTTACTCTTCTCTCTTGGGATGGATTACCATACAGGTAAAAGAAATGATCATGTCTGTGATGGTGCTAGTACATTTAACTTCTAATTTTGAGCATGACTGTACATCCGTTATGCATCTGCTCATCCAGGCCAGTAGTTTCCAACTTGAGGGTTCAGGAAACCACAGGGGGCTCCAAGAGAACGATGCTCACTTTTCTATTATGTTAGTTTCGTTGTCACAAAATCTATTCTGAAAAGCTGTGACACAGTGCAAAATCAAAACAATAACAGTGCAAATTTTGTTTTACTGCTTTGTGAAATATAGATATTGACTTGATTCCAGCGCTCTGTTTTTATTTACTTTACACACAGACTCCCAGCATCTTTTGGAAACAGGATTGTAACAAAATCATTATGTGACTGGGAAAGATTGATATTATCCCACACCCTATTTATTCCACAAGCACTGATCAGTTGAAATGAATCGGTTTAACAAGATAAACAGTGTACATGACTTAGATAGAAGATAAATGGTAGTTTCTTTAAAATAATGGGTACATTAAAGTCCTGCTCCACTCAAAAACATATCTGACTCCCTCACTTTGACTTTTAAAATGTTACATGCGCAATGTGCAGAGTTTTTCCATTTACAACCCACTTTTATAACCAATCCATTCAGAATACGAGTATGAAATTATTCAGGCAAAACCAGGCTGATGAAATACACAAACTAAACTCAACCTTATTTTGCATTTTTCCTTGATTTCACCATTGCTATTTCCCAAACACATTTTGCTATATTTTCAACACTGGATGACACAGCTGAATGAAACATTCCTGCACAAAGATCAACCCAACCCACCCACTGTGACATGTAATTGACATCTTAATGTATAGGAGTCCCTTTTTATCATTTTAACAGACTGTAAGACAAATAGAACTATTCAAGGATTTCAAACTGTAGATTTGGGTCCTTGCAACCTTAATCACAGTTGCACATGAACTAAGATTTGTTTACATACTTAAGTGTCCTCTTAAGCAAAGTTCCAACTAGAATACTTAAAGTTGAAGCTACTGTGTGGGACTTTTAATATTAATGGATTACCTTTACATTCATAGCACTGGAAAAGAAGATTATTAATTAAGCCAATCAGGATCAGATAAATCCCTCTTTTTTTTTTTTTTTTCCTGTGGTGACACTCCTTTCTGGCACACAAGTAGCAACGTGTTTCATTTCAACTGGTAATAGCTGTTTGCCAGAGATGAAGAGAGGAGTGTGATGTAGCCTATTATGTGAATTCACCACCTCATGAAAAATAAACCAGAAAGTGTCCGACTACAGTTTGCTATGCTCCGAATAAAAAAGAAAGGGTTCAAATGGATTACTGTCTAAACAGAAGAAACTGACAGTGAGGACGAAAACAGATTACAGTTGGTGTGGCTTTTCTCACTGGAGCGTGTTGAAAAAAGAGGCTGAGGGACTGAACGCAGTAGGCATATGTCAGAAGCATGCAGCAGTGTTCTTACTCTCACTGTCAAGAAAGGAAGATAAAAGTTCCTCAGTGTAGTTTTAAGGTTAGTGATTTGAGCCTTGCTTTAAAAAAAAGAGAGAAAAGGAACAGTGGTATGGAACTCAGATGCTCTGCCTCCAATCACCCCAAGTTCCTGCCTACATTGTTTGTACAACATCTCTGGTGCATTTGTAAAGATCAGTCTAGGTCAGTTTTGCCTTGCATAACAGACATGCAGATACCCTTAAAAAAAGAAGAAACTAGCTAGCTTTTATATATTTGAAGGATAACAACCAAATTATGCCATCAAAGGCCTCCAAGAATCTGATCTTGAATGAGGAAACAGAGAGGAAGCGGATGCATTCTGGTCTGTGATCTTTGAAGCCTTTTGAAATGTCACAATGCTGGGCGAAAGAACGGACAGTGAAGTGGCCGCTGGCACTGAGCTGTCCCCAAGCATTATGGGTAGACACATTTAATGGCTGCCATATTCTTTTATGCATCGTGAAGACATCAAAACAAATATGCCTCGTCTCTCGCCTTCCAGTTCCCTTCATCTTGTATAATGCTCTGCCTTCAGGGTTGCCATGGATACAGGTAGACCATAGGCTACACGGAATGAATAAAACAAGGACGAGGGATTAGCACTTTACAACACTTTGATTGTCAGGCAATGTACATTTCTATAACACTTTTGGGAATGGCTGTTGTCATAACCGGAGGTAGAAACTTGGCTGCAGGATTGAGGAAAAAGTCACAATGGCTGCACCTGCAATTATTTTTTCTAACAGCTGCACAAACAAATTGTCCAAACAGAATACATTAATTATTGTATTGTACATCTCAAGGCAAAAGATGTAGCGGAATGATCCAAGCTATTTACTGAGTGAAAATGTCAGTGCTGAAGACTTTAGAGGCTGGTCCAGACACTACCATGTCAAACACTTCTCCCTGCTTAGTAATCTTATCATTTTCATCTTAATGGGAACATCTGACTGACACCTGCCACCTCAAGTTGCAGGCTCATGTCAAGAATCCGCACAGTATTCGCTACAAGAGTGTGTGTTCAGGTCTGTAAGAGGCAGAGAAAGAAGGGAAATGACTGATGGAAAAACAGAGGCCAAAGAAATCTTAGGCACTTGAATATTTTATACATCATTCAACATACAGGAGTCGTCTGATTGGTCCCAAAACCAATCTCCGACATGACTGTGATTCCAATCTAACTGCCAGAGTCATAAAGACCCATGTTCAGTGACAAGAAGAACAAAGAGTCCTGCAACAGATGGCATGGCGCCCAGAGTTCTGATCTCAACATCAGCGTCAGTCAGGCAGGGATTTCATGAAGAGGCAGAAACAGTTGAGACAGCTGAAATCCACAGAAGAACTGTGGAAACTTCTTCAAGATACTAAGAAAACTCTACCTGTCGAAAACTTTAAAAAACACCTTGAAAATCTAAGTGCAAGTGTACCCAGGAGAAGTGATGGTGTTTTAAAGGCAAAGGGTGGAAAGAAGGAGAGATTTATTTTCTGCTTCAGCCACTGGGTATAGTCTGCAAGAAAAACACGCTTAAATGGATGAATCTGATGATTAAAGTTCGGTTCAGAAGATCAGTATAAGTGATGACTCATTTGCTAATTGTCTCTGTTCTAAGTTTACTTTATCCTCATTTTGCCTCCACCATCAGTTAATCTGCAGCTTATTTTCTTGAAATAGGTTGAAGGTGCAGCCCATTACGCAGGCTTCCTTAAAAGATGCCTGTAATGATGTCTGTAGCCTGCAAGCCTTTGAGCTGCCAGCTTTTTCACATGCAGATTTCCAGCCCCTATGGGGCTTATCTGGTTGAAACAAAACTGAAAATTAAAGACACATTTTATCAGTCACATATCAAGTCATAATGTCCAAGCCTCTAAAATGGTAAATTTGCATTGTTTAGAAGAAATGTAAGTCTTTCAATGAACTGTGTAATAAGTCAAGGCACATTTATGTTGCTCCTCCTGAGCACTGTTGCCGCTAGAACTGATGGCGATAACTTTAATCTCGATTCTTTTTATTACCTGTTTCGATTCTTGTGTTAGATATTCCACTGATGGAATAAAGTATACTCAAGGTGCTCTCCTCTTGTAAAGAGTACCACCAGTGCAGCATTTAAAATTCACTTTGCTTTCTTTCTAAATAAGTTTGTTTGTAAAGCAGAAGCACTTTCTGAAGCTATGGTCACTGTCTGCAAACTGCTTGGTGCGAAGAATATATATGTAGTATATTTCGGGGGTTCTGCTACCAGATCAGACTTAAATTTTGAAAAGAAGTAAAGAAAACAAATATGAAACCTTTTTTTTCTGGACTGGGTGGAAAAGCTCTTGAATTGTTTCGCGGAGTAACTACATATGCATGAAGGCAAGAGAAGGCTCATGTGTCCGAGCATATTTCTACTTAATGATGGCGTGTAACAGCAGACAGATGCAATAAAAAACAGATTGGAAATCCAGACACAACCATAATAATTCCTTCTCTCTTCCTCCATCTCGAGTCTTTTTATGAGTGGGATTGTGTAAATCCTTTCTGTCTTTCCTCCAGTGTGTATGTAGTTTATATATGGGCATGTCATCGTGATCAAATCTGGGCCCTCACACATTGAGGCTTCATGCGTTTGTACCATATTTGTTCCCACTAAATGTGACACGTACCACCTGGCTACTGTCACCCACTGATAAAATACCTTCCTCCGAAGATGGCAGTTGTCCTACTTTCCAGAAAAGAGTTAATACCTGATCTACACACCCGTCCACGTGGGAACAGGCCCAGAACTGTGGGCTTAAGCCTGCATGCATATTAACCAATATATCAAACTCTTTTCCACCCCCGACTGTCAGAATGCACTATAATCCTATTTCTAACAGAGTCAGAGTAATGGGTTCACTACACCCGAGCCACCAGAGAGTGTGAATACAACATCCTTTTTGTAAAGTCAGCATTCATTTTCACCTGTACATTACAGCGGACAGAAGGAAGCAGAATATAGGCTGATATGAATGTCATGCAAGCCCAGCAGCGCTTTTTCTAGAATAGGTAGAAGGAGGTTTCAAATACCGGCTTGTCTGAGCGGGGAAATGAAGTAAGGCCCACCTTTAGCTGAAAAGGCTCCTGTGGAAATGTTCATGTGCGTGGTTTATAATTATCAGATAGAAAATGTAGGTTATACTGGGAGGCTCTAGATCAAACTAATGATACACATGGGAATATTAGGCAGATAACAAATAAACCAGACTCAGCAAAGGGAAGCAAGGAAAGGACAAATGAGGGCTGTAGCAAAATCTAACAAGCCATTTTCAAATGAGAACCTACTAAACACAGGAAAACTACAAAGGCTGAGGAGCATGATCAACGTTTGTATTAGCACTTTATGATGATATGCAAAGAGCAGGACTTACAGTGGAATATGGACGCCAAATGGAGGGGCATAGTATTATTTGCACAGGTCTGAATCTAATTATGGATCTGAATGGCTCACAATATTTGACTAGAATCTAGATTGTGCTTGAAATCTGTTGATTTTGAGGTTTGAGCTTGTGGTTCTTTTTCTGTGTGTGTTTGCGTGTGTGTGTTTTAAACACCTTAAATTAAGGTCACAGCTGTGTTTTATCACTGACTAATCTTCAACTGATTAACCATCAAGTCAGCTTTTTTCATTATACTTGGTTGTTTCAGTCATTTTCAAGAAAATGTGATATTTGCTGGTTTCAGCTTCTCATATTTGTGGATGTACTACCTTTATCCGTTTTTTAAAATAGTAAACCTATTATCGGCAGGCTTCATTGTTCAGTGTTGGTTGGACATGAAAAATGGATGATGTTTCCTTGTAATCATCCAACAATGTAGAAAAAAAAGAAAGAAAAGAAAAAAATTGTTATGATTTGATAAATGTTAGAAAAAAAATAAACCTGTAACTATTCAATGAAATCTATAAAACTATAAAATCTGTAAATCCTTCATTAAAAAATAACAAAGGCACAAACTAAGCCTTCAGAAAGTTCAATTAACACCTCTCTGACATATTAAGCAAAATGCAGGCGCTTATGTAATCCACACCTGTATGTGCTGCTTGTGCAACACAATGAGATACAGCTTCTGTGTGTGTGTGCACCTGTAAACACAGAGCTGCAAATTGCTTAAAAAAACGTTGAACTGTACACTACAAGCTTTCCCTGGATTTAGAAAGCACAGTGTGACCACACAGAGATTGTATTTCCTGCATGACTAGGCAGGCAGACTGCGAGCTCAGACCTCGGGTTGTGACTGATAGGCGAATTTCTTTCAAAACCCGGGCGCCGACTGTTGCAAGTCACAGTTGTAAAACACTCAGGATTGATTTTTTGAGCTTGTGTTTTCCTAGGGAGACCTTTTTTGTTTCCTTCAAAGCACGATCTGTGCTTGCTATAACTAAATGTGTTTTCTGACTTCAATCAGGCCATCCAGAGAGATGATACACTCTGCTGCAAACAGTTACACAGGATGGTCCTGACACAAGCTGCATGTCAGCAGCAGCAGTAGCTGCAGCAGTGAGCTGTCAGTCAACTAATGGCCATACTCAGCTGTGCTGCTCACAAAAACACCAACTGCAGCATGGGATTGTGAGTATCAAAAGCATCCCATGCAGAGAATCCAATCAAGTGGATGAATTCACAATAGGAATCATAACTGTAACTGCCAAGAGGCTGAGAGCAATCTGTCTGGAGAAACCGCCGTAGAAAAGTCTATGCTTTAATCTTACGCCTTCATCGAGACGGCCTGCAGCATTGTAACAGATAACTCATGGAAGAAATACCAGTGAGATTTGTATTAGCAGATAACAAGAGTTGGAAAGGAACAAGATTAAGTGTACTGAAGCATTCTTTGATAAAAAAAAAAAAAAGTTTCTATTTGAATTGCTCTGCTCGTTCATCCATGAGGGACCTTAGATTATGTCATAGATACCACAACTGAAACAATCATTGAAGTGGAGCAAAAATCTGAAAGAGGCCACAACTTTGTCCTGGGCAGCATATCATTGTGTTCTGATTGGTGTGGAACCATGTATGGTGGTCAATTAGACACAGTCCAAACACTGGAATGTACAGTCTTGCACTTGCCAAAGGCCTGCTGTGAATACAGACTCTCTCACGGGTCCAAGGGGACCTTCTGTTTGCGTCTCCTCTTTCTTCAGGCGCACAGTGAAGCATAACTACCCTCAGGTGGAGTTTGTGAGCTGACTCCTGTATCCCATGGCAATCTGACTTTGTGTGTAGCTAAGAGTAGCACCATTCCATGTGCATACAAAGGGAGGGGAAAAGACAGAAGCCATGCATTCAACTGGCAGGGACATGGAGTATTGCCACATCCAAGATAAAGAAGATAAAGCTGGGGTGAGGAATTCAGAGGGAGGAGTAAATTAGATCACAACAGGAAGAAAAGGGAAAAATGAAGAGGTGAAAATGGAGTCAGCGCAAAGCCTAACTTAATGCCTTCAGTCATGGCCGCAACTCTGATAGAAATTCAATATCGTTTTTTTTTTATCTTAGGCAGTATATCATCATTGCACCTCTCAGGAACCGGTGTCTGGACACGTCCTTTTGACTGACGGCTGAAGGACGTCTCAGCCGCAGCAAGATCCGGCTCCATTACCCACACAGCAAGCAAAACGACACGCACTGCAGCCATAATGATACATTTAAGTCAGGAAGGAGCTATTTGTTGGTGAGGAGGATCGAGGATCAGCACGCTCGACCCTGACGCCCATTCATCCTCCCCAATCATCCCCTCCGAGGGGAGTGCTTCCAAATCTCTGCACGCAGTTCAAAGAGGTCCAGTCCATTAGCTAATTGTGTTACGCTAAATATGAAGAAACAGATCAATTGCCACCTCCATCTGGGATAAAGATAAAGTATGCGTGCATGTGCATTAGCCTACATGTGTCTGCGTATGTGTTAATGTGAGCAGCTTGGCTGAAGGTTTGCTGCTCCACAGACAAACCAACAGGCGCCAGTGGTGAAGACGTTAAGCCAATAATTTACCTGAGCTGTTACACAGACGTGAAGCTTCCTCCAGGGAAGAAGCGAGGATGATAAATAATTGAATTTCCAAAGGCGGTGTATGGTGAGATTTTATTCATTATTTATCATATAATTGATTACTGCATGTAGGCTTTCTAACCCGCCCCACAATTAATGCGCTGCCTTTTATGCGTTTAATTAATGGCCGCCGCGGCTTCATGAAAAACACACACTCAATTACATCTGGAATTGAAAAGCCAAGGCAGCTTGCGGTACACTGCAACGCTGGAGATGCCAAAGAGACATAAATAAGGAAAAATGAAATTCCGTTAGATGGACTTAGTCTTCTAGGGCAAATTGGACTATTTTTCATACTGCTGCCTCTGTGGCAGCATTGTAGCGTTTCCTCCAGACTCATCTCAGCTGTCAGCAATCTTAGCTGTTCTACTATGGCTGGTTTGTTTTGAGCCTGCGACCATCCTGTCCCCTGTTCAGACTCCTTCTCGTGACATTGTGTTGCTGTTTCTAGAGCGTGGGACATTATATTCAATGTGCTGCTGCACCTTTCATATTTGGCAAAGGCGCATTGTTTTGCACACTAAAATACACACACATACACAAATAAAGACGTACAAATGCACACTGGCACACACGTTTATCTTCCGAGCTCATCTTTAGAAAGGCCGCCACCCAAACCAATTCCATGGGGTCTTGTTTTGAATAAAAAGCATTTATGGCCAACACTGTCTGAATTCAAAACACCTTCCAGACAGTAGGGGCCACAGCGTGAGTTGGAGGGCTTGAAAAACAAACGCTATCAATTTGAATTCCAATGTACCCCCCCACCCTTCCTTTCAATCTCAACAAAACAATAAGCAAGACCCCAGGCAAAACTCAGTATGGCTCTGGGTTCTTTTTTATCCCAACTTTTGATTTGATATTATAGCTGCATCTGTACATGTAGACAACGAACTCAGAATAATAAAAGGACGTATGAGAATAATGAAACAAAAGAAACGCTGGGCAGTCTTCAGCACTGTCAGACGCCATACTCCTCAACTCAAGTTTTTTGGAAGACTTTAGTTATTAATGCTTTTTTTTCCTGGATTTATTTTACTGCGTGGCTGGACAACTATACAGGTTCAGTATGCATCACAGTGACAAATCAGCCACCAGTCCCACCACGCACAGATCTCTGTTTCCAGGAAGCCATTGATTTCTGCCAAAGCCACCAGGATCGATAGTTTCTCTGTTAAAAGCCAGCTTGTTGACCTCTTAAATAATGCTGCACGATGTATTGAGCCCATAATGAGGCCTCCGTTACTAAATCAGATTCTTTTGTCTTTTAGGAATAAAAAACATTCAGAAGTTACGCTTGCACAAAGCTGGCCTTGGACAATACTAGTTTGCCCGATTTTGATATTCATGCATTCATTTGTTTTCTGTAACTGCTTGGCCCAGAACCTTCTTGCTGTGAGGCACCAGTGCTAACCACCACCCCACTGTGCCACCTGAAATCAGATATTCCTGTTTATGATTCCAAACTTGCACACACACTACAAGATTTGAAAATAATAGCACAAAGTACACTATGAGATGCTATTTAGATTAATGTGCATGTAACAGTGTGCATGTAACACTCGGATGCACCACCACATGTGATCTCCTACGCTCCAGTCCAGTAGGTGGCCATACTGCACCAGAAAGTTGCTTTACCTACAGCCAATCAAGGCAAACATGCTGTTTTCTTTGTAACCCTTGTCAGTGTGAAAACAACTATGCAACAGCTAAACAAGTGTGTTAGAGAAACCAGTTGGAATGACTCAGCATGGGGTGTCTGTTCTTCAAAGAGATCCGGAGATGAGATTTTATGCTTGCTAACATTAGCCTGGGGGGCTAGAATGTTTACCACTGCTTGACAACACCACCAGCTGCTCTGTGTCCTTGCAGACTCATTTCCATCATTTGTTATTAGTAAAGTAGTTATGCAATCATCCAGACTTTAAATCTTAGATTAATGGGGCCCGGATCGGTCTGGGAGCAGTTCAGTTCGTTTAACAGCTGATCTGGAAACCGTAACATTACCAATAATCCAGACGATTGTTGAGAGGGGTCAATTCTGGGATAAATAATCCCAAAACTCCTGTAGTCTGAGCCAAGCATTTAGGTGAAAGAACAAACATGTCCAAGCAAAAAACATTTTTCTAAATGGTAATGTTACGCTTCTTTCTGTCATCAATCAAAAGTTATTTTTGAATACTTGGAAATTTTGTTTAAATGTTTTCAGTTCGTCCTCAGAGGGCACACATAGGCCTTTTTCCCCCTCTTTAATTGCTGATGGACAGAGAGGAGCACTAAAGCCTGTAAGTATGGCCCCAAGGCTGTGAGCTATGCAAAGATTGAATGAAAAGGCCTGGATGCCACAAGGCTGACATCATTAAGAACAGCCTAATGATCCTCTGGATTTGATTTGTTTGCCCTGTGTCACATCCTCCGACTTGTAAGTCTTCAGAAAAAAACAAAGTAAGCTTGCAAAAAAAAAAGAAAAAGAAGCGCAGAAATTTCATCAATCTCTCATCAGGGCTTCTACTGCGGTTTGGGCTCATTTGGGCCTGTGCCAGTGCTCTCCCAGGCTGAGTCCAATTACTCCAGCAAGAATGTTACGTATCGCTACAAAAGACTAATTGAACATCCTATACAGGCAGAAAACGAACAGACCGGCTGAGAAAAAGTGCGGACACATCAAGGGCGACAACACAGAAAAGAAGGGACCTTGTGTTTTTCCTGCAGCCATTAGAACACTATTTGCCTCCTTAATCATGTTATAATTCAAGCACAGAAATGTATCCTTAGAAATTCAGCTTGGCTGCGGGCCTGGAAAACAAGCTGGTCGCTTATTGTTGAGTGACAGATTCATTCAGTGAGTGAGTTATTATTAGCTGACTGTACACGACCCAAACAAATATTAAATAAGCTGCACGCTCTGATGCATATAACATTTCAACAAGCTATAATGCAAAATGCGTGAGCTGCTGGTTATGAGATGTTGTTCTTACCTAGTGCCTCTTAATTCCATAATAAAACTGAAAGGTGTAAGAGTGGAGCTGAGCACAGTTATTTTAACTCTGCACAAATGGGATTAGGTGTTTGTACACAGAAAAGAAAAGGGGTTTGGATAGGGAGCTTTCCTTTCACCGCTAAGCCTGCGGCGGGGAATACGGAGCGCGGCAGGTTACTGTGCGATTACGATGATCCACTTTGATCTGAGGAAATGAAATTTCTTCCGAAACCACTTTTCAGCTCTTCAGCAGAAGGAGACAAACAGATAAAATGCACAAGCAGTTGCACGGCACATGCATCAACATGATACAAGCATGGCTCATTTACATCTACTGTACTAATATATTCTCCAGACTTCAGTGTAATGCAAGAATAACGAACTACCAGGCTCTGTGTTAAAGGACTACAGACAGTTACATAATTAGATAATGAGCACTGAACATCAGTATATATGATGACAAATTTAACTGTACTTGCAAAGAACCTGTCTTAGTTCAAGTCCTACAATACAGCATTTGAAGGAAAATTAGGATATTTCAATTTGGCCATGACACAACAATTTATTCACACATTGAACACACTGCATCCAGCTCTGAATGACTCTGAGTAGCAGTATAAATGATTGTTGGCAGCTCTTTCAGGCAGTCATTTGGCACAGTAGTACTTTGAGCTAAATGCATGAGCACAATAGCAATGCTAACATGTTTAATAGTAGCAGGTATTTACCTCTCTATGTTCACCATCTTAGTGTAACATGCTAACATGCTAAGATTGACTAATTAGCACTTAGCACAGAGGTACAGTGCTAAGTCCTTAGTGTCTACATATGATACAGACATAACAGTCTTAGCCCAGTTTCTTTTCTCTAATCTCAATATTTTGAAATAACAGTGCAACACACACTTCCGGTTATCATTCAGATTAGCATTCAAGATCAGGGAGCATTGAATGCACCAGCTCATGTGAGTTTTTATGTAGCGATTTTCTACCTAGTGGTACTCGAAGCACTTCACAGTCACAGTGACACATCTACCCATTCACTCACTTGAGCACACGGCACTGAGAGGAACTGGGGATTCAGTGTCTTGCTCAAGAACACTTCAGCATGTGGCATGTTCTAGGGATCGAACCGCTAACTCTCAGGTTTCAGCGAAAATCCTCTCTACCAACAGGGCCGCAACTGCTCAACAACGAGCTATTAACCGCTCCATGTACTTGTGGACTATCTTCTTTTCTCATCGGTTATTGTAGAAGTACTGACGTACATCATCCAGATTTTAAATCCTAAATGTCAAACATGTTTGATATCAGATGAGGCGAGTGACCTTGATGAGTCTGCTAGCAGGCTGGGACATTTAAGGGAAGGCCTGTAAACCCCTAAACCGATGATCTGGGGCGAGTCTTGGTACTGAGAAAGGTACAGACCGGAATAATTGGGGAATAAATCGGACGCAAACTCTGGGAGTCTGAGCCTCGCATTTGTCAGCTGATGGTGGACTTACAGTAAGGAATGAGAAAAACATGGATCTCTGTGGAAATTCAGGACAGTCCTTCCTGTTTTTGAGATATTTTAGCCTGGACAAAAGTGGTTTTATTGTCTTTCCCCTTTCCCTGAAATCACAATACATGCACATAAATAATCACAGTCACCACCCCTCGATCTCTGTTTCAAATGCATTTATGGCCACCTGGCATCAAATATCTGGTAGCACAAACCGCATAGCTTCACTTATCCCACACATTCTCTTTCATCACACTAGACTTCTACAAAATCACTATGCAGATATACTCAACATGCTCTGCACAATATATCAGCTCCATCTACATCCCCCCACCTACACTGGCTAACCATATATCTCCCATTTCAGCTACACTTCATTTTCTCATTTTTTTCGTTGCTTCTCAGCTCATCTTATGTAAGAGTCAGTCAGTGTGATGGGGGATGGGGTGTCAGAAAAGGCAATGTACCCTTCAACTGGCAGGAGACTATATCCATGTTTCTCCCTAAAGGATGGCTGAAAAGTGATCCTCTCCATGCACATTCGGATGAATATCAGCTCTGTCTGGACCTCTGAGGCTCAGATTTATTCGAGTGGCTCCCCATACACAGTAACTGACTGTACTGTGGAGAAAAAAAAATAAAAAATCATCTGGCATGGCATAAAATTTAGCTCTGGTACAACCTAAGCCGTTACACAGGGATGCACGGCCACAGCAGGGAGGTGATGGGAGAGAAATGAAAATAGCAGACAAACACAAAGGGCCATGATTGGCTGCTTAAGCTCAAACACAGTGAAGGTCTTCTACAATCAGACTTGAGCAGCATGACAGCTGAACTTGATTTGTGGGTGACGAATTCAGAGAAAAAGTGCAGCTTTGATCATTCTGAACAGCCGAATCACGTCAGAATTGAAATGCTGTCGAGGATCTGCTGCAGGAATCAGACAAAATAAAGGCAAAGAACCAGGTGAAATACCCTCAAAGCAAACAATGAACAACTTTTCCATTTGGACAAGCTACAGATCTGAAAGAAACAATGGGCAAAATAACAGAAACAGAACTGCTCCAAGCAGATAAAAACTGCACCAAAGTGCTTGTACAAAAAATACATTCAGATAGCATTATGTTGGACAGCCAGTTCAAAGCTCACAGTCTCAGCAGTATGGTGCAGGTGCATTTGGCCTGGCAACTGACATTTGGGTAATACTGTGGCCAGAAGCAAACAGTACAACTGCAGCATGCTTAGAAATGAGGTCAAATTAGGAAGAAACATTACCAGGAGGTGTTGTGGGGCCTGGCGTCAGTGACTGGGCAAACTACCGGTTTCCTGTTCTTTTAAAAGCAGAGGGCTTTGTATCACAGCTCTCTCTCTACTCTCTGGGTAGAACAAAATCACCACAGAGCATCATAAATTACACTAGTTTAAAGGACATGTTTGATGTGGTTCCAGTATCTAGTGAAATGTATTAATGTAAGGAATGTTCATCCATAGAAGAAGCAAGCCTGCTGGCCAGAACTTATGGACTGTGCAAAATTTGATTCATCACTGTTGATATAATGGGAAACGTAATTACACCCTAGATTGTGTTCAGAGGAGATGTTTTCACAATTAAAGGCAATACTATACCTCGTACCGCCCACAGGTTATAGGGGGGAGATCAATATGCACCGGAGACAACAAAATGACTTCAGGACATTGGTTAAATGTTAAATGAAGTTAGACATCTTGTGATTCTTGTCACTGCCACCATCTTTCTTGAACCACAACCATGTTAAGCCTTGCCCAGATACAGTATAAACCTGCTTATGATAACTCTTATGTTCAATCATTATACCAACTAGGTCACCTGTAATGGACCTACTACTGACACTTTGGTGCCCCTGTGCTCTTGTTTACTTTATGAGCAGTCCGTATACCCATTAAGCATTTCTACAGTTAACATTTTGAGTGTCAACTCTATCAGTCCTTTTTTTGTTCATTATGATTCTCTTATGTAACATCATGGTTAGGCTCCACATGTATGCTTCAGTCAGATGTATGTGTGTGTGTATTTATGAGGGATACATGTATCATCTGCTGCCCTCTCCTCCTCCTCTCCTCACTACCCGGGAAGCCTCATGCAGATGGGTCCCTCCATATGAGCTGGGTTCTGCTCAAGGTTTCTTCCCGTTAAAAGGGAGTAATTCTTGCCACCGTCGCCTGCATGCTTGCTCTGGGGTTTTCAGGCTCTGGGTCTGTGAAGCATCTTGAGACAGTTTGTATTGTTGTTGACACTACATAAATAAAATTGAGAAATTGAACTTGAATTGAATAATGCAATTCACTTGTCACCCATTGCTTTGTTGGATGCTTGTGGACATTGCAGGCTCTGGTTGCCTAGGTAACCTTCTTGCAAATGTCACTAGTATTGCTAGTGTATGCCTTGATGGAGCTAACTTTTGTAGCTGGCATTGCTCTCTATTTAAAAAGAAAGCATCGCCATCGATACGGCGGTTCCATCTGGGTTCATCCGACGCCGTCAGCATGGTGAAGTTCAGCATGGAGGGTGTTACCCTGCAGCATTGTTTCCCATTAATTGCTTAGACTATGGCAGCCTGTCATTGTGTCGGAATCAGTCGGATATAGTTTGACTCGCAAAGGGCAGGCTGCTATCCTACATGATGTTGTGGCGGAGTTGTGGTGAAAGTCAAACTTATCCTTTTTATTGTGTCTGAGGGGGATGAGTTGAGATCAGTGGTTACCACATCAAGTGTCTTATTATATTTTCATCATATTATCATCATATGCATTCAGACTGTGTTCTGACAGATAACAAAACAGCTTGTAATGAAAACTGGGGAGGACTGCTTTCAATCCAATCAGAAAACAGACCAGGATTTGATAATGAACTAGACTGATAAGCACATAGACATTGACATTGTTATTGATGAAATCTAATCAATTCCCATTACATTTTACTGTTCAACATCAACATTCTGTGTCTCGTCTGGCACACTAATGAACAGTTTGTATAGCAAAACACTTCGTATTCAGAGAAGCAAACTATCAGTCCTGCATATGTGTTTGCGTACTATGATTCACAGCATGACAACATGTGCACGTAATGGGGGACTTATCTCTGAGTCAAATTGGCCAACAGCGAACACTCTGCGAGCTCTCCAGTAACACGTGTTTGTTTAATCTACGAAAGATAGAGCACGAACATGCCTTAGCAGGTGGGCAGCAAAAGCACAAATCCCAGTAATCCTCGACACCAACAGATCACTGATACCTCTGCTGTGCCGCTCCTCCCACTTCAGTGTAGTCAAGTTTGAAATTTCAAACAGGCATGGGCAAGAAATGACTTGGGCGAGCCTGAAGAAAATGCATCTTCACTGATAAACAAGCCCCGTCGTGCACTAAAATGAAATTAAAGCCCACAGGGTTGAATACATATTCAAAACTTCAATATATCTGTTTCATATAAGGCCACAACATCAAGACTTTATCGTAATATAAACATATCAATTATAGAAAAAAGAAATCATTTAAATGCAGCCGTATCACTGCAGAGAATATCTGGGGAGTTAGAAAATTTCTGGAGGTGTTGTAAGAATGAGAAAAAGAGAGAGATACCAGTGAGAGAGTACACTTTCATATTCTTTCTGCATATAAGGTGATGATTGAGTTTAAAGACACTGGTCCACATTATGTATGTTATGAATATCAATTCTGTCTGCATGAGCTTCTCGAGCAGGCGAGCAGAGGTCATATCATTCGGTCCGAGAGCCAATTTTGATCCTCTGTTAATGTATGTGGCAGACACCAGAGGACAACTGAGTACCCGCAGATGCTTAATGATGTGACTTAATAATGTTGAGGCAGAAAGTGACTAACATAAACACAGAAAAGAAATGAGGAAACCGTCATCTCGGACAGAACTGCACAGTTTATTCCTCAGCGCGGCGTGTGTGATGGTTATATTGTCTGTGAGTGAGCTCTCCCTCCTGTGCTATGACCCAAAATAAAACCATATTTGGAGACAGAAGTGGGTCACCCAAATTAGAAGGAAAACAACTTGGACTGGTGCAAACACCATACTCCCCCCAAAACAAACTCACAAAAAAAAAAAAAAACATCTAAAATTATCATATTCTTAAGAACCCGTTCCACATGGCCATGAATAAAGACTTAAGTTTATGGTGTGGAGAAAAAGCCAAGGCTGAACTGCCGCTGTAATTTAGTGTTCAGCTCTGCTGTTCCACACTAGGAATGTTAGACTCGTGGCCCCTGCGTGTTGGCGTGTTCCCAAACAGTTCGCACATTTTAAAAGCTGGCGGACTGAAGAGCCCTGACTGGCTGCTGATGTGAATGTTATTGACCCAGAATAAAAATAAGCAGGTAACAAGATAAGAAAAGCATTTATTTCCTCCCAGGGAGAACCACGGGCGCGTTTCAATTCTCAGGAAATGTACACCTTGATATCAGTGGCTGTCTATAGTTTTGCTGAGAGCGAATTATTTTTAGAATGGGTGCTGTGACCTTTATTTGTTAGCTCGACAAGATTGTGCAGAGTAAAATGAGAATCGTGATGTGGCTGCTAGCAGTGGTCGTAATGTCTGACTCCTAATTCTTACTTGCTGAACAGGATGTCTCTCTTTCTGGCTTCTTCTTTTGTCTTGCGTGCATTCTGTATTGCTTCTCTTCCTCTGATTCTCCTCCCATCTGTCTTACTTTTTTTTCTTTTTGCCTCTGTACATCTTGTGTGGACAGGAATAGTCAGCTACACTCACACAGTGGGGAGGATAAATGTGAGAGGAGACTTTTTTTAAAGAAAAAAAAAATGTAACGTACGCCTCTAATTTCAAACCCTGACGTGGCTGTTTTCACCAAGACAGCATGTACATTTGCACCGAGTAACAAACTATGTAACTTTTTATATACACTTTGAGCTGTAGTCAGTCTCAAGCTGTATTTATATATATATATGTATAAATAAAAGATGGGGAAGTGCACCCACCTGTCCGTCATGTACAGAGGAACTGACAGCTGTCTGTCAAGGCCTGCTGGAGGCTCCTGTGCCAGGAAAACTGCCCCGGACTCTCGCTGGCCAAACAACCAGCAACCTGCACTGTCACAATATCCTCACAAAGTTTGTTACAAATCCAGACAGTATTTTTAAGTTTTAGAGTGCTTTAAATTTTACATTACAGATGGACAGTGGGCAAGTCTGGAAAGCAAAGTAATGAGATGTAAAAGCAAAGAATCACAATCTCAACAAGAGGCCGGGTTTGTAACAGCACGTCTGCCAAATGAGCTGCAACTTTACAGCCAGATCTTAGAGCAAAATTCTACTGTATGACACTGACTTTTCTGTGGACGATCCCGTCCTAAAGGGCAACTGTGTGGGCAAGTCGTCAAAAGCAGGCAGTTTATGTCCGTTAAACTTTTGACTTGGCTTTCACCAGCACAAGTTGTCAAAAAGACTTTTATTACTGAGCTCCAAGTAAGTGTTAATACGGGTAATTTTTCTTCCTAAGTGCATTTGGTGACAGAATCAAAGTCAATGGATGGGGTTTGATTTTTGTATCAAAAACAGAAAACACGGTCATAGTAGAAATAGTGCTTAGATGTTTTCTTGGGTGGATATCTGAACATATTTTGTTTGTGTTATAAAACTTTCAACCCCCTTATTCTCTGTGCAGTCTTATAAGATATTAGCTGTGCAGTGTCATTCTTATAATATATAGTAGCATTAGTGAATACCACACTGAAGAGGATATATTTGTTTTCTTTGAAGGACCCAGTTTCTTGGCGCCTCTTTGAACACAGCACCTTTCAGTCTTTTCTACTCCCTCTCTCTTTGTCTCACCTTCTCCTGCATTCTCAAACTGATCACTGTCACTGATCAGCATATGAACACACCTCTCGTGTCTACCTCACCTCCCCGCTCACCCTTGCTGCCTTTCTTCGTCTCCTCTTTCCCTCTCGCTGATGAGCATATGAACACGCGTCTTTCTTCTCCGCCAGCTGCTGCCTCCCTCTCTCCCTGCTGTTTCAGCTCAGCCCACGGGCAATTTTCACACAAGGCTGATTGAATTCATTCCCTTTCCCTTCGCTTTTTTCCCCCCTTCACTGTTCTGTGTTTTCTCGCTGAGGGAAGGGGATGAGGCAACAAGGTCTCACAACCGCACACATTTCCATGCTTATAAATGGGCACTGACAAATGAAACGCACGCCGCACACAGATGATTGCAAGCAGGCATGCACTGCTCAAGCAGGCAGGCGGTGGAGAAATTGAAGTCGAGTTAACATACAAATATAGAGGTGCATCAGATATGCGCGAGCACCTGGAAAGACATGCATGCTAATAAATATGTACTATATGTATGGAGACAGACGCAGAACTAGACAAACAGACTTAAACAGAGCAGGAATGCTCATTGGAGGAAAATATAAAGTATTTTTGGGGAATGTTAAACTGACAGACTGTGTACTTTTACAAGGCAAGGAACTCCTTGAAATGTGATACTGTGAAAAAAATCTTAGGCAATGCAAAAACAACCCAATAGGAGCTACTGATACAGTTGACTGACATCCAACAACTACAACATTTGCTGCAAATTCACCATGCTGATATCAGGCTTGGAGAGCTTATATTAGAAGGTGTCGCCAAGCAGATCTAGCCCGGTGCATACACTATCCCGTGCTTGTTTCACTCTAAAACATTTGCAGGGACATACAAGAGGGTTACCTAGACAACCAGACCCTTGAATGTCCACTAGTAACCAACTGAGAGCTACAAAGCGATAGACAATGACCAAATCACTTCATATTTGGACCTTTCTTTACAATTTACAATATAGTGCACAACATTTAGAGTGCACCATTTCATTTAAGTGCCAAAATTCTACAATATTAATTAAAAAACACACAAAAAACATGGCTGTGCACAACATTCAAAATCACTGCTATTAGCAAGTGTCAGAAATGTCATTGCTCACTACTAAGTAATCTGTTTGTGGGAGCAGTCAGTGAGTCACAACAGATTTAAAAAGGTGACAAATCTAAATATAGTCAACAGAAATCAGTAATGACAACACATGTTGCACCCCTAACTACAAGATGAACAAACATACAGGTAGATACACACACGCATCCAACACTCGCCATTTCTGTCAGAGCCATTTGGCTTGGTCGGGAGTGTGCGATGGTGAATGATGAAAGAGCAGGGTGGTAAAGGCCAAGCCCGTTTGAACAAGACATTTAATGTGGGGGCTGCTTCCATAAAGACTTAAACGCGAGCCTTCTGGGGCTCCAAGAAAACACACATATAAACAGCACAGCCCAAACGGTCAAAACAACAGGAGGTTATTAATGGTCAGGTGCTGCTCCAGTTCTGCTCCAAGCACTTCTCCAGCAAAATGTGTTCCGCAAGGAGCCATAATCATCACCCGCTCGCCAGCAATCACTTACAGCAGCACCAGCTGCCCAATGTCCCCTGGTCAAACTGGAACCACAATCTCGTAATAGTCTCCTGGACTGTATTTCAGCGGAGACACACCTTCAATCTGTTGGTTTTATCATGAGAATGGAACAGCAGACTCCTAGGAAAAGTCCCTAATGGAGGACCAAGGGATCTGGTAACTATAAATCTCACTGTCAGGGACCCTTCACAGGAAGCACACGGCTCAGCCATGTGATGGATATCTGTGCCGGGGTAAAGGGTATTGATACGTTCGTCAGGAAACTGAGACCGTGTGCTCCATCTTACAAGAGATGTGCACTGTTAACAGTACAAAAGAACATGGGGAAAGGACTATAATTGCTTTAACTTAAAACTTAGGATGGATAGTGACACCAAACACAAAGACTGAGGTTAGAAAAGAGAACGATTAAATGTTATAAAGAGGTAGTAGTGAGGTGTCTCTTTTATAGATTGTCTTCACCCAAACTATTTAGCGCTCACGTCCTTGTGTGACACGGCGAGACAAAACCTTCAGTGGGAATATACTCTTTTCTTTTACCGTGCGCTCACATTAGAAAATTGTCATTATCAGTGCTATAAATAGACATTTCCATGGACCAGTGAATAAAGTGGAAGAAAAATTTCTGCATGGCATTAATGGCAAGCAAATGTGAAATAATGGATTCAACAATATATTCTGCTCCAGTAATGTATTCATATTTCACTCATCTAGCAGTGGTGGACAATTTTATGCTGCTCTCCCCTCAGCTCTCTTGGCCTGCAAATCAATGTCCATTAAAGCGACTGAGTGTTCATATGTCACTGGATCCTCTTTCCATTAATTCTGCTTCTGCACAGATCTCACTAACTGGCGTCTAGAACGGTATAACTGCACTGCATGGTATGTGTGCACGCTCCAGAAGGCTGCTACGGGCAGATGCTCGTTATAGTGACACGCTGACCTCTGGTGACTTCACAATACACTGGTAATGAACTGGACCATTTGTGCTGTGTGTGGTTGTCACAGGCAATTTTGAAACCTTTATTTATCCTGTCAAGGTTTATGGAGCGTTCATACTCATTTTCTGGCAAGGCCAAGATTCACACTCATAAAGTTTCATGGCTTCACACCTGGACGCTGTCCATCATGACAGCAGGGCACTTAGCTTCTGAGCAGCTTCACTGGAGTGACTGTGGCTTCTTCAAGGACACAAAGTCATCATATTCAGTCCTAAACTTACACGAAGTGTTGTTCAACCAGTCTCAAAGCTTCCACACCTACCACTCTCCTGTAGCTACAGAAACAGAAAACAACACACTATGGTTTACTAAGCAGCCACCAAAGATTAAAGAAGGACCCACCAACAGCTAGCTTAACCAGTGTCCTTAAATGTGTACAGATACTTCGATAAAGCCAACTCTGACTATTATGTTAGCCTCTCTGACTGAAAGTGAAGGGTTCACAATCACTGAACTGAATCCTGTATTACTAAAATGCTGGCAGAGATAACACTAGCAGTGAGCAAGTCAGCCAAACCACAATACCTATAAATGAGGCACATTGGGAGTTACCAGGAGGCACAATTCTCTTCCTTTAGCAGATGATAACCAACTTCCCACACCTCCAGCCTCTATAACAAGCTACCATCCAGGTCAGGTCAGTCAAACCAACACTCATAAAACTGATATGAAGCATTCATCAAACTACAGTGTGTCTTCAAGTAAGTTTCCACCAAATGCTACTTACATGCTCTGCATTTTGTAACATCTGCCATTTCTTTACCCCCTCAGATACATATACACATCTACACCGATCAGGCATAACCTTATGACCACCTTCTTAATAGTGTGTAGGTCTCCCTTGTGCCTCCAGAACAGTTGTGACTCATCAGTAAATGGACATGGACCTTCTGAGGGTGAATGTTGTTAGTGGGAGCCTTTGGCTCCTATGGTTTGAGGGGAGGGGCCTCTGTGGATCATCCCACAGATACTTCATCAGTTTGGGATCTAGAGAATTTGGAGGCCAGGTCAACACCTTGTGCTGTTCTTCATGTTATTCATAAAGCGTTTGTGTGTGTCTGTGTCAGGCTGCATCCTGCTGGGGATGGCTGCTGCCATCAAGGAGTGTCATTGCTATGAGGTGGGGGTGCCTGGTCTTGTCTAGGTGGGCGCTACATGTCTAAGTAACATCCACATGAATGCCAGGTCCAAACGTTTCCCACTAGAACATTTTATTGTAACAAGATGGTCAGTGTTATTTAGTTCTCTCGACAGTGGTCATAATGTTATGCCCGATCGTTGTGTACAGTTTAATAAAAAGTGACTTAATTGATTTGGTTTCCGTACAATCTATATGTATTTTAAACAGTAAAACAACAATGTACATATTGCTGTAAAGATGACCAAAGCTGAAAGTGATACGGGCAGCGCTGTTGAACATGTGGGTCTGTGTTCATCCTCTTATATTTTTGGCAGATCTGTAGCTCTACAATGGTCAGCACATATTCTGACTGACTTTTTAATGAACCATTTTAACTTTACAGGCAAATAACAAGCATGATTTCAGTAGAGTTGAAGCAATACTGTCCATGTAAACAGATAAACTGAGCTCGCCTATTTTTAGAAGAGTTGGTTTGGTTGGTTACAATGTGTGTTTATATAAAGTCCATGTTTACTGTATATTTGCAAACCTTTTAGACCAACAGCATTGTTTTGGTCCAACCGGCCCACAACATGAAAATACTTAAACGGTATGAGATCATTTTATGTGGGCACAGTGGTGACACATTAATACACACCAACACACCGCTGTCACACTCACCGGCAGCCTGTTCATCATTCAAACTGCAGGGCTGGTTGGAGATAAAGGAAGCAGCAGACTAGAGGCCTAACAGACATCTATTAATCTTACCTCCTCTCCTGTCAGGTAGTACGCCGACAGCAACCCGCCGACATAACGGATGTTCACCTCAAAGAGTGATGCCTCGCCGTTCTGTTGAACCAAGAGAGAGAGATCAAATTGTCAAATTTCAGCCAAGGCCTCAGTCAGGGGTAAAGCAGCACAGCGGCATTTATGAAAAAAATGAACAAACCGTAGACACCGTTGGTTATTTTTCTGGCTCCCCTCATCGTTTTTATTTAATTTATAACTCTAAGATATCTGGTGGATTAATTGCCCTTGGGTAAACTATACTCCAGATGTCTACATAAATATTTCATATCACGCACCGTAAACCGTAAAGTGTCTGAGAAGCATGACTATGTAAACAATATTTATCACTTCCAGCTGTGACAATTTGCATTGCAAGTTGAATAAATTTTATAGATGTGTCAGGTCGCGTAATACATGTCTCCTGGAAGAGGCCTGGCATATAGAAAGTAAGCAGTCTATTTGTGTTAGCTGTTTTAGCTGACTCGGGCCAGTTAGTTTCATAAAGTTAACCAGGTTTATGTAGAATACCTTTATGGACAAGAAAATTGATTGACAATAGAGACGAGAGGGGGGAAATGGAGCACACACATTTCTGAGAGGAACAGTAGAAGCAAACACAAAGATTAAACCAACAAGAAAAGGTGCTAATGATAAATTACACCTTTGATTACGCCTGTGGAGAAAATAAACAACAACAGAAAACCTGATTCCTAACGCAGCTGGTGTTCTTCTTATTAATTGCTGCTATATGATGAAACCTACAGTGCACTCCGGATTGCTCAGGACTATCTTAAGTGGAGGATTTGATTCACTAGTTAAGACAGCAGGATGGTGTGCGGTGTGTAGGACCACTGCAAAATAAATAAAGTTCACTGAATGTCACTAAGGTTCAAAATGTGACTTATTTCCAAGTTTATAATATTCTTTATATATAACAGCAGACAACAGAGACTGAAACAGAGTACTTTTTAGTAGAATTAATTTATTGTTCGTTATTTTAAATATATTGTGTACAATAAGTCCTTCTGCTGCACAAAACTGCTCAACTTTATGTAGTGGAGCAACCACAATCTTGATTGTCACGGATGCAAGGTATTGCGTTTCATTAGCTGCCGCGCTAACTGCATATCAACACCTTTATCCCCACAGATCTGTTGTACTTTTAGCAAATTGAAAGCCAGGGAGGTGGAGGGGATGCGATAGCATGTCTCCACCATGTAGTAACCTCCAGCTCTGATGCCAAAAAAAAACAAAAAAACATGTTTACAGCCCAGTGCAAAAATTATAGTACATAATCTCCCCAATAGTGACAACTGCAAGGGGTGATTTTTTAATATATAACTTGTATTTTAAATTAAATTAAGCCTTAAAAGTATGCATTATTAAGTGTATGGCTGCTTTGAACAGTTATAGGTACCTGTTTCTACAGGTCATAAGCTGCATGCTTATGGGTCAGCAACCCCAGTAACACTCTATTTTTGCATGAGCCAAAATATTTTTAATAAAATCGTTAAAAAGCTTCTTACTGTACAATTTTATATAAGGAGAGACTGAGTATGTTGGTATTATTTACTGGATCACCTTAACAATAGAATATGTGCCATATTGAAACTGATAGATTAACCTTATTATTCATCATTAAGAGGTAGTGTTCTTCGACAATATGATACATGGATGAAAACGAGCCATTATATAGGCATTAACTGCTGGCATCAAAGTGTCAGTACGGACACTCTTGTACCGTTATATCTACTTTAATAACTCCAGTACCCTTTCTTTGGTTATTGTTAGTGTGAGTGATGTAAAGAAAAGTTTGAGTGATGTATAGAACAAAGTTTCCAGCAGTGGTTCAGTATCTTGCCTAGGGCTATTCAGGGACACGTAGTCTGGTGTTTGATGGACACATTTGTCACTGTGGGAATTGGACCGGTGACCTTCTGCTTATGAGGAAGTCTCTCCACTCCCTCTCTTTGTAAACTTGTTGTAATAGAAATTCCCCCCTCCAAAGAAATCAACTACCAGACACGGCCCTGCCTCTTAAAGTCAAGCCAGAAGTCAAAGCCACGTAATCATGTTCCCCCGGTGTTTTGTCTGAGAGCCTCTCTCAACTGCAGGGCGGTATCGATTAACGGAGAGCACGCTTACTGGTTCATGACGATTTTTAGTCAAGCATCTCTGCTGTATTATTTTGAAAATTCTGTCACTCCTCCTATTTGTTTGTCATTTTGTTTAAAAGGAACATCACTGTGTGTGCCTGCAGAAAGGTTACAGATAATGGGACAGATAGCTAACACTTTAATCAAACAGTGATTGGGACCTTTATTCACCTTAACTGTTGGGAGAATCCGACCATAACGAAAGAAATTTGCTTATTAATTGCCCGAGAGCAACTGAAAGAAGTAACAGTTGGAAATTATTGGCGAATAAATAGTATTTCTACTTAAAAGAGGAACATAGAGCAGGACTCTGTCACTGGCCAAATGATATTAGTGCTTTGGAATATAGTTTAATCCATAGTAGTTAGCTATGATAGCCAAAACATATTCAGGTTACATAATGGTACAGTTATATAATGAGTGACCTGATCTCAACCCAATCAAGGTTGTGTAGCGTTTCCCTTGGTGAAGACGAAACTAAAGGCAACAACACAAAGGCCGCTTAAGTAAAAGTCTGGCAAAGCATCACAAATGACGCTCACACTCATTCTTTGATCATTTGGTCAAACAACATTCATTATGACAATAAGTTATATATGATTTTATGAACAGCTGAAATGTCAGCAAAACATCAACAGTATATTTTGTCATCTGAAAGAACTTTTCTAATCCTCCACTCTCTATACCTCACTTTTCCCATGGGTGTGGATTTAAGAAGCCAAATTCTATAGCAACCTGCATTTACTGAGGTGATTTACACATGAATGCTACCTAAAGCGTAGAAAGCACCAAAGGAAAAAAAACAAAAACATTATCATTACAGAACATTAGCATGAGAGGAACATTTCAGTTTCAACATAAAACGTGTTTTCCCAAGTGAAATATGAAATAAGAGGTAACATGCATGTGTCTCAATATGTCACCATAATTACTGCCTCCCGTGCTAGCTGAAGGTGGAAGCAGAACCATACTCATTGACTTGGAGACCCATTGAGAAGGAAATTGCTATCTCAAGTGAGGATGATAAGGAAACTGTAATTGGGTGCCAAAAAGGGCAATTTGCTCCTCTTTGAGCATCAAGATGGGGAGTCACTGGCATCTGTTCAGTAATTTCATCTCCATATACATCTCCTTTTTAAAATATTTATGCACTTAATATCATTTTATATGACGGCACTTAGCATAAATCAATAACCCTGAAATGTGTTTGTATATTCATCTACATATCTGATGCTGCCAGCAAAATATTACACGGATTTATTCAAGCTGCCAACTTGGCACAAATATGAAACATTTGTTGTGTACTTTGAAGGAAAAGTTCTACACTTTATTTCCAACAGGCAGATGAGAAGTCGTGTGCTTTTACAGGAAATATTAAGCTGCAGGCAGTAGCTAAGATTAGCATAAAGAGCATTGTTTCTGCACTTTGTCAGGTTTGATTAATCCAAACAAAACTATCTGCAGTAATTATAGAGCTTCAGTGGTGCGGTATCTTTAGACAGAGTCAGCTGAGGTGTTTCCAACCTTGTGCTAAGCTAAGCTAACTGGATCCAGAGTCACATTTACCGTACAAGTGCATCAACAGTTACTAATCCTCTTATTCAGATCTTACAAGTAAATGAAGAAGAAACCTTCCCAAATGCTGAACTGTTTTTTTGTTTTGTTTTGTTTTTCTAACATGCATTGTCCCTGTCATGTTTTATGCGAGCCTGCACAAGCAAGGTGCAAGTTTCATCTGTGAAGTCAGCATGCTGCAGACATTTCCTGCGACAAAGCACCGACGCCCCTGGCAGGGCAGCCGAGCTGAGCTGTCTTGCCAACCCTGAAATGAGCGTCCCATTCAGTAATGGCACAACAATGGCAGTGATTAGGAATGGAGTGTCTATTTATCACCAGCGACCGCGGCTCTCAGCGGAAGTGGCAGAAGGTACATTAAGAGAATGGAAGTCATCCTCACAAAGGTTTGCCAATTAAGAATTTTACTTCAGTACAGGGTCAATAAATCACTCTGCAAGCTGTACGGAAAGCTTCCACTCATACCGATTTGAACATATACTGTATCTCAGGAGCACAATGTCTACTCAGATGGTTTTTGTTGATGTTTGCATTTAAATCTATTTCTCGGGAACTGCTTATGTTATGTTTTTTTTTTTTTCTAAGCCCTAAGGCTCAGAGAACACACACTGAACAGTAAAACACTGACATAAATCAATCCAGTCATCGCAGTGCACACACAATATCAAGAATGAAGATTAAAAAGTCCTCTGGAAGGCTGTTTTCATATAAATACAAACTCTGCATTTATTGTGCAGCAAGTAAAGTTAAATAACTCTAAAGCAGCTTGGATTTGACTCTGACTGAGGCTCAAGGTTGGATATTTAAAGGTTTGTCAATGTATAACAGACGAAAATGTTGCTTCCCGTCACTTGCAGCAATACTTATTTGTGAATAAATCTCTTGATTTTTTTTTCAATAACAAAAAAAAAATGTCATTACATCTGTGATTTTAATTGGACAAACCAACTAACCCTTAATATAGACATCATACTGTACATCCTCCAAAAAAGAAACACAATGTCTTTCTTTATCAGTGATTAATTAAGCTTGTCAACATTTATGGTACAACAGATATCTCTTTTTTTTTTTTTTTTTTTTAAACAGAAATTATTCAGTTTTGCCTAAACTGCAGCTGCTTGCAAACGTCCCTGTGTCAAATTTAACCCAGTTATACAGTTTTAGGCTTCTTAAACAGGCAAATCTTTAAATGTCTTGAAAATAAACAACAGCTGAATAATATGGAAATAATATTGGAATCCCACATCTATCCCCAGCTAACTAAATTCCCACTAAGACACTTAGAGCTGCAGAACAGAGTTCAGTTTAACTGTGCTGCTTCTCCTGGAGGCCTGCTAATGCACGGTGCAGAGAGCGTAAGTGCTATCCTGAAAGCGTGACAAAGAAATCTGGTGAAGTGAACAACACCTTTTTACTTTTTTCTTCTCACCCTTCTTCACGGTGCTGAAGCTGAGGACCTAATTAGGAGACAGCACCGGGCTGTCAGAGAAAACACAAAAGCTAGCACAACCACCACCAGCACCTCCACCGCTAAGATGAAACCCTGCCTGCAGTTTCTCTTCTCAACCTGCTGTAGAGGAAGCTGAAAGACTTTCTGCATAATAATTACTCAGCAGTCACACCGTATGTGGACTGCAGCCTTAAAGTACAAGCAACACACTACCTACTTGTGTTAACATATTAGACAAAGAAAAACAAGTTGAAATACACTGCCTGGACAAAAAAACAGAAGTCACCACCTGGATTTAACTAAGCTAATAGGTACAAGCCTCTCATTGGATAATTACTGCATGGGTGATTATCTTTCAGCTGGCAACAAGTTATTTATATTTAACACCAACTGATGCAATGAGTAGCTTCTCATTTCATAAACAACTATGTCGAAAGACACATCCTGTGGTGGTGGACAAGATGTTTTAGTCAGTTTGAGAAAGGTCAAATCATTGGCATGCATCAAGCAGAGAAAACACCTTTTTGCAGAAACTACTAAAATTGGGTTAAGAACTGTCCAACACATTATTAAAAACTGGAAGGATAGTGGGAACCAACGTCTTTGAGGAAGAAGTGTGGCTAAAAAAAATTGGCCACCACCGAGTCCAGACCTTAACCCTATTGAGAATCTTTTGGATGTGTTGGATCAGTACAAGATCTTGGTGAAAAATGGATGCATGGATGGAAATATATCTTGTGACACTGCAGAAGCCTACTGAAACATTGCCACAGTGAATACATGCTGTAATCAAAGCTAAAGGCGGTCCGATGAAATATTCTGCTGTGTGATCTTTTTTTTTTTTTTGGCTTTGACTTTTTGGCCAGGCAGTGTAGTTTGGCATGTCAGTTTATATGTCTGTTATCTCCCAGCTTTGTGGAAGAGATCAATTCTGTTGAAAATACTGTACACAAGCATGTAGACGCTGCTTTAATAATGCCTGAAATATTTAAATATATTCCTGGAAGAAACATTAGCATTTTAATTGTTCTACATAATGTAAATTTTCTGTAGGAGAAACAATTGCAGAAAAGAAAATTCATTAACAAGCGTAATGACTCGCTGGTTACATTGCTGTCGATCCTTGTAGGCGTTCTGCTTCATCAGCACCATGCAAGGTTGCTGACAGCATTTTGCTGCTGGTTTCTCTGCTGATGACTATTCCACGTGCGTGGCAAAGACTGCTGTCACACACTCAGCCCAGATTTGCTTGGGACATGTGCCTGATTGGCATGGCCACCGTGCTGCTTCGTGCCAAGGAGCTGACGAGACTGTTGCCCAGTGGTGTGTACTGCTCAGGCGCTAATGTAATGATTTACTGCTAATAAAGAGGCATCATTGTCACTGGGCAGATGACTCTCAGCTTTGCTGCCGTCCAGGTTTCGACTGGCTTCCACATTTCAAAGCCAAATTAGTCGGATGTGACAGGAAAAAATGACCCGATGAGCCAGGATAAAAATTAAGCAGATGATTGCCTCTCCTAGCAGAGCTGGTGATTCACACTCACTGGCTGTGATTTAACTTAACATTGCTAATTAACACTGAGAAATCATGAAAGGGACCAATTTGATGCAGCTACTCTAATCTGTGTCCGTCTACCGTACTGCACACTCAAAGCCACTGCCTCTGCTGAACAACAACGTGTTTCCAGAGGCTGCTTCGCTCCACCCTTTCAGAACAGAAAGCTCCAGCTGATCCTGTTTCTTATTCTTCAGTAATTATTGTCTAGACCAGCGTCCAAGCTGTGAGAGCACTATATGACATTAGTGTTAATGACCGCTAACCTCTGGAGCATAACAAACAGCCTTACTGGATGCAAATGGAGCTCTTAACTTCATACCAATAAAAAGAGAAGACCTTCCAAAAAATGGTCCTACAGAGCTCAATAGTATAGGTGGAGGAGTGAAGAGTGAGCGATAAGAAACGTATTTAAATAAATGTCTTTTAGTCACTATCTAAGTAACAGTGACTGATAACGCACTGATGAAAGTACTGCAGTATATATATATATATATATATATATATATATATATATATATATATACAGTATATATATGTGTGTTTTAATTATTTAAAACTTGGTGTCTTAGGCAGTAATGCTGTTTTAAGTTAACACTAATGAAATCTCTATGAGGGTGTGAATGTAGAATGTTAAATGTGGGTGGTTTCAGAGCTAACAGCTAATGAAAGCCAAACTTTTCCAACTGCTGGTGCTTCACATTAAAAACACTTTACCTGTAAAACACAATCTGACTTTTATCATGAGAATGTGACCATGAGAAATGGAATGTGTTTTGTTTGTGAGCTTAGTATTTACCCCTATCAAACAATGTGTCTGCAAACAAAACAGCCATATCTAAGCTCAGCTGAAGTATCCCAGGAGGGTAACTGAACAAGAATGAACGGCCACAGTGGGCTGTTAGATGAAGAGGTGCAGGCGACAGGCCCCACCCCTTCAACTTTCAGCTTCCACCACACCCTGCGGTGTCATATTGTCAGTTCACTGTTGTTAATGAAACGACAAAAAGTCCAGTGACTGTCTGACTTCTTTGACACAACGATAGGTTGTTTTGCTGGCCCCATAATTCTTAAACTGTATATCTGCAATCTCATGGTTTGTTCAAACCCATCAAAGCATAACTATGATAGGACTGTATAATAAAGTAAATGAAGTGTTGTGAAGCAGAGATTGAACATTACTGCTTATTGGCACATTCCAAGAGACTGACGTTTCCAGTTCAATTCATTACACAGTGCAGTGTTGTTATTTGAGCCCACCCTAATGACATATAAAATAAGTGATTAAACTAATCAAAAAGGGCTTACGCTGCACTGAGTGAGCTCCTTTTAATTTCTCAGCAGCAATCATAACATGAGGGAACATTTTTTTTTATTGTGGTAATTTGAACTGTGATTGTTGCACAGTTCACATTTTTCAAATAGCATTTTATCTGACAAACAGACAGACAACATCTAGACATTTTCTTTTTGACTTTACAACTGCGACCGCTCAAAGACTTTTTACAGACCATGACTGAACTGTCAGAGCGACGACTTAATGAATGGCCTATTGGCTAATGGTTTATCTGGTCAGGTATGATTTACACTTTACGACTTAGATAACACTTATCCTTTAAAGCCCACTCAGCATAAGACGTCTCCCTAAAAATCATCAAATAGCTGCATACTGACAACAGAGGACGCATACTCGTATCATAAACGTCTCCTCTAAATGCATTTACTTGTGAATTAACAGTCTGGTGAATAATTAATCAAATACCGCCAGGGTGATAAATTATAGCTGAATTACAACCCAGCCCATCAACCCTCCATATCTTTCACTCACATGCTCTACATCCCTCTTTTTGAGCTGCAACTGAGAGAATATTTGTCTCTGTGCATCTGTCTATTTTCAGAGCTGCTCTTTTTGATGCGATACATACACACACGTCGTTGTGAGCGGCGTTGTGTGTGCGGGTCTCCGCTCTCTCGTGGGGGATGCAGCAGCTCCCCACCAAGCCGTCTATGATAATGCTCGGGTCTCATGGGACGTTGCTGCGCTCTCGCTCTGCCGTAACCGTTTGGGGTAACAGTCTGCCTCTGCATCTCTTCCTACACCTCCCACTATTTGGCCTTGCTGACTGAGCCACATCCTTCACGTTGTCTCAGCGGCACTGGAGGCTGCCTGCTCCCGAATTGCCGACAAGAAAAAAGAGGCACTTGAGCTCCTAATGCTCCGCTGTATGCACGTTAATATATGAAACGTCCAGTTATGAAAGTGAGATCATTAACCGAGCTAACAGACGCATCCATTATAAACATTTATCCCAATGTGCTTGCTTCACATAACTTCAGTAGCAGAAGACTGAAACTACAACATTTGATGCCAGCTCTTTCAAAGGACTAATCTTAGCTAACTTAAATTTTTAAGAAAGAAGCTTTCTTGTCTTTGGTTTTCTCTCCAACCTCTGCAACATGTGGCTGTGTGTCTGCTAAATGTATTCCTATAATCACAAGCTACAGTAGTTGCTAGTAGCTTTGCTTGTGTGCAGTTTGGTGCTGTGCAGGAATCGTGCAACGAGTTTATCGGAGCTGCTGAGGCTGGAAACAGAGGTAAAGAGAACAAAATCATTTTAGGCCGTAAAAAAAAAAATAATGACGCTGGAAGACACAAATGTGCTGAGTGAAAATGCAACAGTGGATTAAAAAATGCAATCCAGTCCACAATCCAATGTTACAACATCATGTGCATTGCATGTAAGCTGCTATTGCACTTGTTCCATGGAGGAGCAGCATTTCTGGTGTAAGTCATTCACATTTCAATACTCCAAGATTGTTTACATCAGCATGTGAAGCTATATTTCTGAAAAATGTCTACACATAAATCAATTTCAGCCTCTGTAAGTATTCAGACCTAGCTATATCGACCAGTACAAGTACAAGAATGATGCAAAACGTGCTGTTAAATATCCATAATGATGAACCACCCACGCAAAGTGTCCTCTGCCCTCCACATCCTGAAACAGAATGTCAGCTCAGCTTGACCTTAGCTCGGGGGCCGGAGTCTCCACTGAACCATCTCCCCGCACCGTAAATGACACTGTTTTTCCTCAGACGCCTCCATGGCTGGGAGCAAGTTAGGTCTCATTTAGAGCAGACAGGAGTTCACCGAGGGTCAAAAAAACTGCTCTGCTGAGGTAAACAACAACCTTGCTCCAGGTCTCCTCGTTACTAACTAATGTCAATTTATCTTGTCCTCAAATGTTAGTGAACATTTAGGGAACAACTCATTAACAGCTGATTAAAAACAGGACGATTTATCAGCTTTAGGGTTAGAATTTATGTGTGTGTGTGGTGGCATATTCGAGTTTAAAACTTCCACAATGAAACTGCATAAAAATATTCCCAACATGTTTGGTTGCTTAAAATATTTTAGCATAAGAAACTACACATGCGCTCTATATTTGCCCGAGGCGTTTGCAAAGTTGAACTCAGTCAACAACTTTTTTTCTTTGGCAATTATGCTAGAAATAGTTACTAGTGCATTACTCTCTGTTTCTCTCGGTGTTGAGGTTCAGCACATACATTGTACTGTTCAGTAGTTGGGAGAAATGCTGCCGGCAAATCTCCGAGACGATTTGATGAAGTTTTTCACCCCCGTCTGCTCTCACCAAACTTTCTCTTCTTTGCGAAAAGGCTGCGCATTGTGTGAGATACACAAAAACGGCATATCTGTGGACTGGAAGCTCCAACTCTTTCCCGCTTCTGGGCCCAGCATCCCTTTGAGGTCAAACAGACAGCAACAACAATAAACAGTGTATCTGCGCTCATGCCACCAAAAAGTCAATTACGTCTTGAAAACTGATACAAATGCACTTGGGCTATTTTCTGCGCGCCGCGCTTTATGCTGCTGCAAAGTTGATTTTGAAATGAGATGAAATTGAGACCTCAAGCTAATGTAGATATATGTAGCTGACAGATGAGACTTTGGAGAGATTTGCGGGACTGATATATTTATAATATATATATATATATATATGATGTTTCCAGAAGAAGGAGGCTTTTGTGATGCAAACTTCCACTACAGTTTAAAAAAAAAAAACATTACTACTGAATGAGAGCATTTTGGATTTCTCTTCATATTTCAGCAGAATCAAGCAGAATCAAGCTCCACATCCATAAAAAAGGGCAAAACAACACATAATCACAAATAACCTAGGCTAAAGGCTGATTTACAGTTGTGTGCAGGCTCCACACATAGTAGACTACACTGTTGTGTGTCTGTTTCGCTCTGCTATTACATCACCAAAGCACTAGGTAATGGATAGAGTTTCCTTGGCACTTTGTTGCGTTTCTCTGTGAACTTCAAAAAATTGCAAATGAAGCTGGGATGATCTTACCGGGCTAATAAATGTGGATTCTTGCAATGCAGAAATAAGAGAGGATTTTAGAAGATATGGAGCATGGGACCATTTGAACTGATTGAAGCAAAGTCACCAGCATCACCATACTATTTAAGGCAAGGCTAATGTCATGGATTTTTAGGGAGAGGTAGGACCCAAATACTGGACACTATATAATGAGGCATGAGAAGGACTTTCAAAAAGACAAAATCGCAACATCACAAGACTAGAGATCGAAAACACTGGGAATACAGAGAAACGGTAGAAAACAGTATGCCGCGACAGAGGACAAAGGGAAAAGCAGGACTCCATAAACACACACAGACAGAGGAGACACAGGTGAAAACAATCAGGGCGGGGCAGGCAATTAGAAAGGCGGGAAATCACAGGACAGGAAGGTGACGAGAAACAGGTGAAACCAATCAAGATGGGGAAGATGATTATAAAGGCAGGAAGGGACACAAGACAGGAAACCAAGAATTTAACTAAATAAAACGGGAAACTGAAAAACATGAACGAAGCTGGCAAAAAACAAAACAGAACCATGGCAACTAATATGTTTTTGACAGGTATATTATTGAGCTTGTTAATCATCGTAGTTTAGAAAATTAGCATGCAAACATTTGCAAATTAGCACTTAAAGTAAGGTACGACACAGCTAAATATTAAGTGTATTTGGTTATGCAGATATTTGGACAATACACTAAACCCAAAAACATGGTGGACCATATATTAGAAAAAAAAAATAAAAATGACAGACTCCTCTCCTTAGGATAAATTCTTTAGGGACCACAAATGTCTTGACTAACCCACCTCGATGTAGCAAACAGGGCTGTGCTCAATGGATGAAAAAAACATATTTGGATATACCATGAGCTGGATGACTGAGAACCTTCACAGACATCAACAACAGATGAGTCTTTTTCTTGAATTACATGGAACGTCTTCACATGGTTTAGTGACATTATAGCTCAATCTTAACTGCGAGCATATTTGTAGTGATAGGACCTCCCATGCCACTCATATGTCATTTCATATTACTGTCACTGTATGCTTCAGAAATGACTGAGGTCCGTCCACTCCCACTCTTCTGTCTCTCATATTTTCATGCATTCTGCCCTATTTAGTGGTGCCAACATCTGTACCGCTGAATTGTTCACGGGCAGAAAAATGCAGCACGTGCAACGGCAGAAAAGCAGCCCTTCTTTTTAGTCTCTCCCAGTGACACCCACGAGATTTCACACTCACTTCATCAGAGATGTGAAATTATGGGGCTGAATGTGCAAATTATCCAGTCACTTTGCCATCATGGTTTGGCTGAAGAGATTTTTCACTGTGCTGTATCAGAAGTTATTGCAAGTGGATGTTGCTAGTTACGCTCAAGAGGCTTCAAGGGAATCGTCTGGTAACACGCACAGGGACCCTTTAATCTATTAACAGCAAAACTGTAAAATCACAATAGATGAGAGGATGTGCACACTCCAGTTTCGGTACAAGACTGTTCAGTGACAGCACTTCCGCACTTTGTACATATTAGCATTAATTTAAAGCCTGAAAGCTAATATCACCTGACAGAGTCATGCATAAATAACATGCATGGTTAAGATTATTTTGAAGGTATTGCTGCCATTAACAGAGTATTATTTGTAAGGAGGCAGAAAGGAAACATGAAGGGAAGGAACAGAGGTTGTGTGGGGTTATAACCATGTGGCTGCAACCATTTTTCCATTTTGTTGACATTGAGTTGGATGCTGGCGCCTGTAAAGCAGCCTGCGAGCTGAAAGTAAACCCATCAAGTAGAAAACACTTTGTCAAGAAACTGAATAACTGTCATTAGTAAGAGTAGAACTTCTAAAATAATGTAATACTAGGCAAGGGCCACAAATACCAGTTATTTCATTGTAAATTCATGGGCTTCATGAAATTATTTTCAAGGAATCATGGGGTAGAGCGCCTCCACGATTCCTTGAAAATAATTTATTTGATGTGTACTTTAATGTTTTAGTTTGGCCCAAGTTGCATCCACTAACATGGAGAGGGTGGAATTTGTGAACTATACTGCAGCCAGCCACCAGGTGGAGCTCTATTTATTTTGGCTTCACTTTTGAAGAACGGCTCTGTGCCCATGTTTATCTACAGTCTTTGGACCAGACCAATAATTAAAATACTACCAGTTATTGAAAGTTTTGCATTTTTTCATTAACCATCAAAACAGCTGCCTTTTCAGTTTTTATTATTTATTTGCATTTTCATTTCTTTCATTTCATTTCTTTTGCAGCAATAACTTCACAGGAGTCCATGGGCTCAATACCTCCATCAGGGGATGTTTTCTTCTGATTGTTATTACTACAAACACATTTTTTTCTCTTCATAACCAATAAAATCTCCATAATGCAGACATACTTCTCAATACTAAAGTTCTGTGTAAGATAATCACATCCACACATGATGATGGCCCCTTTCCATCAATAAACCAATGACTTGTTCATTATTTTCCACCCTATCAGCAGACATGGCTATGCCAATATGCATGCATATTCCCTGAAAGTAAGTAGATAAATGTCCCGAAAGAGAGAGTGATGTGATCAGACTGATCTGTTCCCTCTGTGAGGTTTAATCGTACCTTCATCTAGTAAACTTCCTAATGGTGAGTGTGAATAGCTGAGCGAGACAGAACTGGTGTAGAGAGATTAGAAATAACTATGAAATAGACGAGGGTGGGTTCTGGAAGAGTAATAAAATTTACAAGGCGGCTAGAGGGAATACAATCCAGTCTTAAAGCCATCATTAATCACTCTTCATTACCGTCTCTCAAATGAAAATAGGTCTGGAGAGCTACAAGAAGCCAGCTGCTATAGTTGACCAAAACTGCTGATATGCAAATCGATATACACCCGTCAGCCACAACATTACAACCACTGACAGGAGAAATTAACAACACTGACAATCTTGTGACAGTTCTACATGTACCACCCAGACATGTACCACCCACCTAGACCAGACCAGGCACCCCCACCAGATAGCAATGACACTAACTGATGGCAGCAGCCATCCCTTGCAGGATGCACAAGGGAGACCTACACAATATTAGGAGGGTCATAATCTTATGCCTGATCAGTGTTTTGCCCTTTATGTCATAAATACACAAGCTTTCACCAGACTCAACAACCCTGCAGTGAAGATCTGAGGTGATGTCGCCAAATACTTATTCAGTCTTCATGAAACAACAGCTTGTGGAGAAATATGGCGAATGCTCACACTGGCAGAAACATTCTGGAGCTTCTATTGTCTACGATAATTGGCTCAGCCAGCTGAAGTCTGTCTGCTGGGCTGCTCAACCAGATCTGCATCAGGAGCTTGTTTGTTGTTTCAAAGTCATATGGTCAAGATGCATTTCAAAGAATTTCATTTGCGCATTTGGCACATGGTTTTAAAATCTGTTGTTTCTGCCTTGCTAAATCAGATTTGTTAAAAATATAAATAAAAAGTGAAGAATCTGGCAATTATGTTCGGTTTCTTTCCCATAGAATTCTTGACGAACAGTGTCTAAGGTCCGTGCGTGTTGGTGGAGGGAGGCAGCCTCAAACCTGCCGCAAATACTGTCAAATCTGTACTAGTGTAACATTGTCCTTGTCGGTCTGTCCTTGTTTCAATGCTAACTAGTTATAGAGCGGCTGTCAGCGAGTGTTGAGTGCTGGATGACAGACCGGTCTGAACAGACGAATCTAACAAAGTGCTTTGCAGTGTGGCGGACTGCATCTGGTGACACTGTAATGTAATTAAAAACAACGTGTGCGTGAAAATCCCTGATTGTGCATGTGTCTAAGCTCCTGTCTTGTTCTTTATGCAACTATACTAGTATTTTAATGGCAAACATATATGTAATAAAACATTATTCTGCAATAATGAGTTCGGGGAACAGGAAAAATATAATAGACTGTCAGAGATGTGATTTATTGTGCACAACTAAGTAGTGCGCCCAAGACAAAATACATTACAAAAGTCCACCTACAGATATTATGGAGGCAAAATGCATGAACTTCGCTATGTGAATATAATTACTTGAAATTAAAAAAATAAAAAATAAATGATCCGCAATAAATTGAAAATTAATCTTGGCTGGCAGAGTAGTTTTAACAAACCACACTGGACACATACACATTTTAATCATCTAATTATACTTCACAGTGGTGATACGAAATTAACAAATAAAATGCCTCACTGAGGCCTCTCCTTGAAAAAGAACAGGACGTCATTTGTCATAAGAACAAACTAAATTGGCTTCAATTCGTCCCATTTTCGCAGAGGTTGCTGTTATGCTGCATGCATTCCCTTAAGAGATAACATTTTTGACATCAGAAAATTTCCGTAGGCTCTTGGCAAGCTTGGTGAGCCATTCTCAAGAGCATCTGACAATTTGTACGTTGAGCAGTGTCATTTTTATTTTCTGTGCCGTGTGTGTGTCGAAGGTAGTTCAGAATGAAAATGATAATGATTATCAGAGTACTCTCTGAGGTGTTACAGCTATTTAATGTATAGTACACCATTTCTCTGTGCACAGCAGATGTGCAGATGAGTCTGTGTTGCCAAAGCCTGACATAAAAACAGCCTTGTGGAATTCATAAATGTGCATACATTAACTGTACAGTAGAAGTGGCTGATTCATTTTCAGAAATAACACGGCTCAGCCAGTGCCAGAGGAAGTCATTAGATTTGAAACATTCTGACATGTAATCATGCCCTACAGGACACAAAACCTCCCCTCCAAGATGAAATGCCCTTAAAATATTAAATATTTTCAAAATGAATCGAAGTTGTCATTAATAAATCATGTGCATCAAGTTCCCAGAAGAAATGAAGCGGGAGTCTTAACTCTCTCCGATGACCACTGATGAAGGAGGGGTTGAAGTTGACATGATGCCGGTGACGAAATGCACTGATAAGTGAAAATCTGTGTTTGTCGTCCCTATGACTGGTGACAGTGTGGCTGTTTGTCAGCGGCTGCCATTACCGTCTGTCTCCACTCAGGCTGCGAGGGCCAGCAGTTACAGCAGCTCTCACAGTTAATAGTCATCTGCATTCACCACCAAAACCCAGCGTGTGTGCGTGTCATGTCTCTCGCCATGCCGGCTTTTCACTATGCATATGTATCCGTGGACATGTGTGTGTTCCATGAGCGAGAAAAACAGAGGCAGAATACGGATGGTTCCCCTTTGATATGTGATATTAACACTCACTGCACATTCCTTTATGGCCTCAAAACTGGCAGTGATCAAGATTGTGTTGAGCGCCACGAGACAAAAACGCATCACAGACACACTGTAAGTGTGTTCTAGCCCTGACTGTAAACTAGGACTGCTTCCCAGTGGAATAAATATGTGTGCAAAATTGTTGGCTTCACGATATTTTCATGCAGTTCAGCGCCGCGGCTAACACGTGTCACATTTAATCAGTGCTGTTTTTCTTTGCAAGATACTTGAAATAAACAAGGCTTTATAATGCCGAGGCATATTTTGTCAGCAGGCAAAACTGTTCAAAGTTGAGACGTTTGAGTAGCTGTCATAACAGTCGTAGATTGGTGTAATTATTGCCGAGCGTCTACTGTACCACGTCGACAGTCATAATGATATAGCTTTGTTTGCGATCATTGTGTTATTACAGTTGGTTGAAAATGTGAGGTTGGGGCCAAGAAATTGCATCTGTCATTTACAAAACCACCAACAAAACTGGCTCACACACTTGACTGTTAGTGGGAAAGCACATAAAAACGTGGCACTTCCACCGACCTCCGCTCAGAGGTATCAGAGCTGGTTACCCTCAGCTGCTCCTGACCTACTTTTAAAAGACTTGCTCAATCAAAGGGTCATGGCCTCTTTTTGCCTCATCTCTACCACAATTTTTTTCTACCTAAAACATCCTTTAGACCCCCCCCCCTCTTCACTTTCTCTTTCGTTTATCACATTTTCTGCCCCACAAAGACCTTTAAGAGAGGCAGAGAATCCCATCAGTCGCTAACACAGCGTGGCTGGTGGCCACACAGGAAGCTTTTTATTCCTGTTTGAATGTCCTCAGCTTTGGAAAACTGTCAAACTCGGTGGACACAATGTTGCTGCTGAAGCACAAAAGCGGAGCCTAAAATCAATCCAGCATGCAAGGCCGCTGCTATAAACTTCATTATGTTCCTGAAGTGTGGTTGTGCACACGGCGGAGCAGTGGTTACCCCCTGAGTTTACTGTTAGTTACAGTCAAGAAAGTAAAGGATAAAAATGAACTTCTCACCGAGTTCAGATCCAGACTGGTCTGCACCCACTCCTTGGCATCGTTATATTCTTCCATCAGTCCCATAATATACAGTGTGTCCAGCGAGTCGATGATGGATGCTCCCCTGAGGCCACCTGCAAAACAAATGAGAAGCGAGTTCTGCATTCATTCAGGGAGAAACAGAAAATGGACAGGAACTGTTCAGCAATCAAACTTCTCAATCAATTATTTCACAGCACACGGACGGTTTTGTGTTGAAAAGATATGTTCAGATTTTCAGGATGCCCTTCAGGCAATTTCTCACAAGCTGCAAGTACCCTCAGAGAGTTATTGATCACTGTTATCACGTCTCCCCTTCTTACTGGCGAGACTGCAGTGTAACTGTAAACTTCTATTTATTCAGAAAAACAAGGCATGAAAATTCAGCATTTAAAAGAGTGTAACGTTACTACTGACAGAAGAAAAGTTCACAATTACTGTCATTTCTTATACAAACAAACAAGGAGTGGAGGCACGGTTGGCTCAGAGACACAGAGGTAAAACACTGGTGTTTGTCATAAAATGTCCATGTCAGCCAGTTAAAAATAAAACACCACTTTAATTTAATAATTCAGTAATTCATTCTTATTCATCTATCTGCTGTAAATTCTATTATTATTATTATAATAATATTATTCCTGTGAAGGGTCACAGGGTCTGCTGGAGCCTGCCCCAGCTGTCATCGGGCAAGAGGCAGGGTACACCTCGGAGTCTATCAGACAACCATTCACACTCAAACTCACACCCACGGCCAAATTTAGAATCACCAGTGAACCTAACCAGCATGTCTTTGGATGGTGGGAGGAAGCTGGAGAACCTGGAGAGAACCCACGCAGACACAGGGAGAACATATAAACTCCACACAGAAAGGCCCAGTCGGCCATGGATTTAAACCCGGGAGCTTGTGAGGTATCAGTGCTAACCTTCTCACCACTGTACCGCCCTAATTCAGTAATATAAAATGTAATATAAAATATGTGTGTGAGTCGACGTCCTTTAATTAAATATGGAAGGACTGCAAAGGTTGTCAAGGGTTTCAGTCCATAGACACACTAAATGGCTTTATTAATGAAAATGTTTAACAGGAGCAGATCAAATAAGGCTTTGTACTAAAATATTACATATTTATCTTTATTATACTTAACAAATTGGTAATATCAGATACACGACTGACTATAGTGTATTATTCAGTTTCAAATACCGGCTTGTTACTTACTGCACTTAAGGTAATAACGGTCTGACTACTGCGCTCCTGTTAGATACAGATGTGCAGACACATATCCCCACTAGTGCGAGTTGTCTAGTATTGTTTTAACGGTGCCACACATTGATGCTAATCTGTTTCAATCACTAATCCCTGAGGTGGTGAAGAAATTCACAAAGATGATGTTTCTTTTGTAGAATTCTTTTAAAGAAAGTGTTTAATAAGATTTATATAAAAAAAAAAAAAAAGCACAGGGAAAAACTGAAGAATCATTACTTCCTCCGCTGTTACATAAGTTGCGTTCTTAGAAGGCAGGTAAGTGCTGAAATTTAACCCTGAACCTTTAATGTTCTGATAACCAACAGTGACTTGACAGCGCGTGTGATAAGAAGTAAAACATGAAAGTCCCACACATGCCGAGCCTCTGTAATTACTGCGGCGGCGTTTGAATGATAACACAAAAACAGCTTTGTGCGGCCCACATGAAAAAGCATCTTCTCTGAGACATTAAACGCGTCAAACTAAAAAGCATCAGTCACTGTAACATGAAAGTCAAGTCATTTAGGAAGCAACTGCCAGAGGGGCAAAAAAAAAGAACTGATACACTGACTATTGCAAATATTTAGCAGCTGCTCCTGGATCACTGAGCGCTTCCTCCATTAACTCGATGTGTAAAATCTGTGTGCGTCGACAGCCACTGCGAATGTGCGTCTGTCTTTATGAATCTCATTTAAAACTATTCATTTCTTCTCACAAGATAAATGAGAAAGGCTGAGGGCTGTTTATTCCATCCTGGTGGCCCTATGAGAGACTGCATGGCCTATTTTCATTCTCATATGACCAAAATTGATGCAAATGAAGAAGCGACTCGGCACAAAGGGAAAATAAACATTATCCTTAATGAATTATTGTAAAAGAGTTAAAGGGCAAATTACCAACTGGAAGTTTAATAACAAGAAAGTATGACTAAATGGACTGAACCAAACTGCTCAGGGGCTCACAATGCAGATCACTGAGGGAGGAGAAATATAGCAGTGTGGAAGGTGACCTGGTTAAATAATAGAATGGAAAACCTTTAAGTACATCTCTGAGAACGACTTACAGTAGACTGCTGGATTGATCTGATGCAACCATTCTGCAACCTGGCATATCAAAGGCTTTGGCTATCATCGAGACCTATTTTTAAAGCTCACACAATATGCAAATCGTGACCATACCTTGAGGCGTCAAAACACAAATCTGGGAAATGAACGAGAATCTGGCAACTTCTTAAGGATCCTGCTGTGTTGATATTGTTTCTAGCTGCGTCTGTATCATCAATAGTTCTCAATCTAACATGAATTAGATGACTGCATGTTTGTGAGACAAAAAAAAAAGATGTTCCCTTAGTTTTGCATTTGCACATACTGTTAATACTGACCTATTGCCCTTACATAGCTTCATTAATCAGGCTGCTTTCACTGTGCCATTTTCAGACTAAGAGATGGTAACAGTCTTTGAAAAGAAAATGAAAAACCTTCTAAAGTATACTTATCCGCCACCGAACAGCAAACAGACACGGTTAGCGGTGAACATGGAAGAGCAAGTATCCTGGTAAAGAGTCAGATCTTTTTCCTCAGGAGGTGATGAGGAAGACAGACCACAAATGTGAAATGTGTTCATTTCTGATCATCGAATGACAGTAAATATAAAATGCATAAAAAAGCAATGTTTGCAAAGTGTTCCATTCATTATCAGCTTATTATTTAGTCTACAACAGTGTCAGAAAATAGTAGAAACAAAAAGTGATGAAGACGTATATTTGTAAGCAAAGCAGGAAATTATGACGTTTGAGAGGCTCATTACAACAGATTATTTAAGTGGGCATGTATAATTTATATCTTTCTGCTGTCCTCAGGCCAAGAAACCAACCAATACACTGGGAAATAATGAAGGGGTACTGAATAAATGTCTGTCTATTCACTGATTAGTTCATTCCTATAGTAAAAAGTCTAAGCCTTCTATAATCAGATCATGCTGTCTGCTGACAGCTGAAGTGCGTCTTGTCTAATCTAAATAACACAACAAACTCACAAACACTATCACTGTCAGCTAGTTTGTTTAACTGTGCTTCAGTCAACAGCTCTGCTCTTTAATGATTTTCACTCAGTCTTTCCCTGCACGTCACGCCGTCCATACAGAATCCGTGGCTGCACTTGACATTATTACCACGAGAGTGAAACTCCACTTCACCACTGGTCTTTCACCTAATCTGCATAGCGGGATGCTAGATGGCACAAGGGACAGGGATCAATGAATATGCTTAGCTGAACGATGGGTGTCATCAACTAGATCTCTGTGTCTTGTAAAGCACCACTGCAACACTGCTGATTTTGTTACAGTAACATATTGGTCTCCTAAGGTCGTTGCGCCTTTTCTGCAGCTATTATATACCACACATTTCCACTCTTTGAACTCTCAATCTGCTGTGCTTTGTCTGATGGCAGCCAGGCACCGCATACTGTCAGTAGGGGGGTAGTGCTAGCCTCAAGCTATACTCGTACAGTCTACATGTCTCTAGTGGACCATCTGCTAAGGTTTTCTAATCACGACCTCGTACGTTTGTAGAGTTAGATGTTGGTGCATCACATCGGAATACTTGCTGCTCTTACCAATAATACAGAGGCAAGAAAAACGTATGTTTCCATGCAGTTCTTTCTGTGTCGGGCGAGAAGGCGCTGTTTTTATTTTGCTCACTAAGCGACCTCATCTCTGTTTGATGACAAATAGTGATGGTGACAGCTGAGAGGAGGGATGTAATCAGATATCTAATGCCCTCCGGTTATCCAAACCCAGAAGTAGCTCTCTGTGGCTGCAGGGCGAGAAAGCAGAGTGTGGAAAATTCCTATTACAAACAGCACCAAAGCTAAGATGATTGATTGACTCTGAGGATAGACAGAGCAGATCAATCCATCATGGTGTAGTCCGTGGGCTTCCATGGTCTAAGACCCTATTTATTTCTGTAGCCCCTTACTGCAAATGGAAGGAGCCCTGAGGGATCCTCTGATGACAGGGCCAATAGGTGTGCTCTATTGTGTATTTATAAAGACTGACGTACATGCACACATTGACATTCATGATAGTAGCAGGGTCTCAATTATTATTGCATCCAAGCTTAGTAAACACTGTCTTTATTTACAGATGGAGTGTGCATCAGATAACACCAATTATCCAATAACAGAAAATGCAAATTAGGACCCACACATAGATTATGACACAAAACAAAGCAAAGCCTGCAACCACCTCAAACCCACATGCTCCCACGTTAATTCCATGTCTGTTTGTTTTGGGTAATTGAGCAATACATCAAATAAGGTAGGTTTGGATTTCTCAGCTAATCTTACGGTTGCATCTTAGAGTGGGACGCTGTGTATAAGCATAAGCGTACTGGATGCACTGTAGTGGGCGTTTTTACATGTTTAGGCCAGCAACCAAAGTGATGTCTTCTTCGTTTTGCTCGTTTTTAACAACAGGCCAAAAGCCACAGGTGTTGAGTGGCAAGTTAAATCAAACGGATGAAAGTGGAGAACCTTCACAGTCAGCCATTTGCTGTTGTTTGGCCATCAGTGAACATCTGTGGCCCTGGAGGAATGAGTCAGTCCGAGAGATCATTCTGCACAAGAAGAAAAACTGAAGTACATAAAAAGTTTTACATCTTGATTTGAACGAATATTCGAATACATGAATATTAACTGTACGCCAACTGATCTGCAAGATTTAGGAGATATCAGCTCTGTACCAAGCTTCCTTCCCTCCCAACTCACAGTAGCTCCTACGGTTTGCCATTTTAAATAATCAATACCACCTGCTAGTATGAAGAGGAATTTACTTATGCAGGCGCAGAACGTACAGGCCGTGAGCTGGCTGCCGGCTGCAGTCCTTACAGTGTGGTCAAATGCAACATTTTTCGGGCTGGGCAGAGACACCCTGAGACGACGTCACAGTGAGTCTACGTTTCCAGCAGTTCTTTATGTCAGTTTGGTGCGTCCATAAATTAAGAAGATAGAATGAACATGTTTGACTGTGTTGCCTAATAAAGAACTGAAGCATCAAAAACGGATTCCTCACAGTCGATTAATGCATTACTACTTTTACCACTGGGTTAAATGCATCATACAAAATGATATGTTCTTATAGGACACAAGGAGACAAACCTAAAAATTAAGCTGGAAGAAGAAAAGAAAATTGTATATACTCACTTCTGGCTGAAACATAAGTAATGTTTGTTAAACACACACTTGTCACTTCAATTGGATTTAATTACACACTGTGTTCATGAACACGGCAGCGTCACTAGGGGGGCTTATCTTGATGCATATATATCATTAGTGTGTGTGTGTGTGTGTGTGTGTCTGTAGGCATGCAGAGTACATTTAAAGCCATTAGTACGACATTGGCCAGTGGATGTTCATTCATCACAGCTGTCACGGGCCAGTCAGTGTCGATTACTGGATTCAAGCAATACACACATACATGTACACACATTAATGATATATCTAATGACATACATGTCAAGATACTTCTGTATTTAACCCCTCCGGTGATCCTTCAGAAGCAACATATACAATATGAATGCAGAAGATGTGTTGATATTCTTCAAATTAAATCCATCATTCATTGTAAATAAGAGCATTAAAAATGCAATATTTCTACCCAGACAAATAATCTGATATCAAAGACAGGGGGTGCTTTCACACACTGATATGACAACAGAAGTCAGATTAGTGCTACGTTTCTCATTTTAGCTGGTTGTTCATAGCACAAAACTGATGGAATAAAATATTAAAGATGTTGTCAACACTATAAGCCATCCAGGTAACGTCACCAAAGTGAATCTCATTGAGGTAGGCGCTGCAATTCCCATAAATTACACGTCCCTGTTACCAATGGTTGTCAGTATCCAATTATCAATTGCACGTCCAATAAGCATCTTGTTAGCGCTAATGCTACGTGGCACCGGAGCGACAAGGTTAGTGAGCCAGTGTGTCAGTATGATGTTAAGGATATCTAGCTGTTTGGTATTCCAGGCATGTGGCTAGCACTGCAGATAAGGGAAAGAGATGACTCCGTAGGTGAACTGACTTTTGATGGAGAGCACTAACACAGGGATGGTGGAGGAGGCAAAAGGGAGTTAACAAGGAGCAGGATTAAGAAGGGTTACTGAGCAGAACATGAAACATGTGGAGAGAAATGGACTGATAAATGTCATGTCCATCAATCAAGATTTCTGGAGGGCTGGAATACCGGCTGTGTACATTAGTCTCCTTGAGGAGAGCATGTCAGATAAGTCAAGAAATATCAATAATTAAGGAGTGGGATCAACTGGATATGGTCTTGCTGATGATGTGTAGTACAGTCTGTTAAAATGCATCCTTACATTGTACATGAACCAGGTTTTTACTGCAGTGGTGGAGTAGGACCTGACCGTAAACATAGAAAACCGAAAACTAACCGTAATGTTGGTACAATGACAATCTTGATAGTCACATCATTGACACGACTGTGATCAGTTCCAAATGTTAACGGAGTGCACCACAACCATGACTAACTTGACTCAACCCAAGATGTTTTTGTCACCTTAAAACGTAACTATTTTAAATAAAGGCATGGACTTTCTATCCAAGCCATGTTTGTGACCCAAAGCAACCTTCATTACATAAAGTTTCTGTGTTAAAGCAGCCTGAATAATAGCATTGTCACATCATAAATGTAATCATATTATGAATTCTTGGTGATGAATGTGCCAGATCAGAATGAGCTTTTATATATGTCATTCAGCTTGTAACTGATGACCTTGGGAGTTATTCAGTCTCAGTTTGGTAATGTGGACATTAAGAGTACATCGTAAAATTGTATAAGGGCATTTTCAGTTATAATGAGTGTTCCCTGCCCAGGTATGAAGACATTAGTGGCACTCTACAAGCAATTGATTCAGTCTTTTGTGCCTCTGGTTGATCAGTTTTCGTCACCAAGAATCAAACATGACAACTAAAAGCCGATAATATTTCATATGACTAACGCTCAGATTACAGTGTGTAGGTTAAAGAACAGTAACAGTAAACAACACTACCAACACTAACAGTAAAGAACAGAAAATGTATATTTTGCAAGGTGCAGCTGAGGACATGATTAAAAAGTTTTAAGCTGTTATTTTGACTGCATTTCATCGGATATGATACACATTTCATTAAACAATAAACCCCTTTGCATACACCGTTGCCTTTTGCGCAGGTTAATTGCTAATGGCTTGCTTACACTGACTTCCACCCTAAATTCACGATTTTTACTCCCAGCTTCTGTTTTGCAGGCATCCTAACAAACTTAAAAGTATTTCTGACTGCTGGTCCTAAAGAGGTTGGCGACTGTCCAGAGATAAGCCAGCAGAAAGTGTCAGTGCCACAGTCAGGGGAAACATCCTTCTGCAGTAGCTAATATAAGATCCTTACTTCCAGATCTTATCCTATCTTGGTTGAAGATGTAAGTCAGGGCAACTAATCCCAGTGATTACAGCTGTAAAGATAGTTGTACCAGTTACTTCACAAAACAAGGGCACATACATTGGGCTCATTAGACATGTTCAATTGAATCCTCACTTCCAATCCAAACTGTACAATATGTTCTCTTTACGCTGGACAAACTGTTCTCAAACTCTTAACAAAATACACATGTTGTCTCTATTGTGGAGTAAATACTGCACAGTTAAGATGTAGTGAACTAAATTCTGTGGATTTTGGTTTGAGAAATCCCTGTTTCCCAGTTTTGTTTTTCTTTAGACTAGAATAAGAGGCGTATTTAAAGAGAACCTAGAAGACCAAGTGACAGCCAAAGAGACAGAGCTGTTTGGAGAAGTCTGTTTACCGAGACGCATTGCTTAAATCATAAGGCTAAGGAAAGCTGACCCTGCTCAAGTAATATGCATAGCTGTGTTGTCTGCGAGACATTGATGTAGCACCCCTGTCCAGACAAGTGCAGTGGAAGATGAAGAAGGTAGGTTGGAGGCTCAGAAAACAGCCCAGCTCCCAGTGAAGTGACAAAAAATACACCAGACACAGACTGCTGCACCACTGACTTTATTTTCTGAACTCATCTACAATGTAGGCGGGCCAGTGAGAGACTGTATATGTAAAAATCCCATATATCAAAACCTTAACTTGCCTCAAATGCATAAAGATGTATGCTTCAAAACTCGATTTACTACTTCTGTCTTCACTCACTGTCATTTTAAAATACTTTTCTTTGAAGCTTTCCATGCAATCAGTAGATGGATTTGTCATAGATTTGTCCATAACCATATGACTAAATATCTCAGTTAACTGTTTGAGTTTTTTTTTTTTTTTATCTAGTCTCTTTTCCTTTTACCATATTGAATGTTATTTATTTGACTTCTGACTTTTGTTTGAAAAAGAACATTACAACATCAGCGGTTTGTTCGCAGAGTCCGCATTGTGTGTCCACAAGAAGAAGTACATACATCTATGACTGCCTAGCTGCCATGGCTACCACCACCATGAATACAAATCTCCAGCTTAGAATTTGTGCACTACAACCACAACAACAAGAGATCACACTACTAGACTACACTAATAGTTAGGAGCCAGAATGGACCACATGGACAAAATTAAAAGCATTAATCCTGATTGCACCTCATCTCACCCCCACAGCCTCCACTCTGCCCCACCCCCCCTACAGTGTCTCCATTTTCACCATTACATTAATCACACAGTGAAACTGCCCTGCAAAAAGACAAGCGTCTAATGGCGCTTTGTGCCTTCCAGGGCGACAGCGTTTTCTTGCCAAGACAGAGCAAGGGACAGAGAATTGATAGATCAAGGGATATTAGAGCCAGAGCCAAAATAAATTTGTTCCATTATGAGGCCTGCTGAGGATGAGACGACTGAGCCAGAGGATTCGGCATGAATCGTGAGCAGCAGGAATCCTTTATTTTAAAGCATATCAATGTTTAGTCTGCAAGTTGCACCAGGCAGCTGCTGAAGAGTTGTCAGAAGGAGACGGCATCAAGCTCTCATTGACTTTTGATGCATTTTAATCTATTTTGAGGCTCTAAGCTCCGTGGAGTGCTGATATTAGTTTTAGGCAAGTCTCTGCATTTGTGCCACAGTATATTTAAACAATTTACTAATGAGCAACTTAACTTTGATTTCTGAATTAAGCACATTTTATTTTGTATCTATTATGATTTGTTAGACAACTAGGATCAACCGGGGTAAGTGTCAAACATCTGCTTCTGAATTCATGTCTTGAGCCAAAATGAAGGCAACCATATAACGCAACTATGGTTTCTCTGTCATATACAACAAAGCTCCATAATGGCGAGGCCACCACCCATTCGGGCAGTTTATTTTGACAATTTGGAAATAGGTTTCAATGTAAGATGACTGGCCCTCACAGAAGCTATCAATAAACTACAACAAGTCAAAGACTAAGTAGCCAATCAGCACACCTTTACACAGAGTAATCTAATTACAAACAAATACAAAATGCACACTGTCCAGACATGATTAGAGTGGCTCCAGACTTGCTGTACACACGTCAGTCTAATTGCAGCAATCTAATTTGCCACTCTGGGAGAGCGTGGCGTGTCAGTGCAGCAGCCCTGTCTGATATGACAGCTTCTCAGATGAGATTACACACCGCACACAGTGTTATCGAACCCCTCGCCTCCTCCCTCTCCAAAATGCCTGTCTTGCATTGATCAACAGACACGGCGGCTCAGTCGGAGAAGGGGGATCACACATTTGATGCACTGTCAGCCCGCAAAATCTGATTGGAGATGACAGCTAAAGCTACAGGCTCTGATTAGGCAGTTGATAAAGACACTCAGCAGTTACAATTCAGCCACTCACAAGCCACTCATAAGGTCATTCAAGTTATGAATGAAGAATGTAAACAAACGGGAAGGAGTCAGAATAGCTCTGGCTATTTAAAAGACCTTAAAAAGCAGCAGGGGTTGGCAGGTTGAGGCTTCATGTGCAACCTTGATAAATCAACCTTGCAGGCTCTAGACATAAAACAGGGCGGTGCTTCCCATCCAGGCATTATCTAATCTGAATGGAGCTTTCTAGCTCGCTAGTTGCGCACTGAAAAATGTGCAGCCCAACCTATTTAGGAGAGCTGCAATAAACTGTTGACAAAGAGCACCCGTCAACTGAAGAAATTAAACTAGCCATCTTAAAAGAGCAGCTGCTCTGCTTCATTTACGCTGTACTGTGGGCTTTCAAAGGTAAAGGAAGGGCCTGGAAATAGGGAGTTACGTGTGCATGTCCATAGTTTAAATGTACGTGCTTTAAAGCCTCTACTTCATATCTAGACTGGACAATTCAACCATTGTACAGACAGCAACGCAAATAACATTCGTATTTGCTGTCGTGTGTGTGTGATCATTCATTTATTCATTCATTCATTCATCTTCTGTAGCCACTTGTCCTGTGAAGGCTGGTGGGTGGGCTGGAGCCGATCCCAGCTGTCATCGAGCGAGAGGTGGGTTACACCCTGGAGAGGTTGCCAGTCTATCACAGATTGTGTGATCATCACTTAGATACTGTTTATACGTTGAAAGGCACTGCTGCTTGCTCACCTGCAATTTCACACTCAATTACAAACTTTCTAACAATATTTCCTAGAGGAATGTGAGCTGAAACACTTGTCCGCATTACTCAGTATCAGTTTCCCTAAAAGCGTTTCGCCCGTTCCTCTGTTTATATCTGTGCCACCCTCTTCTGTTCCCAGGATGCCAGAGGCTGTTAGCTGCCCCGCCTATGAAGTGTGGCCCAGACTGCCAGGCTCAGTCTCAAAGTTGAGAGTTCTCCCAGCCCTTGCGGCAGTTTCACAGTCAGAAGGAATAATTTCATGCAATTTTATTTATTCATTCCGCCAACATCTTCCTCCTTCCCTGCGCTCACCTCTCTGTCAGGAGTAACTGCACAAAACCCCGAACCCCGGAGTGGCGACGAAAAGTACGTGTGCGGGAGCTTGAAAGACATTAGAGACGGCAGAGTTTGACCTGTGCTGATTCTCCTAGAGCTTGTTCTAATGCTTCAAGGTACGACGCCCACTGTGTCAGCTTGTGAAGGAGTGAGACAGAAACTCAGACCGTCAAACATGACTGTGCTTTCATAGAACACAAAACCCCAATATCTCAACGGTTGAAAAACAAAACGTTCCTACGCATGTGACAAAAAGGAAAGTGGAGAGAATTTACACTGGGGTTTGTTGAATGGAAAGTTTCTAAGAGGGTGGATGAAAAATGAGGCGATTAAGAGTACCTACTGTGTGATTTGGTGAAATAGTCAGGTTGAAAATAGAACCAGGCTGCAATGAGGCAAAGCTAAAAAACAAAAATAAGTACTGTGTATTAATAGTTCCTAAAATAAGTGAATAAAGCTAAATCTGCTCCCTAATATAACCCCAAGATTAAAAGCTTGGCAGGAAGGGCTTGTGATTAAAACCACCAAACCCTGATTGCTACACACAAAACAACATGTCTCAAGTTGCGGAGACGTCATCAGTGTCTCCGGTTCCACGTCATCGGGGACTGATCAGAGGTCGCCGATTACATAAGCACATGGGTTTAAGCATCCTAACAGCACCGAACGTCAGGAAGAAACAACATAAAGGGTTTGAGGATTCATCTGGGTGAGGAAAATCTGACCCTCGCCCTTGTATCCATCAGCCTCCGATTGAATCATTACAGTAGCATAGTACAATCCCTCATAATCCTCCTGCTTCGTCATACATTTTGCAACCAGTTTTTCATCATCTTGACTATAATCCCCACGCAGAAGCTTGATGATGTGCTCATGCCCACTGAGGGGGACTTGTTCTAATCCGAGAAGGGAAGAGTGGAAATTTGGTGGTGGTTGGTGGCAACAACAAAAGATAGCTTTGCTTTCATCTTCCTCCTTCCTCCGTATGCTGCAAATGTGATTTCTGTCAGATGAAGGAGATGCTTGTCAATGCCTCAAATATATATAACCTGTCTATACGCCAACTGCCATGAACAGCAGATGACTGTCACAGGAGCAATCACATGTCACGTCTACTGTGAATTCTTAATTTGTCATCTCAAGCTGCATCTTCCTCCGTTCTTTTATTTCTCTAGTTTCTACAGTAACCATCTCTCCTTACAAACCCCCCATGATCCCAACGCAACCACGCTTTTAAATCCCTGTCACTGTACTTGGTACCAGTAAAGCACTGAGCCCACTTTGGGCGTGCTGTGATCTCCAGGCAGTCGCTGTTGCTTCAGTGCCAGCAGACGCAGAGCTAGCCAGGGCCGTCATTACATGCAGCAGGATGAAACATGCTCTGACAGCAGTTCACCCCCAGAGTGCATTATCAGAGGCTTGCTGTCAAATTTCTCATCCGCTTGCACCTTAAATGCATGCACCTGCAGTTAGGGTGAACTATTTACAATATTCACTGGTGTTCTAAGATGTGTTTCCAGAAGAGAGGAGCGTTAAAGGTAAGTTCTTCCAAAAGTCAGACTAATTTAGGCTGTTTAATGGTTTTGGGTCCTAGTTATGAAAGAAGACAAACAACGCTAGCTAGAACTTCTACAGAGTGAGTGAAGCAACTGAGTGAGCAGGAGTTGTTGGTAACTCATGAAAACAGATGCAAAAGCTTTCTAGAATTAGCAAACAAGCCTAACTAGAGTCTACATTCCAAATGGTGCCATAAAGGAGAAAAAAAAACCTTGTATCCACTCCTGCAGTTGTGTTTGTGCACCATGAAAGTGGACAGAATATTTCCTACCAGCTGGCTCTCGGCTGTCAGTCAACGGAATTGGTGGAAAATGCCCACTCACGCTTAGAAGTGTCCACAAATATTATCCAGATATTGACAAGTACGCACAGTAGCTGCAGAATACAAAGGTTTGATTTGCTCCCAGTAAATAAAGAGAGCAGAACTAAAATTTCAATTTAAAAACACAGTCTTACTCAAATGCAATGCTCTTTGTGGATATATGTGGAAGATGGAGGAGCGTCTTCCTTGTTAAGTTTTAAAGTAAACTGTACCTCATTGATATCTGACAACTATACAGTGCAGTGAAGTAGTTTGCACAACTCAGTGAAGGGGATGGTCAACACAGTTTTTCCATGCAGAGTCTGGCTACAAAATATTGGCTGACCAATACTAGCTGTGTGTATTAAGTGTGTAAGTATACTGAACCACATGCAATAAAACAATGCATGTTTTTATAACATCTAAATTCAGATGTCTGTCACAAATAAAATATTGTGTCAGTGTAAATAACACTGAGTAAGTTCATCTGATATTGTATATATTTTGAATCCAGTCTCAAGTAATGATCTCATTATCTGTCTGCACATCCTCATGTCTCAATGATTCTGCAAACCTGTGCTGCTGCTGTGTATAATCAGGATGATTGAACATGTTTTAGGTCGTACCATTACTATGATATGCGATGTGTCCAGCCGGCAGTTTGGGGCCTTTGAGGCCAGAACAAATAGGCGATATTGAATGGAGGGTTGGGATGTGCTCTCTGGAGGGGTGAGGGACAAGATTCTGATTTGTCACCTGGCGCCGGTCGCTATGGTGACAGATGATTTCTACCAGATCATGATGGAGCCCGTGGGACCGAGCAATGGATGGGGTAGAAATGGAAAGTGGGCGGATGGTTACAACCCTTCACTCTGCGTGCCTCTTTGATGTGACAGGTTGTGATAGGCGCCATTTGCATAGCCCTCCGTTTAACCCTAATGACAAGTGAGGCTGCCACTCCCTCCTCTGCTCTCGTTCTAACCTTCGCGGCGCCCCACTTCAAGACCTGGCACAAAGCCTGCTGGGAGGTAATTGCAAGGGAGGGGAAAACCTGTCCGCTTCGCTAAATATGTGGGTGGGGCAGAGAGCAGGCAATTGTTTGAGAAGAGTGGAAGTGCGCACCAGCTGAACGCTTTTAATAAAAAATATTTCTTAGACAGCAAAAAAAGGAGGAGTTTGCAAACCAAAGAAGCGCATATGGTTGAGTCTGCAGTCTGTCTATGATCAGTATGCAGTGTTTGTGTCTGAGTCCCTTATGCATCCCTTCGAAGCAGCACCGTCTCTGCAAATGTGGCTTTGTTTGCTGTGGATTGGATTAATAATGATGTAAGACAGTGAAAATTGATGAAAATTCCTTATCGCTGTGAGAAGTTCCAAAGACCCAGAGGAACCCCAATTGGTCTATAAAAAATGTATTTCACCTTTCAACTGCCCTCCAGCCAGAGGCGACTAAATAATAAATACCCAGGGCTTCATCATTTGGGCCATCGATCCAAGTTTTCAAACCTACTTCCTATTCCTCAGGTCTCTATCATTTAAGAGCACCTGGCAGTGCTCTTCTGAAGAGCTCTTGAGATTTCCTAATAAACGCTTCAGGTTTTAAATGGTCCCCGGAAAAGGTGAGGGATTTGGTCTGTGTCACTAGAAGCAGCTCATTTTGCATGCCAGGACAACTAGCAGCAGAACGCGGTGACCTTATGCTCTTTAATTGTACCTCTTGGGATGAAGAGGGGAAAGTAAAAAAATAAATAAATAAAAAATGAGGGCAAAGCGGGGTGATGGAGCAAAATGAAAAAAGAAAGGATTAAATAATAATAAGATAGAGGCTGAACAATATAAAAAAAAACGTCTTTCTCCACGCACAAAAGAGGTCTTTACTCTTTCATTTGTTGCAGGGAGCGGAGAGTTAGATAGCCGGATTGTGAATAGCAGCATGTGGCCAATCCCCTTAACAGCCATAGGACATCTATTGTTGATGAAAAATCTCTGGGGTGAGGGAGGGGGAGCAGTGACACCTAATGTAATGTTCTCTCTATTCCAGCACAATCACAAGCCCTGTCCCTAGCATCTGTTGGACCATGGTTCTGGTATTTAATGTGCCGTGTGCTTCAGTTAGTGACCCACATATGCGGGCACAGGGGTAATGACGTCGTTCACAGAGGGATGAACATCTCTTTAATCCTCCACTTAGGCTGCGGGATTGTTTGGCTTCTCACTTCGGAGCAAATGGAGACAGTGATAGTAGCGCATGAGAACTCTAATAAGAAGAGCAAGTGGTGACAAAATGAAAAAGAAGGGAAAATCTGAACGTAATGGATGCTTGACAGAGATGCAATCAGCAAGAATGACGGGACTATTACATCTGGCATAAACGTTTGACACAAGGGTGAACTGATAAGTGTTTGATGGTCAAAGGTCAACGTAACTGTGACTTCACAAAGCATGACCATCATCAAGAATTTATACACCGACTGTCCGAATTTTCACACAAACGTCGAGTAGGAGTCAACCCCCTTCATGTTTTCCGCACAGAGGCCTCCTCTGGTAGCCCCTCACAAGCTCAGTGGTTTTGCTGTTATTGAGCTTTAGGTGATTTTTGGTGTGATAAAGTTCTCCACCTCCAAGTAAAGATAGCATGTTCCTCTCTCTGAATTATTCACTGGAGACATGCGTGTCAAAATATTGTGAACTTGCATTTTATTACAATGAATAATCTTTATTTAATACCGTGTATTGTATATGTCTTGACAGACACATGACATGAAGTGCAACTTGACTGGCTGATGGAGGCATACAGCCAAAAGACAACAGTTCAAGCTATATTTATATATTCTTTAGCACAAGTAGGATGTAGGGGTTGTACCGACTAGCCGACTTTACTACTGTGCCATGAGGCTTTGACAGACTGCTTCACCCTCGCTGTGTGAAGGAAAGATTCATAAGGTCTTTCCATTCCTGCTGCTGTTAGGCTCCACGACGAACACTTTTAATATGTGCAATATTATTACACCTCAAGGTTTAACACCTTTAATGTTTACTGTGTACCGTGTACAGTTTCACAACCCAGTTAAAACTGTCCATCTGTGCAATATCTGACAATCATCTGTGCAATTCAAAACCCTGTATAGACTAATGAACTTTTTGTATACAATATATGCCAGTACTTGTAATTTTTTTCTTCTGTTTTATTTTATTATTTATCTTTTATATCCTACACCTTTGACTCTTGATATTTTTGGTGTTCTTTTGTATGGTGTATTTCCCCATTGGGACAAGTAAAGCAGTATAGCAGAGGAATGATCCAAATCATATCAGCAGCACAACTTCACCAAACGTCCTGTGGTAACAGAGAGAAGGAGGCTGCACGTCAACAATTTGATGGTGAATTTTATCGTCTAAAGTTATTAGACTTTTAGCAGCTATGCAGCTATTCCATGTTCAAGCTTCAATTACCGTGCAGAAAAGCCTTCGTAGCTTCTTTACTGTGAGAAGATACACTATGTATTTAAGTCAAGAATAAAGATCTCATTGTTGCAAAGTATTACTTTCTACTGTGTTTTTATTTGTGACGTAATCCACCAGCAGTCATCCACTCACCACATTTTAGCCGATTTTAAAATAAACATGTAGTTTCTTGTTTCTTTTTTTCGAGTCTTTGTATTAAACTAACTGGCTACTATCTACTGGTAGTACAGACACATAAATCGAATCAGTTTCTCATTTAACCTTTGGAGGAACCCATTTCCCAAAATTCCTTTTTGGCAACAAAAAGCATAGTGTTTCTGCAAGCTAATTTCTGTGTTCCTGAGTCAAAACACCTCTCTTAAATTATCATAATGGCTACTTCTGCAATGAAAGAGAACCTAAATTGGAGCGTTTATCAGGATTCCACCTTATTTTTCTCAAGTGCACTCTTTTGCAAGGAGTTCTGCTGCTACAAGAGGTTAGCACTAGGGGCCAATTTATCTCCCTCACACATCTTTGTCACAGGGAACAAAAACTAAGTAAGGCTTCAAGGACACTAAATGGATAGACAGACTTCACTTGACTTTTTCCCAGAGTGGTAACAAAGGCATTGGAAGAAAAACACATCCTGGAGACTGTCCAAGAGGCACAGACCTTGTCCACAACTAAGTTCTCATAAATCAGCTTTCTTTTGCGATCAGAGAAAACAGCCTTGCTTACAGGACCCCAGTGATAAAAGATTAATAACATAAACAAGCTGTCCACCCTGATTTGCTTCCAGTTGGGTGGTGGTGAAAAGATTTACTGTAGAATTAACACCCAAGAAAGTCTCCCACTCTTCTTGGTGAGTCACTATTCACTTCATTTAAAAGCAAAATATCTCACTGACACATGTAATTATCTAGTATCATAATGATACTAGATAATTACAAATACAAATATAGAGATAAAACCAACCAAAAAAGAAGCAAACACATTTTGCTTTGCTTTGCTTATCCTCTTTTTTAGGCCTGGATTCATGGTTTTAGGATCAGGCTCTGCATCTTCTTTTGGTGAAGCATGAGCATGTAGATCTTCCACATACCATATATCACCTCTTTAGCATAATGCCCAGTTTGTGTTTAACAGCGCCATTTAAATTCAAGGCTGACGGCTCCCTGCTTTCATTCTCTGTAAGAGATAAGCCAGAAATATAGAACTGTCGCTCCTGATACTTTAAGTTAATGCCCTCCATCATAAAACTAGGGCACGAGAGTTCTGGGAGCCAAACAGTGAAAATAATTCACTGCACCGAGGGCTTTGCCTTGCAAGTCTTGCAGTGAACAAGCGTCCCGAAATGACTTTGCATCACTTTCCCACACTCTTTCAAATCATTTCATATCTACAAATGGGAGCTAAGCCTTTACCATTAGGCTGAATTCTCATCTCATATCATCACGTCTTCCTCTGCTGCAAGCCATCTGACTTTCCTCACGCTTACACACCCTTACATCTTTCTGCTCACCATCTATTGCCATATGCACTGACCCATGAGGGCTTCTGCTGGCATGGCAGACAGAAAACTTTACAGCAGAGGAACAAAAAAGATAGGACAAAGAACAGAAGAGGCATAAAACAGAAGGAAGTGATACAAGGCAGTAAGAAGAGATACAGCACTGCTGTCAACCACCACCCTCCACATTCACACTCATCATCTCTTCTCAGCGTAATTCTTAACAGCGTAGTTCAGTTTTGTGGCAGTGGGAGTGTATGAGGTACTTATCCATAGTCAGTATATTACTTACAGCAAGTAAGTTTGGAGAAGCAGACAGGAGAACTTGTACGGAAGCCAAGCAAAGAACCGATGTGGACAGGGTTAGCACTAAATGTTTTTAGCCATCTAAAACAAGACCCACCTAAAAAAAAATCAATATCAGTTTAAGCGTACACTATATTTAGACTATAACAGACTCCTTGAGACAGCATTTTCTGAATGCTGCTCTCTTCAAAGACACCAGACTTCATTGAGAAAAACTGTCATTTTACTGTGCAAAACATCTGGATGGCTTTAGAGACTTAACGTGTTCATCCAGATCCACAATTACTTAAAACAAAAATGAACTACCCACTGAAACAAAGGTAGAAACTCTGAACAGCTGCTGAAGAGCAAGTAGATCAATATAGAGTTTATTTCCTCATCGGAAAAGGTTGCTATGGCTAGTGCTATAGCTGGTTATAATATTCTAAATATAGTATACCCTTTATCTGATATACATTTATTTATTGCTTTATATTTTAAAGAAAGTTGTTTTAGATATCTGATGTTTTATGCAGACCATCATCTACTGTAGATAATGCATTGACTAGGGATAAGTACATACAACATCCTACCCAACATAAAAGAGACACAATTATAAATTTAAAACTGCAAAGGATAAAGAGCCAAGCTGGTGGTGAACTGACGTGGAGCTAAAAAAAGAGACAGAGAACATTGGATTTCACCAGTTAGTCAGAGATACGGCTCTAAATGACTCCTAATGATTTAATAATCTGGACTTATACTGATCAGGTATAACATTATGACCACCTTCCTAATACTGTGTAAGTGTCCCCTGTGCCTCCAAAACAGCTGGGACTCATCAGAGGATGAACATGGGCCTTCTGAGGGTGTCCTGTGGTGTCTGGTAACAGGATGTTGTTAGTGGGGGCCTTTGGGTCCTATGGGATCGCACAGATACTTGATCTGTTTGGGATCCAGTGAATTTGGAGGCCAGGTCAACACCTTGCTGTTCTTTGTGTTTTTGTGTGTGTGGCTGTGTCATGCTGTATCCTGCTGTCGATGGCTGCTGCCATCAAGGAGTGTCATTGCTATGTGGTAGGGGTGCCTGGTCTGGTCTGGTCTAGGTGGGTGGCCATTGTAACAAGATGGTCAATGTCCTGCCAGTGGTTTTAATGTTATTCCTGATCGGTATATAAATGAACTAGTTTGCATCAAATAGTTTGTCTCCTCTCCAAACAGTTGGGGTTAACAAGTCTCCCTAAATGACTTTGCTTCACTCTTTCAAATCATTTAATACCTACAAATGGGATTTTTTTTCTTGAAAAATGAAGCTGCTTCAGATCCATATATTTGCAGAGATTCGACAAAACCATTTCAGTTCTAATATTGGTAAGCACCGCCTGCTTTCAGATTTATTATTGCGGAGAGTCAATAGCAGCATTTGAGACATCCTGCACATCATCCTATTGACCTTCTATGCTGATTTATGTCAGCCACGGCAGAAACTGCTGATAAAATCGGCACCAAGACTTGAAGGTGATTTTTGAAGTTATTAGCGCATGTAAATTTATAATAATAAATGCTGAACTATACAAAGACAAACTCTTGCTGGTTCACGGCTGTTTTCACCTCTAAGACTGACTATGAATATATCAACAGAATTACTAATGCAACAAGAAACCCTGCATGAACCCAGGAAGTTAAGAGCATTCCCTCACACTTTTCAAACACAGAGGTCAGAACGTCATAAATAAACCTGAGCAATCAGTTAAACCTATAAATTTATTCTCAAATTAAGAAGGTTATCTTTCACTTTATGCAGCAGTTATACTGTACTCAGGTACTGTGAATAGATTAGTAGAATAGTATTAGCCTATACTTCTTTAGCACTGACTGAATGTAATACTTTACCAAAACTAATACTGGCTTCTGCCTGCAGTAAAGGCTATCATCATCCACCTAGACTCTAACCTTGGCCTCATTCCTTTCATTTCCTCTCATAAAGCTCCAGGAGATTTAATATTGAACATGACATGAAGTAATCTGGTGAAATCAAATGGGAGCACCAAACGTGTCTGAGCTAACCAGCGGATATTCAATACTTCACACTTCATTAAAAAATTACAGTTGAGTGAAAAGTACCTGAATGTGCACATTTGAACTTTTTGCCTGAATTTCAACACATTCCCTGAGTGAGAACTCCCACACAGTCTTGCAACGAGCCTCAGCCGCTGAACGTACTCTAAATAGCCTTCTAATTGCCTTAAGCAACAAAAAGTTTTAATAAGCTCTAAAGACACGAGTGTATTTTTAAAATGACAAAAGCGAGAGGAGAGGAAAAGTATATCTGCACCAACTCTGGTTAGGAGGAAAGAATTAAGAGAGAGACACTTTCAGCCCTGAGGATCACGACAAAGGAGAGAAGGGAGGGATTATAGTAAAAAACAGAAAGACATGCAGGGTTGAAAGAAAGACTTAAAGGAAGATTATAGTAAAAATAAAAAGTGTGACAGAGAGGGGGGTAAAATGTCTCCCCGTGCCTCTCTGTGGTTTGGCTTGTCCTTATTTGAGTGTTGAGGAACAGGGATGTTCTGTGAATCTCAGGCATATTGACAAGCGCCTGACGCTAACCGCACTGTAAAACCAATCTTCCAGCATCTCTGTTTACTCTGGGGATTATATTAAAGAACACAGCATCCAATTTCATACCTGGCTTCCTGCACCACCCCTCACAGTGTGACATTTACTCACTAGAACGATGCCCTTTCTCTCTACCTCTCACTCTGACTTTCTCCCCCTCGCTTCTCATAGTTAATACATTGTGTAGCAAACAAGGATGGCTGAGGGCAGGAAAATGATTCCAGCTTTTAACTGGTTGGAATTATATTTTCTTACAGGATTAACCATATTCAGCCGAAGTCATCCCCCTTCCCCCAGACTTGTGGTCTGAGCCATTTCTTATCCATGCAGCCAGAGATAAATAGCTTATTCTATTCCAGCTTTTACTGTTTGCATATCGGTTGGATCTGCATTGAGGTACGCCACTTAGAGGATAGCTGTGCTGGGCAGATAAAGATGGCAATTAGCTGCTCAAAGTTGTGCATTGCACTGTCCATTATGAGACACCTTTGGCTCCAGCAGCAGTTATTTGAAAAAATGTGCTTTCAATGATACATATTTGCTGCGGGAAAAGAAACGACGCTTTCTATTGCAAATTGATCCGTAAAAACATACGCAGGCGAAAAAACATCAATGGAAAGTCACTCTGAGGCCAGGCTGTACCCAGAAGAAGCCCAGCTCCTTTGTTGCTTACACAATAAGTGGAACAACCAATCAGCAGCTCCTATTTTTAACAGATCCTTTCAAGGTCTTTTACAATAAAATTAAATAAAAAGATCATTTAAGAGGAATCGCAAACAACAAAACTAAATATTTTCACAAAAATTAATTACACCAATATACCATCTCAAGTTTAAACATGTGGCTATCCCAGTGATAATTAGTTTTATCAGCTTTTATCTACTTTGCGTGTTCGAAAGGAGTGATGGTTAGCATTCCTCTTCACAAGGATGGAAACGGCCCCTGTGGAGCTGCAACACATATACAGTTAAGTTTTTTTTTTTTTTTTGAGCCCAGTGACAGACTGGTACCCCATCTCTCACCCAATGATAATTGGGAAAGGCTCCACTAGTCTTACGTTAAGCACCACAAAACCAGAAACTCAAAACAAGAAACCCCCCTTTTTCAATCTAGCTGTACAACAGTGTTATGATCTCTAATATCTTGGAGCAATGCTGCTGTTAAACTCACAGACTGATGAGATATCATATTGAGTCTGCAAGAGCTGTGGCCTGGCTGAATTTGTTTTCTCCTACAAGTGATGTACTAATGCCTCTGGAGATTTTTAAAAGCTAACAGTACACAGCAGAGCAGAAGATAATGTCAGTTATTTAATACTTTTCAGTAACCAACATCAAGGAATAACTTTAAATGAGAGACAACGGAAAACCTTTCTCTCTGTCGATTCACAAAAGATAAGATAAAATCAGATAAGGTAATCCTTTCTTCATCACACAGTGGGAAAATGTGTGTTGTGTTGCAGCAGCACACAGTCCAAAGGACTGTACACACTGAAGATAAAAAAGTAAACTTTAAAAAAATACAGCTAGTAGAAAATGAAATAGAACAGTAGTTCTACGTATGTGGTCCACTGGGAGCAGGCTTGCTTGTACAGCCTCACAGCAGCAGGAAGGAAGGACCTGCAGTAATATGCTCCTTCACACAGCGCTGGTGAAGCAGCTGGCTGCTGGAGGTGCTGCTCAGTGGTGTTACAGCGCCATGGAGGGGGTGGGGCTGGTTTTCCATCAGTGCTGACAGCTTTGATTCCATCCTCCGATCACCCACCAGAACAGAGCCGGCCTTCTTCACCAGTCTGTTCAGTCTCTTCTCGTCTGCCGCTGAGATGCTGCTACTCCAGCGGACCACTCCATAGAAACACAGGGCAATGTCCAATGCATCCAGAGAGGTTAAAATCTGACGCTGAACTATAAAGGATGTGTCTACAGTAGGACTGACGCTAACCTCCTATTATTGCTCAAAAAGGGTGTTTTTGCTGGATCTATAAGCACTTTATTTGACTGTTAATCTGCTAGAAATGACATTTAATAAGCTGATATCAAGATTCACATTGCTTAATACAGCTTTATCAAAAACAAATCACTGCAACCAATCATCTTCTTTATTATCCCTTAACTTTTAATATTGACAGCACTACAGTCCATTAGCTCTCAGTGTCCTTGGCTGTTATTCTCGCCTAATGATGCCTTACATCACAAGTGAAGTAGATTAAGCTTTCATAGATCATCTTGAAGCCATCTTCAATCTGAAAGCTCCAAAACTAACAGATCTCTGTCCTCGACTGCATATTAAGAGGCAATTTAACAAAACAGGCCCAAAATAACAAAACAATTAAACAGGAAAAAAAGTCAATCACCTAAATATATTACTTTAAATAAACAGTGAGTGGGAAAATCAATTTGGCTTTATTGTATTTTGGGCACTTGGTATTTAATTTTCTTCTCAGGTTATTATTTTCCCCTGCCTTTCGGTGACTGATGCTGGCAGTACACTGTGCTTGTTGGTGAAAGCAGTGGATAATTGAATGTCAATAAAAATGTCCCGACGGACATTTAATATGCTGTGCTATTCTTATTAAATACATTCAGCAACACAAAGTAAGTAAAGTGTGGCAAAGATATTCGTACATGAGGTCTATTTTATGTGCATACAATGACACACTTATACTAAAGTGGCTTTTGATATTCATCTTTCATTTCTGTGGCCGATCCTGCATGTGTTTCACAATTTATTCTTTGTTTATCTACCTGATTATTTGCTTTGGGAGCAAAGACAGACTCGCTTGCGTTTTTATTAAGGTTAAGCCAGAGCCAGGGCTTATTGCAGTCACTACTCTCCATTTGAGAAGAAAATACTGTCGTCGCTGTCGCTTCATCTGGGTTCAACCGACACTCCAAGCCCACATGGTGAATTTGGTGGTAGTAAACATTTTTTAGTGTTTGTGGCATATGCCACTCATTGGCTGGAGCTGACACTACTGTAGTTTAATAGGGTACCTATCCACTTTGTGTTACCAAAGTGTTTTTTTTTTTTGTTTTTTTTTTTGCCATTTATTGCTAAAACTCAGTGAATCTCCCTAACATTTCTTGTGTCACTGCTAGTCTTCCAATGTGTAACGGAGAAGTTTCTCAGATAGATTCATGTGCTCCAAGCTTCCTTCAAAACTAGGATTTCAATAAATGTTTGATAATTTTCATCAGAAAGTGATCATGGCTTGGTTGCCTTGAAACATAACTGATCACCTGATTTAAGACTTCAAACAGAAACCAGCCTCGGGGGAAACAGAATAGCGAAGAGAACGCAAACTGTGTTTTCAAAAGGGCTTGCATCATTTCTTTAATAATCCTGAATCCCTACACATGTGGAGGAGGGAGACCTCAGGTGTGGAAGACAGTACCCGTCCAAAGTCTTATTAAGAGCTGATCCGCCTTTTATTAACGGTTTTATTGTGGGATTTCCCTCTGGCGCAGCAGTGCGAACTGTCTGATATGCTCCACTGCAGAGGACCTGAAGACCCCTGCGGATCTGGCTCCAATTAGAGGCAGTTGGAGACAGTGACACCCCTGGCAGGTTGTGAAGTTTCCTGTGCTGAGTGAAAGCTAAGGAGGACATGGTGTAAAGAGCTGACTGAGGTGGAAACAGGGGCGACATGTAATCTTTCATAGGACAACCTTCTTTTCTTTTAAAACCTGTCATTCATTAGAGATTTGTTGAGGAAAAGTTGAAATATGTGCAGTTAATCATAACGAACGGTTAACTGTTCATCCTTGCTGGATGTAAGAGTTTTTACAGAACATTACAATGCCACGCTGAAGCTGACCTCTGGTTTTTTGCCTATATAGAGTCATCCTTTCACCATTTTATCCTGGTAGACATTTGTCGCCAAATTTAGCAGGTGAACTATTGAGAAAAACTATGTTTTGTGAGTTAATGGTGACCATTTGACTACCAGTCATTGTACTCATGTCAGAGTATGTAGTAAATATGAATAATTCACATAAGGTGACTTTGAAAATTCTCAGTCATGCAGGTCATGGTCTATCTGAAACAAAGGTACGGATATTCGAGACATTTCACCACCCTTTCAAGTGGCTACTTCAGTTCTAACTTGAACCTGTTGAGATTTGTTTTTATTTTATATCGCAATTAGTAGTTCCTTAAAAACCCTGTAACACCCAGAAACTCCAGGCTCTATGCGTGAATGAGTGTGAAACCATTTGGCGAGAGATTTTAAGGGGCTGACAAGTGACGTCTCAACTAACTTGAGTTTAATGCAAATTCACTCAAGGTGCGCAGTTGTTTCACAGGAACACATTACATGAAAGGCATTTAAATTCTAACTGTTTTAAAAATCCAGTTGTGGTTTCAGCTGTTCAGCAATTTGAACATGTGAACACACGTATTCAAATTGTTCACAGGGCAAAAACAACTGGACATGTGGAGCTCACTGACTAGATGTCTATACCGCAATGTGCTCTGGATGAAAACATTTTATGCAGAGTCATGTCAAGAGTGTAACCGGTTTGAAAAGCATCCGTCATGCCTGTTCACATTTGTTGCCATATTATTAGTGCCGTCTGGTGAAGTAAATAAATTTTGTAATTTAAAAACCCACAAAACTTTTCACAGAAAACCATAATAATAAATTACAAATGAATATTTATGTCCGATTAAATGAGTTTATAATCTGCATATTTAGATTTTTCAGCACACAAATCTCCTTGTAATTAGGTTTAAGGCTGGCACTTCCATTAATCATAAGAAAAAGGTTGTGACTTTTGGTGGTAGTCTGTCTCGGTTCTGTTTTGTGCGTGAAACCTTTCCAGAAAAAAAGTCAATAGAAAGGAGGACCTTTCTGGCCTTTAGAGCCTCCAGCAAAACGCTGACACTCACCAAACATGTTGCCAATGTGCCCATTTCTTGTCAAAGGCCGCAGCTCGTTCTTGCCCCAGGCATAGCGCTTGTAGTTGTCCCAGGCAAACTTCATCATCTGCAAAATAAACACAGGGCAGACATACCTGTTACTGGACTGATAGCGAGGCAACACACCCCCAAACCCAGCTGTAATTAAATTGGTGTAGCCTGAGGCGAAGAGAATGACAGATATTGATCAGGACTGGATTAAGGACAAGCACGCAATTACAACACATAAAACCTCATTGCTATACAATGTAGCTGACATTTCCCTGCAGCTACACCTCCAAATGAAAGATTGATGCCCTGCCAATACATAAAAGAAACTCTACAAGATGAAAACACACCTTTGAGGAGAATGTATTGTTGAAATCGACAGAAAGATGCTATCTGAGGGGGACTTTCACACAACAAAACATGCAAGCAGAAGATGACAAACAGCTGAAAAGAATCTTGTCCTTCAGTCTTACTGAAGAGCAAGGTGTAGTTTAATCAGACACATTCAAAGCTTAATTTATTTTTATTTTTTTTGTCTGGTGTAATCATTGGTCAACAATTAATAATAGTGACCCAGCTCTCAAGAACCAACTTCAGAGCCAGTCTGCCAGGGAACACAGACTTGCAGTGGATCAATAATCTCCTCTTTCAAACCGCATTTTATTAGTTCACACCATGTATGGAGACACAGCCATCACAGCTCTACATGACACCCGAATAAACACGTGACAGCTCTACGGATTTGTCAGTGAGTGATGTGCAAGCTGGGCCTTCGCACCGTTCCCTCTGGTTTGACATGTCAACAAAAATTGAGGTTTGGGCTGAGAGGAACACATTTAACTGTCAAGTTAAAATTAAATGAAAAGAAATCAAACTTTGCGTTGATTGAGTTTTCTTCTGAAACCTGTACTCATACTGGCTGATTAAACATCTGGCCAAGGGACAACAACTGAAATAAGCCAGTTGGCAAACACCGACACATTTACAATGAAGGTGACTAATGTGTACTCATCATTCTGGTTTAGCACATAAGCACAGTTTATCTAATATTCACCTGTTAACAGGTCAACTAAATAACTGGAATTCACCCAGAGAAGAACATGAATATATGACTAAAACATAAGAGATGACCGTGAGACTATATATCTCCCATCATCTGACTGCAAATGAACAAGCATGAAGAATGAATGTACGTACAATGCACTTCTTGTTTTTGTCTCCATTTATGACAACACAGCAGAGTTGTTTACACCTTTCTCTGATTCAGTGGGTTCAGTCCATAATTTTCCATGAAATTCATTATTTTCTTCATATCTTCATCAAAGAGACGCCACAATGTGGGCGCCCCGCGTACAATGCAGAAATTCAAAACTGAAAACTAATTCCAGCTCAGAGTGTGCCTGACACGAGTTCTTTCAACAAAGACGAGTTCATTAAATCCCCCTGCTCAGAACAATGCCACAAACACCAAGGAAGTGAGCAGCCTCTGTACAGTCTGTCCTGAGATGGACAGACGGACATAGATTTGATTTGCCCCCCTCTTCCCATCTCTATTACCAATACAACGTGAGATTCCTTGCTCCTCAGAGGTGGGCTCTTATAAGCCTGTGGGAAATGAATCCGATTACGTCCCACAAGGCCTCCGGCTCAAAATCCTCTCACCCTAAAAAAGCTCATTATAGACACCTCAAAGAAGAAAGAGCTCCAGCGTCCTCTCACACTACAAACACGTTCAAATAAATGTCTTTAATGTTCAAAAAAACAGCCACTAAAGGTCAGGGGGCTAAGATTTGAGAACAGATTAATTATGAGCCCTTTAACTATCCGTTGGCAGTTTAATTTGTGATTTGGCATTTGGGCTGCACCACATGGTAAATCACTGTGGACTGAAAGCATTCACAGATCAGAGGGAGCAGCACAGCCTGCATTATTGTCCTCAGCTTTTTTCATCTGTTAGTTTTCTTTATCTATACTGGCATAATATTTGACAATGCAGTCACAGTACTTTTTCCATTTGCACAAATTAACAATGTGTGCAGCAGCATTCTCAGGGAAAACAAGCATATACCGTAATATGATTAAGAGGAATAGAAGTGATGAATCTTACGCAGGAAACGTGTTCACAAGTAATCACTTTCTTGGGAAACTGTTGAAAGAACAAAAACAGCCAGAACCAGCCTCACTGTGTCCCGACAGAACGCTCTGCCTAGCGGAATGAAACCCTGCAAATGTCTCAACTTTTATTTGAAACTCGCTCCATCTTTTATAATGCCAGCCCGTCTCGCTCCTCCGGCGGCTTTAAAAGCTGAAGTACAAATGTAATAGGAAACAGTGTTTGCACGAATCGCGGGATTTGGTGAACGTTAGAACGCCGTGTCCCTCTCCATTTCATTTGAATGATGTTCTGTTTGTGAGAGCGTCTTTGCAAAGGAAAACGTTTTAAATGAACCTGCAAGGGAAGCAGAAGTTTACTGCAACCATCAAATAAATGCTGGGGAAAGTAGAAAACAGGCAGATGGTGTACTCAAGCTGCATGACTTTAGGCACATACGTTGTGAAATGGCAGCATTATTCAGGGACGGCTTGACTCTGAAATAAAAGATTAAATGCTTGTCGTCCTGCAACTAATGTTGAGTTTTACAATCCTTGGAATGTCAAAAACATTTCTAGGTCTTCTATTTAAGGTCCAAAGTGACATCTTCAAAAAGCTGAAAATTGGGATTTCTAATTTCCAATTGCTGAACTTTAAAGAACTATGAATTATAGCACAATCTAAAAAAACAAAAAAAAACAAATTGATCATGACTAAAGGTTAATCTAATTTTGAGAATGCATAATTGCAAGTCTTTGTCAAATGATTGCTGATTTCAGCACCTCAAACGAGACAACTGGCTGCTGTTTTATGTAATTATCCATGTTTAATCTAGTGGTTTTACTATGATGGTCAGACAAAGCAAAGACATCACGTTGGTCTCTAAGAGACCGTCAAGGCCGTTTCCCACCACCATTACTATGACAACCAAAATTAAAAAACCCAGCAGATTAACGGATGAAAGTAATCATTAGTTGTAGACGTGAACTGTTACAATACAGTGTCAGCAGAGTGATTTCCACGGTCTTACTATGTATAAAAGCTTTGTTTTAATGTCAAAATATCACAAGCACAAAGAGTTTGGCTCAGCCTCCCGCTGCGACTCGCTGGAGCCGTTTCATTTCACTGGAGGCAAACAGATATTTTCCATCGTGCTTCACATCTCAGCTGTTGCGCGCTGCAGAGGGTCAAAGTGTGGGAGGACTGAGGTCGCACAGCCGTAGGATTGTTGATGTAAGAACCCATCATCACAACACACACAGCTCTAATCAATAGCTGCAGCAAAGCATGCCACCCCCAAAGCCGCTTCTCCAAGAGCGCAAAAGGGTGAATAATTCGTTTCCAGGGGCCCACAAAGCAGATACAGACATGATCTGACAGGACTCCGACCGTTCTTTGGTTGAACTAATTGGCCGGTTTTTGGGCAGAGGAGATCAATAACTGAACACAGAGCCTGTGATTAAAATAAATCAGGGATACAGTGACCCAATGCAGAGACCGCAGGGTCAGACGTCATGAGCTGCTGATCAAACACACGAGAATGGTCACACAACATCAACCAGATCATAAAAGATGTTGCATAGGTGATTACAAACACACACTGTACTATGTTTTCCCTGAGGAAAGAGCGAAAAGGGTGCAATTATCTCAGTGATGTTCTTCTCAATGCGAGAACATGGACACCAACCTGGTCTGCAGGCATTTTATGATTCAGAGCAATAGCAAGGCTCTCTCTGATCTCAGATCAGAGGCAGAGAAGATCTTTACCATCTGCTGTATGGGGACTATAGGTGGAAGCCGTTTACAGCTTGAATCTTCAAGTTTATTTTTAAGGTCGCAGATTACAAAGCTGCAGAAATATTACATCCCCACGTGTGCTGAAAAAAATCAATCAGTAGCACAGTCTGTACTATTACTGCAGGGTTGTGCATCAGCCTTGCATGGAAGATGAATGCTTTGTTATATAATCTGTATGAGTTTTAGAAATTGCGTAGATATGCCTGTTGGACAGGGACAAAGTGTTTCAAAACTCAAGACTATAATGTACCATCCTTTATGTTTCTGTTCCTGGATCCACATCTGCTACTAACATTAACACCTACTTACACAAACAGAACTCTTTTAAAATGCGAATAATCACAGGGTTGCCAATGACCGCAAGAGGGCAGATATGTAAATGTGTGAGTCATGCGTGAGAAGAAAAGAAAGAACAAGTGGAGAAAAAAAAAAGATTGTTGTTTGCAAGCGGTCACTTTTTGATTGTTCGAACCGTTTTCTTAAATTTGGGCATCCAGATGTCGGCATCCACTCAGAAGGCTTTAAAAGCCAATTTTATCCTTCACTGCAAAAGTGAGACTCACCCAACAAGGGCCGTGTTTAACAGCTTCAAAAGATGATGCAGTAAAAGAACCATCTGGCACACAGTGGAGGCAATCTGAGCCGAGGTTCCTCTGAGGCAATGATGTAAAAAAAAAAAGAGATAACAAGCAACTTCTAAACCAAAAGCAATGTTACAGAGAGAGAGACGGTATAATGAGATGACGCCACAGGGGTATGTCTGAACCTGGAGTTTAGATGAAGTGATAAGTCCTCTGAATGATGCGGCAGAGCTAATACTTTAATATTGTATCCATTGAGGTTTCCTCTCGTGACTCAGCATAATTTGGATTTGATAGCGTCTATCTGCCATTTCCATGTCTCCTCACTTTTTGATCTGAGACAAACCATCCACCTCAAACAGATCTCTTCTTCATTGGACACTCTGGAGTGAATTCCCAGAGTTACAATCATTGTTTTGTTTTGTTTTTTAAGTTGCACCAGCTGCTTTCCAAACAAAAAGAAATGATCTTTCACAGAAATAAAGTAGAAAATTATCATTAATTAACAGCGTGGGCAGCAGCAGGGCTTGGATTCAGTGGCACCCTGCGCGGCCCAGAATTGCGAGACGTACAAAGTTCACTGGTGGGCTGAACAGTTTGCAGCTTTTTCTGGACAGCTAATTAGAGCAGATTTTCTGCTTAAGGCACAGAAACACAGCTCACCCCCCTGATATCTCCCTGTTCTGTAGCTGTGTGGGTTTCTTCAAAGAACTCTTGCTATAAAAGGACCTTAGAAACGTGACAAAATGATGTTTCACAAAGAGATGCATATCAGTAAAACTGTGGGATAGATTACATATCATGAAATAATTTAAGAAAAATAAAAAATTCAAACATGTGAAGTGGAAGCTGACAAGAAACTATTTCTTACCTCAGATGTGTATAGTCTGTTTAACTTATTGCACTGTGGCCTCTGGTGGAACAGAATTTGCTGCACTTCTTTTTCATAGTCAAAGTCAGTTTTATTGTCAGACTGACAATAAAACTGACTTTGACCATGAAAATGAAGTCCAAAGTTTTGGACCGTGTGAGTGTGTGGACAGAAAATCATTAAGCTCACAAACTGTAAACGTTAAGAAACCCTATACATTTACTACCATCGCAGCAGATAACAAGAAGTGAGCTACAATTTGCTAATTAGGCTGCAGTGCACTTATGCCGGAGCGTGTTCCTACAGGAAAAACTGCAGGAGACAACAGTAAGCTGGGGGAACAAATCTCTAGCTAATAGCTTAAGCTTTGGTTTGTCTTACAGGAACAAACTAGATATTTTTTGAGAGAGAAAATATTGTGAAGTATTTACAAAAATAGAGGAGCCTTTGGGAAATCCTCCATAGTCAATTTCTTGGGTTTTACGATCTTATAAAGAGCGTTCATTGCTCAGTGGAAACGCAGTGTGGCAAGATACCTCAAATGTGTGGTGCAGTCTGGCACCTTGAATGAAAGCACCCATCAAACAGAATGCAGTATGAGACCAAAAGTTTTAAAGTTGTAACTTGTTTTATCAAGTTTATCTGGGAAAGAAATATGTGCGCATGTAAACATCATCAACTGAATATAAAGATGGATGAACCGTCCGTGACGTCCCCCATAGGTTTACTGAACAACTATTATGGCGCACAGTTTGTTGGCAGTGCCTGACTCAGTCTAACACCTGGTTAATCCAGAAGTAGAGGACTGACACCTTGGCGGAAAGCTAGCCACCCGTGATGGCGCCCGGCCATCTACAACGCACACCTATCGTTGAACACTGGCACAGTGTCACGCAAAGCAATTAGCTTCAATAAGGCCGAATGGAGAGGACGCAAAGGACGGAACAGCAGCAAAGCATTCTGATGTTCACAGAGTGCTTATGCTGACTGTAAATGAGCCACAACTTCAGCTAGTCAGTGAAAGAACAATTTGCTTTACTTTGTATATTTTTGCACAGTTTGTGCAGATTTAGAGTTTGTCACTCTAAATCTAAAAGAATTATGTTCTTCAATGCACACTGTGCTGGCCACTTTATCTTTGTTAGATATAACAGATTAATTCAGAGTACATAAACCACAGTCTTTTTTCATAAATATGCATCAAGGGTTTTGACACCTTCTCAACGTGGATGTTTTGTAATACTGGTTCCACATTCTATTTATCTGAGCAGGCTTTTGGTGGTTCCTGGATAATAAATCACCACAGCAACCCGGCATGTCAGCCCCAAGTCACTGCTGCGGTAACGAGGTGCTGTGTCATCACCTGAAACCAACAGGACCTTTGGCTGAGGAAATACAGAATCAGCTTTTCCCCATTGCTTCCTCTGATCTTCCCACCTTAACTTGTACATCTTCCACTCTCACGCTTCCTGCTGCTTCCAGTATTAGACCCGCACCGGAGCGCAGCTATTTCCTGCATATTAAAACCACATTCATGCTGAGGGATGACAGAGGCCTTTAGGTCTCTGAAGGCCAATGAGGCCATCCTGAGTCAGCGCAACACTTTGGTCAATTACAAGAAAGACCCAAAACAAGAGTTGGACAACCAGGCGGCACTAATCCACGGATCAGTCATGCATGGAATTAATGAATATCTGGGATCAACATCAGCCAACTGTAAGCAGAGCAAAAAAAGGGTCTGCAAACCCTTTGTTACCGCCTTGAAATGAAACTGTTATCGTCCAAAAAACCACAGTTAAATGATTTAAAAAAATATTGACAGAGGCTCCAAAATATGGAAACTAGCTACACCAAAATCATAACAGTTTTCTGATTGGAATATGTCCACGCAGTGTTTGTAATTAACAATAATTGAGTCAGCAAGCCTTGGTACACTCAAAAATGCTTATATCCAGCTGCCAGACACATAATTTAAGCAAATCACTGGTACAACTGATGAGGACACCTGGATCTGAGCTGCAAGCTTTAAAGCTGTTTTTGTGGATAATAACCAGAGATTTAGCTCCCATGTTGCTTCTTTGATGAGGAATTGTTGTAACTACGTAATATGATCAGTTACCTATAAAATTTTTAGTCTAATTCACTTATTCACTTTATATCAAAATTCACTTTCTTGCTTGCCTAATATCTGCACATATGTATTTGTCTGTATCCCCTTTTCTCTGGCAGGTGTCCTCACCACTCTATCCAAAACAGATCATTAGGAGAGATATGTGGCCTGTGCCAAGTCGTCTCCTGAGCGTCTCCCACTGGTGGGTTGAGAGTTTCAACGCGCCATGAAAAATTCATGCCAAAAAAGAGAAAATTGCCACAAGGAGCCTATTAGAACGTCTGGACTCAGGTCTTGAATTGTTGGGGAGGTAAACCTGGAGCATTAACGTGCATAAATGGCCCCAGTGGATCATACTGATGACGAGTAACGAGGCGAAGGGGAGGCATGACAAAAGAGTTAGACCCAGATATGCGTATAAAACCACATTCAATGCCATTTTAAAGATCGTATTAATGACTTCATCTTACGTGGACTATGAGATGACCTTCAAGCCCTCTATGTCAGCTTTAACAGTCTGCGAAGCCAACACGTGTTGAAAAGTATCCAAAGTCATCCAGTTAGCATAAAGGCAGTCTGGTCGGAAACAAGTATGTGGGTGGAATACTAACATCTAACAGAGAATCAAAAGGTGGGATTGTGCAGGGGGGTAATAATGGTGGGAGCACACATGCCGAAGGACAATCAACAGCACTCCTTGGAAATATTCAGCTCACAACCGAAACTTGAGGGAAAATGGTCAGTGGACATAGAGACAACCACGTTTCTGCAACACAATGTCAAACTGAACAAATATGGATAAAGTGGTAGAGGAAGAAAGAGACAACCCCACCATCCCTTTCAAAGAAGCAAGTAAACCAACCAACACTATATACATGTATGGTCCGATGGCTGTCTCGGTCATTGCAGAAGAGTTTATAAAAAACAAAAAAAAACGATGGCAGCATTTGAGGAAATACAGCTCAAGATATTACCATATTACCATCAATGCAATTGTAATTATTAATTTCTGTGGTTCTATGGAGCTCTATCGTCTTACAGCTCATTGTTACACTCACTGGTACAAGTGAACCGTTTTTGGTCACTCTTACTTTCTGAACGTTGAGGGTTCTGTTTCCAGCTTAATGGCTTACAAAAATCAACTATATTCCGTAAGTTCTCAGGTGGCAAGATACTGAATATAGTAGAGTGTTTAGCAGGGTAAGACTGATATATGCCCCCCAGTAGTTAGTGGAGAACAAAAGCAGAAGGAGAGTGAATACTGGATTTGCATTTGCTTCAAATTTATTAGTGTTGTACTGTATGCTGTTTGCTCAAAAACTATAACAACCATACACCGATCAGGGATAACATTATGACCACCTCTCTTGTGCCTCAAAAACAGTTGTGACTGATCAGAAAATGGACATGGGCCTTCTGAGGGTGTCCTGTGGTGTATGGCAACAGGACGTTGTTAGTGGGGACCTTTGGGTCCTATGGGTTGAGGGAAGGGGCCTCTGTGGATCATCCCACAGATACTTGATCAGTTTGGGATCTAGTGAATTTGGAGGCCAGGTCAACACCTTGTGCTGTTCTTCATGTTTTTTAGTGTGTGTCTGTGCCAGGCTGCATCCTGCTGGGGATGGCTGCTGCCACCAAGGAGTGTCATTGCTATGGGGTGGGGGTGCCTGGTCTGGTCTAGGTGGGTGGTGCACGTCTAAGTAACCTCCACATTAATGCCAGGTTTAAAAGTGCCCCAGCAGAACAATGAATTATTACAAGATGGTCAGTGTATTTACTTCTCCTGTCAGTGGGTTTAATGCTATGCCTGACCACTGTGTAACATGACTGTATGTTGTACAGTATTTATGTTTTAACCACTAATGCAAACCTAACCATAGAGTAGTAGTGGTTTCAAAAAAGAAAAGGGTTGGTGTCAAAGAAAGTCACATATGAAGTTTTTGGGAAAGTTAATGAAGAGGAGGAAATAATGCAGAAATCACAGAGGAATCAACTGTGCTCCAAAGACAGTCACGGTTTAAATTGGCTGAAACACTGGATTAACACTTGCTTTTGACCGAGCTGCTCTTTCTTCACATATGCACTACTTAACTTTCCAATGCAGCGACTGTCTGCATAAGAGCTCTCAAGAGGTTCCAGTCAAACAGTTTCCCTTCCTTTTCCTTTTCCAGTTTCCACGGATCACCGAGCTGCGCCAATCAATAGACCTTGCCAGAAAAGTTGATGGAAACTGAAGGAGTGGGGGGCTGAGGGGTTTCTAAAGTTTGTTGAGTAACAGGAAGTTTTACAAGAAGTATCGCACACCACAAAATTCTTTAGAATCCTCTAACCGACTGTCCTAAACTCTACTTTTCTTGCTGACAGCAGAAACAAGCTAGCAGTGAAATTGCAGGGAAGGTGCAGAAAATGAAGGGTTTGTGAAAGCAAATCCATTACAGTATCATTATAAGGAGTAAGGTAGAAGATAGGGGAGAAAGGGAAAGGGTGAGTGAAGGAAGGACATACAGAGAAGAGGGAAGTAATTTGTCTGCATGACATTGCCTATTTGAGTGGACTGCCTGGGGATTCCTCTAAGGGATTTATGCTGTAAGATCATGGCAGTGATCTTATCATCCTTATTAGAAATGAATTTACAATATCCCCCCGAAGAATCACAAGCTAGTGCTTTAGAAGAAGTTGAATACACACAAGCAAATCAGCTCAAATGCAACAGGGAGAGAAAAGGGGAGCAATATTAATAGATTTATCAAGGTAACATGAGGAAAGATGGATTTTTGCAGAGAGAGTTAATCTCCAAAATGAAACAGAAGGCCTGTTTTTATATTGCGTCAAGTGCCTGGTGTCATTTTCAGTCCGTGTCCTGATAGGAAAAACCAACCAACCATCAGAGTCTGAAAATCACCACCTTTGTCATTTAACTCAACAGAGCAGAGTTAGACTGAGGTAACATCAGACGAAAATCACACTTTCTGCTCAGAAATAAGTGGAAACGGTGAAGCATGTCAGGCATCACTGAATGTTTCCCTGAGCCGAGTTGACCATCGTGATATTTGTCAGAATATCCAACAACAGCCTGGCTCGCCTCTGGACTGGTTCCGCTCGTATCTCATCGGCCAAACTCAGTCCATTCAATTAAAAATGTTTGCATCCCAGCCATCTCTCATGTCCTCTGGTGTACCTCATGGTTCTGTTCTCGGTCCAGTCCTCTTTGTCATCTACTCCTTCCCCTTGGTCACATATTCCACAAATGCAGTATTCACTTTCATTGCTATGCGGATGACACCCAGCTCTACCTTTTCTCCATCTCCATAAATCAGCCTCACCATCCCTAATGCCCACATGACCACCATGGAGTCCAGAGCCCTCAGCCTTTCCACCTCTGGAATTCCCTTTCACCCAACATCCGTAACACTGACACATTGACTATTTTTAAATCCCACCTCAAAATCCACCTGATCCTACAAGCCTACCCACCCTGACTGTCACTCTCTCCAGATTGTTTATCTTTTAACCAAACCTTTTGTCTTTTTATCGTATATTTAAATATACGATAAAAAGACAAAAGGTTTGGTTTCATCATCCTATACTTGTATTTTTTTATTGCTTTTGATGTCTGTTATGTATTTTAAACTCTGTCTTACTTTGTACGGTGTCCTTGGGTGTTTTGAAAGGCGCCTATAAATAAAATGTATTATTATTATTATATTTTGCAGCACTGGAGCATGAGGTAACAACTTCACAAAGTTGACTGTAAATTATTTAAATGTGACAAATAGAAATCAACAGCACTGTCAGATTGTTTTAGAAAGTAAATCACACAGCTATAGCTACAGTATTTTTCCTCTTGGACAATAAAGGGATTTTTCTTTGGCAAGGGCTGCAAGGATTAGCTACTGATATGGTATGCTCTGTTTTTATATAGCGCCTTTCCACCTATTGGTACTCACAGACACATCTGCCCACTGGCTCACAGAAGCACACACACTTGGTGGGGTTTGGCTGGGTTTTGAACATGTGACAACCTACATGGTTGAAAAATGATGCCCTTGAACTGTTGGTCCTTGAATGCTGTTTCAGCAGAAATAAACATCTCACATCTCATCATTCACAGCTTTGTAAAAAGAAATGTTTTGGTTTCTACATCTTATTTCTGTGTCCATGACAACTAACCCATTTCATTAGGTATAAAGCTATGAATAATTAAGGGTGTGGTTGCTTTGAGTGACAGCTTGGTACCCTCACAGGTTGCTAGCTGTCTGCCTCTGTCACGCACCTCAGCTCCACTCAGGCTTCAAGTGGGAGTTAGGTGCGTCCAACATGGTGTCAGCCAGAGCCACCACTTTTTTTCAGGCTTTTATTCATTCAAAAAATAAGAAATGAAGTCTATTCAAAAATATCATAAACTATTAATTCCCTGCATGGCCTTATATTACCCTGCACTTGATCTTGTCACTTATTACTCTCATCTGCAGCCTTACCTTTTCAATAAATTTGTATTATTTTAAGAATCCCCCCTCAAAAGACCGGCTCTTAACTATAATGAACATTCAAATCACTTTTTTACAGTAAACAAAAAACAACTTTTTTCCTACTGAGGCCGATTTAAAAAAAAAAATACTGAATCTTGTTACAGACTTTTGCAGCAAACTTGGAGCAGCATGCATTTTACTTTTAATTGCCACTGTTCGCACTCCCTGACAGGACTGGGACCAATTTACTCACCATGTAAAGCAGTAATAATGTGTCAAAAGTGTGAAAATACTTGCTAACAAACTGTAAGAAATGTTCACAAACATATTCACTAATGGCTTTTCACATTGGCAGGGCCTCACACCAGGTTTAAATCCTACCGATCCCTCACTGTATAGGCTGGCAGCTTTGAGACACCTTCCTTTCTCCGTATGTTTCTTCAAACACAGAGGCAAGCCTTTGAACTCAAAATGTCATGAGTATTATCAGCCTCACCGCTGCTTTCATCTCACATTTGTGACTTCTCAGGAGTGAAAAAATAATTTGGATTCCAAATGTTGTCAGTGGTGAATTAGTCCTGCATGTTTTCCCCTGAAATTGCCATTTCATCAGCAAGGCACAATGAAGCCAATTCATTTATTACATTTCTGCTGATAAGACTAAATTTGCATATGTGTGCGCATGTGTGCTGTTGCTTAATTTGATTAAGATGATGCTGCCTTATAAGATAAAATGAATGACAAATGAGACTGTTTATTGCACACTTTAGGTTTTCTAGACAGAAACAACCACAAATGCCTCACTGGCCTACACAAATCATGAATCATGAATGAAGCACTTAATAAAATGGTGAAATTGCAGAGCTCTCCCTTCCATTAGCAGGACTGGAAACCAACAGACCTCCTAAATTCTAATTTAATAACTCAGCCTGCAGACACCACATGTAGAGATAAGCAGAATAACCTCTTGGATGAACCGTCCTTTAATTCATTATCATTTTCAGACACCAGCAATTTAAAATGCAAGAAGCATTTCTGCTACGAACGCAGGTTGAGGAAAGTTATATATTCTGTTTTTTTGCCTTTGAGGTAGCAGGGAGACATCAGTCACCTTGCCAGAACTGTTTGACAGCCCCATTCTCTCACTTTAATGAAATCCCAACCCAGAAAAGAGCCAATCTCAATACTCAGACAATAAACCCTCACTTCCTTATCCTCCGCCACATTCACACACAGCAGAGCATCTCACTGCCTACACCCACATGCAGTAAATCCCCAAAATATCATCTTCAATTAAAAACAATAGGAGCCTAAGCTTTTGAGCGGATCATGACTGTATTAGCACATCAATGGTTTTCTTGGAATTTTGGAGCAGCACACTTTGGAGCAGTGACGTCTGGCCTTCTGACGTCCAACTATGGAAACAGATAATTATTCAGTGGACATGTTAGTAGTGGAGATTAAAGTCAGATGGCTACAGATCTTTACTTGAGGCGGAATTTCACAATCATTTGGGAGCTTGACATGTTATAACACCCATGGGTGTGTTTTGCATCGCTAATGACATTAACCCTTTGAAATGAAATGATTCCATCCAAACTTTTCTCGCCTCCTTCCACAGCTTCGAATCAGTGGTTGGGGGCATTTTATCAAATCACACACCACCATCAAATTAAAATCCTTTGAAATTCTCTGTTGAATCTCATTAAGTTGAGCTTTCATCTTTTTGAGCAAAGTTATAAATAACTACAACTTAAACATTCAGATCCAGTTGGGCGATTATTGTAGTTTTTAGTGTTAGCCATTGATATTAACAATAATTAGCTTAATAAATAATCACAATCTGAAGATGTATTTAACGAAACAGTCAGCTCATCCTATACTTAGAGAAGAGTCACCTCAGTTTCAACTTACAGACTGATGGACGTAGACACTGGGTTAAAATACCAGCGATGGTTGCTGGGTGCTAGCTCCAATAAATCTCTGGCACCATTAGACTCCCTTTCAATAACTGTCAACTTCTCTTAAGAAATAGTGAGTCAACTACATTTATTCATGAGTCATTATGATATTTCAGTAAAATTCATTTAATAATTACATAAATATAAGCCCTAAAAGCTAGGTCTGTTTAGCGGCATTTCTGGCTTGATCAGCTAAATGTGTGACGTGGAGTGATTCATCATATCTAAATTCTTCATCAAAATGTGGTTGCTCCTATCTCTACATTATTCAAGATTTCATGACAGTCAAATGCCAAGGTCGAGGCTCCAGAACCATAGTCCACAAAGCAATGGGTGACGTCAGTGTGGCTATGTCCGCATTATTTATACAGTCAATGTTTAATTAGTTACTTTTATTAGTTGTTCATAGCGAGTCGTAAAGAAGTGATGTGGTTAAAATTCACTTGGAAACTTAATATTGACCAACAAATATCATATTGGACCCATTTGCTCGAGACAATTAAGATATCCTAAAAGAATATACCAAGATATAGCTCTATTAAATACAGATAACATAAACAACCTTGTTTCAGAAAATCTAAAAAGACTAATCCGTAGCTTGGCTTCGGTCTTTCTACATCCATGACAGAATCCTGTGTTTCTGACCCAAAGCAGCACACAGCGCCATGTCTGCAAGTTGTATCGCTGGTCTGATGTTTAAGCCTTAAACCTCTGTAAAGCACATAGGGGGATTACTGATCACTTACATTTGTCCTACATTTTTTAAAACACAAGACTGGAGGGGGAAAATCATACATTATTGTATTGGAATAGTAATGTAATCTGTTGTACGAGGTCAAGAGGCATTTGAGGCCCTCTAAAGCTGCAAGCCAAAGGCAGTGTTATTGGTGTGACATAAAGACTTGCGAGCAAAACAATCGATCTGCTCCAAATGCATTAACAATGCAGGCCTTTGCTATTCTTCAATGAAACATCATTTCCACAAGTATCAGGTGGAGGAAACTTGTAACCAGAGGCAAAAAGCAGGTCAGATGAAAAACAATCGTAAGTTTGAAACAATAACAGTGAACACAGCAGGTAAAGGTGACCCTGTAGTCCATTATACAGTAAACACAGCTTTGGAGGACGAGGATTAGTTGGTCTTCCTGAGAGTGAAACCTCAGAAGCACCAGTTGTATCACCTCCTTGCCCCTCAGATAATGGCTGTTACACAGCCGCAGAGGATTCTGGGATGGTACTGAGAGATAAAGTGACAAAGGTTGTGAGGAACAAGTTTCTTGTGAGTGCTGGCTGATTCTTGAGTGCAGTGTTGTGCACTGGTCATCTCTCGACATAGCTGTGTTTGTACACGGGAGGCGAGTAAATAAGTGCAGTGGTTTCATTTCAGAGGCATGGGAGGCAAAAGCTCACACCTCGACTCAGACACAGAGGAACAGAACAAAGTGAAGGCGGAAATAAAACCTATAAAGGCCAGCCACGGCATGTGTGAACGATGTACTGGCGTTTTAAAAGGACAAGCAGGCATAGAGGGAAGTCGAAGATGGAAACTAGATAACATGGGTTTCTTTTTAGTTGCTCTTCTAGCGAAATGACTAATATTTCAGTAGAAGGTAGGTCTGCAGTGTCACAGTTCTTGGCACACATGAGCATGTAAGGGTGGATTCCCAAGCACAAATGGTTTAAACAGACCGTCTTTAAATGAGGTCATGCTAAACGAGACTCTAGAGGGCAAGGGGGTTCTTTTCTTTAACAGATACCATGACAGCATTCATTTATCACAATATACTCTAAGATTACAAAGTAGAACACACTGTGTGTAGAACCAGTGTTAATGAAGATCAAATAACCATGTTGAAAAACTGTTACAGCTACAGAGAAAGGGGAGCTTTTAAAGGCTTCAAACACTGGAGGAGAAAAGCTGAAACCCCCCAAATAAATGCAGTTTTTACATCATTACAACAGAACGAAGCAATTTTATTTTATTCCATTAGGACTTCTCCCAGCATAGTTGGATGTCTGTTGGTAACGCCTGTATATTGCAATCACATGCAACTCCTCTTTCTTCTCTTTCAGGTGTTTCAGCACTTGACTGGAAGGGGGCAAAATCATAAAAGGTAAAAGAACCAGAAGGCTTATTTTACAGACAGTAGTCTAAAAATCGGTTCTTACAGATATATAGGCAGACTGAGCCTCTGCACGACATTAATGTGTGGAATATTCTGCCTTTACCTGTCAGATTTTAGACAGAATTATGATAAACCTGCATTCTTGATACACTACATTTAAATTCAGAGACCCACTTTCAGTTCTGATCCACTGCCAGCTTATGAAGCCATCAAAAATATGCTTACGGTAATAACAAGCCTGAAAGCATCTTGCTGTGTTACTTACACCTACTTATTCCCTGAGGGGTTGCAGTCATGGTGTTGTCTCAACGTGAGACTACTGGCGTTTATACAGCTCTATGGCACAGAAACGAGAAGGAGCTCCGGTCCTGCTAAAGCAAAATAAAAAAATTTAAATTGTACGCAGCCGTGGCAGAGCAAGGACCTTGGATTAAAGCTTGTCGAACAAGGCAAATGTCCCTGCACAAAAATGGCTTTAGTACACATAATGTGATTTAAACTATTACACACATTTCCATACAAGAATCAGCTAAAATCAGCCTCGTACCATCTTTAGTAAAGCTAGAGCAGAAAAAGTTTCCTCCACATTTGGAAGTTCCCCTGAGTTCTTCAACCTCCGCAGACCAGGAACACGGTGTTAAAGCAGTCCTCTGTCTCAGAGAAGCTTTCTGTGCCCGAGTTTCAATCCACTTTACCCCTTAAAATGTGTCCTGGGAGCAGGAGAAAATAAGTTAAGAGTCCGTGCAACGCCTTTCTTTTCTGGGCACGGCCATTACAGAAGATCCGCGGAGGACTCGAAACGAACAGAGCGGTCTTTCTTGGCTGCTTTGTGCGGGATTATTGTTTCACCTCTTGATCCTTTCTATTTTTATTGCTTTCACTTCTCTTTCCTCGCCTTGTCCGCGCTTACCTTTGCTTTGTTGGCTAATTTTTTCTCGCTTTATCGTTTTCTTTTCTCTTCAATTCCCTCTTCCATTTTCTGCCTTACCCCCTTAGTCTCATCTCCACTGGACTGCTTCTATTTTCGGTTTATTCGATTGGGACGTGGAGGCAAAATGGACAATAACTTTTCATTTTGGAAGGTAATATTTGTCTATATAAAGGTACTCAGAGACCTGTAACTTGCCATCTGTCGTCTGCAGGAACGACTTACCACAGATGGGCATCTATTCTGATTCTGGAAGCCCACCATGGCCCCATAACCACATATGGCCATTCACTGGTTAAAGCCTTGAGAGTAGCATACTTATAGACATACTTTTTAGCTACAACTACCTTCTTTAATTAATACATACTGTTGATTTGGACATTTGCCAAGTGTTGTGCGGGGATTCAAATGCTTCCTTACTCTGGAGGCTATGTCTCTGCAAAACGCTGATAAGTCCCAGAAAAGCTCAAATTACACCCCTCTTTCTCTCTTCCCCTTTTGTGGTGCTACCCTGGAGCTTTTAGTTATTACTATAGTGAGAGTGTATGTTTGTGTTTGTCTGGGAGAAAGCCTGTGTGTGCGCGTGAGAAGAGCGGGAGACGCGGAGGAAACAAAGGTAGGGGAAGAAAGTACAATCCTGATTGGAAATGTGAGAAAACGCACCAAAGCAAACGGAAGAGAGGAAGAGGGAGCGTTTGTTATTAATCTGCTCAGCAGCGGTTCGAGGCAGGTGTCTGCGTCTCCTCTCGCATTATTTACTCGGGAGGCTGGGAGAGGCGGTGGAACCTGCAGGAAGCTGACTCTAAAGAAACACAGTTTATCAGAGATTGTAAATAACAGTCTGATAAATATGTGCTCTGTCATGTCCCTTGTCTCATGCTGGCAACGTATGTGACAAAAATGATAAACTGTGATCTGCATTAGCTGCTGACTATTAGAAAAATGGGGCTGATATGAACAATAATAAATGTAAGTCAGTTCAAAGTGACGATACTAAAGTGGGATGTTGCAAGCAAAGACAGAAACATACAAGCACACACACACACACACACGCACACACACATTCAATTTCATTTCCCGGACGGATTCACAGATATTCCTCCCTTGGGTTTTTAATTTCTGCCACAGTAATGTCCTGTCCTGATCAATGGGCGCATCCAAACCCACCACACACACACTGTTCCAAATTGATGGTTTTCGCTGACCAGCTATTGATCAGGGATGAAAATCCAGGCCTGATCCAGACCAGGTCAATATGTGGTTTTAGCCTGAAGGCCACAATAGCACAAGCTCTTCCCAATACAGCTGAAAACATTTGAACTTCTGTCACCTCTTCTGCTGCTACGCAGAGAAATTTCCCCTCTGCCTTGAACCTCTTGATTTAAAAAAAAAAAAGTACAATAGGAAATGCTTCTTTGACGTAGGAAATGTTGTTAATATTGTGACTGATGCCATTCTCAGCTCTGTGTGCTGGTGATAATAGCGGCTGATGAGCTGATGAGTACCAACACCTCTAAAGTGATGTTCTGTATTATTGTTTCATCAAGTCAGAATGGGAAAAAGGTGCCACTTATTACTTAAACACATGAAATGAGCTCATCAATTCCTGACTCTAGGTTCATATTTACAGCACAAACACAAGAGTATATCAATCTTCTCAAATAAATTAGTATATTTCACTGTCAAACTCGTATCCCTAATCATCCGTATTACCAAATTATTTCCTATATATATCAGTTAACTGAACTAACTAACTGAAACATGATAACACTGACTCATTCAGAGGTCTAGAGCCTTAGAGCAGTTGCCATCTTTGGTAATGCAGCATTGTTTGTTGATACATAGCAGTCTTTAGTCTTTAGCTGGCTGCAGTATCTCACTCCAGAGTACCCTGGTCGCAGCCGTTGAAAGGGTTGAGCCGTGGCACCAGTTTTTTCCTACCAAGATTTTTTCCAGCCAGTAAAAGGATCCATAACATCTGAAGCCCATTTTAACCTCTGGCTGCAGCTGCTCCCCTCTCTCCTTCCCTCCCTGCTCAGAAGAGAGGGAGCATCGAGATTCCCATCAGACCCTCTTTGGCAGGGAGGCCAGATGAAGTTAGCATTGATCTCACCCTGTGAAAACATACTGACAAAAGGCCTGAGACAAGACCATCCAGGTTTCCTTGTCCGGGTACAAAGTTATCGCCCATTTTTCTTAAAGTGTCCAGGAGAGCCTGAGAGGGAGGGAGGAAAACTGAGCAGCAATTATTCATGTTCCAGACTGATTTTAGATCTTAAATAAAGGGATTGCCTCCGCTCAAAACAAAGGATGGGGAGACACAGAAGAAAGAGAGAGATAAGAGATGTATATCAAAGGAAACTAGAGGAGAGAGGGGAGTAATAGAAAGAGGACAAAAGAGGAAATAAGAGAAGTAGAGGAGAGTGGGAGAGAGAGTCTGAAAACCCCTCGGGTCCTAGATGCTTTGAATGTGAATGCCTCATGAATGCAAACTTACACAGAGAGGAGTGTTTATCACTGTTAGCTTCTGGCATAAAGACTTACAGTAAAACGCGCTACCAAGGGAGTAAGGTTCGGAGATTCTCTGCTTTTTACGAGCCTAAACTTTTATTTGTCTACACCACTTGTCCTTTGGAGAGACATTAAAGAGAGAGGACTACAAAAAACAACGCGGTTAAAGTCGAGAAACTCTCACAAACGCTGCCTAAAAATCACCACAAGGCAAGGAACTGTTTTGAAGTTGGCTTGCCCTGTTTTATTGCCTTACAGGAGAAAACTGTGCTCAAGAACGGGCATCAGGAAAGTCCCTTTAGGGCAAATCTAAGCAGACCTATACATATCTTGGGCTGTGGCTGGACAACAAGCTGGACTGGACGAGCAACACAGGGCAGCTGGTACCTGGTATTTCTCTATTTATGCAACAAGCATGTATGTACAGTCACAATATTTATTTTGATTACTATTATTATTATTCTTTACTCTGTGTTTTGGTATTCTATCTATCTATCTATCTATCTATCTATCTATCTATCTATCTATCTATCTATCTATCTATCTATCTATCTATCTATCTATCTATCTATCTATCTATCTATCTAAATAAATAACAATAGAAAGATACTGGAATTGGTGGTGGTTTGGAGGGAAACACAGCGTTTCTTTAAAAAGAATTTTGGATTACCATGACCTGGATGACTGAGAACCTTCACAGACACAAACACAGATGATAGAAAAGTGGCATGACTGTGTAAAGTAGAGTAGCACTTAATACGGTCTCTGGAAGCAAGCACTGACAAAAGAATTACAAACAGCTGAGTATTAAGGAAAAAGTGATAGAAGGTTCACAGCAAAATATATATATAAAACGGAGATATGAGATGAGAGAAAGAAAGTGTGCTGAGAAAACAGTCTGCATTCAAAATGAATCACTTTGGCTCAATTATGGATCAGTAATAGAGCAGTTTTACACGGACGTATACAGCATCTACACACACACACCGCACACACAAACTCATCTCAGATCAAACTGTCACATGAGCGCGCAATTCCATTTCATGACTGCCATGCTAATTTTCCTAATGCATGTGCAGGCGCTCGAGCTGCCAGGAAACAAGTCCAATCAAATTATCTACACCTGTACGGAGAGAAAGTTGAAAATGTTTTCTTCTAAGCTGTCCTGTAAGCAGAGCCAGGTGCAAAATCAATTCAATAAACCACGTATTAAGATGAGCGGTTGGATAAAGAACCGATAGACAAAGCCAGTGGAGAATAAAAAAAGAGGGGCCCTCCAAGACGACGGAGTTTGATTTAGCAGCGGTTTAATGGGACAACGATTAAGAAGTCGGAAAGAGTTATATGGGCAAACAGTACATAGGGCGGCGCATTGCACCAGCATGGAGCATGTCACACCTGTCTGCTTCCTAGACACTCTGGGTAATTTAGGGAAGGGAGGAGCAAAATTGTGGGGGAGGCAAAATTAAACTGTGCCTCAGGGATCTAGGTCTATTAAAGAGCAGAAGAAGTCGGAGAAAGGCATATTTAATGGACTACGGATAGATTTAATAGGCTGCAGTGTGCAGACACCAAACCGGTACTGGAAGAAATACTATAGAAGCAAAAGAACTGGACTTTCTGAATTATTTCTGTATTATACCTAGAAATGTGGCATCATAAAAATAATATGTTCCTGCCTGCCAGAGAAAGAATAATAAAAATCAGTATATGCAAGTAATAAATTATGCAGTATAAGGAGCATTATTTACAGACAAGTGCCCAATGAGACAGCTAAACAGAAGCTATTTGCTGCAGGACTGTCGAGGGGTAAGTGCAATGGCATGGCGTGACCCATAAATACTCACACACACCTCCACTTTCACCCTGAGGCTGATTAGCAAACACCCCAGGCAGAGAGCAGCAGTCTCCTTGGCCTCGTAAAAACCGCAAAATAAATACCTGCATCTGCAACACAATTCATCTTTACTGCTTAAGATGGTCACAGCGCTGCCCTCTCGCACACTGCAGCCTAATCACGGCCTCTTTGCCATGACTTACAGCCCAGTGAGTGAGGGGGAGTGTGCATGTGCAAGCATGTGTGCTCTTTAAGGCTGGTAAGGGAGCACAGGCAAAGGGTTTCTGAAGGTATAAAGAGATCCCTAACACACTGGGGTCACCTAAGCCACTTTACATGGCCCGGAGAGGGAACTTAAACTGACAAGCAGTGAAAAGGCCTGAGTGGCTTTACTGGCTGTTAAAGGGAGGAAAAAAACATTCCTCCAGGAAGGGCAAAAGCTAAAGTGAGAGGACAAACATTGTATATTAAAATTGGTGCTTGCCTGCAAAAGCTGAAACACCAAAAACAATACAAGTTTATAGAACATTCGTTAGTCTAGTCAGATGCTTTGACGGCAGCGTTTCAGACAGTTCAGCATGTTATTCTGGTGGTTGAACAAGTCGGTCAGAGAGATCGGAACGACTGGCTGATCTGCTTAGCAACCAGCGCACGCGTAAACAAACAGATGTGATGAAAGTTAAGGGCACTTGATTCAGGAGACCTCACCTCTGCAGAACATTTCGGAGCTGCCTGCTCTTCTCTCCTGACAACTTTGATTGACAACTACAGACTACTGCTAGATGCTGGAAGAAGACTGAGTGCAGAATGTACAGTATATGGCAGCTGTTGGATGTAGTCACTGCAGCGTTGTTGGTTGCCGCTAGTTCTTGGACGATGGTTTGGTGTCTCCATACCTACCTAACGGAAAACTTTGATAGTTTAAGTCCTTTCTTAATTTGCTCTTTCTTGTCTGCATGCTCCCATTCCAACTACACCTTCAGACAACTGTGAAATTACAAAGAACACACATAATTGGTGTTGCTGCGCTGTAAATAAAGATGACGGTTATCATTTTAACAGTCTAACATTTGATATTGAAAGGATATGAAAAGAAAAATACGAATGCACAATCCACAATGTTGTGACTACACTATATACCCAATTAGTATCATCCCACCAGTGCACCTCCTCTTGGGTTTTAGTCCCTGGCGTCTCATTTCATTCATATGTATCCTATACAAGTTGTGCTTTTCCCCACTCCCCAGAGACACGCCCAGCGTCCCTTCAGGCCCAGTCCACATCAGCCTCAGATGACCCAGAGAATTGACATGGGAGAACATCACAGAACATCACGCCTGTCTGAGCAATAAACCCACACATGCCTGCTGCTGCCCTTTACTCATCTAGCCCGACACAGAGGCTCTGACCAACAGGGATCACACTTGTCAGATATGCAATAACTATGATCAGTCATGTAATTCGCACTCAGTGTCTGTCAGTGTGCGAGCGTATCTGTCAAGTTTTCAATGAGATTCTATAAGAAAATGATTATTCTTTCCCTGCGCTCTTTCCTGCCACTTCTCGATAACACTGCAGGACTTTGCATCCAGCTACTTTCTTTGCACCAAGCGAAAAGGACGGAGATCCTATTGATTCTGCGTCTCCGTCCATCGCTCAGTAAAATGCATTAGCTTCATCTGTCATTCCACTCAGGCCCCACTGTGACAGTGCGCTATGAATAAATATGCAGTAATGTAATGTAAATGTAAATGTGATGGCTGTAGGTTTAGTATCAGGCCGGCAACAGAATCAGATCGTCCTCTGATTATCAGAGTGACTCCAACTTAATTCAAAGTCAAGAGGAACAAGAGGGCTTTACTCTCCAGACAAGGACCGGCCATCTTTAAAGAAGCCGCCTGAGGAAATGAGGAGACTCGTCGTCAAGAGAGGACGTGGCAAAAGGTTAAACCGTGTCACTTACGCTAATGTAGAACAAGAAGGATTTGTCTTTTAAGAATGATATACAAGAGCGAACATGAATGTGGACAAAAACGTCTCTACTAGTATACACCGATCAGGCATAACACTATGATCACCTTCCTAATATTGTGTAGGTCTCCCTTGTGCTTCCAAGATAGTTGGGACTCATCAGAGAATGGACATGGGCCTTCTGAGGGTGTCCTGTGGTGTCAGTGGTTTTAATGTTGTGGCATATGTCTACATACAGTATGTGTTTATGTAAGAGATTTTAATTCATTCATTATTTGGTCTGATGTTATTTTTTGCTGCTCCTTTTTGTCTTTAGTGATTTTCTTGTTGTGTCCATGTTTTTGTATCTTGCTTGCAGCCCTACTGAAGGTCAAAACTTAATAGTAAGGAGACGCTTCTTTTTTTGTGACAATGAAGCACTCCGAAATGGTTGAAATTTCAAAAGTGGCGTCCAATCATTATTCTTGAATAACAGCGACCAAGGACATCTGCAGAAGGGAATTTTTACTCGAATGTTAAAAAAAGGACATAAACAGACCAAACACTCCCCTACCTTAGAGGGAATAAAAGAATTTTTTTTACTGCATATGATGAAAATAGTTGGTGAAGCTCCTCAGTTATCAAAATAGAACAAAAACTGCGTACAGCTGGCAATTGCCGCAGATGCATGATTTGACCGTGAGGTTTCACTGTTAAAGTCAAGATAAAGTTATTAAGGTCAAACAAGAAGACAAATCTATAGTCACAAATAAAATATGTCAGCAAAAAGTTTTGCAGTGGATAAACACAGACTCTGAGATACCACAGCAGACAGAACTGACTGAATCGTATTAAGTTTTGAAATTGCTGTCTACTTCACATTGATTTGCCGCCGCCTTATTTACTGGTGGCGACAGTGAATGCAGTTTTAAACTACAGGTCACTGAATTCTGGGGACATCAAACTGCATTGAAGCATAACTGGCCTTTTTCCATCATGCTGTGAGTAACCCTGATCTGGGGCTGCAACTATTTTGATAGCCGACAAGTCATCGACCACTGCAACGACTATGTGACTGGTCAGATAATGAATTACACAAAAAAAAATCAGAGGCGCTTGATTATTATATTTATTTAAGTAGCAGCTACAATAAAATAAACTTTCTTTCTTTCAACAAAAGGAATTGTCGGCTAAAATGACAGCATTCCTCTTTAAACTGTCATGATCCTTACAGTATAAACGATTGTGGACTTGGCTTAACACCAAGACAGCTCCGTCTGCTCATACAGTAATAGGCTAGCAACTGGCATGGGAGCTAATTATTGTACCAAGGTGCATATGAATCTTCCAAAATGTGTTTCCTCGTCGAATGTACGCACAGCAGAGGTCGGCCCATGCTGCGCGAGGTTCAGCTTACAAACCTGCATGTGACGGTTGTTTCTAGTATGAAATGTTCCCAGACTTTTTTTTCTTTGCGTTAGTATCGCTTCAGCCGCTTCCACGTTGCTGCTTCCCCTTCTGTTCCCGATCACTACAGCACATGCGCTGTCAGTGCATCGAGTCAGGCTTAGTCACTGACTAATTTAGTAGTCGAGTATTTGCTGCACACAGATTACTCATAATCGCCGACAGATAATGACTTGAATTCACATAATTAAACTTGCCAGTCTGGCAGAGGAATCACTGCAAAAGGAGGTGGAAGGATGAAGAACAGAATGGATGCTGCACACCTATACATGCAGGAAAAAGTAAATTACATACGCAAGAAGTGTGTGACATGGTTAAACTGTCCACATTTATTAGGTGAGGGAATGTGAGTCACAAGGGTTGTTTTTTTAACCACAGCGCACTTCGAGGCAACCTGTGACATCTCCTGCTCCAGCTGCTGAATACTGATCACACACAAGAGGAGGAGAGGAGGAGAGGAGGAGGCAGGGAGGAGAATAAAATGTATACAGGATAAGGAGAGGGCATGGGTGAGCTTCAGGATTACAGTATGCAGGTAGAGGATCACTTCTTCTCACCTGCCCACTCATACACATGCGGCACAAAGGGAGCGCTGACACACACTGATTTACATACACTAGAGAAAATATACAAGAAACTCTGGGGACAGGACACAGTGAGGACACTCCTATAGACGACTGAACAAAGTGGAGGTACAGTGTGTTGACTCAAAAAAAATAAATAAAATAAAATCCCCTCTCCAATATCAACGTATTGGAAGAAAAGGAAGGAAAAGAATCACTGAATGCAAATCCGGACTGTAACCTCACCACACAGCAGCATGCATCTGCTCCATGCTTGTCTGATTCCTACAATCATTTTTTATGTATGAGAGCACAAGACACGGTACAGTCTCTCTTTTATTCAGGACTCTGGAGGCTGTGCTGCTGATACTGCTTAACCATACTTTCTTTAAGCACTGCATTCTGTGAAAGGCAAAAAAAAATAAAAATACAAAAACAAAACAAACAAAGGCTGGCTTGTATGGAAGGAGCTCCTTGCACGCTAATAACTTTGGAAACGGTGAGGAAAAAAAGTTTGCACAGTGAAAAGGATGGTTCGCACAGAACAAAATAAAAACGTAACAGTCATGACAAAAGGAACTACTGTGTTCTGCTGAGTTGTTGACAGCACAAGACAAAAATATAAGATATAAGATAGTTCTTAATTGATCCCACAATGGAGAGCAGGGGATAGGCTTTGAAAAAATGAAACGCAAAGCAACTACCAAGTAGAAAAAAAAAAACTTCTAAGAAGAAAGGATGAATTATAACGATGTTAATTTTATTGCAGATGTAACACAGAGTGCTCAGTGCAAGTGTTAATGAACATTTAGATATATAGGCTATGTCACTGTACATTGTGCGTGGTTTTCTAGGAGTAGACTTGCTTAGCAAACAATCACCTGATTAACAGTCTAAGAACATTTTATGGTAAATACTGAACTGCATCTCCCTGCTGTGACTTCTGATATGATAATATGGATTATATATCATCGTCAAAACAAATCTTTTTAAATGCCCCACGGCGCACAATGTAAACGGAGCATCAAAATAAGAGTCGGTATGAGGTAAGAGCACTCTGTGCCTCTAGAAATGAAATAAAATACATTATGCAGTCTTTCAGCTGACTCATCCGTTTCATCCACAGTAACTCACAGCACCGATCACAGTTACAGAAGACACTCTGTGCTCGTTTTACAGTCGCTGCATGATAAAGCCACACCAACTGCGAACCATAATGTTTTAAATCGATCAAACATGAGCCATAAGCATGAACCTGAAATAGATTAGGATTTCATTTCAACCTTTTATAAGTTGGGCCTAAATTGTAGCTCCATCCTAGCGGATATGCTCCACTGCTCTTGGTCACCATCACTGTCACTGGGCAGTGAGATTAGGATTTATGACCTGTAGAAACATAGCTATTCCACCTCGGTAATTACACCTCTGGAGGGACAGGCAGAGATGACAGTCAGTCATTCAATCACTGCATTGATTCTTCCCCAGCAAACCACAGTGTGCATGTCACGGCCTTCACTGCCGCCATCCCTCACCGGGACGCGCGCGCCAGAAACACATCACTCTGCTTCTTCAATCACTTTTGGTGACACGTGTGATGTAATATGTGCGCACACACACATGCTCTCAGCCCACCCTTCAGGCCAATCCCATTACTGAAAGGAGCTCATTGGCTCGTACCCACACTACCCAGATGTAGACTTCAGTCTGCAGCATCATTTCCTCTTTCATCAGTCAGGCTGATGCAATGGTAGGACCACAAACTAAGAACGACAACTACTTGAAGAAAAACGTTTTACTCTTGGGCTTTGAGTTTACAGTTCCTGTGGGAAAAGAACTTGTTTCTATTGATAAATGAAAATCTTACGGACCTTATACTGTATGAGATTTTTAATACGTAAAATCTTTGCTTCATACATCAACATATTTTTTTAGTAAACTCTAGTATCTTACTGTACATAGTGTACACGTTCTTCACATTAAAAGACGTTTAATTCATTGTTATTTGTCAAGAATCCAAAAGAATCGATTGTGCTGGCAACAACAGTGCAGATAATTTGGTGAAAGCCTCATCGGAACCCAGAGGCGTGATGATGACTGCATTCAAAGGAGCGCTCAGGCGATTTGGCTATTGGATCTCCATCAATCAAAGAATGGAAGATGCCAGTGTTGCACAGATCAGCTGACATCATCCAAACCTGCAAATCATCGCGAGCCGCCCTTCAAATAAGAAGTCTGAATGTTAGCTAATTAGTGCCTGATGAAAAGTAAAGCTTCAAATATATTTTTAACTTTACGGAATATACGTAATATTTTCCTCATTAATGATACATTATATCACACATCTGCAGTACATCTGCTATTAACTACAGTTTTTATGACCCAACCCATTAATATACGTACACTGATCAGAGATAACATTATGACCACCTTCCTAATATTGTGTAGATCTCCATTGTGACTCCAAAACAGCTGTGACTCATCAGAGAAAGGACATGAGCCAGAATGTTGTTAGTGGGGGTCTGCATCCTGCTGGGGATGGCTGCTGCCATCAAGGAGTGTCATTGCTATGGGGTAGGGGTGCCTGGTCTGGTCTAGGTGGGTGCTACATGTCTAAGTAACATTCATATGAATGCCAGGTCCAAACGTTTCCCAGCAGAACACTGGACTGTCACAAGATGGTCAATGTTATTTATTCTACTGTCAGTGGTTTTAATGTTGTGGCTGATCGGTGTGCCTGCAGTTCCACTCGAGGTTAACTCAATTGGAAAAAACCTCAAGTGATAATTTGAAGAATTGCAGATTTTAGTACCTCTGCACTGGCAGTGCACAAAACACTTCAAGAGACACACAGTACATATGGTTGTGCAGTAATAGGCCTGGTTCCAAAACTCTGGTCCTCTATTTCCCAAACTGTTCCCTTCCTGGTAAATGCCCAAATCATTTATTGACTTCTGTGTAAAGTCCTGTGTGAAAAGCAACATTTTAACAGCGACAGACACTGAAACACCACATCTCTGATTAATCTTAAATTTAGTAGTTTAAGTTATCGCATCAAAAACACTGAGAACAGATAAAAGAAAATTGATATAATAAGATTTAAAGCTACAGACACACACATCTAAGGAGCTGAACAGTGGTCAAACCACAGGGAGAAATTTGGTGTTAAATGACAACCCACCGAGCTGCAAATGGCCTTAAGATACAAAACAACACCCGCGAAACAGAAGACAAACAGGAAAACGTTAATGTGTGAATTGTGCTCAGGACTGCGACCTGCTACTTTTCACCTCTGCTGAGACAGCAAGGAAATAGTCCACAGGGGATTTCACCCACATCATCCTGATATTACCCACAGATAACACTCACAGCTTATTAAATATGTCACAAAATCCCCTTTCTACTGATCTACTATTGTCGAAGACAGCCACGGCACGAAAAGTTCCCTCCCACCTCCAGGTACAAATTCCTAGAAGATAAAAATCTTTTTTTTTTCTCTTTTTTTTTTAAGGAAAAAGATCTGAGGCGAAGGAAAGAAGTGAAAGCCAGCGCTGTGCTTTGAGAGAGGGCAGCATTGAGATAAGATTGAGATAAGACCGCTGTTATCAGATCGACGAGGGAGATGAGGAGGCAGGGCCAAGGTGGAGGGATATGATCCCAAATACCTCCATTGTTCCTGCGAACTATATTAAGATTTATTAAGGGAGAAGGATACTATGAAAGCCCTCACAGTGGAGCACAGGCGCAAAGGAGAGTAATTAACGAGGGGAACTTTGTGAAGGGATTATAGGAGAACTTAAGCACATAAAGCGTGTCTTCATAGAAGAGCGTTTGGATAATAGCTGCTAAAGTCAAAAGGACCCATTTACTTACGGATATGAAGTGGAAGCTGCTGCTTACCTGCACAGCGATGAGTCACAAATACTACCTCAAATAATATCATACATATACATTGAATTATTTCACACTACACGTGGCATAAAAGCGACGGGCTTACAAAAACACTTCACTACGTAAAGAAAAGTGCAAAAAAAGAAAATTACAGACTAAAATAAACTGCAAGTGGGCAGAGAAAGAGAGAGAGAGAGGGAGAGGCAGTGTGCTGACAGAACAGGTCGCTGTGTGTGGAAACAGAGAGACACCTGGGAAATTTAGTCCGCACCTTCCTCCCCAAACAGCTGTTAGGTGTCCTCAGTGTCTCTGGGAAAAAAAAATACTGCTGAGCTCCATGATTGTGTGCCACCATATCCTCTTGACTCTCTCTCTCTCTCTGTGTAATGCACACATTTCATATGATATGTGCTGAGAGCCAGGCACAATGGGGATGTAACGTATTTGAGATGTGCAGTAATTGAGCGATACAGCTAGGTCTTTCTTCACCTAAGAAACCCAAGGTCACGTAAGAAGCGTTTGCTGCTTTATCGAGCTAGAAAGTGGACAGACAAATGCCTTGTTGTGCCTTAGGGGTATTCATCCCTATCTATAGGAAGTAAAGCATAGTAAATATCATAAATCTTTCAATGGTGGACCTACAAGGGCATGCACTATGGATTTCAAGGACTCCAGGCATGAAAACGTCGGATCGCTTTGAAATCTTTGGCCCAGGGGTGCAAATGCACGGGCCAGCTGTAGAGTGCTGCACTTCACACAAGACACACTTGAGCTTTTTTATTTTTGGTGCACACACACACACACACACACACACACGCACACGCACACACACACACACACACACACACACACACACTGCTGCAAGAACCTAAATAAAGCAAGCACACACGCGCGTACACAAATTAAACCACCCACAGGCGTCTAAAAGACACATGCAAGCATCTTAACACACCCACCTACTGCTTACGTCTTCTACCCCCAAGACACACACACACCCAGACACGCACACGGCGCAATAGGCAACGCTATGAAGAAATCATGTGAAACCATTAGACCTCATTTAGTTTGATAGTGTTACGTCTGCAGAGGATGAGGTCAGCAGTCTGTTTTTGCTTATTAACGCTCATCATTCTAGAGAGAGTTCATTCATCAAGCAGCCTTCCTGGTGTATAATCAACCTTGCAGGCCCGGAGCTCAAAGTCAAGACAACACACAGGACAGCCCCGTGACTCTTTTGATTGATGACGATGAAGGATTCCTGGAGTTTAGGCTGGTTAAACGTAGGCGACGTGAGTCTTGTGGGAGAATTTTCTTTTTCACCTCACAAAAATAACAGAAACTGGCATAATATATATATATATATATATATACACTACCGTTCAAAAGTTTGGGGTCACCCAAACAATTTTGTGTTTTCCATGAAAAGTCACACTTATTCACCACCATACGTTGTGAAATGAATAGAAAATAGAGTCAAGACATTGACAAGGTTAGAAATAATGATGATTTGTATTTGAAATAAGATTTTACATCAAACTTCGCTTTCGTCAAAGAATCCTCCATTTGCAGCAATTACAGCATTGCAGATCTTTGGCATTCTAGCTGTTAATTTGTTGAGGTAATCTGGAGAAATTGCACCCCACGCTTCCAGAAGCAGCTCCCACAAGTTGGATTGGTTGGATGGGCACTTCTTGCGTACCATACGGTCAAGCTGCTCCCACAACAGCTCAATGGGGTTCAGATCTGGTGACTGCGCTGGCCACTCCATCACCGATAGAATATGAGCTTCCTGCTTCTGCTCTAAATAGTTCTTGCACAATTTGGAGGTGTGTTTAGGGTCATTGTCCTGTTGTAGGATGAAATTGGCTCCAATCAAGCGCTGTCCACTGGGTATGGCATGGCGTTGCAAAATGGAGTGATAGCCTTCCTTATTCAGAATCCCTTTTACCCTGTACAAATCTCCCACCTTACCAGCACCAAAGCAACCCCAGACCATCACATTACCTCCACCATGCTTAACAGATGGCGTCAGGCATTCTTCCAGCATCTTTTCATTTGTTCTGCGTCTCACAAACATTCTTCTTTGTGATCCAAACACCTCAAACTTAGATTCGTCCGTCCACAACACTTTTTTCCAGTCTTCCTCTGTCCAATGTCTGTGTTCTTTTGCCCATCTTAATCTTTTTCTTTTATTGGCCAGTCTCAGATATGGCTTTTTCTTTGCCACTCTGCCCTGAAGCCCAGAATCCCGCAGCCGCCTCTTCACTGTAGATGTTGACACTGGTGTTTTGCGGGTACTATTTAATGAAGATGCCAGTTGGGGACCTGCGAGGCGTCTGTTTCTCAAACTAGAGACTCTAATGAACTTATCTTCTTGCACAGTTGTGCTACGCGGCCTCCCACTTCTTTTTCTACTCTGGTTAGAGCCTGTTTGTGCTGTCCTCTGAAGGGAGTAGTACACACCGTTGTAGGAAATCTTCAATTTCTTAGCAATTTCTCGCATGGAATAGCCTTCATTTCGAAGAACAAGAATAGACTGTCGAGTTTCAGATGAAAGTTCTCTTTTTCTGGCCATTTTGAGCGTTTAATTGACCCCACAAATGTAATGCTCCAGAAACTCAATCTGCTCAAAGGAAGATCAGTTTTGTAGCTTCTGTAAAGAGCTAAACTGTTTTCAGATGTGTGAACATGATTGCACAAGGGTTTTCTAATCATCAATTAGCCTTCTGAGCCAATGAGCAAACACATTTCACCATTAGAACACTGGAGTGATAGTGGCTGGAACTAGGCCTCTATACACCTATGTAGATATTGCACCAAAAACCAGACATTTGCAGCTAGAATAGTCATTTACCACATTAGCAATGTATAGAGTGTATTTCTTTAAAGTTAAGACTAGTTTAAAGTTATCTTCATTGAAAAGTACAGTGCTTTTCCTTCAAAAATAAGGACATTTCAATGTGACCCCAAACTTTTGAACGGTAGTGTATATATATATATATATATATCACGGCTTTACAAAAGACCTTTGATTCAGTCATTTCAAGCTTTAAACGTCTGTGGAAACATAGCCAAGTTTAATAGTTGCACAAATCACCTCTATATAGACTTGAAGTTTGAACATTAATTCTGTCTGTGGATGTAATTTGACACTTAATAGTTAATTAAGTTAATTATTATTTATTAATAACCAATATTAAGGTACCAAGGTAACAGGATTTTTAGGAAGTAACCAAAGGATGACTGAGATACAATATTTGATGCTGCCTACAAAAATATCCCATTTTTGCATTTTCCTGTGCTTCTCAAAAGAAATCTCACTGTAGTCATGACAACTGCAGCTCTCCTTTCATCACTTCTCCGCTGAAAATACGACGCTATCCCTCCCAAAAGCGGTCTTAAAAGTTTGGGCCGTAAATCTCACCGCACCTGGTTGTATCTGACTTTGTTTGTCCTCACCGTGTCTCCCTGTAAGCACGGTATCCTGTTCGCCAATAGCAAATATCACTTACGCTGCCATCTAGCAGCAGGCTTTGCGGCCTCTTCCGCTCTGCCGGTGGCACAGTTTCCTGCCGTGCGACATCACATGTCAGTGTGACGGAAATCAGTGCGGATAGAGCACGGATTGCCACCCATAGGCCGCTTTATTCCCTCCATTAAGTCCGGATAATCCCAGATGCTTAGCTTACCGCCGCCGTCTCTCCGTTGGCCCCCCGAAACCTTTCCCTGCTAAATAATCACTTCATAATCTCCACTGTCCTTCTAAACACTTGACAGAGGCAAAGACGTGCTTGTTGGTGCATCTGGTGTGAGGACCAGACCCTGACGTTAGTTTGTTCAAAGCTGACACACGAGTAAACATGAGCCCAACATCCCTAATAAGATAGATGTGTAACGCATCAGACAGGGGTAACAGCGTTTGTCACATTTTTGCAGTGCGCTAAGGGTCTCAGCAGCATTCACGAAGCAGCAATGTATTAATGTAATAATTTATGAGCCTTTGACAAGACAATATGGAGTGAGGGCAGACATGACATAAATATGACAGATACGAGTAAAGAAACATAAACGCTCTTTGGAAGAAAATGTGCATCACCTGCTGAAAAGTGTAACCCCTAAACCTGCAGACAGATGCAGTCACTCAGTAGTTCAAAGACATAAACACAAACTCAAAAGAAAGTCTAAAAAGCAAGTGCTTGGCAGTGGCGTATTATCCGCCACTACCTTAGATGTTATCTGCCATCATGTCACACTCTGACCTTTAATGCAGCTAGCAAATCCTTCGAACGCCACCTGACAGACAGACAAAAAGGTATCCAATAATCTTTTCAATTATTTATCATGCGACGATTGAGTGTGATGGGAAAGTAGGGGAGTCGGGGGTGAGGCGCAGCAAGAACAGCAGGGAGAGGGTGAGGAAGGCACAGAATAGGGAAAGGGGAAAACAGGGTCAAGAGAAATAACATAATAAGACGAAGGTCCGTTTACTGTATTGTCAGATTAAGACAATGAGATGGGTGGATTGTAAAATGTGAAGAGGAAGAGGAGGAGAGAGGCAGAAAGGGAAGGTGGAAAACGTCACTGCGACGGGAGTCAGCTGACGCAAAAGGCCACCGGAGGATTTGAAATATGGTCAGTTGTGAATGAGGTTAGTGTGGCAAACTCGTGCACACACACACACACGCTTACAGATGTGCACACCAGATGGGCCACAAGGGATTAAAGCGAGGTTATTTGTCCTGACTGAGACCGAGCACTTGTAACCCTCTCCAACTCAAAGCAGCTGCTGGAGTCACGTCTTCCGTATTTATTTATTTTTTATTTTGATTGTCTCAGTTTTACCCGTGCAGCTTCAAAATTTTAAACCCTCAACTAAGCTCCCGAAACTCCCGCTGCAAAGCCTATGCCACTCAAGTGACACTGAGTCACATTTTTGTCTTTGCTTTAACCCGACCCATGCAGCATTGCAAAATTGTTTTAAAAAAGGGAGCACCGCAGCTTCTTTTCTGCTTACGCCGTGAAAGCAGGAGACAATTTAAGTGCAGCTTTCCAGCCAGAGATTATGTGGAAATAATATATGTATTTTTCCAAAAGCCAGTGAGGTCATATCTAATAAATAACTGCCATTACCGCTGTCTTTGACACTGCTATTTGCAGGCCAGAACCTTGCAGAATAACACAGATAAGGCTGATAGAAAGAGAGAGCGAGTGAGAAGGAGGAGGGAAAAAAAATCACATTTACCTGTTGAAAAGGCACCGCGGAGGCAGCAATCACGGCAGCGGCGGATTCGGAGGAACACAGGAAGAAAAAAAAGAACGACAAAAAAAGAAAACACTGGTTAGCATTTTCACTCAAAAGCAAGTGGCACTTGAATCTAAAAACGGCACATTTCCATTTCTGCTGAGAAGCATTAGTGTTACTGAATGGCTCAACCTCTTCAGTAACCAGGAGATGTACATCGTAGGTCATATTTATACAGAGGGGCACATCAGATATGTTGATACAGCGCTAATTAGCATATCATTGATTATTCAGCCTGTGGTGTTTTGTTTTATCGTTTTCGGCCGTGAGTCTTGTGGAGGTGTGAAATCATATTGACTTGGATTAACATGGAAGCCCTATCTTGATTAAGGAAGCCGATGAGCTGTAAAACACACAGTTCCTCTCGCCCATTTCCCATTATAAAATCTGATTTATTAATCCGGTTTATGCATGTAAAGGTTCTTTGGCCACACACTTCATTAGCTGCCACTCCATGCACCATTGTATCTGCTATAAAATTACTACCTGTAGAAAACATCAACTGTAGTTTTTTCCATCCCTGTTTTTGACTTCCCCTTCACTCTCCATCCTAATCAAACACACACAGCCACACATGCCCCCCTTTGCTTTTGGCACTGTCTTCATTTGACCCATATTAAAGCTGTTTGTGTTGAAAGAATATACAGAGCAGAAGGCCGTGGAGTAAATATACGGGCCGACTCAGGCTGTTTGTAAAGTCAACACAAACCCGGATCACAAGCAAATAACCACAGAGTCGTGGCAGGACGCATTTGAATGCATTTTCTGTTTCTCTGCTCTAAAAGGCTCCACTGATTCACACACTGTACATTAATGTCCCACTCACTCGGAGACGCAACACATCAAATTGATTCCCTACGGTACCTACAAAAGCACAAATGAGCATTATTACGTTTAAGTAGAGCCTGGACATTTAGAAGACGTATCGAAGACATGCAATTGCGCACACGCCCGACAACAACACACACAGTGTGCGCATGAATAAATGAAAGACAAATTCAATTGAGCTTGGCGGCCTCTCTGCAGCTCGTCTCTGGCTCATGCTGGATGTTTGTTTGTGCTGGATTGCGGGGCCTGAAGACGGACCTGATGAGAGATGAGCATGCATGAGCGCTCTTTGCTTCTACTCGGCTGCCCTCCCTTGTTAGTCAAAATGTCAGAGCGCTGGTGCCTTCGCAGTGGGCCTGAACATTCAGTCTTGTATCACGAAGCTCCTGCCTGGTTGCCCCCTCAAAATAAGAAACTATAAATGACCTACAACCATTTGTCTTTGATTCTTTTCCCGTTTCTTTTTTTTCTGTCCATCGTAGACTGATTTGGCTGGAGGTAAACGGCGTGGGATGCAAGGCTTCTGAATCAGAGGAGTCGACGTGGCCAACATTTGGAGAACAACAAGGGAGGAGGGGGCCAAAAGCGAGGAACCGCGGCGGAGTGGGAGTAACTAGGAACGCAGGAAATAATCAAATGCTCTGACATCACCGTCTAATCCTGCTGCGGTGTGCTTGCATGCATGCATGCATGCCGCCATGCTATTTCCGTGCCTCACTGCACAGACAGCATTTTCTTTCATTCATTCACCTCCTCTGAAGTGACACAAATAGATATGCAACCTATTCCTGAGCCTTTTGTGAATTCTACAACAATTATATCACTTTAAATAGAAAGGCGAGGAAAAGATTCCAGAAAATGTGGATTTTATGCGATAACTCGTTTTTTCGATATGAAAAGCCTTCATCGCTATGACAAGTGGAGGTGGTGGGTGGAGGTTTCCACACACACACACACACAAAAAAACAAGCGCTTTTTAAATTGGCTTAATCTTATTTGGCCTACTAATGCGCAGCGTGTGCACCAAACACAGCAGCTTTTAAAAAACGACTCAGAAGATACAGAGCTTCTACAGTACAGGCATTGGATTATTGGGCTGATTCAACTGAAAGAAGCATCTTCTGCCTTCCTGGTGTTCCACTGACGCACGCCTCTACCCCCTGGCCTGAGTTTACCTTGACTGAACTGCAGACTTATTGACACACGCGAGTTCATTTCATTGACATTGTGTCTGGTAAAGGGCCCTGTGTGAAATGCCTCATGCCTGTCAAAAATGTTCCATCATCTCACGGACCGCGATGGCCACAGGAGCACTTATCATTTTGGTGAATCTTTGATGTCGGCTGCACTATAAAAGATTCAGAGGAAACTCAGTGAGGGAGTGCAAGATGTGATTGACACAGGGGGCCGGGCAGACTGCGTGGTTTCTTACTGATGCATAAATTGAACTCGGGAAGACTGTCCAAATGCACACAGTATCTATGATTCCTGCACAGCAGGAGCAGAAGGTTTGAGGCTGATAATACCTCTTTCGTCTGAGATCTGGCAAATTCCAGCTAACCCTTTTAAAAAGTGAGATAAACACGGCTCTAAGGTGTGACAGTTGCTGCTATGAAGCATCGTAGTGATGTAGAGGAGAAACCTTATCAAGGTGCCTAAGCCGATTAATGTGTTTTATTAGCCAACAGTTTTCAACAAAGGCACTTAAATGTCAGAAATCCACTTCTTTGTGTAGAAATCGGTTTGACATCAATTCTAACCGTGCATCCACAAGCAGCAAAAGCCTGATCCCGAGTAACGAGAAGAGTACACATGCACAGTCATGGAGCAAACAGTATTCCAGGAAGAGTTGGATGTCGGCTGTTTGCAGGACTATTAGGAGGCAAAGTTTATTTACTTGATGTTTGTGTGAGCACAATACACAATAACCTCAAAGGCATTTTTGGAACAATGACTGCTGTTCATAAATATTTACAGGCTTATACAATAAAGGCAGGAAATGGGGAAATTTGTTACATCCCATCAGCCCGACACAGTGGTTGAATTTATAAGGCGACAGAAGCAATCTGGATTTCACTGTTTGTGGCCCCACGACACAGTGTAGAGCACGTCATCATCACTGTAACCAAGACAATGGAGGAGAAGCTAGCTGCAGGGTGCAGAGGGGGATTTGGGTACTGAGCGACACGGACACTGCCACCCGGGATCCAAACAAACATTATATTTGTGTGATCGGATTCTATCACCCTGCACACCGTGTGTCCAACCAGTTTGTTATGATTTCACTTTGTGGGTTGAAGTCAGCGCCCGCCAACTTTCTGATGCGTACACAGCCTTCTGCTTGCTGGCCTGAGTGGGAGGAGCAGGGGAGAATGGGGATCTATCAAATAGCAGAACTCTCCAGTAGACTACTGCGTATGCAAAACGACACCGCAAAAAGCTGTCAGATAAACCACTAATGATTCATTCTGTTAGTACAGAGCCATCACTTCACAGACAGGATTTTCTGGTTTGTGTTAAATAATGAAGTTAATGCGAAAGCAATTTGGACACCATCAAGGTGAATTGGCTTAGTCCTGACTCTTGACTGATGGGTAATGTAGTTATTCTCCATGGAGAAGAAGCGGTTAAAGCTGTCAGGTGCCATAGCAGAACTATGTTATTATATCATTTCACCTGCTTTATAATGATATTATGCAGCCGGAGACAAAAAAAAATCAATGGGAACTGTACTTTTTTAACATGGGCAAAGCTGTTCGGCCCAGTATGGAACTTCAAATCTGTGCAAAACACAGACAGAATATCCTATTTTGAATTCATTCACAGTGGGAAAATGACTAAGACGTAGCCACGTTTTCAGCAGCTCCGCTCACACTGACTCCGGCTTCGTTCATCTTTTCAAACACTTGATCGACCGACGTATTGTTCTGTCCCCCCAGGAACTTGTCATCTGACAACAAGCAGAGAGAGTCGTTTTATCCCAACCACTGAGAAACCGATCGGATCAAGCACTTACACGGTTATTGGGCATCAATATTTTACTATGGAGCAGATAATCATAGGCTCATACCATGCCCCTCAGTCAATATTTATGTGATATGGCGATTAGTCTCATTATTAGCGGGAATACTCATGCCATATAACACAGTAAGCATCTAATTAAAGAATTAGTTTAACATTTAGTATATATTTGATTTATTAATCAATTCTCCAATCTAGTATTTTGTATTTTTAAGTCAAGTGAATGTGTATTTAACTCTGATGTAGGAGGAGCAGCCACAATATTTTTTGTGAGAAGAGGCTGGATACCATGTGTTATTAATAAACCGACCGAAAAGCATGCCGCATGTGAGGGCACAGAGGAGATTGCTTCACACTCTATTTCTTCTGCGTGTGAGCATGTGCAATGTGTCTCCCAGCGTCTTTCATGTACGGGATGTGTACATCTGAGCCCTCACGAGCAGCAGGAGGGAAACTCTTCACAGTACAGTAGGTGGGTGACTACACTCAAACTGCACTCACATCCATGAAATCCTACAGATGCTTTACTGAACATCCGCGTGTCTGTAGGCCCACCCCGTCAGGCCGAATGGCATCAAAATATTTCCAACGTTTCCATCACAGAGTTTGGAAGGAAACGTTCACCCGTTTATCCTGTCTTTAAGTGTGTGTCGATTGCACGGACCCAAAATGTCAATAAGATAAGCAGAAAGGATAAAAAATGTTGCACTTAATCCAAACAAGCACACGCACACACACTCCCAGACTAAGCCTATTTACAAGCCCAATAAGCTAATGAAGGCTGGCTAAATCGTGAGTTACTGAGGACCTTTATATAAGGGGCTCTAATTGATCCAATAAGGCCATTAAGAGTTTGTGTGAGATGAGAAAACAAAAGCTAAGGCTGTTCCACTCGGACACTGCAGCTACTTACCTTGCCTCCATCAATAACCTTTATAAAGGAGACACAATGGAATTCAGACAAATGCAAAGTCAGTAGCTGATATTAAAGCGCAGGCCTTAGCCAGCACCAGAGGTTTAAAAAAGTGCCAATGAGTGTAATTTTTAGCAAAGATAGGCTGAAAGCGACGGCGTAAGCTAAAACTGAGTAAAAATGGATTCTGGGACAAAAGTAGAGTCCGGAAACTATAAAAGTCAGGACATAAAAACAATCCAGCTTTTATTTCACGGAACCTCTGCAAGCCAAAACATATCATAATGCCATTTCTTGTTCCTGTTTGTTTGTTTTTTAGCACATATATTTCGTAAGAGACAGCTGGGTGGGGCAGGCTTGCACAAGACGAATTCTTAATTTCTAACTGATGACAGAACAACAAAAGGCAATGGCAGAACATATGCAGAATAGCAGGCACTACTTGCTCTACTGCCCAAGGGGAACGTTTAAAGTTTCATTTCGTCTAATCTCCTTTCCGCATGAATATGCAGAAATCCTGCAACAACAAAAAAAGTCAGAGATGTGAAAAACAAGCCAACAAGATGAGTGATTTGTTTCCAGTTTATTTTCCGACTCCAAAGCGCTAAAGCCTGCTCATCATCCTCCACTGAGAGATAAAACTTCTCCAACTGATAGAGGCCAGGTTTTTATGCTAGTTTCTCTCCTCTCTAACCGCAGCATCCCGTCTTCCTGCTGCCATAAAACACCCACCTACAGACAAGTAGAGAGAGTTATCGATACGCAAGTCAATCCATCCGACTCGGCTAACTCTATCCGAACGCAGGAAACCAACCATGTCAGCCCCTTGCAGATGGAGCAAGAGCCCATAAAGTCAATACCATATCCATCAGCTAAATAGACTGCCAGAGTCATCACTGTTTATGGTGGTGGGTGGAGACCTTGTGTGAATGTGTGTGTTTTTTCGGTCTGCACGGTTTAGCTGAAGCCCAAGTTGTGCAAAAGTGCTCTCCAAATGTCAGAGGGAGTCAATACGCGCTGCAAGGACAATAACGATAATGCCTCGGAGAGGAACTCCCTCATAACTTCATGGTTCATCACTTGGACTCCGAGCTGGCAAAGGTTAAATAGGTAAAGACTTCCATAGTATGCTCGGCTGGCTATAAAGGCCAGCTCACTTCCATTAACAAAAACAGTTCATGAGGCGCCCAAAGATAATAACTCCTCTGAGTGTATCTTAAAAAAGAAGGAGGAAAAAGATCTTTGCGTACGTGCCAGAGCAGAGTAATCATCCTCATTTTAGCTGATAACCTCAGAGTGGCCCTCTCCCCACCCTCTCTCCTCCTCCGCCTCCTCCACACAACAGTCAAAAGTGACACCTCTAACCCACATCGTCTCTGGCTGACAGGCCAGCTCTCAAGAGAGGAGACCCTAAGGAGGAAGTGGCAGCCATGTGACAGAGTGAGTGGCAGAGTGGAAAGCTATATCTATCCTCTGCCGGAAGGGTGCTCTAGAAAGCAGACACTTCCCGCAGTTGGAAAACATATGCGAGAGTAATTCCAGTCTGATCCTTAATTTCATATCCTCAGTACAGGCCCACGCGCTACACAGATCCCTTTAGACGACTCAGAGAAGTAGGTCTCACACAGCGAAATGCACTCGGAGCACCTTAAGATTCGATACCACTCAGGGGAAGTTGAGCAGGGATTGTAAGCACCACTGATGCACTAACAGCAAACATTTGTACCAGCCAGCTTCCTCCAGTTATTGACCTGGTTCTTTTCTTTTGAACCAACCAGCTGCTGGAGCAGACTTACGATTTTAAAATTAGACATCAGTCTGGTGCGCAGCATCATTTTAACTGTCATTACTCAAGCACGCTGAGGCAACAGCATGTTTAATATATGTAATGCTGAACTAGAGTAGAACAGAAGCTTAAGGCTCATTCCTGTAACTTGATACGATTCAAAGCCAATAACAACAATGATAAGTAAATAAAGTATAACATTGAAACCTACAGATCCAAATGAGCAGTAATAGTACAGTAATAGCAATTACTGTAATACTTTATTACATAAAATGGGGAAATAAAATGAGCAGTGTAACTAGATATATTATACGTATCAATGTACAGAGTATCAGTGTTTCCCTACAATTATATTATTCTCCTCCGCTGAAGAGTTCCGGCCCGATGAACCGAGAGGAAACAGTGGAGTATGGCAGTCCACAAGAGAGAAATTCTTATATATATATATATATATATATATATATACAATGCAACCATTAGATCTCAAGGGGTTCTTAACATTTATGTTTCCTTCATTAAATAAAGCGTTTTCTGGACTTAACAGTAACGTATTCAAATTTTAGGCTGTAGTTCGAGTTAAGGTCCGATCCCCCTCCACACACAAAAACATGACTGTTCCTCTCCTGCACATATGCTCCCACCGCAATCTGCCAAGCACACACAAAATTACCCCCAAACCGTGACCTCCGTTACGCTGTTAATGTAGCTGGATGAGAGGGAGGTCTGCTGGCCCTCTAAAGCTAACGGGTGAACAGCAACAGAGAGCGTCAGAGACTTGGCACAGCAGGGCACGCCACTGGCCCCGGGGTCAGACTGACACTGGTCACACAGGCAGCAGGACTCCCACTGTCATCTCTGAGTCATCGCTGAGAGTCATCTGACCAGCCTCGGCGCACCAGCCTCGGATAGAACAGCGAACAGATGACACGCAGATTACTGTACGTCTCAGTTTATGCATGCCAGAAGAGCAAGCTTCATCATATCTTTGTATAAACAGGCTTTACATTTAGGTTCTCATCAATTAAATTAGCATTTATTTTCCATTCACATATTCTACAGTGACTTTGTTTTTCATACCGTTCTAAAACGTCACAGAGGTATGCACAATATGCCGCGATTTCGGTTAGCTCAAATGCATCCTGCATCCCCACCAGCGCTCGCCATCTTCCTCAGCTCGGCTGCCTGCCTGTTAAACCGGTTGCCTCTGTCAGGACTGACATCTGGGGATGCCAGCTGTGCACTACAATCTCAGATTAGTTGGTGCTGCTGCTTATAAGTAGTGGCATCACTGACTTTGTAGAAGTGCTTCCAAAAAAAAAATCAAAAAATCTTTCTAGCTGAGAGAACGAAGAGGAGATCAGTACAGCTTGGTATTGGTCATGGAATATACTGTAGAACTGCACCAGCAGAAGGTTTGATTAGCTTATCATAGAGGCTGTAAACAAGGGGAGACATATAGCCAGGCCTATCCATCCATAACAACCTAAAACAACCTAATGCTGCGCAACATGATACTTCACATATGCCAGTTGAGTTTGTGTGCTCTCTGTAGTCTGTATTCTGCCAAAGATTATTTAGGAACCATCTTTCTGTAGTCCAAACAGCTCTTGAAAGTTAAGCGTAGCAAAGCCAGAGAGCTACAGTGCATGATGTATGCATCCTATAAATATTAATGTAAATCTAAGTATTAGATGGGACTAGGATGCAGGAGCATCCATTATCATATGAGCAGAATATGTTTAGAGATGCTGGGGTGCAAACTGTGTAACTTCTGGACGAAGCCAGACTAAATATTTCTCCCCCTTTTCAGTTTTTATGACACGTCAAATTAAATTGCTCATCACAAGCTTTAGCCATACAGACTCAAGACTGGTACTGATCTCCTCTGAACTAAGAAGTCCCTTTCTTGAAATGTCGAATGATTCCTTTATGATACTTGATTCGATTTTTTTCTTACAATCTTTCTTCTTAAGGCAGTATTTGGGAGACAACCGCTCCCTTGTAAGTCTACATGTCAAAATACAACAGGCTTTTTCACTTTGCTGAAGACTGACACACACACACTCTCATACAATCCTGGCCCTCGGGAGAACAGAGGAGAGGGAGAGGAGTGGAAAGGAGAGTCACGCGGCCAAACACACACACATACACACACACAGGCTCACGAATGTAGCGACATACCGATGCAAAGTCAGAGCCAGATAGATGGAAATACACTCCGGCTCATTCAAATGTGTACAAATCCATTTTGACACACACGCAGACACAATGTATTTCTGTGCTCAACAGTCTGGCTCTATATGTCTGATGGATATCACGATGCAGCGACAGACTTCAGCACCTCTGGCCTGGTGTGGCTCATTAAAGGCATCCAGCATTACATCTGAGGTCAAGAGGTCAGGGGTCAAAGTTCATCCTTATGCCCCTTGAGGAAAGAGATGAATATTTTTCTGTTTATTATCCACCTTCTCTCCCATATGATCTGTAACCCTACTGTTAGTGTTCTGGCCTAAAATGATAAGGCACTGTGAGGCTTATATCATACAAGTGATTGTTATTAAGCATAAACAGAGACTTACAGCAGAAGGAAAAAAAATATACATGTATTTTAAGACAGTCGAAATATTTTGGTTTGTTCAGAAGTGTGTGTCAAAGCTTCTCTGCTGACCTCACCTCTTCACTTAATAATCTGATCCAGGCACAATCTTTGTCCAAACAAGGCTCAGGCATGCAGCAGAGAGGAAATCTGATTTGCTTGCAAGGCATGGAAAAGCGTTGTCTTAAAGGCAAATTTAAGAAATGGCCAGTGTTTAGTCTCCACCTATATTTCGCTTTCAATGACATTTGACCTCTCTGCTTGTTTTCACCTACCAGGTACCAGCTGCTGCGGAAAGGTAATAGCTGCTTTTTTGTCAGCGTTAACTATATGTCTGTAAAGGTGACAGCAGCTCAGTGGATGCCTCAAGGACAGAGACAAGCTACGAGGCTGGCCTAACAAGTACCTGACAGAAATGATAATGATTACCTGAGGAGAGGTTGCTCCGTGCGGCCTCAGATTTTCCCACAGGAAACAAATTTGTAGCTATATGGCAGTAATTTGAATCTCAGTGGAGGACACAGCTCATTTATTCCGACCTGCAAACTAGAGTTTGCATTTGTTTATCTTCCGTCCGGAGAGGCTGGGCTTTTAGCTGAAGTGGCGTTGAAGTAAATGGTAGGGTTTCTTTCCACATCCTGCGTGAGCCAACGAGCCATATGTTATTGGTCAGTCTATCCAGGTTTGTGGCGCTGGGATGTGAAGTAAGGATAGCAGGTGGGTAATGCGTGTCAGCTGCAGCCACTATTAATTGACGGCCAACTCCTCAGGCGTAAGGCCAATATAAAAGGATGATTAAAACAGCGCTGGTGCGTTCACTGGACCGCGTCTCCAGTTTAAGTTTGTTTGCAGACCGGTCGGTAGGTCCTTCATTTTCTGGACTGGCTTTTATCGCCCAGGATTGCTCCCTTGTTCTTTTTCTGCTCTGTGAATCACCGTCTTTGTCGCTGTCTGTTTAACTTATTTTTAAATCCATTCTTAATGCAAGCTTTATATTTCTTTCCTTTATGACTTCCATGACTATTTGTCACGCCGTCTAGAGCACTGTTTCTTCTGTGACAGATTAAAAGGGCTGCTGACCGGTCACGTAGTGAGCATACAAATCAATTTACAATTAAAATTTGAGAAATTGAAAGAGGGCTATAACAGCTTGTAAAAAAGCACAAGCATTTGACTATTCAATTTTCACAATGCAAATATTCAAGCAATACGCTGAGAAATCCTGTGCAGGGTTTTGTTAAACAGAGGAATAACGACTGTAGCGAGGTTAAAGCTCCAACATATGAATTAAAAGTCATTATGCTTCATTTCACCAAGCGCCAGAACATGAACCGACAATACGAGTGAACAGAGTCGATGGCTTAGTCTCCGCATTCGAGCTGTGTTTAATCAGTTGTTGACATTCACGCTCTCCTGCCTGTTGCTCCTGTCAGCCACATTTAGTTTCACAAGAAGGGGAGAAGAAGGAAAAGCAGCTTTAAAGGCAGTGAAAAGGGGAAAAGAGATAGAAAATAACTAAAATGTCAAAGTTCTTCCCTTTTGCTGAAAAATAGAAAAAAACAAATATTCCTGCAGCTTTCCTTGCCCGCTTTGAACCTATGGTCATCTTTCAGGCTACTTTTTTTCGGTTTCTCAAACTCTGTGTTGCTCAATTTTTGACAAGCACCATGTATCATCACCAGAGTGTTCGGGACAGAGGGAGGGAACTAGAAAATAACAAAACAAGCATAGACAGACTTTCCAAAAACACAGAACGTGATACAACCCGAAGGAAATGAAGTATGCAGGCTGTTCTGATAACTCCCCCAGATGACACTGCAAGATTTAGACAGGTATACAACTCACACAGAACAGACGTTCTGAAACCAATTTTTACGTGAATCACCTGGGCTGAAATCAAAGGCAACACAACAGCCGTGTGGGATCAGGCGAGTAATGGCTTCCAGCTGAGCATTTGGCCACAAATTGTCCACCTACATCTGGGCCAAATTACACAACGTGGCCTGCCGACCACCGACTGTATGACTAATCACAGTGAGAGGGCAAGCCTCCAACCAACACAGCTCCACACTAACGCACGTGAGCAGACACACTTCCAGTATATCGACACAAAAGTGCACATACTTTGCTAATGACTGCCTTGGACACAGTTACCGGGAACTACCACGTCACAAGAAGTCAGTTCTAAGTCCAAGTATTTTTAAGTTGTTATTCGATGTTGCTGACGCCGACTTCCAGTCAAAGAGCTTTAAATGGCAAATGTCTTCAACATTAGCTCGGCCATTTCGAAACAATACAGTGGGATTCTACGGCTATTTGATTATCTCCACGAGACGACTCAAGTCATGGTAGCATGAAGACTATTTTTCCTAAACAGGGTTCTACTTCTGCTTAATCGTGTTAAGCTTTGTTCAACCAACTGGAGCTGCTCAAACAGAAAAGCAGGGGGATCACAGAGGACGAGCCAACAACAGACGCAGCCAAGCCCCGAACAGCTTCCTCAGTGGTGCTCTTATCTCGCTCTATCAGGAGGCATCCCTTGGGATCCGGGCTAGGAGGGAAGGACAGACCTCTCCCTCTGAGGGGTTGACTTTAAAGTCACTTTCACCATTCTACTTACCAGCTACTGTGGTACGCATTTGATGGATGACTACAGTATGCATGGGTACATGGAGACATTGGAGTAAATTTGCATGAGTAAGGCCCTTATCCGTGTGCATCTGGGTTGCATGCATGATAAGAGCATCTTTTCCAAACCCACCTCTGCCAAGAAATTCAGTTTGTTTCATGCAATAGATCAAAAATCACCAAAAGGTCATGGGTGAGGCAATCGATTCCATTTACCATTTGTTCTGTTTCACCACACCTTTTACAGATAGCAGACTGCTCAGGTTCAATAACTGAGCATGCAGTGTGACAGTTATCTTATCGGGCGACACAGTGATTACAGTTCAGGTAATGAGGAAGAGGTCTTTTTCATTTGTCATGCTTTGTGTGTGGAGCAGCAGCCAAGCAAGACCGATAGAGCCGTCTCTCCGACACAATACCACTGAAGCTGCAGGCCACAGTTAATTGGGATAATGGAAAGATAAAGGACGACCAAGCATGTGAGCGGATATGTGTGGGTGGAAGTGATTACTACATGCAAACATGCTTGAGTACGAGCCGGATTCAAGGACGGGGTTTTACAGTGCGTAAATAACAGTTGTGGTATTAATCCCCAATCTTAAATTTCATACAAAGGACGGCCTGTTTTAATTCTCTCTAAGTTGTAATAATCCAGTTTGGATAAAATTTTTATCTCTTTCATGATTCTATTTGATCAGTTGCTTGAAAAAAATCCTTGCTAGGTTTGTTTTTTGGCAGTGATGGGACTGCACAATCCAAACGTGTGTGTTTTGTTCAAAGAACACTGTAAACCCAAAGACATCCAGGTGTCACCCAACTGACATCCAAGAACCACACGCAACTCAGGCTAATTATAGACAATGCATCCTTACACCTTTGCATTGACCAAACTGACACTATTTTTACGGGATACGGGCAGCACTACAGTATCTTGCAAGCGAGTCACCAGGGGCAGCTTTACTTGCTTGAGGACACAGCACAGACTATTCCACAGACAAAACTCATTCCACAAACAGGTGGCAAATGTCTTTTATTCGTTTTTTGAAAAGTAGAAATTCGAACAGCTGAGACTAGCCAAGAAGCAAGAAGTTTTGTTGTGACTTTGTCGTTTGCTGACTTTAATCACTTCGAACTAAAGCAATGGTGCGAGACATACCACAGAATCTAGGGCCCTCGGACACCCTCTGATGGCTAACAGCTGACAGCAAAGAAGAAAACCACCACATATTCTAAAGTTTAAACTGTTAGAGTTTAAAAACTGTTAGCGCAGTAAAAAAGCCCAGAGCCTAACACACAAACAGTGACCATCATCATGATTAAAGACATGATCAACAGGGAAACCTGCCGTAATGACTGATGGTGACATGCTACCAACGCTCTGCAACAATATAATGGCAATGGCTGAGCCACAAATATATGTACATAAATGAAAGAAATCAATGCAGAGGTTGCTTTCAGCAGGTCAGTGTTTACATTATCATGCATTTGAGAATCGATGATGGCTAAGAGGACACAAGAGGACGTTTCTTTCTATCCAGTTTATCTTCCATGCTTAGCTTGTGGTTTTATATGTTTGCAATTTTATGTACACACTGACATATTTCATACCTAACAAAAGACAGATGGAAACTTGAGGAGCACGAGTTATATTTAAACCTCTGCAGTTAGACGTCTTCCATATCTGGTTCACTAGCACAGAGAACATAGGCTGATGCTGCCTTACACTGCTTTCTCAGAAGCCCTGTAATACATACGTTCACACTCACACTCTAACACACACTCACGCAGGGAAACATACACATTCATGCCCTGGAGGAAACCATCCACTTCTTAATTAAGGCCCACTCTTGGGGTTGGCGATACACGCTGGGAAAGTTAAAAGAAGCTGAATTTCACAGATGTAAAAGAAACGAGGGGAGCAGTTAAACCACAAAACAACTATTATCACATCCAGCAGAATAAGGAGCATGACCGCAGAGTGGAATATTGTTGATGTACTGTAGGGACTTGGTAGGTTTAAGGAGCTTTACGGTTGTCATTGCAAAATACGTCATCTGGGGCCTTATTTCTCAGTTTCCTCCACAGGGGGCTAAACAGTCATTCAGTTTCCTTCCTTTTCAACAGAGAAATTTGAACTTCAGAGTCCCCACACACCAAACCCCAATCTCAATATCCAGTATGGATGCTTTGTGCGTCAACAGCATTTTAAGATGTAGTAAGTCCATCTATCTGTGTCCGTCCTACACAAAATACTGTCCAACTTCTACCTGTGGACACGGTGCTAAGGTCTTTGTATTTGTAAAGTAACACACTAACCTCGCTAGTGAGCAAACTGTGATCAATGTGGATGTAAGGTCATACCTAAATCTGGATTCTGGGGCAAAGCAGTCTGCCATGACAAAGGTCACTCTCCACCACAACAGCAGCAGCTGAAAGCCACTGCAAGTAATGTCGCTGCAGGGTTTTGAAAGAAAAAATAGTATCTGGGGTTCTGCTACATCAGTACTGATCCTTCTTCAACTCTCCATAAGTCTGACAATATCACAAGAAATGTTGTGGTGTTACATGCTTAAGACATAACAATCTGCTGTGTGATGCTCTATTTTTTCCTTTACCCCAAATATATTGACTCCACACAGCTCTTTTTTTTGTTGTTGTTTTTTTTTTTAACATTACACCAAAGGATGTCAGATGGAGTACTAATGCTTCCAGTATAACAAAGTAATCCCGTGGTAGTGCAGGGACCATATCATATAATCACCTTCTCAATTCCTTGATAGGTCTGTCAAAGAGAAGCAAGGCCCTATAATAAGATGTCAATCAGCAGTGCTCCACTAAGAGAGGAAGAAGCATCTGCCCAGGAGACCCCAGAGTATGTCACTCAGCAGGACACAAGCACATGGGTGCAGAGGCTGAACGCTGCTGCGCGAAATGAGACATGGGGAGAGGAGTTAAGTGAAAATGAAGAGTCGAAGTAGAGGCAGGATGTAGGCCGGAGGTGTCAATGCACGGGTAACATGGGATAACAAATTAAACAACTTAAATCTGCAAGTATAATGTGGGCATAGCAAATTGGCTTTGTTTTTGGCCTGTTTTTTTCAAAATTAATTAAATTTTGTTGACACAGGCGACAATGATTTTAGAGGAACAAGGCTTTCCTTGTGATTTTTCTTTTCCTCTAGGGAGTGTTTAAAAGAGACATCCATCATATATATATATATATATATATATATATATATATACAGTATATATGTGTGTGTGTGTGTGTGTGTGTGTGTGACCGCAAAATAACAGAAATATAAAAACAATAATGTCTTATTTTTAAGTGGTCTTGAAAAGTGACAAGGTTTTTGCCACCGCTGTAATTTCCCAGTGAAATACACAGCGCAAAGTCATCATCTACGCCTGTATTATAGATTAGACAGTAGTAAGGAATGCAATCTATAGCTGCAAACAATAGGCTACCGTATGCAACTGCAGCATGAAACAACGGCAACACCATGGGATTGGATATAGTACATATTTAGAGGGGCGGACAGGTTGTCTTTTTGGTACCAGTATTCATCTCTAAAATATGTTGCCTTTATTTGGGTATAAAATACTCATAAAGGCTTTCAAGGTCATTCCACATTGTAGCTAGAAAATAGAATAAAGGGAAGCGGAATGAGAAAGAACTTTGGTATGAGGAAAAAAAACTAAATATTACTTTATAATTTTATGAGCATCCCGAAATAGCTAAGATCAGAGGCACTGTGGACGTATAGATAATAAATCTTGCTACAACAAGATGAACATTTTTAGACAGAAAGGTGAAAGCTCAGATGTTCTTTGGATGATTACTGGAAAAAACTTAAAATTGGATTTCTTTTGACCTTTAGTCCCACCGCATAGCTGACATAATATGGCAACTCTGATCATCACACTCTGGTCGAGGTACACTTTAAAGCCTGTCAATAGTTTACGACTGCCTAGGGTGGGAGCACCCGAAGGCCACAAAACCTCAATTTCAGTGCAGTCATCAAGGCCACCGAAGGAGGAGCTGGTCAATTACAACACCAGAGAATGAGGCGGTCACTCAGCTAAATGGCCTTATCATTGTCCACAGTAGGAAGCACATCCTACGGTAATGGAACTGAGGTGAGAGGAGATAAAAAAAGAAAGAAAAGCAAAACAGTGTTGTTCTAGAGACAGAAGGGAAACAGGTATCACAGTCCACCAGGCACAAAGGCCATGGAGGACAACCCGTATCGCCAGACAAAACGCCACACCCGGCTGCAGAAGGCAGCGTGACTGACAGCGATCGGAGTCACCGAAAGGCTAAAGAAGTGAGCTGGATCAGCCTTGCCAGCCGACCTCATTCATCCGTGCGCTCTCACATCCTTCATAATCCTGCCAAGAGCTGCCATTTTAAGAGTCCATGAAAGAGCCGCCGTCAATCCCCAGATTAGCCAAAGTCAGGTGTGACAAGAAACCACAATGAGGACTGTTCCTTAAGAAGTTACTTGTTCACCAACTCATGGTGTACTCCTCCTGCCCCCTTACACCTCCTTATTACGCCTGAATGTTAGAAAATTCAAAGGTTTGCGTTTAAAAATACAATAAGCAGAGGTTTAGTTTTGTATACCTTTTGTTTGTGAATGTAAACTGTGATGAATGCTTCCAGGATTACCATTTTGTTGTGCAAGCCTTCTTTCTTTACACTCATTTGTTGCAGTGTTTAAATTGATTTGTGAATTGCATTTTGAATTGTTCATAAGTAAAAGTGTCAAGGAATTTTACCTGCAAAACATAATTTCCTCATTTGTTCCTGGAGAGCTGCCCACTCTCTTTTTTTTTATTCTTTTTTTTCTCATCTTAAACTCATTCAATCATTCATTCATTCATTCATTCATCTTCTGTAACCGCTTGTCCTGCTGAAGGTCATGGGGGGCTGGAGTCTATCCCACAGGTCTCCAGTCTATCACAGGGCTCAACTTGAACTCATCTTGTGTAATTGTGTCTGTGAGTGTACACACATGCATGTTTCAGCTTGCAAAACCAAGCCTGCGAGTATGAAACTGCACTCAGCTGCATTACATAACCCACTGTTCAGGCATGAAAATTAAGCCTGCGAGCTCTCGGAAGACAGTTTACAGTCACTTAAAAAAAACTGATTATAGTCATAGTTCTTTTCACTCCTAACTTTCTGTAAGTCCTCCTTAAAACATTTAATCCTCCGTGAAGTGTCTCCCAAGCAAACAGGAAAAATGAAGTGACGTAATAGAAACCTAAAATGACTCAACATGGCACGGAAGCAGTGAAAAAATAAAATAACAGTACAGTATGTGGGTGTTTATGCTTGCTATCATTTACTACCACAGCATCTCGTTTCCTGACTAGCTGGCACGTATAATAAACCACAAGGAAATGAGCACAACACGTCTGCTGCTCAGCTGCCGAGCACAAAACCCCTCATCTCCAGTAGCAGGCAGCGACAGGCTAATTGATGCACAGCAGGGGTTGAAACAAAAGCGCCGGTGACGTCACTCTGGGGGCCACAGGGGACTCTGTGGGGGGATGCCTCCGCCAGCCTGTATGCCCACCCCTCTTACACCCCTTCCACTCATTCGCCAACAACAACTCCTCGCCTAACACAATGTGTCTGTGGCGGTTGAAGCACTGAATGCGTCTATGACTTCAGCCATGACAAAGAATGATACTGTTTCCCATTCAAGAGGTTCCCTGCTCAAGACTGCCTGTGAATAGCTCCCCTTTGCCACTTCCCTCAAAGCATCCCACAATCCCTTTTTATAATAACTGGGTTGTCACTCACCCAGTTAGGTGTCAGGCCTGTGCAGAGGCCTCTCTCTACGATTCTTGTTTTTGAGGTATATGCCATGTTGGCCCCCCCTTCAAGCAGACGGTAAAACAATGCCCGTCTTTGTTCGTTTCATCAGCACGAGGTTGGGTGCCGGGAAGTGAGCAGGGGGGAGGAGAGGATTCTGTCTCGGACAGAAACAAGTGCAGCCAGCAGTCTGTGCCAGCTAGAGATATCTTTGGAGTAGCACAAAGAAAGCAGTGCTGTCTTTTGTGAAAGACAGAGACAGGCTGGATGCCACTGCCTGTTTTCCCTCCCCTGACCAGTGAAGCCTTCTGTTGACTCACAAATGTTGTTTCTTTTGCTCTACTCCTTTTTACAACCCTATTTGTCAAAATGCCATACATCCCAGTATTGTTTTGCCCATTGTATAGTGACAATTTGAATTATGTCTTTCTCTGTCCCTGGGTGATGGAGTTTGACAAATACCTCATGCAAATAATACATTGGTGCCTGACTGGGCAGAGCCCCACAAATGCTGAAAGTAGATAGCGTACTGAAAATGTGATTTTGTACTTTGCACAGTGACACTAAGTTATTATGAGACAAAGCAGATCTTGGAAGTGCAAAGTGGCGCTAGCATCGATCACAACAATTATCATTTTACTTGTTCTGTTATGTCAAGACAAATGCACATAAAGATCCAGAGCAGAACAAACAGGTTCTATAACAGATTATATCAAACAGTACTGTCCCTTGGACTGTGGTGCATATGCAGATGTCCTTACAAAGTGCATATACAATACAGTGTGCAGAATACGTATTACCAAGCTATCTGTAAATACTTGTTTAATTACATAATTCTTTCATTTTTCTTCTGTTTTCTCTTTTGCATCTGTGCATAGTTGTTGTTGTGAGTCAATGTAATGTAAATTTCATTCTAATGCACACTGCTGGTGTATGGCTGGAATGATAAAAGCTGTTGTAGTGAGAAGATGAGACACACAAGGAAAAAGACCACAGATATATGCAGGCAATCATCTCTACGTCCATACACAACAAGAAAATACAGAAAACAAAGAATTTCAATCTACAATCACTTATTTCAAAATAACACGCTCAGATGGAAAATTGCTGGTTGATTGGCTGATGGTGTAATTTCCTACCCCTCGGTCTGAGCTAAGCTTTCAGGGCTTATACAAATGTATTCGACTGTTTACTTTAAAATTCTGCAAACTCACTCAGGGCCAACATCTCCACGGAAACTATGATTTTAGCTTGTGCTCACGCAGGCCGAATGAAAAGCTGCAGTTTTATGTCTGCCACATATTAACCACATGTAAGGTTATGGTTGCCACAGGTCTTTTGTTTTTTAGGAGGGAAGTTATAATGTGTCAAACACTTAACAGTGACTGGATACATATAAATCAGAATCAGAATCAGCTTTAATGCAGTATGTACACATACAAGCAATTTGACTCGGGCAACTTTTGTCTCTAGCACAGAAGCAACTTAAATACGTGAAATAACAATAAAATAAAATAAAATAAAATAAGGTAAAAATAAAATAAATCTCAATCTGTACACACAACTACAGTCTACAGTTCCTCAGTCAGTCAGTGTCAGGGCTCTCCAGAGAACAAAGAAAAACTTTGGTCCATGTTTGTCCTTGCGGTCCCGCACTGTAGCTTTAAACTGAAACGACAATAAATAAGAGGTGAAAGGCCAAATAAAATCTTACCACTAACTACAGATGAGGGTCCAGCATTCTGGGCTGGGACGCATAAATAACACTAGGCAGTGCTGCTAACCTACAAGTACGCCACAAAGGCACACATAAAAAGCAAACACTAAAACATCCAGCAAATCCTTTTTGACAGACACATGCAATTAAATCCACCAAGAGATGTGCTGCTCTTCTTAGAGTAATACAAGGTCTAGCTAAAAACACGGCAAAGAGAATCGGCCGGCGTTATTAAGAATGAAACAATACAGCACTATTCATCAGACGTCCTAATTACACTTGGAAATGTGACATTACTCATTGTGCCGTTTAATGCATGCAAAGAAAAGAAAAAACAAAGACATTTGGATCTGTAGATGTGGAAAAGCACAAACTCGAGAGAAATGGAAAAACTGAAAACGCATATACAGTATGTGTTTGAATGTATATATATATATATACACCTCAGTGCACTTATCCTCTTTTTGTTAAATTGGCAATGGTAAGAACTGTGTGATGCACACTTCCAGGAATACAACTTAATTGTTTTCATTGTGCTAGCTGACATCCGTGGACACCCCTGCTTCTTTATCCCCATCCTTACTGCCAGTCATCCCGGCGAGCCGAGCATGCCCGGTGCGCCTCAGCAAGCAAATAGGCCACTTCACCTGCACTGCTGCTGTAATTGGAAAGAAGATGGGCCTCTGCTCTGAGACCATTTCTCCTGAGCACGGCATTAAAATCGGATGGCTCAGGGACATGCCCAATGTATAAGACACACCCAGATCATGTCTCATTCCATGTATAATATTATATGCCTGAAACCTCAGTGAATTCAGCTGATATTGGCTCAGAGGGAAAACTAGAGTGACACTTGGCAGGCTGAACAGTTCCTGTGATTACCGTGGCATGGCATCTCCATGAGACATCGAAAATGAATATAATGCAGTCAGCAAGGTCAGTACAGTACAGCTGACATCAAGGGATGCAAATGAAAAACGGTCACTGCAATGAACCACATAAATAGATTATAATCAGACAAATGGTAGCATAAATGTTTTAACGTTCTATATGTCATCCAATAAAACACTCTGGTTGCATAAACCAACATGAGAGAAGCGTAGATGGTCCTCTATTCTCACATTGACCAAACGTCCACTGGTGCCAGCGTAAGGAATGATCATGTTCATTAGTCTGATTGATCATCTCAGGTTCCCATTTCACCTTGAATATACATCATCGCAACTTCTAATGTAGCATAAATCATCTCACGAGCCCGAGAGCAAATAAAAGACACTAATGCATCTAATTTGCATGACACACCTATTTGTGCAAATTCAGACATAGGTGCTAAAGATAACCAGCCGTCTTCCAGAGCTGCTCAAAGAACTCGACCTGCAAAGACGGCGTGCGTGTCTAAATGTTTTGAACCTGCACGTCCCCGGGGATCTGTTACTCCACGGGGAACGAGAGCAGGGATATCTGAGCGTAATCCACAGCACAGCGTTTGCTCATTAGTAAAATCCAGGAGGTGAAGCTAGAATGGTTTTCCTCAGAGGCTGAAGGCAATGTCGGACCCCGACACGGATGGGGTTGGTCACGCAGTTCCCCAAATTCCTCAGCTAATCCCTGGAGAACTGGAAGCATCTACATTTTCTGTTTTAGCCACAGCATGTTTGTGTTGTTAAGATTCCCCTCGGGAGCTCACTTTAACCAGGAATCTCTCACTGCTTGCATCCTCTAACAGCGTATGTTATATGTGCATGCTATGCTCATTAGTACAGTAAACACATACTTACAGAAGGCAGAAATCCCCTACCCAATCTAACCAATGACTAAAAGCATCCTTTAAAGATTAAAATTCTGGACACTACTATGGCTGCGGCTAATTATTTTCTTATAATAAACTGGCAGGGTATTTACTTGATTAATCATTTGGTCTATAAAATGTCCCTCACAATTTGACAGAGCCAAAGATTTTAATAACCAAATTGCTTGCGTTGCTTGCTTTCTGCACTGAAGCAGGAGCAGCTCTGGGGATCTCTTCAAGCTACACTAGCTTTACTCACATCTGGCACTCCACACAATTCATTCAATGTCACAAGGAGTCGTAAAAATTGCTCTCCAAGTCTGGATCACCAAAGTGAGACAAGCCATCTGCTAGAGTACAGTTATGCCTCTTTATGACGGGACTCAGCAAAAAATCTCATCATCTATAAATATACAAATCTGTTATATTTACTGTCCTCTGACACTGCAGAAGCTGTCACGATATGATCAAAGACTTCAGAAAGAGATTAGGTAAGCAAGGCAATATGTCTGCCAACATACACAACCCACCACTGCCTATCCACCCCCTATCTCCGCCGGCCCAGCCCCCTCAGAGTAAATAACCTGAGTGTCAGCCGCTGACCCGACGGAAAATTGCCTTATTGATCCCCACAGCGATTTTCCAGAGTGGCCTTTTCTCCACAGGAGCCAGATCCAAGTTTTGTCAGAGGTACTGTGGGGAGGGGGCTAAAAAAAAGGTTTATTGGGAATGCGGAGATTAGATTGTCCTGCTGAGTCATTTTTCTAGGACTGTGGTGAAGCACATGGGAAATAGCTGTTTCACATAGTCAGTTCGCATGAAAATGAAAATGGGGAGAGCGCACGCATGCCTTACTGGGCCGTCTCTGGGAAATTTGTACATTCCTCTAGCAAATGAAACGCACGGCAAACAAAAGCAGCCGTGCGCCTTCTTTGTTTTCCATTTTTGTATACTTACGCTGTAATCTACAGAAGACCCCTGGGGTGAGACTCTGTCTTAGAAAAAGAAGCAAAGAAAATACCTGTCAGTGCTGTCTGAGTGTCTTCAGCCCTAGGGCACACCTCAGAGGAAAGTGTCATAAAGTACACACACAAACACCAATACATGCTTGAACTGCTTTGCTTTGCTGTCTCATGAAACTCTGTTCCTCATTTAAAAATCTTTTCTTCCTGTCAGATTATTTTTTTCTTTATATTCTGGCTACATAAGCTGTTGTTTATGAACCGTCAGCACCACTGTGGGTTTTTTGGGGGTGGGGGGGGCAGGATGCAACCAACCAGGCCTCCCAAAAACAAACTCAACCTACTGCTTGTTCCTCACTCTAAATGTTTGAATCAAAGGTGCGCAGCTCCATGACTTTTTAATGCCGGTGTGCTCACTGATATGCTCAAGTGAGCTAGAGGTTGGCAGGAAGGAAAAGGCGCCCATTCAAACAAAGAATACAGGATTAGAACTCAAGGCCGTGACACACTAAGCTGATAGTCCTCAGTTTGCCGGTGTAAGGCAGTCAATAAGCATCTGTGACCCAACTTTTGGCAATGTGTCCTGCACCGTTGCCAGTGGTCTGAACCCTGGCTGCTGCTTTACAGATGATTCAGCATGAATCAGTGGGGCCACGCATCAGTGAGAGCAATCGATCTGATTGGCTGTTCAGTTTTTGAGAACCAGTGTACGGGTGTGAAGAAAGTAAGCAATTTTTAAAGGGTGCACGCAGAAGGCTGTTTTCTTTTACATCTTGATGCTGATCTGATCTCCATACACTTCCATCTGATTAGCATGAGCGACCAGTCCTGTATGACTCCTCCTAGCTTAATAGCTAACTCTTGCACATACCATTTTTCCTTCTAACTGATGAACACAGACTTCCACCACCTGTAGGTATGGATAAGTTCTATCCTTTAACCAGTAGTTATTTGATGTCGATTTGGTCTGTTTGTCCCGATCGAAGGACTTGGAGCATTGAGAAATTTGCATTGCTTCACTAAGGGCTTCAATATCTTATCAGATTTGTAATGATACACTTCACTGCCTGAATCTACACCAGACATAACAATATGACCACCTTTCTAATACAGCATAGGTTTCCCGTGTGCCTCCAAAACAGTTGTGACTCATCAGAATATGGACATGGATCTTCTGAGGGTGTCCTGTGGTGTCTGGTAACAGAATGTTGTTAATGGGGGCCTCTGTGGATCATCCCACAGATACTTGATCAGTTTGAGATCTAGTGCATTTGTTTTTTGCTGTTCTTCATGTTTTGTTTTTCAGTGTCATTGCTATGGGGTGGGGGTGTCTGGTCTGGTCTAGGTGGGTGCTACATGTCTAAGTAACATCCACATGAATGCCAGGTCCAAAAGTTTCCCAGCAGAACCTTGTATTGTTACAAGATGGTCAATGTTATTTACCTCTCTTGTCAGCAGTTTTAATGTTGTGGCTGTTCAGTGTATAACGTAACTGACAAACCAGGACTAACAGCAATTTCTTTCAAATCAAATAAAACTTTAATCACAATATAAAACTGGAAAATAACTGCTGTATTTTGGGGTCAAATGCAAGCTTGGCAATAAATAAAAAAAGATCCAAAAGGAACTGTTAGTGAAGAGTTCATCTACATCCCGAGCGTTTCACTTGTATGTCCTTTGACCGACACAGACTAAATTAAAACCAGACGTCTCCTTTTGGATTAACAGACCCCAAATGACCCCCGGGGACCCATAAGACCTCCAACACAATTCAAACACTCTTCAGAAAGAGAGGAGTAGGCACATCTGGGGTGGTGAAAGAAGGGAGTTAATGCACACAGTGACATCACTCATAAATCTCAATTGTTTTTTCTTGTGTTGTCTAATAAAAATGAGGCAGAAGGCTTGGGGGTGGGTGACCGTGAAGTGCTGAAAAGGCACTTTCTTAGAGCAGCACTCCCGGACCTTTGAAGTGTCAATAACAAGCTGGAGGAAATTCCTGCCCCTGATTGCTGCAGTGTTTTTGTTTGTGTGGAAGAGTGCGAGGTGACCTCTGACCATGCTATGTCAGTGAGATGGCAGACAGGCGGTCGCATCTCAGGCGACTGACACTGATAACGTTGATCTCTGGATGAAAAAACTCTGCTGAGTCCACTTCCTGTTTCCTGGGTTAGATCTGGGAAAATACCAGCGAACGTCGTTTCCAGCTTTCTAGCTGTTCCACTATTCAGCTTTATCAGTCACTCTGGAATAGTCTGAGGGCACCAGGACACGCCATTGTCTCCATAAGTCAATACTGAAGCAGTTCCTTCAGTAGTAACACATCTTAAATGTCTGAGCAAGAAAAGAGATCAGACGCAGAGGAGAAACACGGGTATTTATAAATCAATGAGGAAGTAAGTGCATGGTGTGACACACCATGCACACGGAGAGCTCATTAAGATAGGTGCTGCATGCAGACCAGAAACAATACACCACAAACCACAAATGAAGTGATGGAGAACTTCAAAAGGCACATTGGTTAAGAACATTAAGAAGCAGAACTGTTTATGTGCATGCAAGAGACCTGGGACTCCCCTCAGCACTGGCACATTAACACCCATGTTCAAATGTTAAGTGAATTAAAAAAGAGGGCTGACTCAGCACTACTACTGCTGGAGGAGGGGAGGGCAGAAGAGAGATCTATGGCAGGACGGAAGACACGGGACAGAAACATCAAACAAACGTCTAAGAGCAATTAGAAAAGGAAATGGGGAAAGAGTTTTCAGAAAGGTCGTGATAATTTGCAGCTGGAGATCGGTGTGAAACGGGGTCACTCTTAAGTCACAAAGCCACACTGCAAAATATAAATGTTTCTCCTCTGCTAACAGCTGCTCCATCCTCCTCCCTTGCACTTCAAGTCCGTCTGATTAATCTCTGTGTTGTGCGTAGAGTACAAACCTCCTGACACACTGATTCACACCTGCCCACCAGCTGTACCGCAACTATTACATTTCCCACGTCAACTCATCATCTGACCCGGTCTTCTGCCCGACCAGCTGCTCCTCGTATACATATATGTAGCGTACAGTAAAGATATAGGTCATGTATCAGTTACACTGCATTGGATCGCCTTCATGTTTAGCGTTTAGCACGTTCTGCTCTGCCTGTACCGTTCTTATGTCAGTATTAGTGTTCCCAGGCTGCAGCCCGCATCTTCTCGTCCTCCTGATTATTCCGCTTGCTGCAGCAGTCCTTCCTTCCTGATTATGAGTCACATATTTGATCAAAGTCACTTTTGCTGAACTTATTCAGTCTCCTGTCCTCTGTTCCATCAAACAAGCTTATAAAAACGAAATCGTGAAGCTAGCATGGTCATGACCTTGGTAACAGTTAATCTGGAATGATGCACGAGAAAGGATGACTAGTGATGAAGTCTCTGGGTTTAATGTACATTAGATGTGTCCATTTTTATGAGGAAAACACAGACTGCCTGCAAAATCCATGGCAACAACAACTACTACTCCTCAGTGTGGGCTTTTGCTTGGATTTCATCCAATGAATTTCACTCTATGTTTCGGTGTCCAACGGTGTGGGAATGCTTATTAATCAGCAGCCAGCTACTCTCTCTGATGCAGGATCCAACATGTTGGAGCGGGATAAGAGCTGGAGGTTAAATTTATGTACCCCGGGTTGAGGATGTTTCCGTTTAGACTCTGCTCACCATTCTGCCGGACTGAGAACGGAAAGTCAAAAAATGTTGCCAGGAGCAACAGGCGCAAATTAAGTCAAACACATGTCTGTGGTTTTCTAGTCTTTGCCTCTGTTCTCTAGTGTACTGTAAATGTGGAAATATGCGATTTGTCTTACACTATAAATGGCATCCAGTGGCATTCAGTTTAGTTTGCTCTCTTTGTATTGTTCTGTTCTGTTGATTTAACATTAACAGGTACTGCAAAGCTGAACCCTCAGCAGCTGGTCTACTTTAACTCTCTCCTGATTCCAAAAAGACACTCAGACGACCACACATCTATCGTGGTTTAAAATTCCTTTGAACTCAGGCTCCAGAACTGCGTTCATGATTTCAGCTTCCACAGCTAATTAAACCCAGTGACTTCATGCGCAGTACTTGAGCTCTTCATTTAGTGAAGCTTCTTATTTTGATCACCTCCTGTGAGCATGAACTAGTTCTCACAGGGACTGGATGTTACAGTTTTTTTCCTCTGTATTAAGTGGGCAAGACCAGCACACTCCACTGAAATCAGAATCACATTCAGAGACTAAATCGCAGCAAGAAGCTAAATAACCAGTTTTAGGGCTGTCATCTCATCATGCCCTAGCTTGCTGCAAAGCACATGTAAAAATTATGATCTGCCCTACAATATAGACCATTTGGTCCACTGGGAAGAAGAGGCAAAGTACAGTAGCAAAAAAGCAGTGGTTTCAGTAGAGCAGGGCGCACTGAACAACAAGCTAGCAGATGAAAAAAGCACAAGTAACTGAGTGAAGTGAGAGATGAAGAGAGGAAGGAAGTACAGAGACGTAGAGAATGCTATGTGAAATTAACCTAAAGTAGGAAACACAAATAAAAGGTCGGTGAGGGAAACTGAAGAAGAGGCTCACAAACAGAAAGCCGAGTCTCCCCTTAGTTCACACTTTGCATAAATTCTTAATGCGAGTGCAGGATAAATGAGTTTAGCACGCAGAGAGGGGTGGATGAATCGCCCAGCGTGAGTTCCCTCAAGATAACCTCCCAAAATGGACTAGTCTCAAGTGGCCAGAAGTGACAGGGCGCACCAATGCATGAACGGAAGAAATCAGCCACAGGTAACGGTTTATCCAACGCCATGAATTCTTCTGGACATGTTTTTAGCCACGCGCTCTTTTCAGAAACACTCGCTAAATCTGCAAATTGTATTCAGCCTGACCAGTCCCTGCAAACTAATTAAACTTGCTGTATTAAAGGGCACGCTGTGCACAGTACAACAAAAGAGGCTAAGGAGAGACAAAAACAGTTCAACACACACACACGTGTTAAAGATGTAAGACCACAAGTCTAACTCTGAAGCTTATTAATAACAGCACGTGTCAAATAATTAATAATAAGCAATTATTGTTCAATTGTTCAAAATGTAATTTACAAAACGTAATGTAAAAAAAGCAATCTGCAGTCAAACTAATTAATAATAAAGATTACTGTGCACCACTGTCACCTTGGTACAACCTCACGGCTACCCTGCAGCTGCTCCTACTTTAGACAAACCCTTCACAAAGTTTCCATCCATCCTTTCACATGTGCAGATGGGATATGGCTGGTGTGCTGGGAAATGATGAATAATGCCAAAGCTTGAAAGAAACACATTAATATGAATGGTACATTTTGTCACAGTGCCAACTCCGCCGCCGTCAGCCCGGCCTGCCTGTGGCAGCCTGTGCCCAACATGAGCCCGTTGTTTGTTTTATTGTTTGGGTTTGGGCTTTTCTGCTCTGTTAGCTCGTTTAGCTCTGTTAGCATTGGGAGTTCACTCATGTGTCAACTTCCCTGCTAAAATAAGTCAGTCCCCCCCCTGGCCATCAGACCCCCGCCTGCGTGATGGCGCTTGCTTGTTGCAGGCGGTGTTTTAGAACCAGAGCAAAAACACATCCAAGTCTTGTCCAGATGCTGGAAAGAATACAGGACACACATGAGCCACCTACACACGGCTAGAAGCTCCTCTCATGCTACATAAATTCAGTATCACTTATGAATTTAATACATCAAGCTCACATCTTTACATCCCAGTGCTAATCATCAAGTGTGATGGTGAGCCCTGAGGCCGACATGCCGCATTAAAGCCTATATTTTTTTTACATTAATCACAGTCACAGAACAAGTCACAGAACCGTGACGCTAAAAAATAAAAATCAGGCACAGTGATTTCCTGTTATCAGCCAATCCTGAAAACTAATTAGTTAAATCCATTCAATGGTCATACAAAAGACACATTACCTTACAGGTCACAATCAGATATGAAGCTTTAATTTACAGCGGTGATTAAAACACTTTGGCCACACGTCTAGCTGTAATGTAGATTACTAAAAATGATTGTGCCAATCAGAGGCCAGTATCATTTGTAATTAAAAAGCTATTAAATTGGCATTTTGCCTTCTCTTTCTGTAGCAGCTCTTGAACACACCTTGGCTATCCGATTATTACCGGGATTTCTGCACAGTTTGCAGCAGCAGCCAATATCTCAATATATGATTCAGGGGGTGGAACAGAAATCCATTTGCAAAAATTACTGCTTCCCAGTGATTTAAGATCTGCATGCATTACAGTGCTTTTCATCTAGATGGACAGAATTAGAAAAGAAAGATTAGTGGATGGTGGTGGTGTGGGTAGAAGCTCATGGAGATTACAGTAATGCTTTTTATTCCCAACATCCAACACTATTTATAAAAGTAAAGAAGATGCCTCAAAGTAGGCTGATATGTAACAACTAGAGAAAACAGAGATTTGTGTCTTCTCCTTTTGACGCCCATGTTGAGAAAAGGGGCCAGCGATGCTGAGTAATCACACTTAACAGGAGATTAGTTTTATATTTTATGCATGCTGAAATGTCTTCCTGAGGAAAATGCCCCAAGGACTGTTTGTATTTTTTGGAGGCTGACACCACTGTGCCATTGCCAATTAAAATCTCAAACTGTCTTGTCCTAAATTCATCTGTACACTTTAATGGCGTGCTTCCTATATGATGGCATGTATCCAGTAGTACACAAAACATCCAGAAGCTGGAGCAGATGCTGAAGAGACCTGTTGGGTTTCATTCACTCTAGTCATCATACAACACACACACGTACAGACAGTGGCTTTCTTGCTTGTTCCAGTTTCCTGCTGCTGAATCTGCTGGGCTCGGCTCTTCAGCTAATGGTCAGTGCAGAATTAATTGCAAGCATCCATCTCATTTTACTTGGAAAAAACAACGGCAATGGCGCTGTCAGCCTCCCACACACAAACACACATTTTGTGCTCTATACCCCCTGGAGATGGATCTGTTTTTCATTTACCTTCCCTAAACTTTTTCCATGAGCTTTAGTCTTTTTTTGCAGAGCAGCACTGCCTGGACTTCCGTAAGAATGCAGGCACACAAATGTTTTACATCCCAGCATATAGACCGAGTTCGTTGCACTGGCAGCTGTTACAATAGCTTCCAGATCTAAGAAAACGGCCTTTAACATCTGTGGCTGCTTAAGGGAAACTCTCGCTCTAGTCATTGTCTCTTTATCTCACAGAATTCCCGTTTTCCAAATGCCACACAAAGCTTCCCTAAACAAATCGGCTCAGCTTGCAGCTTGACCTATTGCTTGTATTTGCCATTTTGAGAGGTTTCAAGTCGTATCATATATGAGCTTACACTGATCAGTCCCAACATTATGACCACCATCCTAATATAGTGTAGGTCTCCCCTAGGACTCATCAGAGAATGGACATGGGACTTCTGAGGGTATCCTGTGGTGTCTGGTAACAGGATGTTGTAAGTGGGGGCCTTTGGGTCCTATGGGTTGAGGGCAGGGGTCTCTGTGGATCAGCCAATGTTATTTACTTCTCCTGTCAGTGGTCTTAATGTTGAGGCTGATCGTTGTACACTGCGTTCCCAACTGGGTCTTACCCCTCTTGGACGTGCTTTCAAATGTATTCGGAGATCTCAGCAATTAAATTTGTATGTACAATCTTGTCCTAACTTACCTGCAAACCACAAATACATCATTCCTGTAACTTCCCACCAAACCAAAAATCACTAACTCACTGACCTCCTCTGGTTTCGAGCTTCAACTTAGTTTCACCTCTGAACACACATTTAGAGCACTTCTACACCACTGTCACAAAATGACAACCTCAAATATTTGAGTAGAGCGATTTGAGCTTTTCAGCCAACTTGGACAAACCCGTTTAGGAAACGTGACCAGCGCACACTAAACATTTTAAAACATGCCACATTTATATTCTGACCACAGACGGTATATAAAAGATGAATGTAGCCACAATGATGTCATCCATTGGTTTGTGGACTACCATCCGTCGAGTCTGTCTGGCACTTTGGCAGTCACCGTCTTGGTTTCTGGAAGGCGGACATGGCCATATTTGGAAAACACTGTAGATTTGGTAGATATGATGGCTACTCATAAATCACAAGGTAGCCTCACCCAATGCATTTCACTGTGCAATGTACTATGTATAACTGTGCATGTGACAAATAAAAACCTATCTATCACCCTGAACCATGGCATGCTTTATTGTCCACTTCACACTAAACGAGACCATAATATACTAAATTTATATTGTGTTATTATAAAGAAGAAACTAGAGACTGAGAAACTCATAGGGGAAATGTAGTGAGGTCATAAATCAAGTAAGAAACAGATTCAGTTTCTCAAAGATTACTGTCTGACAGACTTCTTTTTGCAACCACTAAGTCATCAACCACTGGTCATTAGAAAGAATCCAGGTTTAATGCAGTTGCATGTCTGCTTTACTTTTTAGACTCTGAGGCTGTGTGGATACATCCAGTTATTATATATGGAGTCCAGAATTATAACTACTTTCAAACAATGCTGAAATAAAGCCTCGATTTTAAGGCTCTATTCACACAAGAAAGGTGCATTTAATTTTGCGATATCAATTTTATTTTACATGCCGACCGCACTCGCTGCTTTTACATCTGTTTCTTCCTGACACACCAATAAATATAAGCATTTAATTAGCCCGAAGGCTAATGCAGTCAGAAAAACCAATTAATCTCCTTATTGTGGCGTCTGTAACACTCTGCAGTTGAAAAGCCACAGCTTTTTCTGGAAAATAAACTCAGCTGTTGCTAAGTCACAAGCCTGTGTTTGGCTGGAGAACTCAAGAGAACTAATCCAGTCTCAGGGCCACACTCATTTTTCTGACTGTGCTCACATTATTCAGGGATTTTGGTACACATTCAGGTTGGAGGTCAGTTTATTGCGTGTCCATCCAAAGGAGCATTCTTTTTAAAACTTCACAGCTCAGGCATGCTGAACTTTGACATAACTTTAGCAAACTATCGCAACAAATTGCCAATTAGTATCATATTATTGGATATCGCTGATTTACCCTCGTCAAGTTAGCTCTCAATTTTTTTTCTATCTGCAGGCTGACTCGTGGTAAATTAAAAGTGACATGTTCTCAGCGCCTGACACAATCGTTCCTCCAGTGCAGGTAGAAGCTGCAATCTTTGACCTCCGTCTTGCAGCGATGTCATTTTCATTTCTCCCGTTGTGTGCGGAAGGCCGCGGCAGACATCATTACGCGGGAGCGGACGAGCGAGCTCATCAGCCCATCTGCTGGGGGAGATTTGGTTAGCAGTGGGTTTCCATTCTAATGGGGACCAAATTAAGTCAGATGGATTGCAGTTTCAATACAGTACGCCCATAAAAAGTCTAATTAGATCATTTGCATAACTCAGAAGCATTCTCATTCGAACACAGGGGATGAAGGTAGATATGGACTCCACTGACCAGAGGCACTGATTGCGCTTCTATGCGGTGAATAACTCATTTGTTGAGCCGATGACTGATTCTGTGCAGGGTTTCAACCCGATTTTATTGTCAGTAATTGTTTCAGTGCATCAATTAATTATTTAGCTGATGAAATAGCCCAAGAAAAAACACACTGGTGATAACAAGGCCAAGGAAATATCTTTACATTTCGTCCGTCTTCACAGCAGTGCAGACCTTGGGCATTTTTACACATTTTGCACAATGTGTTAATTCACACTATGGATTTTAATTGGGCTTCCTGCAGGGAGAGAACCTGCAACTCTCACTGCTCACAGATCAATCAAGTGACTACCGCATGGATCTCACACTGAACTCCACCACCAAGCCCCTGCACAAAAAAAAAAAAAATCAAACAGTTTATACTGTGTCCTCAGTGTTGACCAAACTGAGTTACTCTGTATAGTTCTGAAGCTGGATTTGCACTGCTGTCTCAGAGGTTAATATAAGTGAATTATTAATGCACTGCACTTGTCTAAATGGTTTTCATTGATTTATTTTAATCTTGAGTGCATGCGGGTCAGTGCGCTATTTATATTTTCTTACTGGTGAAACGCAAAATTGTCATTACTGTTAGGACGACTTATGACTAATCAGACACCTGAAGGCTTGGTTCATGCACCCATCATGCCTTGACAGCTGCACCGAAAATCGACTCAACCGTGACCCTGAAACTGAGATACAGACTCTATTTGCGTTTTACTATCTGTGGCTTGGCCACAAATGCTCTGAAAAACAGCTGTTACATCATTTTATTTGACATTTCTATTCTAGTCTTTTCCATTCTACTGAAGTGAATATACTGATATACAACTGCCACATACAGATATAAATGTATATATTCTTTACTAACCAGAGACCGCCTTCATTTCGTCAGGGTAATGAAACTTAAGGGGTTTTCATTGAGAAAGCTGTAAAGCCCCATCCCAGCTCTTGGTCTAGATATGCTGCATGTGAGTTTTCATATTATTAAAAACAGGAAATCTCCTGTCCGACACCACTACCCTATTTTAGTCTCATTGTAGTACATCAGTATCTGTTCAGCATTGGCTGGAATTGTTTTACTTCTAGTTTACAGGTTATTTAACTGAAAATAAAACCTACAGGGAACAGCAGATTTGAGAACACTGAGTATTTTTTTGTCTTTGGAAGCACAAGTTCAACAGGAGTTTAGGATGATGTTCTGTCTATGGGCTTCCATAAAAAACAAAACAAAACAAAAAAACGTTAACTGCCATCACTTCTGAAACTGGGCAGATAGTTACACCCATTTCCTGCTGTTGAAGCACGCTGTACTGCCATCCATTCTCCTCTGGGTGAGAAACCAAAAGGGAAGAGACTAACGAAAAGAAAACCCGTCTCACTAATGGATTTGTTTTAAAGGGAAAGCAGAACAACAGATTACTTTACAAAAAAAACTGTATATGTTTTTCAGGGTATTAAATGTTTGGAAAGATCAAATTCTCAAAGAGTATAATCATTACGAGTTGTTCTTTTTAAAAGCAAGGGTTTGGCTGTATTTTAAAAGCAAATGATTTCTCTGTCAATGGCATTTTGAAGAAGCTCTTAAAGTTCACTCTATGACAGCTGCTTTCCAGAATAGGAGGATTCTGAGAGATATTTTGCAGAGGACTGACAGTTCTCTTTCCTCGGTTCTGTTTTTTTTTTTTTTTTTAACAAGATACACTTGGAGGCTTTATTTTTCTCTAAAAATGCATCTCTTCCACATCCACCTGTTTCCGTCCAACAGAATATTAACGTGCAAGAAATATCCCTAAGAACCCGGCACCTACATTTCACATCCAATTAATGATCAGCACACTGGTGGCCCTCGCACACACACGTGTAGTCATTAGCAGACTATTCAATCAGTTTATTTGTCGTTTCAGTGCCTTCCCACCGACTTGTGGAGGGATGAAAATTGCAATTATCTAGCTTGCCCATCATCCAACTTTGATGGAAACAAAGAAATCTATATGGCTCCCTAATGAGCACTGAACACCACTGCTGCCATTTGATTAGGGCTTAATTGCGATAATAATGAACAAATACACGCGGCTCTGGCTAAAACGGTCTTGTAAGCATCCAGCTAATTAATGGCAATTCGCCCACTGATGCTGGTGAAGGAGAAAATCACTAGGGAGACACATTTTTCCTCTCAACCCACAGAAAACTAGACAGCCCTGGGCTGACCATGAAGACGCCGTAGCGAGCTTCCCATGTGAGAGGGGCCATTGTCCTCTCCCTGATCGTCCACAATAAAAGCTGCTACATTAAAGATGATGTTGTCTTCAGGGGATCAGCCTAAATTGTAGGTCAAAGACTTGACGGTATTATTCAGCCATCTTGAAAGTAGGCTGAAATCGTGTCACAACATGATAACAACAATGCAGAGAAGCCCGTGTGCAACGACAGCGGACGTGCAGCCCGCACTGGCTCTGTGGTGATGCAGAGGAGGGGATGGCTGGTAGAGCAGGGGCAGTAAACATGCCTGGGGCCACACACTGCCAGGAAACAGGAAGACCAGCAGAAAGAGGACAAGCGATAGCAGATACAGTGAGTGACAGTGCTCTCTAAAATAATCACAAGCCAGGGTAAATACAAGAAAAACAAAAAGTGGGAAGACTTACAGGGACAAGCCAGGCCCTCCGGCCCACTCTAATGCCTCGCCATTACCCTTTGAACAGAGACATGCATGTTGTTTCTGACCAATTAGGCAGGCATAAAGGCAGGGGTCTGGAACTCTGCTAGAGGCTCAGATAGACCGCTGGTTACATCTAGGCCACTCTCCCCCTCTCTTCTTTCCTATTTGTGGAATCTGCCCGAGCAGTGACGCCACGCGGGGAAGGTGGGGGGGCAGAAGTGGTCGGAGCAATTTCGTTCGGCACCTTGCAAAGGATGTCAAGCAGAGCCCGCAGCAAACAAGGCCATCCCTGGACCTTTCATCTTCTGTATTTTCATCATCTGTAGCAAGCACACACACACACACACAAACATACGCACCCAGGCCCTCACTCCATCATGCGCCGGCTGAAGCTGTAAAAAATCACAAAGGCTGAAAACATGCGTGCCGCAAGCCGAGACTTAAAGGGTGAGGCAGAAAGACAAACTGTATTCACATACAGAAGCACAGTCAGTTCTAAAGGTTGCGTCTCCGTCTATCCTTGGTGTCATTATAGAGTTAATAAGAACAATTATAGCATATAATTGTGGTGCAGACATAATTCTTTCATACCTTTAAAAGTTCAGTGAGTACTGAGTTCAGTTCAGTAATTCAGTAATTCAATTCTAAGTATTATCTGTGCCTGAAAGAGACCACCAAGGCATTTAAGAGACTGGAGATAGTTACGATAAAGGCACAAACTATGGAGGATTTTAACAAATTCCCAAAGACTTACTGCCCAATAAAAGAAATGATATGCAACTCGAAAGCACCCATCCAGAAATGACTGTGTGTTTTTGCCAGAAATCACAGACCTTCAAAAGTCAAGATTAGGAGGTGTACACACAATGACCCCATTATGTCAGCAGTGAACCCAAGATAAATGGGCTTCCCTGGAACTTATTGCAACACCACAGTGGAAGAGCTGATAGTGGAAAAAAAAAAAAAGGTTTCTGACCGTCTGGCTGATAAAATGGAAGGGAAGCTGAAATCCAAAAGCGGCCAAAAGCGTTGCCCACTCGTAGCTCTTAGAGCTCCTGTGTTTGAGCGGGGGGTCGAAATGTGAAAATGTGGCCCGCGACAAGACCCGCTGCTTTTACTGGCAACTGACGCAATACCTGCAGGCGAAAGTAAACAGAGCCACAGGGGCCTTGGACGAGCACAGCTAACAAATAGACTGGTGATGCCTGAACTAAGGTAGGCAAACATGGAAGTGAGGGAGCAAACAAGACAGAGTTTCAGGGAAAAACTGGATTTTTTTATGTTTTCATTTTTTTTTTTTTGCTGTGTAGCCAGTGAAAACATCTGCAAACTCTTCAGCGGGTCACGTCATCAGGAAAAGAAAACGCTACGAGCAGTGTGTGACTTTTACAATGCTGAGGAACTTTTAACAATGCTCACACGCACACAAGACACAGCTTACGTGCATACACTCCTTGCTTGTTAAATTCAGGTTGAACTATAGGAACATCCTGGCCCCTTGAGCGAGGAGGGGGGTTCACTTAAGGCTTTTTTATTCATTCAAGATGTGATACAATCCCCAACCTCTGCCTCCAACCTACACCGACACACATAGTAACACAAAGAACACTGAGAACCACGCACCCAAATAAACAAATATGTCTGAACAAAGCAGCAAGAGAGCATACGGTAACCACCTACAAAGAGTTGTGAACGGATACCCATGAACAGGAGATATGCACACGCACACACCTCTTGGAAGGCGTGCCTGGACAGAGAAACTTTCCCTGAAGCTACTGCCCCCACTACAAAGGGAATGCGAGGAGAAAACTGCAGCGAACGCAAAAGGATGTTAGCTAATACCCCTCCCTCTTTTTGTTCACATCCTTCCTTTTCCTCTCTCCATTACACCCGATCACTTACGTCCTGCAGTGACTGAGGGGAAAAGACCCGGCGCTGTTTAGCTTAATCAGCTTTTAACGTTCACGGAAACACAAGATCTGCCGTGACCCCTCTCTATTTCACTGTACCGTTCTGCGGAGCACACACTTTCCTGGAGGGTTCCTTCGACCTTTAGGGTCATCTGTTCTGTGTTAGTGACCTGAACCCTTACTGTTCCTACTTGTTTAAAATTCTGCCTATTCTCCCCATATCAAAGGTTCTGGGTAGCAAGCTTTCTCATCGGCCATCACCAGCGTCAGCATGCATCAGTCATGTGCAGCAGCGAGATCCGGGATGTAGAAGTGCAGCGACCAGCACACACATATTTCCTGCTTTAGACATCATCGTGATAAAGCTACCCTGTGGGGTTTTTGGCCACTTGTAGCGCAATTAAGCAGCAACTTAGGGTCATCGGAAGTTTTAGAAGTACCGACAATTGTGTGTGTTTTGATAGCACAAAAAGATACCCTGGATACTGGAAAGAAAAAGAAATAGTACCAGAGTCCAATGCCTGAAGACTTTTCATTGAATACCAATCCCATACTCATGGAAATAATATTGCTGCACCATGGGTCTAAGAGCAACGCGGTTTCTGCACATATGGCAGAACTGACTTTGACTGGACGTTTCCAACATTTGCTGCAACAATTTCTACTTCTAAGCACTGGCAGCTACTGTTTCAGAGCAATTAAAATAAAAAGCAAGCCGGATAACGAGTAATTTCCAATCCCTGTCTGGGATCAATTGTTGCTCTTTTAACATGTTTACATTTTGACATGTTTGCTTTATCAGATGCGCCATATCACATATAACAGTTCTTCTGCATTGCACGTTGTATTCTGAGCTCCGTTTCAGTCAGTGCAGTGCTTTTCATTGTCGGGGGCCTTCTGAAATAACACGTGGACTGTGAGTCCAGCTGTTATCATTTTTAATTGATAGTGGCAGCTGAGAACCAGCGTCATAAATATTTTACATTTGCGGTCAAGTCAGCAAACCTTTATCTCACTATTATTGTGGACATAAATGTGATGTTGCACATTTTCAGATCACACTAAATTGCCTTTTTAAATGCACAACTGCTGTATCTCCTGGCTTCATGTACATTATTGGCTGCTATTGATGTTAACCACCTAGGACGTTACTCGACTATAATAATTACTGTATGTAGCTCTATGGACCCCCCCCCCGAATGTCAACAGTGCCCATGTAAATTCATCACAAACAGTCTCAGAAAATAGAGCACAAGGTGAGTTCCTTTTGACATGGCAGAGGAGGCCCGCATTGATGCCCAGCAGAACTGACAGCTTGATAATATCGGCCTCGGCTGCCATTGGCTTGCACGATATATCAATATCCAGTGGACCCGGCGGCCCGCTCCCCGACATAAACAGACCAAAGACAACGATGGGCTCACATTCCAAACACCAGCCGCTGACATTTGCACAGCATCCACAGAGGAGGAGGGAAAGCACAAATGTTCCAGCTCTGCGGGAACCCGAGGAAAGTGTAAGCCTTTTCTCAAGACTTTGTTCATCTTCCGTTCCTTTCTCCTCGCCCAGCTGGTGGCCATTTTCACGGCTCAGGCTGAAGGTTGTTTGGCACACCTGGATCGTGGCGGGGAGACAGCGGGGGGAAAGCAGGGGTGGAGGGAGGTCAAGGCTCTCGGAGGCGGCCAGGAGGTGGCAGCTTAACGGCAGCGTTTTATTCAGACAGACACCCAGCTCACCGGTCATTACTGCTATAAGGGGATTTCAGGTTCAGCTACAAGCTTACCTATTTCTGAGGCTTTGTGCTGGGTTTGTGGGTCTGTGAGTGTGTGAGTCTGGGAATTATAACACGCCATAAAATGAAGACTACCTTTAACTCCCAGCAGCCTAAAATTAAATTGTGCTTGTCTCGATAGCAAATTACATGTGAATTTCATCTTTACTACATTAAGATTTATGATTTATGTATTTCAGCTACATGATGTTGTTTACGTAACCCTGACCTCTGACCTCTCACCAAAAATACCTAAAATGTCAGAAATGTATCCACATAAAGCTCTTAATGACTGACTTTAATCTATTTCAGACCCCAGTATTTGGTTTCCCTTTCATCAAAGCTATAGTCTACAAAGGAAAAAGAAATTGCTCCCGCTCTTGCTTCTGAAAGTTGTTGTATGAAGTGTGGGAAATGCTGCTGTTACTCTGTCAGAGGGGTGACAGCGGTTTAACCAAACCGTCACTGTGCATTTTTTATTTTAGTTATTTATTTATTTTTTGGTTACAGTTTTACTTTGTGGATTAAACCATTTGTGCCTCCTAAGCCTCCGTTTATAAGTCCTTTTCTCAAATAGCTCGAGGGGTTTTCCATTTCGCTAAAATACTGCTTATTGTGGATTATATGCACGCACAAGTTCACACACACACACACACACACACTCTGCTGACCATTAACTAGACTGGATACCGAAACAGAACAGATGTACCTCATTTGTTTGTTATTAGTCGACACAGCGATGCAGGTGGGCTTGGAGCTGGATGAATAAACACACTGACAACACCTCCAACCGTCAAAGACAACATTTATCTCAGCGCTTTTGATCAACGAGATAATCCACCAACTTCGCACACACCCAGCTAGCTGACACAAACACCGCTACCCACACGGGACAAAGAAGCCCTGAAGACTTTTATGGCTCCAGTGGCGGGTGCAGTGGCTCTGTCCTCTCACTGCAGCACTCTTAGCTGTCAGCTCCATCTCTTCACTGAGTTACTTTCTCCTATTTCAAATGCTAGAGGCCACATTATAGAATATATTCCAATTTCCTCAAGCAAATGCCCTCATTTTGACTGCACCGGTCTGCTATGCGCTCAGTCGACAAAAGAGAGCAAATCTCCAGCTTTATAGAGACTGCCTCTTAGCACACTCTTCTCTTCTGATGTATGGGGTGTTGTGGAGACCAGCAGAGCAGAGAGATATGGAGGCTTCAGCCTGTGACTGAGCCTCAGCCCTCGGAGCTACACGGCTCCCCACCAACCTCTGAAGACTCCCTTTCTCCGCAGTTGTGCTTGTTTGGATGTGTCCCTTCTGCCCTAAATGTCTGGTATTTTATCACAGGATTCCAACTTCTACTCTTAGCGAACGTAAAGGAAGTGTGCAAGCAGAAGAGGACACCCTCCTGTTGCTGCAAGCGCACATTTTGAGTGCTGCGATACCTCGCCGTCCAACTTCCTATGCCGGAGCCAATGAGCAGCAGCACGGCCATAGACTCAGTGAGCCATAGCATCACAGAGTTGCAAACAGGAGGCTGTATGAAAATGACTCTCATCCTCGTCCTACTCAGAACTTTTGGAGAGTCAACTATCTATTAGCAGAGTGTTGGAACAGGTTTAACAGCACCGTGGTGACTTGGCAGTATTTGCTGGTATGCTGAGAGTCCTAGCTAGCAGTGGGCTGCCTTTAAACATTTGTGATGTGTGATCAGGCAGCCATTGTCCCTTGTTTCACCCTCTCTTGGCAGAGGATGCACGCACAGAGGAAGAAGGTGGGGAGTCTGCTTTCTAGTTGTTGGCAGTTGAGAAAAACGATGCCCATTCACAGTTAGGGCATTGAGGCACTCAGTGGGCTGGACCCGACCCTTTTCTGTTGGCTTTGGGGGGGGGGGGGTACCCTCTCTCTGCATTCCATTACAGTGAAAAAAGAGACTGCCTCCTTTACAGATCTGCTCTGTCTGTAACCAACAACACAAGCTGAGACACTAAACACACAAAAAAAAAACTCTATCACTGCACAAGCTTCTCATCAGAACTGTGGAATACAAACATCAAAACATGGCGGGATTTTCAGTCTTATTGTTTGGTTTGGTTTGACATCGGTAAACCTGGACAAAGCACAGGTTTGCAATGTGTCAGTGCATGCTGGCAGCGCTGGCAGTGTCTATGTGAGCTTCTAAGAAAGGGTGGAGGCAGGTGTTAGAACAACAAGAGCAAACCACAAAAAACACACAGCAGGAAACGCACACGGACACAGAGCGATTAAACGTGATTAAACGCAGATAATAAAATAATAAAAGAGCCTCCTTCGTGGAACAACAATTAAAATTCTACAACTATAATTGGGCGTGGTGGAAAATATATCTCCCTCAAACGACTATAACTCGAGGCAACAATTTTGCAGAGCTCAGCTGAACAGACCGGGCGAGCAAAGTCACACTGACATTCACTTGAACAAGCATCAAAACGGAGAAGCTGTGAGTCAGTGAGAGCTCGCTGCACCAGGGCAAACCGCCCTCCGTCCTCTGACGCCTCACTTGTCATGTTGCACATCACCTCTAGGTATGAAAGGCGGCGCGAGAGGGTGACACCAGGCTGGGAGTGGGAGCGACAACAGGGCTTATCCGCGTCACATGCCGAGGCTGAAACCCATCTGCACGCGCTGCCCGATGACCGCCCCACACTCCCCCCCCCATCCCTCACTAGCCTCACTTGTCTTGAGTGGGTACAGATGTGTGATCCACAGACGTGCCCGCTCTGGAGCCCTTATTGGACCCACAGGGCCCAACAAAGGCTGGCGCACAGCTTTAAGGGCTCCTGGCCAGAGAGCGGCAGCACGCGGTCACATCATTTGAAGGGGATTGTAGGAGAGAGAGTGATAACGGGTCATATAAAAAACTAGTAAAGTGAGTTGCAGTTTGCACCTTGGCACAAACAGCCTGTTTTTGCTTTCCAGCCATTCCTGATTGAACAACAGACTCAAATAAAGAGCGGAAGCATTCAAGCTATGTTTAGTCCTGACTTTGTTCTCATTAATAGAAACCCAACAGGAATTTGTGGAGGAGAGAGGCAGTGGGTAAATTTAGATAACTGATATGATTGAGAGGGATTTATTTTGTCTGTTTGACAGCAGCTCCACAAACAAGCGTCCCACCGCCTCTATATAGAGATTCTCTGTAGAAACTCAGACAAATCAAATCCAACAAGGGGAATATAATTACTCCTTTCAAGCGTGCGTGCCTGATTCATTTTATTTTATTTATGTTGGAATAAGGCAGACTGCTATTTATCTGCTGTGTTTGCCTCTTGTGTTTTGACAGCTTGAACAGCTCCCATTCAAAAGACTGGACGGGAAAAACTGCTTAAAGGTTATTTTGATATTTTTGGCATAGATTAGACACCTGAATTCACAAAGCATGAATGCACCTAACCCTTCAGGCTTACAGGGATGTTGATCTCCATGACCCAGGCTTACCTCTTTGACTTTCTCCCGGCGCTCGTTGGTCTTGGGGTCGCTCGGTTTGCCGTTGTCTCTCCCCAGCGGCGGTTTGAGCATGCATCCCCTGAACTTGTTGTAACTGAAAGTATCCGTGTGGGTACCGTGGTCCGAGGAGGTCACCCTCTCCGAGGCGGACTCCGTCCTCGACCTGGGCAGAGTCAGGTCCTCCTGCGCTTTGCCCCCGGCTTGCCGCTCCTCGGTCGCCTCATGAGCGACGGGGGGTTTGCGGCTCAGGCTCTTGAGCTTGGCGCCGCTCTCCCCCTTGGCAGAGGTCATGCCCCGCGGATGCTCCTGCTCCTTGGGTCTTTTTAAGTGCTCCCTGACATCGTTCTCGGACCCGGAGCCCACTGTGACCGGCTGGATCTCCGTCTTGGACAGGAAAATGCGCTTTAGTCTTACGGAGTCGGGCAGAAAGAAAAGGGCCCCAAAGCAGAGCGTTACCAAACCCGAGAGAAAGAGCAGAAAGACGAACTTCTGGGACAGGCGCAGACCCATGCCCGATGCCGACACACCGGGCAACTTTCGGAAAACCATTGAAAGTTTTTTGTCGAGACGCTTCCTAACGGACTACACAACGTTTGACAGCCTCCACTCTATGATGATCAGCTGCTCTGCTGCTGTGAGGTCTGTGTAGAAACTAGACTTCAAACACACCCCCGTCACACTATCGATCGGATCTGCATAAGCGAAGGTTAGGGGCCTGCCTACATGTACAGTTAAGCAATCAGACCGCTCCGTGCAACGCAATCAGCTGATTTAAAAAAAAAAAAAAAAACGCCAACCACAAAGCAGAGCAGGGCATATGAGCTGACGGAGAAATGCCACTGGCGTTCACTAGAGCGGTGTTCAAGTACAACTGGATAGCACACGTCGGGCTGAGAAATAAATGCACTTTTAAAGGAGGCGATCAAACGTCAGGCAGTCGTGTGTCTGGCCTTTGAGCAAACTTGTGACTCGAGGCATCATTCCGCGCCGTGCAAATGCTCAATAACACACTGCCCTACGGTGCAAAACCTCAAGCGAGCAGCAGAGCATCTTCTCCTCGCCTCCTCGTTCCGGAGCCACGGAGCCACGCTGCTGCGCTACAAGCCCCTGAAATCGCGTTTAAGATCGCACGCCGCTTCGTTTGCATCTATTCCGGTAGGCTGGTGAACGGAAACGCGTGCATTCATGTCGCCTATCTGTCAAATGGTGCTCCTCCGGCAGCCTCCGTTTCCCTCTCTCTCTCTCTCTCTCTCTCTCTCTCTCTCTCTCTCTCTCGCTCTCTCTCTCTCTCTCCACTGGCGTCAACACGCCGGCTGAAACAAATCGCTGGATGACATGAAAGAAGGCGGGTTTTGTCCCGTGTGAAGTTATCCTAGCAGCCCGATCCAAATCCGTAAAATAAACAGATCCACCGTCCAGTCCGCCGGTTTCCAACAAAGACAGACACGCTGCCGTGTCGTCGCTCCGGTACGAGCCGTCGTCTGCCCGCTGTGCCTCTCTCTCTCCCTCTCTTTCTCCCTTTCTCTCTCTCGTAGTGCGCACTTGTGTCGCTGTGCCTGCGTAAAAAAAAGAAGAAGAAGCGAGAGGAGAGGGCTGGAAATGTAACATATAGGCTAGTGCGGGCAGGGTGAGGAAGAGGAAGAAGAGGAGGAGGAGTGGAGAAGGAGGAGGGGGAAAAGCGAAACGGCCCGCTGCTCCACAATCCGGTGGGCTGGTCGGGTTTCTTGACGGATATTCACAGCGGCTTATCAAAACACAGTTAAGCCTTTTGGACAAAGGGGGGAGAGGTCTGAGCGCCTCTGAACGTCAGGAAGCCATCCACACCCCCCGAGGAAATGTTTCAATTCTGGGATGGTTGCATCTGCTGCAGATGCCTCAACAGCAGTGTGACAGACATAAATCCAAACCAAGTTTCATTTTTGATTTTGGATTCGAGGCCTATAGTCTCTCACTGAAAGCAGTGCAGAGAAACTCATCCAGTGAAGTGATTGTATTCATTTTGTTCAACTGGTTATAGCCTATCCAAGTCTGAAGAACCCCCACTTTTCCATTTTCTGATGCTGTGTGATCATGGATCATTGCCAGTGCAATGTATGCATTTCCTAAGATTAGCTTGCATGTATTTCCTGCAGCGCTCAGAAAACAAATGTCGCCATAATCCAGGCCGACATGTCCAAACGGAGCACCAAAGTGGGGCTTCAAGGTGTTCCCTTCAAGGTGTGTTTTCTTACCCCTCTTAACAGTCAGCTAGTGGCGGTTTCAAAGTTTTGGAGTTATCTCTGCAGATTGACCAGTACTCTAAAAACTTTAAGTAGAGGAGTCTAAGTGGATTGATTTCTACCTCAGCAAAGCAACTTCCAAAAGTAGGTCAGTTTGCTATAGCGCTTGTCTGGAGCTTTTAACCTCATTACGTAGTATTCATCAGCAGATGGAGCTTCGTGGAGCTAGAGAAAAGCTAGTTAGCTGACCTTAAGATTTTCACGCCTAGTTTCAAAGTTAGTCAATGAGTCACGGCATTGATTTGTGGTCTGAACTGTGCGGACTGAGGTGTGCAAAGTTCCGAAAAGTGTGTTTGCATTATGTTTGCATAAGCAGGATGGAAGCTGAACTGTAAACAGCGTTTACAGGTTTAAATAAGATAGATGAGCAAATGGGTCAGCACTTACCGAAGAGCCTGCGCAGCACTATTCTACTAATGTCCCCGAAAGCAGGAACAGGCGCAAACAATGGTCTTAACAGTTTCAATATCTGGCTTTAATTGGAAATCAATTAAAGCTCCAGCACAAAGGCCTCCAGGTGGGTTGTTGTCATTCCGCTGTCTAAAAGTTGCCTCAGGATATCCCCGGAATCAATGTATTTAACGTGGGCCATCAGCGACATTGACATTCCTGACAATGCCTGTGAAGTCTGATGAACCCTTGATGAACCTTAACCACAGATCTTCATTTCTTTTCTTCCCACCTGTTTCATCCGCTCAGTTGTAATAATTATTTCAACATAAAAGCGGACGTTTATCTTCCTTCCAGGCAAAAAGAAGAAAGTTGACTACAATTATAACATTTACTCCCAAATCCTGCTACTGCACAAGTACGAAGCACTTATTAAAAAACGTCACACGAAATTCCTCGGGCTCTTCTGTTGTCACTTTCAGGTCCACGAGGTGGGACGAGCTAATTTTAAGCTAATTTCAATTGGATTTGACCCCACTTTTTCACTGCTGAGCCGTCATTCCCTGCAGGCCTAATTGAGTCAGACTGTTGGGTTGTCTGTAAGACAGAAGTGTTGAATTAGCCTTTTTAGTTTTTGATCCAAGAGCATTTCCTCTGAGGGCAGGTAAATCTACGAAGCATTTTGGGGGATTCATCACTGACAAAGGGACAGTTTGTAGTCGGAGAGAGGGGCTTTGTCAGGGCTCAGTGTCTGTGTATAATGAGGCCTGAATCTGAGGCGCTTTATCACCGTGTGCTGCAGCGTAATCTGTGTATTGGCTATACCTGTGCATTTTAATGCAATGCAATTCATTCAGCAGTTCTGACGTGGTTTGCTTGAATCTGCCATGGAATTATTATTTAAATAATATGTTTTACACGTGTTGGGATCGCTATCTGAAACAAAATGTTTTACTGGAATGCATTATGCTAAGAGGTGTTTCTAACTATAATCTAATCTATAATAGTAAATGAATAGTTTAATTAAATATAAAGCAGACTGGATTTAGAAATGAAGGCTTTGTAAATGGCATTAGACCGTGCCTGTGTACCTAATAATTGGCCACTGACTGTTGCACAACTCATTAAAAAGTGAGGGCATACCTTTAGAAGAAACGCTGAGACATTTTCAGTACATTTCATGTTATGGATGATCCTGCCTACAACAAAATGAACTACCGGCTGCTTCCTTTTTAAAGCAGCTTAATAGACACATCAAGTTAGTGTTTCTCAAAAGGCCAAGCCAGACATGAGTCCAGTCACCGAGCTCGCATGAAGCCGCGCCCGGCCTGTGACAGCGCTAGTTTATCACCAGAATAGATGAGCAAGGCGATGCGGTCTCACTGCTACCAACAGGCAAGGGGGGGAAGAGGCTGAACAACGCTCATTTCCATTCACCAAAAATAGATGGTAAACTGTCCCCACAAAGGTCACGTCTTCTGTACTTTGCATTCTTCTCTGAAACTACCTGCATAGTGTTTTGTTTTTTATTTCTGGAAATGTCATTTGTGCATTATGACTCTTCATCAGAATGCAGCACCGGCACACACACACAGTGTCCTCATCAGCACAGGGTTGCACATACTGGCAACTCATGTACAAACATCATTTGTTAGTGCGGTGAGGAGAATCTGGTGCTGCATGTAACTTTGTTCGTATGTGGCTAATAAGGACGCACCTCTCAGCTTGGGCTTTGTTATCAGACTGACTCATGGTGGGTCAGCTGGGAAGCATTTGCACAGACAGAATGCTTTGAGAGCAGAAGCATTGATATTGTATTTTTTTTTTTACCCTTTTAACTGGCGTGTGATAATGATCAGAGCAGACATGTACAGTAAGAAAGTCTTTTGCAGAGAATATGCTTATTTCTTTGCTGTCTCATTTCACTGCATCATAACTGCTAACGATCACATAGTGATCATTCTGGAGATGTACGCTGGACATGGTTAAAACAGCCGTCTCAAGCATATTTTCTGCAGAGGGTCAGGCTGTAAAATGTCCCGCGTGCCATAACTGCTTCTGCTCTTGTTTTCAAAAATTCAATTCAAACCCACCCTGATGTTTTATTCATCACAGAAGACGCCAATGAAAAAGTCCATCTCTGTGTTCTGCTCGTTCCAATACATCAGACAGGCAGAGATGCATCAGCCCAGGCCAGTGTGTCCGGATTAATAATGTCACCACGTCCGCTATTTGTTTCTTTAAGCACCGCTGCAAAGCATTCTCTGACACCGGGAATCATGGCCCCCGCAGGACTCTTGATGTCGAGCCATAAATATCAGGGGCAGCTTTTTGGGAGAGGGTTCTGACCCTGGTGCATCATGCTGGAGATCTACTGACACAGCAGACTGTACTGTAGATAGAGACCACACTGTACTCATCTATCAATTCTGGGTCACCAGACAAGATTTTGAATCATTTCATCTTAGTTGGAGTTTTGTTGAAGCTTTGTATTTCATATAGTATTGGTATCTAACATACAAGTAATTTATCATAGAAGTTTATCTAATTGTAACAATCTAAAAGGTTTTCTGTGTGAAATCTGAATCTGCAAAGCAGTCAATTAGATATTGTGGAGTAAATAGGGGTACATCTGTGAAACAGGGATTGAGAGCAAAATATAACACAATGGACATTTTCAAGTAAAGCCCAAGTAGCTCAAATAAATGAACATTCCAACATAGCAAACATTACCAGTGCAGCATGTGTACAGCATTGCTTACTGTGTGCACTGTTCTTCTCACGTGAAGCGATCCAAACGGTCACGATGTGCATCCCTCGCCCAACATAACTGGAACAGATCCGACTGGCTATCAGTGCAAATAGTATCAACGCAACAATAAGCTCAGCTTTATTGCCTCGCTGTTACACTCGTTGGTCCCTTTTTTAGACGGAACAAACTACAAACTGCTGCGTGCACTTGGCCCTCAAGTGACCCCTCTCCACCAGATTCATAATCAAAACAGCTCTCATCGTGTAAAAAAATATTTTCAATGCACAGCAGCCGATGCAGAAAATCTGAACATTCACTTGCGGGGAGCATCAGTGTGGTGGCTGAGGGTTTTTATTGCCTAAACACAACAATTAGCCATACATTAGATGAGGTATATGGAGCATGTAAATGAGAGGGAATGCAATAGAAAACACGCCATTAAGCTGATGGAATGAGGCCGCAGAAAGCCTCACTCGCTCCCAAACAAACTGATTAAACATAGCAGTATGCTTTTAGTGTACAAGCCATTCCTAAAGTGAAATTGCAAGTGAAAGAGTAAAAGCCTGCTCAGGGAAAGCGGCTGTGATTTTACAGTTATACAGTGCCATCTGCTGGCGGCTTTAGATAAAGCAAGCACAATCCTGAAATGAGACTATGGCTAAATTTGAATAAAGAATTTTTGCAAACATTTTGGTTGGCATAAAATCCAGCCAAATGTCCAAACATTACAGCTGATCTTACTTTAGGCAGCTTATGCAGATATTTATATTACTGAAATAATCCCTGTCACTCACAAAAGTAGGCAAATAACCACTAAACTCTCAGATCCTCTGTGTATTTAGAGGCGACTGAGGGTCACTCTCATGCTCAAAACAAGCCGTGTCATTACATGTAAAGGGCAGCCACTCTAAACATTAAAGTGCAATCAGATAATCAGATGAAAATAAGCAGAAGAGCCCTCATGCAAACGGGGCCAATTTAACCGGCTCGACAATGATGGGGATGGCAGTTGACAGACAAATTAGACACAGTGATTTAACTAGAGCCAAACAGGAATGCATAAACACTCGGTCCGATCCATTTGCAAAGCTTTCAGGCTTATTTCACACTCCACATGTAAATTTATAGCAGAATGGAGGGGTGTTGATATCTGCCATTTGGTTGTTTAGTGTGTGTTTATTGTGATGCAGTCACTCAGAGCATGGGCTTGTTTTTCCCCAGTTTGTTTTTGTGATCTTTGTTTGGACCTTTAGATTAATTGCTTTTTATGGATTTAATCTGAAAGAGGATACATTCAAAATATAAAAATACCATAAAAATACCATATACTGTATGAGGCGTGATATATGGAGGATGTATGTGGGAATTGTTTATATAACTCAGCTATTTAATTCAAATTTAGGCATAAATAAGAGCTTGTCCGCTTTGAATGACAAGTTGGTTTGATTTATTTATCTCATGTTATAGCAAAAATAGCTATCTTGAGTGACCCAAGCTATTTCCAACTTTAATCAATGCCACTTTAAATCACTAGTGTTACTAATCACATTCATGTGTACGCTATTTTGTGCTTTTTATCTGTATATATTTTAATTTTTCTTTGTTTCTGTTGTAATTTTTATCTTTCTCCTGCTATAGTTTTATGTTTTATTGCTGCTGAACCAGAGAGCTGTAAACTATATTTTGGTTTTTTGGTTTTTTTTGCCAGACAGTGACAATAAAAACTTTTTATTCTTAGTTAACCTACAGTCAGTGTTAGTTTAGCACAAAATCAACTTGGTCTTCATCAGTTTCAGAACCCTGCAGAATACCTGATCATGGATGAGGATTAAACTGAATGGCTTGCCAGGCGAACTATATGTCCAGTTTCTTATGCTTTAGATATTGTCTCTTAAAGGTAAAGTGCATGGACCTCCTTATTTAACATTATATGCATGTGTATCAGGGAAGCAGAGTTGCTGCACAGCAAGAAGGTTCAAAACTGCTGACCATCTAGGGCCTCTGTGTGGAGTTTGTTTTTATTCCCTATGCCTCTGCTGGTTTGGGAGGAGGTGGTTGTTTGTCTCTGTACTGGCAATATGTTGAACCTGTGTTGTACATTTTATAACTTGATTGATCCAAAAAATGAATCAAGACACTTATCTTCAATATTAAACCATGTAATAAACACTAATCTTGGCAAAGTATACCTAAAATTTAAGAGCTTAAAGACATAACATAAATAAAAAATATTCCATGGTTGACTTGTAATTTCACCAAAGTAAAAGTGAAGTCTGTTTATTATGCTCTACCTCCTGACAAGATAATCTAACGTGCCATCTGTCCCACACGACATTCAGTTTGTGTTCCATCAGTGATATTATTGATTTATGGACAGCTCAACTTAACTACTGTTTGAAATGGTGATCCAGCAATTAAAGCTTATTTTACTGTTTACTTAGTGTTAATTCTTCTGGATGAGTGTCAGCTAAACGCCTCCAAATTTAAATATAAAGAGGATTTTTCAGCCGACAACAATTCCAGTAATTGGAGCCTCAAATTAGACTCGTGAGATGTTAAATTAACTTGGCGACCCAGTAGCTCTGCTAGAGAATGATAGAATGCAGCAAATGCCAACAATTGAAATGGGTGTGCATTATAAATAGTGCACATCCATTCCAAAAGTATTACAGAGTTAATATGTTTGTGAGGCCAAGCTGGTTAAGGAGCACACGAGTCATTGTGATTTTCCATTTAGCAGAAATAGAAGCGGGATAAACAATCTGTCTGAGCCAGAGCGGCCACTGCTTTCTCTCTGGATGTCTCACATTCCCTCCATGCACACTGCATTGCTGCCAAACCCAGCAATGCCATTACATTTTAACCAGGCAGACAGTTCATTCTGAGTTTATTATGCTCAGGAAAGTATCCAATTCTAGAATGCCTCCCAGATATAAAAGTCTAACTCAAACATCTACATTTTACTTTTGGGACTGTCTTTCAGGATGCTGGTGATTGTATTTTAATTAGAATGTGCAGCACACTATACCCTGCTGACCAGAAAATGTTATTACAAGCTCAAACATCTGTGATGATGTGCAGGGAGAGCTGTGTTTACTCCATGTTGGCCAGCTGCATTACATTTGTTTGACATCTCCTACCAGCTAGACTAGCTACATATTTACACATAAAACTCATCAATGATTGTAATACAATAAATCAAATGTGTGTAATAAATACTGGTCATTTTGCTAAAGTATATGTCCTTTCTAGGAAAATATTGAAGGCAAGCCTAACTTTTAGCTATATTTTTACAAAATAAAGCCGTAATGCTCACTTGAATGAAATGTCCAACAATTCGGTAATTATTTACAAAATAAAGCCGTAATGCTCACTTGAATGTAATTATGGCATAACTAGTGGCGGAGCAAACAAAGTCTTTGTTTGCTCCGCTACTAGTGTCAACACGTCGACTTCCGGTTAGGGTTTCAGAATAAAAGCAATTTTTCCTTAAAAAAAAGAAAAACATTACACGGTAACTGTTTTCTCTTGGGATTACATTTATGAATTATCAATTTGAAAGTATAACAGTATACATATACTTTTTAACATCTTTTATAAAAGCTACTTTTAATATATTTAAATGCAGTGATGACGTCATCTGGTGTGCTAACGTGCATGTGACACCAACGGATCACATCGTGATGGCATCATCATGACGTCATCAAGTTGCCAACGAAAGCTTTTAAATAGGCCCCACTAATAGTTTGTAGACTCCAGGATCTAATCCAGGATGAGAACCCAGGACAAGGGATCAAATCTAGGATAGGAACCCCGGACTAGGGATCTAATCCAGGATAGGAACCCAGGACGAGGGATCTAATCCAGGATAGGAACCCAGGACAAGGGATCTAATCCAGGATAGGAACCCAGGACGAGGGATCTAATCCAGGATGAGAACCCGGGACTAGGGATCTAATCCAGGATGAGAACCCAGGACTAGGGATCTAATCCAGGATGAGAACCCAGGACTAGGGATCCAATCTAGGATAGGAACCCAGGACTAGGGATCCAATCTAGGATAGGAACCCAGGATAAGGGATCCAATCCAGGATGAGAACCCAGGACTAGGGATCTAATCTAGGATGAGAACCCAGGACAAGGGATCTAATCCAGGATGAGAACCCAGGACTAGGGATCTAATCCAGGATGAGAACCCCGGACAAGGGATCCAATCCAGGATGAGAACCCAGGACAAGGGATCCAATCCAGGATGAGAATCCAGGACTAGGGATCTAATCCAGGATAGGAACCCCGGACTAGGGATCCAATCCAGGATAGGAACCCCGGACTAGGGATCTAATCCAGGATAGGAACCCAGGACCAGGGATCCAATCCAGGATGAGAACCCCGGACTAGGGATCTAATCCAGGATAGGAACCCAGGACCAGGGATCCAATCCAGGATGAGAACCCCGGACTAGGGATCTAATCCAGGATAGGAACCCAGGACAAGGGATCCAATCCAGGATGAGAACCCAGGACTAGGGATCTAATCCAGGATAGGAACCCAGGACAAGGGATCCAATCCAGGATAGGAACCCCGGACTAGGGATCTAATCCAGGATAGGAACCTAGGACCAGGGATCAAATCCAGGATAGGAACCCCGGACTAGGGATCTAATCCAGGATAGGAACCTAGGACCAGGGATCTAATCTAGAATAGGAACCTAGGACCAGGGATCTAATCCAGGATGAGAACCAAGGACAAGGGATAGAATCCAGGATGAGAACCCAGGACAAGGGATAGAATCCAGGATAGGAACCCAGGACCAGGGATCTAATCCAGGATAGGAACCCAGGACAAGGGATCTAATCCAGGATAGGAACCCAGGACAAGGGATCTAATCCAGGATAGGAACCCAGGACAAGGGATAGAATCCAGGATAGGAACCCCGGACTAGGGATCTAATCCAGGATAGGAACCCAGGACAAGGGATCTAATCCAGGATGAGAACCCCGGACCAGGGATCCAATCCAGGATAGGAACCCAGGACAAGGGATAGAATCCAGGATGAGAACCCCGGACCAGGGATCTAATCCAGGATAGGAACCCAGGACCAGGGATCTAATCCAGGATAGGAACCCAGGACCAGGGATCTAATCCAGGATAGGAACCCAGGACCAGGGATAGAATCTAGGATACGAACCCCGGACCAGGGACAGAATCTAGGATAGGAACCCAGGACCAGGGATGCAAGTTTGTGCCTTATTGAAACCTGGCTGATGTTCAGTCTTCTTCTGTGATTTTATTTTTAGCCTAATGTAAAGGTTTTAGCCCAAATACATGTTCTCAAACAGCTGACATTGTTCAAATGTGTTCATTGTAGTCTCTCAGTGTTTTCACTTTTTTTAAAATTCAACTGTAGATTTTGTTGAGTTCATTCATACCAGATGGCCATACGTGTTTACTGTTAAGGAGAATAAGGAGATCGTTTAAAATCTGCAACTTTTCAATAAAGACTCCCCAAATGGCTACGGCAACCAGTTCAGATACTCATTGTTGGACATTCTCATTGTGGATATGAAAGAAAGACACTTTTACATTAGCCTATAACGGGATGATTTTGTTTGTCAGTACCATGGTTCATGGTCACACTGACTTTAAGGAAAAAAGGCATAACCCTCAAAAGTGTTAAAGTCCTCTTCTGGAGTCATGATACCAAGTTTTGAACTTGTTTTAGTATTTATAATTTTTTTGTTTTGTCTTGGTTCCTCTTTTATTTTGACAGTTCATTATTCAAATTCAATTCCAATTCAAAGTGGGCTTTATTGGCATGAAAGTTTCTTAAAAAAAAAAAAACAATATTGCCAAAGCAAAGCATCGCATCAAAATACAATACAATGACCTGACCTGTTTGGATCATCTTGCCTGATTTCTGGAGAGCCTTTTGTCTAATGTAAGTTTTATTAAACTGAACTTTATTGGTTCATTCTGCATGTCTTGCAGTTGGGCCATTTGCCTTTCTGCAGTGATTGTCACAAGTTTATTCATTTTGCTAACTTTGACTGTGACATGCCTGGACCATAGACTGTATCGATAGAACAGCTCCTCAAAAGTGAAGCCAAAACAAGTAGAGCTCCCCTTGGTGGCTGGCTGCTGTATAGGTCATAAGCTCCGCCCCCTCCATATTAGTTTTTTTGGATAAGTTTCCCTTTAGTTGGTTATTTGACGCTATAGAAACAGGATGTGACATCATGATGACTACCAGTTATCACAATGTAAACATAAGTCTAGTGTATAATCCAACATTTTCTTGTAACTGGTGGAGGTAGAGCAGAGCATAGTATTCTATAGCCGATTTCCTCCTTTGTGAAGTTACAAATGAATAAGGACATTAGTTTTGAGTTACCTGTCTTTGAATTAGCCAGGAGTTAGGCGAAGTCAAACGCTTCCAAGATGGCCTAAGTCACTGCACTGAGCTTCAAAACTGCTCTTCAGGAGTACTACTTGTGACAACACCAATTGTTGCCCATTTGTATATACATTCAGGAGCTACAGCCAGCAGCTACTATCTCAGCTTAGCATTAGCGCTGTAAACAACAGTAAACTGTTAAGCTAGCTTGGTCAAAAATGCTACACTTGGATTTTTATAAACATTTTCACAAAAATTAAATAAATAAATAAAATTTGAATGAGAGACGGTGGTAGGGTAATTTAATCACATTTATATTACACAGACTCAGACTAGAGGTTTCCAAGCTAAGCTAACCTACAACCAACAGTTAGCTTAGCACAAATCTTCATGCTATCTTTGCAACTGGCTAAAGCACAAACTAGAATGAAACCTCTTGGGTTTTTCTCCACTTTTCAGTGAAACAAAAAATCAGATAGTCATTTTTTAAAACACGGACACAGGTGTGTTATAAAGTATAACTTTAATCTAGTATATAGTTTCAGATGTAGTTTCATTAGTGGTTGTTAGTTTTACTGGTCATTACAATGGAATGCTGAAGGCTAAAGATGAATCATCAGAAAGTGCACATTTTATAGTTTCACTTATATCTATTATATATGTATAATCCATTCATGTGTATATAAAATTAAAAAATAACTTTAATCATTGCAAAATTTCAGCAAACAGCAAATAATGAACTGACAAATAAAATCATCAAACACATGAAAATAAACAAGACAAGATATGAATAAAAGGGAAATATTATCCACTCTGTCGACATGAAACTCACTAGCATTTTTAAATTCCCAGCATCTTCGCCTTAAAAACATCAGCCTAGTTCCTGGAAATAAGGCCCGTCGTAAAGTACATTCCTTTTCCCTGTGATGTGTCACCTGATAGCCATGCACATTGTGTACACTACATTAAAGCCTTTTATTGCTCTCTCATCAGTGTTTTGAGATAAAGGTACTGCTTTGTTAAAGTGCTCGGTGTGGTGTACAATGGCGTACAGGAGTCGGATGAGGCAAACTGGAGAAGGACGAGGTAAACAAAGGAGTAAAAACAGTCTTTGGGTGGAGTAATGACACTGCAGGGTCCTTAGGGTGATGGCGGCTGTCTTTTATAAGCGACAGTCTTATGCCTGGCCAGTCAAATGTTGCGCTTACAGTGTTTTTGCTTGTTTTAGCCCATGTAGTACAAATCATCTAGCAGCCAAATACATTTTTTTTCTACACAAGAAAACATTTAAAATCCATCCATTCTACTATAAGATACAGTTATAATCTTTACTGCAGTTATTCCATGAAAAAGTTAATCAGATGTAAATACAGATCTGATGTTTATGGTGACGGAGCTTTACAGAGATTTCCTATGTTGAAGGGAATGAGTGGAAACTATTTGCAGCATCGAAAACATGCAAAAAAAAGAAAGAAAAAAAAGAAGTGTGGCCCAATGTAAAGATTTATTTGTGAGCTCGAGGGGCTTAAATGTAATTGATGTACTCACATTACTTTGCTGAGTGGAATAATTTTAACTTTAGGAGCACTGAGTTCAAGTGCAAAGCTTAGAAGTGGCACTGATTATAGCTTAAAGCAGTAAACTCAGCCTGCTCTCCAACGTTTAAAGTTTGCTTTCAGGATCCTGTTACAAGCAAACATGAGATGGAAAAAAAACTCACAGTGAAGGCTTCTGTGAAGAACAACACCATGCACAAGTCCTGATGCTTGGATGTAAAAGCAAGAGATGAAGCTGATGAAAACAACATCTTAAACAACAGAGTAGCTGAACAATTAAAGCACATGAAGTTGTTTAAATTACATAGAAATATTATTATGTAATAGGTGAACGCTGGTGAGGCAACAGGGCGGTAATCCTGTCCAAGTATTCAATGAGAACTTCACAACCTTAAAGCATTTCAACACCGCAGACAAACCTCCACCTGTGGAAATTTTAACGACAGAAAACATTCATTTGAAAAAAAAAAGAAAGCAAAGACAATTTGACTGTAAAGGGATTAGTTTGATTTGTGCGTCAAGCGAAAGAAAAGCAAACATGATGCGAAGATGACATCAAATATTATACAAGAATACGATAAAATAGGTTCTTCTATAGGCTCTATGGCTTCAGGTTAAGGTTTTCTGCACCAAACATTACTCTCAGAGGAGCGTGAGTATGTTTGCCCAAAGGATGCATTTGGTGTGGAGTAAAAGAAAAGTATGAAAATAGTGTTTCTTTTCTTTCTTTGGAATAAAAAGAAGCAATCAAACACATGGCGCTTCGTTTTAAGGATTGTTCTAAACTAAATGTGAAGCTTTTGGTTTCCCCATATTTGATCCCCAAGTAACATTAATTATCATTTTGATGCACATGTACTCTTACAAGTTGGTATTTTCTCAGATAGATAAATAAGCAGCTGTGTAAAGCTCTGCATTCACACACAGATATATTCATAAGCACAAGTGTGTTTAGAGACGTATTACTTCTTGCTGCAACCTTCCTGAAATCTGCTCATCAGCATCTGCAGAGCAGTGGATTAGAAGTCAAAGAAACTGACTTCAAGTGCCCAAATTCTCAACCATCTGGCAATTTAGAAGCTTATATATAGCTCATACATTCAATGCTGCATCAACAGGCAACTATGAAAAGAGGATTGAGGATGGAGGGCAAGCAATTTGGCCCATCAGTTGAGGGTTTTGAGGGTTTTTTGACCACACACTCGCTGACTCCTCTCCATTTGCTGAAATTCCAGAACAAAAGTGAATTCAATTTGGTTTGACATAAGATGTTTTAAGGTTGATCCTGTAGTTGAGAGATGGTAGGGTCTAACCTCAAAAGAATCCCACACACTCTGCTGGTGAGATCAGATGTTTCACCTGACTTCCATGACAAAATATCCTACATTAACCCTCGCTAGAGTAACCGAAACAGGCCATTTACAGGTTCTTAAGAAAAGAGGAGTGGAAGAAATGAACAAGCCTGCGGGGTGCTTCTGCTCTTTGCCCTCAGCTGTAACATGAGCATTCTGGGTGTAAGAGGATCAGACAAGATTCAGTCGTCACTAATACCAAGAAAACAGCCCGAAAACTGGAACAGTGACTCACTCGAGCTACTTTAGTCAGACTGGGTTTCAAAGCCAAGTTTGCTTTCCATGGTGAAGTCTCTGCATGGCCGGTAACCTGGGGAAACCTAGAGGCTTTATGTAATGAAGCCCAGTGACACGAATACTTGTGGGTTTAAAATCCAAGAAAAAGATTAACGACAGCGTCTGTTCCATTAAGATGGTCAAATAACTGTGAATGAATATGTCATCATAAATGAATTAATTTATGTCATATTCCAGTTCATTGAGGGGTGGTGTAAAGAAGATGTGCACTGAAACAATAGACTATGTTGTCATCACAACAGTCAACTTTCAGTTGGATGTGCAAAGATCGGAACCAAGTGCTTGTCTTAATGCCCTAGTTTGATTTTTTCTTCACCTTTAGCAGTGATTTGCCTCAACATTTTGCAAGTTTAGAAGATTTAATGACTTTTAAAGGGTTTTCTTAGACGTAATTTATTTACATATCTTACACATCTGTACTGCATAGAATGACTTCTTTTTTTTATTTTTTTTTAGCCATGACACACCCACAGTCTTAGATATTGAGGAAGGCTGGGAGGCATGGATGGATTCAAATGAACCTTCACTTTCTTTTCATGTTCATGTGTAGGGCACTGATGCTTCTTTTAAAGGCCAGTTAATAAAACATAAGAATGCAATAGGCATGTAAAAAGTGCACATTAAGGATATGATCTGATCTATGGGCAGTTACTTAACAACCACACCCCTACATCAGTTTTAAAGTCATCTTTTAAGGTCATCTACAGAGAAAAGTGACATGAAAACATGTGATTTGAACTTGGATGGGGAAACGAGTATGATGGCAGATGACTACGTACGTGCTGCATCACAGCCCCTATAACAAGCTTCCCCAAAAACTCAGCTTTACTCCTCGTTTGTAGGTCAAAACTCCCGGACCTCCTACAACACTGGGACATTTTTCAAGTCCACATTAACTCCCTCTGCAGCCGTAGAACAAGGCCGCAAGTCTGTAAGTAATGACTATAAACAAGTGTGGTGCCTTAATACAGCGGCTTGCACAGTGACTAAATACATCCAGCTTTTAACCAACAGCTCACCAGTGCTGGAGCAAACTCTGATTACGACCAGATGTTAGTGTCTACAAAATGAAAATAGAATGCATTTAAAAAGACACAGATAAAAATGCACCAAGTGAAAATGTTTGACATCAAATAAGGCCTAATATTTTAAAACAGCTACAATCTAAATGTTTGGATATCCAGCAATTTCAAGAGACAGGATGAAACTCAAGTTTGGTGTTGACTGATTACACGTAAGACCAGCATGTCTCAGAGAGAATGACAGGAAAGTTTTAAAAACATAAAATTAACAACTATGCTATCATCAGGAATGAAAATCAATCTGAAACCAAAGAAGAAATAACATTGTCTGACACTAAAAGAGTTCAAACCTTTGGTAATGCATAGATCTTTCCTGGGTTTCTCAGATATCAGCTATTACCCATCTCCCCCAATAGAAGTCCCAGCAGCTGCTGGTCCACTCCTGACGAAAAAAATAAAGAGCAATGACAATAACAAACTAATGGCTCTTCCTTTTCTTCTCAGGTAGTCTCCTTTTGCATTTTGTCTCTGCTTCATACAGCATTAGCAGTTTTGGCGTGTTTGGTTTCTGAACCAATGACATAATTTAGAGCAGAGCAGTGAAGCAGCCCTCCACTCTAACCAGTCAATGTGGGCATGCTGCCTGACCCTTCCATATCTGGTCTAGCGTCTTAGGGTAGGAAGGGTTCATCCTCCTCCTCGTCCGCGCTGGGACCGGGGTCGCTCAGACACCTCATAAGCTTCTGCTGATCTCTTCCTGTGTCTGCCTCACCCGACTTGTCGGGTGCATTTGTCCTCGATGGAGGTTTCATCATCAGACCACCTTCCTCCTCCTGCCTCTCCTTGTCAGCCTGTCTGAACTCATCCAACAAGTTAACAGAGTCTGGAGACTGGGGAGAAGCCAGGTCTACTTGGATGGTGGGCACATGGTCTGACGTCGGCTTTGAGCTGTAAGCCTGGGGGTCTACAGACAGGATAAAGGCACAATATTAGGGCTTTACAAAGGGAGGGAACGTCATTCTGCCATCAGAGTGCATGAGCAGACTGTGTACAAGGGGAGAAAAATGTGTTTAACAAATATTAAGGTCAACAAAGTAATTTCCAAATAGTTCACAGTACAAAAAAAGAAAAAAGAAAAAATAGAACAAAGACAATAATTTACAATGCAACACATGCTGAAATAATTCCCCTTTTTGTTTTGATGAGGAACACAAACTGAAACTCCCTGCTTGTAACATGCTGAACTAGATCCCAAGACTTTGTTAATAAATCAGGTAGGATAAATTAAAGGACTATCTTATCTTATTAGTAACGAATACTTGATGAATGTGTACAAGCAAGATAATTAGCATGCGTGTTAGGGGTGCTGTTAAAACGACTCTTCTCTACACTCACTACATACCTCGGAAGATTTTGTTTCCTGTTTGCTGATGAGCAGGTTTGAAATCAGTAACTCTCCCTAAAATAAAACCACAGACTGGTTTACATGCTGGCTGGTACATGCAATCGTGATCTCTGTCAGTGGGGAAATATCTATTATTGCAGCTGTGACAACTAGCAGGGCTTCTAAAGTCCTTGTGATTACAAAATACAATGTCTGACGCTTCTTGATCCTATTACTGATCTAAAGAGTTTTCTGCAACTGCTTCAAGAGGTACCTTACAGTAAAGTGGTGGTGGGTACAAGTCTTAGTTTACCTGAGGCCAGTCTGGCTCGACATATGGTTGGGGAATCAGGAGGAGCAGCAGGCACCGTCAAGTAGTTATTCATCTCTTTAATCTAGAAAACACAGCAATATTGTGAATGTAGTCAACGTGTATCAGTGATGTGCAACGCATAGATGAGAGAAGCAACAGGCTGAGTGCCTTCCAGCAACGAAAATAAAACAGCTCAGTGAGTCCACCATGTGACTCAGTGTCTTTAGCAAACTTCATTAAAATTATGTGTTGCTTCATTAGACTCTGCAGAAATCCTCAAGTCTACAGTAGGTTCTAGCATATTGGATTTACACTAAGCCATTTTCATTATGTAATTACAGCCTGGTGAAATGGAAGACCGTAGTAGGACCACTCAACTGCACAAATAAATCAGCTCCTGTTTGTGTCGGGAAAATTAGTTTAGGAGGTTGAATGTGCTCTCTAATTAGAAGCCAAACCGTACTTTTGGCTGAATCATTTCACTGCCGGTGGCCCAGTATGAACTGAGAAGAGCTGCTCCTTTGTTCTTTGGAGTGAACTTTGCTTCTCATGTTTTACCACAAGCTGTCAGCTGCAAAACAGTTTCCATTATATTATGCTGAAATGCTATATTACACTGCACAACCGCCAGTTCCACGGTTGTGGTGTAACGTGATAATTATGTAATGTCTTTAACTGCTTAGCTAATTTGTGCTTCAGCTGATCGCGTTGTGAGCAATATTTGACAGTTTGCTTGATTCAGGAGGTGATTCTTGATCTCAGAAGTGTTGCCTACCTTCTTCTCCAACTCAATCATCCGTTGCTTCTTGATAAGTAAGTCGCTAAATCCATCCTCAAAAGGATCGGCCACCAGGGTATGTCTGTTGTAAGAGCGCAGCTGAGAAATGAAGACACACAAAAAATTTATCAGAAGAGGTTGGACTACTACAGTGACATCATGGCTCAATTTTCTCAGGCCACGATCACCAAGGACACTAATATTCTTAACCAGTGCAAATCAATGAGCAGCGCTGCCCTGTGTCCTTAAAAAGTCAAGCTTAGTTAATGTATGGTTAGTGTTACTGATTTAATTCCAACTCAAAAACAATCAATACATCAGAAACTAACAGGGCAGCTGTGTTTTCTTTGCCAGCACAGATCGATGTTAATAATGGTGTGTTCAGCTCCAAGTGATGCAAGACAAAATGACTGGCTATTACAAATCAGAAACGACTGTGTAATTATCTAACTATTCATCAATGAGCAGTGTTACCCTCTGCCGTGTCCTCTGAAGGTTACTCCTGAGGATTTTCCTGATCTCCTCCTCTCGGCCTTTGGGCAGCTGAGGAAGAGCTCGCTCTGCAGTTTTGGGAGGAGCAGGCTTCTTGGGCTGGATGTTCCTGACAAATACAGAGGAATAAATGATGAGATTTCTCATCAGATGGGAAAATGAATTTGCTTTGAAGACCGACAGAAAATCTGACCATCACAACATATCCAGTCCTATTTGCGTGTGTGAACAACCTAACAACCAATCTGCTGACACAGCACTTCCATTAATATACTGTCTGAGTAACTAAACCTCAGATACATGTGAAGATGTCTAATTGTGTGATTAAAACTCATTTACTTAGAATGTTAAAGATGATATGTTCTTTTTTTTTAACTAAAGAGTGATGCTATTGGTATAGTGAGGGCCTTGCAGTTGCTTGCACTATGTTTCTTTTTTAACATACAAGCTACTTAATGGAGGTATACTGTAATACAACAGTGTTCACTGCAGAAGCAGCACATACAAAAGCTTTAACTCACTTAAAGCCATTCTAGTTTTTTTTTTTAACAGTAGTTCAAGATGTTTGTTTTATTGTGAAATAATACCTTAACATATAGAATCTGAACCACCCCTCCTGTTAGTTTAATGACTGCATCAGTAAAAAATCCAGAGCATTGCTTAAAGCACTTTGAGCGTGAGGCGACTCAGTACTCACTGCATGGAAACAGTGGAAGGCATGGCAGCAGGCAGCTTGACTCCCCCTCCGCTCTCCACCAGCTCGATGGCCTGTTTCATTTCCATCTTGTGGTAGAAGGCGATGAGCTGTGGCTCCTTGGAGCGCTCGCCTGCAATCAGGCACTTCTTCACATACTTCTTGTTGAAGCGGTTCAGTCTGAGAAGAGAAGAGTGATAGATGAAAACAAAGAGCAGGAACATGAAAAAAGGAAAAGAAGAGGTTTAAAGATGGAAATAATCACTGATAACAATAATGCAACATTAAAGCTACAGCTAGATTATTTCTTGTCTTAAGAGTTTAATATAATGTGCTTATGTATAGGAAATATTTTAGTTTCTCACAGTAAAATATTTTAAAGCTTTTCTGAATTTGACACAACGAAATCATCAGACAGACATTTGGGCTTATGTCGTTTGTGAAGAGCATTATTCAGTATGTTGGATCTTCAGTAATTAATTAGTAATAATAATAATGTAGCTCATGTTCTCTCTAGAGCACAAGGTATAACGTCAGTTCTCTCAGAAATCCGTACTTGTCCTTCCAGTGGTGATGTCCATAGTGTCCACAGATATCCTCGATTCCAGTCAGCAAATGGTCAAGAAACTGGGGATCAAAGAGTAGAAAAACATACTTTAGATTGAATTCGACTATCTGGACTGGAAGTCTTCTCTTGAAAATGTTTTCATTTACTGCAAAAAAGAGTGCCTAAGGTAGAAAAAGGCCAAGTCTGAGCCTCAGACTTCCCAGGATCCATGTTCTGTCATGTTTCTTTGGTGCATGGCTGGTGATAAAGGAGGTGACAGTGATTACAGGTCCTCTGGTAGCATCAGACATTGCTCAGCTGCATCTTATAGCTTTTGCTTGACAGCATTAACCATTCCTCACAGCGAACACTGCAAACATCATTATCAACAACAGCAGGCGACGAGCTATAAAGTGGAATCCATGAGAGAAACCCAGGCGCAGCGGCGGCAGGTAATTGATTGGACAGAGTTTATTAACAGTGGCAGCACGTCTGCTCAAAGGAATGTAGCATCACATTTGTTGTTCAGACTGCAACCGGCCGGCGGATCACTCTGGTACTCTGACTAAGCTTGCAGATGACAGCCTGACAGGCAGTGTTGCTATGGGAACAAGTCATTAAGCAGAGCACCAGTGTCTACTTCTGCTTTGTCAGAAGTGACTGATTTCTATAAAGACAGCCTCCACACTGTGAAGGGTGAAGCATCTCATCTTTCAAAGAGGAAAGTGCCATTAGATGACAAGAGAGACCTGACGTATCAATGAATATGAATATGATACATTCACATCTTTCACCATGTCTACTGGACTTTGGACTAAAGCCACAGGTGAACATGATGCCGTATGTGTTATAAAAAGCATGATTTATGGAACTGCTCATAGAATTGTGCAAAACCATCAGGCCCTCATTGTGCAGTGTATGTATTTCCTATTCTACAGCACAAATAAACATCCACACACCGATTAGGCATAACATTATAACCACTGACAGGTGCCTGTCTTCTTGTCTTGTTACCATGGCAGCAAGTCAACATTTAGTTGATGTGTTAGGCGCTGGAAGGTTTGGGAGGATTGGAGCAACTCTGACAAGGGCCAAAGTGCGTCAGATGGGTCAGAACTCCACCAGTATATCATTCATAGTATACTGTGATACCATTGTCATTGTGAGAAGCGTTTCTAGAATAGAATTGTATTGTGAGTTGTCATGTAATTCCCACCCAAACAACAAATGCAACAAGTAAACTCACTTTGCAGCACCTCTGTGACAGGCTGGACAGGTATGCCAGCTAATCTTCTGCAAAAATAGATAACAATAACCATGGCAGAAGCCAGGTTAGCACTCTATTGGATTCTTCGTCACATTGCAGCCCAGTGTGACTCTGTCCTCAGCCAGCTCTGCTGACACTAATCACTGGCGTTTTACAGTGGAGGAGAAGCCATTAGGACAGCCTGCTCTTGTAGCCTCGAGCAATGGTGACTCACCGTCAGGCCCTAGAGGGGACTGCGTGTGTCTGTGTGTGTCTTCATGTGTGTACTTATCCGAGCTGTATTATTTATAGCTTTAAAACACTCAGGGATCGTAGACCACTGTGGTTCCTTACAGATTTGTTTGAGTGCCAAAAACTACGTATACTCTATAGATACAGTTTTGTTGTTATATGCAGGAGTTATTTTTATTTATTCTATTTAACTAGATGGTTAAAAAAAAATGATGTTACAAAACTGGGCAAAAAACATTTTATGACCAAAAATGTCTGGATTGATATTGTTGTGCCATCAACACACAGAAGTGAAGTACCACCCCACAGCCAGTAGGTGGAGGCAGAGATCTAAACTTGATGAACTAAAATAAATAAAGAACACATTTTATACATCTGCAACTGAAAGAGATTTCAAATTATTATCCAAAATGGATCAAATTATTTGAGCAACTGCTGTGGACTCATCAGTACAGGGGGTTGCATTTAATCACTGGTAATATGTGCACTGCCTGTCTGTATTTGCTTGTGTATTTAAGCCAAAACAGGAAGTGAGACTAAACAGCAGTGTGTTAACCAGTTAGCGTGGTGAAATGTGAGGTGGCAGGATCCTTATTTTCAGCATGTATCACATTCATGAAGACAGCTGTGGTTGAAATCATTTCAAGCCATTTAGACAACTTTTTTTGTCAACTGCATGCCAATCATCTGATGCCAGTCATCTGTATGTGTTAGACAGACTGGACTGTAGTTTATTGAAGGGAAAAGGTTGTACCTGGGTATGGATCTCCTCATTAATCGAGCGCTTGGCCTCCTGTTTCTTCTTCACTGCCAAAAGCTCCACCAGGGGTTTGATAGTCATGCCCTTCAAGGAGAAGATGAGGAACAAAACATTATTCACCATAAACAGCTCCTGACATTGGAGAAGAAGAAATAGGGTCTTATCACCCAAGCTGTACAAGTTCTCATATCTGTAATTTTTTTTCTAATCTTTCTGTACTATCCTCTAAGCTGACACATTTTACACATTTTGCAAAAAGAAATCTTGATCCAGACATCTTACTGCATTGGCAGGGTGGAACGTGCAGACGGTTGTAAGCTTTACAAATCAAAATCTAGAACCAAACTGTAGCCCCATCCCATTGAAACAAGCTCAGTGAAGCATTATATGCACCTTCTAAGTGCATATAATGCATATCAATATTAATTTGTCATCCAATACCTGCTTCCTCGATAAGAAGAGTGAAGCAATGAGATGCTTCTTTGAAAAAGAAACTCAGATAAAGACAAATGTAGGAGTTTAGGAGGAGTGACGTGTGTGTTTGTGTATGCTCATTCCTGTCTACACCTAAATGCTTGAGTGTATCATTTGGCCTCTTAAGGAGATTAAGTCAGCCATCTGGTTAACTGTAATAACATCATGTGGATAACAGGAGAGTCCTGCTCTTTAATAATAGCAGGTTTTTCTACGAGGCATGTACATATGCTAAGGAGCTTGCACTTGTATCATCATACTTACTCAGTACAAAACATGACGCTTTATTATAGAAGAGATTCTATACAAGAATATACTAAGACACGATTCTTCACTACAGGCAAGGAACAGTTATTATACTACCCTAAATCAAATGTCCCACCTTAGGCTGTTTGGTGCAACACAAAAACAAAGAACAAAAAGAAAACACGTTAGATTGGAGCCATTATATTTATAGTATTGATTATAATGGTTAACTAAATTCATAGCATTAAAGATAGCAGCCACTATCTGTGATTGGACATTTACCCAAATCAGCAGCATCAATATCAGGGATGTCTCAATCGGTATCTGGGCCAATCGAGGCATTTTCGAAATGACTGCATCAGAGTGGATCGAGGCACATAGCCAAGACCAATTTATCTGTATGTGTTTTACAGCCGCCCACACCAACATCACAATATAACTAAATACGTCTACTGTGTGAAAGTACTTCCCAGAATTGAGACCAAATGTCTGTTGTATAGTTTTAAAATGCTGACAATTTAGTATTTTGAGATAGTGTAAATGATAAGTTAAACTATACAGCCACAGTATTTAATAATATATTTAAGTTATTATTATTGTTAGTTGGTGATTTATTTTACTTAAACAGCTAGAACTAGATGGCTTTGGTCAGAAGAGCCAGCATACGTTTAGTTACTTTACTGTTATTTAGCACAAAGAACAAAGAAGGCTCTTGAAGGAATCACTTTTCTTCCTTCAAGGCAAGTTTTTATTTCTCAATGCATTGCAGCTATTCAGCTGTCAAGCATGTAGGCCACATAAGACTCATTTCAAAGTTTGTTTTACTGCAGCTGCACAGCACACACATGATCTGGGAGGATACAAGTAAGATAAGAAACTATTTTATGACTTTATTAAATTAGCAGGATTGGACTGGGGACTAAAAACAGTCAATTCCACTTAACAGGACTAACACCAGTCAGAACTGTACACTGTACAACTCGATAATACTGTTTCACTGCCAAATAAAACTATTACTGCAAAGATTAAAAAAATAAATAAATAAAAAATGCAACTCCACAATAAAAGAGGCCTCTACCTTCCATGCCCTTGACTGAAGTGGAAGTGCTGAGTATAGCAGTATAAATAAAATATGTTTCTAATGTAGCTTCTGACAAGTAACGTTTTATTTTAGCCGTTGCTGTTTTGGGTTCACTTTACATCAAAGTATCCTCCTGCACATCCACCTGGAGACTGGTTTATATGTCACAACTGAGATATGTGCACAGTGCTTAAAATGAATGTAATACGTACACCATCACCGCATGCGTATTTGTCTCCCCTTTATCTGCTATTTTCTTATCTTAAAGTGTTCTCAGTGAGAAGATTCTCGTTCTGCATAGTTTTCACATTTGATGGCTGAATTATCACCTGTCTATGACTGACTGTGAACTTTGAAGTGACACCATGAAATTGGATTTTCTAAACCAGCAGGTGCTGAGAAAAAAGACAATAGGACCGCATGAGACTGAGCTGCAGCTAATGTGAAATCAAATAGGCAAGTAAATCTGCCCCTTTCTGTAAAGATATTTTCATTACATCCATCTGATGTTCCATTTTTGTACACTGCCACCTCCACGGATGCTTGTAAATACAATATTTGGTCTGACTTAGACAGAATTAAGCCTTGGTGACCACAGTGGTCCAAGAAAATATTCAAACTACATGTATCAGATGCAAATATTCTTCACCAAAAGGAGCTCTTTAGCGAGCAGTGTAAAGAGCAGCTGAAGCAATGCCTAATATCTGTTTTAGCGAGAGGTTAGGTGTAAGAAACGCATTTTCTCTGCTAACGTTGATATAATTAGCTAGTGTGCTCATACCTGAACAAAGACAGTAAAGAAGATGACCGTGATGATAGCAGTGAGGAACAGGTTTCTCTTGGGAAAGTGTTCCTCGTTTAGCAGAAAGCCGAGGGAGAAGGCGATGGCACCTCGCAGGCCACCGTAGGCCACAATGAATTGATCCTTGGTGGTCAGCTTGACAATGCGGAACTTGTTGATTATGTAGGTTAGACCAACCACACCTGGGAAGAGCAAAGGACAAAGCAGTGAGTTTAGCTTTGTTTGTCACCGGTAGACTTTGTGACCTTGTGAGTGTTTAACAGGCCTTGGTGTAGACATCGAGGCGTGGCCATACACTATACTGCCAAAAGTATTCAGTCAGCCATCCAAATAATTCACGTGTTCCAATCGCTTCCATGGCCACAGGTGTATAATATCAAGCACCTAGGCATGCAGACTGCTTCTACTAACATTTGTTAAAGAATGCGTTGCTCTCAGGAGCTCAGTGAATTCCAGAATGGTATTGTGACAGGATGCCACCTGTGCAACAAGTCCAGTTGTAAAATTTCCTCTCTACTAAATATTCCACAGTCAACTGTCAGTGGCATTATGGAAGCAACTGGGAAAGACAGCAAAGTGACAGAGTGGGATCAGCGGATGCTGCGCAGAGGTCGTCAACAGGAAAAGTGTGTAGAGAGCTTCATGGAAACGGGTTTCCATAGCCAAGCGCTGCATCCAAGCCATACATCACCAAGTACAATGTAAAACGATACAGTGGTGTAAAGCACACCGCCACTGGACTCTAGAGCAGTGGAGACATGTTCTCTGGAGTGACAAATCATGCTTCTCCATCTGGCAATCTGATGGATGAATCCGGGTTTGGCGGTTGCCTGGAGAATGGTACTTGTCTAACTGCATTGTACCAAGTGTGAAGTTTGGTGGAGGAGGGATTATGGTGTGGGGTTGTTTTTTCAGGAGCTGGGCTTAGCCCCTTAGTTCCAGTCAAAGGAACTCTGAATGCTTCAGCATACCAAGAGATTTTGGACAATTCCATGCTCCCAACTTTGTAGAAACAGTTTGGGGATGGCCCCTTTCCTGTTTCAACATGACTGTGCACCAGTGCACGAAGAAAGGTCCATAAAAACATGGATGAGCAAGTTTGGTGTGGAAGAACCTGACTGGCCTGCACAGTCCAGACCTCAGCCCGACAGAACACCTTTGGATGAATTAGAGCAAAGACTGAGCCAGGCCTGTGTCTGACCTCACAAATATGCTTCTGGAAGAATGGACAAAAATCCCCATAAACACACACCTAAGCGTTGTGGAAAGCCATCCCAGAAGAGTTGAAGCTGCTATAGTTACAAAGGATGGGCCAACGTCATATTAAACCCTATGGATTAAGAATGGGATGTCACCATGGGTGTAAAGGCAGATGAGAGAATACTTTTGGCAATATAGTGTATGTGAATGATAGTGTTCCAGTTTTTATGTTTGTTGCACCTTCATCCCATAAAAACTGATTAAAAAGGCAGAACTTGCTTGGGATATATTGTCCATAATGTCAGCTGTTTTGTCAGCTATACGTTGTAGCACTGTAGCATGTAGCATGTAAACGACCATATTTTATGCTAGAAATGAGGTCCAGGTTGTAAAAAAAAAAAAAAGAAAAAAGAAAAACAGTAGTTCCCCTTTCAAATCCAAAAAATGTCACAATTGTTTAATTCACTAAAACAAGAACTACTGCAGTTGCTGTAGATCACAGGTTCTTGCATCATGTAAGGTAAGTTTATCTCAGCTCCTAGGGCTAAAATCTTAAAACTTTAAATCAAACTAAGAATTTAAGACTGCATGACAGAGCAATTTTCTTGATTCGTTCAATCTTTCTTTCACTTTCAATCTCTCTGCAGCAGCAATAGTCTGGCATATGACAAATCATCAACAGAAGGACTTGTGACACCCTGAAGTCACAAGGAAATTCCTCTCACATACCAACAATGCTTTGAGCTTTTGAGTTTGTCATGGGAAGTCAGTTAAATTAAAGCACTTAAGAATAAATTAGGAGTGACTGTCTTATGTAAATATATGTATGAATTAAAGCCAAACAGTATTATTCATCTTTCATGAATAAAGGAGATACTGCAAATATATGCACAACACCTCCTCTGTTGATTAATATCATTTTACATCAGAGCATAGCACTATTGAATTTTTTTTTTAAAGAAGAAAAATCGAGGTAGAGCTGACCTATGACCCGTGCAACCAGACACAGAATGACAGTGACCGTGACGAAGGTCCAGTTCCAGGCGTGAGGTCCGTCCACTGTGGCCACGCCCAGAAAAATGAAGATCAGCGTCTCACTGACACTGCTCCACATTTTCAGGAAGTACTTGATGGTGGTGTGGGACTTGTGGGATATGTTAGCCTCTACATAGGGACGCATGACTGCTCCGCATGCTATTAATCTGAAAAGAGAAGCAAAATGGGTTTAGTTTGCAGCTTTGTCATCATTCAGATTAAAACATTTAAATTAAACTAGAGAAACACAGAAGAATAATGTGGAAGATTGACGTAACCACGTCTGGTGCCCACTTCTCTGTTTCATGCTAGAGTCACGTCATCAACAGTTTCAGTGTGAAAAATGTGGAAGCCAAAAACAGCATCTTAGAAGTGCCAAAAGTCACAGCACAATTCACCTTCATTCCTCCTCCATGCCAATATAGGTTTGGCTTACAAGGTCTTAGAGAAATTTTATATACTGACAGTAAAATCTAGATGTTGATGTGAAGTGAAGTAACACTGCTACAGGCATCAGAGGGGGGTTGTCCTTGAAGCTACACATCCTTTGGCCCTGACACAGGGGACAAACTCAGTATATCAGCACCACTTGTCAGCAACATCAATAACGCCTACTGCCGTAACCACAAAACGAATTGCTACGTAGTGGAAGAGGAGATGAAACAGCACCTCAGAGAATGTTGAGGTGCCAATAAATCCAGGCTGGGTTTAGGTGCCATCAGGTCAGATTAATTCATTATACCACTAGTTATATGGAGTGTAATCTCCCAGGATAGAGCTTCCCTGCAGTGGCAAGGTTAGATATCTAATCACTGCGGAGAGATGTCAGAAACATGCAATATAAAACAGCTGGAGTGTTGCAGATAGCAGACACGACACACCACAGACTTAACAGTAAACTCTGAACCTGCATACTGCAGCTAAAAGGGAGAAGAGAGGCAACAAAGCTACCCACTCAGAGATTCTAAAAAGCAACCTAAAAGTACATAATGTAGCCACATCAAATCATGGCAATCTCTCCAAAAGTTCATTTCACTAACAAAAATATGAAATGCATGGTGGTGCCACAGGAAACCAGGTGATTGCCAACCTTCACTACAATCCTATAACAGTTGTTGAGTTGCACAAAGCTAGTGTTAACAAATACACTAAATTGGCATAAAATAAAAAGGTCCTGGTGAAACTCTTAAATCAATGTTACTTGGAAAAATAAAACCAACATTTGTGCAGAACAGGATACTAATGCACTATATAGTAAAACACCCATCTGCGCAATAGCCCAAGAAATATTGAGAAAATGTATTTAAAAAAACAAATGTTTGACTGATTAAACTACAATGAAAGCTCCATATTTAAGAGCCAAATTCAACCATTAGTAAATTATTTATGTGGGCATACCAATGTAATCTCTTTACACCCTTCGCATGCAGTCTCAGATCTACTCTATGTTTCATGGTCACCCTGCGCAGTCGCTGGTGTAGTTCCAGCCTGGTCCACATCAAACATGCTGGATGGCCTAAACTCAGTTAGGTTTGGTCTGACCAAGCAATGTACTGCCAATATTAAATTGGCTTCTCTTAATGTTATTTGGCAAAGTTTTAGGCAAATGAAAGCTGACTTTCGCCAGTGTTCTTCACTGGACTGTGTAGACACTGGACAACCAGTGTTCCCTCTGTTATTGGAAGGACGGCTCTGTCTTTACCTCCTCACACACTGCTGCATTTAAGCTGAGTTTCTTTAGTCCATAAATCCTCATTTACCGTCTTTTATGTTTATTAAGTCTCTGTACAAACTGTGGCAACACATTAGTTTAAAATGACAATATGGAATCTACCCATCTATGATGATGTGGCCTCTCACTTGTTCAGGCAATCTCTTACCATGTGGAGTCATGTTGTATTAGACGCAACAACAATAAAAAATTGAGAAAGTTGAGGTGTGTAACTGTTATTTCCTAACACTGTACATGCAGTTGGGTATAACAGGAATTTATGTGTGCAATCCACTTAGTCGATGTACTCACTCTTGTTGAACTTGTACATACCAGACATCTCAACTGAACAATATTCCAGTGATTGCAAATCATACAATTCTGCATCCTTTAATGTTTAGTGAGCCTGTCATTGTATATTGTACATTGTGATAGCATTTTAAGCTGATGGCCTCTCTCCATGTCAGCCTAAACAACCACTGTCAAACTTACGCCATGATGCCGGAGAGATGGAACATCTCTGCTGACAGGTAGGCCATGTAGCTGTATACAAACACAAAGAGTGGCTCGATGACACGGGTGTGGGAGGTGAAGCGTGAGGTGAAGGCAGACAGGATCCCATAGATAGCTCCCACTAGAACGCCACCCAACGACACAATGAGGAAAGAGATGACTCCCAGGAAGCCGTCCAACACTGTCACCGTGCCTGCACCCGCAAACTCCTCAAAAAGGTGATAAAGAACCTAAAAGAGGTGAGAATATTAGACAGGAGTGAGAAAGAAAAGCGATCGGTAACAGTGCTGATTATGACACGTGATACTGCTGAGACACTGTAATGAAAACTCATTCATTTGTACTGAACATATCACAAACACTGTGTGGCTGTATCATGTTGGCTGTGTTCATTTGTATGTCTGGCTGTGTTCAAAATAGGGACAACGGTTAAGATGGAAGCAATGCAAAGCTGGCTTGGCCTCTGTAATGTGGATACACATTGCATAGAAACAGAGTAAGGTCAAGTGCAATATAGTTGTGATTTTGTACATCATACAACACAACTGATGTTATACAGTCTTGTTTTATTTGTGCCGACTTGGCAAAAGGTAGCTCACAATACCAGCTGCTGTAATGCAAGACAGGCTAATATGCAGAATGACTGGCAGCGTTCATAGGCTGATGAGCCCTGGCTCTACAAAGCCTGCACTCTGTCCAAGTATTATAAATATGCATGGGTGCCAGTCTTGTAGCAGACAGTATGCACATGGCCCTTGGGGATTGAGCATGCAGAGTATGTTAGGGGCATACTGGGAAAGAGTTGTGGAAATATTTAGCCTGTTGTTCACGTGGGTAAGTGCTATGCTAGTTGTTGTCAAAAACAACTCAATCAAATTAAAGGTGGTGACTTGCATAGCTATGACACAAGCATAGACAGTATCTTAACCCTATAGGTGGTCTATATGGTTGCAGGTCAACTAACAGCTATCATGTGGTGAGCTGGTGAATGATAGCGTGGAGACAAGCAGGTCAGCAGTTTACACGTTTAAAGGAAGAGATTCAGACACTCTTTTGTATCATAAAAGTCTGCCATCCATCATATTATGTTATATTATTTATTATTGGTCACTTACCACAGTTACAGCATCATTGAGCAGTGATTCACCAAACACCAGGATGTGCAACAACTCATTGATGTGGATCTCCTCAAACACAGCGAGCACAGCAACAGGATCCACAGCTGAAACGATGGAGCCAAACAGCAGGCAGGGAAGAAGCTCCAGCCCATGGAGTTCTGATGGGTTGGCTGGCTGGATCTGACACACAGCATACAGTAGGCCACCAATGAAGAAAGCATTCCACAAAGTCCCCACAACAGCAAACATCAGGATTGTGCCCAGGTTCTCCATGAAGGGACGAATGGGCAGGAAGTAGCCAGCATCCAGGATAATGGGAGGCAGCAGGCAGAGGAAGAACAATCTAGAGTCCAGCACTGGGGGGACCTTCTCTCCAGCTACTTTGATGAGCCCCCCAACCAGCAGGCCCACCGTAATCAACAGGCAGCTCTCTGGCACAATGTTCGACAGACGAGGAATCAGATGGAACCCTGGGAAGGTGGATGGAAACAAGACAAGATGCAGTGATGTGTAGGAAGTCAACATGAACTTAGGGACAGATTTACTGGAAATCAATAGTGTCAGTGTCTCTGTCTGAGAGCTATATGTGGGTTAACACAGCAACAGCAAAGGGTCTGTGTGTATACACAGAAGGTAAACAGGCACAGTATTGAGCGGTATGCTAGCCAATAATTAGAACCCAATAATCAGCTACTATAGTTCTATGTGTAAAATGCAGGAAAAGTGTATGGTGCAAATAAATCGCATGCCCTTGTTTAGCTTCTGTTAGGAACTGGATTTATTAAAGCAGACACAGGTTCATTAGCCAAGCCTAAATGTTTAGATAGATGGCTGAAAAATGGAGCTGAAACTCTGTGTAGACACAGCTTTAGATTAACTGCAGTTGTTCTCAGCCGTTTTCTCACTTTATAAAAGGCAACACTGCAAAAGCAAACTCCAATGTAGCGAAACAAATTTCACTAGAGCAAGCGACTATGACACTTCCGTGGTAAGACACCACCCAGACAATAAACTTCTTCGTCAGAATTAGCAGCTATTCAACCGCTGAATGTGCAGATCACGTACACAGCAAAGTTAAATGCAATATGAAAGACTGCATTCCACACTGGTAAGTTCATAGGAAATTTAATGGAAATCATTTTGATTTCTGTGCAGCCTGTGAAGACATGTCAGCGCAGACATGTCAAAGCAAACATGTCAGCGCAGACATGTCCCTGCCCTAACTGGCTCATCTCAGCAACTACCACTCATCTCAACTTGACTTAAATAACATACATTGTGTGTCCAGCACAAAAAAAAATAGAAATACTATGCAAAACATTTGTCATAGATAGATGTCATATGACTGATCAACAAGTCAAGTTTGCAATGTAAATACATCTGCCATAATCGCATATCCAGGAGATGGGGAAAAAAACAAGCAGTAAAAATGGAAAAAACATTCAACTTTCATTTGTCTTTTGGGTTATGTGCAAATCCAATTTGAGGGGAGTTCTATGTAATTCAATTAACCTTTAACAATTACCTGCCATTGCTTGAGGCTGCATGGCTCATATCCAAGCACAAGCAGCTCTGCCGAGAGTCTTCAGGGACTGTTAATGTGAATGCTTTCACAACTACTTAAGCTTTACTGCCTGAGAAATGACCAAACTTGTTTGACTTTTAGGGATATGTTTTTGTAAAAGCTAGCCTAAGTAGTTTAACATTTTTCACCTAAAACCATAAACACAGACATGACTACATAGAGTATACAAGTGAGCTGATGGGACAACTGCAGGCTTTGGAAGTACAGTAACCAAAAGGTGGATGAAGACTTCAAAGGGACAGCAGTGTGTATCCCATGGTGTGAAGTCTTAGCCCAGCTATATTTACTGTACACTATGCAGCACAGGCATGCGCCAACGTCTAGCCTGCACTGTACTAAATGACCCAATGGAGATACTCAAGCACAACACAGAAATATGAACCAGGTATGGTTACAAGCTCATGTGGGCAAAACAATCTCACCCGTGTGTTAGATTGCCAATCAAGCAAATATGGAAAATAATGATATGACTTCAATAACACGCTATGCAACTGAAAATAGGGGTGACCCCTGATGTAGCTAGACTCAGTTCTTAACAGAATGTGAGTCTGGTAATACGCCATTTGGATTTTATGATGGGCCGTGTTTCAACTGATACAGAGAAAAAAAATAACTCTGCAAGCAACTGGATAGTCCTACAACCAATCAATTTGTTGTAAACAAATTCAACACAGTGTTCAGATGTTGTGTATGACCACGTTGTGGTTACTCTTCTGTCCATCACTGCCTGGTCAAGCCTAGCTAAACTATCTGACTGGCCATCCAGATCCTTGCTGGAGCATAATCAGCTCCCAGTGAGGCGACTTGTGGGCAGAGAAGTTGGTCTGGCTTCCTGGCTATGTTACAATTCCTGATTTTGGAAGCAACATGTGAAATACTGCACTTTCCTCATATTACATGCCCCAAAGGACTCCCTGCAGTGTCTCTGAGTGACACAGTGAGTCCTAACATATTGTGGTAGGGTAGATTAAGAGACAGAAATAGAATTCGAAGGACTTGTATGTTAATTGAGCTATGTCAACAAGTTGTTTTTCACATCCACAGCTATTACATGGAAGTATGTGGTCCACCCACATCTATAATTTTAGACTTTAATGGTAACATTCACACGGACTTAACAGAATTTCAGCCCATGGTGCTATAAGAATTCTGGATAAACACATCCACAGCAAAACACGTTTAACTATCATTTAGCACTACAGCTCCAAAGTTCAAGCTCTTTAGGACAAGAAAGGATGGTGCAGTGACAGAAACACCATCTGGCACAGTGGCCACAGGGTGTGTGCTTCCTCCTGAGCAATGACAGGATGGAAAGGCAGGTGAACGGCTCAGGCCTGCTGCCATTTGCCTACATTTACACAATGTGGATAGTGGAGCAGCTTAATAATGTGCTGTCATTGGTACATCACAGTTCATTATGTTATTGGCCTTGTACACGTTCTGACAGTTTACCTATGAAGTTTTTAAGTTCCTGTCCCTTTTATTAAACCAATAAAACTCATCTCTAATTAACAAATAGTTTTCCCTGAAATGAATGCCATCATGCCTTAAAATGGATTAAATGTAACTCTACCGTTCCCTTATGTAGAATGAATATGTAAATTAGTCCCTACTTCCATTTCCTGCCCACCCCTCTGCTGCTGGCATGCGGCTAAACCAAACAGGGTCACCTCTGACTCGGCTCATACACTGTAATCCGACTCCACGCCACACAATGCAAAGTTGTGATATTAAGAGTAATTCAGCCATGTGTGTTCAAAACGGAGGGAGATTCTGGAGAGGAAGAGCAAATTACACAGGGGCAACAATGTGTCAGAAAGTGTCTACAATAGACACACCATAACATGAGCTTCCTCTTTGATAAAGTTGTCAGAAATATTATAACATGGAGATAAATAAACCTAGTTCCTTATTTCAGAGCATACGCAATAGCAGTGTGAATAAGTCCAGCATTCTCTTTGAGGATATAATACATCTGTGGTGGTGGCATTCGATGCCTGAGAACAGCACTATCAGTGTTTGAAAAAACAAGCTCAACAAGTGTGTGTCTGTGGGTTGCACAGCTGCATAGTTTTGGAACTCTGAGGAAAGATATTGAGTGAAGCTTTATCTTAAATTGTCTAAGGAGACCTTATTTTCTATCAAAGACATGTAAGATCCCGGGTGTTCTTTGTTCATAGAAGTTTAATGGAAAACAGCATTCACATCTTTATTCTCAGTAGGCAGGTGGGTTAACAAAGATGTTCTGTGATGAAATGTTTAAACACAGTAAACACAAGCCCCCTTCTCTGACTTCCCCTAAAGGCATGTGTGGTGAGCAGGATGTAAATTCCACAGCTAACTCTGAGACTATCTAAACAAGTTTCTTTATAAGAAAGCAGCAGTCTGTTCAAAATCTAGCCAAATGTGCACATTAATGGTTACAACATATCAGCACCAACATACATGCCTATATAATAACTCCTGTCTAAATCACATCAACACGACAGAGATCCATGTTCAGTGTGGAGGACATCAGACTGCACAAAAGGGCTTGCACACTTACGCTAAGCTAATTGGCTCTCAGGAGAATAGAACAGATGCCTTCCATTGATAGTGTTTCAAAGAATCATTCCAGCAGAGCTGCTATCAGATTGTCATCCCCTCACTTTAACCAGCAATTTTAACACTTCAAATGTTAATTTGATAGCACATTATGTACAAGGTAAGATAAATATTTGATGTGTTTAGCATTCTTCTTAAAGGCAAGATAAGTCTGTTCAGTTTGTTGCAAGCTGAAAGACAAACAATAAAGTGTTAGGAGACCTAATAAGACCAAGGCCTGCTAAGAAAAAGAATTTACTTTAACCAGTCAGGCCTTGAACTTGCGCTCTATATTTTTATTCGCTGTATGTAAGTGTTTATCCTCTAGAGAGGCTACGGGGAGGGCTGGAGCCTATCTCAGCTGTGACTGGGTGAGAGGTGGGGTTCACCCTAGACTGGTCGCCAGAATATCACAGGGCTAACACAGAAAGACAAACAGCCATTCACACTCACCTACAGCAAATCATTGGACTGTGGGAGGCAGCCAGAGCACACGCAGAAATCTGGGATAAATAAAATAAGCAAAACTCACGCAGGCGGAGAGACCTGATTGATATGTCTTAATATTTAACAAAACTCTTGAAAATACAGGCGTTGCTGAACTTGTGTTCTCCGTATGCACCACCCACAGATTTTGCTGATCAAAAAACTCACCAATGATAGCTTAAGAAGCTATCTGGATGAGTAGCAAGTCCAGCTATCTTTGTTTCAACTTGTTATAGATATACCATGAGCTAGATGACTGATAATCAGCTTGAGGAGGAAGACATACTTATTTTCAGCAGTCCCCACAGGGAGTACTCAGTTTCACTAATTCAAACACATCTGCACACCTGGAAGTGCTCTCCGGTTTTACCCATGGAGCAGCTCATTTTATCTGGCTATAGAGCCTTACGATGGCACGGAAACTAGGTCACACAGCACGTACTGTTTTCCAAATGTCTACTACAACAAAAAAGAAGAATCCATAAGGTAGCATGGGAAACCAAGCATGGGTATTATTACGTACAAATGAGGCAGCCCCATGAATTAATAATTCCATGTTATAGATTATCATCATTTCATTCCATAGCATTGCCTCACAGGCCAGAACATAGTAAAAAACTGTGGTATTTTATTCAACTAAAATATTAGCCTGTGACTATTTTAATCAATGGGATAAACATGAATTAATTCACTAGAATAAAACTCAGTAAAACAAAGAGACGTCATTCTGAAGGCAAATATATCCCAAACTGCGCAGTTGACCGTGCTCTTCTAAGGAAGATATTTACACAAAACCCTTGATAAAGCATTGGATTGCGTAGTCCTTGAGGAAAGGGCAAACAGTTCACGACTGGATGGTGTAAATGCATTAATGCTGGTGCCTTGAGCGGTGGTACATTCAACACTGGATCCAAGAATGGAACTCTAAATGACGTATTATCATTCATGTATGACCAAGAGGGACAAGTGAAGGCCGTGCATGCTGGACAATCAGAGACAAAAAGCCAAAGAAGCCTGAAGCATGCAATTCAGGCTAAGATGAGAAAATCAGCACATTCTTAAACCTCTCGTGTGTGACTTCAATGACGGCCTCCAGCACTCACCGAGTGGAGAGCCACAACAAATGAGATAAGATAGTAAAAAAGAGGGTAGTATAGTTCAATGAATAAGTCGCTGCACACAAGTGCAACCGGTGTATGAAGGGTCACGAACTATAGAGAGAGAAAAAAAAAAAAAACTAAGCCACATTCTTGAACTAGAACATGAGGTTGTTGGTTGTGGCTTATGTCAATAAGAACAACCCCTAGGTCCTTGTCACATTCCCTCCTGGGAGCCTTTATGCAGCAGCGCTATTGAAAATCAGCAGTGGGTGATAGCTTTTCACACTTCTGCATGTGTACCCAGTGTCAGCACAGCCTGGTACTTGGTACACATTATCATTTCCAAAGCCAGTAAGTGTTCTCTGTTGCCAGGTGACTAATTGTACACCACTGGAAACCAAATCAGCAGAATTAAGCTAGCACAAAAGAGAGAAAAATTATAAACAGCCTCTTTGTTCAAGGTGGAGATGGATGATATTATTTTCCTCGGCATTGTGACATTGAACTGGCCGGGCAGCTGTTTGGTGTTCACAGAGAGGTCAAGAAACATATTTATTTGTGATGTCAGCTTTGTTTCCAACAAACCCGGCTGTGGAAATGATAAGCTATTGTGAGTCATTTTTTGACACAGACCATTGTGTTTCTCCAGTTGGTTGCGCAGGACCAGTACTGGTTTAAATTATTCATTATGGCCTTGTGCTGGTATATTTAGGTACGATCCCTTGCGTCATATCTGCGCAAAATATGCTGCTGGGCGATTCCTCACAAGGATATGGTCCTGAGCTTTGGCAGCAATTGAGATGTCAACATGCTGAAACCTCTGTTCGATAATTTTACACATAGATGCTGCTCCCAAATCCAACACAGTGACAGTATCAAATGAAACATTTGACACTGATAATTTAGAAACAATTCAAAGGACACATTTACAGTTTTAAGCACAGTCTCATGTTAACATTAATTCCACCTTTGTAACTGTCTTGTGAAAAGACAATTACTATAATTCTGTGAGGGCAAAGAGTCTGCTGCTTTGGCCTGGCCACTAGGCAATTTTAAAAATAAAACCGAAAAAGGCCACTTGAGTTAATCGTTTAAGTGCCTTTAACCTATGATAGCTAAAATGCCAATTTCATCTCAGTCTTGTGGTACACATACAGAGTGACCAACCCTCCAACCAATCAATATCACTGTTACTGCTTTATAGGCTGTTTGTATCATTGCCATAGAAACAGATTACATGTGGAGTCATCTTACTATAAATGTTGGGCAACGTCTTAGATTAGGACCATGTCAACATTTCTCTTAAGGTAAATAACCCAGTACAAATAAGTAGGGTATGGTTTGCGACACAGTGACTCAAGCTTTGCCATGGGTGTGGTTTCTAATGGTGTACTACAAATATTTCCCACACAGGCAGTATAGATCAAGACAATGCCAGATAGTTGTACACATAACAAGTCATTCATGGTTTATACTGGCAGACTGATTGAAATTCCAATTAATCAACAAAATGCAGTGCATAAAAAAAAAAAAACGCACCTAGGAGACGCTCTTATTGATCAAGCATGAATGCACACTGATGTCTCCCATTATCAGAAACCAAAGCAGTTATCATGAACTGTTTACTATAGATAAAGCAATCTTTAAGATATGCGCAGGTCTCTTTGGGAATCATTTACTCAACAAACAAATGGGCTTTTAACAACGTCAGCTTTCCTGAGTTAATAAGACATGTGTTGTCTTCATATTCAACCTGTGCAGCTTATTAATTAAACCACAGGCTATGTGAACCAGATTTAAGATCACAGAGTATTTATTTTAATTGCAAGTATGATACAGCCTGTTACAGTCCAAAAGAAATATGTGAGTGAGTGAGTGAGTGAGTGAGTGAGTGAGTGAGTGAGTGGATAAACCTTGAAAACTACGCATATTAATTCTCATTCTATGACTGTCAGAGTCGCCAATTTTCTCACGTTTTCAGACCTTTGCACTAGGGATAGTCCGATAACCCAGGCATTATTAAAATGATCGGACTGGATCTGTATCTGGATCAAACCCGGTCTTTCTAAGTTATTTATTTCAGGTCTGCCACAAACCAAAACCACTGCCATGTAGTGTCAAAATACCCTCTTCCTCTTCTTTTCTGTTAGGGTAAATGTCGCTTTTCTACCTATTGGTACTCAAAGCACTTTACAGTCACATCTACCCATTCACACACCGGTGCCACGCACTGGGAGCAACTGTGGGTTCAGTGTCTTGCTTGAGGACACTTCAGCATGTGGCACATTCCGGGGACCGAATTGCTAATCCCCTGGTTCGTGGACAACCCACTATACCTACTGAACCACAGTTGCCCACAGTTGGCTAGCATCAAAGTTGCCAAGTAAACTAAGGAGAAGAACACGAACCAACTGAATGATGCATTTAACAGAAGAGAAAGAGACATCTTCAAGGTGAAAAATATTACAGTTTAAGAGCCAAGGTACACGCTATCCTCTTGACACCACATTAACTTTTTTATATATTAGACTATTTATTGGACTTATTCCAGTTGCACAGTACACATGTGATCTAGAAGAATCCAAGCAGGATTATATCTTCAAGAGAAGATATTTTGTTTATTTAAGGTTGGATCAGGACAAGGACCAGCCAATACTCGATACTAAAAGATCAGTGCACATATACATTTATGTCTAATTCATGTCAATTCATGGTGTTATGAAAAGATCCAGCTCCCATTTTAAAACAGCCTGCTGGAGACTACTTAGTCCAACTAACAGTATTTCATGTTTACTATAAGTCAGCTTCAAACTAACTGATGAGACCTCAAAGAAGTCTGGTATCATATAAAAATGCTGAGTGAGAATTCAACAACCAAAATGTTATCTCAAACCAAAACTATAAGCTAACTTGATCTGAAATTCCTTCAGGCTATTAACACGTTTATTTCTTCTTCGAGCAACCAGTTAGTTGAAGAGGTAGGTATGTCTGTGAAGATTCTCATTCATCGAGGTCATTGAGGTATATATAAAATGAATGAATTTAGCATACACATACACATGGCGTTGTAAACCAACTTGCAGTAATAGAATTCATTAATAATTAAAATGTTATTTACACAAACATTTGGGAACTCCTTACAGCCAGACCAAGCCTAGCATGATCTGGCTGAAACAAGTTCTCATTTCTCATTGCAAAATCTGGCGCACTGTGAAACCTCTGTGGTTTCTAACATCTACTATTACAAAGATCTTTTCTGGAAGGAGAGCAATGCTGAAATGAAGCTGCAGCGCAGCCTTTGAGGTAATTATCAAAAGGCGTGTTCCACTGTCCACTTATGTATTACCATTGAATGTTATCAGATCACACCTCTCTGGAACTTCAGTCAAAAGGTCAGTTCACAGGGGACGTTTCATAAATCTAGGTACTTTTATGAGAATTACACCCCCTGCTACAATCTGCAGGGTATGTTTATGTTATATGCTATCTCATGTTACAGTCACAAACTAAATGTGGAACAAGGTCATCTAGATCATAGCATTTTTGTCCACCTGATAACAACACAAACTGGGCCTAAAATAGTGTCTGAATTACATTACGCATAAAGTAATTCAGACTTAAAAGCGGTAACTGGTACGGGATGTACAATATAGTTACCATAAACTTTACAGTATATGGCTTTATTGTGCATCCTGTACCAGTTACAGCTTTGAGTCATAGGTTGATAAAGAATAGATATTTATGTGGAGCACTCATCTGTAGCTTAATTACAGAAGCCAGTGAATTCATTATAAGCATAGTTAGAGCATGTTCTCAGTGAAATTGCATCCACGGTTTACAGAGATATGAAACACTCCAGCACTGGGGATGGTCAGTTCATGAAAAGTACTTGTGTGAGAAATAAGTAGAGAAAGGCTCCATGCACAGGCAGGGTTGCTTAGGAGATAGATGGGCTGTGGATGTGCTTTTAGGCTTGTAGGATCGAAGCCTATGAACATGAATCAGAGACGTGGCCGAGACTAGGCAGTGCAGAAGCCACATCAAATTACCCACAACCCATTTTCAACGCTTCTGGGATAATCAGAGGCTTAAGGTCACCACTGTCTGCTGCTGCTGCTACTGCTGTCAAACTACACGTTCAGTATCATTTCTTTTCCATTTCCTATTATCACCACCTCAATTCACTCTCTCTCCTAATGCTCATCTCTCAATATTTTCTTAACGTCCTTGAGCCGTGTCCTACAAGTCAACCACCCGAGCCAGGTGGTCGCTCACCGCCTGTCCTCTCCCCTGAGACTCTGGGCTTCTCGCCCAGACAGCGAGGCAGTATCCTCCCTGAATACAAGCTGCTGCTCAGTCAGGCCCCTGATGTCACGAGCAAGTGACAAGCTGCTGGCGCTCAGGAAAAAAAAGGATAGCAGAGGACAATGCAGCGTTCTGTGAAAAGCACCACACGAAGGGGGACTGATGATTGAAGGAAACCCAGTATAATATATAAAATGAAAATGGACATAAAGGGAGAGGGCTGCTAAGCAGAGAAGGGATGAAACAAAAGAAACTGAAGAGACAGAGGAAAGAAAGGAGCTGCACTGATGTCTACTTAAAGTTATAGAACAAAATTTTGAAATGGCTCGTCTCATCTGGATTAGAAAATAACACAAACATCCACCTCATGACAGTCTAACAAGAATTCCCCGACTTGAAAACTTGCCAAATAGTTTATTTCAAACATCCTGACGCTGCATCAAGCTGCTTAGTCATGAGTATATCCGGGAGTAAGAAAGGCCCTCACCACACAAACCTGACAGATCTGTTAAGTAATCCTCCTTACCAGAAATACATTGTCAGACTTGAACAAGAGAGCTCAGCTTTTCTGGTCAGTCTTGTTACGTCAACGAACCTGCGCTATCTTTGAAAGACATGCAGGACAAGGCAGGGTGTTATCCAGTAACTGTATAATGACTAGTTGGATCCTTCATGTAAATTACTAGGAGACAATCAAAAAAGTCGATGCAAGTTTCTAATCTGAATCCAGACTTCCTGTGTCTCTAATCATATATATATATATAACTGTAGTCCAATCTAACAAACCAGACTCTAAATGTATGTGTATGTTCATTGTGTATACCTAACACTAGCTGCAAACACAGCCCTGACAAACACATAACCTGCAGAGACTGTACTGACGTGCCTGCTCTAACGTAAGACAGGCCCTACGTAACATCATACTCACCTAATTTCATTAGAGAGGCCAGGAGAACCCATAATGAAATTTCAAATGGGGTCTGTATGTGGTGGTAGTCGAGGCTGAGCACAGGTAAAATCTTTTTAGTGATGTTGTGTCCGTGGTCCGGTACATGGTCCACATTTCCATGAGGGGTGATACCTGGGGAACTAGCGGCCCCGAGGGGTAGCACGGTTCCCTCCAGAAACACCAAAACCATCAGCAGGAGCAGCCCCCGCTCCGGTAAACTCTTACCGAAGCCGGCCGGGCTGTGTGACCCTGTCCTCGAAGGCATGTTGTTGAAAAATAAATAAATAAAGGCGACGCTAGTTGAAATGAAACGGGTAAAAAAGTTCAAGGAAGTTGAGTCGTTTACAACTTCGTAGTGTTGCTGTAGTTAATCAACTCGTTATCCGTACACCGACATGACCAACACTCGGTCCGGCTAGCTTAAACCAACCCTAACCGCCGGTCTTTCAGTTAATGTTAGCTAGCTCGAGTTCGGCGTCGCCGCTTGTAGCCAGGTAAACAGTCCCACCGTCACAGGCCGATGTTTGGAGAAAGCAGGAAACGCCAAGATGCTTGGGAGAGTTGCAACAGCCCCGCCAGCAATGTTGTAAACCACAGCCTTTCTGTTCTTCACAAGTTTGTCCGTCTCCTCGTCAATGACTACGGATGTCCTCGTCGGTAAAAGATGTCATTGTTGATGCTGGAGGCAAACGAGACACCGCGGCATCCCCACCGCTCCTCTTCTTCCCCTCCGACTGCCTAAGAAGCTCGTCCGCGAGGCGGCGGCGTTCAGATACTGACCTTGAAGAGAAGCCGCACAGCTGCCGCATAACATTTTGCCATCTAACTGATTAATTTAAACTTTTTTTTTTTTACATTAATGCCCGTGCATGCGGCATCTCCACCTTGTGCCTAGAGGACAAGACCTTGGTCGGGGGGTGGGCTGAGCTCAGAGGAAGGATGAAAGGGGCTGACTTGGGGTGTGCTCCGCCCCAGCTTGAAAGGTCTGTCCCGGGTTGTCAGACCAACTGACTGCTCGGCTTCTCTGCAGCGGTGTTATAGCTCCATACAACCTTCAAAACACACACCCTTTCGCGGAGGTTTATGGATGGGAAGACGGGGAGGAGTGGAAGGGGAGGGGGAAGTCCAACTATAGTGACACCTATAGGAATGGAGGTGTAAGGTGTCATGGGCAATCTTAGGGTATCTTAACGTCTGCTCCATATTTCTCCTCTGCATAAACGTCCCAAAAATGCACCCTATAGTCAGTCTGTGGTGTTAATTACAGTAATCTGAAACTGTTGACATCTCGTATAGCTACTACAGGGAGGCTAAAGGTCAAACCACAATCAATGTTTCCTGGATCTGACCCTTAGCAGGCCCTGATCACATTTACACATCCATAGCATTCCCCTGCTTTTGCCTTAGACTAAATTATGCATGAGGCCATTAGCCTGAACACTGACCAAATGTGGCATGACCCAGCATTATTAATCCAGCATTACATTTCTGATATTTGCAAGGGATGTGGGAGGTGTGTGCATTTGCAGACAGATGTAAAAGAAAGCAGATTCAGATAAGAGCCCAGAGAGTATTGTACACAGGAGAATTAACTGGAGTGCGTGGATTTATCCACGATAATAGATAACAATCAATCAGAGTCTGTAGGTGTGGCTTTGAAAACTACTTGTATTTCAGGTTCAAAACTATGACTCAAAGTTCCGTATGAATTTCCAAGTGCACTTTCCAGTTTCAGGAACAACTTATTACCCTAATAACAAAGCAAGGAATCAAAGCAAACCTGTTGTTGGTGTGTAGTGTTACGACCCTTTCAAATGAGTTGTATAGGCTCAACTTTAAGTACAAAAGAAAGCACTGAAAGTTGAGTCTGATACAACAAGTGGGCTAGTATAAAGAAAAAAGCTGCTATAGTTCATTTATTTTGATCATATTAATTTATTATAAATTATCACTTAAATACTTGCTTTAGAAAAACTGGTTTGTTGGAGGAAGCTCAGAGAAGAGCTGCTGCTTCCTCCTGTCAAAGGGGGTCAATAATGTTGCTGGTGAGGGTGCCTCTTGTTTGGTTCACTGTGGATCACGAGGCAGACCCAGAATTCACTGAAGGGAATACATGTCTCGTCTTGGCTGGGAAAGCTTTGGGATCTCTCATGAGGAGTTAGAATACATTGCCAGGGAGAGAGACAGCTGGAACATCATGCTTATCCCGTTCCCACCGTGACCTAACTTCTGCTAAACAAACGAAAATGGATTGAGAATTTTTTCATCAGTTTGCCTTTGCTACTGTGATGTACCATAAATTATAGTTATAAATGTGCCTTCATCTTTGTATTGGAACCTGCACAGGGACCCCCAGTAATTGTGCCACTAAGACAATGCATTAAGAGAGGCATGGTTTGATTATTATTTTGTGCTAACATTGCTGGACTTTTAGAGACGGAACCAGTGAAAGGTAGATATTTTTCCGTCGCAAACCCGCTAAGCAAAAAGGGATTAGCTAATGTCTCGGCTGTCAGAATCACCCGGGGTGCACCATTAATAATGTATGGTCAATGCTGATAACAATGTGAACACTTAAACACTGTTGCAGTCTGAGTTCAGGCGACAAAGTGTCTGTGCAGTTAGTCATTTCTGTCTCTGTGTCTTTATCTCTTTATGACTGGAAGGTGCTTTATTTTTTATAGCCCTCTGTTGCTGTGGAGCTTTGGAATCCCTCCCCACCACACTGATCAGGGATCTATAACACACTAAACATTGATAATGTCTTCAACATGCATTAGTATATTAGTAGTGCTGATAGATAAATTCCATTTCCTGTTTTTGGTTTTGTGGTAATGTGCACGAAAGACACTTGAGCAGTAGTCATCAGAGACACCTGTGGTTTTCTTGCTAAGACAAGTTAACAAAGGGTATTTGTTGTCTGACTGTTTTGAGTATATTAGCAAGCACTATTTCCACTTTTGTAAGCCATCTAGTGCTGCTTATATTGTCACTTACTTTCCAGTTTATAATGTTTTGTGTCTGTTGGGTATATATGTACTGTGTGTCTCTTGTGCTGGTGTTTCTCATTCCTTTGTAGAGTTAATTAATTCATGAGTGCTGATCCAAATGCTGGAAAAACTTCAGTTCATTTTTAAGTACTTTGGTTATATATATCACGCTATACAACAGAACATGTAAACCGTACAGAGCACGACTATCCAAAGCGATTTCTAAATGCCCCCAATCAAATAAAGCAGGGGCCTTTTATAGCCAGTCAACTCTATGCTGGAACATATAAACCCATAACCTACATCCAACCCTTTCGGCTCTGTTGTGGTGAAGCTGTGAAGCCAAGAGCTTTGCTGCATGAACCCAGATTCCTACCAAATCATCCCAAACGTCATCAAACCCTCTGAGAAAATAATAGGAGGCATGATGCTGTGGTTAGTGGATAAAAAGGAAATAACTCAGTCAGATGGAGCTAAATACATAGTCAGCCTATCGTGTTTATGCTACTTATAGCAAATAGATATGTGCGTCTAGGTTACATGAACTGAAAGACCTCTGGGTTCAATAGGTCTAAACTGTACAGGCCAAAAATTCCAACTTGATCAAAGATCAAGTTGAACTCGACTAAAATAAATCCCCAGCCTGAAGAAAAAGGAGCTGCATGCTGAAAGCTTTGCAAACATCAAAGATCACTCAAAAGCAGTTTTATTAAACTCTGGTGACCAAGCCTTCAGTCCAAGACTTATTTGCTTTTGGGTGTTTTTCTCTAGTATTTTTAAAGCTAAAGAAAGTCTCGGTGATAGAAGGCCATTCTCTCAACTGAATGGTGCAATTACACAATTTCAGATCATAAAACTCCACCAGCTCATTCTGCCCCCGAAACGGTTTACGTGTCTGCTTTGAAGTTTCTATTTTCTGCGTTTATCTGCATGTAGTTAGTCACTGTTTCTTCTCCCGCAAACCACGCAATGTGGAGCAAAACAAGTCAATTATTGCCAGGCAGCATTTGAACCTTGACAAAAATGAGCTGGCTGTAATTTTTACTACTTCCAAAGGATTTAAAAACAAGGCAAGACAGGCATTGTGGTTACTTTTTTTTGTTTGTTTGTCTTAGCCTGTAGCCTGTATCCTGTAGCGTGTAGCGTGTACAGCTTCACATTTCTCAAATGCATGCAACAGAAACAGCTCAAATTAGGCTTCATTATATAACTGGGCTTAATTAATACATCACTCCAAGAGAAAAAGCAGCATTATTTATTTTATTTTTTCAGTCCTCTGCTGAGATACTGTAAGCAGCCCTGATGAGGTCCTGGCAGACCACTATCAGTTTGGCATTTTATTAGAGGCTAGCTGCAGGATCCAGCTCTGTCACGTTGTGGATTTGTGATGACGAGCCAGCAGGGTTCTGGGATGAGGCTTGGGAAAACAAATGGTGACATGATGCCACCTGGCATAAGCTCTGTAAATGATGACGAGCTCTGACAGCATGTCTGTCAGCAGGGACTCATGCAAAATATTTTGATGGTTTCAGTTGCAGAGGTGCTTATTTGAGGATTCTCTGGGCTAACCGTTGCATAATGTGCCGCTCACTCTCTCGCTCTCTCTTTCTTTGTCTGCCTCTTCTTTCTCTCTGTGGGGTCCTTTTCTGTAAATCTCTTTATCCCATCCTCTCAGCCATTGCAAATATCACTGCACTAACTAATGCCAGATCACATCATGCCTGATAAGTATACAGTAGCCCTTCCAGAGCACCAGTGTCCTGAGGGTATCATTTTCCATCATCTTACATTTAGCCAATGGCTTATTTTGACAATTACGGCCATGTGGTCACAGTATCCAAAGGGTCAGTCAGTGATCCACACACTGTAATGTCTCAGAAGTAATTGGATGGCTTCTCAGAATCCACATGACCAATGTAACATTAATGATTTCAGCAGCTCACTGTAGCTGACAGCACACGCTGCTGTAACCAATTACTGTTAAATGACCACGGATTATCCTAATATACTGCATGGGTAAATGTCACACACAGCATGTGCACCACTCTTTGCTTATAGTATGTTTTTGCATTGCAGCCTTGTTTTCTTACTGATAGAGGAAAAAGAAGTAGTTTACTGAGAGGTATTTATTTTTCATGTCATTCTGATGTGGTTAGAGGATGCGGGTCCCTTTGCTTTAGTTTTGTTTCATCAGACAACACCAGACAAAATTGGCGTCGAGAAAAGGGTCTGTATTGGACTCTAATTAAATCACTTGATTATTCATTTTGATGCGTGTATCATAGCAGTCTAAATTACAACAAAATATAGATTCCTTCCCTTCTTCTGTTTATTCACTGTATCTCAGTGTTTTGTTCTGTTCTTCAAACGAACAGTGACGCTTGCATGAAATAAGGAAATTCTGACGACAAAAAGGAAGTTACAGTCCCAACCAAAAACATGCCGGTCAACATGAGATCAATGGTCAACACCCACGGCCTCCCCATTGCAGCTTTAATCAGCATGACTCCTTCCTCTTCCTGCCCACTCGTTTTCTCACATCACTTTGTCCCCTTCTGTTTATTCCTACACGTATGCTGAATATGTTTCCGCACTAACCTACTAACCTTCCAAACTAACCTTGAGGTGTAGAAAGGCTCTTTCTGACAAAAGCCTAGCACCTGCCGAAACAGCTGACCTTAACAGGGTGAGATGATGAGGAGCTGCGCATTTTGATTTCATGCTGACACCTGTCTGTCTGATCTGTCTGTAACTGCTGTGTGACGTGTGTTGTAGCTGTACCTTTATTTGTCTCTTCAGGTTGTATTTATTTCTGCTTAAAAGCTGCACGTGCAACTTTTCGCCTGTAGGTGGAGCCATTGTTCCAGGAAATAGACACAGCATGGCGGTCAGGCCTAGCAGATATCCTCCAAGAATATGTGACAATGATCTACAAAAAAACAATGTAGAAGCTGTGAGCATGATGTTTTGATAACCTCGCCAGTGCTGAACAAGTATTTGTGTTTCTGCAAGTTTGAACCAGCAAACAAGTCTGCAGGGAGCACAGACACTTGAGTTACACAAAGTTACACAAATACCATACACAGCTGTCTAAAGCGGCATTGACCGAAAGAGGGCAAGCTAGTATCTCCCAGCAAAGTTCTGCTCATAGGTTTTAGGTAGGAATCATGTGTCCTTACCCAAAATGAAACATCACGTTTTTTTTCCTCTACCACATACTGTTTTAATAAAAAATGTTTCTGTGCACCAGAGCCAAACTTCGCTCTGTGCTGTCAGGTCAAGATTTCCAAGGTGTTCCCCTCTTTGTGTTCCAGGCAGACCTTTTTGTCTCCGAGGTGAACCATAACTCTTACCTCATTACCATGAAAGGTGTGCTTGCCCAGCGATTCTGCTTGGGTCACATCTGGCACCGCCGAGAATAGACGAGCTTTGAACTTCAAAGCAGGCGCTAAAATTTGCTTGGAGGTATTTGACTGGTATACATGCGGCATCATACTCAGTGTAGATTGAGGCCTTGAGAGGTAATGCATCTCACATGTCACCAACTATGAATAATTAAGCTTGGTGTAAAATATAGAGAATAGGCTGGTTATCTCAGGGCCGTGGTGTCGAATTGACTTTTTACTTTACCTGTAGAGGGCCATGTTAATCCCAGTGTGATGTTGAACATCTGCTAGACATATGACTTCATCTATAAGGCCAAGGATGAGGGAGACAGTGTGAATGGCTTACCTCAGGCGGCACTAGCCAAGGCCAGCTGTGATATGAGCAGTATATCAGTATCTCTACAGGCTCAGGAAGAGAAGTTACGAGCCTACAGAGTGTAAGACAAATAAATATACTGAAGCATCAATTCTCTCTGTCTCATCAAAACATATACATACATTGAGCACTGTCAGCTGCTCTCTTTATCCTCACTCCACCCACCAACACGCAAACATTACGCCACTCACAACCCTGTTGGCGTTTCACAAAGCTCTGACTCAACCTTTGCTCTTTCAATCTTCCAGCGCGAACACAAATCATCCCCTCAGCTAGGTGCAGCTGCCCAGGAGGAGTTGTTTCAGCATGTACCTTGACATGGCGGCTCTGTAATTCACAGCCACAGTTTTCATGTATAATTTACCGCAACAAGAAGCTGCTCTTTCATGTATTATTAAATGGAATAATGAATGATTTGGACTCTGCAGTTTTCACTGAATAGTGAAACTGAGTTAGGGTCGGTTATAGGTTGTAAGGTAGAAGATCTCTATTTAGACACAACAGAATAAAAAAAATGAATAAAGCCAGTGCATTGTGTTTAGTTACCTGACTATATATGTTTTTTATTATAAAATCTATACATATTTTACAGTAAATCCACACATCAGATAGATAATGACTGTATTTAGAAGATCAACAGTGTTACATAAATATGGTGAAACTGCTAAAAGCTAAAGTTAAATCTGCAAATACTGTGGATATTTTATTATTTTTGATGGATCTGACATATTAGCACACAGTTCTCTTTTTTTCCAAATTTAGAGGGCATGGAACAATGCTACAAGTTTCTTGTCACCTGAGTAATGCATGAAATATTCACGCTTTGTGACTCCGATATGCTGAAGCAGGCGGAGGCCATCTAAACAATAAAGCAAACATCTTTAAGCTTTACAACTGTTTTTAGAGGTCTGTGAAATTCGAGTCTGATCTTTAATTGCCAGGGGAAGAGGCGGCTGTTGCGCAGTTGAGATGTTGGCATGATGATTCAGAATGGTAAGACTGTGTCCAAGTTACGTAACTATGTAGCCAGAGGTTGCTAGCTTAGCTTTAGCACCAAGCGTTGACAACTCCCAGGAGAGTTATGTAAACACATTTAAGTTGCTGAACAGTCAGCAACAGCACACTTCGAATGTCCTCTTCGTCTTGACTGGCTGCAAACTGACTCTGAGAGTAATATACGCACTCACCGTGGCACTGGGCAAATGTGTACTGACGCCGAAGCTGTCTAGCATATTTGATTTGACTTTCTAATGTGATGTAGCACAGTTACTGCACATGCATATCTTAGACTGAATTCACTTTTTTGGGGGGGTTGATTACTGAGAGTGAGCCATGATTGTGTATACAGGTGGACAAACACCTGTGACACAAGTCATAAGATTTCCGAACGATTTTGAAGCTCAGTGTTGTGATTCTGGCCGGCGCCATCTTTGTCGTGACTGACTCCACCTTACAAAAACACTCAAAGGAGAGGAGTGTGAAGCAAGTAGGCATGCTGAAGCAGAAAATTAGCAGCATATGATACCTCCATACCTGTCACCTAAAGCAGCCAGACTCTTAATTATGCATAATCCTAAACCAGTACATTATTTAAAGATTTTATACTTAACTCATAATACTGGATTTTTAAAGCCTTGGGTTCACTCACTGGCTTATTTTTTTTTGTGTTGCACAACATGGGACACTTAATGACTAAGTAGAAGTGCTTTATTTTCCGTAGTGATGAGAATTTGCCTGAGTTTGTCAGATGTGTCTCAAACTTGGATTATTGACTTACTGTGACAAGATACCATGCTTTAGTTTCTAAACACTGTCACTCTTAAAAAAAACTGTCATTTACTTTTTGCTTTGCTAAATGTGTCACCCTAAACCATCACCCTATGTAATCAGTCCAACAGCTCCTCAGTTTTAGTCACATAACCACAGCCACTGTGTCAGCTCAGGGTGAGGAGTCAATTCCTGAGTTCACTGCCACTGTGCCTCGTAGTGAAACCACATGAGACGGACGCAGTGACTGTCGAATCTATAAAAGGAGCAGCCCGCTGCAGAGAAAGAACCACAAAACTCAGTCTTCACAACCATTTTCAGTGCAGGAATGACAAAAATATAGGTCCTCATAAAATATGCAGGGAACTATTTCTGGGAGAGTTTCTGCTAAAGGGAGCTATGGGACCCATTGGAGCATGCTTAAGCTGGTTTATAGACTCACTGTTACAACGTGATGACTTGTTTTATGAGCAAGCGAGAATGCGAAATAGTGTAACCCTGCCAGTGAACATATATAGTGCACGGACAGAAGCAGGAAGAGCGAGACAGCACAGCACAGGACAGGCCACATCCTTCCTGGCTCTCCCTGTATCTCTGTCCACCATACTGTACATCTGAATTATACTTCCTGACTAGCTATTACGTGGGGAGTCGCTCAGAACATTAATGTATGTCTCAAATGAGAACTTTGCAAGGACGAGCTCTAAATAGCTGCTACTATACTGGAGGAAGGGCGAGTAATGTGCAGCTTTATCAACTAAATGCAGCGAAGGGGATTTCATAGTACCGTTAACAGACAAAAAGATTTCTGCTCTGTCAAAACATCTAAAATGAAATCATCTGTAGCAAATGGTTAATTTATTATTTTAATTAAGCGAATATCAGAGAGGACTGGAAATAAAACCTCAACGCTTGAATACAGCTCTGTCATCAGATCGTCTGAAATTAAAAGAAACGATTGGGAACATCTTTAAAGTACCAAAACCCCGATGTAAAACATGATAATACTCACATACTCAAGACAGATTTGTTTTAAAAGTATTATCAGCATAAAAGTAGGTAAATGTGACACAAAATGATCATTCCATGAAGGATATTTATGTTTATTATGACTATATCTTACAGTGTTTAAATGTCATCATTGGATACGTAACAACAAGAGGTTCCATGTGGAGCTCCACCTTTCATTGCTTCAAAATGGTCATGACACATACATTAAAAGTTACTATATCTGAGCAAATGTACTGTTGATTCTCAAAAAGTGGGAGGACATTTATGAACACATCACATATGTTTAACTTTACCCTTATACTGTAACGGCATATCACCACTTATTTAGAATGAACATCATCCATAACTGTACATCTAAAGGGTTTTCCAAATACTGCGCATATGCATGTGTGTGGTTGCAGAAAGCGTGTGCTTACTTATTTAAGTTCGTTTTAAGCGCATGAGTGCGTGCATTTGTATTTGCCGATGCCCCTGCATGTGTGTTTGGCCCTACTGCCCCCGAGCAGAACAGAGAATGTCAAGAGGCTGTGGAGGCAGCGGCTGTGTGGGGAGCGTGACTCAGTATGGACCGTGATGAGAAAGGACAGCTTTGGAGCATTTGGGCACGCTGCAGCATCAGACACAGGCAGGATTTGAATATTGCATTAGAGCAGTGGAGCTGTCTTCTCCAACCCTGGAGGACCTGAAGCTCTACTCCAGCCGGAACCCTTATTCTGGGGGATGTCTGCCGCAGTTTGCTGATGTGCGTCTGTCTGCATGAATGTGATGACATGTTAGGTAGGTGCTACTGTGAGGAGAGGGAAACTAAGCTCCTGTTTCATTCAGGCTGTCTAAGCAGTGGCTGACCACAGAGTTGGATTTTGGACCAAACCCAAAACCACAAAGCCTTGTGTGTAAAGAGCAGAGTAGGGTGGGTGCATGCAGGCATGGGCTGAGCTGAACACTGCAGGATTGCGGAGCTAAAGATCTACATATCAAAATACGGACAATGTTAGGAATTCCTGAGGGAACAGCAACACTGGTTAACGATATTCACATTTAGAAGCACATGAACTCTTGGCGTATATGAGAGACAGCTATATCATTTGTGGTCTCTGATTTAAAATATGAGTAACAGTATAGACACACACAAATATAGACTGTAGGGTTCACCATCTTTTATATGATAACAGTATAACAGTTATAACAGTGGTGCCTAAGGCAACATCATCTAACATGACAAAGAAAAAAGCCACAAAACATGAGACCAAAGCCCAAAGTACAACAGAATTAATCATTACCCACAGCCGACATTTTAATGTGCTACACTAATGTGTGAGAAAGCTTCTTAAAACAACACTGTGTTGTGTGTTCATTTGAGTCACAGCCACCAACAATGGCCATTGGAAAGTCAGACATGTTGGCAACCAGGGAAACAATACAATAGACAAACGGTGCTCTGTAATCAGCCCTGCCCACTGATGGATTCCAAATGAAGATGTCATTTAATGTGGAAAACAAAAATGTCGATAGGGCTTTAGTCAAAAAAGAGGAAATGTTACCCTGAAGGTAGGAGAAACTGACTTGCAAAGGGATTACTGCCAGCTGACTCAGTATGTACACGGAAAGCCGGCGTTACCTCTACAGGTACAGTCACTGGCTGCTGTTTAAAGTACTTAAACTCCTAAATCCTTAAACTCTTTGGAAAGAGAAAACACACGGCTAAAATAAAAACCCTAAAGGAGAGTTGTCCAGATGTGCTTGATTTACGATTCGGGAACACAGGAACCTTTCTTTTGTTTCAACCACATCGTCTATGTCTCGTACAAGAAGATACACTCACAGGGCCTTCTCTGAATGAGCCTTTGTCTTGGGTCTCTGGTCCACAGCAACAACAACAACAAAGGAAGATTACAGAAACAAATAACAATTGTGCCGATTTTGGAAGGGGGAAAAAAAAGTGGAGATTGTGGAGTTTCTTCACGTCAGCGATCATGAGAAAGGGGGGGAGTAGGATGGAGAGACAAAGGGACATGTCATGGTGCTCGTTTGGGGTAGAACTTGAACCGCAGTCCCTAATATTGAAGAAAACAAGGGGACTGTGTGATGTGGCGCGTGTGTCTGTGTGTGCATGTTCTTCGGTGGGTGGAGTGGGTGTGTGTGTGTGATCTTTGTTGCATGTGGTTACGCATTTACACATAACATGATGCAAGCAGCAGCAAAGAAAAAAAGCAGCTTAATTAGTTTAATGGGCCTAAGTTTGTTACATGAAGGAAGACTGACAGACACAGAAAATAACACAAACACAGTACAAAGTCAGTACACACTGTACATAGCATGCTTTTGCAGAGTTCAGGGCAGGATTGAAGCTCTCTATTATTTATTCATAAAGACTAATCAAGGGTCAGGCCTTTTGACTAACATAGCTGCACATTATATATGCATGCACACTAAAGTACTAACTAGACAAGCTGTGCACAGTAGGCCAGCCTAAATATTACATCTGTAGCCTTGAGTGACTTCTCTATGGGAGCGATTGGGCAAAGCTCCAAAGGAACAATGAAAGGGATTTTGTCTTACCACATTCACCCACAGTGTTTGGCTAGCTGTCAGTGACTGTCACTGTTACAGACTGTCTGTGCGCACTGAATGTAGTTCAATCAGTGTTTCAATCAAAGTTACATGAAGTACCGTTTCTCCTGTGGGACAATATCAATATGCCTGCAATTCACCCTGATCGTTCTCATGCTGGAGCATTTTTACTTTAGAGTCTCAGTGAAGGTATCTGGGAGGGCTTGCAATAATATCTTTCCATCATACACAACCCAGAGCAGCCAGGTAGCTGGTGATTAAAACATTCCTATGTAACGCAATGCATCAGGAATGCTCTGGAAAAGCTTTCCAAGAAGAGGAACACGTTTGATTTCAGAATGAATGAGTAACGTAAATATTTAGTTATGTGATTGCACTTATTGTGCAAGAGCAGTGGAGCAAGTGTTTCATTGTGCCTCATCAGTCCAGTGCCACTGCTCTTTATTCTGCTCAACCTAAAAGGACATATGGCAAACTGACTCAGATGAGTCTGACTAGATGCTTTTGCATCCTAAACTGACGAATGGCAGCCACATAGTGGGGCCTGAGTTGAACATGGGAAACAGCCAGTCTGTGTTCATGTCTGCATTTGGGTTCTTGTGAAACTAATCAGTGGCCATCAATCACTGCCCAAGTACTGTGTAAATTCAAAGTACATATCTGACCAAGTACAGCACAAGTTATTGTACCCACTTACATGAACTTGGGACAGCCAGGTTTCCAAGAATGCATTTCATTGGCAAACGTGTTAAGTCTGAACTACCGAGTAAGTGAGTCCCAAGTAGGTGTACTTAATATTGATAAATGTACAATGTCTAATTTACCCACTGAACAGCTCACCTTAATGCCACATCAACATTGTCCAACTTTGTCCAGCATTGCCCTCGGTCAGAGATCGGTCTGTCTGTACCCTCTGGATGCAAAATGCCCCTCTCATTTCACAGGTTTTACAGAATTGTTCCCCAGTGTGATGTTATCTTCCACTAGACAAACTTGCTGTAGAAGTGAATAATAAGTAAGTGTTTTTATTCTCATGGATTATCTGGAAACATTAGCAGAGACCAGATTCCAAGCATGAAACACTGTGAAAGTGTTAATGTTTACCTACAGTATAAAGATTTCCATTGAGCCGTCTGGAGTTTATTTGAGGTCAGGCGTTGTCCTCACATCACTGCTCAGTTAAAGGTAATATGAACTCCAGTCTATCACCGTCACCATCAGATGCAGATTACTGATAGATAGATAGATTCACGTGATTACTGATCAAAGTAAGAGCCTGTGTTTGATATTGTTGATATTGATATTAACCTTGCGGTCTCCAGTGGGCACTGAAATATGTTTTTCACTTCATTACACTCTACATTTCCACTTCTCAGTTCATATATCTTGATTATGTGGAGTTGAAGATCTCAAGCAGAATGTGATTATTATAACAATTAAAACATTCAAGTCAAGTCATTGAATTCATCATCAAATAATCAATGATGAATGAGTTTCTAGCATTTTGTTTGGCTTTCGTTCTGCACCAACTTTGCAGTCAACTTTGACTGATTTTCTGAGCACTGCAGTAGAGCCACTTAAATCACTGACCATATGTTGATTCAGATGTGTGTGTGATGGTTCTGGGTTTTTCTGTGTTTCATGTTTTGAGTTCCATGTTTCCATTGTGTCTCCTTTTCCTGTTTTATTTTGGTAAGTTTTTTGATTTCCTGTGATTTCTCTCCTTGTGTTTCAGTGTTTAGTTCATTAGTTTCACCTGGTCTCTCTTGATTTCTGTCACCTGTCTCTCGTCACCCCTTGGTTCCTCGTGTGTGTGTATAATGTATATGTATATTTTTATTGTAAATCACAAGTTAAAATCTTTTACTAATAGATAACACACAGTTGATATTTCAAATTAGGACAATGATTTATTGTTTTATATTATAGTATTTAGTGTAAGTGCAAACATGAATATGTGTACAGTATATCTCATGAAGTAGTAGTTTGCATAAATTTCCAAAAGACAGTCTAGTAAAAGGTTGCTTCCAACAAGTCTGAAAGAAGACCTGCTGTTGAAGCAACGTGGGATAAATTGAAGGATTATCTTATCTTAAGTAGCCAAACGTTTGCTGTAGCTGCAGTCCTGCAGAAAATGAATTCCACATTGAACATGCTTTCTCAGTCCATGGTCCATAAAGAGGTAGAAAAAGAAAGAGAATTAGTGCAAAACTTTCTCCCTTTACTTACTCCGACTCAATTAGAAGAGTTATGCATTGTTGTCCTGGAGTTTACTGATACTTGACAGTCCCACTCACATCGGCCCACAGGGTCTGTCAGTGGAGCACTTCATCATTCAACATTATCTGTCCCATTAGCGCCAAGCCTCAAACACTGACTCACTTACAGTGTGACTCAACACAGTGCAGGTACGCGTGCAGAGGAGGGCATGTGCTTATTCAAATATACACCAACACAAACATTATAAAAGATCAAACATTCAGCATACAAACCCATATTAACACCCAAAGGTCAAGTAAAACTAAAGGAAGAGGCAGGTCAACACAAGCACTCTTATCTCATTCCTCTGCCTTCTTTTGTGTGTGTGTGTGTTTTTTTTTCTTCTGGAGTTTTCTAGCTCCTGCTGACACAGCTGCAAATCAGTCAGGTTCTACTCCCACTCAGACATCCCACTCATCTAGGGGTGTGTTTGCCCAAGTGATAGAGGCTGAAAGTTGGGTTTTCCGAAGCGACATAAATACCTCCGGATAGCAAAAGGCATTCAGTCTGCCATTTGCTATCATTGTGGAAAGTTATTTCCTTAGTAAATAGCCGTGTGAAGTGTGTTATCAGTATCTGTGAAGCAAATTTCCATGGGGTTTCCTAAAATTATTGAAAATAAATGCATTCATTGAAGGAAATGAGTCCCACTGAGTCATGGGAATCGCTAAGTCTCAGGTTATTGTCCTGAAACATCAGTGCCACAGAATCAAAAGAAAACATCACTCTTGCAAGCCAGAGTTGACAAGGAAGTGAGGTAATAACAGAACTGCCTTCTTATACGTGTCCATGAATCACTTGTTTTCCACAGAAAATTTCCTCTCTTTCACGAAGTTTACCGTACTTATGGAGACATACGGAAAGTACGTCTCCGTGATCCATGTGTATTCCTTTTATGAATTCTTGGAACTTTTCAGGCAAACTCCAAGTAATCGGGGGAGGTCTCTAAAAAACTCAAGGTAAATTTCCACTCACCGTGTCAACAAGAGGAGAATTAAGGTGTCAAGTAGGCAAATAAAGCCTGATACTTGATAGATGCAGAGGACTTTTTGGTTTGTGTTCTGGGTTGTGTCACTCAGTCCCTGAAATGGGGCTGTCTCTTCCTGGGAGCAATGAGACGAAACCAGAGAGGACCTCTGTTTCCTGTTTATAGCTTCTCAGTTGTTAATGCTTTGTCTCTGGAGACAGCACAGAAACACCCAGCTGATAAAAGGAGTGGCAGAGGGGTTAAGAATAACAAGAGGACGAACAGATTTGAAGCTACGATGGTGTTTTTTGCCACAGCTAATCTCTTATTAGTGATATCTGAAACAGTAATCTTGTAGTGTTATCTGTAAACATGGTCCTTCTTTCTATACTAGAAACTGTTTTGGGCTTCTGTGTCTGTTTTGAAGAGTTGCTAGGTTAGCCTTTCACCTTACAACACAGAAAACCAAAATATTGATCAATGTGAATCACGATGAGGTGAATCAGAAAATCTGTGAAAATGATTTTTTTGAGTCAGTATAGCAGTAATAAACATGGGCATTTCTTTTGGAACCAGTTTAAAACAAGAAAAAGTGGATTTTCTCTGACTCATGATGGAACAAGGGTCAAACAGGGGAACGCTCCTACACAAAATGACAGAAGACACTGACCAAAGCAGACTAGTGACCTTTGAAAACAACCACAGAGTGGGAGGTCTGAATCGAGGCAGGTCAAGCTCCATTTGACATTGTTTTGAGGGCATAAAGGTCCCAGTTCTCCAACCAAGGCCTAACTATTTGGCCCCCGAAAACACATGAAGCATACCATAGAATAACCAGAACACACTGCTGGGTTTCCTCAGAAACCAGGTTAGCTTTGTATTTCAGCACACATAGGGATATGACAGAGTCAATCCCACAATTGACACTTAAACGGTAACGGCCAATGATGTACTCCTGCAGCCCTGATGGGCTCAAGATATTATATCACACTACTACAATTTTTACATAGATGTAGCCAAATGTGTGCATTTCAAGCAAGGGCTTGCATATGTCCCAAAAATCATTGTTCAGTAAAGAAAAAATATTAAACTCTGCCCACATTATGAAAGTGGCCCTAATGTTATCTGTTTATCTGCAGAGACACATTTCAGCCTAGCAGCTACATTCTCCAGTTGCAATCCCTCGCCATTCAGTTTTATTCATTTCTCTTTAGTTTTTTTAAGTTAGCTAAACTGCTCCGCCATCTTTCCATATACCCTCTGGCAACTGCTGGAGAAGATGCTCAATCCGTGCAAGACAATGTACGCTGTATGCCATAGTATTAACTGTCTGGTCTGAGTGATTTATAGATTCATCGCTGGCCTTGGGCATTGTCAGACTTCCCCTTTATGTTAACAACCGTACGCTGGTCGGTGGTCCCTGTAATGGTCACATAAAACGTGTCAGTGTGCCAGAACCTGGCGTCAAAAACACTTGTGTCCAGTTTAACTGAGAATCCTTGATTTAACAACCATGTGACACTGGAGTGTACCCTCAGGTCATCCATGGTTGGAGCCAGACTGTGAGTCTGCCAAGCTGGACCAGCCCCACCTCCCCACTTCAGTCCCACTACTTAATGCTCACATTGTGGGTCAGTCTTCTCTTTGCACCCCTCAGGGAAGCTTGAACTGGTCCACAAGCTGCTGATTAGGGACACTAAAGCTTCCTGCAAGAGCTCTAGCATATCAAAGAGCAGAGGATGGTGGGCAGATCAATCCAAAGACCCAGCCTAATCAAAGTTAAGTCCAGGATAAGCCTCCAAGTTTCACCATGGACCAATAGCTGAAAACAATGTGATTTTGATTAAGGCTGATGGCACTGGGAAAATCCACTCTCCTTGAAACTCCACAGGGTTATAAGCCAGGACCACCTCTGTGACTCACATCCATGAATTACTGGAGCTCATTGCCAGCATTAGGATTTGCCAAAGAGCAGAATCAAAGATCTGCTAGCATGGTGAGCTCTTGCAAGGTTGCACACAGCAATACCAAATGCCCCACTGGGACACATTATGAAAGGCTCTCCTGGCTGTACCCACATGTTTCAACTGAACAAGATGACATGAAACGTTTGTTGGGGTGGGGACACGTCTTTCAGGCGACTGTAAATTTTGTTTCCCTGAGGTCACAAACTCATTAGCGACAAACAGGCATACTCTCAGAGGAATTAACATCATATAAAGTTGTAAATTCAGATGGCGTGTTTAATAGATGGCTGTCATTTCAAATCAAACTCTACCATTATATTAAAGAGCTACATATCCGTGCCCTTGGCTTTGATCCATAACTTGTGGTTTCATGGTCATTTGGACAGTGGTTGAGTTACAACCCAGGGCTTGGCACAGATGCCGGTTCCCTGTTACTGTCCTCGTCAAAGAGGCAGCAAGCCTTTGGCACCTGGGTGCAAAGCCCTTGGCCTGGCAGCAAGCTGTTGCACTCCAGCCCTCATTAACTGGAGCAGCGTTTGGTGAACACATGGCCGATTCCAAACGGTTGCAAGCCCCCATTCATTAACATTCGAACCTGATTTAGCTATACCACATGTTTCAAATTATATCATAATGCTTAGTTGGTGTCTTTCATACCAAAAACCATTTGAGTATGCAGATCTCTGCAACTAATTATGTGCTAAAGTTTAAATCAGCAACACGAGAGCTCCACTTGTGTGAGACCAGTAAACTGAGCCACGTCACCACGGTTCATGTCCCTACAAGGTACGCCCACTTAGCTCCGTGTTTTGGGACAAGATAGGTGTTGACAAGCGCCTGTATATCTACATCCGACCACCCCGCTGTTCAAAAAGCAGAGCTGCTACATAATGTGAGAGCAAACCCACACATGTCCCCACAGGCTGCAACCCCTAAATGGTAAAAGGTCTGCGTCTCCTGTTGAGTGACGAGAACAAAGGAAGGCCAGACTTCTATCCCTAAGGGGACAATAGCGCTTGTGCTCATCAACACCTCTGCCACAGGACAGGTGAGGAGACCTCTATCTTCCTGCTGGACGAGGGGAAATCAGAGTGAACTACTGGACCGCAGACAGATGGACAACATCCTCTTTCACTTGACTTCATCCATGGTTGAATTACAACAGGAAAAGTTGTTTCAAGCGTGAGGCTGCTTCTTGTTCACAAACTGTGGGATTTAGGTCTTATCTACAATCGATCTCTCCCAGATGACCCTTACACTTGGTGTAGATCATTAGGTAGGATATAGGAGCCATTTATCACCGGGCCACAGAAATACATGTGGAAACCATTTTAATTTCACCTGGACTCCGTGCTATAGGAGTACAGTTGAGGCAACAGTGGCCTGTAAAGGATGCTACTAATTGGGGCACACATGTAGGAAAAGTTGAGCTTTATAGGTCTGGGCTCAATCTAAGTCCCCATGTGTTCTATCCCAGGAGATTTTTTATTTTTTTTTCAAGTGAATAGCCAGGCTGTTTGGTAGCCTCTTACTGCTGCCATCAAACCTTTGATGTCTGCCTTGCTTCTATAGTAAACTGTCACCATCCAGATATATATTTCCAGTGTTTTTAAATGCCTAGCAAAACCAAAACTGCTTTTTTTCCCCCAAGATTGTGCAATTTGTTGTTGTTGTTGCCGTGGCAGTGAGATCCTGAGAAGAGGAAATATGACAGGATAAATCAAAAGCCATGCACAAGTTTTTACTTAATATCTCATTCCATGCAGGCTGGAAATGTGGTATGTGGTGAGAGTAAGTGTTCTCGTTTAGGAGAGACATAGTGTTGTGTCTTCAATTAGCTGGTTACACTAGCATCCATATCATTGGAATAGTCAAAGTGAAATTTGTCAAATACAGTGACACACAATGGGAACTGTGTAGTCACCGATCAGCCACAACATAAAAACCATTGACTGACTGAAGTAAATAACAATGACCATCTTGTGACAATTCAGTGTTCTGCTGGGAAACTTTTGGACCTGGCATTCATGTGGATGTTACTTAAACATGTACCATCCACCTAGACCACATCAGGCACCCCCATCCCATAGCAATGACACTCCTTGATGGCAGCAGCCATCCCCAGCAGCAAAAACAGTTTCGGAACAACTAAAAAAACATGAAGATCAGCACAGGGTGTTGACCTGGCCTCCAAATTCACTAGATCCTAAACTAATCAAGTATCTGTGGGATGATCCACAGACGCCCCTCCCCTCAACCCACAGGACCCAAAGGCCCCCACTAAAATCATGCTGTTGCCAGACACCACAGGACACCCTCAGAAAGCCCATGTCCATTCTCTGATGAGTCAGAACCGTTTTGGAGGCACAGGAGAGACTTGCACACTATTAGGAAGATGGTTTTAATGTTGTGGCTGATCAGTGTATTTAGTGGCATAATAATTTTAGTTAAGGTTTTACTTTCTATCGTTCCATTTGGATAACTTGTATCTGTTAAAGGATAGAGGATGGTAGAGGATGTTTCATGCTCTCTACACAGTTTAAAGCCATATGAAGTTTTATATAGTTTATTTATACAGACACTCCTGTGACTGACATGTTGCAATTGTGAAACTTTTAATTTGAAATGAGGCACTTTAAGCATCAAAGGAACACACAGATCCAAGCCTCTGTAAAGTATGCAAGGATTTGTTTGTTTCTTTACGTGGGAACAGTGGTGCGTTGCATAAAAACTTAATAGGCCTGGTGATAAAGTCAGTCAGTTATTGAGTTGCTGACCAAATGGAACAAGGGTTTAAGAATTCAGAACCAAGACGAGACAATATAAATAAAATGAATCTTAATTGTTAAAACTTGGCAGCATGAACTCATGTATACAGTATATTGTACAATTATCGTATGTTTTTTTTGTATTTGTTATGTGTTTGAAGGTTGAAAGTTTAAAGAAATCACAGCAGTTGAGATGAGTTTCTGATATTCAGCTGTTTGGTTTGAATATGTGTACAGCGTCACTTTAATGTTAGGAATTGTTGGGGTCTAACTTTGAATCTTGTCCTAGGAAACATCTCACCTTTTACAGAGTTCGGTATTATTGCAGGTGGCAGCGCTGCCATGCAGACATGACAACCTCTGGTCATGCAGCTGAAAGACTCTCATACAAGAAGTAATCCCCTCCTTTCCAGTGTTTATTTTCATAAAAAGCCTGAATGTGTTAGCTTGGGTTGTTTACTTGGAGACCTATTGGCTGACTGACCTCTAAGTCTCAGTGTAGCATGCTTTTTGTAATACCAGCTCCTTCTCTGGTGAGACCCATCAACATCTGGTATTGTCCCACCACAGGAAAGATGTTCTGCCAAAGGCTGTGAGCCACACAGAAATATCCAGAGTTATTCTACACAAATATTGATATTTAATATTAGGAACTGCGCAAACTACATTCCTGCCATTCCCGTCATACACCCTGGATTCCAAACTCTTTATGGATGTCTTCCTCAGAAAACAATATGACAGAGCCCTGAGCTCAGAAGTCAGCAGATGGCTGTGATCATCCACACAAGGCTTCACACCTTACCAGGACTTCAGTCAGAGCAGTGGCACGCTGGAGCTTTAACATAACAAGGCTTCACGTACACCCAAACAACTATGCACTGGGTCAACAGCTCTGACATGTTCGAGACTTTGTGAACATCTTCCTGCCTTTTTTTTTGTTTGTCTTTCCTTCTCCTGTGAGAAAGATTGTGAACAATAAAACAAAACTATGCAGGGGCATGGTGTTCCTCCACCAGATGTAAACTCCAAACAAAAGGCGTCATTTGGTAGAGGGGTGGTGGGGAGAGGGGGAGAGGTCAGGAAAGAGGGCAAAATAAACAGAGGGCGACACACCAGTGTGAGCGTGTTTAGGTCAACCACCAGGTCCTGGCCTTAAGTCAGTACACTCACATCCAGATCAGAAGACAAGGACAGAAAAGGATCGCTATCCAATCTCTAGATTTAAGCATTTATTTGATATAATTAGGTGAATCTGAACTATTGAGGCAGTATTATTAAAGCTGAAGTTAATAGCTGATTGATTTAAGAAGGGTATTGTGTCCAGCCTATGTGGACAATTAATTAAATTAATGTTAGTTGTACTATGTATTGAAGTAGTTGTGACTAAGTAGTATCAGAGAATGGACATGGGCCTTCTGAGGATGTCCTGTGGTGTCTGGCAACAGCATGTTGTTAGAGCATGTTGTCCTATGGGTTGAGGGAAGGGGTCTTTGTGGATCATCCCACAGATACTTGATCAGTTTGGGATCTAGTGAATTTGGAGGCCAGGTCAACACCTTGTGCTGTTCTTAATGTTTTTAAGTTGTTCCTAAAGTGTTTTTGTGTGTCTGTGTCAGGCTGCATCCTGCTGGGGATGGCTGCTGCCATCAAGAAAACATTGAAATGTCACAAGATGGTCAATGTTATTTCCTTCTCCTGACAGCGGTTTTGATATAGTGGCTGATCAGTGTATGGTGAAGGAGATAAGTTGGAAATGGAGCCACTTGAAAAATTAGGAAACAGCTGCTTTACTGCACGTTCTGTACTTTCGGAGACTTGATTTTGGCTGAAAACAAACACTGGGAAGATAACTGATCTACAAATGGGCCCCATCGAGGTTCGGCAATATCACAAGAAGTGTAGCAGGCCAGGCCCCCTCATTGAACTTAACCTACAGTGCTGCTACACTGATGGTTATTGAGACGATTACCTCTGTACCTCCAAATAGCCACCACATGGCTCAGAAGGCCCTCATCAGCCTCAGAGATGCCAAATGGTCCAAGATGGGCCAGGGCAGGAAGCTGGCCACGGTTCTGCTTCCTCTCTTTGAAGTGTCATTAATCCTCAGCTCTGTGTGTGTGTGTACGTGTGTGCACGCGCTTGTGCTGCGATCTTTTTCAAGACCAATTTGAGTTCAGATTGCGAGATTGAGAACAAGAAATTACAAGACAACCTTTTTTTCCCCCTCATTAACTTGTTAAAGCGTTATCTGGGTATACAGATGGGTTTCTGTTTTGAAAGGTCCAGGGCTTAGGATTTAAAACCAAAGTTTAGCTGTTATATAAATAAATCTCTACCTATCTATTAAAGCATGTGACAGTGTATCCAGGCTGTGCCAGCTCCGATATTGAAATGTGGCTGACACAAATTACATGAAAAGCGTGACCACCTTACTTTTAATACCTCTGATTTTGCGTGGGTATCGAGTTTCCACGCGTCAGATAGCACATGTAAACAGACGCGGCAAAGAAGGTCCCAAGGAAACTAGTCCAGAGCGAGCTTACGGAAAGATGCTGAGGTATTTGAATAAGAAGCATTTAAAGTGGACATGGCTCTGCCCATCAATCCTTTCAAATATGCTGTGGCAGACACTTTCAGAGCCCCGATTAATACAGGATGTGAGGAACTACCTTAATGAGCCACAGTAGATATTAAGAGTCTAATATAGACTGAAGGAAACATGTCCTAAGAAAGACTGCTGATTACTGTCCCATCTTTTTTTATTTTCAGTCAGGTAGCTCTTCAGAGATGTCTGTCTATTGCAACACATAAAGATCACTGCTTATAGAGCTGCCTGATTTTATATATTGATCTCTTGGTGCTCCCTGACCAAATCTTGCCTCAATAAACACATATTGCAGTGAAGTTTGCTTTTCAGGATGGATTAGACACGTATTTAAACAAGCTGATTTGGATTGAGAATAATAATTGAGAATCAAGTTGGTTATAATTAGTAAATATTACCTTTTTTCAATAAGTAATGCCTAATGGTAACGGAAAAGACTTTGGGTGACTCAATAGGAGGCTAAATGTGTCCCTTAGATAATTTGCAGTGAACGTTCATGAGCGTGGAGGTGGGAAGGCTCCCTCCCCTCTGCTCGTTGCCCCCCGCAACAACTTCCTACATGACATCTCACAGTTACAGATCCTTCTAGAAGCTGGACGTAACCCTATTGTCTCTGTCACCCTCTCGGTACGTGATGTCTCACAGATTGCGCTGGATTATCGCCCTGGGTTAACAGGGGCTTAAATAACTGGCACCAGGAATCGTGCTTGGAATTAGCCACCTGCTACATCGGCCATCCTCAGTCATAACCTAGCATAGCAGCGGAGGGACGGAAACATCCTCCGGGGGCCAAAGAGGGCGTCAAACGAGGTGGAGGTCGATCGCCACCTCACGCACAGCAGGAAGCGCGGTTTCCGTGAGTCGGGTCTCCGAGGGCATAGGTCAAGGAACGGGATCAGCAGATCGTGTTACTGGCCCCAGATGTGGCAGAGGACGTCCGTGGCTCCAGTCTGGAGGTGCCCCAAATGTGGCGTGACTGCCTGCTCAGTTCTGCAGAAACAGGAATTTCTATTCTGAGAAACGCCATTCCCCTACAAGACTGGAGTGTCTCGATCTCTTTTTACAACCTGTATTCTTTTCGAGCTTTGTTTGCTATTTTTAACCTTCACATTTACACATATCCCTACCCAGAAACGTCAGTTTAACATTTTAGCTGGGAGCTACAGAGCAGCTTGACTGGAGCAATGTGTGGTGTGTTAAATGTAAACTGTTTCTGAAGGGCAACAAAGCAGAAAATACCAGAGGCCTGGAGAGTTTGTGTATGATTTATGCTCTATGTATGGATCATGTGGGCCTTAGCGTGGCCCTGTTTTGGAATCTGTTTATATTCTCCGTAATATATTTCCAGTGGCTCTCGTGCACTGCTCTTCCTCACCGGCCTGTCCGCCTTGGGAAGAGTGATGAGCTTGGGAATGAGAAACAGGTGTGTGTGAAATGTGGGGATCACTTCGTTATCTCGCTCTCGCTCCCCTTCCCTCTCTGCCGACCTTTGCGAGCCAGTCGCGTCGAGCTGTGTTATGACAAAGTAGGGAAAGGCAGGAGAGTGAGCAGAGAAAACAGAGGAGGAGGGAGGTCAGAGCAGAGGGAAGGAGCAACAGATAGATCTGTTTCTCTGGCAGCTGGGTTTGGTGTCACTTCATCAAGAATTGCCCACGGCTAAACAACAAGCTCATCAGTCCCTCAACAAAGCCGGTTAATAAACAAATGCTACAGAGGGCAGGAAGTAAAAGCATTAAAAGAGTATAAGTAATGTTAAACACTCCAAAGGTGGAAAAAGGTCTGGGAATGTTATTTAATCAACCTGGGTTAAATGTACCTTTAACAACATTTAAGCTTACACATAAACTCTAAAGCTGCTCAGATCATGTGGGCTCCTTCTTAGGCCACCGCATAAAAATCCACTATGATCATGTGTGAATTAGTCAGTTCAAGATCCACCAGTAAACAAAAGGAGAACAACGGTGATTAAAGCAATCAATCAGACAGTCACATGCTGGATTTCAAATGGCCGAGTCAACAAGTTTCACCACAGAACAAATGTATATTCCAGCTGCTTAGTGACTAATCAGCTGAGCAGCTTATTAGTTCTTAAATAGTGAAATAATCTGATAGTTTGATTAGATTATTTAGAGTCATGCATGGCTCGGTGTCACTTGGTTGATCTCCATCTATAATCTTGACAACGATTTGAGTGTACATTCTCACAAACCTTCTAGGTCGTAGTCTTGCTTCATTGTTTCATCTGTTGAGATCTTTTTTTGACCACATTCCTAAAATTAGAATATGAAACATTATAATTAAACAGTCGTGACTCATCAGAGAATGAGGCTTCTGAGGGTGTCCTGTGGTGTCTGGCAACAGCATGTTGTTAGTGGGGGCCTTTAGGTCCTATGGGTTGAGGGGAGGGGCCGCTGTGGATCATCCCACAGATACTTGATCAGTTTGGGATCTAGTGAATTTGGAGGCCAGGTCAACACCTTGTGCTGTTCTTCATGTTTTTTTAATTGTTCCTTCGAAAGCAACTCTGTATTGTCACATGATGGTCAATGTTATTTACTTCTCCTGTAAGTGGTTTTAATGATGTGACTGATCGGTGCTTATTTACAATTACTGTTATTCATTTTAGTTTATAAGCTAGTCCCAATTAGATAACAGCTGTTACTTATTCATGAGATGATTACAGACTGCTGATATAACTATATACTAAAAGGTATACTACAGCAATGCAACAATAATGTTTATTAAACTCAGCAACTTAATACTTTATGGTGTTATATTTGTCACCGCCGTCTTCGCTGTAACCCACAGCCCCACTCAGCTCCCTGGAGTCACTTTACACCGCCTCATACCTGCCCACCCCCACCCAGCGCTGAGGGGAGGTCGGGACTCCCTCTCTGCTGCTGCTGCCATGCAGCGGTCCGTCAGTGTGCCAGCAGTCCGCGCAGAGCGCAGAGCGCAGCGCCACGCTGACCGTCTGTCACAGAGGATCCCCGCACCTTTACCGGACCTGAAAGGCAACACGCGTGGATAAAACTGAGCGAACGAGGTGAGCAACTGAGCGGATTGTGTGTGTGTTTTTTAAACTGTTCTCTAGTTTGGAAGTCGAAGATGGAGTCGAGGATTTGTGACATTTATACTGGGAAGTTTTTTTATTTTATTTTTCTCGGAGAACCGATCAGGATTGACTCGGGAATGAATGGAAACACCCGCTCCGTGAAACAGCGTGATTATTTCACACTTTGCCTTGTCGTTACATCGATAAGTGGCAGCGTTATTTTAATGCCGTATTGGTACAGTTTGGATTGACACTGAATGTCACGTAGAGGATATGCAAATGCAACGGGTGATCTGTCTTTGATAAATAACCAAGGTAATCTGCTTTGAGTTAACATTGTGGTGGGATTGTTGATTTTAATGAAGTCAACAGTAGGATGCTTGTTAATTAAGAGTTAGTCAAGTATGGTCTGGTATCTTTGTGGTGTCTTTTCTGTCCTAGAAGGTCAATTCTCCTTGGCATCACGTCTCTGAGTGGTGTCTGGCTGTAGCTAAACACTCTGTAAACAACAGACCACACTTTTTTTTTTCCTGAGAAGTTGACAAGTGCAAAAATTTATCATCTGCTGTGGAAGCCTATACGTGCAGTGCAGCCCATGGTTTAACTCAGCCTTGAAGTCCTGTTGATGGTAGCTGCGTGATATGAAGCAGGTTGAGAGACAGATGACTGACCCCTGGGCTCTGATTAAAGCAAAGAGAGCTGACATCGGCCGGCAGGTTTATACCATCTTAACTCTGCTCTCCGCTAAATATTTTCATCTGGACATAATCAGGGTAATGGCTCAATAGAGGCTCCGGTTACCAAATATCTAATCAGGGAAGAAAAACGTTGTAATCTTAATAAATTGCGATTTTGTTCCCCCCCTACCAAACAGTTCATCTGAGACCTAAACAAGTCTCATTTTGTATGTTCAATAAAAACAAATATAAGCTCATTATAAAGACTAAGGTAGTGTTATTTGAGAACTTACCAAAAGAACAAAAGTAAGCAGGGGAGGGCCAATTCCACTCACTCGTAGCTGAAAGGGCCGTCTCTTCCAAGGAGACAGTCATGTGCCCTCGGGGTCAGCTCCACCTTGACCCAGCCCAAGCCCCTCCAGCCCCTCCTCTCCATGTAAGGCTCATACATGCTGTGTTGGGTTGATCAGCGTGGGGTCAGGGGCATAAACAACTCTAAAGTCAGACTAAACAGACCACACATGTCTTCTAAATACACTCACCCAGAGATTCATAGGTGAGCGTGTGTCGGTTCGGCCTGTGAGCCCCAGCAGCAGCAGCAGCAGCAGGAGGTTTAATTCATGCTCTTTGATGCAGATCATGATCTGGTTTTGCTCTCACCTAGAGATAATTTTACTGTTCCCTGCATGAGACGCTGCAACAGCAGAATTACGGACAAACTGACTAAACAAGCTCACCACAAGGTCCTTTTTGCAGCTGTTTTCCCTCAGTTGACTACTTTAAGGACATTCTAGATAAACTAAACATTTTGTGTAATCAACATTCAGGCTGGTTTCAAAATGAATGCCTTCCACGGTGTATAAAAAAACAGTTAGTCCAATAACTTTTCCTTGAATCTGACATGTCTGGCTTGAATCCACCTTTTTCTACCGTGAGTCATTGATCATAAACACCTACAGGCAGCTTCAGTCGTGCGCAGGGTTAAGCACAAGACACAAACATGTCTTTTTACGAAATTACAGCGTGGTGCCGTCGTAAACAGCCCCCTCCCTTTCTCCCCGGATTCATGTGGCACCGTGCTAATTTTCCGAGCCGTCATACAGCTGCATCTGCGTTTGATGCTGATCCCGGCGGAGCAGACGAGCGCGCTTCCTCCAGTTACGGGGAGGAGTGCCCAGGGGCGCGGAGCTGTTCGCTGCAGCCTCCGTCTGGGGTGTTGACAGGAGCCCTGACATCATTAACATGACTAAATGAAATGTAATTTGGGTCTTCGCCTTCCTGTTTGGCTCACATCACCGGCACGGGGATGCGGATGATGATGTGACGCAACGCTCAGGAAAACCTGCAGAATCATGTTGACACCTGAGAGAGCTCGGTCGTACGTACACAGACTCCTACACGTTTATGCACTCACCACAGTGTTCACACATACGCGGAAAAAACGCAACCATCACTGACCTCTGCATGGTCTAACACAGGCCAAAGAGCTGAATGTATCGTGGGAACATTACATGAATACATTCAAGTCTTTTTCCCGTTACGTTTCCATTTCCTTTTTTGTTTTTATTTTACGCTGATTTTCAGGCTGCGCATATACATAATCTGATTGGTTCGAGCCACATCAGTGCTGACTGCGGAGAACCAGAGGAAGCCGCGGGTTATTTCATGGTTTCAGCTCACAATGGGCCACTCATGTGTTTCTTATCACTTCACGTTCAGCCGTACCACGGCAACTTTTTAAGGCTGGTTTTTGCTTCCTCGCAGAGAGCCTTTAAAAGTCTGCTGTTTAAGAGCAAAGTCAAACATTTGTTTTGATTAATCCCCCGTTTTGTTGCATGGCTGCGTTCGGAGACCCCCAAGTTATGGCGGGAAGCTCGAGTTTCTAATTAGAGGGGGGGGAAATGTGCCGGGCTAATGACATCATCTCCCCCCTGGCGCTGAGTTAAAGCAGCGTGTGTGTGTGTTGTTGCACAGCAGCTGGTTTTAGACAGTTGATGTTCAGGACGGTGTGAGACTTCAAACGCTCACACACAAACCGTCAGGCTTATAATTTAGCTTTATTGCTCCGCGACGCTTTGTTCAGGCCATTGTGCCAAAAGTCTCTGGGAACTTCCTTACTGGCCGTTTTCAGGAAGAGCTGAGGAAGAGGAAGAACTGTCAAAATTTCAGCTTCTCTGGACAGCATACTCACAGAGGTACCCTGTTATATAGTAATACCCACTCTTACAAAGGACAGCAAGAGAAGTAAAGCCTACCATCTCTGAGCCAAGCTAGTATTTCTTCTGTTTTGTAAACAGTGTGAAATCATATTCACTGCAGTAACAATTTAATGAGACGTTCAAGACGTTTTTTGTTTTTTTTCCCTAAATGGAAGAGTAGCTTTTTGGACTGAAACGCTGGCATGGCTTATCTTTAGCTGAAAGATTTACAATTTTCTCTCAAGTTTGTTCCCAGAAATCAAAATGTGCACCAAATGTTCCCTAACTTCAGAACCATAGGTGATATGATCGTCAGCATAAGCAGCCTTGTCATCCTTTGAGACCCGCTGTTGCGTCACATCCATCTCCACGGGCTCATAACTAAATTTATAATTCATAGTGGGCAACGGAATCATGAAACGTGATCTGACAGATCTCCATCTCCTGACAGTCCCCTGCGTTCGGGTGACAGCTGTGAGAGCAGCCATTCTTCGCGCTGCTCCCACATCCCTGTAATTGTTCACAGTCCGAGCGGGCGCCTCTGTAGCCCTGCCACATCCCATCACGCTCAGCCGTGCCACGCTGAGGCCGCTCAACCGCGAGGAAGATGACACAGGCCTGGACCTTCCCTCCGACTCAGGAGGAGACCATCCTCGCAGCTCCCCGGACTCTCCCAGATGTTTTCTGATTCTGACAGAAGCAAGGGAGGAGATGAGGTGGGGGAGGAGGAGAAAAGGGGGCGAACTGAGGGGTCTCTTTCCGTGGCACTCGGGGGGCTGTTAGCGGGGAAGCAGGTCGGTTGATAAGTAATGAGAGAAGACAGCTGGCAGGTTCAGTGGAGGTTAACAGCTAAGCGTAGATGGCAGAGAGGAAAAACAGCTTGGTTTATGGTCTTTGTGTCGTTTGAAGTTTCTGGGGGAAGTTGGGCATGTTGGGGTTTTATTTCTGATCTAATATTTATTGCTCACTTGGAGTTCTCTTGCTATCCTTAAAGGCCTTTTTTTTTCAGTTCACTTCTCACGTGAGTTTTTTTTTCCATCAAGATTTCAGTTTTTGTCCTTTTATCTCACTAGTGTTGAACACAGCTGTAAAAGGGCAGCTATATGAATTTCTGCACCAGTCAGGATTTAGCATTTTGAACTATTCGAATAGTCACGGTTTGCATTTTCAGCTCAGTCAGTCAGATTGAATCAAACTGCTCCCACACGTTCCCAGTGCAGCAGATTAGCTGTGCTAGCTTTTTGACTACTAAGCTGTTAATAATTAATAACCAAGGCTAAACAGGGACAGTTCATTATTTAGTTATGATTGTTTATAGAGACATATGAAGGATTCAAAATGGTATCCCGTAACTTTAATACAAGCTAGCATTTTAGGCTAAAACGAATGAGATGTGCCGACAAAACAGGATCTGATGCCCATCCCTCATTCCCAGTCGGCTGCATTCAAGCAAGTTTCCATTATCAGCAGCGTGATGCCGAGCACTTCATTTCATCGGGGGTGGTACTGCGATCAAAGCGTTGCTCTTCCTGTGCAGATAGCAAATCAATGCTGACACATTTAAAGCGATGGAGAGGCTGTAGTAACACAGGGGGAGGGCGTCGGATAGGGTTTGGCACCATGGTCACAGATGACCCAGGGTTTGGGGGACACGGCACAGCTGGAGCAGCTTTAAGCCCTAACCAACCCCAAACAGCCCTGTCACAAGTACTCACAAGTTTGTGCTAACCTTTCACTGCTAACGTTACCAACATGTGTTCAGAACGGTTCAGCAAATGTCGTGTGAGCGTCCTTTTGGCAACCTGGGGCGCCTGTGTGAAAAGAGGGTGGGATTACACAGATGTTGTTTGTCACTCTGAATGCTACAACAAAATCAAGAGTGGATCCCCCTGCTCTGTTGTGTGCACGTCTTTTATTGTCATTGTGGAGAGACTTTTCATACTGCCTCCTCAAATCAGGTAGAAAGGTGTAAAATTTAACACCACCGAGGCTGTGTTTTGACATTTTTGTTGCTCTTTGCGAGCCCAACGGCCGTCATCCAGCGAGGCATCTTTTGATACTCTGCTGAAGCAGACACATGCCAGGCAGAGTGAAAAAATGTGCCGACTCTGTGAAAGAAAACATCTGGCCCTAGTCCAGACAAAGCTGTCTCTCAGAGCATTCACACCAGCTGAGAGCTTAATGAGAGTTCACAGTGTGAGAATAGAGCTTCATGATTTAAGAGTGTGCAGATTAAGGGATGTGGCCAGATTTATTCTTCTGTACTGTACTGTACTGTTTCAACAGCGCCCATGACAGGCTTTTTAGGGGGCACAGTGCATTCGCAGTCCAGGGCTAAGCTGCATATAGACACACACACCCATACACACAGTAGGTCACTGTGGTTTGTGTTGCTGGTCACAAAAGCCAGGCTGGCATGTGGAGGGAGCAGCGGCGGCGGTGGTCATAATTTACAAAACAATGCTGGCCAGAGCTGGGCTGTCTGGTGTAGCCCAGATCTGGATGCTTAGTGTACAAATTTAACTCGCCTTTCCACATATATATCTCTCACTGTACCGTCTCCCCTCTCACAAACAGATGGCTTGTAAACTTTTCTGTATATATAAGACCAATGATTTCTCTGGTATTGTATTTATAGTGGCCGTCATTGGAAGTGCAGGTCAGCAGAAGCAGAAAAACAGAAAGCTTTGTTGATGCAAATTTAAATAGAATGAGCTGTAAAACTAAAGAGACTGACAAAGAAACTGAGAGTCAAACTGAGGAGCAACACCATCTTCCTGTAGGTACATGAGTTCATCTGTCAACAGTTCACTTAGGGGCAGTGAGGTATGGTGGCACATTCCTGTACTTGGAGGCAGGTTCAGGTATCTCCATGTTACAGTGTAACTATTGACTTTCAATGCACTTAGCACCTGGTGGAGAGATCATACTGTCAGTCACGTGATCTGATTTTTGACATAATTTGGTGCCCTCCAAACATGTTTATAGATCACAGCAATACAGTAATCAGTGACAGCAGCTCCCTTAGTCGAGCCCATAGTCAAGAAGAAAAAGGAGCTAGTCTCGTCTTTTGATAAAAGCCAGAATAAATGCAAGCGTGTTATGTTAGCAGACCTTATCTGTGTAAGCACTGCCTGGGTGTTACGGCTCTGATAAAGAAATGACTTCCAGTATGAAGGCTGTAGCAAGTTGACTACATCACAAGTTAAAGCAATCACTGATAATTCTCTTAATTATTACCTCAGCTTAGAGGATTAAAGATAACCAGACGTTCATTTTCTTTAAACTGGTTATAATTTTTATTTTCTCAGTCAATAAAATATAAAGTAAGGCCTCACAATTTACTATATTCTTATGAGATGATGATGTAAGTTTTGTTTTAAAGAGTTGAATCCTGTCAGTTTTTACAAATAAAGTAGATTGATGATTATTCTGCATACTACAGTTTCTTGATTGAGTATTATTTTCAGTTTTCAGTAGTTGTAGGAAGAACATGCTCGTTGCCCTTTGCAGACCTCTGCGTTTTAGCTTTTTATTTACTTTGTTTCGACATCCGAAAGATCTTAATAGTATGAAGCAGAATTAGCTTAGCTTAACGTATTAGCCAGCTGGTACTATGCCACGGGGTGACCATGGGATCTCTCTCTATGAGCACTGCATGAGGCAGGCTTACAGGAATCTGCAGGAAAGGGCCTAGATGTTCATACTTGAAGTTTTCTGCTTTCCATTTGTGGTCCAGCCACTTTCGAGCAGACTTTGGTTGCATGCGGTCCATGTGGAAATCAAAATCCACTCATAGCCTGTTCATAAGCAAGCCAACAGGTTGCATTTGTCAAACTGATACATTAAACAAAGCACTTGTGTTGGTTTTAAACTGTTGACTGGGACTTAAACTGTTGGGTCGTCAATGTCATCACTCAAATCTAACTCCATTCACTTGTCTCAAGTTGTTAGTCAGACTTTAAACAATGACTGGCATATGAAACAGGAAGTTCTGGCCTGGGTATTTGTGATCCGGACATCCGCTGGCGAAACAGAAGCTCTTAAACATTGGCTGCAGAGGTTAAGTCTTGAGTTGATTGCTCATGCATGTCGAGATGGCCAGCTGACTGATAATTTAATTTGCTCGTAAGCTCATTTACTAGCTCATTTCCACTTGTATTTGTTGGGTTGTTACGCGTGCCTCTTGCAGACTTCCATATTTTCACTCTCAGCCTTCATCTTTACTTTGCTCATATATACTTTCACATATGCCCGGCTTGTCCCAGCACATGTCTTTGGTGAGGTGCTGCAGTGCTCAGCTGTCCTTGCGATGATTCGCTTTGAATGACAAAAGAGCAGCAGCAGTGAGTTAAGGGCCCATCTTGCCCATTTTATGGTTTGGGAGGAGGCCTATTCAGGTTGGGCGTCCCTTAAGTCGCCCCAGGTGGCCTACTGCTGCTCCACATGAATGTGGAGAAAGCCTTTAGGTAGCCTCTAACCATAGATCAAGTGCCTAATGGCACCGATGGCCTCACTGGGGTGATAAGATTTACAATCGGCTACCAGGCTTTGTTTTTGAGGGGGACAGTAGTCTGTGTATCCCGTGGCTCCATCTCTTACATTTTATTGTCACCGTGTTGTTATTTGTCTTTCTCCCTCCCTGACTAATGAGGCAGAGCAACCAGGTCAACACTTATCTGTGGACCTGGAGGAGGACCATTGTTGTGGCCCATTAATAATGCAGAGAAAGGCCAGTAGGCCTCTTTGTTTGGAGGATAGAAGAAGACACCTCCTTTTCTTTGCTTTACTCCATAACTGACTTCTTGAGGTCTGCGTGTCCGTAGCGTTGGTTAATGACTGAACACACGGCCATGAATCCAGGCTCATTAGCGGCAGACGCTATTTATCCACACTGTAGAGAACTGACGTGTGCAGATGCCTCGTCTTGACAAAAAGACATGTTTGAATGGGCTTTGGTTAACGTTTGAACATTCAGACATTTCAGTCCATTAGTGATGATCGTTAGACAGATGTTAGCGCAAAGAAAATGCTAAATACAAGACGAAAGAGAAAGAGAGGAGAGACGACAGAGGCGGCCAGTTGGTCTGCTGTCAGCAGCAGATGCCCCTCATCTGTGCAGAGATTAATTTGACAGGTAAGCGTGCTGAATGTACTCCCAAGAGCTTCAAAGGTGGTCCTTGTGAATTTATTAACCTCTTATCTTGTGTTTACCTCACACAATACATAATTCACAGTCAAACTTCCTTTAACCTTGCCATCCGAGGCAGGCTGTTTTTTCTTTGGATACGCCCAGCAAGCCCAGATAAAGCCATTCTTCTGTGGGTTCTCTGGAAGCAAACAAACATTTCCTGGATTTTTCTGTGTGTTTAGTTTCTTTCTGGGGCACCGCATTCACATCAGAAAGAGAAGAAGAACTGGGGGGCCTGAATGTGTAACAGACAACAGGACAGACATATTACCTGCATTGTGCTCTTGTGGGGACGGATCCGTGTGGCAGAGACAATGCTGCTGATTAAAATGAAAGCTGAACTCCCTTCCAGTGACAGGTCTCCGTCAGGGCTGTCTTGATGTAGCATGACACAAAACATCTGGTTCCTCTTTAGCTGCATGGGGGCGCCTGGTTAAGCCTCCCCTGCAGGCTGGGCCTTCCGCTTCACAGAGAGGACATGAGGGAGGGAAAAATAGACAGGCAGAAGACCTTTATTAAAGAACAGAGAGATGGAAGGGTCACACGCTGAACATGGGCGGAAGAGGGAGTCTGCTGGTGGTATTTTTAGTGCTACATTTGCAATGACATCTCTGCACTTGTTTGTTTACTTGTACGCACAGTAGTCGGCCATGTAACAGATATTTGCTGTAGTTTCAGTAGTTTCAACAAATGAATGTATTTTAAGAGAAACTTTCCGAAAGGGTGCTCCTTCCCTTCAAGTACTTTTATTTGTCCTGTTTTGTGGATCATACTGTGACTTTCACACAGTCCCTTCACCCCAAGGCTATAGTGTGCTGTATGAAATGTAGGTTACTACGTACTACAACAATGGTTACAATATATGCACAGAATCAGCTCTCACGTATTGAGTTTGACAACTTGTTTGGAAAAGTAACACAATGTATATTGTCTCAGGATGGACAAAATCCTTTGAAGATTGCACTCAGAATACCGGGAGTCACAGTTAATGCAACAGGAAATGCAAAAAGAGAGCAGATATGTGCACACGGGAAGAGAGTGATGGAGTTGAGAGGGAAAAGAAGGAGTACGGAGGTATGACATACGGGATGTGCAAGAGAGAAGAGTGGGAGGGAGAGCAGGGAGTGCAGGACACGAGGTTAGGCGGCGCTAGGAAGGGGAAGGTGGGGCGGCGTCCACATTAGAGATGAAGAAGAAGGAAAGGGTTCAGAAGTTAATGACAGCCCACGGTGAGAGACGAGGGAGGTTGTGAAACACAAAGGGAACTCTAAAGGTCTCTCACGCTTTTCACAAGCTGTGGGATCACAGGGGAAGGTGCAGGGTACTAATTTGGCTCATTACGGTCAATGGAACTAATGGCTGCTATTGTTCTCCAGTATGTAGGGTCACGGGTTTTACCTTCAACTGTGTGTGTCTTTCTTTCACTAGTTTTCCAGCCTTATCTGATTTAACATTTCATAACTTTATGATCAGAGAAAGCTTAACACATTTATCGAGACATTGTATCTGAAATAAGCTAACACCGTGAGAACAACATAACCTCAGAGATTAAATGGTTCCCTTTGAGCTCTTAATGTCAGACTCAATGAATGCACGCTAGAATTACGAGCAGAGTCAAGGAAATGCATTAGGAGTAGGACAATTCTGCTCATGGACGTTGCTCATATTACTGTGGGTTTCAAGGTTATGACTGCTGGCTCAGGGATAAGGGATTTACCAGCTCCCGTATCTGTAGATATTTCCAATATTCATGTGATGTTTCATACTCAAACCCCCACCCCCTTCATCGGAAAGCCGACATCAGCATGAATGAGTTTGTTTAGGCTCCTATGGCGATAATCTGCTTTAACGCTTCAATAGCATTAGCCTGCCACCTTTTCAGTCTGAACTCCGATGGAGAACAGATTGTTTGGGATGAGGAATCTCTAGCACTGCTCCAAGCCGCCACACACTGTAACCCCCATTTCTGCTTCCTTCTCATTTTTCACCCCTTTCGCTTTTTTCACGCCCAGTCTTGTTTTTTTTGTTGTTTTTTTTACTTCCACACCTGTTGGGACACATTTTTCCCGGAACTCAACCGAAACAATGGTTGACTTTCCCAAGCACTGGCAACCTGACATCTGGAAAAACTGACCAGTATGCTGTTGCCCCCCCTTCCGACAGCTAATTTATAGCGGTATGCCATTTGACAGGCTTTGTGAGGGGTGTGGAGGCTGAATTAGGTAGAGTACTAGCTCACCTTCTTAAGTGTCAACTGCAGTACAATATGAGTAGTAGTAGTACAACAAATCCAACAAAAAATACTGGATTTTTTACTTGGTGCATTATAAAAGGGTATACTACTCCCACTTTTAGAGTTGCTCTTTGATCACTATATACTATTGCTTGTAATTTACATCTTTGCTGCAGCATCTTATTTGATCTGTTGCATCCTGAAAACAACTGCAATATTTGATGTGTAGGAAACAAGGGACCAAGCATAACGGTCTTACCTGCGTTATCCACCATCTTTCCTGCACGTCAGCACATGTCCTGTTTGGTATTTTTTATAAATCAACACAATACGATGGATGAAGTATAGCTGGGGGTGTAAGTATCTGCTTTGTTTGTCACTATCACTGTTGTCATGTGGTTCATCCGAACTGAAGAGGCATGGATCATTTTTCCTGCTTCATTGTTTTACCTTTTGTAAAGGAAAAGCTAAAATAGCATTTGATAACACTTGAAGCAGACCTGAGGGAACGATAAGCACGACAATTTAAAGCCCTCCTGCTGTCTTAGCCAGCATGAGGAGCATATCTCTGCAGAATTTCTTTCAATACAGCTTGAAGGGAAGTAAATGAAAAACAGGCACCGTGTGTGTACTTGTAGCAGTTTCAAGTTGTTGTGTTCTTTGTCTGGGAACTTTTGCACGTGGCTGACACTCACTACTCTGCTGCGCTCATGAAAAAGGTGCAGTATATCACAAAGGGAGACTCGATAACATGTTTCCCAACTGTGCACACAAACCTCTTTCATTTACGCTTATTGCCTCGTGCTGACACACACACACACACACACACACACACATGCTTATGGGCTGAAAACTAGAGCCCATGACAGCCTGCACATACACACATATGTGCACGCAGACACATGATAACTGTGCTGGGTTTCGAAGCTATAAATATCCCTTGGGTAGAGCCTAGCCTGTTACAGGCACGTGCGCCCTCCTACTCTTACTCCTCCTAACTTTCATAAAGCATGACCACGTAAAAGATATAAAGTGACTCTTTAACATAAAGTGTCATTTAACTGTTTGTTAATTTAAAGATAGTCCTATAACTGTGAGCTTTAAAAGAATCATTACTTAACAAGTGTGCTGCAGTTGATTTACTTCAGTGTATTTGAACAGCCTCACTCCAGTTTCCAGCGTGCATGTTTGTTTAGAACCTAAAAGAGGTCAGCCACGCCGGTCTGTCAGAAAATTATAATTTCTCTGATGGATCTCTCCCTCTTGAGCTACTTAGCGTGCTACGTGACTGTGGAAGAAAGAACAAGTGGAGCCAAGACAGAAAGAAGCGAATCGACATCAATCTTAAAATTGATTTCCCTTTTAAAATAATCTGCCTGCCATGTTTACAAAGCGAACAGCAATACAGGATGTTGAATTTGCTGCCACAAGCAAAGCTGAAACAACTGGCCTTACAGAAGAACATGATGAGAGCAGAAAACAGATGCATGTGGATGGATGTCATCATCCTGTCTGGGCAACACTCTTATGTTGTATCCAAGTTTTGTTTCATCCAGCGCTCAGACAGGATTGATTGATTTCTCTTAAATACAGTATGTGTAAGGTAGATGGTAATTAAATGCTCGTACGTGTCAGCTCTGCATTGCTGCCTACACCAGACATGCAACTCCCTCCAGCTTTAAATAAGCACAATCTGAACTGCCATCTGGTCTCTACTGCCTGCCTTGAGGAGTAGCGCTTCCCACTAAAACCACTATTTCTCTCTCTCTTGTTTCTCACAGGGGTCTGCACAGGTGAGGCGAGGACAAGGACGCAGTCTTCTTCTCCGCCGTGCGTCCGTCAGCGAGCCAAGTGCCTTGGTGCCGGCCACCCTCAGGTCAACTCAGCCGCGTCGGGCGCCAACAATAAAAGTCCTGACCTGGTGTCCCTTGCGCAGCCTGCACAAAACAAATATTTGAGGCCATTATATCTAATTTCTCCAGCCCGCCGTCACTGAAAAGATCAACAGCGAAGGGTGTTGTTGGGAGGCAAAAAGAGAGAAGAAAAAAAGTGGGGGAGGAAGAAGTAACCCTTTCAAAGTGCACCCTACCGGCTATTTCTGCTATGCTGTGGGCAGGGACCATCTCATTTGGGAGTGCTCTTTGCTGACAAAAAAAGGACTTCCCCCTTTCCCTGCCTGCCTATCCAGATGCCTGTATAAATACTGTATAAAGATATCAATTTGTCTGGGTTCTAACTCTGCCCAACAAAGAGACTGCAGGCTATCTATAGAATCGTTCCAACAAAATTAGACTCTGTGGTCTCCTGGATTACTACTTGTCTATTACCTCTCAAGGGAGATTTAAGAGCTGTGAGAACAGGAATGAGACCTGCCACAGTTTTATAAACTTTTCCAAACACTTAGCAGGTTTGAACGCAACAGCTCTCCGTGAATTTGAAGCTATATCTGCTTGGGAATAGCAGTTTTAATGTCTGTCCCAGCTTGGTGAATCAACATGAAGCCCCTGACACCAATTGGATCCCCTTCTCCCCTGAGGCTCCTCAACAAGGGTCCAGACTACCTGCGCAGGCAGATTGATGGCGGAGGCCATGGCCGCTCCGTCAGTGCTGTGGAGAGGCTTGAGGCCGACAAAGCCAAATATGTTAAGAGCCAGCAAGTGATCAACACCAAGCAAGAGCCCGTGCTAGTTCCCTGTGCCACCCCACCACCACAGCCCCGGCGAGCCATCGCCATCTACGGCAGCCTGACGCCTCATCTTCCCCCGCGCAGTTCATCCAACACGCCGTTCTCTACATTGTCCGGCTCCTTCACATCAAGAGACGAGAATGAAAATGATGACTCCAGAAAAGAGAACAGACGGACTTCTGTTGATGTTGAGGCACATAACCGGAGCAATGTGAACAATGTGATGCCGCCCAGCCCGAGGTCACCTGGAATTAACACCTTGGTGGCACCACACAGTGCTCCCGTGATCAGAAGGAGTACAGGCAAACGCATGCTGAGGCCGGACTCCCTGGTTATCTACCGTCAGAAGAAAGAATGCAAAAGCCCCAGCGGTGCAGCAGTGGCAGAAAACAACAGCATGGAGGTGAAGGGCTACAGTTTTGTCCGCCGTCTATTCCAGGGTTCCATGAGAGAGAAAAGTAACGGTGAGGGCAGAATCCAGAAGATGGTGATCGGTGAGGAGAAAGCACCATCGAGGGATGGTGACTCCCGCATGTCTTGGACCAACGAGAAAGACACTACAGATGGTGGACCGGGGAGCCGGAGGTCCAGTAAAACAGACCAAGAGCGCACCCCAGAGTCTATCCCCAGCCCTGGGTTTGGCTGCACGCTTGACCAAACCAAGAATGGATGTACAAATGGCACCACTGATAGAGTTATTAGTGGTATCACAAATGGCAACCACTCACACAGCCATGATGATGAGAATGACCCGTGGAAGAGGGCGTCCCCACCAGCACCCAGGAGGCAGTTTGGGAAGTTGCAGCGCTCCAAGTCTGACTTGCGCCTGCGCTGCTCGGTAGCACTATCGGATCAAGAGAATTTCTTTGACTTCTGCGGGCTAGACTTGGACATGATCGAGCGCCTGGGTCGGGAGAACTTCCTCTCCGGTGCCAGCTCTATCGACACACTCTCGCTGGCGCTCCGAAGCGTGGGCGGGGACGGTTGTGGAGGCTCAGAGCCCAGTGAGTTCTCCCGCCACTCAGGAGATGGACTGTTTCAGGAGGAACTGACGGAGCAGCTTCCCACTGGTGTGTCAATCATTGAGAGAAACGCTCGTGTCATCAAGTGGCTTTATGGGTGTAAGAACGCTGCTCGTGAAGGACCCAAAGAGTCAACAGTTTAATGTAGGGACCTGGATCCATGTGCCATGGAGTGCTCAGAGCCTGCAGTTTAACAAAACAAGAGTTTGCTGATTTCTTTTCTGATACACAGTAGGCTATTTATTTAAATCAACAGTGGTGACATTTGGTCCTGCAGATGTTTACCTTTTATGCATAAATCTGCTGCTGAAATGGGCAACAACTCAAAAAAGTAAAGTAACTCATCAACACAGGGTTTAACTTGAATTTGAAAAACACATTCCGTGTAGGCTGTGAATCGTTAGCTGCTGCTCTGCTGCAATGAAACACAAAAGGAAAAAATAAGATTTGGTTCTGTTTTCGAGCCTCAAGCAGCAGCGCAAGTCAGAGCAGCTGAACTTCATTAGGCAAAGCTGCCTTTAAAATGTGATTTTTCTTTTAAATTTCAAATGAGTGTGAGTTATGGTTTGTTTCAGTCACACATGTAGGGATAGTGTTCCATGGCACACTGTTACCTTCAGTCCCTTCACCCCAAAGAAACAGTTTCTTCAAATTAGAGAGCAACAACTGCAACTAGTTATATCCTGTCAAAATGATATGATGTATTTATAGATGAAAGTATTGTGTGAGTATTGACTGACCCTAATGGCAAATTGAGCTGTTTCTCCCAGGAACTTATTTTGGTAAGTGTGTGTATGAGTGTGTGTGGAGAAGACTTGCATTCATCTCCATTTGTTGCTTCTTTCAGTTTCTGACAGAACCAGGTTCCGAACTGATTTGAAATCAATTTGTGAGTCCTGACGCGGCATAAGTGTTTGTCTGACATACTGGACACGGTTTAATGTCCTTGACATCAACACTCACCCTTAATGACTAATTTAAAATGGAAAACCACTAAGCTACGTTTTGGATTTTTTTGCCTGAACTGGAAAACTGTTGTGTGAGTGTGAAGTGAACCATGAGTACCTCATTCGAATCTGTCCCAGTTTAGCTTGTGTGTTGCTTTTTTTTCTTCTTTTTAAATCCTTAAACGCAGGCGTTGGAACAAACATGCGAGGCGCCCCTGTGGGGTTGTTAATGCACTGAACTGGACAGAGAGAGAGGAAATGGAAAATAGAAATGTAGGTCTGACTCTTTCCAGAAAGTCATCTCATATAATGTTAAACACTGAGTTTGATTCAAAGGGGCATCCTGGAAAGCAAAGGAGCCGTGCCTGGCCAGTAGTTTTCATCATTTTCATTTCATATTAAAACCCCTATAGAGGCATTAATGCTCAATATTCATTTGTGAGTCATTCATTGAGTACCACGGCGGATGTTCTGTGCCTGTTCAGTGGTCATTGCGGTGCAGGCATAAATGATAAACAGGGAAAGACTGGTAATAGTCCAAGCAATACATATATAAATAAGGAAATATATTCACCTCTAAAAGTAAAGAAGCTCAAGTTGTCAAACCTTTAATGCCAAATATTTTAGGGAGTTATTTTTGTGCCCTGTAACTACATTAGTTCATCATCTCCAGCCCGTTTCCCATCAAAACAAGCAGGGGAGGATCAAGCTGCCCTCCTCTCTGTGATAACTTAGATCCTACCTCACTTGTTCCACTCCTAAGTGACTCTCACTTTATCTCCATGAACGGTCATTACCAGTGCTTGCCCCGAGGATGCGGTCGATCTTTGCTGGCGTATGCAGAGGTTAGACTGAGGGGCCTCGGGGGCCGAGTGTTACCTAACTCTAGGGCACGTTAGAGTTGCACATGTGAGCACCACAGTGACATGCAAGCTTGGTATTATTTTATGTATTCAATCACAAAGCATGAGACTCCCTCCTGAAGCTCCCTCCACCTGGACTCTTATGTTTTTAATCTCCCCTGTTAACAACTATTCGGTTGCATGTTTACAAAGTGGCTCCGTAATTTCAGATCCTCTTTTTTTATTTGACATATATGAGAGATTTAGTTTTTATTCCAAAGATGTTTGTGTATGACGTACACAGCAATAAAGACAAACAAGGAAATATCTGTGTCATCGCCTTATTGTTTTGTTTTGTTGTCCTTGTTGTGCATTTGTTTGTTAGCATATGTACCAAAAAGAGAGAAAATGTCGTCAGTGTCGTGGTGCTGTCTGGCCCTTCACTCTTTGTCGCCTCCCTCCACCACATCGCGTCTCATTTTTCACATTATCTCAAGTGGCTATGCGCTAATCCTTTTAGCATTCCCTGCATAGTACACCCTTGAGAGGGCTGCAACAGGTTGCGCTTGTAGACAAGGAGGGCTCTGTGAGGCCCGATGCTTTGTCTACGTCGCCCGAGAGCAGACCCTCCACCCTGTCTGCAGCCTCCTCCTTACACGATGTTCTCTGAGTCAGCAATTGTTTTCACATGCTCCGGCTCACAATAGATGGAAATCGTAAGAGGAAAACGCAAAACTATTTTTGTTTTATGCAGACTTCCTAAACTGGAAGTCAGACCGTTGAATTTTATAGCGAGAAGATGTTACCATGCGACATTTTTAGTGTCACTAAATTGATGACTGACTCAGCATTTCATGTTCTGGCCTGTGTGATAAATATGAAGCTATAGGCAGATGGTGCTTAGCTAGACTTGCTGTAAAGTGTGGGCCCTGGCACACTAACTGTTGACAAGACACTTGTCAATGTTTAATCCACAGAGGTGTAGAACTTTCCCCAAGTCTAGAAAAGATTTTCATCTCCTCATTCCAATGTGATGAGTAAAAGGTCAAAATTAAGGCAAGAGACAAATTTGTCATGGTGTGAGTTGGAAACTGCACGTGTTGGTAAATTTTCCATTCAAGGTTTTGAAATTAATCTATTGTGGGCAACGAAATCAACTCTCCGGTAACTCCAAGGCTCACACTCGTCTTTTCATTCAAATTTTAGCATAAAAAATAAATTTCCAAAGACATCAAGTGAGCCCAGCACAGCTCCAAATTAGCTTTACTTATTTGTATCTTGCAGATGTGGACTAGACACGTTTCAGGCTAAAATCTTTCTGCGGCAGCAACTTGCTCTGTTATTCACTGTCCACGGAGCAGCTCTAGGATGTGTCTGAAGATGACTCACTCAGCACTTCAGAGGACAGACTTGATCAAATTCACAAAGGGGGAAAAAAAAATACACGATTTCTATTTTAAGAAGGGCATTTAAGGATACAGACATCAGACATCCCCTTGGTTCTGTTGTGCAGACAGTGGGCAAAATGTTGCTTGTAAGCTTCCAATAGCAAACATACAGCATGTAGAAGCAACACACAAAAACCCACCCACACATCTTATTTCTTTCTTCCCCTATAACACACTTCCCTTTCCCTCTCTCTGCCTTCCCCAAAGCGGAACAAAACAATAGCCCTCCTGTGAGCCCGTGTCTCTGTCAGTTACCCTGACCGGAGGACCTGCTGTGACATCCTGTTTGGGGTTCATAGGACAAGGTTTAAACATATGGTCATGTTTTGGGTTTGGCCCGCCTGGAAATAAACAGACAACAGCTGGTAAAGGACAATTTGGATCTTATTATTACAGGGTTGACGAGGTTTAGATGGGTGCACAGCGCTGAGCAAGCAAAGTTGTCAGGGGAAAAGTTAAGCGGGTGTACCTGTTTAAATCTTCAGCGTGCGTTCAAAAAGTGCCTGGCAGTTTGAAAAGTGGATGATAAACTAGCAGGAATCCACAACTCCAGGCTTTGATGCTGCTGATGTGGTTTTTCCCCGCATGAAAAAAAACACCACAGGGGGCTCAGAGACCGCCTGCTTTACACTTTTACCCACCAGCGATGCTTTGACCCAGTAATGGCTGATGAAGAGGAGATTTGACTGAATAAAAACATCCTTTGAAACCCCACAAAACTATCCTTCGTATTTTAATGTAAACTGTTCATGAATGGAGGGTCTCTTTGTCGTCTCTTTGCCTAAAGGCCCTGGCTACCACTAAAGCAGAACAGGCTTATTTCTCAGACAGAGCATGGAAATATGATTCCCTTTTGCCTGGAGTTTTAAGCTCATTGTAGACTTGAACGCCCGTGTTTACTTTATTCAGTGTCACATTAATCAGGCTGACAGAACACGAGCTTCTTTTCAAATAAATCCCCCAGTTCAGTTGTCTGATAACAACTGAGGTCAAACACTATCAAACTGCGGTGCACTCGTAGCTGAGGTTGTTCACTCTGTGCTCTGAGAAGCAATAATGTGTGTCAGGGTTAGCATGGGTTGTGGAGTGTGTCAAATCTGGCCTAGTTCTTCTGCGCCAGCAGCCTCGGCAGACTGCGGATGTCTACGCTTGACAGAAGCTCGGTTCATGACTCAGGGACAGGCAGACTGAACACATACACTCCAAAGTAGCACACGGGAGTCTGCCAGGAGAGGAATAAACTATTTTAGCCAATTTGCAGATGTCACCGAGGCAGACTTTCATCAGAGATGCACCAGAAACATCAAACAGACACGTTTGGTGCAGCGGCTCTGGTCTAAAACTGGAGACAGTGGTGCGGGACTAAAGCTCTGTCCTAGTTCCATATTATATGCTGTAGCTGACAGAGGTGTGATTGTTTTCGCAGAGGGAAAGCTACAAAAATAAACCATCATTAGCAGATCCTCCCCAGCTATTTGGGGACATTAGAAACTACATGACAGTGCCATTTTGAATTATTACCAAGCTAACGTGGTGACAACACATGGTTTAGACTTCCATGAAATACAGAGAAACATAAACCTGGAGTCATGCTTCACCTGACAGTTACTGCTTTAAGTGTTTTCAGAGATGTTCATATTTATATTAAATTTGCTTTTCTTTTTTGGCCTTGACAATATAGCTGCAAATAAAAAAACTCGAGAACCTCAAGTAAAAAGAAATATAGGTGTAAGATAAATATAAAATAATAAAAAAATGAAATAATAATACAAAGTAAATATATATTACAGACATAGGAAAGATAAATAAGGTGCACCAATGTGGATGGAAACTGCAGGTTACCTGGATACCTGTAGGAGCTCCATCATTTTGTCGTTCAGATTCAACAAAAACAACATTTAAATGGATAATCAACAGCAGCCGGGACACCTGAACATGACCCCTACAGTTTGATGTGTTACAGACACACACTCCTGACTGACACGTCTTCTAACAGGCTGAATTAAAACCCTCATAACAGAGTCCAAGGAATGACTGGAATGATCCAGCAGAGCACCAGTCAGATCTATCTTGTAATAGTGTTCCAGAAACCAGCAGCTGGTTTACATCTGAGAATGCAACCCCAAACGGTTACCGTCTTGTACCTGCTCGCTTCTCTAACATACTCTGGACCAGTTTTGCCGATCAGCAGCTGCCCCTGCACTCAGAATGCCAAACTTCTCCCCCTAAATGACTGAAACCTTAAACCAACATTGGCAGGAGGTGCTGGGAGAATCTGCTGTGGCGTACCCCCCACCTCTGTAACAAAAACCATTCCTGAGCTGAAGGTATCCTATAGCTACGCTCGGTCATAAATCAGAGGAGTGGCCCTTTTCATTCCCCTCTCTCATGCGTGACCCTGCTTCCCAGGGGGTCAGGGAGATGGGTTGAGTCGCGGCCCTGTGGGAAACCTGACCAGGAGCCGCAGACCCTCTTCAAATAACTGCCTGACATCAGGAGAGGCTGCAGCAGAACACCGACAGGGCCTGCCGGAGGGGCTCTGGTTCAACTGAAACTTACAGGAAGAGGAGACAGGAGTTTTATGTGTTTTCTTTTCAGTGGGGTCAGTTGACCTTCATTGTAAAACAAGAGCAGGGATTGACCGCAGCTGGGCTGAACCGAAACTGAGTATTGAACAGTTATTGCTCTGTTTTCATCCAGCCACTTTCCGGGATCAGGTGTTACGTAAGCAGGTCGAATGGTTTGCCGCTTCGAGAAAAGAGTCCTTGTTGGTACAGTCTGAGCACCAATGAAGAGACAGACCTGTAGCTTTCACACACAGGTGAGACATGTCCCAACGTCTCAGACTTTTCAGCTCTCCTGCTATAAAGGTTTGGTATTTTCTTCTTCCAGAGATACAATCAAAGTTCAATTCCTCCTCATATTAAAAGTTGCTTCAAATATTGACCATTTTCTGTCTCCATAAGTTATGGTTCACTATGCAACTATGCAACTATGCATGTGTCAGGGAAGTCATTGTGGCAGATTACTGTGCACATCTTTTAACAGCAGAATCTCTTATATCCACTTGCATATTACCAAAAGAAGCAATATGTTTACCTCCTATAATAACATCATGCAGAGTATTCTATCCATTTCTAACTAAAACTAGCCCTTATGAATGAGAATGCAGTGGGAGAACTCTTTCTGCAGCACCCCCTCGTGAGTATAATTTATTTAAGATGATCATTTTACACATGATATCCATCTGTGTAATACAAACTAATGGCAGCTGTGAAAATCTAATCATTCCAGGGGTGACATCTCTATGCTAAGCATTTGTCACATGAGTGCAACTTGATTCTGGAGCTCGGCTGAAGTGACGATAAAGACTTTTTGCCATATTTTAAACATTAAGACCCAAGAACACATTTTATGCAGCCTCTGCTGAACAGCTTTTCAAATGTGACCGGCCAAAAAATTGTACTTGTTTTGACAGGAAAGGTAGAGAAAGAAAGAAGTTATTTGTTGTGACAGGTTTAGTTGCTTTGAATTGCGGGGATGGAGGCTGTGTGAAAGTTACAGGAGCTGCAGATAATCCTCAGTGTTTGTGTTCACCTGCTAAAAGTGCAGACTCGCAGTTTATTGCAAGGGAATTCTCACCATTCTCACATACTCTATCCTTCCAGTCTGGTGTCAAAGACTGATAAGAATTTAACAAATAAATGGGCAAAGATCTTGCGGTGAATGGTTTAGTTTTATTTTAATGAATGTCAGAGAAGATGTACAGCAATCCGTGACTGTGGTATGTTCTGTCGCTTATTTTTCTTTGTTGGCTATGTCGGTCATATTTCCTCAACTTTTTTTTGGTTGTTGTCTCTGTATGATGTGGTTCCATCAGCTGTATATTTGCTCCTCTGCTTGTCAAATATGGCATTTTGAATGCTAACATGCTAGTGAGGTTCATTGATCAAAAGTCCACGCTCACTGGAGAAGCTAGCGAGGCACTAGCGAGAGCAGATGTTTCCAAAAACACACGGAGTAAACAGATTTCTTTTAAAACTGTGGAGGTAAATCAAAAATATAAGGTCAGCCGCATGACATCTTGACTGGTTGCAGATGATGATGTTGGTGAACAGGGCGGCAAGGATGCGCACTGATCAAAGCCAACTTTATTCTGGTCACAAACCAAAATTATGGTTGTAAGAATTCCCCATGTTTAATTGATTTGAAGTGTAGTAGTTGCATCTGATTTTATTATTCATTCTTTGTGTTTGTTTTCATAAATAACTTGAGGATTTTGTCGTGGAAGCAGACACGGTCTCAGTAAAAAGCTATGGTGAACAGCTGTTATTTAGCTAATAGCTATCCAGTGCAGACACCCTCCATGATTACCGGCCTGACGTGCCGCTCTGAGAGTTTAAAAACATAAAACATGAAAACGGTATGTGTAGATTTTCAAAAATGTCTCATCTACCCAAATCAAAGAATTAAACATAAAAATGACTGTAGTTTCAAAAACCTTTTGACCACCGCGTAGTGAGAAAACAACCTAATCACATAGTCAGATCTATTCCCAGTCATGTGGGAACAAGAAAACATCAGGACGACAGCTGGCCCTCGCTCCTTGTCCGCATCCCGGAAAACACTCATCTACTCTTCGCCTGCTCTGATATTCGACTCCCACCGGGGTACAGAGCTCAGAACCCAAACTCTACAATACGGTGCCTTTATTGGTCACTTTATTGCACCCCTACCGTTTCAGTTTGCTCTCTTTCACTTTCAGTTCTTGATGTTTTTCACCAAACGGGGTAAAAACACCTCCTGGGACCATATGTGCACAATATGTCTCGGCTACGACCAATGATGGGCAGTTTCTTTTTTAGGTGGCAGCTTTGATGTGTTCCGCAGACGGTTAAATTTGTTTGGGAAAATGTACGTTTAAAGGAATAAATCATCTGCAGCTTCATGTAGTCTCAGCTTCTCCTCCTACTCTTCCTCATGAGCATTCACTGACTTGACTTCACTGATTTGTACCCTTCAGGCCTAGAGTTCTGCATCAAGAGGGAGCAGAGATATACGTCTGCAGTGTCTGTGTACTTATGCCCTGCATGAACTGGAATATGGCAATGAAAATTAATGTGAGAGGCCAATCCTGCAACCTTATGACTGCAGCATGACTTCCATAAAGCAAGCGTCAGTACATAAATATGTTGTCAGTGCATAAGTGGATGCAAGTGGGAGTCCTTTAGACAATCGTAGGACACATACGTTTCCTAGTCTTACGTCTTACGTTATGAATATTTCTGTATTCTGAGCAGAAGCGCATGAGAATGAAACTAAAGTTCTCCTACAGAGCCACCAGAACAAGAGCTAAGGTGACGTTAGCGACGAGAAACCCTTTTACAGCAAGAAACCTTGAGCTGAAGCCAGCTCATGTGGGGAGATCCATCTGCTTGAGGTGGTGGGACAGAAGAGAAGGAAGGGGCCACAGATGAGAAACGTGCAGCTCTGCAGATCAGAAACATGCAATTTCATAATCTACTGCCTGTTGATAATTTAAGGCTTTTCAATGAAACATTTAAATACGCCAGCTTCTGTTTGTTAGCTTTTTATCTAGAGTCAAAAAAAATGGCTTCGGTTCTGATCATTGTTCATTTGATTGGATGAAAAACACCTTCAACTGAACACAAATATCTGTGAATACCTACATCATATTTATGTGAATTAGAGCATTTCCTGTGAAAGTGTCAGTGGCAAAACAACAACTCAACAAATAACAGCTCATCTTGAGGATAGCACTTGGGTCTGGAGGTCTGCGTGAACCAAATATTACGACAAACACACGTCAACCGAAAATGTTCAAACAGATTAATTTCCTTGCTGTTTAGAATCAAGACCGTTTCTGCCTTGAGCCAAGGTGAAAAGACTAGATTCACACGTAGCTGCAGTGCAGACAGACTGAGCTCAGGCTTTGACTGTATCCTTGAGGCTGCAGTGAGAGAAAAAAAGAAGCAAACCGGCCTCACTGGTGGCAGGAGAACGGAGAGTAAATCACTGTCTGGTCCTCGTGTCTCTTTCTGTACCACTAAGTGCTGAACTTCTTTTAGCTGTTGTTGCCACACCTGTGAAGATTTCTGTTCAAAAAGCAACATAGTACAATAATGATGAGTTGCATTTTTCATTTATTCATTCATTCATCTTCTATACCCGCTTATTCCTGTTAAGGGTCGTGGGGGTCTGCTGGAGCCTATCCCAGCTGTCATCGGGCGAGAGGCACAGAGGGGTACACCCTGGACAGGTCGCCAGTCCATCACAGGGCGAGTTGCATTTTGGCCGCATTTATTCTTAAAACAGTGTGTTTCTTATTTCTGACCAGAAACTGTTGGTTTTGTCTTCAACGAGAAGCAGATTTTATCACAAGACAAGAATCCGGTGTCCAACTAAAAGTCTTCAAGATCATTTAGCCATAGATATGTGACTCCTGATTAAACAGTTGTGCAGATGAGTTCATAGAGACTGTTATAGATTGTTTCAAATAGCTCATACCAAAGAAGTTCAAACCATAGCTAGCATCGCTAACATAGCTAGCAGAAGACAACATTCAGTTGTCTCAGCCACTATGCTTCCATTATTTAAGAGATGAGAATGCGAGCAGGGGGACGCAATTTACAGTCCTATCCTCTATTCCAATTCCTCTGTGTTTTTCTGCTGTGTTTTTTGTTGCGATAAGAAGGAAACATGGCCCGTGATGTTTCAGACTCCAGACTCAGTACTCGTATACAAAGCAGTTCAGTCGCTCTCTAGCTGACAGCTGGTCACTAGAGGTCATTCCAGGCTCTGACTGCATAGGTAACCCACATTAAATGAGATAATCCTTCCTTTATGTATCGCACAGTGGGGAAATTTGAAGCATTGCAGCAGCAGGCAGCATGAAGACAGAAGAGAATATATAATCTACAGAGAAGTAAGAATTAAATAAATACAAAGAATAGAAAAAAGATATTGATTCTGTACCATCTGGGTTGGGCTGACGCTCTAAGCCTGCCAACAGCTTTGTGAATTTGGTGGTAGGAACCAAAGTTTTGGTGAGTGTTAACATTTGGGGAGCTGTGTGTTTGTGTCTTGTCGTATCAGATGCCTCGAAGCTGAGACTTGTTTCACCAAAGGTTTTTCCACCTCATCCCTGCAACTGAATTACAATGAAAGTTTGTGGTCCCTTGCTTTTTGCCTTGTGGCTTTGCTGCCAGTTTCTTCTTTCATGTACGGCCCTTTGCACCAAAACAAACCAGGTTTACCAGGTGCCGTTTGGTAGAACAGCTTCAAACACTGAAGCTCGAGGATGAGTACCGTTGATGGAGTTATTTGCTGAACAATCAGCTGCCAACTATAAAGAAGAGTTTTTCTCTCATGCAGTTATATGACACAGGGCTCACGTAAAGGAATGAATAGCAAAAGATGCTGCAAACTGAAAAACAAATGAATAAAAAATGCATACTGTCCATCTCAGCTGCATTCACCCTGCAGTCGTCTCCGAATGCATGCACCTAAATCGGCAGCGATCAGCAGCCCTCGATGCGTCTGTCGGCTCCAGATGAAGAGCTTCGTCTGCTGCGCCCTCCAGCCGCCACCATCATCAAAGCAGACCAGAGCGCTTGACCTCGCCCTCGTCTTCACCGCAGCTTTGGGGTTAGCCTTTCCTAATTTAACCCCAGTCTGGTAGCCAGGGCAAGGGAAGGCCCATCAGCGTGGCGCCACGCTGGGCAGGACCTCCCCTGAGGATTCAGTCAGTGACAGCCCTCAGAAACCACAGAGGATCCCCACCTGACGTATCAACCCCAGAGGGATCTAATTGCAGGATTTCATCGAGGAGAACGGCTGTCAAACACAAGCAGTATTGGTGCCATCGGTCTGTAAAACAGTAATTTTACCCCTTTTTTCCAGTTTTTGTGATGCTGTTAAGTCTCAGTTTGATACATGTGAAATGATTCAAGCACAAAATATTTAATGCAAGACTAAATGCACTGTGGTAATCTCTTCTGAAGGTAACCATGCACAGCGCTGATGATAGCTGGCAGACGAGAAACTTGAAAACAAATTATCCGTCAACAAATTACATGTGAACTGCCTGTTGACCTGTTGGAGACTAATGTGATCTAATGCAGTCTGCTTCCTTCAATTACATTCTTCAGTCCATCAGCGTGAGCTCTCATGACTTGTTGCCAAGAATCTGAATTACCGTGCACATGGAGGAATGCAGCAATGTGACGTACGAGTATCTGAGCTACCTAAAGGCAGTGTATATTTTCTTACTATTAACTCTGAAGACACAAAAGCAAGCGCTCCAACAGCGGATGCTTATTTTAAACTGTGTGAAGTTAATTTGAAATTATAACAGGAAGCCTGGTATAGAGTTAGTATTTAATAGTAATCTTAGTCTGAATTACACATTGCCTGCAATATTCAGTTTCATTCCACTCAAGCAATGCATTTTAGTAGTAACACAAGAGCGACAGCCTTGTTAAGCTTTATGTTCCGACTCGGTGAAGCAATGCATCTTCAGACAGCGTGAGTGAAAGCCACAGCTGAATCTGAACGGAATCGTCTCAAACCTGATACGGTGCATGTGTCTGACGCCTGGCTCTGGCACTGGGTCATGCCCTGTGACACTGGTGTCTGCTCCTGAAGAAGCGTGAGTGATCCAGGTGCCTAACTGGCCAATTAGTGCATCACTCACTCAGACGCAAAGGTCCTCAAAAGGAACGATTACTCACTGCAGTAAAGAAGCCCCCCCGGTCTCGGGTGTTAAATGAAAGGATTAGGCCGGCTGTGATCTTTGATTCAGTCAATACAAGAGAGGTATGAGGTTAAAGACGCTTTTAAAAGGAGGAGAATTCTTTATAGAAATATTGGCTTTGGAGTGGAGTGGCTTTGGGATTATGGTGGTTGAAACATCCAAATCAATGCTTGAAAAGAGATTATTTTTGGACACTTCACTCAGCAGCTGATCAAACGTACGAGCTGTTTGTCAGGAATGTCAAATAAATTGGTTAAAGTGCCTAAATGCAGGTATATAAAAGCCTGGCAACAAAGGTCAACTGCGGCAACTGCTTTGCCTTATGTTGAACAGCAAAGCATTGTACAGAGCAAACCCCCTCTGAACCATGCTGATGAGTAAGCCTACAGTTCATTCATATTTATCATGTCATTATGAATCATGTAAAGTGAGTGTTTTAAGAGCCCCTTCTTGACTTTATTTATCTGAAAGCTGGTGACACTCCAGAAAATCTAGGGCACAACACTGTCCAATGGCCAACATCTATTGAAAAAAAAAATTATTACACAAAAAAAATAAATTTCTCTTTTCATTTCATATCACATTTACAGGGCTGGTTGCACTTGACTGACTGATAATTAAATCATTATGACTCGCTCCACATCCAAACAAGTCCTCGTAAAGGCAAACTCCCCAACAACAGCCTCCTCCAACAATAGCTCTACCTCCTGACAGCCTCCATCAACTCCTCATCAAGTGGCACTGTCCCCCTCCCCGCCTCTGCACCCAGACAGGTTGTGACACCCTCAGATTCCCATGTCAGAAATAGAGATGGACAGACGGGAAGACAACGAGGAGAAGTATCATGCGTATCAAGAGCAGAGGAATTTCTTTTCGGAAGGAGGGCAAAAGGACTACCCTGTAGAAGGAGAGACGAACGGGGCTTTAATGACATCTTGATGACAGGCTAGATAGGGGTATGCACGGCTCCTGCAGGAGCAGCGGAAGAGAAGGCTGTAAGACGAGCCTTGTGAGCTGCGAACAGACGTCTGCCCTTTTACGCTGCAACCCAGCATGTCTCCATACCTGCGCTGATCATACATGATGGAAAACAGGAGCAGTGAAATCTCCAGCTGTGCATCAATGTGTAATTTCCGACTTGGCTCAATTCGTTATGGGCCACTGGTTCCCCCAAGGCTCGATTTGCTGGGCATGGATGCATGATCGGTCTGTGGCGTAGGAAGGCTGTTCCTCATGTACCCTTCATGACCATTTTATATTTGCACCTTGGTAGTAGGAGAAGTTGCACCTCTTCTGCACCATGAAAGTTTTGAAGTATACTAATGGAAAGCTTAGGAGAAACATTTAAACCTTTAAATGAATAGTTTTACATGGTATGGGATCATTTGCCTAGAACGAGGAGACAAGACTGATAATATTTTAATGTTTTTACAAATAGAACATAGCTTAGTTTAATACACTGCCTGACCAAAGACCTGGATTTAACTAAGCAAACAGATATGAGCCTCCTGTTGGATCATTACTGCATGGGGGATTATCTTTCAGCTAGAAACCACAACTAATGAGCAATGAGTAGCTTCTCATTTCTTAAGCAACCATGTTGAAAGACACATCCCGAGGTCGAGGACAAGATGTTAGTCTGTTTGAGAATGTATGTTTAATAGTGAAAGTAGCATTTCCACACATCCAGTGTGACGGGAACTCAAGGAACAGGGACTGAACAGCTGTGTAACCTTAAGAAAACCACTAATCAGTGAGGCTAACCAGAAAAAAGGCTTCAATTTGCTAGGGAGCATAAAGATTGGACTCTGGAACGATGGAAGAAGGTCATGTGGTCTGATGAGTCCAGATTTACCCTGTTCCAGAGTGATGAGGCATCAGGGTAAGAAGAGAGGCAGATGAAGTGATGCACCCATCATGCCTAGTGTCTACTGTACAAGCCTGTGCTATGGGGCAGTGCTATGATCTGGGGTTGCTGCAGTTGCTCAGGTCTAGGTTCAGCAACATTATGTGTCCAAAGAATGAGGTCAGCTGACTACCTGAATATACTGAATGACCAGGTTATTCTATCAATGGATTTGTTCTTCCCTGATGACACGGGCATATTCCAAGAAGACAATGCCAGGATTCATGGGGCTCAGATTGTGAAAGAGTGGTTCATGGAGCATGAGACATAATTTACACACATGGATTGGCCACCACAGAGTCCAGACCTTAACCCCATTGAGAATCTTTGGGATGTGTTGGAGAAGGCTTTGCACAGTGGTCAGACTCTCCATCATCAATACTAGATCTTGGTGAAAAATGAATGAAACACTGGATGGAAATAAATCTGGTGGCATTGGCAGAAGCTTATTGAAATAATGCCACAGTGAATCTGTGCTGTAATCAAAGCTACAGGAAGTATGAACGGTGTGACCTGGCCAGGCAGTGTATAAAGACTGGACAAAGAGACTCCACAGCTTCAGACTCTTTAACTCTCAGTATTTAAAACAATATTTTGTATAAGTTTAAAGGCTCACACCAAACTGACATCAAAGAACTATTAACAATGAAGGCTGACTGAAGTGGTGATGCTTTTCCCCTGTGTCTGGACAAATTAAGTGGCAGTAGTCTGCACAATTTGTGTTAACCATTCAAAAATTAAACTGGAAGAGTTACTATTAGCTGGGGGGGCAAGGAAGCACTTAGTGAGCAAGCCTCTCTGGAACCCAGAATGGTCTTGTAGATTGTCAATAGTGAATTCAGATGAGATAAAGTTAAACCTACGTGTCCTCTAAACTTAGCAGTTTTGTGTATCTTCATCACTTCTTCTTGTGCATGGGTTCGCTAAGCTGTACAGCCAGCCATCTCTCTCACAGATGCCTTATTCAAAAAACTGAGCCAGTTCATCTAGTGCCAGCTACAGTCACAGGTGCTTGTGGTTGCTCCACGCTGTTAGCTTGGTGTGTCAGAGCCTTGAAAGCAGTCTGTGGTTTTACAGGTGATTAGAACAGAATACAAATAAATGTGGAATGATTTATTTCATTTAGTCAATTACTGTGCAGCAACTCTGTCACAGTTCAAACTTGGCCCAAGGTTTCATCTTTGCCACATATTCAAAACCAAACCAATTAAAATACTGACAATAAATGACAAATTTACCTTTACTTCTTCCTTACCGTAGTACTTCTTAATATTCACTGTCTGGAAAACAGACTTTTTAAACTCACTTCAATCAATGAAGAATGCAGAGACAAGACACTTTTTGTCCTCAAAATCTTTTTCCAGATACATTTTTTGAATGCCTTCTTCACTGTCTTTCTGGAGTCGGCTGGTTCTCACGGCGAGCTGTGTGTGTGTCTGTGTCTGTGTGTGTGTTTCGGTGTGTGTATGTGTTTAGGCTTAGAGGTTGTAGCTGCAGGTCGGGAGCAAAAGCAAAGAACAACAACAGCTAAACAGCTGTAGAAACAGTAACTTGAGCCTGACAGAGACTCTGTGCAGGGCTGAAGAATAGATTTGCATTCCGGCAGCAACAATACACAATATAAAGAGATCACACGAAGCAGAACTTTTATTGTATGACGGACTCCATAAAAACAACGAACAATCCAGCCTTCAAAAGCAGAATGACGGATGAACTGAAGCCCTCTGGCACATCGCCCTCTTAAAAATAACTCCGCAAACTATAATTTCAGGGTCAGAAACATCTCAGCTGCTCGGTTATATTTTCTGTGTCATGTATGGAAATGCCAGGGCTCATGTTCTACATGCTCAGCTCTCCTCTTGGTAGGTGGCCACTGTTATGTGGAAATAATCAATACAGCCAACAAATACAAACATGAAATGAGGGGGAAAACACACACACACACACAGAATGTATTGATTTGTGGTCATAGGACAATCCTTTTTTCGGGGTTGAGCTGTTGTCAGAGAGTGTCAATGAAAATCTATCTATTTACAGCAGACAGAGACCTACATTTGGAGATGTGTGATCAGATTTCAGCAGCAATACAGATAGATGGGTGGCAGGATGTGTGTGTGTGTGTGTGTGCCTGTGCCTGCGTGTATTTGTGTTTTTGGTGGGCTATAGTGTGGCCAGGGGGGTGGCTTAGCTGGAGAGATTACCCCTCTGCTGGGAAATGGAGGGGGCTGGAGGAAGGTTTTGTTTTCTGAGGGGGGCCCAATTTCTAAAGAGCCTCGAGATTGTAGATTAAAGAGATGAAACATCCTGTGAGAACCTCCTTAAAGTGAGGTGAGGGGTGCAGAATTGTTCTCTGGTTCCCTGAATAATTCACCTCGGCCTTTCTACTACCTCTTTTAAAACTTTATTAAACCTTTCAGAGCGGAGCTGCGGTGCCGCGAACGATTAAAAATGATGCCGTCTTTAAAAGGCGACACTCAATACTCTGATGTTGCTTTTATGATGCCCTCATGAGCAATTTAAACTCTTAAAGTTCTTAAAATGTGTGTGGTTAACTCGTTAATCTTCCTGGACATGTAAACATTAGGTGAAAGTTTCACTCTTTAAAAATAACCTATTCCCCAGTCATCTGTGCATTATCACTTGAGGATTACCAAGGCCACAGGTTGCAGAGATATGGGTCATAATAACCCTACACTGAGGTGGACTTGCTCCAAAAATCAAGTCGCCAGCTCCTTATCTCCACAGACACACTGCAAACAGTGGAGATTAACACTGCAAACTGTTTTGGCTGCATTGCTTGTTTGGGGGATCTGCTGCTTTAAGCTGATAAAACAATCAAAATGGTGTCTAGTCCAAAGTTACAGCCAACCTTTTGAAGTCTTCTGCTTGAAACTGACCTCTGCGCAGTGATTCTGAAATGCCAGGTCGGTTAAATATGGCCGCATTACTTTTGGGACATTAGTGTAATTGCTGTAAACAAGAAAGAACCATTAGAGAGGAGTTGAGCAATGTCTGAGGATGTATTACATGCAACCAGCTTTGATTGTTCATGTTCAACACACCAGAAATATTACTGGAATACTTTAATAATTGTGAAGTTTTTCCAAAAATCTATTCAAAATCAGTTTTCATCCATGGCAGTTTTTCTCTTAATAGTTTCTTTTTGGTTTCTCCAATAAATGTCCTTCTCCTTAGTGCCTCTAGTGGTCACAAACTCAACATGACCCCTTTAATTTCAGATTTACCAAATAAGCATGACCATCTCAAACTTTGATCTTTTGACTCTTTAACTTTTAATCCAATACTCTGGAGGAGAGACAAAACAACAACAAAAAAATGCCACTCTCCTCTACTATTTTCAGAATAAACTGTATGCGTCTGTACAAGTGTGTTTTCTCCGAACAAGTTGCCACACTCTTACCCCGAAGCAGGTGTGGCAGTTGTTGGAAAGTCGCAGTGAGGATCTCAGACAATGTTTTTGCTCCCGCAGCTTGGTTTCCAGATGGGACGGCTGCTAGAGTGTGTGAGTCACCTCGTCTGTTGAGACGCCCGCCGCAACCTCGTCATACCTGAGTGCTACCAGACACGTCTGTGTGTCTGTGGGGGCTTTCATGTAAGAAATGTCTATAATGCTGTTTGCTTTTACAGCCCATTCCATAATTTCACCTGCAAATCTTCTCTGCGACGAACTTCTAATCTGAGGTTTTACAGCCAAAACAAGGAGCAGATGAGAAGACCTGAGGGCTATATTGTTATGCATATTTATCGCTGACTAACCTGATTTCAGAATCTCAATAACCTCGAGATCTTGACCTGTAATCTTGAAGGGAAAGCTCAGCACAAATCCGGCACAGTCTGGTCACTTGGGCTGCATAACTTCTGACTAGAGCAACAGCTTACAACATAATCACATGGCAGTTTGTCACTAAAATAGTCCCACTGACCTCATAGGCTGTTCTTTTTTTTTTTTTTTTTATTCTTTACCCCAGAAGAGATGGGTTTGTGGATAACAAACCCCACATATCACACAGATCTAATTTTAATTTTCTTTTTGTGTTTCAGTTTGTCTAAACTTATGTCCAGCTTGAAGACGTTTAACCTTTTGAACATTAGCTTGTGTCCTTAATTATCATGCATTATTGCCATACATCACTGTAATTGCAAAGGCAATCCCCCCACTAAAGACTATCTTGGATCTAAACAGGTTAAACTTGTTATCTTCTCATCCCCTCTCCAGATGAGACAGGGCAGAGAAGGAAAAGCATTGCGGGCTTTGAGCTGCACTTAACACAGGCTCATACAACATTGTGGGCCGCTTTTGTCTGAAGTAATTACAGTGTGTGCGCTGATCCAAGCCCAGGGCAAGGTGTGAAGCAGTTTAGTCAATGTTGCTCATCAGCAGAAAAAAAGAACAATTACGTCCCTGTGTGGGAGGAGGTGGGGAAATATTTGCGCTGCTCTGAGAGCCAAAAGTGAACCAAAAGGCTGCTGGAGGGAGAGAGAGAGAGAGAGAGAGAGAGAGAGGGACAGACACACACCTGCCTGATCAGGCTACAGGTGATAAAATACTTTAACACTCTGGGAGCAGTGTGAACATGTGTGTGTGTGAATGGGTTTATGGGTCAGAGGTTTGAGCCACTGGCTTATTTTGAGACATCAAAGTGTCTAAAGTGACTAAATCCCCAAATCCAACATTTTGATATCTCCTGATGTGCATGAAAAGAGAAAACACAAGTTGATTTTGAACTACCCAAATGAATATAATGTAACAGAACAATCAGACTCAATCAGACTCATTTTAGTTTTGATTTTGTCTGAAATGTTTCTCACATATTTCTCCTAAAATTCACTAGGAGAAATAAGTGAGACGGTATATTTAGAGGGAGTCATACTTGAGATTTAAGAGAAATGTCTTGATAATCTCGATTCAGTGTTTTTAATGGCTCCTTTGTTTCTCCTTTGGAGAAGAAACTGAGCAGTACAGGAGCTACTATGGAGCATCACACTGTTTAGTTTGAACTATGGCGACCGAAACTGAGCGGATGTAGAGCTATGGTGTAGAGCTGATGCTGAAGCATATTGTAAATCTAGCCAAACACACCAGCAGTACAGCTTGTACACACACACACACACACGGTTCTGAGATGAAGTCTAACCAGGTAAATTAGGTAAAAACACTGCAGAGAGTAGCCAAAGTCTTAAAGGTCTCTGCACACAACACTGCAGACAAAATAAAGGTGGTAAGTCATTTTTAAATGAATGAGGAAGGCCTTATATGGCATTCTAATTATAAACATTAAACATATTTTAATAATAAAACTGTTTTATTGAAGACTGACAGTGGACAGAAAACATACAAGTCCGCTTTCCTACCAGCGGTCTAGTTTCAAATCAGATGACTGTACTGACATTGTATTCAAATACATATTTAATATGTATTTACAGTGACCATATTGAAGTGTTTCTGTATGAATTAGTGCCCATTCATTCTATAGAGCACTAGTATGAGGTCAGGCACTGACGATGGATGAGAAGGCCTGGCTCACAATCTCCATTCAAGTTCAATCCAAAGTTGCTCAGTGTGGTTGAGGTCAGGTCTATGTGTGGTCCAGTTTTTCCACATCGAACTTATCGAACTATGTCTTTATAGTCCTTGCTTGTGCACAAGGGCACACTCATTTTGGAATAGAAAAGGGTCTTCACCAAACTGTTGGAAGCATATCATTGTCTAAAGGGGCTCAGCTCAAATCCTGAAAAACTGCCCCGTACCACGATCCCTCTACCAAACAATCCACATCCACAATCTGGTGTCGGTATGCTTCACATCACTCCATCCTATGCTTGGCATTGGACTTGGTGATGTAAAGCTTGCACACAGCTGCTTTGCCATGGCAACCCATTCCATGATGATCCCGACACAAAGTTTTTGTGCTTACATTAAAGCCAGTGGAGGTTCAGAACTCTTCAGCTGTGGAAGCAGCAGAGCGACTTTAACACATCATGTACCTTAGCAGTCACTGATGTGGGCTTCTGCTTCATGGCTGATTGCTGTTGTTCCGAAACACATTCACTCTAATAATAGCACTCACTGTTCATTGTGGAACATACAGCAGAGAGGAAATTTCACAAACCGTCCTAGTGCAAAGGTGGCATCCTCTCACACCACCACACCTGAAGTCACTGAGCTTCTCGGAACAATCCATTTTGTATCACAAATGTAGACTGCATGATGACATGAATTCAAAAATAAACACTTGTGGTCAAACGCAATGCATGTGTGGAAAAAACTGAACCCGCTGAACTGCAAACTGTAATCCAGTTATTTCCCTCAGGATTTGATAGAGACCAAAAACAACTACACTACACTACAACATGCTATAATTAACCAGCTGGTCAGCTTAATATGTCAGGGTTTTGTTTAAACATCTTGCATTTTTCTTCACTATTATGTCTGTTTAGATTCAAGTAAAATTGGGACTTTGCAGTGTATTGAGAAAATAGCTTTACTTGAAATAGTGCAGGGAAAATACTTTTTTATTTTGTCTCCGCTTGTGAACCAGCTCATTATTTTGGAGCTCGCGGACATGCATTTTAAATGAAACTGCCAGACATGACTGACTGCCAGCCGTCACCACTCAGTTTTGGATGCTTTCATGCTTTACAAACCCCATTTCCACTGAGCATCGGTGCACTGGTGTCATAAAACTGCAATATGGACCAGAAAACATTAAACAGTCAGCAGAATTCATCAGCCCCACGCTGTAAATTCTAACATGGTATTTAATCAAATAAGTTTTGTGGCACTGACTTACTTTTTGTCAACTTAATATCTACACTTACTAAAAAATAAGTGATTTGGGATGGAATAGGATTATCCCATGATACATTAACTTGTGGAATAAATGTTCCTCCTAAGATGTCTGTATGAGTGAGTTCAAAAAGCAGAGCATGTCTCTGAGCTGCAAGTGAGGAAAGATCTGACCTGACTCAAACTGAAACTGACAACTTGTGGAAGTCTTCACAGAGCCACTGAGTCTCACTGAGTTTCATAGGATCCAGCATGACAGCCGGAAACCTGACTGACACTGGAAACAAATAATGGAGGCCGGTCTTCTAAAAAAAGCACCAACCCGGGTGTTGGGTGCATTCGCTGATGGTTTTCACCTTTTATTAGGGCACACTGTCAAACTGAAATTGAAATGGAAATGTCAGCAAAGATCTTTAAACTGGAAAGGAAGCTGTACTGAATGAGAGGAAACACGGCACAGTAAGAGAGAAACTGGGTGTACATGAGAAGAAAAAACAACAGGAAATAAAAAGGGTGGAGAAATGGGACATGAGGGAGGAAAATTAAAGTATTTTTGAAGGGGGATGTCATAAGATTGTTGATTTTATTATAACACATCATTACGATACGTATGAAGGCAGTAAAAGGTAGATAAATGGAGGAATTCGTTTGTTGTTCTAATTAAGAGGTCAATAGAGCCCCCTGCTGGTCAGAGGAGGGACTGTGTGACAAAATATGTATTAAATGCCCCAAATAACTATAAAAGTTCAAAGTAAAGCAGAGGACAGAACTGGCATCAGAAAGTGAATGTAAACATCCTGACTAGACTCAGGAAAGAGAACATAAAAACAAAAACTAGAACACAAACCAAACTAGAGCAGCAAAACAACAACAGTGACATTGAGTGGAAGCTGATCTCACACTCACCATCTGCACCACTCCTTTATAGCCTGCAGAATCAATCAGCTCAGGTGCACTATATTTGTCAATCAGACAAATAAACTGGAAAATAAAGGTTGAAGGAATGCCAGCAGACGTGATTAATAATTTAAGGATCTTTCCTTCCCAGAGTAAACTGTTTGTCCTCCTAAATATCTGACGGCATTAAAGTAAAAGCATTCAAAGCGCTGTCCTACCTCTCTGGACCCTTATTTAGCCTTGTTGAGCAAAAGTGTTTGAGTGACGCATGGGCTTCTTAGCTGTAATTGTCTGCACCTGTGAAGGTGCTGATGGTATACCTGGAGACCTGGCTTGTACCTAACCATGGTTTGACTTTATTTGGTTCATTTTAATTTGTTGAACTCCACTTTGTGTTAAAATATTAAAATGACAAAACTTTTAACAATTAGTTGATTCTGACTCATTGATATAGTTTCTTGAAATACTCAAACAACGGGCTGACCTGGCCTCCGACTTCCCAAGATCCCAAACTGATCAAGTATCTGTGGGATGATCCACAGAGGCCCCTCCCCTCAACCCATAGGACACAAAGGCCCCCACTAACAACACTCTGTTACCAGACACCACGGGACACCCTCAGAAGATCCATGTCCATTTTCTGATGAGTCACAACTGTTTTGGAGGCACAAGGGAGACCTATACTATATTAATCATAATGTTATGCCGGTACAATACAGCGGAGTACACACAGTGGCATTCTTCGTTCTGGGATGCCCCAAGAAAAGACATAAATGTATCATGTGTGCACATTCACATATGTTTAAGGGGATTTTATGGTCATCATTGGTCTTTTGCTGTATTTTACACTGGGCTCCAAACCGCCTGTCCTGACAGAGCACCTTCTGACCACCTAGCATGAAATGTCCCATGGACTGCACTTATTAAACTAACAATACATCAGTGATTTGCTTGTGTTTAAACCAACTGTATGCAAAGGAAAAGCAGCTCTGCATAAGCACCACTAGGATGTAGTGTTTTCTTGTATTTTCTCAAAACCAGAAAGGGTTCTGAAGGACACTGAGACCAGATCTGATCATCTCTCTTTGAGCAGATGGTTTATTCATCTTTACTGTTATAATCACTGAAACTACTTGTAAATAGGATTGTACTGTATAAAATATTGGCCATTTTAATTAATGCAAAGTGCTTTGAGAATTTCTAATGCTGAAATACAGTACTTTACAGGCTGCTTTCAGACCTTTGTGGTTTCCCTTATTTATAAAGGCAATAACATTCTTCAGTTAACCCCATCCGTCTCCATGAGCACCACCATTTGCTATATTTGTAGTACGGTTTTGCAATTCATGTCTCAAATATCCATCCGTTTCTGTCAGACCACACAAGAATTCACCTGAAAACAGAAACTCTGATTCACTTGTTAATACTGTTAGTGCAGTAGTCTTTATTAGAGCATACGAGAAGCAGAACAACAGATTAAAACATTACCACAAGACAAAACCAAAAAAGGACAGAAAATAATTTAACATTATTATCACATCGTCTGTTTCCTGTTAGAAATGTCAAAAAGCCACACGTTGCACATTTCAGCCTCAGACACAATCAGAAAATTCAAGTCGTCAACGGAACTGACATAATCTCACCAAACACACATCCATGTTTATTTTACACATTCCATATAACTGTGCAGCACCTTTTTTCTGTTAGTGAAAGTTTTCTGAGTATTATGTAATAGCTGCATCACACTGCCAAATCTACCGACGGTGATCCCATTGCCCTCTTAACAGGTTAAGTGAGATAATCCTCGTCTAATCCAGCTATCACTGCCTTTAATCTCTTAATCCAGTTTTTTCAAAACTACAGATTAGATTGAGTTTGTCGACAAGTACGAAGTTGCCTTTTACAGTTTAAGAAGCACTTTGGGCAAATAAATATCACGGTACAACCCAAAATAAAAGACTGTCATAAGCTGCCTATATTCACCAGCACTGTTTCTAGTTTCACAGTTGTCTTTGTGCTGCGTCCTGTAATGGTGACAGACATTTGTAGCAGATATGTAGAGAACACCCGTCTCATCTCCGAGGAACAATAAAGAGTATCACCTTCAAGTACTAGCAATTTTAGAAGCCCCCTTTGTGAAGCAAACTCCATGCATTTCTTTCTCTGTGTAGCGGCCCAGGGTGTCTCAGTCTTTGTTTCTGTGGGAGGGTTCAACATTAAATGGGTCTGGAATATGCTTTAATCCATGTTTTAATCCCTCTTCACTCTTGAAAACTCAACACAACTACATCAATTGATCTTAAACAGGGTCACGTGTAAGTAAAGGTTTGAAAAACCTTGTTTATTGTAACATTTTGTGTCTTAGTCAACTTGTAATACTGGAGCGTGTTCTGAATATGATCAAAAGGACTTCTACAATAGCTGAGCAGTTTTGTTACAGGACATCCTGTGTAAAATATACCCTCCCTCTAAACTCCCTCCAAACTCCTATCTATTCTTTTGGTTTCTTCTTGACAGGCCGCTAGTTGGTCTTGGCCATGCTCTTGGTCTTCAGGTCCGCCAGTTTGCTGGTCACAAAGTTCCACTTGAAGGATGCGTCCTCGTTGCCTCCTCCCAGCGAGACGTATTTGGAGAAGCTGTTGTTGCTCCTTCCTCCTCCCTCACTCTCCTCTCTCTCAGCGGCATTCCCATCCTGCGGTTCCTCCCCTCCGGCCTCCATCGCCCCTTCCTCACACTGCACCGCCTCGTTTGCAGCGGCGGCTGCTGCAGCTTCGGCCTGCTTCTTGGCAGCCCAGTTGGCCGCAAAGCTATCCCAGAATCCTGAGCGCCTGCCAGGTCGAGGGGGTTCCTCGGGTTTTACTGCAAGTGGACTGACAATTCACAGAAAGTGGTGGTTTACTCATACTGACTGACATTAAGCAGATTTAATATAGCAACAGTTTGTCAGTTTGGGAAATACACTTAGATGTGAAATTAGCCCAGAAAGTGTTCAGATGTTGTTACAGTTGTGTAGACTCATGTAAACACTGTATTATTTCTCTTCTCATTTATATTGAACCTAAACCTAAACTGTGGAAAAGATAAAAATAGAAAACACCCTATAGTCCCTCAGACTGGATCTATTTCACCCACACTAACCACACATTTGGTTTTAGGTGCAGCCATGACGTCCAATCGGGAGGAAAAGCAGACAGAGGTCAGCACAGGTTTCCACTCACTGGTCAGCGACTGGCGGGCTCTCTGTCTCCTCTAGAAGCTGGTGTTCATCGTCTTTGTTGAAGAGAGACGATAGCCTGTTCCAGCTTTTAGACCCGGCCCCCTGCATCTAGATGCATGCACAGAGGGTCAAAGGTCAAAGTAGGGCCGCATGTGGTGCTTTCATCACTTGAACAGAGGTCCTCTCTTGATTCTTGCAGAGGAAGGCTCATTAGCTTTAACTGCTTCTGTGTTACACGCTCCATGAATCTATGGAAGCCTCACAGTCAGTTTACTCAGCACTTGTGTATATTTTATGCAATTTTCACATACTTTCCTGGCCAGCTGGGAGACAGCGTTGGGACCCTCATCCTCCTGCACTGGGCTCATATCATTTTCCACATCTGTGACCTGCAAAAACAGAAAAATGGATGCACTTTACCTGTCCACACAGCAATATCCAACCGTTTGACGGATTGCTGTACATTGGCCGCCACCTAGTGTATATTATGGGCACTGCAACTTGTAGAAACTAAGATTTTAAAATGGCATCTTTAGATTTAACCTTTGTAAAATTATTGGTTTTGTTCTGTGCATTTACTGATGAACAGTTTGTATTTCCTCATCAGCGAATATTTTGACATGTTGAAAGGTTACAGTGGTACAACACTTTAATCGTCTCATATACAGTTGTGTCCAGCAGTCTCAAATAGCAGCAACTGATGACTCTGCATATCCATCCATATCAAAATGGAACTATCTCTCCACACACAGACGGTATTCCCTGTTGTCTCTGCAGATGCCACGGTACTGCGAGAGACCGCAGCCCGAATCTGTCAGCTGGCGGATCTGAGCATGCCCCGAGGACAAGCCTATCTGTCTCATCCAACTCTGTCAGTCACTCGGGGAGTGGAAGGCCAACTAATCTGTTTGCTCAGCTCCTGTGCAGGATCGAGTTTCTCAGCTCTCCAGTGATCTGGGTTAACGCAACACTGTCTGTATCACTGGTACCAAATCCAGGATAGAGTGCAGGCGCTGCAGTGGAGCCATGAACACTAGTGGTGGAGAAAATCTTCCAGTCCTGTTAAAATCCTCCTCCTCACTATTATTGATATAATATGCATAGTGTCATTGTTTCATTGTTGCTTCAGTTGGCTCTTATTTCCAGTATTTAGTCCAGTAGCCCCTAATCTGGGGGTCTGACCCCTACAAAGGGTCACAAAATAATGTGATCATGCAGAAAAGAGGTTTGTGTTCATGAATTTATTTTTCTCTTTTTCTCTTATATTTTTCTTTTTGTAAACTGTTTAATGTGACAGAGACCCCTGACTAGGTTTCCCTTTATGTAAGGGGTCACAAGCCAGAAGGTTGGGTTTCTTCTTTCATTTTTGTATAAAGTATAAAATTGTTAAACTAACGTTTAGGTGAATGTAGTGAAGCTAGAAGAAGCTACTTGTAGTACTTTGTAGTATTTTCACTTATGGAAACATTACAAATGACTTCTAGAATTGCCTTCACCTCAGTTGCCATCATTTTATTATTAATATTGGGAATGTATACCATGCTACTTGTATTCATTCACAGGTCACGGCCTTCTCGAGTCAGATGCTTTTGAGCATCTCTATTATTTAACAAAGGATTTTATGAAATGTAATGTGCCTGTTGGGAGATTTGCATGTCAGTGTTAGTGAGCATGTTCATCAGTCAATAATTAACAGAGCCAAATTTCCTCAAATGCACAGGAGGAAGCATAACTTAGGCCAGACTTCTCCCCTAAAGTTCTCACTGCAACGAAAACTGTGCAAGGTCACCATGAATAAAAAATGATCAGCTAAACAAAACCTGCCGTCTCTGGCTTCAGTGGCAAGAACTACCTCAACTTTCATCACTATATTCTGACTTTCTGAATGAGTATTGCAAACAAATAAGCAGTATCATGTAAGTTCAGTACCTCTTCAGCAGCGTCCTCCTCATACTCGGGGTTAAGTGTCTTCATCACCTTGCTTTTATAAACCTTCCACATTGGATTCATGCTTGCACAAATAGATGCTCGACACTCAGGGCCTCAAGACCTCTTCTGCCTCTGTGGTCCACCCTCCACCAAGTCTCCTCTTCCGGCTTCAGCTCGTCTCAGTTGGGCAGACTTTGTCCAGCTGCCATGCGTAGACTTCTCAGCAGATTGTCAGTGCTGGGAACTTGCTCAGAACCGAGGCCCGAGATTTTTCATGCTGCTTTTCCCGCTCAGATTAAATCGGCCTCGACAAGTCGACGGGGATGACAGCTGCTTTCGTCCCTACGCGGAGCGTCTGAGCAGGTGAGGCAAGGAAGTTGTGCAGCTCGTGCATGCGCCCACGCAGGTGTATACACACGCCAACATTACAGCAGCGTCACGGTTCAGAATCCCTGCCTTGGTTACCTGGAAACAGGTGTGGATTTCTTCATTCATATTTCAGAGGTTCTCTTTTCCAGAGCCAGAGGTCTATTGTCAGCCAGCACTGGTAGGCTGGCTTTTGTAACCCTGATGCACATGTATGCACATATGCACACTGCTGACATGTTGATGCTTAGAAAGGAAGTTTTTTTTTATAGCTCAAGATAACACTCTCCTTCCAAAGTTAGTCTCAACTCTTTGGTATTAGGCATGAAAGTACAAAAACTTTAATTACTTCTAAAACTCATCATTATTTTCTTATCCTCTATATGCACATCTATGCCTGCAGTTTATTTATGGAAACTCACCTTTATACCACATCACATTACAGCCCACCCGTCTTCAACTGTTACCTGTCCACTTCACTTCTCATTGGTCGCTGTTGCATTTCAGGTGAACACCAGTCAGATTCTTTTTTATTTATTTATTTATTTGTTGGTTGATTGGCCTCTTGGCAACCTGAGAGGGCAGACGAGTGTCATGTAGATAAAGAGAGATGTACAACGCTCCGACGACTGATTGGATTTCACCAGGCGCCCGCACAAAACAGGACCATAGGATGTTTGGCTTATTTGCCTCAAACATATCTGACAATATCTTGGAACATTTCATGTTAAATTGACATCTTCTACCTCTTTCAGGTCAGCGACAGACCCACGCTTATTGATTTCTTCAGAGACGGAGCAATCGTAATCTTGATTAAACAACAGAGACATCCGATCCAGACGATTCTATAGCCCTCCTGTTCCTGGTTTTGATTACCATACTGCGTTGGGCACTAATGAGGCTGTGAGGTCGGCCAGATCCATAAGATCAACATGAATTATGAACGCAGGGCTACGCGTGCAGACTGATGCGTGTTTGGAGTGCGGCCAGCGTGCTTGTGGTCCCAGCAGCTCAGGTTTCAGACTGGAAAGGTCACACCCAAGTATTTAACACAGCCACACAGAGGCAGTGCATTGTTGTGCAGGCTTGTTTGATGACCTACATATATTTAAGGGGGATTACACAATGAAACTGTCATATATATACAATAAATATTTAGAGAAACTGAATCCATGATTTCAGGGAATACACTACAGATAAAGATGATTAAAAAATTATCTTTCTTTATCTGGATGTTGCGTGCATAGTAAATATTTCACTACAGTTCACAAATGTACTCAGCTGGACTGAGTGTAAACGTCTGAATGATCCTTTGTGACAACTTTCATAGGCCAAACTCTGCTGCATTTACGTCAAGATATAACACGGCTTCTACTCATTTTCAGAAAAGGTTATTCTATATAAAGTAACCATTGTAGTGTAGTTTAAACAATGCAAGAGATTATAACAAGAAGTGCCGCTTCAGCCAGCTGCAGCAGTTTGTGCTGCACATCAATACATGCTCTGATAATGATAAACCTGTGATATAATATATATCACGATATAACACAAACACTGGGGTTCCTACTGAATGATGTACGTGTTAAATGTACAGTATAAGCCTATTGTGATTGTATATTTAATATTTTTCCAGTTCTATCCGTGTTTCATTTAACTTAATTTCAACAATTACCTCACAAACAGACTTCAGCGTGTGAGACTTCACGGCTGTGTGTCCGATGAGGTGCTCTGCAGCACAGGAGCTCCACAAGGAACAGTACTCTCTCCATTCCTCTCCTCCATCTACACCTCAGACTTCCATTACAACACAGACAGCTGACACATCCTGAAGTTCTTGGACGATACAGCCATCACTGGACGGGTAACAGATGGGAACAACCTAGAAGACAGAAAGGTGGTCGAGGACTCTGTCGACTGGTGTGAACTCAGTCACCTTCACATCAGTGCCAACAAGACATGGGTGATTAACAACAAGAGATGGTGATTAACTTCCATAGGAAGGCAGCACACACTGCACTGGTGAACATTGATATTATGGATGGATATAAATACCTGGCTGTTCGCCTGAACAACACAAATGCCCTATACAAGAAGAACATGAGACTGAGGTCCTGTGGTGTGTGTAGGACACTACTCAGGACCTTTTACAACACTGTGCTTGCATCGGCAGCTCTGGACTCAATGGTGGGGGAGAGAACAACTGCTCTCGTCCCCTGTATGAGACCAACTTCAGGAAGCTCCTTCAGCCAAAGACTGCTGCACCCACAGAGCAAGAAGAAACATTTCCAGAGGTCTCTTGTCCCCTCAGCAGTCAGACTGTTTAATATCAGCATTTTCTTAGCTCGGCTGCTGCTGAACTTCTTTTCTAGACTTATTTCAGCTTCTGATTAGCCACAAAAACCTGATGCAGTATGTTTTTATATAGTTTCTTTTGTCTATCTCCTGATATTTCTTGTATCTTTTTTATATCTTGCGATGTTGTATCCCCGCCGATGTAACACCATAATTTCCCCACAGGGGTGTCTGCAGTCCTATCTTAACTTATCTTCTTTTTATTTGTTCAACTGTCACGATTTGACCTCTTTGTTTATTAGAGCTCTCGTTCAAATTAATGATTCATTTGATCTATTTTAATATTACAAGGAATACAATCTCACTATGGAAAACCTGGATCAGTCACCTATTTTAAACTGGCATTTACTTATATTGCCTTTACTCCCATGTTAGCCAATTTTGCAGCAAATGTGAGGTGACCTCAACTGACCACTAGGTGGCTCAAGAGTCCTTTATAAGGTTCAACATTTGTTTTCAGGTGACGTGAGGAAGTCCTCATTTTCTTTATGTCATATGCCATGATTATCAGTGGGTTTTCATCACATGGCAACCTCTCTGTGCGTTTTCAAAACAGTGAACAAAACTTGCTACAATCTGAATAAAGGATTCATTCATTCAATATCAACATGCACCCCACAGGCAAGTGTAAAAGTGCTGCACATTTTTATTTTTAAGGAGAAGAAACATTGGACAGAGGTCATTGAGAGCATGCCAAAGGCCAAAAGTCCTTGTGAATGTGGAAAAATACCTTTGTCAGTTTACATTCTGGTATTCTCTGTGCAAGAGAAAGGAATCGTGTATTTTAAAATCCAATAGCTTGCTTATTGTCCTTTCAGCGTGTCCCCCTCAACAGGAGGTGCCTCCCTAGAGACTATAACACATTAAGAACCAAGCTGCTACATAAACATTCACCAAGGGCTGCTTTGATAGTTTTGATAGTTTGATAGTTTTTGATTCTTAATCCATTGTTGTTTAAAGACAGTTTCCATGTCTGCAGCTGCTTGTGTGCATCTGTGTCATCATCATGCGTGCATGTGATGAATCCTTTTTCTCTAGTGTGTTATTACCGTTGCTTTTCTCTTTTGACCACTGGGGGGTGACAGCAAAGCAATCCCCCGTGTTCCTTAGCAGATATGGAACAAAATGTACAGAACACACTGTACCAATAATGTACACTTCACTGTGTCTGCATGCATGTGCTACAGTGTCAGTGTGCATGCTGGTTCAAAGACATCTGAGAGATTGACACCCGCAGGGCATCTGCTGCGGATAAACGTCACCATCTCCAATCATTCGAATGTAAAAGCACAGGACGGGTGTGAATCTCACCAGATAGCACTGTCTTGTCCAAAATGATGAACTTGACTTTGCCATGTCAGAGATCGCAACAAACGGAGATGATGCAGATCACCATCTACTGACAGCTAGTCCTGAGGACAAAGGGATGTACGTACAAGAAAGCTAAGGGAAACCAGATAATCTCTTTGGTTTGATGAGAACTCCCACTGGGGCAGGGTGAAGCACTCTGCAGGGGGTTTTAATGGAGGTAGAAGATGGTAGCATTAATGATCATCCATAAATAAACAAAACTAGAGGAATGCCATTAAATAAAGTAGAGCATTATCAGCTAAGTGTTGAAATAAACCAAGTTACTGAGTGGAATGACCTTGATACTGGTTTCTCATGGTACTTTGGTAACGCTGACATTGATGCATGCAAAGCGTTCATGTAGAAATGTCTTAACACGAGAGAGAGGTGGCTTGACCGCTATGGAGTAGGCTGTGTTCGACGCGAGCTCCCGTTGAACCTCTATTTTAAGCGAAAAAAGTAAAGTGTAATTCGTTTCATACTACAGTAAACTACTCCTAAACTCAGTCGGATGGTGTAACAAATCCACGGCGACGTCCAGATGGAAACGAGGCTGAATAAATACAAGTATACTGGACCCTCCAACACAAGGCCCAACACCTCCTGGAACCAGAGTTCTGCCAAAATCCCGGCTAAAGTGACTCCGCCTTCGCCTGCGCCCTCACCTGCATCCCCTCCTGCCTCCGGAAAGATGAACGTTGAAAGTTTGAAGTCAGAAATCCTTCTTTCTTTGAAAGCGGATATTTCAACGGTGTTAAAGTCAGAATTGAAGAATGCCCTCGCTGATGATTTTGAAAACCTCAGGAGCGAGCTGAAGGCGGTGAAAACTGAGATAATGAACAACACCGCGGCGCTGAAGCACGAGATCGATCAGGCTAAAGCTAGCATCAAAGACGTGGAGGGGGGGCTATCTGCATGGTCGGATGAAGTGGTTAATTTGCAAGAAACTGTGAACGAGATGAAGACAGAAATCGCAGGTTTGAAAGCGAAGTGTGAGGATATGGAGGGACGGTCGAGGAGATGCAACATTAGAATCATCGGCGTACCCGAGACACCCGACTCAAGCTCAACAACCTCTGTATCAAAGCTGCTAACTGAGGTGCTACAGTTGGATAAAGAGCCACTGATCGATCGATCGCACCGGAGCCTTGGGCAGAAGAGGACGGGCGGAAAACCTCGAGCCATTGTTGCTAAGCTACATTACTACCAAGAGTGTGTCCAGATACTGCGGCGCGCCCGCAGCCAGGGCCCACTCAGCTTCAACGGGGAACCGATTACCATCTTCCCGGACTACACGGCAACTGTGGCTAAAGCTCGAGCTGCATTTACAGAGGTGAGGAAGCTACTTCGCGACCAAGAGGGAGTCCGGTACGGGATTCTGTTTCCAGCGCGACTCCGAATCACGTTCAGAGGAGACGACAGGGAATTTACTGACCCGGACAAAGCTATGGCTTACGTCAAGAAAAGCATCCTTCCACCTGCGGAGGCTGGTGAATGACCGTGAGACTGAACTTCTCGGCTGATTACACATGTCTCTGTTGACATACGGTCATGTTGAACACGTGTACCGCAGTGCCAGAAATTATCAGGTACAAATATAGTTATAACACAGTGTTTACATTTTCTGCATATTGTTCGACAGCTTGAACTGTGGGCTCATGGGCCGACATATTATTTCATGCTCGGCTTAGTGTTACTAATAAGGTTCTGGTTTGATGCTTTAGCATAGTTAAAATGGAAGACATGCTATTTCAGTTCCTGATTACTATTATGGGTAAATTTGGTCGACCACAGTGGTTTGTTTACATGGATGGCACAGTGTTAGTGGAAGCAAGGCTGTATAACCTTGCTAAACCACATGATTAGCCATATACTTTCTCTCCCAAGAATCATAATCTAAGTTTACTTTGCATAGCTTATAAAACAAAACAAAAACACTACTTTGCACTTTGCTATTTCTTATTTTCTTTATGTTTGAGGCTCGACGGGAGCCGCAGCGTTTAGCTTTTCTTTTAGCTTTTCGCCCAATCATAAGCACTTATTGTGTGGATTTTTTTCCCCGGGGTTGTTGTTATCACCTTGTTCGGGTGGGTGATAAGGGGTGGGTAACTACTGGGCCTATGTACGAACTGAATCTATTCCACCAGACTTTTATTTTTAGTTATGTTTGTTTTTGTGTTTTTGTGTCCTTGGGTTTCATATATGGTGCTCATTTCTCTGTGTACACAATATGGCCAATATAAACAACACCAGAGGCCATGATGGTTGCCCTGCTAATTTCATAAGTTGGAATGTTAAATCACTCAATCACCCAGTGAAATTTAAAAATATATTCTCACACTTAAAACAGCTCAGAGTAGATATTGCATTCCTACAAGAGACCCATATACGTTCTTGTGATAGTTCTCGTCTTGTTAGGGGATGGGCTGGTCAGGTGTATCAATCCAACTTCTGCTCAAAGGCTCGGGGTGTTGCAATTATGATAGGTAAAAATGTACAGTTCACGGCATCTTACGTACAGACTGACACTGCAGGGCGATTTGTCATCGTAGCAGGAAAATTATATTCACTCCCAGTTATTTTAGCCTGTGTTTATGCACCGAACTGGGATGACCCTACATTCTTTACCAATTTTTTTTCTCACTTACCAGATATGACTTCACATTATCTTATACTCGGCGGTGACATTAACTGTGCACTTTCTCCTCTCTTAGATAGGAGTGTTTCTAAGAGGGCATCCCTGTCAAAGTCGGCCAAATCTATTCATCTCTTTCTGAAGACCTATGGTGTAGCAGATGTGTGGCGGTTTCGCAACCCCACCTCCAGGTCATACTCTTACTACTCCCCGGTTCACAAGACGTATTCACGAATCGATTACTTTTTCCTGGATAAAAGAATTCTGCATCTTACAAAAGAATGTGACTACGGGGCTATGGTTATTTCGGATCATAGTCCCTTAATCATGAAAATGTACATTCCCGGTACACAATCATCATACCGTCCATGGCGGTTTAACCCCTTACTTCTGTCAGATGATGAGTTCACTAAATTCATATCATCTGAAATCAAAATGTTTCTTGACATCAATCAAACCCCAGGGATGTCATCATCTATTGTATGGGAGTCACTAAAGGCATATTTAAGAGGTCAAATTATTTCTTACTGTGCAAATAAGAAAAGAGCTAGCACTGAGCGTATTAGAAAATTAATGGATGAGATATTAGAATTGGATAGGCTTCATAGCCATTCCCCATCGGCAGACATACTCAAAAAACGCTTGTCATTACAGACAGAGTTTGATCTCCTGTCCACCAGACAGGCAGAATACCTGATTTCCAAATCAAGACATGGCTATTATGAGCACGGGGAAAAATCCGGCCGAGCACTGGCTCACCAGCTGCGCCAAAGAACTGCTAATCAAACCATCCCTGAAGTTAATGATGTATGTGGTATAAAATGCACTGACAATGACAAAATCAATTCCTGTTTCAAAAATTTCTACCAATTATTATATACTTCAGAAGTGCCCACCAATCCCTCTGTCCTAGAGGACTTTTTTAAATCCCTGAAAATGCCTTCTGTAAGTGTAGAACTCTCGGCTGAACTGGAAAGGGATTTCTCAGTTATGGAGATAATGTCGGCAATTGGTGCCATGCAAAGTGGCAAATCTCCTGGGCCAGATGGTTTCCCAACCGAATTTTTCAAAAAGTTTTCCAACCAGTTATCTCCCTTGTTATTGTTAGTGTTCGAAGAATCCTTAGTCACTAATTCCTTGCCCCTAACTATGCGTCAAGCAGTCATCTCTTTATTACTTAAAAAGGAAAAAAACCCTCTCAATTGCAGTTCATATCGTCCTGTCTCGCTGCTGAATACAGACGCAAAGATTCTTGCAAAAATTTTGGCACGTCGTCTTGAAAACATTGTACCCAGTATTATCTCATCTGACCAGACAGGATTTATAAAAAATCGCTATTCATTTTTTAATATCAGGCGTTTATTTAATATCCTTTATTGTTCCACTCCACCCGATCCTGGGAACATTGAGGTGATGCTTTCACTCGATGCTGAAAAAACGTTTGATCGGGTGGAGTGGGACTATCTTTTCAAGACTCTGGAAACATTTAATTTCGGCCCTAAATTCATCTCCTGGATTAGAATCCTATACACGCTTCCGATGGCTGCAGTTCGCACCAATAATAATTTATCCACCTATTTTGAGCTGAAGCGGGGCACAAGACAGGGGTGCCCTCTGTCACCACTTTTGTTTGCTGTCGCACTTGAGCCGCTTGCATTAGCCCTGAGGCAGTGCCCCACCATTAAAGGGATACACCGGGCAGGTTTGGAGCATAAAGTCTCACTTTATGCCGATGACATGTTATTATTTATATCGGACCCCCTCTCAAGCCTTCCTGAATTATCGACTTTACTCACAAAGTTCGGAAAACTATCTGGCTATAAGGTCAACTTTGAGAAAAGTGAACTTATGCCTATCTCTTCCGTAGACAGATCATACTTTGGGACGACCCCCTTTAAATTTAGTCCCAACAAAATAAAATATTTAGGTATTTGGGTCACACGTAATCACAAGGATCTCTTTAAGGCTAATTATCATCCCCTATTAAGGAATCTTAAACAAGACCTGGAGCGTTGGGACCCTCTGCCTCTCTCCTTAGGGGGAAGGATCAACACGATTAAGATGAACGTTCTCCCTAAGTTTTTATATTTATTTCAATGTCTCCCTATTTTTCTAACAAAATCTTTTTTTTCCAAATTAAACAGTCATATTTCATCATTTATCTGGCATAAAAAGCAGCCCAGGATTAATAAAAATATATTACAGAGGCCTCGCACAATGGGAGGTATGGCACTTCCAAATTTTATGTATTATTACTGGGCTGCCAATATAAGAGCTTTGCTATACTGGTTGAGAGATGATGGCTTGGATGTTAATAGTACTGAATGGACAGGGCTGGAGAGGGCATCCATTGGTTCTTCCTCCCCAGCAGCTCTATTATGTTCCAAATTACCTTTGGATCAGCCTATCTCAACATTCACTACTAATCCAGTTGTTATTCATTCAATTAAAACGTGGAACCAGTTTAGAAGGACCTTTAATCTCACTGATCTTTCACTTACTACACCATTGATGAAAAATCATATGTTTGTCCCGTCAATGATGGATGATGCTTTTAATGTCTGGGCAAGAAGTGGATTATGTACATTGTCTGATCTTTATATTGAAAATAAGTTTGCTTCTTTTGCACAGCTGCAACAGAAATATGGCCTTAACAAATCACACTTCTACAGGTATTTGCAACTTAGAGGGTTTGTGTCTTCCAACTCTGACTGTTTCCCACTGAGCCCTCCTGAATCTCTGCTTGAAACAATTTTGAAATCTAAAGTCAACATAAAAAAAATAATAGGCAGAATTTATACATTACTCAATACACATAACATGAACAGTCTGGACGGCCTTAGAGTAAAGTGGGAAACCGACTTAGATCAAACGATTTCAGAGGAAACATGGCAAAAAATTATTCAGCGAATTTACTCTTCTTCTATATGCCTCAGACACACTGTGGTTCAATTTAAAATAGTCCACCGTCTTCATTGGACCAAAGATAGATTGTCTAGGATTAAGGCAGGTTTTGACCCTACATGTGATCGTTGCAGACAAGCTCCTGCTACACTACTGCACATGTTTTGGTCATGCCCTATGTTATACAGTTTTTGGCATTCTATCTTTGTGGCATTCTCCAGAATTTGTGGGAAAACAGTGCACCCATCTCCTTTGATTTCACTATTCGGTGTGGCTCCGGTGGGTGCTGCCTTTTCTGGGAACCACCTAAGTATGATGGCCTTCTGCTCTTTGTTGGCCAGGAGACTTATCCTGTTTAAATGGAAAGATGCTTCCCCCCCAACGTATGGCCAATGGATAAGGGAAGTTATGAGTTATGTTCATTTAGAAAAAATTAGATATACTGTAAGAGGGACCACCAGAAAATTCTATGTCATATGGCAGCCATTTATCTCCTTTGTGGAAGGCACGGCAGCTATTAACATATCTATGTAACCCAAATGTATGTTGTTTTTTTTTTGTTTTTTTTTTGTTTGTTTGTTTGTTTTTTCACTTCGTTATAGACTTTTTATTCACCTAGTCTGTGTATGTGTCAATCTGGATGTATTGAAATTTTCTTGGGTTCCAGTACAAGTGGGTGGGGGGCACGGGAAGTTTGTTTGTTTGGACAGGAACTAATCTTGTTTGTTCCATGTGTGAACTGTATTTCTTGTATTTGTTATGTTTGAAAATAAAAAAAAGACCTTGATCAAAAAAAAAAAAAAAAAAAAGAAATGTCTTAACACAAGTAACATCAAGCCCTGCAGTATAGTATATGTTGCATCAATGGCAAAGTAAAGTATTAAAAGCTGTCATTCTACAGAAAAATCAGCAAAATCACGTAACACTCATTTATTGCGAGAAACCCTGTCTAGAGTTGGTTGAGCTACAGCTAATTTCATTTTATATTGGATATATTAAATAATATTAAGTATATTTAACTATATACTATATAGTTAAATCCTTAATCTGTGCTGTATCCCATATTTCTGTAAGCTTTGTTGATATTTAGTTTAAAATCTTAGAGCATACACCGATCAGGCATAACATTATGACCACCTTTATAATACAGCATAGGTCTCTCCTGTGCCTCCAAAACAGCTGTGACTCATCAGAGAATGGACATGGGCCTTCTGAGGGTGTCCTGTGGTGTTTGGTAACAAAATTTTGTTAGTGGGGGCCTTTGGGTCCCATGGATTGAGAGGAGGGGCCTCTGTGGATCATCCCACAGTTTGGGATTTAGTGAATTGTGAGGCCAGGTCAACACCTTGTGCTGTTCTTCATGTTCTTTTAGTTGTTCCTGAAGTGTTTTTGTGTGTGTGTGTCTGTGTCAGGCTGCATCCTGCTGCCATCAAGAAGTGTCATTGCTATGGGGTGGGGGGTCTGCTCTGGTCCAGGTGGGTGGTTCATGTCTAAGTAACATCCACATGAATGCCAGGACCAAAGATGATGTATAAAATGTTGTTCTACATCCTACATAATATAGCTGTCCGGTAACTGGAGGAAAGTAAAAAGTAAAAGTTGGTGCGTTGGCGTCATATTTAAATAGATTTCTGTTCCATATCTGCCTGTTATTCATGAAAATGGATCGGTGTTGTGCAGAACACCTCTAAAAACTCATGTGTGGTGTCCTGAAAAGGCACTCCAAGGTCAGCGGAGGTGACTGACACATCAGTCTTTACTAATTCGGAGTCGAAACGCTCTGCGGTATGCAATGACCGATGACATGGCACATGGCACATGTCCATTTAGGAGCCTGTTGTTCAACCTCCTGTGGTGACTTGAAATGAAGAGTAAGATTTCACATCTGTGTGTGTGTGTGTGCGTGTGCGTGCGCATGGACTTTATGAAGCTGATGCATGCACAAATGTTCATCAGGCAGAAACTTTCCACCAAAATAGACCCGAGTGTAAGAAGATGAAGACTGGCTGGTGCTCAATCAGAGTGTGAGCTATGTGTTGAAAAGGTAAAGGGGTGGGGCGTGAACCCTGTTGGCCTTTGCTCCATTTGCACTGCTGTGAATAGTGTCGGAAAAAAGTGAGCATTGGATCGTGGTGCAGAAGGTGAAGGAAAATATGTGTCCCACAACCATGTTAAAAGCCTCTGGCATTCACTTTTAGGCAACACATGTTTTGATCAGGTTATTGTTGTAGTGAAATCTTAGGTTACAAAGGTTAGTAGGTCAGATTGTTGAACAGCTGCTCGCCCCTTTGGCTGGTGCAGCACAGTAAATTATTAGTTTGACATTTTTAGAGTATCATCATTGGCTTTCCAGCTGAAAGGAAGAGGAATAAAGTTTAAACTACCTTATCTTAGGTGCATCTGAAGTTTCCAAAACAACACATTATATGTCATTTGTTTACTCCGGTTACTGCAGTGCCCGCTAAGTCGTGCCTGTCAGGAAGCTGTCACATCACAGACACTTCACTTATTTTACACTTCAGCTTTTGTAAGGCTTAAGCAAACAAGATACAGCAGGTTCATTTGAGACCACAGAGGTGCTGCTGACAGGATTTTGTTGGGGAAGAGCCAAACTTAACTTTCTCGTGTTTCTAGTCTCCATGCTAAGCCAAGCTGATCTCTTCTTGGCTCTAGCTGTTGTTAACAATATAGAAATGAGAGTTGTTCCGGTTTTATGAGTCATCATGGGCCAGAAATGATCTTGGTCAAGCATGTTTTGGAGCTTATGGATAGAGCTCGGGGGTGCTACACAGATACTACTAAACCTGTAGACTGTAGCTTCATATGTAGATCACGTTTGTCCTGTCCAAACTGTGGCTCTCACAAAAGCTCAGCTTGTTCTATTACCAGTGTATTAGTGTAATTGTATTTGATAATAGGTTTCAGGCTAGCTGTCTGCACTTTCGTAACTATTTATGCTAAGCTAGTTATACCTTAAAATGTAACGCCTGGTTATTGCTGGCCGTTAGCTTGCTAAAGTGTTAGCCTCCGTGGCTTCTTTACACCAACAATTGCCTAGCAACAGTGTTCTCAAAACTGATGTTACTACTTGAACGCGTTGCATTTTATGTACACAACTTCATGTCATAACACAGATTCACAAGTTGTTTGATTTGACGGCATATGATATAGGCCTAAAAACCCCCATAACTGCTCCTTAGCCACCTTGCATGGTTGCACCTTATGTACACATAAACACGGCAAATAAATCTGATTTGATATAGTTTAATGAAATCTGATTTGACGAAGCAGTGTCTACCTCCCCACAGATTGTATGTTTCCTACGCGCATTTTTATTTGCACGCTCTGCTTATCATTGCACACCTTTCACATGCATAATCTGTGCAATATGTATGTAGTTTGTATAGCTTTTGTATTGTTGGGTTTCTTCCTGACTGTTTATGCACCAACTACCACAAGAAATTCCTCATATGTGCGAAAATATGTGGCAATAGAGATGATACCGATTCTGAGTTGTTCCACATGAACTTTCCTAAACTTCAGATTTCTTAGATTTTGCATTATCTTATATCTGAATAACTCTTATAATGTTGAAGATATATGGAAATAAGCATGATTGGAGAAAAGTAAAATATAGAACCGATTTCCCCAGGTTCAGAACTGAAGATACAACTTGCAGTCCAGTGACTGTGAATGAATGACCATGGCTTTTTCTATTTATCAGAGGCAACTAAAGTAACAATCTGTGTCCGTCCAAGTCCAAGTTAACATTTCAATGTTATGTAGTGTCTTAAAGTGGAGGCGGAAGACAGATCACATGTTTGCTTATGCAAATAAAAACCTGCCTGAATGTAAATATGGTTTGCTGGTGGGATGTGGTAAGCAGTGTCAAGTTGAACAGTGATGAGCAGTCCAACTCAAAAGGTAGACGAGAACTCAATCAGACTCCAAACATGAGATATGGTTCGGTCTCATTGGTTGTGATGGAAAATAGAACTTGGTGTCAACTGTGAGAGGAATAACCAGATTACACTACAAACGTGCGTGTGTCCGTGTGTGTTTATTTGTCACTTTTTCAGAACACATGCAGTATGCCTGCTTTGATCTATGTCATAGTGCAATAATGTGCCTGTTGCATAAACACTTCTGCTTACAATCATTCTTCTCATGTTTTACGAGGTTCTGCAGACGTGTTCGTTTCAGAGCAGTTGCTTCCTGTCATGCCAGTTGTTATGTAACTCACAATAAAATGCCCATTCTGAGCTCCTTGCCTTCCAAAACAGGCCTTTTACTGTTGTCATGTTTCCATCGTCACCTCGGCCTCTGGCTCTGGGTTTCACACAAACACTTCAAAAGCAAACTTCAATGAATAACTTCTTTCAATACTTCTCAGTTCTGAAATGTACTTTTTTTTTATGTGTGTAAGCAAACATGAGATAATGAGGGTTTGCAGGTAGATTTTACATTAAACTGTGTCTATTGGTAGCAAAGCAAACGGCTCATAAATGCACTCATACTAACTGAAAAAACTTTATGTATGGAAGATTTACGGAGCACACTGCAGAACACAGTATCATAAAAGCTTTCATTTGCACATTCCAGTGACCTAATAAGCCCGTCCTCCATCTCCAAGTCTCTGTTGTGAGCAGGTTTACCAGTGTCCTGACCTCTGTGCTGTCTTTGAAAACAGATGCCTGCACACACAAACAAAGCTCGCCCTCAAAAAGTCAGGTTATTCTTCCAGAATAGGCCTCACTGAAAGGTGGATCTGTCAACACACAGAGCAGCATTCCTGGGGTCTGGGGTCTAAAACGGGTCATTAAATGGCTCTTTATTTAGCAGGGATAGGACAGAGTAGTCTACTGATCCAATCATATCAGTTTACAACATGTTGGTGCTTAGTTTAAAATAATTAAATTGCTCTTTGTTTATTATCCCACCAAAAGTAAAATGACATTAATAATATATTTGGATTTCATTCTGCTTGTCTCTTCTTTTCTGCCTTTGGTTTAATAAAAATGTCCCTAAAGACGCCACTAACAGTATAAATTGCATTTAGCTGAATTGTCCACCAAACTACTGGACCACACTAGATTACTGGAAGGATGGATTTGAGCACAATAACAGACCCTGGGCTGAATGTGTTTTGCAGACACTACCTGTGAGTTTACACTTCACGAGTGTGACTTTGAAGGTGTTGTATACATACAGACCAGCTAATGTTGGTGCTGAGGCTGTGAACTCGTTGGCTCATACTGGAAGAGAGACGGACGCTGTTCCCATAATCATGAATCACATTAAAGACTGTCTATTGCATTGGCTTTACGGGTTTTACACCACAAACTAAACAAGCAATGTAAAGGTTCAGGTCTTATTCCAAGCATGGTTGTGGAGGGGGCGTGGTTCATCAGCTGCAGGTGAGAGTGATTAGCACACCTGCATTCTGTTGAGCTGATCACTCTCTCCTTTTAATACAGTACACCTGGAGGAGAGACCAGACATGACCGAGAGAGACGCACACGGCTGTCGTCAGTGAGAAGTATCAGTACGCCTGTGAACGACACCGAAGGATGTGTGTATGTGTTGTGATTTAAAATAAAGGAACTAAACATCATCACTATCCGAGTGATTCTCTGTTGAAGAACCCACAGTGGCATCTGAGTACACCACACATGGTATACATCTATTGTACTATAGATATATGGTATATCTATTGATTCCCACTGATTTTCACACACATGCTACATATAATATAACAACATAACATTTGAACAGGGTCTAACTGTGTCCTACTTAAAAACACATGCACCTTTTATTAGCCACACGAGAAACTTAGAAGCATGCCGCATCGTGCCAGCTGCTGCCGTAATACTGACATTCAGATGTGAGCATTTTGGCATGTGTGATCGGTTTATTTTGGTTAGAAGGATCAGAGGGGTCACATAAGTTTGCAGGTAAGCTGCAGACCTTGCGTAACTTGCATCAATAATATCAGTTTACCCGTGTGTTTGTGTGCTCCTGTTTAGCTGCACATACACCAGCCTGTAAAATCACACAGTCACTAAATACCCTAAGCACAGTGAAGAGCCATTTGTGAGAAGCTGCCCCTTAAAATTCCAACCCCTTCCTCAAACTGTAGTTGAATGCTTGCCTATATGCTTGTGTAGGTTTTCTTTTCCTTTTCTGACCGTAACCTGTTGAAACCGGCTGTGAAGCAGCTCAAACCAGGTTACTGCAGCGCAGCTGGAGGCAGTTCCCCAGCAGCAGGCCAACTGTTTGTCTCCACAGAAAACTTAGGTTCCAGATCTGGAAGAAAAGCTACATACAGTCACACATTGCAATTTTAAAACTGAAAGACAGGATCAATCAGTTAAGGACTTCAAGCATACATGAGCTCAAATGGAAATACACAGGGCTTCTTGCAGATCAATAGAAGAGATGACAGAAGGGCTTACATTCTATACATGCAGTGTATGTGTACATTTCATTGTAACTAAAATAGAACCTGGGAGGTATTTTTTCTAAAACCATAAGAAAACCACTCTGAGCATGCGCAGCATAACCAAGACGACTGCTGCTTCACACTTCTGAGGTTGTGCAGTGGCGTTCCTAGTTTGTGGTGGGCCCTGGGGTGGATGTATTTGTACCATTTCTCCAGTCCAAACTAGCAAAACTGTCAGACACCAGGAAGAAAGGGTGTCTCTTAGAGGTTGGGGAGTATTGCCAGTGCTCTGCAGGTCTTCACAGGTTTAGGGGGTTCTATAGTTGTCATTGAAACATATGTCAAAAACTAGGCAAAATTGTTCCCCTGTTCTCATTTTTTTCATGGGGCCTCAATTAATTGTCTATTCTGACTGTCTGTCTGACAGTTCCCGCCATACTTTGTGGTTATGAGATCTGAAGTTGTGTACAAGTGGTAACTTTGGCCATAAACATGAGAACAGAAGCATCAAGGCTGTTGTTAGCGTCTAGTGAGCTAATGGCCAGGTAAATTAATGTAGGGTATGCAAGGGCACACTATGTGTGCTGTATTTTTACTGGTGTGGATGAACATACAATCCATGTGTTGTACCAGAGGGTGTATGCAAGCAAAAATACATGACACAGCCATGAATCATGTTACGCAACAGAGCCAGATGAACTCAGCCAATTCCATCCGGCTTTCTAGCATCCACTGTTACTGCCTCTCATCCTCATAAATTCGCTAGCTTTTGACCTTTAATTAGCTGACAGCTCTTTTGGCCAATCAGGAGCCGTTTTGGTTAGTCACAAAGTTTACGAGGCAGCATGCGTGCACAATAAATATTCTGGCCCTGAGTATCCAGGCGCTTTTAACTGGAAGCCGTTCCCGATCAGCATCCACGCGAAGCGCCATGTGTCTCTGCACGCACCGATTGCAAAACCAGCCAACCTTTTGCAAACACAAGTCTCTCAGATGTCCGTGCACACCTGTCTTCAAATGTTCCCTCCAAAATTAACCTGCACAGGCCTAATTTGTGTCAGGGGACAGAAGTTGGCTGTCTACGAAGGAAGATTAGAGGGAGGAATTCCGGTTGAGATGAGAGGATTAGAAAGTAGCACCTATCACTCAACATTGAATTCCCTTTATAGCGGTTAGCGTGGAGCCCTGGAACGGATACTGGGGTGTAACTTTATAGGGTGCCCTCTGATACAGTCACCCCAAGGCCAGCAAAGTCACAGAGGTTTGGACCTCAGTATGGTTTTCCTGTCATTCTGACACCTTGTATTGTATATGTGTGCGGTGTTGTGCATGAATGTGTTTCATGAACAGTGTTCATGAAACACATTCAATTTTTTGTGACCTGTAAACTGAACGCACCAGCGTAGATGTGACTTTCGCTCAATCTGATAATCAAATAATGACGTTCACCCTGTTCAGAAAAAAAAAAAAAGTTTCATAACAGCTGTCAGCCAACATGGGATTTACGGTGTAGAGCATGGCTGCTGCAGCTGAAAGACAAGCTGCCTCCAGTACTGCAGCAGCAACTGATCCACACAAACAGTTGAGTTATTTTCCGAGTACAGTCATGGTTATTCAAAAAAGCAGTACAGATCCCGGCGGATAAAATATGATGGGCACATCAGAGATATTATCTCTGACTGATATCTATTGAAAAGGACAGCTCTAAGCTTTTTTGAAAACCAATTAAATGTTTACATTACATATAATGTCACCTGTGCAGTACGATTCAACAGAGATAACAGCTATACACAACGGAAGTGACTAGAAGTGATGTGGTGACAAGAGTCCCTGGAAGGCCTTGAAATCCATGGGCAGGTGCAACAACCAATGGGAGCATCTGATACCTTTGATGGAAATAAACATATACTGCATAGAAACACCTTCCACAACTCTGGGCCCAACCACCAAATCACCATGCTGTAAGAAGCCCTGAAGCGCGTGGTAAGACACTCAGCAATATTCTTCTGTTCGGACTGTTTCATTTAGAAACATTTGTCACATATCTGTCAATATACAAGACCCAGGCAACCTGTGCCTGAAGCTACACAATACTGGTTTTACAGGACAGCCTTAAACTAAGATGAGTGAAAATGAATTTCACGTGCGTATTTTCTGTTCATTGATCATTGTTGTCATGCACGGGGACACAGTCGCTAAAAAATGTGAAAGTACAAGTCTAAAATTCAGATTTTGAAACAAAAAGCTTTAAAATAAATGCATGTTCCTGGACCTCAGCTGAAATTTTACCCTTGCTATGGCCTTGGCCACAGCAGTGACACAAAGCAAAAAGGGGGGCGGGTGTAGCTAGAGATCGGCGTGAACAGTGCAGCAGTGTGTATTTCACTTGGACAGGAGCAATATGTGTGGCAGCAAACATGACATTTGTTTAATGTAAGCCAGGCTGCAAGCTGTTTTTGAATACAAACTCCAGCATGCAAGCCCATAAAGGTGGCGGTATAAGCAGCAGGCACGATGAAAACACAGTGACTGTAATATAGTGTAGGCAGTGTGTCGCCTAGAAACCCTGACTAAGCAGATACAAGCCCTGCAATGGACTGTATGACTGTAGGAGAGTCTTTGATTCACTCACAAACATGAAGAATGTTTAAACCAATGCATTTGAATGTACAGCATCTACATCGGTTTACTATAAGAAATACCTGCCCAATTGCAAAACATCTAAAGTTCCTCTGGCAACTCTGACACTATGAATATACTGTACATCTGCCAAAATGACTAGTGAGCAAAGAGCAGACGTCTCTTCAATTTGCCTGCTGTAATCTGTTAATCAAGCATGCATAATGAATGAATGATTAGGAACAATAATCACTAAATTGTTTAAAATGAGTGACTGAATACAACTTGCAAGTATCTTAGCCATGTCTTCAAGATAATGCAAAATGTATTTCTCATCTACAATTAAAAAAACAGGACTTTATACATGTGATTCAAATGGCATTGAGCTCACTGACTTTGATGGGCAGATCAGACCTCAAACTGAAGATGACCCGTTTTCTGGTGTGAAGGCTAGAACGAGGTCAACGGGTACAAAACTTAAAAGCGGGAGAGGTGCAAGTCGGGCTGTGTCCTGTTACAACTCATGTAAGATCTAGTTTACTGTTGAAAAACAGGCCACGTGAGCCAAAGACATGCCCTTAGGGTGACATACCGTATGTCAAAGGCTAACAATGACACGCAGTGGGAAAGGTGATCTCGAACGTTAGTGTGAGCTAAACTCCAGCTGAGGAAGCTCGGACGAAAGAAAAAAAAAAAATACGAGAAAAAGTAGGAGAAGCAACAATGCAGCAGAAAGCGAGAGCGAGTGAGAGTCTATCATTTTCAAACCACCGCCTATTTCCATCCCTCTCTCCCGCCGCCGCAATTCTCACAGGCATTCCCCACCAATACAGACAGGAAATCAGCAGCTCAGTGTCCCTGCTCTGCTCATACAGCGGCTCAGCAAACACTGTGCCCATCTAAACCCTGCAGGCAGTAAAACAACATTCTCAGGCTGTGGATTTTCATCAACAAAAGAAACAGTCTGACCCCAGACAACATGCTTTTAAACGGGATAAATTAATGGAAACAATGCTCAGACAGTTTGCTCAGACCTTTAAACCACTTGCTGGTCTGCAACTAGAGGTCATTTGATTGTGCATTCTCCAAATAATCTGGAAGCCACTGAAACTGTCACAACAAACCAGTAAATCTGTTCACTTATTGTAAGAAAGTGTATCATCATCAATACATGTGCAGACTATTTGCATATTTGCATACATAAACAGATTATGAAGATGAAACAGTGAATTCAAGATGTTTGTTATGGACAAATGTAGCCTATATTTTGAAATCCTACTATTTCGTGGCAGTGTAGACACTAACTTGTGTGACAGTGTCAGATACTTGTGGTTAACCAAGTTGCTGGTTCCTCATTCAGTGATTTCCATTTAGGCCTTGCAGAAGTTTCAGAAAATGACGCCCCACGCACACGTGTGCTTTGTTGTGAAACATCTAGGGGGTTTGGTGACGAAATTCTAAATGTAGCTAGCACTATGGGATGTCGATTTTAAAGTTGCGCATATCAAAGTGAACATAGTTAACACAAACTCACCACATTTATCTCCAAAAACCACACAAAAAAAATAGCAGTTTATCCCGTTTACAGCAATGTTTGTGTCATATTTATGTTTTTTTGTAAAAAATACATCTTAAATATTAGATTTTTGATATAGATGTTAAATGTTGAGCCAATCTAGCACTTGGTGAAACACAATATTTAACTAATATGCAAATTCACACTGCCAGTCAGTTGAAGTACCATCATAAAAGCTTCAGAAGAGATTTGGGTGGGCTTCCCGATGTTGCTCTTCTTCTCTTCTCCAAGCTCTTCTTGATATCAGAACATCTCACGAGATGTTTTTTAAAACCAGATGTAGGTGATCAAACCTCAAGTCTCCCATCATTCCTGGCAGCTACGTGTACATGTACTGCTCACCTTCACTATGTGGAGGAAGCTGGGGACGCAGGGAGGTGTTTTGGTGAGAATCTAGGCTTTACTGAGACCCACCTCTGGCCTGATCTTGTCAGACTTGGCAACGTTTCCATGCTTAAGAAACCAGCAAAAAATAAAAAAAACCTGAAAGGCATTTTAAGCACATGTGTCTTTAAACGTATATATTGTAAAACACCAACACCTTACAAAGTGTAATAACTGTGATGGTGTTTTGTTTTTGGATGAATTCTCAGGTCTGTCAGTTTCCATTTGAAGGCAGCATACAACAAGAAACATTGCTTGGCATTCAAGTGGTAACGTCATATGAGAATACTGGTACTTGTTGGCATCAAGAATCCAGCACAGCAAGCAGTTTAGCAAGCTAACGACCAGATAACGTAATGTAGGAAATGCACAAATGTGATGAAAGGATGAGAAGATCAGCATTTCCTCAATCCTTGCTAACTCCTCCTGTGAATCATTGTAAATTTACGTCCTTACAACTTCATCAGCAGACGATTGCTCGATTTCAGTCCGATGAGATTACTGTTTTATTGACGTGATGATATTACAGAGTATTTGATAGGTTATGTTCTGGTGCGGTGTTTGTTCTTGTCACTTGTATTCGTAAAATATTGTTTACTGTTTCATAAGTGGATATGTTTCGCGAATTAATCATAAAAATCAAACAGTTTTCTTCTGATGAGATGACATCAGGTGGCAGCTGAAACGCAAAAATGACCACAAACCGTGTGGGATGAAAAAAACTTGTGTGAGGGTGTATAAGCAGAAAAACAAACTGCCTTCAATTCCAGAGATAAGCAGCTTTACTGTGAATCCAGTGAGAGGAAGGCAGAGAGTAGGGGAGAATCAAACATCAGAGTGTGATTAGGAGACAGAACATGGCGCCCTACATCTCTGACCTGCTAGGTTAAAGGGCTGAGATACAGCTGCACCAACTGCACATTATAACCTCACAGTTTATTAGGATTTGATGTGGCGGCAGATAAAAACGGATTCTGCTGATTGTGCTGCAGGGCAGGAGTGTCTGAGATCTGAGAGACACTGTGTTCTCTGCAGCCTGCACGTTGGACTACAGTCACAACAGTGACTCCCTGGGTGGAGGCTACCCCAAAGTGAACCTCCATCCAGCACATGCCTCTGCCAGGCACGTGCACGCTGCCAGCCTCCTCGGTCAGACTCTGCCAGGGATGCAGATATGTGACCTGATGTGGTGTGCGGATATAAACAGATAAGTCATCTGCTTGTGCTTTTACATTCTGGGCGTTTAATAAATTTGCGGGCGATCTTTGAGGACAGCAAATGTTTTTATGTGTCATACGAAGATGAACAACATTTATCTTTTCTATCCAGGTACTAGACATAATCTAATTGGGTAGTTGTGATAGAGACACAGTTGTCATTAAAATGTTGATAAAAACATCTGGGTCTTCTTCACCATCTTTAATTTTAAAATAGGGCCTATAATAGGGACAGTTCTTCAGCTCATGTGACTACGGACTAATTGATATGAGACTTTATTTACGTGCTTATGATATAATCTTTATATAGGCTTCAAGATCTCAAGAGAGACTTGAACACAGCCGAGAGGAAGGAAGCCAAACCCACACAGACAGCAGCAAAATAACAAATCCCCCAAATGAACACAACCAGGAAAACAGAAGTGTACACCAAAGCACATTCTACATCATCCAGTGGGGATGAGGATTAAAATCTCCTGTCCATTTATTCCATTTAAGAGGTGCCAAATTAGTGGAGAGTAGTCTTTCTAAGATAAGAATTTACCTGAGGGATTTGAGAGCATTTGATTTGACCAGAATGGAGTTTGCTTGTTGCAAATGAGGGCCAGTCTGCTGTTCACGTAGTACACAGTGATGACTTATACACCAATTATATGAACGGATCCCATATATATTTATAAAGTTCTATCTTATCTTATTGTGTAGTTCTCCCTTGCGCATCCAAAACAGTTGTGACTCATCAGAGAATGGACATGGGCCTTCTGAGGGTGTGGATCATCCCACAGATACTTGATCAGTTTGGGATCTAGTGAATTTGGAGGCCAGGTCAAAATCTTGTGATGTTCTTCATGTTTGTTCCTAAACCGTTTCTGTGCGTGTGTCTGTGTCAGGCTGCATCCTGCTGAGGATGGCTGCTGCCATCAAGGAGTGTTATTACTATGGGGTGGGGGTGTCTGGTCTGGTCCAGGTGGGTACTACATGTCTAAGTAACATCCATATGAATGGCAGGTACAACAGTTTCCCAGCAGAACATTGGATTGTGACAAGATGTTATTTACTTCTGTCAGTGGCTTTAATGTTATGGCTGATTGGTATATGTACTGCAGTAAAACTAATGACTTGGCGACGAACATGAGCATGGACAAATGAGATGGCTGACTCAGCAGAATCAGTAGTTCATAAAAAACACACACAGGGAAGACTTTGTGATTTTTTTTATTTTGATCATAAAGCAGTAACAAAACATTACAGGTAAGAGGAAATGCCTCTATGGCTCCAGCACTTCCCCTAAAAACAGGAACATTTACAGTACTTTTTTAAAGCTACTTCATAAACTCAATGTCCCATTTGCTCATGATCCAAAATCCTGTCTCAAACAGTCAAACTGCACCTACCAGACACAAAGACAGTACAGATGCTTCTTGCACATACAAGTTCTGCATATTTGCGGTAACTGGTCCTCTGGGTGTTTGTGAATTTGGGAGTGAATAATGAAAGTTGACATTCATCTGAGAATGAGGGTCACAGTCCTGTTTGGGGATGGTGCAGGACCTGCAGCTCTGAATTCCATCCATTCCTGAGTAATTGTGTACAAACATGTACCAAGCCATGTCATTCTCACAACTTCACGTGTTTTGAATGTTTAGGCCTCATGTCGTGCCATTTGGTTAAAGCTTGTTGGATGTTAAAATAAAGGGATTGGAGCCGCCGTTCCTCCGTCCCAGATAACGATCCTCCCATCCACACGCCCCACCAATGACCTTATCCCCATTCTTTTGTTTCTATGGCTCAGAAACAGGCGACTTTGGTGACGCATCACCGCCTAACCAATGAGCGCTCTTCGTTAAGGGTTGTTGCTTGGTGCTAGCATCACCGCTGCCAGAGTGAGATTTTTTGCCCAATGGCGTGCGGTGGGGGATGGAATGGGTGGAGGGCGATGAGGGAGGGAGGGAGGAGCTTGCGGCGTGGGCAGTGGGGCACGTGGCGCCCAACGAGGTCTCAGCCTGTCACAGGGCATCACATCAGCCTGTGAGCAGGCATGCGCACTCTGCAGCCTCAACGCCCTGCGAGAGAAAGGGAGGACGTGCAGAAACGCCAATCCGCCTCCGACATGTCTGCGTAGCAGGGGGAGGACGGGAATCAAGCACAAACATCTGCCAACGAATCAAATTCTTCCCTACATCACTTACGCATGATACTGATGAAATAAACTTATAGGCTACAACAGCCTGAGAAATGTGCAAATTAATTATCTGAGGGCAACACTTCTATGTAATGACCAAGAGTTTACAGAGAAGACTGCTCAATTTTCTTTCTGTGATGCATTTAAAGCTAAAAACCAGCCATTAACCTGCCTTTTCAACAAAGCACACATACTCTAATCCCATTTAAAAAAAAAACAGCACATTGCAAATGCACAAGCTTCCAGCTCCGACAAACAGGTAAAACCATTCCTACACTACAGTGCAGCACTTCTGCAAATCCACCATCATTGTGGTCTTGCATGTTCAGTGGCACGCAAGCAGGCGGAAGAATGAAAAACGCAGCCTCACTTAAGGGAGCCATAACGTGTGCAACAGGCTGACCACATCCTGTTGTGTGCAGAGGACGCAGCAGAATTTCTGATGCAGGAAATAGTGTAGCTGTGCAGTGCCCCGTGCCAACCTCCAGCCTCTTTGAACCTGGCTCGTTCCTTTCTTTTAGGAACCAGTGCGATGGCTTTCAAATACTACCAAACATCCACTGTACGCCTTTCAAAAGAGTCACAGCTTTATTAATTCATTACAAAATAAAGTGATACATTCACCAGTAAAAACAAAACAGACTCGTGAATTCTAATCAAAGCACACGCATGCATTTAAAGGTTTGCACTGACATTAGTACGTGTCCTGTAGAGACGGTTCTTAACCAGGGAGCTTATCACATGTGCAGGGCTGCAGAGATTAATGTTAAAACTGAATCACAAGAAGAGAAAAGACCATAAAAATAGAAGTAGTGAGTAGTTTTATGTCCCTTTGCAGACCCACTGTAGTAGTATTTAAAAATGTTTCTGCAATTTTGTGCAAACTTGACTCAGATTCACAAGTAAATGTAGACAGTTGGAATAAAGCTCCTGATCTGTTCAGAAGGCTCTGTTGGAAGAAAGCAAAAAGAACCTAAAAGGGTCAAGTTAACCTTTCATCTCTTAACCCTTTTCTTGGCCTGCCATCACTTCATTACAAGGTACATCTCAAATGCAGTCAGCCTTCCCTTACAAAGGCATTATTGTTTTACTTGGCCGTATTTGGACAAGCATTTATTCACAGTTAGGGGTTTCTCCCTTTTATAGCCTAGAACAGTATTGACGGCATCTTGCAAGCATGTACCCTTGTAATGACTAATGCTCAGGCCCAGTTGGCAGTCTGCTGGTATTGATCACCCACCCAGACCAGAGTGATCCATCCCCATAAGTCCCTGAAGGTCCTGGCAAGAGGAAGTATAGAAAACACTTAGCCCTAAAAACTCTGCACATGGTGAGTGAGGGATCCCAGAAATTCAGTGTCTGAGTGTGACTATGACTGTGAGGTGAGAAAAGACACTGCTGCGCCTCCACTTCCTCGCTCCACCTCCTCACTTCTCATTGTTCGTCCATTATCTCCACGCGTCAAAGTGTTTTCAGGGTGCGGGCGCGGCGTGGACCTTCTCCGTCATCTGTTTGGCACTGTAGTAGGACAAACTCAGGCCCATGATGGCCAGCATCATGGCTATCTGGTTGACGGCGCGGTCTTGCGGCTGCGTCTGCACCTCACCCGCAACTTGCCTCTGCAAAGGCAAACAGGGCAAAGGTTAGGGGTCACCCAACAGCGAACATTGGGAACAATGACCCACTGAAAATGTGCTCCTTGTCAACAGAGACACTCTACCGTCAAAGGACAAACCTGTTCAAAAGCAAACATTGAAATATTTTTGCCCTAAGAGGATTCTTACTTAAAATGCATTCATCTTTCCAGCCCTCTGCCACGTGACCAAACTTTTGGCAAGAACACAGATTAAATATTTAGAAGGGGAAAGACATTTCAGTAAAGGGGAACACAAAGTCCTGCACAGAAAATAGAAGATAAAGAACAGGTTCTATTTATAGGGGGGCAGCCAACATCAGATAAACCCTAGGTAACATCTCAACGTACAGCCCCTCAGCGACCTGTATGACCCCTGAAGTGCCTGAAGCATCGAGACAGGAATGTCAACAATGTCAGCATTGGTGATTGGGGTGTTGGGACCATAGACTGTAAACATGCACAATGCATCCCCACTTCCCTGCATCGGACAAATTGGAGCCAGAGTCTACACAGTACGGACAGAGTGGTATCGATGACCCGCCCACACCTCCAGACTCACTTATGCGAGTGTTTTACAGTTTGTTGTCATTTTAATTTTAAGTCAGATACTTTAGGAGTCAGTGAACAAGTTTAAACACCCGTTTTTTCCAGAAATGTATTCATTTACACATAGCACATGGTAGTTAGCATATGGTGGTAGGAAGTGTACTTTCAAATATATTATGGAACCCAATAGGGAACACAAATGCTCAGCTTGTCTAAGCGATTATTGAAATCTCTAGCTCTTCACCAACCATTAAAAAAATAAAATAAACGCTATTGTCAGTCATAACCCCTGACATTCATGCCTATCCATTGAAGTGGTTTAAATCTTTGTTACTGTATATTTGCATAGGTAAGACATTTCCTCAAAGGCCAGTTAGAAACCAATGCTGCCTTTCCATACACACCACCTTGAACTTGGATATACGGTCCCCTATAGTTACTCTTTTCTGCATTAACAAAGCAAATTTTCTGCGTCAGATCTTATGTAACATCCAGTCACTTCTCTCCGGTCTGTTAAGCTTTCGAGTTACTGTAAACGCACAAAAGGGGACAGCCTTTGTCCCCACATTAGGGTTAATAAGCGGACAAAAACTCGACACAATACATTGGACATATGGAGGGTCAGTACTGGTGAGTGGATTATGGCGATGACAGGGGGGGAACAAAAGACGGCGGGAGGAAATCATATCATGATTAGCGTCATCGCCAATTACGGTGGTGAAGAAAGCGGATTGGAGAGGCAAAACGCCACGGGGCCCCTTCCCTTAAGGCAGTTCAAAACGCTGTTTGCAAAAGGAGAAAGTGAGGCTCGTGAGGCTTTTAGCAAATGAGGGCTTTTCAACAAGAACTTACGCTCCACATTACACCAACAGATGGCTCAGAGGGTGAGGATTAGAGATGATGTGGCAATATATTTAAAGACAATAAAAAGAAAGGCTCCTGGTAATCATTTTGCTCACTAGAAACAGAAGCTGAAATCAAGAGTATCTGATGAGTTCATAAAGTGTGGTGAAGCCGTACATACCTGGAGGAGGCGGAAGTATCCAGGAGTCAGTCTGCCCAGTCTGATGATCATGTCTGCTGATGTGGTGAAAGGTAGAGGAAGACAGAAGGAAGGTCTGGACCACTACGCACTATATAGAGGGAGCAAAAAAAAGAAAAATGCAACATTTGAAGAATCCACGTAGTCAAGTACACTTCTGTTTTGAGCGATGCAAACCAAAGCGTTATGTCGATGGTCGATTTTTTTCCTAACGCTTTCATAAACGTGAGATCATTGCATATTGAAACCATCTGAAGCAGGCACCAGGAGGAACATCCACTGCTTTAAACTAGAAAAACCAAAACTTCACTGTGTGCAGATCCAGTCTGAACACCATGCACAGAGATCTTAGGTTTGTGGTTACGTCCAACATTTCACAGCTGGAACCTTTTTTAGAGTTGTCTTACTTGGCACAGTCTCTCGTCATGCTTTTCGACCAGGAATGCCCCCCAAGCACCCCCACCCCTCTAGACCCGTTATTAAATTATCATGTTTGATCCAGATCTGGACCGGAGCAACAGAGTCTCTATTCATGCTGCGTCATAAACTGACACAGCAAAGAAGACGATTTGATTCATTCACACCCGGAAAATAAATAAAAATCCATGTGTAACTGATGAACAACAGGACCATAATGGTTGAGAAGGAACACGGCACACAGAGGGATTATGACTTAAAAAGTACCAGACGGACGGTCTTTTCGGGTGCAAGGACAGGGGAAGGTAAAACGTTAAATGCATCCAAGCCAAGGAGCACAGGACAAGACAAACAGGGAAGACGCTTTTAGTTGGGATGAATGTGTGATGAAGGTAAGGTGAGGAGAGGAGGAGGAGAGGCTAAGACGTACTAAATGTTGAGCATTATCTACCAACCTGGTTGGTGTAACACCGCTTACAAGAAAAACAAATTAATCCAAGCTTTAAAAGTTGCCCGTCTAAGTTGCAGAATCAAAATATGAGTTTTCCCACTAGGGACCTTCCCAGCCGCACTAAATCTTAACAGACGCCAAACGGCGATCAACTTGAACCGCTGAGAGCTTTTGAGCTCCTTTTTATACAGCTCCGCTTTCACCCAACCAGATCTTCCGGCTCGGCTGCGGCACACGCCCACTTCTCCAACACATGCACGCCGCTGTCCAAATGCATTACTCTCAGTGGGTCGCTTTCCCAAAACACACCCCTTCTGCCCCTTTCCAAAACAAGAACGGTCGCTTATGATTTCTAATCTAATAGTAAAACAGGAAGACTGTGTGTTTTATAAACCTACACGTCAAAGTGCAGTGCGTTACATAACCTTCCTGGTATGTTCTTTAATTCTCAATATGGGTCAGAAATAACACATCAGACCTCAGGATTGTCCTTCGAGGACCACATAGCTCTACAAAACCAAAACAAGGGGCAGTGATTTCCTCTCATTAACATTTGCCAACTTATTTTATTCGAACAGCTCCAGTTGCTGTATCAGTTATATAATCCACTTCCATTTCACTGAACACACAGCTCTAAGGAGTGCAACAAGCTAGTAGTTACATCATTCAATTTAAGTTCTCATAGAGAGTAAGACCCACAGGGCCTGAACCGGTTCTTAAGACGCCGTTAGTTAGAAGCGGTGGAACCGAAACAATTTCTTCCAGCGAAGAGGTTTGTATACATGAGCTGACATGAGACGCATCTTGAGTAAACACCATCGAAAATTGTCTCCAAATTGCTGACTGATCCCAAACCAACAAAGACTAAAAAAAAAAAAAAAAAAAAAAAAGGATAAGCTCATTATTTGAAGCCTTGTGATTAAGAGATTAGGGTATTGACCCTGCATGTCAACATCAGCATCAATAATCTGATATAAGTGGCGTTCAGTTGACTTTATAAAGAAGTCAAAACAACTCTGCGTCAAAGATTTAACCTACATGCCTGGTTTTACGGAGGTCATTTGAAGGAAAGGGATTACCATGTTAAAATCCACTTTCAATGATTAAGTGCCTGTGTAATTTCTAAAGTTTTCTGCAAGACAACCCCTTGCACCATGTCACACAGATTCCACTGCTTTGACAGTTGCTGTGGATCAGAAAAATAGGGCTACTGTTGACAAGTACATGTCTAAGGGAAACCTCTTACCCTATGACTGCTTAATGCACAGGCTGGTGCGTTTATCGGAATCAACTGAAATGGGTCAGAAAAATGACAATTAATTCAGCAGTGCAATGTACAGTTGCAGCTTGGGTTTACCCAGTAAGGTGCAAAGGTGCAGCAAGTTGCAGATTACTGTCAGGTTAGAGTCCTTGTGTCTTTTTGTGTTACAAGGCAGGTGAGGTAGAGTCCCTGTGTGATGGGTGGGTTGTAGTCCAGGGGAAGGGGACACAGGGCGATGGGGGAGGGGAGAAGGGCAGAGTTCAGCACCCTGATAGCCTGTGTAGGGTTCCTGACACACAGGTTGGATTTTAACTATGAGTGAACAGTTGTGGATACATGTATACCTAATGACACCTTTAGCCCTGTGGTTATTCTCTAATTAGCAGCTAACCAGTTGTGCAGACACTTCAGACAGTCCGAATGCTTTGGTCGAGCCAACAGGCAGACCCTACAGGTATCACCTGCTGGAAACTTGCAATGGAAAATTAAAGTGTACCACACCATCTTAAAGGAGCACGCCACCCATTTTACACATGGAGTTTAGCTTATGTGTCACATGCCTGAAGACAGCTTTTGTGGAGCTTTAAGTGTGAAAGCTTACACCCGAGACCCACCAGTAGTGAGATTTCACAAGACAAGGTGGATCTATTACAAAGAGGCAGCTGCAAGTGCATTATGGGACTCGAGTGTTAACACATGCTGACTACAAGTCACAATCTCATGTTTTCTGCCACTTAATGATGGTTTAAAGTTGATAACAAGTAAGACAATATACTCCATTGTGTGACCTCTAGATTTGTGGCTGATGTACAGTTATTCTGTTGTCGACCATTAACTGCATTTCTGGAGAAACCATCAAACTGTACATTCTTGAAATATTTCCTATATTTAGGTACAAAGAAACAATGACTGAGCTGCAGAATGTCTTTTTTTACTCATGGGATTATAGCAGATCACACATAACCTCGCCCATTTTAAAACATGTGTAGCAGCAGAATGTGTGACTAGGAATTTTGAGTCAGAGGCGGTTTCTGAATGCAGCAGATCTCACAGCTGATCCATTAACCGACTCCGTGTTTGGGAGTGGTTCTCTGCATTCCTAAATGTGATTCCAGGTGAATCACCTGCAAACTATTCATGCTGATCCAAAGCCCCAAAGCCCAGCATGAAAGCAAGAGGGCGTTTCTCCCTGTGTGCAATACTCGTGACCACATTTCACAAACACCAGCAACAGACAGGATTAATTAGGAGTTCCACAGAGATGATGGGTTCTATGACCAGTTGCCTTGGACTATTTTTATGAAATATTTCAAATTAAAATATTTATTTAATTTAAAGGAGAGGTTGTAAACCAAATAATTTAATGTTCTCCTCCGTAGAGATAGTAAATAAAAGCTAAAGGTTGTCAGTCAGCATTAGCGTTACGTGCAGCGGCCCGTAAATGTTAACTGGGTACACTGTGTACTTTAATCCCAACAACCAATGAAATTCCATCTACACTCTCTTCTTCCTGTCTTAGTCCCGCCTCTTCGAGTCGCTTTACTCCCCCAGTGGAGCCTGATGCCCCTAAAGCAGGGGATCCACCGTGGAGGAGAGGGATTTTCATTAAAGAGACAATAAAAGCCCTCTGCCGTGGAACAGCCGTCCAGGGTTACATCATCATTAATCTGTCTGGTTGTGCAGTTGCCCCATACTGCCGTCTGTGCATCCTCCCTATTCATGACAGTGGCATGTCACCATTAGTGTTCTCAGTGTGCTTTTGCTGTGCCAAGATTTTTTCAAGTGACTCAACAGAAAGCCATCACGCCTTAAGTTCAAAATGAATGGGGAGGTTTCATTGTCTGGCAATCACCATTCACACCCACTAAAACAGTTTAAGATGCAACTAATTACTTTGGATTATCTGCAGACTATTTACGATGTGTTCATCATAAAACACATGAAGTTCATCTACTGACAATGAAAACAATACTCTGGGTCAACTTGAATAACGATCTCAACCTTAAATGCAACACAAAAAAAAACATGCAAAGAAAAACGCCTCGTTAGGGTTGAATATTTAGTCAATTACATGGGTTGGTGTGACTCGAACAGGCCGAAACAGGACTCTGGCATAAAATTAGACCAGAACGTCAAAGAGATCAAAAGGGTCATGTTGTTTTTGCCCCAAGTAGCATGTAGTCGAGGTGCACAGGACAATGAAAGGCACGATATGGCTTCCATTTTGGGAGCCAGCTGTGAAAAAGACCAAGTGGCTGATCCACAGAGACAAAGAAAGTTTGCAACTTTTTGTGAATTCAAAAGATCTTTGTTAATCAGCATCAAGTTAAACCAATTGGCGTCCTGCAGTTAAAAGCCACCCACTAATCCAACACACTGGTGTTAATCTAATCAACGGGGGAAAAAGGTGAAAAGGTCCACACCCTGTATATCCAACTTGATATGCAAATAACAACAACTAGCCAAACAGCCCAAGCAAAAACGAGCAGGAGACTAAACCATATTAACTTTTATATGACCAACAGTCTTATCAAACCCAGAGTCAACAATGTAAAAAGTCTATTAAAATCAGACTAAACGTTAAAATGGGTCTATCTAAGTGTACCTTTTCAGGTTAGCCTTAATGTAGCTGAACCTCACAGTTAAATACTCCAAAAGAAGAGGGCCGGTGTGTTTTCCAGATTCCACTCTGCCAGGGTACAAAATGTGCAGAAGACACGACATGCGCACAAAGACTCCCCACAAAAGGTCTGACGGGCATCTCCAAGTAAACTCATGATTTAATGCGCAGAATGAAGCTTTTCAATTGAATTAAGTTTTAATATTTGCTAGAGTCCTAGATGAAAAAACTATTTTTATTAATTATTATTTTTTTTATTATTTCCTCCACAGGCTAAACTCGGGTTTATTTGTTGCTGCACAAGCTGTAGGCTGGTCTGATGGACGTTTTTAAACAAGGAATTACATCTTACTATACTGTTTAATCGTAGCATTGGGCTTAAAGTGTTGCAGAACAAACAGCTGAAGTTGATGATTTTCATGTGGGACTACCTCTACCTCCCTCCAGAGCTACCTCTATTCAGCAGCTCCACTTCTTATTTTGGTCCCAGTCAGATGCATATGTGGCAAAATAACCAATCATGAATTACTTTTTAGAAAATGTCAATCCAATTGATCAGTTTATTGCAGCTAAACTTAAAAATCAATATGCAGCTGTTCATTGTATAGGTACTTTGCCCTTTTATCTTGCCTTATCCAAAGATCCACGTGGGTTCAGATTTATTTATTCCAAGATTAACTTAATTGGACCAGAGGCACCTCAGAGAAAACGTTTTTACTTTTACCTAAATTTCAGCAACAAAAAGAGTAAGGTTTTCTCCACTTTTGCTCTAAACATCCTTTAAATGTAGAAAACAATTACTTTCTATTACAAAAAGTCATGGACACGTAACCAAAACTTCAGTTTCCAAAAGCAGCAAAAGTGCAGCAACTTTAACCACACAGACAACGCGACACTACTCATGGAAACAGGCGGCGTGGACGTTTCCTTTTCACCACATTTCATCGCGGTGTCCCCCCTTCAAAAAGAGTTGAGCGCTTACCTGCAGCTGAGCGGGGCGTGTGCGTGGACAGGTGTGGAGATGGTCACTCTGCGTCTGGATGAGTTCTGGCATTGAATCCACTTTGTCAAGTCTTTATAGGAAGCCGGGACGCGTAGTGTGTGGAAGGGGGTGGGGCACACAGAGAGCTGCAGCACGGCACGAACATGCCAGCGCACATGTGAGGCGGGGAGGGTGCGGGACACGGAGAGCTGCTGCAGATTCAACATGCTAGTGTTCATGAGACTCACACAGAACCCCCCTAGTTTAGGAGGAATGAGCTCGTCCGCTTCATGTGGGAACGAGTAAAGTACATGGCTTGTGTGTCCTGGAACATTTCTCAGGAACAAACATACATGTCAAGTGTACCTTTATGGACAGCTTTAGATGAAGTTGCATTATTTTTAAAGTTGAAAAATAGGCTTTTATAATTAGAAAAATAAGTCTCAATTAGTTGCCTATTCATTAAGACGTGATTTATTCTTGATAGACAAAGTGTTCTCAAAAATGTATTGATCGATCTCTGGTGTGTACACATGAGAATAAAAACAGATGTCTCTGGGAACAAAAATAGTCAAACTGTATGGGCAGCAGTGTATATACATATGCATTCTATATTTTATTGTAGATGCTGGATTTGAGGCAGTTCTTGACGTCAGAAAAAGCAACACAATCTAAAACACAAAAGCTGCTTTGATCACACCTCACCACCTCCTCATCACGGGCCTTTTTATTTTTACATTGAAGCCAAACTGCATGTCCATTAAGTGCTTAGAATTGCGGTTTCAAAAGTCCAAAAATATACCTCAGCGAAGTCAACCGGGAAAAGGAATATTTTAAACATATTAAAGAACGCTTTGTCCTCAAACTTTGGATATACCATGACCTGACTGATCTAAAGTAACTCACTGAACTCATTTTGTCATGTAGGTTTACTGGAATAAGATGTTTGCAGGCTATGAGTGCAAACTAACCAAATGGTTTTAGAAAGACTAAATCAATTTATGTCTCTTCATAAGATAAGATAAGATGTGTTTTATTAATCCCACATATGGGAAATTTCCTTGTCGCAGTAGCATGGAATTTGGCAAATATATATACAGACAGCAATGACAACTTTGACATGGTTAAAAGAAGAAAAAAGAGTTATTCATGAGAAGCACAAAGCATTGTTATTGTGCTTATTTCAAGATGAATATGTTTGATGAGTTGATAAACAACAAGACTGGTGAGTCCAGCCCAGTTCTGAGTGTCTTTTTTTGAATTTAATTACCATTTAACTGTTTTTATGTATACATTTATTCTGCCAAGTAAATAAACATCACAGCACCACTTGACACAAAATGTTCCAATCCATGTGGTATTTGCAGGAGTAGATGGAAGTCAATAGGGGTTTGACCTCACGTGGACGTAAACCATAAACAGTTAAACTTATAGACGCCTCCAATAAATGACCTGTCAGGGTGGAATGGGCGCCATGCCGCTGGGAGGGGTCGCTTTGATATATGCATTACACTTTAGCATGGTGTCCCATAGGAATGCTGCGGCGTTAACACATGGTTTAAATCAGTTAACTTTTATTTCACTTCACATAGTTGTAGTCAAACTACTGAGACAGGTGATGATCTCTTTCTTATATGAAAGGAGCTCCTGCAGTGTGATGGGAAGTTATAAATGAAAATCTCTGACTTTGAGATTGAAACTGTGCAGTTTGTCCAAGATTAAGATTTGGTGGTACCTGCAATTTTCTATCAGCTGAAGTTTAAATCTTAGTTGTTTTATTGCAGCCCACCCTGCAACCTGTCCAACTCCAGACTGTCTTTTCTTCATATCACCTTTCACCAGGCCTTTACCACATGTGGCGTGACATAACAGAGTTGACTGGTGTGACATTAGCACTTAATATATGGTGTGGGTTAGAGCACCATGTACCAAGCAGATGGGACAGAAAAAGCCAGTGACGTTTCCTCACCTGCCAGCCCACTGGGTACTAGGGGCCGTACTAATCGGCTTAATTGCTGTGCCGTGACGATTTTAGCTGGAAGTCGACTAGTTGCCCATCACGTCACAATAAACGCAGACAGGTGAGGACCCCAGTGGGTCATTGCAGTAAACAGCGGTCCATCAAGTGTGTGGAAATACTTAAGACGAAGCCCATTTTATCGTGACATGCAGAATATGTCAGTCAGTCCTGAAATACAACAAATGTAAATGGTAAATGGCCTTGCTTTTATATAGCTCTTTTCTACCTATTGGTACTCTAAGCGCTTTACAGTCAGAGACACATCTACCCATTCACTCACACAAGCACACACACATTCCAGTGCCACTGGGAGCAACTGGGGGTTCAGTGTCTTGCTCAAGGACACTTCAGCATGTGGCACATTCCGGGGATCGAACCGCTAACCCTCTAGTTCGTGGACAACCCGCTCTACCTACTGTAGGCCTACTACTGCAATGGACACTCATCTGAAAAGGGTCAGTTAACAACTTCTCCAGACGTCCTGTGATAACAGAAAGAAGAATCAACAATATGATGGTGAATTCCGTTGTTATTAGTGATTTTTAACTGCTATTCACGAAATGGCTTTTTTTTTTTTTTGGTCCGGCTATATAGTCTATTCTGTCTGACAGTAGTTCAAGCTTCAATTACCTTGCAGAAGCCTCTGTAGCTTGTTTTGTGTGAAACGCTAGACATATATTTTATTGTTGCAAAGGATCACTTTTGTGTTTGACGTCAACAACTACTTGATGTCGACTTTAAAAAGTCTGAAGTCGTTCAACCCCTATTAGGTACACTAATGCAGCGCCAATGCTCAGCTGGTGGCTGTGGCTCAGTATTATTAGTTCCACGTATTAAATCAGTTGCTGGAGCTAGAGTGTGAACAAGTGTTTTGAGTACAAATAGATGAAAAGGTGTTATATAAAAACCTTACCATTTATCAGTCAGTCAGTCATTTTCTATACCCGTTTAGTCCTGTTAGGGCCTTCCTGTGAGGCATCACAGGTGCTAACCAGTGCTAACCACCTCACCACTGGACCCCACTGGGGTCTGCCGGAGCCTATCCCAGCTACCATCGCAGGGCCAACACAGAGACAGACAACCATTCACACCTACGGCCAATTTAGAATCACCAATTAACCAATTGGGAGGAAGCTGGAGTACCCAGAGAGAAGCCACGCAGTGGAGAACATGCCAACTCCGCACAGGGAGAACACAGGGAGAACATGCCAACTCCTGCGCACGGATTCGAACCGGCGACCTTCTTGCTGTGAGGCATCAGTGCTAACCACCTCACCACTGGACCCCACTGGGGTCTGCCGGAACCTATCCCAGCTGTCCATTTATCAGTGCATTCTAATTTAATTTGATCTTAATTCATTTTCATCCGCATTTACCCATCCATTGTCCAGACAGAAGGACTTGGAGCGTACTCAGAACAGTGTAAGAAAAATGAGAGAAGACGAGGAACAAAAACACAAAAATGTGTTCATTAGAATAAAGTTACCAGTGGCACAGCATCTCAGACCAAACCTCACCTATGCACATATACACGTATAGTATTAAAGGACAGTTCTATTATGTCTTGCTTGATACACACTTGGCTCCCGGTTCATTAGGTACACTAAGGAAGATGAATGCATTCTTATAGTCTTGCATTAAATCACCCTTTCCTTGTACTTCATATGCACAATGTCTAATTACGATGGAATAGTCACCTCAAAAAAATGGAGGGTTTAAGTTTGCACTGTTGTCCTATGTTCAGTTTTTCTCCTTTCCTTTAAGAAAAGGCGATGCCCCAGAGAACATCATCCACGCTGTCTTTGGCAAACTGTGTGAACGTAGAAAGAAAGAAAGTCCCATATTTGAACATTAGCGCCACTCTAATATCTTTATGGAAGCTCACACTATGTCAAACACACCAATAAACTCAATGATGGACACCATCAGACCTGTTTGTAAACACGGAACAAACGCGTCATATTTGACCGACTTTCAACGGGTGGAGATGTTAAAGGAAAGAGGGACCCCTTCTGTAACAAAGACGACTATCTGATCCCTCTACAGAGGTGTGATACTGCCCCCTAGTGGCCACACGTAGCAAAGACACGATCGTTAACCGTGGGATGTATGCTTTTAGTTCGCTCATCTTACCTAATGTTAAAGAAAATATAGAGCTGTTTATATATATATATTTTTATTTATAGTTAGCACTGAATATCAGCTAAAGAAGACAGTAGTCACATTTATTCTTATGCAAAAGTATCATTACTTTCTAAAATACAGAAGTTGCTTCCATGTGAAGGTCACTGAAAGTATTACAGTAACCCAGTAAAACATCTACTGGGTGTGATGCACTTCGCATGGTAAACTGCAGATCAGATGAATGCACTAAATCATATTTCAATACAGTATTTAGTTGAAAAGTACAGGACTCGGTATCTGTACATCAGCAGTACATTTTGTTTATTAAACTGTCAAAGACAATTAAATACAAAAAAGTTAAATAGGATTAATGTCTTGTGTTTTTAGAACTGTGTGCCCAAGTTTCATGTACATAAGTGAAGTTTGGAATGAGTTTATATGCTGTTCAGTCTTAGTCAGGAGGAATGCAAGTACATTTACTGAATTAACAGAACTTTTGTACTTTAATATGATGACTTTGCTACAGGTTTACACTTCCACTAAACTGCATTTAAGAGAAATGATCTGATCATTGAAAATATTTTGCACAACTGTCCTTAACATGTGGTGCATAAGATCATTTTTAGATGACATCATCATTATATAATTATATACACCAACATAATTAAGAATGGCTGACTAAACTAAAAAAAAATCATCTTTATTCTAAAGCTGCAAGCTGTAAATGTAGTCAAATGCTCATTTCTCTCCCATTTGCAGCCACTAACCTGAACATCAAACCCTGAATGAACACCAAAATGAGGGTCCTGATCATTCAGGGTCACTGCATTACACCTAGTCGTTAATTAGTATTACAACAAATCCAAACAAAAACTGACATTTTGAAAATTTTTATTCAAGAACATTTAGATTAACCATTGAAGTCAGAAAAGCTTCCTTTTCCCCTGACAGAAACATAACTTAACAGAAGTTTTCATCAGATGATCAGGTTCACATCATTCATGTTTTGGGATGTATCAATCTTTTGACCTAATATTTAAGTGCCTAGTATTTCTTTTCCTGTGGCATTTTAATTGACTAGATCTCATGTCAACATACAGTGTTTCAAAAAGTTTGGTAAGCATTTCCTTTATTAGTTCAACATCAAAATACAAGGAGATGAAAGGACAACGTCCTATTCTCCTGCCAATTTCAATAAGCTTTAGCTGCCTTATAATGTTTAAAATTAGATTAGAAATCCAACTTGTTGGAAAATATCTATTACTCAGCAGTTTAAAAAAAAAAAACTTGATTAGACAAACTAAAAATGCCACGTCTACGAGATATGGACGGTAATCGCTTTTAAAATGGATATAAAATGGATATGAATGTGAAAACAAAGTTTTGTTACATCAAGTGCAAGCCCAAAACAAACCTATAAATGACATTTGTAATATAAAACTTGGTAAAAAATACTTATTTAAAACTGTACAATCACCAAGTACACAGAGTGAGCACATCAACCGTTATTCATTTGGCTTCAGTTGCTTCGGCCTTAGGCTCCTGTGGACAGACAAGGAAACAGCAGCAATGTTAATGTTTGCATTGTTTGTTTTGGGCACATGGCAACACATCTTTAACTACAACATGTCTGGCTGTGTCTGTTTTACAGAATAAGATCATCATCATTATCAACAACAATTAAGTTAAAATGAAAAAGATACAAATATTTATGCTGTGTAGAAGTTCTTTCACCTAACAGAAACCAACCTCAGCCTTGGTGTTCCCATTCTCAGCAGGCTTGGCCTTCTTTGCTTTGGGTCCCTTCTGCAAAATAACATGACTATTAACAACAGATGAAATTATCGTATTTAATGAACACAATCATGTGCCAACTGCAGTTTTCCAGTTTGCCCTACAGAGATCTTAAAAGTGACCTGTGAGAACTGAATTGATTTGACAAGAGACGTTCACACATCAGCCAGTGTTATCAGGTGTTATACCTTTGGAGCAGCTTTCTTCTTAGCCTCTGCTGGTGCAGGTCTAGGTTTCTGCAAAACAAGAAGAAAGATATTTTAGATTTTAAACTATATATACACATCTCATATAATAGCATGTCCAGTGTCTTACTAACTAATAATCTGTCTATACTAAGAGACTTTGATTAATTCATCAGTGAGAGAGGTGTGTGTGCATTTCAGATACACAAGACTAAGATGCTTACCATTGCCAGACGTGGAGAAGTTCTTCTTTGCTATTGAGGAAGAAGAAAAACAAAAATTTGTGTAAATGTACAGATTATTCTCTGCAATTTCCCCATTGCAGGATAAATAAAGTTTTTAAATTTCCTCATTTTGGATAAAATAAATCCACAGTGACAAGCCTTAAGAGGGCATTTGTGAAGACTGCCTGCTTAAAATTACTTACTATCAAACATAGAACTAAATATACTTTTTAAATTATGTTCATCTACAAATGTAAATATAAAATAACACATCTCACATCTAAATCATTATGACGGTGCCAAGCTGTTTAGTATTAAAGCATCAATACACAATAATAAAAAAATGCAAAGAAAGGGGCTTTAAAAAACAAACCTCTGGGGGGACAGTTTGCTGTAAGAGAAAGAATAAAGACAACATATTAAAACCTGAATAATTCAATAATGATAAAAACAATGTCGTTTCAGCAGAACTTATATTCATACTAGGGCAAAAACAAACACGCAAGATCAAACTTGCACACTGCTTTCGATCTTGAAATTTACAAAGAGCTTCCCGCGCATATTTGAATTCAAATTTGGGCAGTCCTGTCACCATGACACCGTCTTGGCGCCCTGACAGCTTCCTTTGTTTTGTATCAGTGCGCGCCGACGGACAGCTGTTGGAAAACTGATAAGATTACTTCTTTACTAATCTGTAGCTGCACAATAAATGCAGACAAACTCGAGCCTGTAGAGGTTGCGAAAAAAATCAAATAAATCACAACTGCACTTAAACTAAGATTTCATCGGAAAATGCGTATTAGTGTGGATATTTTTAAACTATGCATAGGTATTTTTAAACCACGCGCTGCACACGTCTACACTAAAAAAAATTTAAAAAAAATTCTAGTAAATACTCCTTTCAATAAAAAAATATATTTAAAAAAAATATATATATGCATTTTTAATACGCACCTTTATACAAAAAAAATCCAATTTATTTAAATAGTTCTTGACCACTAAATCAAAACAACAACAAGTTGGGACGTAATAAACAGGTTTTTATCGACGTGCAGGAACAGGCTTGAGTTTTCAAATTCAAAACCAAGAGAGAATAATAATCGCCTGCTCCCCTCCCCCCACGCCTTCCTCATATTTAGCAGGTTGTGCGCTTGAGCCCACGTTATTTACTTATTTTTAAATGTTGAACGTGAGCTAATTTAGATGCATTCGTGGTACGTGAAATAGATTATTTGCTGCGTGCTCAGAAAGTTTATGAATGTGTTTAACCTGTCAATATGTTGCCCAACCTACTTCCAAGGAGGGAAAAGACAGACGGTGCTACATTTTTTTTTTCTGCAAGGCGCAATGTCAACGGCTACACTAACCACAGTTTAAACGCTGGACATAAAACCCCCCAAACGTGTGCGAACAACTGTATCGAAGATGTTGGGAAATATTTAACTCTGCTAGTAATAACATAAACTTCTGTTTTCGACGAATGGGAGGATGCTTGTACAGGTCTCCATTGTCGGGCAGCCATTGCTCTAACGTTTGTTGGGGATGATGACGTTCCTCTGATGCAGAAATATCAAACGCAGTCTAATGCTGAGCTCAACTTACAGACACGAACCAACTGCAAAGGCTAAAAATAATTTTTAAAAATTATTAAAAATCTTACCTTTGCTTTGCCCATGTTGTTGGCTCGAAATGAACAGAAAGCTCACAAAAATACAGCCCTAATGCGGGATTTTTCCGAACAGATAATACACGACAACCTTCCAGGCGCTGCGTAAAATGGCGAATGTATAATGCAAACGAATGTTTTTGTAGTTTATACACTGAAATATAAGAAGGAAACCGGTTTGAACCAGTTTTGTATTTCGACGTTTGCCATTGGATGCATATGCGTCACGTGGTTTGAGGCACCACCCATTTGTTAAAGTGGCAGGAGGTAAACTGGGAAAATACTGAGCCATGCCTCGGGGTGGCGCTGTATTAAGAGTTTGTCATTTACACACTGGTGTTTTCACTTTTTTTTCCTGTATAATATTTTTCCATTGCATCCTAAAACATCTGGGTGTAATTAACTGCGTTTCTACCTCAAAAACGTATGGCATTAACGGATGGATGTGAATATCTATTCATATATTGTTACAATAAGCATAAAAACTACTAGTGCAAGTATTGAGCTGGCCCACTATAATTTTACTTGAGTATTTGAATTATAGTCATTTTATTTCAGCTCTATTACATTTCAGAAATCAGTATAGTACAATTTACTCCAATACTATTTTTTTTAGACCATATTTTGACTGGTTTGTATGTTAATAGTTGTGCACCGTTAGCTCAAATAGTAAAACTATATAACTGTATATTACATTTAATAAGTTATAATTTATTATATATATAAATATAATATCAGGAGTATATTTAAATGCTCATGCTTATACTTATATGTACTGTATATAAATACAATTTTGAATGTAGGAGTTATGTTGCTACTTCCATCAAAGCTCATACATTCATTTTCTGTAACTGCTTGTCCTCTGGGGGGTCGTGGAGGGGCTGGAGCCTGCACATGCTTTGAAACCACTGTCCAATGACATGCTGTGGAGTAGCCGGAGAGAACCCACGCAGACACAGGCAGAACATGCAAACTCCGCACAGAAAGGCCCCAGATGGAACCCCAACCCAGAACCTTCTTGCTGTGAGGCATCAGTGCTAACCACCACTCCACTGTGCTGCCCTACTTCAAAGTATTCATTTGAAATTGCTTCTCCACAATGATAACTTTAGTTTGTTAGTCTAGTCAAAAAAGTAACGGAACACTGGATTATGCTATTATGCAATACTCTATATTATCATTCTTACTTTCTTTTAAAAATGCACATTTGTATCCATTTCCTTTAATGCCAAGCTTAATGTGTTGTATTTATTTATTTATTTATTTCCCCCCATCTCCTATTTTGTAACAGGACACATTTGTGCCTAATATGGTTTTCCCAAATGAACAAAAACCAAAAATGCTGGAACAAAATATTGGGTGATCTTTGCTTGTGCTGCATCACTACTGGGAGTTGTCATTTGTTCATGATAGCAGTTACATGTCATATCCACATGCAATAGATTTCTTGTCAGTTCTCAATAGTGATCCAAGGGTTAGGAGCAGAAATTAAATATTAAACCGATTACAGTGATTTGGTTTCCACCATATAAAAGGCCAGATGAGGACCAGAACACAGACATCCTGTATTCCAAGTAAAAAGAGTGAATCACACATCATTTAAATCATATCTGACGTACAGTAATCACTTTATTCTGTTAAGAAAGCTGGTCAAAATATAGTTATATCATCATTATCACACTCAACAAATAACACCTTCTTTGCACCACCACATAAATTCAAACTGTACTGGACGTTTGTGGCATTTCCACAACACATGATCCATGGCTTTTCCTCACATACCTTCACCTTTCCATCAGATGCATGCATTTGATAAGACAGCTTTATACAACTCTTAATCTACATTTTGACCAGACGTTTCCACATATGAGACTTCTTTATATCTACAATCATAAATATCACAATTACTCTACAGCCCCATAGGGGTAAAATTGCCCTCTATTCTTGACCAAATCAGCAACAAAATGAATCTGTTCCCAGTCACTGCTTGCTCTTCCCTGTTCAACAGAAGCCCTTTTTGGGAAGAGGACACAAGAGGTTTCATCCCCACTTCAGAGGATTCATTTTTCTGAGCCTTCCTCGGCCAAGACGGCGTCACTGGTTAAGTCATTAAAGTAAGAGTCTCTCTTGTGCTTCAGTGCTTCTAGGAAGTTCTGAATCCGCTCCTCTCGGCAGGCGGCGTAGTGCTGAAGTATCTCTTGTCTTTTCTGGTCATCGGGAGGTTTTCCATTCCCATGATGCTGCAAGAGCTCTGCTACACAGGCACGATCTGCCTCTAGCTGGTGAAGGGCCTGTTGCTCTTGATGGAGGTCTCTGGCTTTCTGAAACATGACGCACCAAAAATCAAATTTAGAATAAAAAAAAGCTTTAATCGCCAACTCATCTTTATTTGAACATGCATGTAGGCATGTACAAATATCCCAGTACCCCTTACCTCCTTAATAGCAGGTAGAATAAAATGGATGCTTTTGACCTACTAATGATCATCAACCCCTGAATCAAAATAATAACAACTGAAAGGACACACAATGGATGGAGAAAACAATGTTTCATTATAGTAGATCTGCAGTAATTATCAGTTTGATGAGGCCTGAAATATTTGGTGCAATACTCTTGTTTTTCTGTCAGTACCCAGCTGGCCTCAAGCAGATGGGTCCCTCCATATGAGCTGGATTCTGCTCATGGCTTCTTCTTGTTAAAAGGAAACTAAATACTTGCTCTGAGGATTTAAGGCTCTGGCTTCTGTAAAGAGTCTTGAGACAACTGGTATTCTTATTGGTGCTATATGAATGAAATCGAAACTGACAACTGAATCTTGTAATGGATCTTCAAGGAAATGTCACTAAATGTAACTCTGCAATTTTGTAACTGCAATATTTTTGCAATGTGATGTTTGATGCTGTTGTTTTTTTTTTTTTTTGAATGGTGACCCTACAAGACACACAGCCAATGCGAACATTTGATGACTTTTCGTGCCTCTCAGACTCTTCTGTTTATGACTTCAGCTCTAGTACTGGCTGTCTGAACTTTTTTTTTTGGATGTTGTGCTCCTCCCCAGAAATATAACTAGATGTCAAGGTGATGCAGACCATGGCAGCTGTGATTGGTTAGAAATGTATTTACCCGGCCATGTCTCTGTGGCCAGACAAACCCAGAAACCCCCCCTCTACCTGCCTTTTTTGTATTTAAGTGATTTCAGTCAAAAGTGCCGTTCAGCAATATCTGATGTTCATCATACAGAGAAACTCAACACAGACCAAGTCACAAGTATAAATACTTACAACTGGCCACTCACAACTGGGGTAAACAAACAAATAGTCTATGTAAGCCTTACCTGGATGGATTTGTGATCTATTTGGTACTGGAGGATGGCTTCACACAGGTTCCAGAATGAGTATTCTGGCCACAGAACTGACTGAAACACTAGACAGGAGTAGGATGTCTGCCGACAGGAAACAGATGAAAAACAATATGACTCTTTGTTCAGAATTATGTTAAGAGGTGAATAGACTGAGTAGCATAACCTGAAAGACAAGTCAAACTGCTAGGGTCACAGCGACTCTGCTGTTTTTCACTGCAGACATTTTGTCAAAACGCAATTTTTATCATGCCATCACTCTCATTCCTCACCTGCCATAGAAGGAAGTCGCTGAGGCGCACCTCTCCAGAAGTACGGATGAGCAAATCTGGATCGGGAGAGTTACTGGTGTACAAACACTCACTTAACAACGTCTCAGAAACATCACTGAAAATGACAGAAAGATGAACAGCTTGTTAAAGGCTCCCTTGCTTACAAGGCCATCCCTCGAGATTATCCCTCGTGCTATTTAACAGAAAGGAATATTGACATTAACAAGTTACCTTGCTTTGATGAGGCCCTGCTCAACACCCCAAGCCATTTCCCTGACTGCATTGGTGATTTCATATCTTGACGTGTAGGCAAAGCACACATTGAGAAAACATCTAGAAAACAAGAATTTAGATCCTTATGGTTACTTATAGTTGGTTGGTTTAATAAACTATGGACGTTCAATCATGGATGATGAGGCAGGAGCACACATTTATACACATACTTATTGTGAGAACTGGTTGTGACCACAGCTTTGGCGATAAGTTGCTGAAGATCAAGTGGCAGCATATTCAAGTCACCCAGCACCCGGATACAAACACCATGTTTTTCCAGATTATCCCTACGGGGCAGAGTAGAACGGCATTTAGAGGAGACGAGGAAAAACAAGAAAAACGTGAAAAAGAAAAGAAAGTGTAAGAAGACTTATCTAAGTATATATGGTTGCTGTAACGTGTATGTCTGCATTTGGCACCCAAGAAAACACAAATGCAAAGGAAGTCCTACTGAAAGGAGTACTGGTGTCCTAAAAAGTAGTTTGTAGTTCAGCGCACTGAGTAAAGTCATTTAATAATTTTCTGTAACCGCTCATCCTCTGGAGGGTCACGGGGAGGGGCGGCTTGATCTGAGATGTCACTAGGCGAGAGGCAGGGTACATCCTGGACAGGTCTCCAGTCTATCACAGGGCTAACACAGAGAGACAGACAATCATTCACACTCACATGCACACCTACGGCCAATTTACGATCACCAATGAACCTAACCAGCATGTCTTTGTATGGCGGGAGGAAGTCCCACACAGACACAGGGAGAACATGCAAACTCCACACAGAAAGGCCCAGTCAGCTGATGGATGGATTGATAGTGTTGGGGTTCATAACACTAACCATCCTGCATCATAAACCAGCCTACTGATGCTGTTATAAAGTTATACAGTACACACAAGGGTTGTCAGAAGTAAAATAAAACCTTAGTGCCATCAGGGCTCAATAAAACAGCCCACGGCTCAATGTACAGCACTTTAGCAGTAATAAACAACTTAAATATATGTTATATATTTTCTACAGAGCTGTACAAAGTTTCACTGGAAAATACCATAGCCAAGAGAGAGAAGATACTCAAGGGAATGCAAGATATGCTTACATGACAAAAGAATATATATTTTTTGAATTCTCCAAGACTTGTGACTGTTACCACAACGTCTTACAGGAAACTTGGGGGAATATCAAGTGATGGGCTTAGCTAACAAGATCCACACAGACGGCAAGCAAGAAAGTTTACTTCTCAAAAGGCAAAAACTTGTGCACTTCTGCAAAATATTCCTACTGGTGGAAAAACCACCTCTTGGCCTTCACCAAGAGTTAACATCTGAAACCGTGGATTAAGAAAGCCTCATTATGGATTTAAAAATTGAATAGTGGCGATTCTCCACTGCTTTAAAGGACATTTACATTCGCCCAGATGGCCACAGTCACAGCATAGATAGAGGCTAAATCATTCGTGTCATTTTGGAACAAAAAGGCAGTCATCTCGATTAGTAATGGAAATGATACGGTGGACTCCTGAATGTAAGTTCTTCTTCCACTTGATCATCGTGTAATCAGGCCAGACTATGTCTTACTCAATGCTGTAAGTGTTTCTGTGTCAGTGATACAACATTTCCAAACAGATCTCTGTGGGAGTTTTGAAATTCAAACATAGCGACACTGAAACATCGCCAGTGAACTCAAAGAATCTCTGAGGAGAAAAAGAGAATTTGTCAAGCTTGGCTACGTTCTACACATCTGCATCCCAAAAAGACTAAAACTGAAACTGAGATTTCAGTCTAGAAAACACATACTTATTCATCTACAGCTGTGCTTGAACATTTGGTTTCTGCCACTTTTGAGGAAGCTGTGATTCACTTGAAATGTGACTATACCGCAAAGCAGCAATGTGTCTATAAACTGGAAACTCACCGTTCCTCCAGCAGCTTCTCAAATTTCTGCCTGGCCAGTTCCATCAGCCCATCCACCTCATCTTTGGGGCGCTTAAAGTTCTCAATGCTGAAAGCATACACTGTCACCTCTGGGATGTCCAGATGCTTGCACCAACGTAGTGTCTGGTGTGGAAGAGACAACAGGTTAGACATGCATGCACCTTTTTTTTTGTCCTGAATGTGTTTCCTGGTCCTGATCTAACTCACCTCTGCCAGCTTGTTGAAGCCCTGCATGTGTCCTTCCTGACGTTGCATGTTTTTCTTAACAGCAAAGCGTCGGTTACCATCCATGATGAAGGCCACATGTTTAGGCATGGGTCCTGCCTGGGAGACACAGTCCAGAACCCAGTAAAGTTTCATTCTTAACTTTGGAAATGGTAGTAAGCAAAATGATCTAAACTCAAGAGCCAGTCGATCAGTATACACTGATCAGGCATAACATTATGACTTATGACTTATTGTGTAGGTCTCCCTTGTGCCTTCAAAACAGTTGTGACTCATCAGAGAATGGACATGGGTGAATGTTGTTAGTGGGACCTTTGGGTCCTTTGGGTTGATGAGAGGGGCCCATGTGGATCATCCCACAGATACTCGATCAGATTAGGATCTAGTGAATTTGGAGGCCAGGTTTACACCTTGTGCTGTTCTACATGTTTTTTTAGTTGTTCCTAAAATGTTTTTATGTGTGTGCCTGTGTCAGGCTGCATCCTGCTGGGAAACTACCTAGAACCAAACAATAAGTAATGTGCTGAAACTGCACTGTTGTTCAGTGCTTTGTAAAGAGATCATTACAGGTTAACCTTTCACACTAAAACAAAGGAAAAACATTAGAGTTGTTGTTATTTATAGGTTTTTATGTTACTAGTTCAACCCCCTTGAAATCAATCTGGGCTGTATGTGGCCCCTGAACTAAAATGTGTTTGACACCCTTGCTCTAGTGTTTTGCCATTCAATTAAAATCTAACCACACAAGCATGAAAATGAAATTTGCTTTCCAGCTGCTACCCTGATGCAACTTCAGGCAAGAGTTGGCTATATATGCACCCACTACAGCTAGACAGGGAATAACCATATGAAATACAGACAAAAGCTTACCTTTAGCACATTGGCAGAAAACTTTTCAAGCAGGCTTAATTCACCTTCCTTGATCCACGACATTTTCAGGCTTCAGACGATCTGAAATGAGATTTGCATAAGGTCTACACTATTTACCGAAACCACACCTCTCAAAAATAATGAAAACTCCACGTTTCTACAGCTGGGAAATTAAGCCGAGGTCCTATTAAAGCGCCATTTTTGGAGATATTTATTTTTAAATGCAGCCAGTGATTGATTTCACCGTTAACTGCCAGCCGGGCTCACGAGACATGCAATGAACTAGACTGGTATGAGGCTGAAAAAGCACTAACCTAGCGTCTCATCGTCCAGAAAACACCTACTCCTAAAGGAAACCACTTCGTTCATTCAAACTATTGAAACACGAGCTGTTCTACTCACGAATCGCTATTGTTTTATCACATTGCACAGAGCTTCCAACTCACAGCTTTTACGATGACGACTTCTTCCGCATTCAGGGGACGTTTACGCACGATGACGACTTCCTGTCAGACGTAAGTAGATTTTCAAAACATGAGGATGGACCGACGTCTTTCCAGTGGATAGTTTTCAGTTAGTTTTTTGAATTAAAATGACTGAATTAAGTAAAACCGTGAACTTCTCAAACTTTACTAAATTAATTAAAATATCTCATGTGAAAAACAAATTTTACAGTACTCAAAAGTGTAGTTTAAATATGAAAATGTACTGTTATCCTATCAAGGCTAAGCTAATTTTAAGCACTAAATACGGTGTTACTTGAAACTGTGATGCATTGTAATCTAAAAAATAACAACAATATTTTGTAAAAATGTTTTTCTATAAAAAAATATTGAGATTGTTTTGCTGAGCTAAAATAAATACCTGACTTTTTTTGTTGCAAAATTCATGTCAAATTGCAAACATATTTCATATTACTGACATGCTTCCAAATTGTTTTATAGCCTATATTATTAATGAATAAAATTAACAATTCAATGTCCATACAGAACCTCTGGCATACCATGAATAAAGACTGTATTTTAAAAGGGACATTACAACAGAAGAGATTGAGAAACTTTGGCTTTTATGGTATATTATCATATTTTAATGACAATCAACTGTGGATATCTGACCAAAAAATAAATTGGTGTATGTTCATTTAAAAAGTCACTTCATTTTTCAGACCTGGAGGTTGCTGCTTGTGGCATTCATGATGTTACACTCATGAATTTGTGTAGAAACAAAGAGCTTTGACACTCCAACTTTATCTGGCATCCCAAATTACCTGATGACCCATTTTAGCTGGCTTAACCAGAATTGTTAATCAAATAATTGCAGTTAAAATAATTCCTGTTGAAGGTCTTTGCATATTTCACTTGTCCTATGCAATAATATAACTACTTTCTGGACTTGGATTTTTGGACAAAAAACAAACAAACAAACAAAAAAAAGCAAGCAATTTAAGCATTCACTTAAAGCGTTAAATATCTTTGTATGATGTATTTGGTCACTATACTTTGTGATATAATAATCATAAAACCCTACACAGAAGGAAAATAATAATAATAATATAATAATAATAATAATATTCAATAATTGAATGGAACAAAAATAAAACACACTTTGGATACATGTTGTGTTGCTACTAACAAGTGTATCATATCCACAACTAACAGGAACAAGCTGTTAGGTTAGTCAACTTAAATTTAAACTTTGAAAACTGCAATATAAATGATCTCCCATCAATTAGTGTAAAGAAAAGATAGTATTTGCCTAGAATTATCTGAATGTATTCAAATTTGGTTCTTAAATATCTTGAATTACGTAACTTACCTGATGATTTATTCAAAAATTACATTTTGAGCACATAATACCTGACTGTCTCATGTTTGCATATCTGCAGTGCAGTTCCACCTTCATCCTCTGGGGCGAGACAGTGAGTTTCTCAACATTTCTTTTGCACTTTTTAATGGGAGAGAAGAAGTTTCAGATTTTGGGGGGTGAGGGGCTGGCCTTTTTTGTTCCGCTGGAGAATCCTGCTTGAACGGTGAGCAGGAGCACAACAGACCGACAAGAAACCACAGCGCCGCGGACAATTGGCCAAATCACAGCGCCGGGAGGAATCACGCTGCGCCGGGGTGGAAGAGTTGTTAAAATAAGACGGTATCGCCCTCCAGCGTTGCCGTGACTAGCTCCAGGGTCAACGGGCAGACAGGCAACTGCCAGCTATCGCCGTTAGCCTCAACTCCTCTGCGGGTCTGGGGGGGCTCTGGAAGGGGCAAGGGGCGGGGGTACACCGAGAAGGGAGAAGACTACACGCCGAGAGGAGGGGGCTGGAAGTCTGAGACGCTTCCACCCTGAAGGGGCCGGCGGTTTGGCCACAGCACCCCGGACTAGCTAGCTTGTACCCGCGCGGCTAAGTGAATGGGATGGAGCCGGGACCGTCTGGCGCTGGTAGGTTTATTTTTACTTCAGTGGTTTAAATGATACACATCCTTAGTTATGGCTGCAGATAGACTACAGTTAAGAAACGGGCCACCGTAGCGTGGCCTTGGCGTCAGGGGGATGTACACGGAGGCTTGGTGTCAACCCTCTCAGTTGCATCGCAGCGTTTACAGAGAGATGGAGAGGTCTCCCTGGCTGTATGCATGCACAACTCTTAACAGAAAGCGTTATTATTTATCTAGATTTATAGCCATAGACAAGTATATTGTAGCGCCGACAATATCCTCAGCCATGCGCGGGGGCAGGGAGGTCGTGGGAATCTCGGTGAGGAGGGACGAGGTGAAGCCCGCCTTCAAGCAGCAGCAGCAGCAGCAGCAGCTGGCTGCACCCCACACGCCCCACACAGCGCACCAGCCTCCCTTTTAACACTGACAGGTTATGGTAGTTCACAATGTTAAGGTTGTCCAAAGAGTGTTTAACACAATTACGCCAAACGCACACAGTCGACACAACTTTGGCTCTTTCATCTTTATATGAAAGCAAAAATAATCCAAAATTGTGATATCTGCACATTTGCTGTTGTAGCTGTCAGGAGCTTTCTATTAGTATTGGGGACAGAGACATGGGCAGTTGAATGTGTGGTTTGACTCTCCATGCTTTACTTTCCATTTACAGCCAGTGTCTATCAGTGCCAGAGATGATCTTTATTTGGCAGTCCTCGTGTTAACATTGAGGTGTGGAGGCAAGCAATTAGAGAAACTAGGCGTCAGAGTTTGACTGCGTGCCCAGGTCTCAAGTCCACATATCATGGAAAACCTTCAACCGCGTCAATGTTTTAATACCACATTCTGTCTTTTAATTGAAGCAGTGTTGTGAACTATCTGAATAACTTCCTTGGGCTGCATTTATTTGCACAATTAGCCGAGATCGAAATCACATTGTCAATCTAGATCATGAACCTTGAACGCAGTTGAAAAGGCTTGTTTTTGTTTTTTGGGGGGATTGGGGGAAGGGCCCCCGGGGCCCCTCATTACAGAGTCCGCTTTTGTGCTTGAAGCGTGATGATTCAAAGTGCTATTTTCCAAGTTTGATCTGATTGCCATGTTTAGCTCATGGTCAACAGCCAAATATTTAGAGACATAACTAGTTGGGCCAGAACAGTTGGTGCATAATTTGGTCTTACTTCTCATTCATGTTCTTGGCTTCTCGTGATGAGCAAGCAGAGTCTACTAGGAAGCATTAAATAATGTTCCATATGTCTGTGATAGTCTTTTCATATTTCGGTGTGTGTTTGCATTTAAACTCAGTAGTACTAGCTACAGACTTCTGTAGATATAAACTGAAGTCAGAATGTAAAAAAACAAAGTATAGTGTAGTTCTGTTGTTTTAAAAACATGCCCCAAAAGCCCATACATATTTTCCCACATATATGTTTCAAACAGTAATTCCCCTGTGACTTGGTCTCATTACGTCATTGTAAAGACAGTAAGCAGTGAGTTGATCGTGTTGTGATGCAGCACTGAAGCTGTGCCATAAGTCTTACCGCCCGGGAAAGACAGCCATTGTGTTGGGCTATGTGAGAGCGCTGGCTCTGCTTCTCACCATCTGCCTTCACTGGCACGCGGGCGAAGTGTGTGTCATTGTGTGCGACAATCACAACAGACACGTTTCGCGCACACATACATGCTATCTAGCACATAGAGTACGTGTGTTCACCACATGCCCGATGTCTGTGTTTATAGTGTGGGTCAATGTGTGATCCTGCACTAAGCAGAGCATCTTTCAGTGTTTATTGAGACTATCACTGTGCCTGTTGAGTTCATCATTTTCTGAAGTCTTAGAAGGAAAAATGATCGGGTGTTATATTTAACACAAGGATTTCCACAGCAGCTATTTAAAGCAGAGGTTTTACAAAGCCACCCTGTCCTGATGTGGGAACACAGTCAGTGCAGGACCAAAAAGGCCAAGGTCTCTTCAGTGTGACCACAGTGGCTCCCTTCCTCCTCCCATCTTAGCCCCCCCCCAACACACACACGCACACACACACACTCGCAGACAGGTCCCCTGATATCCATGACAATGCCGTGTTGCCGTGGTGTCTCCATGGTGAGGCTGGGAATGTAGAGGGGGGCCCCCTGTGTTTGTGTGCACGGGTGTGTGTTCACCGTAGCAAGGGCGATCACGCTGTCGTACACCCGCGTGTTTTGTGTGTGAGAGATGGAGGAGCAGGGCAGCTGGGGTCTTTGTTGTGGTGGAGGAGGGCTGTTCTCTGGGGACCCTGAGGTTAAAGCAGCGGGCCCCACTCAGGCAGGAGTCACAGCGAGCCTCACATGTAGCACCCAGTCTAGGGCCCAGCCCGCCTTTTACCAGACCTCCTGACTCAATCAGACTTTACTTCTATCACGTAGAACTAACGTGGACACCGATAATCACGTGTCAGAGGGATGGAATTTGCATGATTTGCACTGTTTAGAAAATACTGCCTCTGAAGGCCTGCACTGTATGAGGCCATATCCCAATGCAAAGATCAATGAAAGCAGAAATTAGGCATTGTCCTAAAGTACAAAGCCTTTGGTCCATTGAGCTGTTGGCCATATTTTCTTGCTTTAAAAATGACTGAAATGATTGTTTTTTAAGTAGTTGTTAAAGTCCTCAGCCCTACTATAAGTCAATCTGTTTATTTTCCCCATTCAGTGCTTATTAAACCAGAGTCAGAAATATTAGAAAAAGCTGTTATTCGGCAAATTTGCCCAATCAACAATCTGGAGGCAGCAGAAGTTTGCCGCTTTTCCTTAAAGAATTAATCAATGATCTGAATTGTTTGTAATTAGTCTGAGAGGCAAATGATCAGAAGCACAAAACAGATTGCCACAACTGAACATCAAACTTTACTACTTCAAGAGCAACTTTACTAATTTGTGTCTTTCTGTCCTCCCCTTTCCTCTTCCTTGTTCATCTTGTTGTTTTGTCTTGTCAATATTCCCCTTGTTTCCGTCCTTCAATGACACAATCCTGCATCTATCTGCTGCTTAACTTTTTCCTTGTCATTGTTTCTCTTCTGTCCTATCTTCCTTCTCCCTGCCTTCCTGCCTCTGCAACTGACTGTTGTGGACACTCATCGTGTCCTCTTTGCCCGTGCCTACACTTCCTTCCTGGCCTGTGCCCACAAATCTTGCCCTCTTCGCCCCTTGTGTTCACGACCGCTTCCTTTGCCACCTCTGCACTTCTCTTTATCTCTTGCGTCTGCTTTGCCTGTGTCTTTTCTTTCCTTTAACGTTAACTTTTTCCTGTCCTCTCTCTGTCCTGTTTTGTGTACATTCACTTGCCTCATTCCACATATCTTTGCTCTGAAACTCTCTTCCTGTCCTTGTCAATGGCTTCCTACCCTTTGCCTGTCCAGTGCCCATGGGGGTCTTCCCCCCACCCCTGCAGCAGGTGTTCCATGCCCCCCGCCGGCCAGGCATGGGCACCGTGGGCAAGCCCATCAAGCTGCTGGCCAACTACTTTGAGGTGGAGATCCCAAAGATGGACGTCTATCACTACGAGGTGGACATCAAGCCTGACAAGTGCCCGCGACGAGTCAACAGGTAATGGAACACGCGGCAACTAGAATTACAGCTTCAGTCACAACATTTCATGCTTTTTTTTTTTGTTTGTTTGTGATTTCCCACGTTCATCTGAAAGATCACTGCTTCTCACGTGCGGCCTCCTGGCTCGCATTTGAGCAAGCCGACAAGCTGTTGAAATATCTGCTGTGTGGTGCAGTCAGAAATCGGATAATGAAACCCCAACAGCCACCAGTAACCACTGGGTTGTCAGCCTTTTGAGTGGAAGCATTAGCAGCTTCCAGCATCAACATTTAAACCCCAGTGACTTTTTATTTTCAGGTTCATTACCACGCTCTTGCTCGTGGAAGCGGTTGCTTTTAGCGCAGAACTCTTCAACTTTTAAGCCTGCCTTAGTTGGATGGTCTTAAGCACTTAAGTTTAGAAAAAGTTTTGAGTTGTGGTGCAGTATAAGTAGATACTAAGAGATATCTTCAGTGTATTTCACAAAGCCTAATAATATGTTGCATACTCAGCACGGATCATGTCAAGAAGTAGGAGATCTTACTTCAGCTGTGTTCATGTGAGCGCCTGGACAGATGGCAGTGTCAAAAGTGAATCTTAACTGGACTGACCCTTTCACCTTGGCCGTTGTTCGTGCTGCGGAGTGAGCCTGAAGAAGCGCTTGAATTGGCGACTGAATGGTGTGTGACCCGATGCAAGTTCAATTAGAGCACTTCTCTTCAAATCGAGATGCAGTCACCGATGGAGGAGATAGTCTCTTCACAGTTTTTATTGACCCCGGCCAATTTTTCTGCTGTAACAAATGAAACAAAACAGAGCTGCCATGTTCATGATTTGGCACAGTTATTACTTCAATCCCAGCAATAAACAGCCTGTAAAAATACTTTAATCCAATTTTAACATTGAAGGGGGAATCTAGCTGCGCATGCCTGCCATGTAGACTTTTATCACCGCCCTCCAGAGGGTTACTTCGTTTAAAAATGACTTTTTTGACGTTCTTTGAGGGCAACAGGCAATGTGCCACACAATCGATGTGTTTTTATCTCATCGATACATGAGAATTGCTCCTTTCATGAAGGTATAAAGTCCATTTTTCCTTTCAGTACAACACTGAAACAGTGTCGTGCTCGTGACTCTGCGGTAGCTGTCAACAAGATATGATTGACTATCATGTTCAACGGTTGTCTTATGCGTGCAGTGTGTATCAGGGGCTGGCTGGGAGCAGGAATAATATATAGTTCATCTTTCTTGTCTGTTATGGCACCCAACTGTGGCTTACTGATGGCCTCAGGCTTTTGAATAATTGCTGATAATCATTTATGAATTACAGGATGCTGCTATCTTTCAGTGTAGAAAACCCAGATAAACAGTCACAGTGACAATAATTGCAAAGGTGCATTAGTGAGAGTAGCATCAAGCTGTTAGAAGCTAAATGCCCACCTACCAGTTTTCTATTGCCTTGTGCCGCTGTAATTAATACTTCACAGGTTTTGTGTGCTGCCCTAAAGAAATGAATAGCTGATCTCAAAACCTGAACCGCGTGCCGTGACAGTATTTATTTCTGTCAGTTCAGAGAGGCCTGATCCGATGCTAGTGTCGTCTGTTTTGAATAAAGCAAATGATCTGTAGTTAAAATCCTTTAGGATCTCAGCAGATGTTTTCCAGAGAACACAGGAGGAAGATTCTTTGTTGTCTTCCTAATTAACAATGAAGCAGACCTATTTCCTATATATTATTCAGCAGTTTTAGGCATCAGAAAATCTGTAATACTAAAAAGGTCACTTGAAAACGTGCTGCTACCGTCTCAGCTAACGCGCGGGATGTTTGAGCTTCTGTTCCTTTTAGTTCTGAGATTTGAGACAAAGGGTCCAAGAAGGCATGAAAAGGTCAAGGCCTTTGACCTTTCCTTTTCAAAACAACTCTTCATCCCCCCACACTTAAATGAAGGCCAAGGAACTGTGCATTGAAAAGTGGCCCCCCACCACCACATGTACCCCCTCTCTTTTTGTCCTTGACTCTCCCCCCGTGACGATGAGATATTGCACCCACCAGCTGTATCCTGCTTGATCAATATTCTATCATCTTAAAAAGTGCCCTCCTCAATCATGATTGAGGACCCCGATGGGGTGGTGGGTTTAATTAGCAGAGTGGGTATTCTGTCTCTTTCTGCTGCGCATTAATCCCATGTTGTGTTTTTGTGTGCGTTGCTTCCTACAGAGAGGTGGTGGAGTACATGGTGCAGCACTTCAAGCCCCAGCTCTTTGGTGACAGGAAGCCAGTGTACGATGGCAAGAAGAACATCTATACTGTGCTAGCACTTCCTATCGGGAGTGAGAAGGTAAATGTTTGCCGTGGTTTTGTGTTACACTCTTACACAACTCCATAATCGCCAGCTAATTTCTCCTCCGGGATCAATAAAGTCTTAAGCCCCTTTCAGGTGGGAATTACAGAATTCCTCTAGAGAAGGGTTAGTTGCATTGTGCTGAAAAGTGCGTGCTATTTTTAATCTGCTGCTGCAGACCACATATAGTATGTCTTCATCCCATATTCTAAATGATGACAAACACCTACTCCTAACTGTCTGCCTGCAAAGTTTTAGTTTTGTTGTTTTCATGAGTAAGTTAGTACTAATATTTATAACATGGAATGAATAGTTAAGGAAGTGTGTTCTGTTGCTTTCCTTAAGCGAGTTAGATGATGATCATTACTACTCTTAAAGCTCATATAAATAATGAGGTCATAGCCAACAACCAGACTGCTGGTTTAGCATAAACACTGGAAACTGAGAAAGATGGTTCTGTCCAAGGGAGTGTTGTCTCGATGAGGGGCAAGCTAAGAGTGTCAACAAGAGGGGAAGTTGCTGCTCCTGGCTTCTAAGGATATGGCGACCTTTCTAAATGGCATCTTGACATTATACACTTGGTTTTGTAAGGATTAAACAAGCAAAACAGAATGTCTGTAGTAGTTTGAGGTCTGTGTAAGATGTTGTTACTTTTGGACAGACAGAGGCTAATAGTTCTGCTAAGCTAATGTTGGTGTAGCTTCAAGTTTTCCATCTATGTTTGAGAGTGGCTTTGATTTTTCTCATTCAACTCCCCAGAGTTGCAAAAAAAGCAAAGTAAAAAGCAAATGATTTCTTCAGTGATTAATGTTCTTGTAGTATGACATATGGACATATTTATATGCATAGAAGCACACAAACTCGATATCAATTTCTTTCCTCAGCTTCTGGTCGATCTGGTCCTTCTCCTCATTCTGCTGCCTCCTTCTTTATCTCTGCTCTTTCTGTCCTCTACCACTCCAGGTGGATTTTGAGGTCACTATCCCTGGCGAGGGTAAGGATCGAATCTTCAAGGTGTCCATCCGTTGGCTGGCCAAGGTGTCATGGCGCCTGCTGCAGGAGACCCTGGTTAGCGGCCGGCTGCAGGTCCCCCTCGACTCAGTTCAAGCCCTGGATGTGGCCATGCGCCACTTGGCCTCTATGAGGTAGTGACCCCTTATGTCTCTGTTTGACAAGCACAGGTGCAACATGCATAACTTGGATAAGTGCTAAAATGATATGCATAGATGCGTGAATGCAGCTTAACCATGTTAAAGGAGTTGCCCTCATCACGTGAATAAAATGATCATAGCTTCAGGTGTTAGAATCACCCAACAAAAGAAGCTTGATAACTTAGACCTGTGTGAAAGTTTCAGGTTCAAGTAACAAAATAATGATCAGTGGCTTGGTCAAAAAAGTAGTCTTCAAGCCACAGGCGTCAGATTTTTTTCTTTATTTCAAAACATACTTTTCAGGAAATATGACACTGACTTTACAGGATATGAACTCACGTCAAAGTCATGCTCTGAATCTGCACATTCATCATAATTCCATCCCCTCCAATTAGGTACACTCCCGTGGGTCGTTCGTTTTTCTCCCCACCTGAAGGATACTACCACCCACTGGGCGGAGGCCGGGAAGTGTGGTTTGGCTTCCACCAGTCTGTGCGTCCCGCCATGTGGAAGATGATGCTTAACATTGATGGTGAGTCACTGATGACCAGCTCAGCAGACGGTGTGGAGTCATGCAGTGATCTCAGTGGGTCTTACTGACATTGCATGACCAGACAGAAAAGAAAGATAAAATCTGTGATCAAAGAGGAACTGAACCGTCAGGGACTTCTAAATGCTATCATGAATCTATTGTGCAGCTTTTCTTTCTGTTGGCTGCTCGAAACACTAGTTTGGATATGTAGAAGTACCCTCTAAGGCTAAAAAGTACTCTGGACGTCTATACACCCGTGTTGATCTCAGAGGTCAGTAAACATATTTCTGCTCTGTCTCCCTCTAGTGTCTGCCACGGCCTTTTACAAAGCCCAGCCTGTAATTGAATTCATGTGTGAGGTCTTGGATATTCGCAACATCGATGAGCAGCCCAAGACTCTCACTGACTCTCAAAGGGTCCGCTTTACAAAGGAGATTAAAGGTAGGCCACCGGGCGCTGCCAAAATACTTTCCAAACAGCATAATGTGCCCAGTGCCAGAAAATTCTTAAAAACTATACACCTCTATGCCCTTTTCTAAAGCAAACCACTTATTGTTGGCAGGCCTGAAGGTGGAGGTGACCCACTGTGGCCAAATGAAGAGGAAATATCGCGTATGCAATGTCACCAGACGTCCTGCCAGCCACCAAACGTAAGAACAGCTCTGGACCACGTTCCACATTGCAGCCAACATTATTATGTTTTCAACATACACAATAATTCTTATCTGTGTTGGACCAACATTGCCACTGTGTCAGCAACTTAATTTCTAGTTCATGCTGGCCTGGCAGTGTGAGAACACACCATTGGGATTTCATTATTGGGCTTGTTTCAACCAAAGAAGAGAAATCAAATGGATAGTCCTAATAAAACATTTAGAGACATTTAGTTACAACGCTTAGATGACGTGTACAACTAGGTGACTGTTACTCTTCTGTCCATCGCCACATGAAGCCTGCTCAAATGATTTGAATGATCTTTGATGGACTGTCACCTCTACAAGTAACTCCGCTTGGAATACTCTATATAAACTGACAAATGTCCATCCTAATATTTGCATCAACAAGTATTTACTAGTATTTCAGCTTGGCTTTAAGACCTGAAATTGCCTATATTGGGAAAGATTAGGAATGTTTTTTGAAATAAATACAAATTTACTTATTTCTTAATCTAATGCATGCATATTTAGGCTGTTAACTGGAGAAGCAGTTGCAATACAGCCATTCAGTGCAGTAGGATAACGCTCGCATCCCTGATCTTTCTTTCTGCCAGGTTTCCACTCCAGCTTGAAAGTGGGCAGACAGTAGAATGTACAGTGGCCCAGTACTTCAAGCAGAAGTACAACCTGCAGCTCAAATACCCCCACCTACCCTGTCTACAGGTGGGACAGGAACAGAAGCACACTTATCTTCCCCTGGAGGTGAGGAACCAATACAGCAGGTTACAACAGGATGATGTACTGTTCTGGGATGCAGCCACCTTTCCTGTATTTGAATAACGGATGTTTCCTCCCTAGTGACCCTGTATTGACTCATTCCAGGTGTGTAACATTGTAGCCGGTCAAAGATGCATCAAAAAACTCACAGATAATCAGACCTCCACTATGATCAAAGCCACAGCTCGCTCTGCACCTGACAGACAAGAGGAGATCAGCAGGCTGGTGAGTTGTAAAGAGGATTAGCGGATCGAGGCGTCACATAATGTATAGGAATGTATGACGCAGTGATACGTGATTTGCCTCCTTCTCTCTCCACAGATGAAGAATGCTAACTTCAACCTAGACCCGTACATCCAGGAGTTTGGGATCAAGGTGAAAGATGACATGGCTGAGGTGACGGGTAGAGTGCTGCCGGCTCCTATTCTTCAGTATGGAGGACGGGTAAAACATGCTTCTTTTATCAGCTCAGTGAAATCTTGTGATGGCAAGAATGCAACCACTCATTTGCATGTTTTTACACAAAGCAGTGTACATAGTTTTTCCTCTGGTCCTCTCTTCTACAGAACCGCGCCATTGCTACCCCCAACCAGGGAGTGTGGGACATGAGGGGGAAGCAGTTTTATAACGGAATTGAGATCAAAGTGTGGGCTATTGCCTGCTTTGCCCCACAGAAACAGTGCAGAGAAGAGGTGCTCAAGTAAGTACTAATGAGTAGTAGCAGTAGGAATTGTTTCTTTTATGAGGGGCTGTGTCTTGCATTCGATAGAGGTCAGTCATTAGATCCAGTTTTAATGCAGTTGTTGAGCCTGCAGGAGAACAACAGTGCCACTATAAAGCCTTTATTTTTTTAAAAACAAAGCCTTTATTTTTGGGAATTCTTTACCTAAATGCATTTTGTCTGTTCATTATAACTTTAAGGCAGGGACATAATTGCACAAGACAGTGTGGCCTCCTGGTACCTTAGCTTTTTCGCTGCAGTTTTAATATCCGCTACACTCTTGATTTCTTTTAAGGAACTTCACAGACCAGCTGCGCAAAATCTCCAAGGATGCTGGGATGCCAATTCAGGGCCAGCCATGCTTCTGTAAATACGCCCAGGGAGCAGACAGCGTGGAGCCCATGTTCAGACACCTGAAGAACACCTACTCTGGTCTTCAGCTCATCATCGTCATCCTTCCAGGAAAAACGCCAGTCTATGGTATTTTATTTTGTTAAACTTTTAACAAAGCTATTAAATACTATGGTTACCAAACTTTGCTGTGAAAGCATCATCATCATTTTTGAAAAACTGTACTATAAAATATTCACTCAGTACATAAGGAGTGTGACGTCTAATTCACAATCTTTCCAATTTAGCGGAGGTGAAGCGAGTGGGGGACACCCTCTTGGGCATGGCGACCCAGTGTGTTCAGGTGAAGAACGTGGTGAAGACGTCCCCTCAGACCCTGTCCAACCTCTGCCTCAAGATCAATGTGAAGCTGGGAGGCATCAACAACATCCTGGTGCCTCACCAACGGTAAGATTCTGTTTGAGTTATATTAAATGACTTGTACAGGTTTTAGGTATGGTATTTTCTGTAAAAGATATTAGATATATCTTGCACAAGGACAGCAGCAGAAAGATGAATAATACTTCTGTCACACATAGTATAGGTGTTTAACCCTGTTATCCATTCACATAAAGCTACTGCCACTATGTGTCTGTATTCAATCAGTAGATTTATACCAGACTTTCTACACACACCGTATACGACTTAATGTGTCAGTACTACTCTCATTTCTCTTCGTTTTATGTGGGATCCATCTCACCATTTCAGTATGTGACGATTATACATTATAACTCCTTAAAAGCAACCCAGCACTGCCTGGATGAGGAAGTTCACTCTGCATCTCCTCTTCTGTTTTCTGTCTCAGGTCAGCAGTATTTCAGCAGCCAGTTATCTTCCTGGGAGCAGACGTCACACACCCCCCTGCTGGAGATGGCAAGAAGCCCTCCATTACTGCTGTAAGTCTCAGAGATAACGCCTTCATTCAGCCACGCATAGTTGACCTCAAACACAATCTCAGGAAGCGGAAGGGAATGTGCGCGTAAGGTGTGCCGCACAGAGGCAGGCAATTTGTCAAATTTGGGTGTGCAGGTTAAACCCATGATTACTTCCTTTATCAAAACAAACTGCAAGTCAAATTTAAGTACTGATACAAAGATTAGTGGATCAAACCTGAATCAGCTAATTAGGTCCATTTAGGCAAAATAAGGATCTTGTTTTTCCATCCTTTCAAAGCCACAACAGACCCTCAATCAATGGCATATCTATTTTTTTTTACAAATATCCACCAAGCTACATCATTATGGCACCAGCCAGTAAGTGGGATATATTTAGCTGTAAGTGAACATTCGAGATTTCGAAGCAGGAAACGTGTTCAAGGACAGGAACCAAATGTTCATAGCTAGAGGAGTGGGTCAGAGGAACTGCAGCTCTTGAGGTGTTCCCAGTCTTCATTGTCAGTACTTATCAAAAGTGCTCTGAGGAATGACAAGTGCTGAACTGGCAGCTGCTGAAAAAATGAATGCTACATGGCACTGGGATGAAAGGAACAACCACTTGCCCTGTGGTGTGCAGAGGAACATTACATAGTAATGAAATCATCAGTAGTATTCACTTCACGTGTCAGCGGTCACAATGCTTTGGCTGAAGACAAAACATAAAGTTAGTTGTGAGAAACTCTCCCTGCCTTCTCTAATGGCAGCTCGATACTAAGTTGACTCCTTTTACAGGCAAATCAAGAAATAGCGAGGGCATTTAAATAATGCAAATTATCTCAAGATGTCATAGAAGAACAAATGCTTGAGGTTGTTGTTGCTTGGTGACAGTTGCAGGAGGTGGCCATGGCCCACATTAATGAAGGTACATTTAGAGAAGAATGCCACAGCCAAAAATAAACCATTTAAGACACCTGTTTTTAATCTGTTAAAGTGAATTAGAACCAATTTAAGAAAATAATATCGTGCCATGTGAGTGTGTAGGCTGATCAGTACTTCCACATCCACATGTTTAATTTCCGACACATTAAAGTAGTCGTTAACGCCCAAACACACCCTGCCTTGAATGTCAATATTGTGACGTCTACGAGGGACTTCTAGTCGTGATACGCAATAAATGGATCCTAACAAAGGAACAAAATGTAGTAAAAGTGGAGTTAGGGCGGGATCAAGGAAAACAAATGGCTCATCACTGACTCACTTTCACAAAGGAAATGACGTCAACCCTCGTCCGCCCTTGACCTCAGCTCGGCTGCGGTTGGCTGCGTTGTTGCCTAGCAATTATGACAAATGAGTCACACAGAGGGAGGATGGGAGCGGAGAGCGGTACTGATCATGGACCGAAGAGAAACCCGGTGAAATATGATGACGATTGTAGTGTAAGGGTTTGAGTGAGGAGAAATAAAAGGTTCATGTTGGGCCTCGTGCACTTCCCAGCTGCAGCCTTTAGGGGGCGCTAATGTTCACACATATATATATATATATATATATATATATATATACACACACACTGGGGAAAAAAACGTGACTCATCTATTAAACAAGCACACTAAGTAGTTTGCTGTTGTCTTGGTAGCATGTTTGTTGTATCTGGTGTAACATTTTCTATATAGACAGATTAACATTACACCATATACTACATTCAAACCTTTCATTTTCTTTTGCTTCTTAGTTATACATATGTCTTTCTAAGAAATGCCTTCAGGACCCAAAGATACACTTCTTTGTATGTGTATACCCATGGGGATCAGTCAGCAACTCGGAAAGTGTTTAGTTCACACTCCTTCCCTGCTCTCTTCCAGGTGGTAGGCAGTATGGATGCCCATCCCAGCAGATACTGTGCCACCGTGCGCGTCCAGAGACCCAGGCAAGAAATCATTGAAGATCTGTCCTACATGGTGCGTGAGCTGCTAATTCAGTTCTACAAGTCGACCCGCTTCAAGCCCACCAGGATTATTTTCTACAGGGATGGTGTTCCTGAGGGACAGTTGCCACAGGTATGTTGGCTATACAGACTCCAGTGAGTGTCCAAAAGGTTTTGAAATGTGGGATTTCTATTATTTCATCAGTATCATGAAATTATGTTAGCTAAGTGCATTTTGTGTTTTTATGCCACCTGAGTGCTGATTTATGATTTTGTTATGGGTAGATTCTCCACTACGAGCTCCTGGCCATCAGAGATGCATGCATAAAGTTGGAGAAAGACTATCAGCCTGGTATCACCTACATTGTGGTACAGAAACGCCATCACACACGCCTCTTCTGTGCTGACAAGTCTGAAAGGGTGAGCTTTGTTCTATGTTTTACTTTGTCACCTGCCTTTCTATACAAATAATAAATACTGATCTGTCTTCTTCTGGTAGATTGGAAAAAGTGGGAATATTCCTGCAGGGACTACAGTTGACACCAGCATCACTCATCCCTTTGAGTTTGACTTCTACCTGTGCAGCCATGCAGGCATACAGGTACGCGCTCATGATCATTTCACTCGGCCAGATTTTTTTGCATATGTTTTCCATCTAATTTTCATTGTCCGTCACCAGGGTACCAGCCGGCCGTCCCATTACTACGTCTTATGGGACGACAATCGCTTCACGGCTGACGAGTTGCAGATTCTAACCTACCAGTTGTGCCACACTTACGTGCGTTGTACGCGCTCAGTCTCCATCCCTGCGCCGGCCTACTATGCTCGTCTTGTGGCCTTCCGCGCCCGCTACCATCTGGTAGACAAAGAACATGACAGGTTAGTGTGCTTATGGAAAACATACTGCAGAGCTTCTCAGCTGAAGTCTTTCTTACAAACCACACACAGTCATCTGAGTGCCGTTGGGTTGATTTTGTTCACTGCCATCAGATAAGCCAGATGTTTGGATTCCGCTCTTGTAAAGGATATGGACAGAGAAATAACTTTAAACAATAAACAAGAGATTAAGGCATTTGTCACGTAGTATACATTAACAAATGCTACTTCACTACTCTGATTTTCTTCTCTGTATCAGTTGCAATCCAAATAACGTGTCACCGGACTGATGATAATTTACCAGTTAATTAGATACACTAGTAAAAAAGTAATGCAACATCATTTGTTTAAAATAACTGGAAGAGCAGTTTATTAAAGGGTGAATCTAGTTTAATTCAATACAATGAAGGGCGATTAAATGCAGGACTGTATCATATCGAGTGCATATCAGGTATAAAACTGTTTTTAACACTGCCTGTATATGTGGAGACCGTGCCACTGGTAACTTTATCCAAGCTTAAAATGTAACTGATTGTTGCTGCTCATCTTCTCTCCCTGTCACTACCCTGCAGTGGAGAGGGCAGCCATGTGTCTGGTCAGAGTAACGGTCGGGACCCCCAGGCGCTGGCCAAAGCCGTTCAGATTCACCACGACACCCTGAGGACCATGTACTTCGCCTGAGCTCCACCAACCATCACCGCCATTGTTCCCTCCCACCTCATTTCTACCTGAGCGGGCAGACGGCCCACAGCCACCTCATCCCCATCCCTTGCTCCCAACGACTGCCCACTACACATACACCACAGACCTGTCAGTCATTCACCCAAACCCAAGAAACATAAGGCCCCTCTCCCATTTAACATACACAGACAGACTCTGCAGCCTCGTGCACTCAAAAGGTTATGAATATTATTATTATTATTATTGTCATTTTGTTGTTTTTACTTTAACAGGACTATTGCTCTTTTTATGTTGAATTTTTAATGTGGGTATTATTATGTAATTGTATTGTACGCTACCTTCACACTCCTATGTATGCAAGTATGCAATACGGATGGGAGGAAAAATAGGCGATAAAAAAAAGACAAAATCTTAAAAAATACTTTTTTAACTGCCACCACGATGCTGCCTCTTTACCCATCCGAATGCCGGATGCCAGTGTTCCAAGCCCCTTAGTAGGGGGGGTCCTCCAAGGGGTGGTACTGGGCACGCACACTTACATGTATCATTTTAACGTCGTCATGAACTACATTCATGTTTTTAATGTTTTTGAATAATGTTATTTTTTTAAACAGCCTTGAGGAGTCTGAGGTATGGTACATTAGCACTTAGCGTTAGCATGTAGGTGCCACCAGTCCTGCACATAAGGAGTTTGTTAGTACATGGGAGGCTAGCCCTCTGGTCTTTATATTAGCAGAGACAGAAAGAGCAGGTGTAGCATATCGTAGATACTGGAGAGAAGTCCTGCCGCACTCTCTGTGCTGGTTGGCCAGTCCCTTAGAGATTTAGCCTATAGAGGCAAGCTTAGCATAACAGTAGAGGGACCATTTGCATAGAGTGTATCAAATATACTTGCACCCCATGCACCTAAACCAGCATTATTAACCAGCCAAAAGTGATGCCAACCAATGGAAAAGGGGCACTTAAACAGGAAGATAATCTTTTGTTTCTGTACACATTGCTCTTTTAGGATTTACGAGGCACTTTTTTTTTTTAATTTACCTGTTGATTTATTTTACTTCAGAATGGTGAAACTGGTCTTCTCTGAGGCTTGACACGGACTACTTAGAAGTTTTCACGCCCACACATGCACAGCTTTCAGAACAAAGGCAATAGGCGAAAGCAACACTATTCTGTAGATTTGAACGCAGGCAAATAAACAAGTCTGTGATCACTTAAGTGCTGCAAAGCTGAACTCTCATTCAGCAGTCGACCTTGCTCCGATTCATTCTGCACATTCCAACATGTATCAGCAGAGATGACGCCACACAGTGCGCTCTACTGTTCCACCCACGTACTTCTTTGAGTACCTACCCTGCACCTGTCCAGTTTTTTGTTTTGTTTTTTAATAACACAAAGCTCTTCCCTCTGCAGGCATTTACAACTTTTAGCCTGGATAGTAGAAGCACACACATCCCTGCCTGTTCACACTCAGTTTCTTAGCATGTGGAGACAGACCTGTTCAAATGCACTTGTCCACTTATTTCCCTTGAAACCAAACTATCACCCATCAGCCTTTCCATTATCGCCCTCTATCCTTGCCAACTATTCTCACTTTAAGCGTCACACACCTGCAGCATCCCCTGCCCCAATCCCCTACTTTGTGTTAGCCAGTCCCCATTGGTGCTCTGTGTGCATGGGCGGCACAGATAGGGGATTGCTACATTGGACAGGGTGGGCCTCTATTACTACTATTTAATATGCCCTGCCTTTACATCTAGTCACTTTCCGGATTTAAGAAAAACAAATGCATGTGATTATTTTTTATGACTGGATATTCTGAGCCACCTTACTTAGGTTTTTTCTTAGAGGTAGGAGCCTCGCGCTCACCACTGCCTGTCAGTCGTTTTGCCTCGATTGTGTAATGGTTATAAAGACTGCTTTTGTTTTTCTTTGTCATTATTATTATGAATATTGTGACTAATGTCAGAGTGTATCCTCAAGAGGGCACTGTAGAGACGGTCTCAAAATTACACCTCAGTTGCCCTTTAAGCGCCTCAAACTTTGTCTGATGGTCAGAGCCCCTTTGAGCTGAAAGGGATTAAAAGATAAAAGATCAGATGAGTTTGATTTTTAAATCATGTTTATGAACTTGCATAATCAAAATGCCTTTGTACACCGTTTTACTGATCCTTCATTGTGTCCAAGGTGATTTGTATATATATGAATATATAATATTAACCTGTTATGTATTTTGGCCCACCAGTCCAGTTGACGGGCTTTTCACAGTTGGGGGCCAGTGTCTACCCCTCATTCTGTGCTTTCAAAAAAAAAAGAAAGAAAGAAAGAAAGAAAAAAAGTCTGGGAGGCATTTCCCAGCACCACTGAAACCAGATGCAGTTCTTCACTCACTGAAGCCACAAAGCACCTTGCAAATGAGGGGGAGACGAAATGGCAGTCGCCCTGAAAATGTATCATGTGGACACCGGAGAGTCCACTCCTCTCTCCACACAGCCTCACGGTCTGACTAAGCAATATTGACGCCACTGATCAAGAACAGTCCTTGTCATAGCACTTCCCAATAGATTTGAATGAAAGGACATGGAAGCATATTATTTTGGCTCTGTATGTGATAGTATGGGAACTCTGTTGGGGAGGGTTATTTTTTAAAGAAAATAAAAATTGTTTTTTATGACTTCCTGTTGCAGTTTGGTTGCTTTTCGAGACGGTCAAAAATAAAGGAGCACTGCGTTAAAATCACTTAAAAAAAACTTAAAATAAAAGACTGCGTTGCGTTGAGGTCGAGGTAATAAGTTAAATACATTGCACATGTTGGATAACGGGGATGTTATGGTGATACACTAGCACAAGTAGTTCATAATGTAAATGTTAAATAAGTCCGAGGTGAAATTAGTCGCTCATATGTGGGTTATTGTTTAATATTGCATTATTTAACTGGGTTTTATTTCAGCAATATTGAAAACTCAGAACAGCAAGTAGGCTATAGTGGAATCTAGTAAGCTCTGAAGTTTCAGTCTTAGGTCTGCCCCTACTAAAAATTCATATACTGTGATGTATGATGACGAGATCAAAAATCCATTTCTCATCCCCTGACTTATTCATAAATGTGGGGTTACCTTTGGGTGAAGGCGGAGTTGCTGGTTCTGACGTCTGGTGACACTGAGCCCACCTCTTCCTGTCGGTGTCAGAAAGGCAACTTCACCATATTTAGCTGGCTTGCCGAAGCCCCGCAGAGTTGATCTGTCAACCGGACTGAAAATCTCCACACTTCTCGGCGGATACGCGGCGGCTCTGACAGCTTTACCTCGGCACCCGGACGCGAACCGCTGAGGACGACGTCGCAGGGACGCGGTGCTCGGCGGAGGTGGCCGTGTCAACATCTGTTTTTAACAGCGATAAAAGTAGCCGTCGTCTGTCAGAATTCCAACTATCCAACAGCCGAGCTAGCCAGCTAGCTAATTACCGTAGCTGCCCAAAGCTCCCTGTGCCGTTGACACGAATTTATGTCGTCCGCGTTAGTGTTTAGATATCCGTAGGGGTTCGTTTGGATTCTGTGACCCCCGCTGTGATGATGTCCTGACAGCTCCTCTCGTCCGTTCCAGCCACTTTCCAGGTCCTGGCTAGCGAGCTAACTTGGCTAACTAGCAGGGTTTTCACTGCCACAGCGTCGCGTTCGAGCAACCAGTAGCTTTCGCCGTGGCAGTGAAATCCGATTGGATACGCTGACCGAGTGGATACGTTTGCGGGGGAAGCCGGAGACCCTCGGCCGAGGGAAGGGACGCGTAAGGGGCCCCCGTTGACAGTACGCGGGGAAGGGGGAGCTAGCAGAGACCAGGACGCTCGGCCACTCAGCGCTGCGGAGCGTTGCACGGCCGAAGGAGACACCGGATTGAACGGAGGAAGAGTCCCAAACGTTTGACATCTGTGATCCGGGAAGTGAACCGGGCAGGGACCTCATGAATGGAAATCGGAACTACAGGTAATTTATTCCGTAATGTCTCTTTACTAAGTCATTAACTGCTTTACGATAGAGTATAGGTGCAGTTTGCTCTTCCTGAGAAATGTAACATGTTAGTCAGATGAAACACCGGCTCCACTGGAGGATTTCTTCAACTCCGATGCTCTTCTCTCTTAACATGCGTCACGATTGAAATGGTTTAATTAAAAGACACTGAGATAGCTCTGCCTCGCTGACCGTAAACCCCTCATCATCATCGGCCAGGTGTACGAGCCTCATTAAACAGCTGTTTCAGATAAGCCTGGTGTTCCCCTGCGTTAGGAGAAGACTCCTGCCTTAAGCCTAGCATGGCTAATGCACCTGAGAACTTGTGCAGAGGCTGAAGTCCCTTCAAGGCCCCTGGGTCTTGGTGATCAGCTGGTCCTGGATTGACCTCGGCACATTCAGCTCTAGCCTTCTTCTCCAGCTCCTTAGATTTAAGATATGTTGTCATAAGTTGAGTAGGAAGACATTACTCGTGGTGGCTGTAATTTGACCTGAGAATCTTCTGCACATCAGCCTGAGTTCAGTAGAAACACCTGCAATTAAATCAGTTTATCTGCAGAAATAGCTTCATGTAACCTCACAAATTCATTATCGCCTACGCCACGGCCGCTAAACTGTCCCTATTTTGGTCTTAGTGGCAGTTAAACAGTCAGGACCACCTGGCATTGTCTCAGCTGTAACGGAAGCTTTCCACTTATATGACCACGAGCTGAATGCGAGGTGCTCTTGATCTGCCACTGACACACGATACAACACTTGGTTCTTTGCCCGGCTGCCCTCCTCCTTCTCCTCGAGAGGAGATCCCTCTCCTCTGTCTGCTGTCTCATTAGTGTCTGAGCTCCTCTCAGGCTCAGGTGGGATGCTTCCCAGCACTGGCAGCATGAGGGGCCGTGAGGTGTTTTCCCAGTAACCAAGCACCTACAGACTACAGTCATGTCACTAGAACGTGTCTGCGTAGCATTCTTACAACTTTGCTGTGCTTTTGTTTTGTGCAGGATGTTTTAATTTCTGGTATGTCCTTATTGGTCAGCACCAAGCCATTCATCCCATCACCAGGTTCAGGCGGGACTCTTTCCTGCACTGTTGGCACTGAACCACCATCTGGATGAGTGGTGAAATGTCTTCAGGAGAAATCAAATAAGTCCACTAACCTTTGTTTTAGATTAGTTTTTGGATCTATAATGACCTGGATAACTGAGAAGCTTCATCGACGCCTGACCATATGTTTTTATTCACTCCTTTACTTGGTTCTTCTCCTCTTCTTTTTGAGGCACTTGGAGTTGTTTCTGCTACCACCACACCACTCAGACTTCCCAATCAGCACGGAGGCTATTTAAAAAAAAAAAAGTCTGCTGGAGTCTTGCCGTGAGTGGTTGGGTGTTTGCGCACAGCACTTTGAGAACTCGGCAAGTGCAATTTCATGGCGAGCATACTGCTAGCCAGCCTTACATTAAGTGTGCTACGGAGTGTGGTTGATGCCCCCACTTTGGAAGGCATCAATGCATTAAAACAGTTCGACACGGGGACGTTTTTGCTGGATAATTTTGTGGCTGCGGTCTTTCGACATTGTGTGCGCTATTGCTTGTGCACAATTCCATGTCACTAACGACCACAGGCCAACCAGTGAGCCGTACCCCTGGGTGAATGATTAAAAAGGGGCCCTCCATCAGTCAGCCAGTCAGCGGCCCGGTGAGCTATGTGAGAAAATGCAAATTGATCGGCCGCTTAGAAACTGACAGTCACTCGGCTCTCCGGCACTAGACAGAGCAGCAGCACGTGTGGCATGGAAACCCCGGCTCTGGACAGCTTAGCACTGGGGACATAATGAGTAGAAGGCATTTGAGCATTAAGCAAATCAAATCCGTTTTGATGTGCTAACGCCATAGAAGGCCTGCAAACAGCTCGCTGCTTGACACTGACATATAGTTACGTTACGGAGTTGCTGAATCTGAAATTTTAAACAATCAGCTTTATCCTGTTAACATTTCTGGAGGCTGTATATCTGGCACACCAGAAATTGGAGAAATAAATATCTGGTTTCAGATGATTTTTGACACGCTGAAGGCAGAGAGGCCTTCGTCACAGTCCAGCCTACAAGTGAATTCTTTTGGGAAATGGGTTAATTCACTTTCTTGCTGTGTGTTGCTATGAGACTCTCACGTCTGTGCTCCAGCCAGTCGGTTAGCATAGCTTAGCATGAAGACAGGAAACTCTGAATGGATGAAAATGTGGAGACTTGGACCTCTTTCTTTTATTTATCATTACAGTTGATCACTTCTTTATCTCAGACGCCGCTCTAAACAAATTCTACCTGTGTCCATCACGCTGTTAGGTCACATCAGTGGGAATTAAGTGCATGTGACAGTAAGTCTGTATTATAATAAAAAGCCATTTGAGTGGTGGCAGCAGCTGTACACATAAACATTCCTGGCATATTGAGAGGTATGGTTTACTGGAAGACAATGAGATGACAAATACAGTAGAGTCAAGCTAGGGAGGGAGGGAGGGGGGGGGCTCCCCCACCTTCCACCTGTTGCGGTTGATAACCAGGTGGGCTTTGAGTTGGCAGGAGATGACTCAGCTTGCTATGAAAGGCAGCCCCAGTGGAGGTGGGGTTTGCAATCCATTAACGTTTAAACGCAAGTAAACTAGTTTCACGTCATGCGTCGTTGACGTGGAGAAGTCTGATGACATTTCTTTCGTTTGTCCCGTCCGTGTCTTGCTCCCCCACCTCTTTTTTTCTTTCCTCACACACCAGTGTTTCCCGCTCTTTTTTTTTTTTTTATTCAGTTACATCCCCCTCCTCCTCCTCCCCTGCCTTGGTTACCTCTTCTGTTTCCTTCTCTGTGCCCCAGTGGGAAACTCTGCCTTCCCTGTCATCCCCCTTGTAGGCCAATTCTCTGTGGATTTTGTACAGACAGTGGGGTTGGCTTTGAGGGAGGGCTTAGTACTTGATTTGCAGTCTCTCCTCATAATGCTCGGTTCATTCAAGCAGCCGACTGACAATAGACTGCCCCCCTGTCTGCGAACCCAAGCCACCCATAAGGCTAACCATTGGCATATTGTTGTTGGTTTCTATGGAGAATTCAGTTTGCCATTGCTCCTAGGCTCCGTGTTAGAGAGAGGTTTACCCTGAATTTTATTTTACAGAGGACTCCCTTTTATGCCTTCTAACATCTATTATTATTATTATTATTATTTAAATCAGAACATGTGCCATGATTATCAGACTTGGAAACTGTTGGTAGTAATGTTTCAGTGGCCAATATTTGAGTTTTTTTTAGATGCTGAGGTTCTCAAATATCCACAGCATACATTTCATAATCATTAAACCTGTTTCCAGACTTTATTGAGACGCTTTTTGTCCTCTTTATCTTCATATTTAAAGTGTGTCCATCTACCTTTTTGGGCCTTGTTTTACTTGAACACGATAAAGAAACAATGCATGCGGTCAAAAAAGCATTTTATCATGTTGTATTTTGAATCCCGTGGCCCCGCGTCAGTTATATGTTCCCCACATTCACTAAGAAGTCTTTATTATGTGTCTGTGTGGCAGACTGAAAGGCAACTCTGACACATGTGCTGGGCTTACTCCACATGTGGGCTGAGCGGACAGAGAGAAAAGTCAAGAGATGGAGTGTGTGCGTGCATGTGTGTGGAAGAACAGGGATACAGAAGACTGGGAGGAGGAGGAGGAGGAGGAGGAAGGGAGGAAGGGAGGAAGGCTGGAGGTAGTGATGTGTCACAGAGATTAGACGCCAGAGCAGCCAGACCACGCTTCTTTTCCACCTCCTCCTCCTTCCTTTTCCCCTTCCTGGGATCTGTTTTTTGGGGAGCGGTGAAGGGGCTCATTTTCGGGGAAAGTTATAGACAGGAAGAGAGGGATCTAGCTGGGGGTTAGTCCGTGTGTTTTGTTTTGGGGCTTACTGGAGGGGAGACTGAAAGCGGTCAGCCAGCGGCAGAGATTATTTCATGCAGCATTGATGGGAGAACTATCAATAGAAAGTTCTCAGAAGTCAGAGGTATATTTATATGCACGTGAAGAGGACGCTTTAGCTGCTTCGCGGACGCTTTTCGCTCTTGTGCGTTTAGGTTACAGAACAACAAATAAGAGCCAGAAGGAATCATTTAAGAAGCTTTCAGACATCTGCCAATACGTTCATTTGTTACGAGGGGCTGTCATTTTGAAAGTGCACTTCTGTCACGCGATAAGGCCGCTGCTTAAATTTGTTAGTACCATTAAGACACTAGGGCTGCCCCATAGTTTCAAATGTTTAATCTCATGATTTCCATAGTCGGTGCAAATTATTCACACTTTTTTAAATATCTACTTTAAAAGTTTGTATCACTCTTAGCGACATCTGCTCAGGTTCACGCCACCAGTAAACATGTGCATATGCAGATAATCCTTTTTTCTTTTGGAGAGCTTCAAAGCTGAACTTTCTGTTCAAAAAACATTTTTTTTATCCATTTCTGTTCTGTTTTTTGCCGTTACTAGGTGCATTTCTGTCCTTCGGCTGCACTTCAGATTCTGCCTAGCTGGGATCCATTTATATATTTTGACAGATTTGATGTATTTTGCATCCATTCTATTGGTGGCTACGTTTACATGGACAATATTACTCCAGTGCAGCCCTATTAAAACCGTTCAAATTAGATATTCCAGGTTAACTCTTCACATATAGAGGCCAAATAAAATATTCCAATTAGCTATATGTATTTATATGCCCCAAAATATCAGAGTATAATTTTTTGACATGTGTAAAGATGTTCTGTCAACTGCAAAACGTTTTTGACAACATTGCATTTATTAAATGAGGACAAGTCAGACGGAGATGGTTTTGTTCAACTTTTGTCCCTCACAGAAACTCAACAATCAGATCTAGGATTTACATAGTTGTTAGGTGCTTCAAATGTCCTATTCAATGGATTATCAACAAGTTACTCTATGTTTCTCAATCCGATTGAAAACATTCCTTCTGATTAGGCCACGTCGAGCCAGCCTCTTCCGACTGAGGCGACCACATAAGGCGTTTTGGTTCTTGTTAGACACATAACCCAAAAACTCTCAAACCAGTTTTACACACCACGCATCTTTAATGCAAGTAAGATGTTCTTGATATGACATTTAGGGCTTCCTTTCTTGGGCTCTAATTTATTCATCAGACTTCATGTAAACCCTCAGCGTGAGAGAGCAGTCATCATTCCCAAGTCAACATAAAAAGTCAACAACCCCTGGCCCCGTCCCCTATTCCACTGAGGCCGGACTAGCAAGACAAGAGGCTCCATTTAACCTACCTGAATAAAGTCTCCTGCTCACTTTAACAGAGCTGCTACTTTGTGTGTATGAATCCACGGTGTATGTATATGTTTGTGTGTGTGTGTGTGTGCATCCATCCATCACCCAACTGTGTCAATGAAACATTTCTGAGCCTTGCATAATGCCACTGAGTCAGAACTAGCCTCTCACTACAGATGATTCTTTACCCCCTCCAAATCCCCCCACCTTCTCCTTTCTCAAAATACTACCCTGTCATTTATGCTGCCTTGCTTTTGCTCTGCCTCAGGTTTGTCCTGCGGGGAATTTCAACATATTTACATGTTGTTGTGACTGACCAGGCCCTAGTCAGCCTGTCAGTATGTGGCAGGCTGCTGGTGTTTATCTGTGGTAGAGAGTGGCAGCGGCTCCCCTGGGTGCCAGATGCAGCGCGCTGGAGGTTGATGAGGGGAACAGGAAGGAGGAGTCTGACTTTGTGTGTGTGTGTGACGTGCATCAGCCCGTCCTCGCCAGCTATCAGTCTTTTCTGCGTGTATCTGCCAGTGTGTGTGTGTGTGTGTGTGTGTGTGTGTGTGTGTGTGTGTTTTCTACGTTCTGCCCGCTGTGACTGACGCCATTGTGCCTGGCCGCTGAGCACTCGCCCTGTTCCCACAGCTCAGGCCTCTCTGGATTAGAAACACAACAGCTGTATTGTGTGTGTGTTGGTGTGTGGCCTTGTGTGGACATGTGCACTCGTTAGCAGCGTGGACGTTTGTGTACCGGGGGGGGGGGGGGGGGGGGCAGGGACTGGATGTCAGCCTAGCTTCTCACCATCCAGTTATTCTGGCTCCAAGCCCACTGTGTACAGTGTGACTGTGTTGTGTTGCGAAGCGGCAGAGTGGAGTGAGTTCACATTTCTGAGATGCTTCTGCAAAACATTCATAAGTCAAGAAAGGCATCTCGATCATTGGTGTGTTATATCATTTTTCTTTGATGTATTTATTCCATGTGCTCCAGTGCAGCGTAGTGTAGCACTGCTGCTTCAGCCTCAGCCTGCTATCACTCAGCTCTGTTTACAGTTGATAAAACTACCCCTTTCCTTACCACACAGTTTCCATTGATGCTGAGACATCTAACGTAATATTACTGGTTGCACGTGCACTGCTGCTATTGAAGGGTGGAGAGTCGTACTTTATAAATATTAGTCTTAAATGTTCACTCAGGCCGCAGCTACATCTGATTGAACACATAAACACACACACACACAGCAGAGTCCTAACAATAAACTTTGAGAAGTTCTTCGTTAGGCTTCAACTCGGGACCAATTGTGCCAGATCATCGTTGTTAATCTCGACGTTGTGCAGACTGGAAGCTTGAGATCAGCAGAACGTATCCAAAGCTCTTCACCTGCACGCTTGGCTTGTCCTAAAGTGGTCGGCCGACCTAAAACCCCTGTGACGTCCAAATGAAGGTCTGCCACACAACAGAAAACTGAAATTGTGTGTTCAGGGAAAATTTGAAAAACCTCTGGTGTGTTGATGGACTGCAGAAGGGGGATTATGTTGCAGGAGTGATGCTGTATTTCTACCGTGTTAGTTTTGGAGGGAAGCGTGAAGGACATGAATCCAACCCGACCACAGCGGCCGTCATCTGAAATGGGAAAACCGTCAACGTATAAGAGCCGTCTTTTGAGCCTGCAGAGTGGTCACATATGTTCTAGTTGATATGTCAAGGATCTCTGTCATAACGAAGGTTAAATTCATTTAGTTTAAGATACTTGGATAATAAAAAGAAAAGAAAAAGCCTAACATTTGTGAGCACAGTTTCATGGAAGTGAGTTCCGTCATATTAACGGGTAGTTTCTCTCTTAATGCGATAGCTCTAAGAATAAGCCACACTTTTTCTTAGCACTCCATGTGAGCTGTTTCTTTTTCAGTGGCAGTATGTGACAGGAAAACTGGATGAAACATTTCAATTTGACGGTCGTGACCGAACCTTAAAATGCTCCTACATATCTTGTTAACAGAACAAACCAATTGCCGCACATTCCACGATTTAAATTGAAAATTCCCTTCAAACTTTTTTACGTTTTCACTAAAATACACTGAAGGGGTTCATTATGGTCGTGGTCATGAACCTTTGCCTCCCTTCAACATTCAAGCTCAGAAATGAGAAACCTAGCGGGACAGAGGAGGAGGATTAAATCTACTCTATTTGTGAAGGCACGTCCTTCCTGTAATTATCTGAGAGTGTACACACATACACAGCACAGCGTTTTGCACCTCGGCAAGCGGATGTTTCCTTGAAGCACTCTTAGACTCGCTGCAAAAGCACTCAGTGAGCATGTAATATGTGGATTTGTGGTTTTTCGCTGTGTGTCATAGCCAAATATAACACGTCATCCACCTGGCAGCGCTAGAGGTCAGCGTGTCCTCAGCATGTTCTTGATTAGAATTGCAGTGTTTTGTCTTGAAGAATTCGGACCTTTCCTGTAAACTCGTGCGGGCAGGTTTGTGCGATAGGGGTTGTACAGCTTCCCACACACTCGGCGAGCTCGGAGAGTAGCCAATTTGACAGTCAAGGTCTTAGTCATCACGTAACGATAACATTGTATGTCTTGAATATGTAGCTTTCAGTAATCGCTAAATGAGACTGAGGTGCGTGGCTCTGCTGGGCCGCCCGCCTCCTCCTCCTCCTCCATCTCCCATTATGACAGTTAAACTTTCCTCCTCTAGGCTTCACCACTCCTTCTGTAGATGAGTGTGTTTGTTATGTCTGCTCGCGAAGGGGAACGGAGATGCACGGGTTTCGAGAGCTGTGTGATCAGGGTCGGGTCGGCTATTCGGAAAATGCTGGAAAACATTTCCGCTTAACGTGCCTGGAAGATTTTCAACATCTCCGTGTGCCGCTGCCCATGTGCGTGATGTTTTGAGGTCCCGTAATCGCGTTTTGCGGCGAGCGAGTAATTGCCCCTGATGAATGCCGTCGATTGTCCTAAGCTGCAGGTGCTTTAAAAAGTTTGCTGTAAAAACAAGAATCTAACTATACTTCGGTTCTTTTTCTTTTTAAAAAGTAAGCCAATTTTAAACCAATTTCTTTAACATTCCACCAAACAGAACGGTCCTTGAAGAAAAACAGTCTCTTTGTAATCACCAACATCTCAAAACATTTCATTGGCATGCTTCACAGGGAGCCAAGTAATTCAGAGGCAGGCTTGCCAAATACCGCGGTAATTTTGGCAGTGTTTTGATGAAAGCCACACGACGTGTTTGATATTACGCTTGTTAGATCACCGCCAAACGCTGGCTGCAGGTGGCAGGTCACTTTGGTTTCGTTTTTTTTTTGTTTAGGCTGTTGGGCCTTGACGATTGCGTGCCATCGGGGTGGGCTAATTCAGTTGCTTGAACATGTTGTAGGGTTGTCTCGGGTTTGAAAACTCCAGGAAAAGCCTCTGCTTGTACAAAACGCCAAAAATAGCAACTGCATGCGCAATATGCAAAATAGAGGTATATGTACTTTCAGTGTCAGTGCAATACCACAGCTACTCATTACTGTACATCTCTCTGTGGTTTTACACAGAAACAAAACTAAGTCGCTGATGTGTGTGGGTGGAATACCGAACTTTGTTTTTTGCTGTTGCTTTACTTTCTTTTTCTTTACTCTTGGAGCCCACTGTTGCTACTGAAGCGTATCCCCTGCTGCAGGATGCTCAAATGTGTGTGTTCACTGCCTGTGGTGGCTCGGTGACTCACGTTTAAGTCACTTACTAAAGGCAGATGAAAGCTGGAAAACATCAAGTCAGCCCACTCTGTAATCCTGCCACTCCCTGGTATCCTCCTCCTACTTACCAGCTTCACCAGGAACGTGCTCTTAGTAGTGAAGACCCTCAAGGACGCTTTGAATGGCCTGAAATTTGCCTGAATTAGGGCACCTTATAATCTATGGTGGACAGCCTAATTCTGTAGCTTTAATGAAGACTTCTTAGAATATCTGTCTTCCTTCTCTTTGTCAGTCCTCTGTGTGTGAAACTGGGCTTACCCCACAAGTTTCGACCGAGGGCCCCAAGGGAATTACCATTACAAAGTTTGCGCGCACATAGTTCAGCGTGAGAGAGACAGCCGTGGCCGGAATTCCAGACTTCCATCTCTTTTTCAGCATTTTATCCCAGCAGGCTACTTCAAACAGGAGGCCTCCGACCTCCATCCACCCTGTTAGCCTTCCCTCCACAGCCTCCAGAGAGAGAGGGAGAGACAGAGAGGGGGGCAGAAAGCTCCAACCTCCAAAGCTCAGATGTAAATAAACAAGCTCACTTGTCTGCTGATACCTCACAGGAGCTTTCTGTTCTTTTGTGGGGAGCTTTTTACAAACTTCCCCTCAGCAGGGCCCTCAACCCCCGGCATCACCCACACATGAGCCTGTGAGTCAAATCGGCGATGAATCACAACCGAGCATGCCTATCACTGACACATTAGGGGTGGTTTTTTTTTGGTAGGGACTCCAGAACACCAAGTCTCCGGAAACAACAACAACAACAAAAAGAAAAATATTCACAAGGTCCGTGAGGGTTGGATAGGAGCATAACCACAGCAGCACTAACCGGGCAAATAAATGAGTCTCACTGGAGTTGTTGTGTAGAAATGACAGTTGTATAACAAAAGCGGGAAGCAGCGGCAAGAGTTTAATCCAAACTTTATGCTGGCATGTCGGCCAAAAACTTTTTTCTTCTCAAGTGTGATGTGGAGGGCAAGCCTCAGCAGACCCCAAAATAGCTCCAACATGAGTGTGGCACATTAACAGAGCTCAGTGTTTCTGAATCGAGGTGACTCACGGTGAAGACATCTCCTCTGTGAGGGAGTGAGTGAGTGTGCATGTGTGACCACATTAGTTTTTAACAGATGCGTGAACTGTGTCACACAGAGCTAGACGGTCCAAGTGTTGAGTTGTGTTAGTACTACTGAACTAGCTTTGTCATGATGCATTGACTCAAGCAGCTGGCAGAGCTACATTAATGTTTTGTGTGGATTTTGGAGATACTTTCTAATAGAGACCTGGTTCATTCTGGTTTTGTATTATTTTCCTCATCGGCCTGTGATGGTTTTCATGCTTTTACTTGGCTAACACAAGTCTTGCGTAAGAAAAGTGTCTCTTTGCATCAATGCTAATTTTGTAATAATATTTCAGCTTGATTATCACAAAGTTCACACGTTATCTCCTCTGTGTTTTAGCACCGTTTGATGATTAAAATGTCAGAGTCAGATGTGTCTACTCTTGGTGTTTCCCATGTACGCCAACTTATCTTGACATTTGGAATTTCATAATTTTGTCTTTATCTGTTGTCAGGAACTTGTTATCTTATTACAGCGCACATTTTTTGACAGTAGTTTAAGGACAGAACGGCGCAGTGTTCTTTGAAAGCTGTATTTGTGTCTACAGAGCTCATGGGAAAAATGTAACATCTACTATGGCTGGATATTATAATTATTAAAATGGAGATTTGTTTCCAGTCTGCACCGGTTTTTCACTACTGCCACCACCTATTTAGTAGGCATAAAAGCCCAAAAAGTAGTTATTATTACTATACTTTAAATAGTATAACGTTTTATCATCTCAGCTAATATACAGCATGTTTTGACTGCTCTTTGCATTCAGTGTTCGCTCTGAGTGACTTGCACAAAGTTTTCTTTTTATTTATTCTCTCAACCTTGTTCTCTCTGTCAGGAGCCGTTGGGGCCCAGTCCCTGTTCTCCATGCCTCGGCGGCCTGGCTATGGCACCATGGGGAAGCCAATCAAGCTGCTGGCCAACTGCTTCCAGGTGGAGATCCCCAAGATGGATGTCTACCTGTACGAGGTGGACATCAAGCCTGACAAGTGCCCGCGGCGAGTCAACAGGTAGGAAGGGTCCTCTGGCTACAAACCATGCATTCAGATATATAATATATATTTAAAATTTTGTTTCAATATTCTCCATTTGTGTGTGTGTTGTGCAGGGAGGTGGTTGACTCTATGGTGCAGCACTTCAAGGTGACCATCTTTGGGGATCGCAGGCCAGTCTATGATGGAAAGAGGAGCCTGTACACAGCCAACCCGCTTCCTGTGGCGCCCACGGGGGTAAGCTGCTTCGGTCACATGAAGCTCCTTGATTTCTGCTGTAGCTTTTACGTGCGTAACACTCAAAAGCCCCCGTGTCTCAGTGTCGTCTCTTTTCGTTCTGTCCCTCAGGTGGACCTGGATGTCACTCTTCCAGGTGAGGGAGGGAAGGATCGGCCCTTCAAAGTTTCCATCAAGTTCGTGTCCCTGGTCAGCTGGCACATGCTCCACGAGGTGCTGACTGGCCGCAGCATGCCTGAGCCCCTCGAGCTGGACAAGCCGATCAGCACCAACCCCGTGCACGCAGTGGACGTAGTGCTGCGGCACCTGCCCTCTATGAAGTGAGCTGCATGTGTTTTCGTTCTTTTCTCTCAGACCTCTGCGTCCACTCTTTTAATGACAGCCGGGAGCTGAATTGTTTAGGTTTCCCAATTTTACATAGAAGGATTCCTTTCTGCTTCTTCCAAACCCTCTATCCTCTCTGGGTCATGTGGACACCATCCACAGATATTAAAACCACCCATCCACCTAATAAAACACTAAGAACTGAAGAAGCTACTTGGACGAGTGGTGAATCATCTTGAAGAAACCCAGGTCCAGTTTGCCCGCTGACTGACTGAGAAGCTTCAGACATCATTAACTGTTGTTAGCAGATAAAGATGAAGCCTGTTTATCCTCATTGACTGTCACCACCTCCACCTTAAGCCCTAAGCATGATATCAAAAGATGAAAAACCCAATGCGTTGTAAAACTGGATCCCTTTGATACTCACCGTAAATAATGTCTATTTGTTTTGGCACCAATATCAGCGGTTTATTCCCAGCGGAAATCAAATGCAGCTTGCATGGACTTTGACAAAGCACCATAGCACCTTCCACTCAATATCACTTTCCTACGCGCTCGCTCGCAATATTGCCCGAGCTTTAATGAAAATCTTTTCCGGAGCATTATTAAAATGTGTTGTATCGACACCTTTCATGTAGCTCTGCACGCACGTGCTGGGAGCCTGGTAATACACTGGCACCTTGAGACATTGTCAATTCAGTGTTCACTGAGGAAATGTAGCCTTTATACAGTAATTAATGTGTCTTTTGAGCTGAGTAATGAGAGATTGATGGGTCCAGGAAATGTCACCACCCTCTCATTCCACTGATGTAGTTTGATATTGAATGAATGAATGAATGAATGAATGAATGAATGAATGAATGCTTTATTTCGAACATGCAAGCGTAATGCAAAGCAGGAAAAAAACAAAACAAAACAATGGAAACAATAATAACTTAACATGTTCGAAAAGGAGTAGGAAGAAGCATCAGCTTATTTAATCCTACCCCTTCTCCCAAGAGTTTACTACTTACGATTTAATGTATCGTATATTTAACATATACATACATATATATACATATATATATACACATACACACATACTTACATATACACATACACACATACATACATAAAGAATAATCAGTATGTGATCACCCTTAGAGTTTGTCACACCCTTCTTCCTCCATATACTGAAGTGCAGCTAAATGTCACACTGTATAAGCACATGTAGACCTACGTTCTCAATTCAGGAAGTGTTATTTAATCTTTTCACCATCTCCTGCACCCGTTCCTACTTTTCCTTACTTTCATCTTTCTGCTCTTAACTTATAAGTCCTGCTTCTCTCCATCTAGGTACACTCCAGTGGGTCGATCCTTCTTCTCGGCTCCAGAGGGCTATGACCATCCTCTGGGAGGCGGGAGGGAGGTCTGGTTTGGCTTCCACCAGTCTGTGCGCCCTGCCATGTGGAAGATGATGCTTAACATTGATGGTGAGAAATGTTTTCCACAGCGTTCACTGTGTTTTCTGTCTGTCTGTCTGTGTTTAAAAAAAAGGAAAATAAAATATCCTTCCCGAGTACAATCGCACAGAAATGGACTTCCTCGCCACGGAAATGAGATTTTAATAATTAATCAGGTAGATTAGAATGACATGGAGACTCCACATTGCTGGCTATTTTTAGACATTTGGGCACGATCGGTTTACGCTCAGCGCTGTTTTGTTTGAAGAAATGTAATAGCTGTATTTAACATAAATCTAACCTGACGGGGTCATTCTCATGAGGAGTCTGTGAGTCTGAACCCAATAAGGGCCTACAGGATATGCTGGAGACCTTTTCATTGGTGTGTAGGCTGACGCCGTGGCGCTATGCTCGGGTGCCAAATATTTTGTCTCAAATTTGCATTTTAGTTTTGATTAATTACTGCATCAAATTAACCTTGAAAGGCCTTTCTGCTCTCATCACTTGTTATTAAAAACATTTGACAGCAGTAGATTTATAATTTGTCAGAAGGTAGCCAGTTCCGCTGGAGGAGGACCAGTGTTTTAGAAACAAACAGAACAATTTAAGATGTAGCTGGCTCTAGACTGAGCCTGTTGTCACCAAAGGAAGCGTATTAGATGAGCCAGGATAGTTCCCTACAGTTTCAATCGCTTCTTATTTGTGGAAAATGCATGACAGAAGGGGTGGTGGACAATGTGTTTTGCCATATGCCCGCCGCAGGAAGCCGTTGGAGAGCAAGTCTGCTGCTGACATGAGAGAATGTGTGTGTGTAGTGTGTCTGTGTGTGTGTTTATAGAACATGGAGGAAGGTGGGTTCTTGGTTAAATGGGAACTGACTAGTTTGTTGCTGTGGCGACAGAGGGCATCTTGTGTGTGAGAGTGTGTGTGTGTGTGTGTGTGTGTAGTTGCGCCTGCATAAGTGAGACTAGTGGGTGTTGCTGGGGTCAGGAGGGTAGCTGTGTGGAGCATTTACTTGAGATGGCTTTTGTTTTCCTTCGAGTGCTTGAAGCCTCTGTCTCCTTTTTTAGTCTTTGCCCCTTTACGCTCTCGTTCTCCCTTTGTCTTTTCCCGCCCTGTCATTCTTTGGAAATCGCTTTGCCGCCTTAAGTCTCTGCTCTCCGTCAACAAACCAGAATTCCAACTGTTTGCAAAGTGCGTACTGGCAAACCAAAGTAGTAAGCCTATTTAAATACTTGAGCTTGAAGGCAACAAACGCTGCCTCCCACTCTCTGTATCATGGGTAATGAAAAGCGCGGATATGAAATAATAGCCAAATGAGACCCTTTTTAAATTTCACATTTTCACGAGTGACTCACACAGATGTGAAAACACAAGGCGTGGGAAGCACAGTCAGGAGTGATGTCACTTCCTGTCTGTGATGACAGGCTCTTGTCTCTCGTGGGCCAATACAAGGTGCATGTGTGTGTCTGCAGCGGTGTCATCTACCTTGTTGTTCGGCATCACTCACAGATGTGCGTTAGCGGCGTTTTACATCACAGCAGCTGAGCGAGATCGTTCGTCAGCAACTTCCTCCAGCTCACCGCTGCCGTATCTTCATGTCTCTGTTCCCCTTTTTGGATTTCTTTTGATTTTGTTCCGTGGTTTTTCATACCTGCGCTTGTTTTCTCTAAAAGTTGATGCCTCTCTGATGTTGCATGCTTTGATTCGACATCTCGCCTATCATATTTTAATGTTTCCCTGCTTTCTGCTGGCTGAGAGTAGCTTCCCTATTTTTAACGATGGGAGAATCTCCTGCTGTTGAATTGCACCGTTAGTTGTTATTTCTGTTTATTTTTGCGTTTGGCTTTTTATTATGCAAGAGCCTCATTAAATAACATATTCTTTGCCTCTGTTACAGCTTATCTGGTATTTGGTTTTGTTGTTGCAGACACCACCATATTTAACATGTGCCTCTTATGAATGATGAGTTATGAAATGATTAAACATGTCCTTGGTGTTGTCAGAAAACCCTTAAATTATCCTTTCTCCAACTCCTGTGCAATGCAAATGTAAAGTCTAAAAGAAGTTTGGACTGAATAACCGTTTCATCCAATGCAGTGTGACAGCATATCTGTGGCCCTAAATAACTCCTATTCTTTCTTCATCTTACAGTGTCTGCCACAGCCTTCTACAAGGCCCAGCCAGTCATCCAGTTTATGTGTGAAGTGCTGGATATCCACAACATAGACGAGCAGCCTCGCCCTCTAACGGACTCGCACCGGGTCAAATTCACCAAAGAAATCAAAGGTGAAGTCAGGGGTGTAAAGTGAGACTGCACGCGAGAAATCACATGAATGCAAGTTTGTGTGTGTGTGGACAGAGAGGTAGAGTTTGAGCGGAAACGGGGAGAGAGAGCACAAACTCATTCTTTATATTATTCACCAGGTTTGAAAGTGGAGGTGACACACTGTGGAACCATGCGGAGGAAGTACCGTGTCTGCAACGTGACCCGTCGGCCTGCCAGCCATCAAACGTGAGTCAGCCTCTGGGCGGGGTGGGCGAGGGAGGGGGGACAGAGAACACAGACCATAGAGGATGCAATCACAGATTCGCCACCAAACCAGATACTTACATATGTATATTCCTCATCAGTGGCACTTCCCACTCCCTTTTTTTTGCCCCCACTCTTAAAATACAAAGTCTTGAGTAGACATTAGATTGCGTTGCCAAACACGGCCAGCGAACAGGTCAGGGGTGCAGGTCGGGGGGGTCCGGCACCATGTAGTTCAAAGAATATTAAATTTATTAAACCCTCGGCCATTTTAGGTAAGAGATAATAACTCTGCATTTAAAAAATAAACATGCTACATCACCGTTTTCCTTTTGGGAGTTTCATATTTGCACACATGGATCGTATTAAAGTAAATGAAAATCAACATTGCACGGTGGATGAGCATGACGTACTGCCTTAATCGGTTCTCATATTTAGTTTTAACATAAGATGGCTTTCTCTCTGCAGGTTCCCTCTACAGCTGGAGAACGGTCAGACTGTAGAGCGTACTGTAGCCCAGTACTTCAGGGAGAAGTACAACCTGCAGCTCAAGTACCCACATTTGCCCTGTCTACAGGTGGGCCAGGAGCAAAAGCACACCTACCTGCCCCTGGAGGTGAGAGAAAACATGATGTTTTTTCACTCAGTCATGTTGCTTTGACATCACATCAAGCATGGTGAAATTTACAGTGAACGCTCCATTGGGCAGCTTCCAGGTGTGCTTGTGTATCAGCTGTATAAAAATAGGCCGAGGCCCGAGCAGCTGCAGAGAAAGCTGTGCAGAGAGAATCTGTTGCAGGCTAAATAACAGCTTAAAGTGATTAAAAACACATGTTCAAGCTTTCGCTGTTGTGTCCTCGCAGGTGTGTAACATTGTAGCTGGTCAACGGTGCATCAAGAAGCTGACAGATAATCAGACCTCCACTATGATCAAAGCCACAGCTCGCTCTGCACCTGACAGACAGGAGGAGATAAGCAGGCTGGTGAGTTCTGGAGACATCGTTTATGTCTATCAATGGCTACGTTTATATGGAACATACGTCTTCAGCTCAGTTGAAGTCATCCTGGTTAGAGATTGCATCTCAGCTGTCAACATGGACGCTAAATAAAATAATCTGCTGATATACACTGGATGTGCTTACCCAAAACGTCGATCAAAACTGAGCCCAGTTTTTCAACAGCTTTCAGATTGCGCCTGTGCTCATCCTTTCATTCGCTTCTTTGAGCAACAATGCTACTGCTATTAAGCTATCGACGTATTTCTCCCCTGCCCTGGAAAATCGTTAACCCACGTGGGCCAAAAAAAAAAAAAAAAACGGAGCAAGCTTTGACACGCTAATTAGGGGTTAACATTTTTCTAGCGATGGATTATCAAAGATTTTCTCCACCCCCCACACACACCAATCCTATTCAGAATTCCTTCCCCTCAGGCCACTCTGTTCCAAGTGAGGTGGTTACATGAGTCATTGTTGTTCTGACTGGACTCTTATCTCGACTGTTAGCAGAATACTAGCGTCCATGTAAACGTAGCCACCGTTAAAGACAACAGGTTCACATAATAGAATGACAATAAATGCTATTTGTTTGTGTTTGAATTCAGTTGGTCAGGTTATCTTTATTCATTACCATACTATGCAGTTATCTAGCGCCTTTAGAGAGAACAATATTTAATTGATCTATAGTACTACAGGCATCCATTTAATTAATTAGCCATGGGATATGTAGGTCACAAATTAGAGCAATTATTGAGTGTTATGGTTTTTTAAGAGAAGACATAAGAACACATAGGATGCCAAAAACAAGGCAAGAAATATCCCAAAATCCTCTAGAAGGAGAAACCATCTTTAACATGTAAATCTGTCATATTTAATCATTGACCACATAGGGCATTTTAACTGTAGCAGGTAACCGTTTCACAAAAAGCCCATGTCGCTGTGCTCGACAACACACCACGCTGCACCATTCCTCATTTTAAATTGTTAGCAGAGGCATCCTTCATTACGTTTTGCAATAATGGCGCAGACCACAACCGTAATGGCTTTAATGTGAAGCTGCTACGGTGCGTCCTCCTATTGTTTACGGATAAACTGACAGACTGTATACCGACTGCCTCTGGCCACCATCAGATAAGCGGCGCACATTTAATACCTGGTGTTGCCTTATTAAATCCTGTCACCCTATCTGTTCGGCGAGGAGCAAAATGACTGGACTTGCGTACAGGAAATCACTGCAGACGTCAGGGTGCTGGTGTTTTCATTTAGGAGAAGCGTTGCTTGAAAATGACAGGGAAGCATGGGTGGAATGGCAGAGATTCAGAGACGCAGGAGGACTAAACAAGCAGATAGCTGCGTCTCTCAGAATGAAATGTAAAATATATTTGGATATAGTGCCAGTTAAGCTGATCATGTACCTCGTATGCTTGTAGTCATTTAGAACTAGGGACCCTAGGGCAATTCAATAACTTTGTAAACAACAACAAGAGAATATGAAGTTCTCTTCTTCTAAACTGAGTCAATTCCTGACCCTGTGCCTTTCTCTGCAGGTGCGCAGTGCCAACTACGAGGCCGACCCATTCGTGCAGGAGTTCCAGTTCAAAGTGCGTGACGAGATGGCCCACGTGACGGGGCGAGTGCTACCCGCCCCCATGCTGCAGTACGGCGGCAGGGTGAGCACAGAGCACTTTATGGTACCCTTCCTTTAAATCACGCCCATTCTCTCTGTTTGTCTGACACGCTCTCCCCTTCTGCAGCCTTTATTCCACTGTCTTTACGGGGGAAACTAACTCACTGGCTTCCGTTTGTGTTTCATGTTGTCAGTCTTTTTGGCTTCTGTAGTTGGGTCTCAATAGTGCAGCCTTTGTTTCCACCTTTAAAGAAAGGTTAGCTCCTGTATGAAGGCAGGAGGAGACTGCTTAAAGAAGTCTCCTAAAGAAAATAAGGAAGTGCTTATTGAGACTGAACTACAATATTAACATCCGTTTATTTCCTCGGAGGAGACACACCTTTTATCATACATTTGGGTGTGTGTGTATTACCTAGAATTATGACACAGCTATCTGTGCACATAACGGAACACGTGATACCATCGCTAAGATTCATCTTGCACACTATAGGCTGCAGAACATAGTGCATCACACTGTCTTTGCAAGAGACAGACCACTTAATTATGTTTGTCATTGATTTAAGTTTAATGTTTCTCTGCACATTTATCATATATGCATGTTTCTTGGAGGAATTTTATGTTCAAGTGCAAATATGTGTGTAAAAATGTTGTGGATGAAGGGTGCGTGCGTGTCTGTGTGTGTGTGTACCTGGGTATGTGGTTGTGTGCACCGTCATTCTGCCCGTTCAAGCGAGAGTCTGTGTGAACAGTACGAACGTGAGTGTTTGCCCACGTTATCACGAGTACATGTGTTGAGACTGCGATGTTGTTTCAGAACCGCACTGTAGCCACACCCAGCCACGGGGTGTGGGACATGAGGGGAAAGCAGTTCCACACCGGGGTGGAGATCAAGATGTGGGCCATTGCCTGCTTCGCCACACAGAGGCAGTGTCGGGAAGAAATCCTCAAGTGAGATCCTTCACGAACGTGCTTTCAAAATGTTGTAGTGACGCTCCCTCAGCCTGTCGCCAAGCAGATTGATGGTTTAAACTCAAATACACTGTTTTTCCAGCTTTCTCATTAAGCTGTGATGCTAAACATGAGTTCGTTTGTTTATTGTCTTCTCCCCCAAGCTACAAGCATGAATTCATCATTTATGTAGAACATTATAACTAATTGAAGAGCATCACACCTGATCTCAGCAGTTTGCAAATGGCACTTATGCGTTAGAACATTAACAAGTTGGTGAGTGTTTATGTTCTCTAGTGTTATGCTGTTTGTCTTTTACTAGTTAATACAAGTTGCACAGTTTATGTCTGTGAAAAGATAACTTTATCAAAGAAAAGCACACTCTTCATCCTTGGTTTCTGAACCCTTAGAATTGAATATTCATGAAAAACACGTACATGGGAGAATGCAGGACTTGTACATCTGTTCAAGCTGGAATTTCAAGCCCTTAAATCCTGTAGGATTTCACCACCAACAGTGCAGCTCTGAGTCATGGATACCAGTGCATTGAATACTGCACAACATCACTATAGTCATGATCAAACATGTTTTTGGGTGTTGGTCGTGGTAAATAGGTGACAATTATGTATTACAAAGTATTTAACTATAGAAAATTATTAATATTTTTTTCCAAATTTGACCACAGACACTATGAGCGTCCAGCGTTTCCAGCTCCTATTTCCTGATGTTTACCCCTTTATCCCTTTTGTTCCTCCCTCAGAGGTTTCACAGACCAGCTGCGTAAAATCTCCAAGGATGCTGGGATGCCCATCCAAGGCCAGCCATGTTTCTGTAAATACGCCCAGGGAGCAGACAGCGTGGAGCCCATGTTCAGACACCTGAAGAACACCTACGCCGGACTGCAGCTCATCATCGTCATCCTGCCGGGAAAAACTCCAGTCTATGGTCAGAAAACAGCTCCCAAAATAAGTCCAGAGATACGCCTCTGTAGCCTGCACTCTATTAAACATATTTACTCCCTGTATTCGGTAATTTAGCGGAGGTGAAGCGAGTGGGGGACACCCTCTTAGGCATGGCGACCCAGTGTGTTCAAGTGAAGAACGTGGTGAAGACGTCCCCTCAGACCCTGTCCAACCTCTGCCTCAAGATCAATGTGAAGCTGGGAGGCATCAACAACATCCTGGTGCCTCACCAACGGTTAGCTTCTTTCTATTGTGCAGTATACACCAATCAGCCACGACATTATGACCACTGACAGGAGAAGTAAATAACATTGACAATTCAGTGTTCTGCTGAGAAACTTTTGGACCTGGTATTCATGTTGATGTTACTTAGACATGTAGCACCCACTTAGACCAGACCAGACACCCCCACCCCATAGCAATGACACTCCGTGATGGCAGCAGCCATCCCCAGCAGGATGCAGCCTGACACAGACACATACACAAAAACACTTTAGGAACAACTAAAAATACATAAAGAACAGCACAAGGTGTTGACCTGGCCTCCAAATTCATGATCAAGTATCTGTGGGATGATCCACAGAGGCCCCCTCCCCTCAACCCATAGGACACCCTCAGAAGGCCCATGTCCATTCTCTGATGAGTCACAACTGTTTTGGAAGCAAAAGGGAGACCTACACAATATTAGGAAGGTGGTCATAATGATATGCCTGATTGGTGTATGGCAATGTTCCAGTAATGATTGTTTGAAAAAGATTAACTTGCTCATCAGTTTAATTTGTCACGTCGGTGATATGACCCTGTGGGAGTTGACTCGGTTTGTGTTGTTGTTCATCTCTGGATTCACAGACCATCAGTGTTTCAGCAGCCAGTTATCTTTTTGGGAGCAGATGTTACACATCCGCCAGCTGGAGATGGAAAGAAGCCTTCAATTGCAGCAGTTAGTTTCTTCTTCAATTCCACGTGACCTATTAGTTGAACTTGTAGTGTTTGTTCTGTTATGATTCCCATTCACTCTTGGCACTGATATTTCTATGACTTTTACACATTTCTTCCCCTTTTCTCTTCCAACCTATCATCATTTCCCTTAACCATTTGCTTTCTCCTCCTGACTTCTCTCTCTCAGGTGGTAGGCAGTATGGATGCCCACCCCAGCAGGTACTGTGCCACTGTGCGAGTTCAGAGACCCAGGCAGGAGGTTATCCAGGACCTGGCCTCTATGGTGCGGGAACTGCTCATCCAGTTCTACAAGTCAACCCGCTATAAGCCAACCAGGATCATTTTCTACAGGGATGGAGTTTCAGAAGGCCAGTTCAGACAGGTCAGCTCCAACGTTTTTCTCTTTAGTTTTTGCCTTCCTACCCCAGATGCAAATTCCTGTAACAATTTGAAAGTTTTGGTCTGAATGTTTCAGGTTTTGTTGCTTTGTTGTTGATGATGTAAATTTACAAGTAAACTCAAACATTAAGTTAATATGACTGGGAGATATACATCCATATATGAAAGTACAACATGAACAGATGCTGGTGGGTTTTTCTTGTATCATGTATCTTCCTTTCATAAGGTCCGATTTATTTTCCCTTCCTCCTCTCCAGGTGCTGTATTATGAGCTGCTGGCCATCCGTGAGGCCTGTATCAGCCTGGAGAAAGAGTACCAGCCGGGCATCACGTACATTGTTGTGCAAAAACGCCACCATACACGCCTCTTCTGTGCCGACCGCAACGAGAGAGTGAGTGTCCCCGCCGCACACAGGCACAGCTAGGGATGGTACCCATTAAAGTCAGTGCAGATTGTTATGTGTTAGTCCATATCCTTTTTTATGCTCTGTATTACTGTGTTAAGTACAGAAAATTGGTCTCTTTAATTACCCTTTGTTGTCAATTGCACTGTTCACCCTTCTAACCCCTGTGATTACATTCGATTAAAGCATTAGGGCCCAATGTAAACCAAGAGCTCTAGAGTGGCTCTCAAGGCCCTAGAGTAAGACCCAGCCAGTAATAACCTTATTTTCAGTGCAGGCACTCTCATACAGAGCATTAGGCTCTCTAGGGCATTAGGGCTTTTAATTGGTTGTTTGCAAAGTACTTGGTGAACCTGTTCCTGGGTCTCTGCTTCACTAGTTCTTTTTTACCTCATGACCTCATCACGTAATGCTTTAAAAAGCTATGTTTTCCGTAATTCTCTTTTGTGTCCTGCACTTTCTGTGTGAAACATTGTGTGATAACATCGCACTAGTGTGGAATAACCGACTTTACTTTTGCTTGGGAAGGTTGGACGTAGTGGAAACATTCCTGCTGGTACTACCGTGGATACGGACATCACGCATCCCTACGAGTTTGACTTTTACCTCTGCAGTCACGCTGGAATACAGGTCAGGCCAGCCTCTTGTCTTTTCCCACCATAACCTGTTCCCCTCTTCAGCAACATTTCATCTCACATTCTTCCACTTTTAATTTTTTTTCAGCTGTCAGTTGAACTATGCTTCTAGATCATGGCGTAATAGCAAGCAGTGTTATCTAGCTAGTAGTATGAAGAGCATCCTTGCCTTTGCCGTAATTGTGAATGGCAATCAGCAAAGTACAGTAAAGGACAAAGTGATACAGACTGCTAGAAGGTTGATTTGAAACTTTTAAATTCCTTCTTCTTTTAAAAAAAACAAGAAGGATTAATCCTGCAACAGCACATGTGCTATTTAATGCCACCATTATCCTCCTGCCCTTCACCTTTCATAAGACACTGATGCAAGTGTGCAGGAGTTTTTACATTTTAACATGTTTTATGCATGTGCAATCTGTGGAATCTCGTGCGGGAGTCTGATTACGATATGTCATTTAATTCTCTGCTCTCAGGGCACCAGTCGGCCCTCTCACTACCATGTACTATGGGACGACAATTGTTTTACCGCTGACGAGTTCCAGCTGCTCACCTACCAGTTGTGCCACACCTACGTGCGCTGTACCCGCTCAGTCTCCATCCCTGCGCCAGCCTACTATGCCCACCTGGTGGCCTTCCGTGCCCGCTACCATCTGGTGGACAAAGAACATGACAGGTGAGGAGAGTAAACAGCATAATCCTTCTTCTTTAACTCTGGCTGTGAAGGTCTTTGCTCTTAAAGTTTGTTCTTCAGTGTTTCGTTGAATATATCCAGTTGTCCTGCATGCGTGCAGTTATTCTTGTGCTCCAACATAACTGGTCCTTTCTTCTTCACTCTGCAGCGCTGAGGGCAGCCATGTGTCTGGTCAGAGTAACGGTCGGGACCCCCAGGCGCTGGCCAAAGCTGTTCAGATTCACCACGACACCCTGAGGACCATGTACTTCGCCTGAGCTCCACCAACCCTCCCCAGTTATTGCCACCCATAACACACAGAAATAAAACACACAGACACAACCATGCACGCCAGACTTGCCAGTCAAGGAGTCCTCATAGGTGCAAGTCCCACCCCGACCCCACATGCCTAGTCAATCCGGACCTGACACTGTGCAGAGGAAAGCAGGGAGGAGGAAGGGGAGGAGGCACCCCCACACTGGACTGAGGATGCAAAAGCTGCTTTAAAAACTAACAAGAGAGAAACTCAGCACTATTATGCAATATTAAACCAGCCAACTAGTTTATTTCTCCCCTATCAGGCCTCCTTTTCATCGCCCTTCCTATCAGCCCTTACCCGTTTGTCTCTTTTACTTGTGCCCTAGTGGGTGTTTATTTTTGTTTCTTATTCCCTTTCCCTTCCTTTGGCACAGTCTATTAATTTACTCCTTTGCCATCTCCAGTACCTCAAGTCAGTTTGAGCAGCAGCACTTTTACATTCTGTCAGTTTTCCTGTAGTTTTGTTGTTGATTCTCCCCGAAGCTTGAAATGAGGGAGCAGAGAAGGAAGCGTCAGACTCTGGAGCTGTTTAGAGGTGTGATTTAGTTTCAAGGGCCGGATGTCCTCCCATTTGCCACTTTGACTATTTTTCCTTTTGTTTCTTCTCATCACTTTTTCACTTTTATGCGATATCGCCAGTTACTTGTATGGGACTAGATGTTTATTTGAGCACACTGCCACCTGTTGGCGACGAGGTATAAATGCCCCACCCCCCCCCAAAAAAAGGTAACACAAGGAGTTGTGGTCTTGTACGGTTTCATCAGTTTTGATTTATTTCTAACAATCAGCTGTCACATTTGAACAATTGCAGTTTAGATTGGCTGATATATCAATTGCTGAATTACAGCCATTTATGGATTTTATTTAAAGTATAACACTGTTATGTGATCCTAGTTGTTATGTTTCTTCTACATTATGTGAAACATTTTACGATTCTAACTTTTTTTTTAAATTACTTCTTCATGTAAGCTTTTGTTTTTAATCTTAGTAATCATCATACATTCATGTCCCTCAGTGCTTTATCCAGCATTTCCCTGTTGAGTTTAAGACGGTGGATAAATAGAGAACATGTCGATGGTTTCCTCTAGTGCAATAATCAGTTGAACGAAGGGAAGAGGATTTTAGGGGACTTAAAAGACTCAAAAAGTACAGTTACATATTTTCATTTGAGCGTGAGCATCCTTGAAAGGAGAAAGGTTTGCCACTTGCAAGGCACTTTCGTGTATTGCTCATCTGTGAGTCGATTGACCGGCATGTTTCGATTTTTTGCCCCCGTTGTTGGGCAGTGATGGCGCAACTGCCGTTTTGGTGATCTCCGTGTTTTTACTTGAACTGAAGGATTTTGGTGGTTTGAGAAGACTTTATGATCAGTGGGCATGGTTTCCGAATTCCTGATCATCAGTTTGCTAATGAGGTCGAGTTCCTCAACTCCTAAGAATAACGAAGCTTTTCGTCCGGCGGCAGCAAAGTGGAGTTTAAAGGCCATAAAGAGGTAGTATTCAAGTGCCTGGTGGATGTTCTGTGTTTAATGGTCCAAAGCTTGCTATAGGGATCCTATTCAAAATGATCAAAAAGCATACTCTGACAAAAGGACAGCATAAGATAGTTTGAAGCGAGAAAGTTTCACCCGATGCCTCTTATTCTTCTCAACAACCGTCTACTGACTTTTCTATACATCTCATTTAAATCAACCTAAGATCAATATATTTATTGTATTTGCCTATACAGCAGTGTTAGCTGTTGGCTTTGCTTTGGAGCAGCGTTCAAGCAAAGCAGGCCGAGTTGTCTTTTTGCTTAATATTCACCAGATTATGGATCCAGCTGCTACAGTGTGTTTGTGACTAACGGGCCGGGTTCACGGGCACGGAGTCAGCCTCGTTGCAAAATAATTATTTCAATAATAATATTCTTTCAGTAGAAATCTTGAGACCAAGACGAGGTTAAATCCTTGCCCGTGCAGCCGGCCCACAGTTGGGACTGGCTTCAGAACAAAGCTGAGGAGTCAAGCGGGCGACCAACATTTGCAGCAGCAGCAGTACAGTTGGTTGTTGAAGCGCGTCACACGTAACTCCTCTCTTCCGCTGATGACCTGAAGCTTGTTCGGGGGTGAGGGTGGGGTTGGGTGGGGGGGGTGTTTTTAAAAGTTATCTGCACTAAAAGAAGCATGTGTTTCGGGACTGAACACAGGCGTGGTGCTACTCTGTCTGAATTTGACGCTGAAGCTCTGTAGGAGACTCTGTATGAGCAGGTCGGGTAAGGTGGGGAAAAAATACAAAACGAAACCGTGAACCTCACTCAACCGAAGGACAGGAGACGGTCCCACTGCTACGGTTACTGTGGGGGAGGTCTAGATGTAGGATGTGAGGTGGATTAGATCAGCAGTTGAGAACTAAACGGTACAATGGAAGATGCTCCCTTGGACAGTGAGGTGTGATGTAGGGGCCTGCCTCTGCTGACTGAATTTGACGGCCTTTCACGGGCGAGCCTTCCAGCGTGGAGGCCAGTGGGTTTGAGCCTTCATGATTTCACTAGTATCTGAAAGCCTTTTTAAAAAGCCAGATCGAAAGTATATTTGTACATTTTAAATTATGTAATGCACACCACTTATTTTTGCTAACAGAAACAAAGTAGTCTAATTATTAATCTTAGTAATAAATGTATCACGATAAGTAACGGATAAAAATATATAACAAAGTTTTATTACTGCAATAGACTGTTGACTTGTTCCTGTGTCACTGTATAACGTATAGTGTATGTGTGAACAGTGGTCGGTTTGTTGAAACTAGTGATGTGTGTTTGGACTGTTATACTGTTATTGATGGGACGTGGACTTAAACCACCTCTTGCTTTGATGTTTGGAGAAAAAAACTTGCAAGATACTGACTGCTTCTTTCCTTTTTATTTTTTTGAAATCGATGTTCATACAGCTGGAATTTTGTCACAGAGGAGACAAAAACTCCAAAAGCCTTTGTGTCAAGTCATCGCGGCGCTATTGTGACGACAAATGGCAGAATAAAAGAGGAGTCGGTTGGTGTGTCGAGCGTCTGCTCTTGAATGTTCACGGGTTTCCTTCAACTGGTGCTGTCGCCTGCTCCTTATCGGAAGCGGGGTGGGGATGGGAGGGGGAGGGGGAGGAATGGGCAAGTGGTTTTTGAAAGTCTCGGCGATCCATTTCAAAGACGTGCGTGATCAAAGAATACCGTAACAAGGGGTAGTAGCTTTCCATTCCTTTGCGTTAAAGCTTCGGGGGGATTTATGTCGGATTTTCAGACCGGTCTCCTTTTTTTTTGAGCCACTTCATGTGCACGCAAAAACAAAGAGTGAGCCTCCAAGTAAATCTAAATCTTTTAACTACCAAACATTTACTCCCCCTGTGCCATGAGGACTACATTCCATGGCCGTACAATCTCACCCAGTTCCCCCCTGGGAGGTGTAAGCAAGGTTAAAATTGAAGGACAGTATAGTGAGAAAAGTATGTGTGTGTGTGTGTGTTTTGGAAGGAATCAAAGCCGATGAATGAAATCTGCACGGTGCAGCTTATGTTGGAAGTGAAGCCTGTGTGGGGGGAGTGAGCTGTTAGACTCACTTTATCACTACGGTCTGTAAGGCATGTTCAGGTTGGGTATGAACTACACCCTAGAGGGCAGTTGAACACATGTTTACATAGCAGATGTGTTTGCCTCCCTTACATTTGAAATGTCACCAGTCGACCTAACATGTGGAAGTGCACTCTTGATGGGATACAGAGACGTCATATGTGTGGCCAGTTTTTGTTTTTTCCCCCGTGACAGACGTGTGTCACGTGGCAGAGGAAGTCTGTGTCTTTACTCCCGGTTCAGCTGCTTCGTAGATTTGATTGGAATAAAGGGGTGCACTAATCCCACGGCTTGCAGGTAACTGCCCTTCAGCTCCCAATTTTTGCTATCAATACAGACGAAGTGTGTGTGTGGAAGCCGAGGAACGCACAACTCTCAAAGCGTCTGGTGGAGTAAATTGGCAAATTCTCTTGAAAAGGTCAGCGTGTCCTGTTTTTAATGGAGGCAAAGCTGTGTTCCATTTTGAGTCGTCGATCAATATCCCAGATTTTGGTTGCTCTTTTCAGTGGAAGGTAGCAATGGAGTGAGAAAAAGTCCACAGAAAGTGCCTTTCCTCTTGATGGTGCTGTAAATTGAAAGATAAAATGTAAAATCAAAGAAGTAGACTCCTTTTCAAAAACACACGGCGATGCAGGAGTAGCTGCATTCGACACACACTCACTGTACACGGTTATTTTTTTTTAGAGACGGCAATGCAAACATGTGTTTCATGTATTTAAACATTAAGCCTACATAGAAGTAGAATATTATGCCAAGTATATGGTTGTGGTTGAGCTCTTGCTTCCTAGTGCATTTAGTGTCTTGGACCAATGGTGTTGTTGGTACAGTGGAATGTGCATTTGGGTGGGTTGGCATGGTCGCGGGTCGTGGCTGACGCAGCCCGGCCCCTGAATGACAAACATAGCACAGCACTTTAGAGACTGCCACTCTCAGTGAGACACATAGCCAAGAGGTTCTGATCTCTGTCCCTCCCGTCCCCTTCTTCCTCCCGCTCGGGAGGAGGAGAGGAGCCAGACCTCAGCGTAAAACGAGGAGTCGAAGGGATGCGCGCTACCAAGCGAAGCAGTCGGTCAATAAAAGTGTGCCTCATGACCTTGTGGCTTTGTCGTTGGCTCGGGTGAGTTGGCCTGCTCTTGGGTGGCCGGGTTCTCTCTGGGACCGCCACTCGACACTTACGGCTAGGGCTGGGCGTCAACGCCTCAATCGTCTGTACCCCCCCTCTCCTCCACGACACTACATATTTGGCATCAGAATTTTAAATCACCTCGAAATAGATTTTTGCACTGAGGAATAAAAGTTTTCTCAAATGGTGTTTTCCACCAGGGAAGCTCCTGCCAGTGTCAGTATTGAGATTTTTCACGACGCCCAGCCCTAGTAGCAGCCCGTGGCATTCTTTCATGTCAGCGCAGCGCCCTGCCATGTGTCTGGTCCCCGACGGAGGGAACGCGTGCCCTGCAGCATCCTTGAGCCACTGGGCGTCGAATGAAAACCGAGGGCCGTCTGTAGTTCTGTGGGTACCTTTTCAAGTCCAGGGGGGTGAAATCTTTCTATTACAAGAAATCTCAAAAAAAAACAAAAAAAAAACACTGCACCTCACTTACCTTGGTATGCTGCATATGTTATACTACATGAAAGAAAACTGCAAATTGCTTTTATTATGACATATAATGCTTGAGTAATGCCTGATTGCGATATTCTTATACAGTAACAATTTTAGAGTCAAAATAAGTATAACTGTAAAAAAAACTATTCTGTTTTGTCTTAACACTTATCCGATTTTGAGAAATTGTTCTTGAGCCGACTTTTATTTTGTTGTCCTATTTAAATGTGTTGTTCTTTAAATATATATATGAAATATATATGCGGAATATTTTATGGTGTATTTATTGAGAGTGCGTTTTAGCGGCTGGAGTCTCCGCATCATTTTGCAGCATGGTGGGGGCGGAGCCTGGGGAGGAAGAGGCCTTTAGCCCCTCCCCCTCCATGTTGACGCCTTATTATTCTCCAAGAAACGCAAGCACAACAGTATGGAGGGGGGGTAGCGAGGTGGAGGAAGCGGAGGAGGCGGATTTTGACTTGAGGCTGTGGGTATTTACAGGCCATCTCTCCCTCCTCCTCTTTTCTTGATATTCTTCAGCCCTCCGCTCTTTTGCCACCTGCGAAGGCCAAATGCCAACCCCCACATGTTGCAGCTCATCTCTGACGAAGGGAACCATTTCTGAACCACACTGACTTTAATGTCAAATAGCTGACTTTTCATCCCAAGCTGCTAATTGGTACGGTAGCCATGTAAATTCCCCGAGCCAGTAAAGGGCAAGTGGAAGAGTGTTTGAAATCCGAAACGGCAGGGGAAGGAAGGAAAAAACGTTGGAAAGGCAGAATTAAGGTGAAACTTTTAGCGTAGGCGTTGCTTCTTTCTTCTTCAATTGACTCCTGTCGAGGGTAGTTTATTTTAATTTTTTCTTGTGCCAGAATCATTTTCAGCAGGAACAGGTCTCATTCCACAAGATAAGACAAGCCTCAGCCTTAAGTGCGTTCTTACATTGTCGTCAGAAATCTGTGTGAAGTCTTTGCAATGCCTGCGTTGGGTGGCCTACCAAGAAATCTAGCCTACGTACTTGATCTGCCCTGATTTCCCCAACCGGGATCCTCATCTCTTCTCACATGAACCACTAACATTGTTACAGAGCTTGGTGAACTCTTACGTACGAAGAAAGCTTTCAAAAAAACCTGCTCCGTCTCATTTGTACTGATGTCAGAACAGAAACCAGGCCTGGGTCAAACTGCATGTGGAAACGATTCTTGGCATTTGTGTTTTTTTATTTTTACTGATTGAGCAGTGCCTACTGCCTCAGGACAATGCTGATATCGTCATCATCATGTACATTCAGAATATCTTACATATTCTAATTTGACTTTTCTACACGTTCTTGCGTAAACTTATTGGTTATCATTGTGTTGTCGATGGCAAATCCAAAAAACGGCATTTTCGGTTTGACTCAGGCCTGATGAGAACCAGAAGGTTCCCCAGCGTGCTGGATTACAGAGACCTGTGCCTGTATAATGAACCAAGGATGGATTGTGTTGTGATGAATTGTTGTTTTTTTTCTATTTTATTTTCATTTCATTTGTCCCACGCCCTGTCCAAGGGTTGGGTGATCAGAGACATGGACCTTTTGAGTGTTGTCTATCCTGTTCCAAAGCAAGTAGGCCCTCTGTCCATTAAACCAAACAAATATTTGGTCTAATGAATGTTTACCGTAATGTTTACTCCCATGGCTATCGGATGTTTAACCTGTTTTCATCCCATTTGCATTCCAATCGACTTCTAACCAAATATTGCAGAAGAGATTAGGCTCCTTTATGCCGTTTACCTTGTATACACGTAATGGTTTTGAAGACGGATATTTGACTGTGGCCAAGGATTTCAAACATTTTGTGTTGTAACTTTTCAATGTAGCACCACTCCTGTATCAGTCTTATTTCAAATCAAAGATCTTGAACTCTGATACCTCTGAGTGAGGCACCAGCAAACTGATGTGTACGCTGAACAGTGAACCTGCACCACCAGATGATCCATGTCTCTGTCTCTGTATTTCGCAAAGGCTCTGTTGTACCAACAGCTCTATTCCTTTCAGTTTTAAACGTCTCTTTCTTTTGTAACTCTCTCTTATAGGTTGTTGGCCTTTTAGTGTTGCTTTGCTTCAGTTTGAAGTGTATCTTTGACTAATACTTGCAATAAAATGCTTTGCTTTACTTTAGTTGTCTCCATGACGTCGTGTTTGAAATGTGAGTGAATGTTTTGTGCATGAATGAAGTGAAAATGCAGGAAAAGTTTCACGTTACGAGTCAGTAATTAACTTTAATTACAGGGATAAAAAAGATTTTAACTGAGTGTCATCATGCTGAGTATTTGACATACTTTATAAACCGATAAAGTCTGTTATTAACTCCAAAGTAAATGACAATGACCCTCGTGTGACCATACACTGTTCTGCTGGCATTCATGTGGATGTTACATAGACATGTAGCACCCACCTAGACCAGACCAGGCACCCCCACCCCATAACCACTCTGGGATGGCAGCAGCCATCGCCAACAGGATGCAGCCTGACACAGACACACACACAAAAACACTTTAGGAACAACTAAAAAATATGAAGAACAGCACAAGGTGTTGACCTGGACATGGAGGAGAACTCTGATACAAGAGAAATAAATATGAACATGTTTACAACTGTAAACGTAACTCACCTGTTTAAAGTGAAGCCTTAAAGCCATACATTATAAAGGGCATCACCTGCCAGCCTCTAAAACACACTTGAGGCAAAGTATAAGTGACCTCGCAGAGGATTCGTCCATCTTTATACACAGTTGTTGTTTACCGTGATTAGCATCTTGTGCTGCCTTCATGTGGAATCAGTGAACTTTGTGGACAGGACATGGGAAGTTGTCTAGATGACTCCGACCTTGTCAAAACACTTCCACTTATGAGGTAGTGAACACCACAAGAGGGTGCTGCTCACAAGGAATGTACTCGTGAACACAACTCCATGTGAAGACAGCATTCATTTACTGTGTTGGCATGCTAACGTTTGCACACTCAGGTCTGTCCTAATTAGGGTCCATTAATATTCATGTAATTTCAATCAGAAGGTAACATAATAACATGCACAATAAAACCCCAAAGAGACTTTGAGGAGTTGGAGCTGCATAGGACAGGAAACCCTGTAAGCATACAGTTCAAAAGCACTATATAGAACATGAAAGTCCATACCGTTTTTTAAGAAATATTTATTCAATATTTGTGTATTTATTTTACCCAGAGCCAAAAATATCTACCTGAGAGTGGTGCTACAAGTAAAAGCCATGGATCACTAGAAGTCAGTGTTTATCTTCAAGTAGCCATAGATGTCTGACATCCTTACTTCTGATGTGATGATCACAGTAATGCAGTCTGAGTATTATATATATATATTAAGCCGAGTGCTGTTGAGCAAGCAAACAGGAAGGTTCAAAATATAGTGTGGCAACACCAACTGGCTGGGAATGAACAAGTGGCCACTGCAGCAATGATAGATAATAAAGATAGGGATGAGAATATCAGCACAGAAAACATATGCTTTATTTATTTGTTCCAGCCCTGCAAAGACAGCAAAGCTCTTACTAACTGTATATTATATTAGAGGAGGCTTCACTGCACAAGATGTAATAGATCACATTCACACAGAGACCACGGAGGAATCTAAATGTCCACCAACCACCGAGCTGACACACCTGTGACCTGGCCAGCCACGGCGATGCAGGTGCTTCCTCTTATTTCCCCTGATTGGCGCGTGCTGGCGTGTACAGACATCGATCTACACGTCCTGACACATGTTATTACTGTTAGTTCAAGGAGTTTGACCTCACATCATTTCCATGACCCCCCAGCAGAGGTTTAATGAGCCACAGTAACCAAAATCATCTGAGTGGGTGTCTGGATTCAAACCTATTATACATGTGGGCAGGTGTCAGGTGGATCTGGCACGAAAAGCGTGACCTGGATAATTTATGAATGTACGGACTCACAGTATTATCATGAAGGCTGTATAAAGAGCAGCTGAACCTCATTTGTAAATGTACTCCATGATGTTTCTGGTTTTCTGTTTGGCAGTAGTTTGTTTTACACACCAGTTCAACTTTAGACCTCAGTACATGCACTAAACAGCTTTTGTAAATCATTGATATTCTTCTAGTTCACAGTTTTCTGTGTTTGTCATCCACTGAGAGTTTAAACTGATCTGCCACTACTTAGAGAACTTGTAATATGCAGGACTTAAACTAGAGTACTGTGTTCTCAGGTTTGAAAGCAGTGTGGGGAAAAAGTTAGATCAAAGTTTGTCTTGATATCAAAAAACTGTGTCCATTTTGGCATTTTAATTTTGTAGTAGTAGACAGTTTATGTCCCATGTCAACCAACAGAATCTCTGTTCTCTTGTCACTTATACTTCTGTGTCTGTGTTGTTTCAGCAAACTCAAACCGGATAAAACTTTCAGGAACCATTTGGCTTCTTCGCATTTAGATCATCAAAATTTTGCGGCAAACTGGGGATGCATTAAGCTACAGCGCAGCGAAATGAGAGAACAATAACCAAGAGCAAATGATCAGCACTGAGCTGCAACATCATTAAAAAACACTGGGAGATGGATGCTCTGTGAGAAACCAGATGCTCTGCAGGGTGGGACTAAAACACTTGATAATGTTCACGTCCTAACTGTCAGTCCCCCGTGCGCTGAGCTACACGCAGCCGACAAAATGATGGTGTTAATTTTCCGTACGTCATTTAAATAAGGGTTACATTCCTCCGAGGGCCTAAATACAGCTGCCAGAGTTTCTCCCTTCCAGAGAGTGACACTTTCATCTCTCATGATGGTGCAGCCGGGGCTGCGACTAAAACCCACCGTTAAAGGCCACATCAAAACTAAACCACAGCTACTATTTCATTTAGAGGATTCAGTGATACTTAAAAGGGGCCACAAAATTGCCTCCATTATGAGCTATGTAAAGTATCTGACAGGCTGTTTTATTGCTAGTGTGGTTGTAATGTGAGTGCTAAAAACAAAACTGTCACTTAAAACGACATCAATTTATTTTCTGGCCACTTAGGAGCAGCAGGACAAGCTGAATACTGACATGTTAGCAAGTAGCTGCCTAACAGCAACATTAGCATTTGTTGAGTTGTGTCTGGTTTTCACTCCCCCTTTAGCTTTGTTGGTATTATGTAGCCTTCCTATTGCAAATCTCAGGCGAAAGGTCACAGTGTTACTTTTTCTCTCGCAGTGCATTGTCTCTTTGAAGGTGTTTGGAGATATCTATTTCATGCCAGGAGCTGATAACGTTTGGCAGCAGAACCAACTTCACAATCCGATGTTTACCACGGACTACTGCAGCCACTTCCACTTAATGTAAGACTGAAAAATAACGCAGGAGAGTGGAGACACACAGCACACATCAGCAAGATCACGGAAATGCCTTTGAGGATGCTGAATAACACTTAAATAGCAGTTATTGATTTGTGGAAGTTTGTGGAGAGTGTGAGGTCCGTAGTTGCTAAACATTACGCTATTTTTTTTTTTAGCTAGCTGCTGAGTTTCTCATGTATCATTCAGGAAGCCTAGAGCGGGACTTTCCTGCTAATTCACTGTAAACATTTACTGTTGGAAAAGCAAAGCATGAGTCTAAAGTTATAGGCTGTAAAATCTATAAAATGGATATTAAATGTGAGTTTGACATCTTTTACAAAGGTCAGTTTTTTTATAAAATATATATATATAAAAAAATAACATTTACAATCTGAATTCTACTGAATTCCATTCATTTTCCATCAAGTGAACTTCCTGTAAATATTTTTTTTTAACTGATATTCTTTTACTCTGACACATGTTTAAACCATTGTCCCATAACCCAGCACCTCAGAAGTCAATTTAAAGTCAACACAGTCGCCTCAAGTTCACCACGAGGCATTTATTCAGTCATTTTTGAGTCCGCATACCTCTCAGTCAAGGCCGGTGAGGACTCATCATATTCGAGGACACATTTTATCATCTTGCAAACTCAACTATTGATGCACCGGCAATCCAGTCAGCCAACACTTCATCATAATTACCAAGGCAGCCACTTAACTGGTTCTAATTAAAAGAAACACCAACTGAAAGTATGTGTCGGTTTTAATACAGGTCTTAATTGCCACTTTTAAAAATTTGTTTACAAGGCAACTAAATGTTCAAACTGTCTGTCTGACTGTCACCTCCTAAACTCCACAGGTGTATCCCATATAGCTGACGAGGCAAAACTGACAGTGACATATAATGTTTCACCATTCTTATGAGGTTAAAAACTTTCTAAAAAACACTGTTATATTTGCCCTTTCTTTTCCTCTAATGCTTCTCGTTGTTATCACAGCAGGTTCTCAGATTATCTAATGATCATTAGGCGCATCTGCAACACCTTGACCTGGTAGCTATAAAAGGAAAGCTTTAGTGAAAGAGAGCAGGAGCTCACTGCACAGATTGTCCGTCTTTCTTGGCTGCTGAAGGGTTTGCCAGTATTTTTTTTCCTCCTTTTTTCAAGCAATAAATGGGCCTGCTGGAAAACAATATATGTATATAATATCTTTTGCCACTGAATAAATCTGTTATTTGATGCTTTGCATAAAATTAGATCATTATGTGCACTGTTGCTCTGTGGTTTAGAGACAGTCCAGCTATATTTAACTTGGGGGTTGAAATGCCGTTCTAAACTGGACGTGATTGCTCAAAGTAAGAGCCCAGGCTCAGCTAAGCTGCAGCTAATCACTTTAAATACACACACTGATCAGCCACAACATTAAAACCCCTAACAGGAGAAGTAAATAACATTAACCATTTTGTAACAATCCACTGTTCTGCTTTGGACCTGGCATTCATGTGGATGTTGAGACATGTAGCACCCCCCTAGACCAGGCAAGGCACCACCACCCCATAGTAATGAAACTCCTTGATGGCAGCAGCCATCTCCAGAAAGATGCAACCTGACACACAGACACACACACAAAAACATTTTAGGAACAACTCAAAAAAACATTAAGAATAGCACAAGGTGTTGACCTGGCCTCTAAATTAACTAGATCCCAAACTGATCAAGTATCTGTGGGATGATCCACAGTCTAGAGGCCCCTCCCCTCAACCCATTGGACCCACTAACAACATTCTATTTTGCTCTTCGTTCTTGTGTCAGTGTGCATAATGTTGGTCTTGTTGTGAGGAATTGTAATCCAATGTCTCAAACGAGGACAATTTAGTGAGTATGTCCTCTTGGTTTTCCTTGCTCTAAAAATTTGTTTTCCTGCAGTACCTCCTCTCACCAGAGGTTGGAGCAGTTTACCAAGGAAAAAGTGTAGCTGGCTGAGGAAGCATAAAGAGACGTGTCCTCTGACAGGGTTCATGTTTAGTGTGTACAATAGGATGCAATGGGTGTGGGTGAGGGCTGAACTGGAAACGTAAGAAATGTAAACATCCCGAAAGCACAAAAGAATGTGTGGACGTGCGGATAGAGACTTGGTCAGATTAGGTGCGAGGACATAATTCCTGCAGTTATTTGTTTATTTCCTTTCACATTATATAACATATTTTCCAGTACCATATCTTGAGTGTGACGTTTTCATCTTACCTCTAACCTCCACTGCTGCTTCTGTCTGGAGCCTGGATGATATACAGGGAAAACAACTTGACTCCCAGGCAGCACACCACTATCTCCTGTCCAGTAGATGACAAATGACCTGGTAGCACAGGGAATTATCGGACGTCAACCTGCAAAAGAGGATCCACCAGCTGCAGAAGGCCGTCCTCGTGTAAGACTTGGCGTGTGCTGTGCACAGTCAGCAACACATATTGATTTAATAATTCCTCAGTCTTTGTAGATGTAAGCATAGTTTGTGATTGACTGTCTGCAAATATATTTTTTTAAAGCTTTCTGGAAAGTAGTGAAGCAGCCCAGATCAATTTTGATGCACTTTAATTCAATTTCATGAACATCTCTACTTAAAATTTGAGTCAGAATGATAGCTGAGGAAAATACTTTTGCTTTCCTGCTGTGAGCTGCAAGAAAAGATCTATACGGGTCTTCTGTCTGTCCAGCAGTTGGTGGATTTCAGGTCAGCTGGAGCGTTTTTTTAACTTCATTGAGTTGGTTGATGAAATTTAAATAATTTCTGTCTGCAGAAACTAATGTACAAATAAATCTGGCCTCCTCCTCCCTCCTCCTTATTTGTCTGATCCAAGCAGATGAAGCATAATGGACAGATGGACTATCAATAAATATAAATAGTCTCTGCGTTATGCAGTCATAGCTCTGAATGTTTTTTATATCTGTTCATATTCAGCTCATTTTCAGTGATGGACATTTGCCGGCTTCAAATGCAATTTGTTTGTAGTTGTAGCTACACACAATATTAGGCGTTGGAGTGGAAACATTAGTCGTAAAGACAGATTTATGGTTCTACATCAGCTCTACGCCATTGGAGTGTTGGCCAAAGTGAGTCAGGCTAGATATTAGCACAGCTGCCTAGCCCCCTACTAGTGTTCTTGTGGCATAAATACAGATTCTGGTACACCTGCATACAAGGATAACTTCTTACACTTTGCATAGATACTATGTGGATGTACAAACCAAGCTTTAGACATGAGAATACCATGGCTGTCCGAACTGTTGACATCCAGAACTGCTCAGCAAGCTAACGAAGGGTAACTTTTTGAATGTACCTGGAAGAGATTTTATTTTTTTCAAGTTTGTGGTCCTCTATCAATTTCCCAGTTGTAAGGAAAGACCCCTGCTCAGTTCAATAAACGTGTAACTAACTTTGTTCTCGTGGAGAACCATATGACAGGTCTTTGAAGCTGGGCCTGATGTTCAAAAAACTGTTCATCTTTAAAAGATTAAAATTATTTACTATGACCACGCTTCAGATTCTGCTTGTTTACTGCTGCTTTGATCACATCCTGATTTCCCAAACCAGTCAGGCTGAGGTTGTAACAGAATGTGTTAAGAGGAATCTGAGTTAATTTTTGAAGGCCCTAATCACGGCATTACTGAAAAGCAGACATGGCAAAACTCATGAAGTCAAACCTTATGGAAAATGTACACTTGCAAAGTTGTGAATATCGCAAGTGTGGGCCATTCATATGGACTTTCTTGTGAAGACAGTAAAAAGGCTGCAATATCTAACCTAGGTATGCCTACAGGTAACCATGTCTGCCTACCTGCTAGGATTTAAATGATTCTAATATCTTTTATCTGTATAAAAATAGCGGACGTCTTCCTGTTTTCAGTCTTGACTCTGAGCTAAGCGACTGTCATCTGGCTTTAGATTTCTGTTCTCTGTACAAATGTGACAGTGGTGTCAAACCCAAAACACTCAGCCAGGCAGTGAAGCCTATTTTCTAATATGTCAAAGTGACTCTTTAAAGGTTAAGAAAAGCACGTAGTAACATGCCTAATGTTAAAATCCCCGGAGGAACACACACTCATGAGTCACACTGCTCCCAGCACCTGTGATTTGCATCATTTTAAAATTAGACACTCTGAGGCCCTGACAAAGATGAGGGTTTGTCTTGCTTAGTTTTTTTGGAAGTGAAAGTGTTTTTTTTTCTCTAATTACACTCTCCACTGTTAGGTCTCTATCTCTAAAAATGTACACATACAGCCGAGGTAAGGAAATCCAGTTGTGATAAGAGCAACCCGACTGGAATGCACGGAGACGTCCTGAATGATTGGGGTTAGCAGAGGGGAGACTGGTCACTGATATTTCTTGTGCATGTGTCATTAATCATGGCATCGCATGAATCTCCCCCTGTGTGCATGCAGCAGTGATAAAAGATGGTGACAGGATAATATTTGGCTGTCAGGGATCAGCAGGAAGTCTTTAGCGTTCCGTGGGCTGTGTGAATTATGATGATTTTAACCGCCCTTCCCAGGCAATATTCAGTTATTGTTCACTTGTCAGTCCAATGAGATCTGGCAGTGCATCTCTAATGAATCTTTACAGGTCATTTTGATGCGGCTATTGATCATGCTAGAGGCCGGTCCATCAGCTGTTCCGTCCAGATTGAAATGTATAATTTCAGACACTTGGTGCCCAGAGGATGAACGCTTATTATTGGTTTGTCTGATAATCAAAGGTTTAGAACACACATTTTAGCCTTTAGTGTTAATTTTAGACAATGTTAGCATTCTTACATGCTAAACTAAGGTCATGTTTATGAACACATACAGGCCCATACGTATATCTGGACTCTGATGATATTTTAGCCCAAAACATGCTAAGGCTACAACTTCATACAACAAATATGGGCTTAAAATGCAGAAAATAACACGCTGGATTCTAATGTGTATGTGAATACCCTCAAATTAAAGTGACTCCACACTCAAAGACAGTTAGCATGTTACATGTTAGGATCATCACTAGCATCACTTTAACCTGCTGTTAGCTTTAGCCCAAGCACCGCAGCTGTACACTTCTTAAATGTCATTCTCTGTCGGTTATCCATTAAAGGTAACATCCGGCGATTGATTTTTTTTTTTTAAACCTATACTGTCAACAAATTCAACGGAAAGAAAAACAAGAGCCATGTTTTCTCTGTCTTATCTGCTGCACTCAAATCTCTACTGAAGCTTTCTCTCCAGTAAGATAAATCTTAAATCTAAAATGAGGTTACTTATCCAGTGATTTCCTAAAAGGCCATGAAGGCAATGCAACTCCTGGCAAGACTAACTGTAACAACCGTAGATAATATATTTGTTGTCCTATTTCCAGCGCCTGATTTGATCCTCTGTGTATTTACTGCAGCAGTATGTTCTATGATGGACTATTGCAAAAGCACAATGGTGGTGTTCATTGTCTTCCAGATGGGATTTTACTAGTTTTTGGACAACAGTGGAGGACTATGGCCTATAAAAATAAGAAATCAAGCTGAAAATCAGCTGGTTTTGGTCTTAGAATTAATCATTCAATATTTCTTGTTGAGGTGTAGGAGGAGTTTTTTTTTTTTTACATGTCCAGCCGAGCTCCGTGATGTATGTGCCTCTCGTGCACCTCCATCTCATCGGGAGGCACAGGGTTGCACAGGGCAGCCTCACAATACAATGGGAGCAGTGCTAATGGGCTCGTGACAGGAGGGATTTGAGCTCAAATCTGGGTGAGGGAACTATTTAAAAAAAAAAAAAATGTTCTGTCCTCCTTTTATGGTTATATACCTCTTCAAAGTACTTTTCAGAGCAATAGCACACGGTCCAGTCTATTCCATTTCCGACTCTGCAGATTACCATGACGTTTACATTTCTGTTATATACAGGGTAGGTGCATTCAGAGGGCAGCTGCATACTTCATTAGAGTGATTTGCATTCTATACATATCGCCCCACTTTCCATAATATTTCATCATTGTCTTCTCCACCTCTGGACATGGCCTCAGGGAGCTGTAAGCTGCATCTGTTTAAGACCTGGCAATAGTAAGGACTTTAATAGGAAATGGAGCCACATTATCAATATACATCTATAGACAGTAGATAATCATATATAGATATAGAAATACTGACATCGAATGCAGGAACGTTCTTTGGCTAAAACTCCCAGAGGCACACCTAAATTTTCATGGCAGATGTTCTATTGCTTTTTCCTTCCACTCCCGATAAAGCTTGTCCCCCTCGTGACCTCTGGCTCTTTGGTTCCCTTTCCTCCATGTAGCTCTATGAAGCACAGCGATAACACTGCTGGAGGGCCCGGGTGTGATGGGTGTACCGTGAAAGTGAACACTGCTAGAGAGGATGATAATGTGTCCACAGAGCTATTTTGCGCGCACAATCGTCAGCTTTTGGATGTACACCAAGAACACTTCATTCAGACAGAGGAAGGAAAACAAAACAGAACCGAAATTAACAGGGTTCACAGAGGACATATTTACCCTCCACATCACACACGAGCTGGATTCACAGACTGTCACCACCGCCACATGGCAAACACAACATGTCAGGCTGCATTCAGTGCCAACAAAGAACAATGTGAAGGTCTAAAGTTGCAGTAGGGTACTCGTTATTTTATAGTTTTCTTTCTGTACTCCTGTCCTCCCCTCTTGTGGTCAGTAAATACATATTGTATATTTGTAACTGTTACGTCCACATGACTTTATATTAGGATGAATTTGTTCCATATGGGAGATAACGACAATCTTCAGTAAGAAAGTTAGGATCATCTCAAAAGGTTGTTAAAAGTGATATATTGTACATAACGCATTTCATTCATTAGATTTTGATAACACAGTCTCTAACACAGAGAGACAGACAACCATTCACATTCACATTCACACCTACGGCCAATTTAGAATCACCAATGAACCTGACCAGCATGTCTTTGGACGGTGGGAGGAAGCTGGAGAACCTGGAGAGAACCCACGCAGACACAGGGAGAACATGCAAACTCCACACAGAAAGGCCCAATCGGCCCACGGATTCAAACCCGGGACCTTCTCGCTGTGAGGCATCAGTGCTAACCACCTCACATTCAGATCCATAAAATGATAATGCTGCCATTTATTAGAACCTCCTAAGTGGGGCACGGGTTGAACCTGTCTGATTTAAACCTCATCTAGGGTCTGCCGTTCTCTTTGCCGTTGAAGTATATACTGTCATCATTCCAGATCTAAAGACCCCTCAGAGTCCTTCCTGAACTAGAACTAGTGGATGTCTTTAAGTCTGGCTGGGTATTGAAAAAGATGGATTATCATCTAACTGTGATGTAGACGAGACACAGTGACACAATACACAGAGCATTCTGCTAACACAAGTTTTTAAAAAGCCCACATTTCATCAATGACCAATTTTAGCATGTCATTAAAGACCACTCCTTTTGGAATAATTAGCTCTGGACAAGTGGTGAATGGATCAAAGTTATAAAAGAACTTTGCAGTGATAAGACTTGCATCTTATCAAAGAGGACACCAAAAATTAAAACTGAATCGCAAGTGGAGCTTTTAACAGGATAAGAATAAGCCGGCGTAGTCAAAGCCCAAATTTGAGTCTTATTTAAACATTCTGGAATTATTTGAAACACATTTGCAAACAGAAGCATTTTTCCTGGTAGAGTAGTAAAAAATTGAAGCCGATATCACAGACCGAGGAGCACTTATGCAAAACTTATCTCTGATAAAACTGTCAGTGCTAGTTTCTGTTGCCAAGGGTATACTTACTTTTTCAACAGATGAATAATGATGTTTTGTTCTTTGTATTTGGTTGAAATGGCTATTTCACCTTGTTCAAGTGTACTTTGTTTCAGCTACTGGGACTGTTTCTGACATACGTCAAAAACAAAACACTACAGCAACAATGTTCATTGGTTGTACTTTTCTTTTTTTAAATCCGGTATAATAACTGCTCAGTGAGACCTCGTATCTCGCCTTCAGCTTTTATTGAAAACATGTAAAGCTTACTGCAATACTGTGAACATGCGTGGACGACAGCAGAGACTAAATATGAACAGCTATAGAAGATGAGAAAGAAATGTAACTGTGCTCACAGCGCCATCTGCATGGAGGCATCCTTTAAAACTGAAACAAATCTTTCTGTGAACTGTTGAATCAGTGTGTTTCTGTCACATTATGAGCAGGGATTTCAGTCTAAAGGCAATACAGTACAGTACATTTCAATACAAACATACACAGTTTCGGGTGCAGCCCAGCAGGAGGCAGTGTAAGGACAAGGCTGGTACATCCAGCCAAACGTCCACTTTTGTTTTTTTTTCCACTGGTCAGAAAGCAGTTCACTCTTCACATTGTTCCAATGCTTATTGTTCCAATAAGGTCATACTGCTCACTGGACAGGAAGGTGCTCCCTCATGCTCCAGTCTGTTTCCTGTTCTCCTCTTGGAAAACTCTCAGTAACAGAAGGTGTAGCTTAGGCCTTTATTTATTTTAGATGGTGTCATCTAAATGTTCGCGTAGCCTTTCTCCTCTGTTATTGTGCCTGCGCCTCCTGCAAAGAAAGCGTTCAATTTAGATCAGGCGGCGGTGACAAACTGTACACCGGCTCTAGTAAAAATGACAATTGTTTTGTCAGCAGACACTGCCTGGCCTGTCATGCCTCGAGTGTGCTGCGCATCGTGTGGGAGGACGCCGTGTCGCATTCCGCTGTTTCATTTTGTACCGTTCAGTTGTTTTTTGTCCCTTTTTTAAATCAGCTACTACCAGTGTCTTATTTTCTCGCAGCATATGGCTTTATCATCAGAGCATAGCCTGAAATGAGATTTGTGTCTGTGTCTGCCAGCATCTATATGCATTACTGTACCTCCATAGCAGAAATGCCAGCACTCCTCCAAACAGCAGCAGCAAGAAGACGAGGCAGACTACAGCCGCTGTCGTCCCTCTGCCCTCAGTCTCACAGGACGCTGTCAAGCAGGAGAAAGACACCCGATGAGGAGGGCGAAAAGACACAAATCCCCTGACATGTCGGCCCTAAAAAGGCCAGAGAGGTCCACTGCAACAAGTTTGTGCAGTCACTAAACTGAGTGGACCGGCAAGAGATAAGAGGAAGTATCCTAAAATACCCTGACTCATCGTGCCTCTTGGCAGATATGAAGAAGTGAATTTGTCTCGCCTTTTTAGCAACAGCGGTGGCAGGAGTAGGACTAGTGGCGGTAGTGATCTATTGATTGTACTCTGGAAAATCCTTTATCACTGAAACACCACCAGTGATACAATACACAGAACAAAGTGCAATCAGGACACAGCTCAGCTGGACACAAGGCCTGGGATAAAGGGGTTTGATTTCTCAATATTAATGATGCAACGGCGTGGGCTCACATTAAACCTGACATCAATAGAAAGAAATCACCAACCTCAGCTAAATGATGATAAAAATGACTAGGATTTCATAATCTCATGTGGCAAAAGAAGTATTAAAAATTGAAAGGTTGCAATCAAGTAATGTAAAAGCATCATTAATAAACCTTTACTTGCATATTTCCTTTACTTCTGCGGCATCTAAGGGGAACCTTAGGTTACCTTAACTTTGTACTTGAACAATGACAATAAAGACATTCTATTCTATTCTATTCTACTAAAATGCAGAAGTCTATCACAGGGCATAAGTATAACAAGTGCTATAGTCATTTATTATACCAGTGATTGCAAGTTGTTTCATATCTAGTATGTAACTGCAAAGTGTGTATTGTTACTACCCAGCTGCCACATTGATAAAGTTTGGAACTTAGTGCATCACAATTAGCATAAAAAGCAAATGCTCAAGGAAATACCTCAACATTCACTTTGAGGGAGTAGTTTCTGGTCACATTGCCAAAGTAAATCTGATGTCCACATATCATTTTTTAAGCACTGATTTGGAATCCAACTCCTGAGGGAAACGTCTCTTATCTGTTTGGCAGCAAAATGGTACACCGTGTTCACCAGCTAGTCTCTAACTTTGTGTCTGCTGTTTTTTTTTAATGTTGTGTAGGTAGTGCTCAGTGGGTTTCAGCGGTGGAAACAACTCCCTGCTGCTGGAAATGATGCTGAGCTGAAGAGAGGAGAACTCTAGGATGATAAAACAAGTATGCTCATCATTACCAGCAATGTTTGTTAATGTAACCACCGGTACAGCTTGCAAACTGCTGCAACACAGAAAGCACACACAAAGTTAATATATGCTCTTACTTGCAGTGTACGTGGCAGAGCTGTAGCCTAGCTTGTTGCTAACCATGCAGGTGAAGTGGCCACACATTGGAGTCATGGTCACAAACAATGTGGTCCCATCTTTGGAGACTTTCCCCACCGTCTGGCTGATGGCGGCTCTCTCGTGGAGCCAGCTGAAGCTGGGGTCGGTCCCCCAGGCCTCGCCGCAAACCAGCGAGGAGTGAGACACGTTGATGCTGACGGAGACGTGATGGACTGCCTCTGAAAAGACAGATGAACGGAGCTGATGATGAATATGGAAACAGGTGATAAGTACGGAGGTAAAAACTCAGAGCAGGATGGAAACAAGAGGAGATATGTAGCGCACAGCCATGGGCATCTATCCGTTTTTAAGGAAGAATAATGGCGCCAAGCTGTCCAAGAGGTTCTAAGACAAAGAATCATGAGAGACATTTAAGTCTGTCAGGAGAAACTGGCTCAGTTTCAGAGACAATAATGAGATCAGAGAGTGGGGCATAATGTTGGAGAATGGAATGATGGAAAACCTTGGAAGCTGAGAGAGCAGATGTAGAGAAGAGTGGAGCTGATGAATTGATACCGTTAGAGCAGACAGATGAGAGTAAAAGCATAGAGGCTTTGACAGAAAACGGGAAAGCTACGACGAGACCGGAATCATCTAGAGGGACAGAGACAAAAGGAGTGACCAGGAAAGCAAAGCCTTGAGGCAAATTAAATTTCAAGTGTTTCATTTTTAAATGAGACATCCGCCATCAGAAGAAAACAACGCCCGCTGGTGTGAAATTAAAGCACATCCATTATACTGTTGGTAATAGTCGGAATTAACACTTGAAAGGCCAGAATATAGTCCGCAGATGAGCATTTGAAATATTTCTCCTTTCATCACTTGAAGATATTGAAGCAAGGAGAGTGATTTTTGCAAGAAACCTACTTGAACCAGCCCTAGCATCTGTGACCTTTTCCTTGTCTGTGTGAATGGTGAGGAATCGGATGCAACTAGTCACTCTTTTGATTAATCTTTATGGCTAATTTGTGCAATTAAAACAAAGCAGATCCCACCTTTATGCAGGCAGTGCTATTTGCTTTTACTTATTTTGTCTGAAAATCTATGAACAGGAAATGGATTCAGCGGGGAGTGTTGTCAAAACATGTTTAACATCAATTTTAAGGTGAAAAATTAACTGTTCCAGCCAAATGGGAAATTTTTCCAGAAAGCATTTCATTTAAAGACGACTAAAGGCAGGTGGGGTGATTCTTTGTCTGCACAGGGATTAAGTTCAGAAGGCCTCACACTGGAGAAGCTATAACCTTCCACTTGTAGAATTTTATATATGTAAGAGCATCCAAAGACTACATTTTAGCTTTAAAATGCCGTTTGCAAAAGTTCAACAGAGCACATTCAGCTTTTGCCTTGCACTGTAGTGAAAGTCTCTTCTGTTCCAACGAGCCGTGTAGACGGGGCTCCTGGATCAATAGACAGTGTGATAAAGTAACTGTACGTGCGATTTACTAACAAAAGTAGATCTATCCAAGAAGGCCACAATAAACTCCTTCACGTGCTGCACGTCATATCTATCATACCATATTCCCTGACGATGCAGTGTGCAGTGGTCTCTGCTCCGGTGTGATTCGTCACAGTCACAGCGTACACGCCGCTGTCCGCTCTGCTGTATCCATTAATCTGAAGTGTCGTCTCCTGCTGCTCTGTGTTCACACGGACGCTTGGCTTCGTCCCAGCGCACTTGAGGCCTGTGCCAGAGCACGTGGCCAGTGTCACTCTCGCAGGAGAGATTCCAGTTTCGGGCTCCCGCTCCCAGGTTACCATGGAGACCTTTTCCAGGGGTCCCGGCTCGATCCGGGCTTTCAGGACCAGGCTGGAGCCGGGGATTACATGCACCGGCTGCTCATCGAGGATGTGCACGGACATACAGTGGAGCCCACGAGGCACTGAGGGCAGAGATTAAACAATTTGTCGTCACATGATCCTTGGTGATTATACTACACATTTCTACACATCTGGCCAAGACTACCCACAATACCTTTGGAGTGTTTTCTTTATATTAAAACAAGCAGTGGGACATCATCTGCATCCTAACTATGTTCCTTATGAATATATATGGCTGCGTTCCATCAAATAATGCCAAGTAATGATTAATAGTGCATGACAGCCATGTCTAATATGATATCCATCAAACATCAGTATCCTAAAATCTGTGTCAGAGCCTGGTAAGCGTGTGTGCATTCATCATAAGGGCTATTAATCATGTCTCTTAACTTGATTGGCACAGGATAGAGGAAATGTAAATAATGCAAGAGCAGCCACTGATGCAAGAGGCTTTTGCAAAAGGTTGCATGTCTAAACTGAAACCATGCTTCGGTCTTATTTTGAGCAACAACCACAACAGGCTGCAAGGAAATGTTTTGTTTTCTTCCATGAATTCAGGCAGTTTTTTCTATACTACAAATCATAGGATTATGGTCACAAGAAAAAGGCCTTACTCAAGAGAAACAGTGGGGCAACTGTCCAGCACAGGAAAAACTGCAGATCCATAACACCTGCTGATGTAGACAGAGAGCAGAGAAAGAGGAAAATTGTGAATGACCTCAGCAGCAGCACATCATTTCCTCTGTACCCGGGCAGCAGTTGTGAAACTTCTTCCAGAGAAGATGTGAAATTAAAATGAGAGCAAGCAAACAATTAAAACACAGAGTCCCTGCGGTACAACAAGAATAAATAAAATGTTTAGGTTGTCTTTTTTTTGTGAAGTACACAGCACTGGCATTGAAGACTGCACTAAAATCAGAAGTTGGAACAAAACAGGGACGCCTCTGCTGCCAAAACTAAAATGAACCCCCTGAAGCACAGCTGCTGCAACAAAAACACGGAGAGAGGAAACACTGATAACAGTGCAGGAACACAGCCTAGCCTGCATGAATTAAATATGACCAGGAATTCCTCTCCTCGTTTACCTTGAAGTTATCCACATAAAGAAAAAAAAAACTCCAGAGTGGGATTCACCTACCTTTCTAAAGTTGAGACAAACAATAGAGCCGAGCCTCTGTGTTTCTCAGAGGTTAAGGTGCAGGACAGTTCGCTCTGCGAGGAGATTTTATGGCCCGAAATAAAACAATACTTTCAAAGCTGTTGCCATTGCTTTGTGAAGAGTTCCAAACTGGAATGTCTCTGGACGCTCTTCTCCTCTCTCTGGCCTTTTTCTTCTCTCGGCAGATGTGGTCAGAGTGTGTCACGTAGGCAGTTTCCTCCCTCCTATAACCCACTAACACACACACTTCCTGTACAGTCAATACTCCTTTGTGCTTCAAATTAGTGGACTTTCCATTGTAACAGTACCCCTCCTTATTATTCCCACCCTTGTCCTCTTTTCACTGACCAGTGTCCAGGCACATGGTCCCTCACAATACAACATGTTCAATTTAGAATTTTCACACAACTGTTGTTTCACCATTTGCAAACACAGATAAAACGCAACAGTATTCTTCTAACAAGTGACAATGTTGAAATGCATTCTTATGAAACGGGCTTTGTACTGCGGGCTTCTTATCCGGCATGAACACGAATCGCGCTGCAGGCACAATATATTGTCTTAGCTTTGGAGGAGGTAATACTTGGTTTATTCTATTCTTATTTTCTTCCAATAATTGTCCCCTGCATGCAGCTGGGAAACATCTGCAAGCACGTAAAGGGAAACGCCAACAATTTCACTCCCTGGGAAAGTTGGTGTTTAAGTGAACTGCTGCTGATTTAGTGGAGTCACACTGAAGCTCATATTCAAGTGTTTTCTAACATGTACTGTACAAACCCTCGAATTAGGATCTCAGCAGGCTGCAAGGATTACAAGGGAGAAATCTTAAACAAGATCATGCGATATGGTTAAAAGCTCCAGAACAGCAGCTAAGCCAGCCTCCAGATGCCATTTTTTTTTGTCAACCTTTTACACTACTAAAGCACTGAGGCATAATGACATCACTTATTCAGAGGTTAGCTCTACATTTTTGTCACTTTAGGGTGTGTATCCCGGGGCACAGATATAATGAGTGATTTAAAACTGATTATAAATCCATTTGTATTTGCAGAGGATTTATGAATAATCATGTGAATCACAGCTGTGGCTCCCACCGAGTTCTTTGTCTGCAGAGGGGTGCCGGTAGCTGGAATTAACCAGTGGGTGGCACTAATACAGCGGAGGAACATCAACACTTTTTCGGGCCCTCTTTAGCCACCACTTTGTCTCCTGCAGCCCTCACCTATGTCCTTCCATATGGAGTTGTTGCTGTTTCCATATGCAAATGATTTAGTCTGGTTTTGGGTTCACACTGTTGTGTAAATGAGGAGTTAATCAATGAACCGAATGCGTAAAGAAGCTGTTAGCTATACAATCCCTGCTTCATCGGATCAAACACGCAAGGGAAAATAAAAGCAACCTTAAAATATGAACGTCAAGCAGGGTGAACGTGATAAAATGATTCCGTTTCCCGTAAGTGAAAGCTTCACTATAAGCGCAGAGTGTCTACCGCACATGATTGGACGCGGACTCTTTAAGAGAACAGGTGTGTCCTTGACAGGTGAGACACAGGAAGCAGACGCAGTTGGTAAACGATAGGAAGCCTTAGTCCAACAAAAAATAAACATGAGGGCAGTGGGGACACACTTTGGTAAGTTTAATTCAACCTGTTACCACGGTTAAACTGAGCATATTTTGGTGTAAACTTATCTGGGTTGTGTATAATAATTATGCGCCTGGGTTTCGATATTCAGCCGTTGTTGCTGAAAGTCCGCTGAAACTGTTAAAAGTTATCAGACCCATAAGCGAACTGCGAAAGTACATTAAAACATTTAATTTCTCTGCAGACCGGCCTGACTGACGACATGAGACAACCCCTGCTCCTCACCAGTCTGTCGCTGGCAGGTAAAAACAAAAAAAACGTTTCGTGTCTCCCTCCCGTTCAGTCTGTGACTTTCAGACGGTTCCAGACGCCTCGTAGAAGTCTTAAGTCTAAAGAGTATCGGTTGGAGTGTGAACAGCGAGAGGGAGGAAAAAAAAAAAAACAGGTCTGGGAAGAGATGCTGTGGTATTCCAGGCACGTTTTAAAAACAACTGCATTTCAAGCAGAAAGCTCGTCTTAACCGCTCTCAAACCTGCACTGCTGCATTCCCGTCTGTGCTCTGACTACCGAGTGACGTGATGCCTTCAGGGCCTCCTAACCGGCTCCTACATACGAGCTTTCAGCATGTGATTCATAATATGTCAATATCAATATCCTAAAGGGAAGGGCGTAAAGTACAGTTTCTTATGTGTGCGTGTGTGAGCAATGTCATTATTGTATATATATCTACATAGCTTTTTTGATATACCCGCCACAAACTTTACTATTAAATACAAGTAAAAAGCAAACCCTGTCAGACCCTTCACCGCGGTGGTGTTACTACAGTTTTTTGATGCAATATTAAGTTAGGTAAAATGTTACTTAAAAATAGCTAATATCTATTTCTCTCCCTCTCTTGTTTTGAATGTGTCAGTAATTCACATGAGAACTGAAGGGGAAATTTTGTTAATGTTTATAACGTGATACTTATAATGTGATCGGTGACCTGTCCAGGGTGTACCCCACCTCTCGCCCTTCCTGTCACATCACAAAATACCCACGTCTAATGCAACTAATACAATTAAAGAAACATGTGAAGTTACCTCACTTACCTTAACATATTCAAATTTAAAGAACCACTTGGAAAGAAAGCTGAGAGAAACAACAGGATCAAGTGTTTACATGGATATTGGGTGCACATATTTTAGCTACTGAAGGGTTTTCAGCAGTTTACACCACCTCCCTCACTCTGAATGAAAATACCTTTATAACAAGCCTGTCTGTTTGGACTGGGGTGGGTACATTAGACATTTTTATTCTGATTATTAATGGAATACTGGTGGATTTCTTGCTCGGAGACCAGCTCAAATTACCGTGCCCATTTCTGGGGGAAACTTTGGTGTGGAGTTGCTATATAGTGGACTAATCAAATAGTTTGGCCATTGTTTATGTGGTGATGGACAGAAGGGTCCATGCAGCAAAGTTGTACACGTCAGTTGAAATATGTTTCCAACATAACGCTTCTTATTAGTTGTAGGACTATCCAATGGCATCTAGAGGTATTTTGTTCCACTTCTGTATTGCTTGTAACATGCCCGATGGTGAAATTCAAATGGTGTGTTACCAGGCTCATATTCTGAAAAGAAGTCGGTCTGGCTACCTCAGGTAAATAAATTCCAGGAAAACTTCAAAACAGTTTTTTTATTTGTAAAGCCTGACAGAATTTATTCATTTAGCGTCACCTGTACCCCTTCGGTTTTTGAAGATAAAAAAGAAACTGTATTTGTGAGAATTATTAAACATTAATAATTTTGGTATTGACTTGGGGTGACGCGCATCATGTTGAATTTTGAGAGTCTGCCTAACACATCACTGGCTTTGGTTTCTTTTCATGGAATTGGTTGACTTTAACTATAATATGGACAACCAGCTGGATTCTTTGTGAAAATGCATAAAAACGGTAAAAAGAAATTGTCTATTTGTGCCGCTGCAGCAAGATTAGCAAAGACTATTAGCACCAGGAATGTAAATTGTTAATTAAGTAAGCACTGGTGTTCATGCATAAAGGATAATAATTAACAGATTAATCAGTAACACTTTGGTATTGTTAAATAATAATTCTGCCGCCGTCTATCGGCAGGAGGTATTACACAGTGGTGTTCATGAAGGGAGTTTGGTTGTTCAGTTCTGAATGCCTGCGGTTTGGTAGATGTTTCTCTGCTAGAGTAAATCTTTGGCAAACAAGACACCATTTACATTTATTTCTTTTTTTTTAAAGAGAACAGACAATTAAACCCACTGGATAAATTTGAAGTTCAGCAACAGAAAGGGAAATCTAATTTGGCATCTCTGTGGGTTACATTTTTATTTTTATTTTTATTTTTTTCACCTTAGCTGACCTGGCTCCTGGGCTTTTTATTTTTAAAATACATATCCACCGCTAGTTCGCTTCCACAGTTAAATAGCTATAAATGAGTTGTTACTCGCTGACTATCTCAGTGGCATAAAAGCAACCTGTGTTCCTGCCTGTAACACGCGCTGCTACGTCACTCATGGGAGTTTCTCTGCTGTGACTCATAACTCTTTTATTCTGATAAAGAAGGAACAACGCCCAAACCACTTTCATTGTCTTTAACAGCTCGCTGTGGAAACTTGAACGAAAAAATGTGTATGTAAAGGCAGTCCAGCAAGACTGACCAGGACCACATTGATTCATTGTTTTGATTTGATTCAGTGTAAATCATTGGCCCGAGTGTTCTTGCGTGGTACCTTTGTGTGCTAGTATAAGGGCAGTGAGAATTCAACTGAGCTTTTCCAGCCTGAAACTGAAAGGCCAACACAAACAAGAGGCAGCAGTGTACAAAACCCCCCCACAGATTTTCATCTTCACAGCTATATGTGCTACAAATGGACAAACAGTATGAGACAGTTGATTGTTTGAATGCATATAACCAGTGATTACTTACAGTAAAGGTGTTATTGTAATGTGCAATGAACCACTTGTTCTTGTGACAGCAAATAGGATAATGTTTAGTGAGGCTAACAAAAACTCAAAATACACGTTTAACAAGTAAAACATGGTGTGTTTTAAAGCTTTACGTTAGTCAAAGCACCACTTTAAGAATACTGTTACAGGTCATTTAAAATCCTGCTTGAGTCAAGCTGCAGAACAATGAACTCTAAATCATTCTATTACTGTAGGCAAAGCTTGTTTTGAACTACTTTATATACAGTTCTGTAGTATTTCAATAGTAATCATGAGATGATTAAGCCACAATTTGTTAGTTATTTGGACTAATCCTGCAGTTTAGACCTTGCAAATTTACTTAAAGGGAACTACTGTCTGACAAGTTTAGATGAGATATGTCTGTGGAATTGCACAAAACTGTAAAAAACAAAAAGGAAAAGGATCTCCCAAATGTTTAGAGACACTGATTTAGTACTTAATAATTCATTACATGTTTTTATCTGTGATAGTGTAAATATCAGCTACTATTCCATGATGAAACAAACATTCATGCGTCCCTCAGGAAAATGTATCAGTGTGATGATAATTAAATTTTAAATGCAGTCTCACCATCTGGTAGTTTTGTTTTTCTGCATCACCAAAAGAATTAAATGAGATTTCTATCAGCTTCATCTACACTTTCTGTTCCTCACTGGTGAAATGTTTGCATGCTGCCACTGTAAACCAGCATGCTAGGACGAGAGGTGGGGTACATCACCTGTGATGGACTGGAGACGTGTCCTATGTTTGCACGCACATGTATGGCCAATTTAGAACCACCACTTAACCTAACATGCATGTCTCTGGACTGCAGTGAAAATAAAAGCTATATTATTTAAATGAGAGGATGCCGTGTTTGCAGAGGGGAGCATGCACATTTAACGCAGACAAGGCCATAGCAGATCTGAACTAATCACATCTGTTCTATGATAAACTGACATGATAACATTTTAAACGTCATATCTTTTACTTTCATTTTTAGTTTTCCTCTCTGCCAGTGTACTGGCTCAAGATCAGGTGCCGATCCAGTTCCAGCCAGATCCGGTGCTGACTCAAACTGGTACCGACGCAGTGTTCACAGTGCTGACCACATCTGACGTCCTGTCCATTACATGGAACTACCAAGGAGGAGTGACTCTGGGTCTGTGGGCTGGAGGTTCTGCTGTGGTTAATCCGGTGGCTCAGTTCCAGGGCAGGGTCACTATAACCCCCACTCAGCTGCGAATCGGAGCCACCCAGCTCCGAGATGCGGGAACCTACACTGTGGAGGTGATCCCCTCTGCTACGACCGGCCTTACTGCTAACTCCAGATCAATACAGCTGAGGGTGTTTGGTAAGAGATAAAGAAGTGTGCCCGTGGGTTCATATTAAGAGGGGGGAAGGGGAGGTGGAGAGTGACTGAGAAGGAGGTTCTGAGGGAAGTGATAATGTTAAAGAGGAACAGAAGGAAATAAAAAGAGGGAGGATTCGGGGAGTACGAGAATTAGTCTGGGAGGTGTAATGAAATTAGTGACCCATAGTAGGCAAGGTAAAATTAATGAAAAAGGAGGAGTGGATGAAGCCAGTTGCTGAGGGCGTTATGCTAATTAAAACTCATTTGATATGCAGCACCCATGGTCTTAGATGTTTGATATTGTAGTGGTCTAAATGTAGCGTTGCATTTGCATACAGTACGTACTGTATTTGCATTCATTTGTATTCAGCACTGCAAAGGAACAGCTGAGTGTCTCACTTTATTTTCAGTCGTCAGCCCACGCTGAAGGTCTTCCTCATCCTTCTAACCACCGGCAGTAATGGGGGGTGGCAGGGTGACCAGATTGTTAGAAGCACGAGTCTATTATTGCTGAAAGGTCACATCCTCCAAACTCGCAACGGCTAGTACATGTCGCGGAACAGCCGAGCCTTTGAACACAACTCCCAGCCTCCTACTTATTCTTCAAATGAGAGGCAGGTAAAATCCCAAAATATCGAATGCTACTGCTGAGTCACAGGCCGGCGGGCGAGCCACGAGAATGCAAGTGATTAGAGCTATTTAGCAGTTGTCGAATGTTGTTTGTTTGTTTTTGCTGTTGCTGCTGCGGTCCTCTCTTAGTCACAGTTTCCTCCTCCATCCATACGCCCCCTCTTCTCCCTCTCCAATTATTTAACTTAGGCTGCTCGCCAAGAGGCATCTCGACTACCACTCACACCGTCTGCCCCCTTATTCACCATCTGTGCTCCTATCTGAACGCTGTCCCTTCTCAGCTCTCACTTGCTTTGATTACAACAAATTATCCTCAGCAGAAACATAAAACTGCCCTCTATTGTTCAGTCACTACAGCTTTTGAAGTGTGCTCTCTCTCTCATTCACTCAGGCTCCATGCGTACTGTAATAGTTACTTTAGAAACGTTTTCTCAGTAGTTCTGCTTTTACAGCTCTTTGCTCTGATGTATTTATATTTTGCTCTCTCCATAGATGCAGTAGCTGGGGTGAATCTGTTTGTTCCTTCACAAGCAGTGGAGGGGAGAAATGTGTCTCTCAGATGTACGTGGACGGCTGGGACAGATATTACAGTCCAGTGGCGCAAAGGAGGCTCAGTCATCACGGGTGACTCCAGAATCACCGTCTCAGGTGGTTCCCTGGTTATAAACCCAGCCAGACGGAGTGATGCCGGGGCGTACACGTGTAACGTCAGCAACCCTGTCAGTTTCATCACCACCACACAGAGCCTCACTGTCTTCTGTGAGTTTACACTGATGAAGACACGGGGCAGCTAATCTGCTGTAACCACTGCAAATAGCTGTAGCTTATCTGTTCATCCACATTGCACTGCATACAGCATGCTGAATTGCACTCGGATCGCATGGGACATTCATCCACAAGCTTATTGTGCCGCTTCTGGCTTTGTCTTGATCACATCATTAATTCTGATGTGACAGTCTCACAGTGATGTCCTGTGCTGCAGTAACAAGCCTCCACATCACTGTCCTCTAAGATAGAACGCAGGTTTCAAGCGAGAAAGCGGCAAATGGCAAAAACATTTAGGCTTAAGCAAATGTAACTCACGGTCTGTTTTTTTAGTCTCAGCTTTCTGTGGTAGCACAAGTATCCATCACCAGAGTTGGTACGCTGTCACAATCGCAGGGACAACAAGAACAAGCAAAACTTCTTGATACATTACTGTAAAGACGGAATATTAGGTTTGTTGACAAATGTGACACTGTTAGAAACACTGTTATTTGCTTTCTTCATAACATATATGAGTAGATTAATATCATACACATTTCTTTGTAAACATCTGAGGCACAGTTGGTTAGCTACTCAGTCTGAAGAAAACTAAATCCACCCAACTTTAATATGTTTTTTCCTGGCTCATCTGTCCAAAATAGTCATGAGTTTCTTAGGTCAGTGAGGTTTCCAGAAACCCAGCTTCTGAACTATTGCCTTCATTTTGTTGTTTTACATTATTGCCTGAAATTAAAGACACAGTATTTGGAGGAGATGAGAGTGTAAATTATAGTCTGCTTGAACAGGTTTCAATAACAGGAAATTGTCTCCTCTATATTCACTTTCTTTAACGTCTGTCTTATCATTGAGATTCTGCTGTAAATGAATTGTGGAGACTTGTTGATTGAAGAGGAGTTGCTCGAGCATCCATTACTGTTTACTGCGCTGCTCCTTCATTAGATTAGATAGTCATGCAGACTAGATTAAAGATGGTTCAACAGTGATTTGGCATGATGAGATGACTGAGATGAGATAGCCGTGTTTCAGAATACAGTATAAAATGAAATATAACATTTTCCTCATTGAGCTAGGGCATCAAATGTTTATAATGCTAATAACAGTGTCCTCTAATCATGAACGAACCAGATGGCCCTGATACGCCTGTGGTGACCGTGGACTCTCCAAAGGAGTGTGTCGGGGGAGGGGATGTGTTGGTGGGACAGACGGTGCGCCTCACCTGTGTATCTGACTCGGTGCCCGCTGCCCTACTCTCGTGGACACGTGACGGACAGCCTGTCGCGTCTGGCCAGCCGGACAGCGGGGTGCTCAGCCTTCAGACTTTCTCAACAAATGAGAGCGGCCAGTACGTGTGCACAGCCAGAAACACCGTCACTGAAGGCACGTCGGAGCAGAGCACAGACTTGGCCATCGTGGGTGAGTTATGGTGAACGCTGACCTCTCTGTGACTGATAATGATGACGGTTGGTTTTGGACTCGGTCCCCGTATCTGTCTTCACGACAGGAGAGGGACACAGAGTGTCCTGGGAGATGGATCTGGTGAGAATGTGGTCAAAGTCATTCAGTGACCTCCACCCTCTCAACCCTCCCTTTACTTTCATTTCTTTCTTCCCCTCTCTCTTTCTCTGCAATTACTTTATCATTCTCTTTTAGGATCTTCCCGTCCTCTCCTCAGTCTTTTTTCTTCCCCTCTTCTTGACTGCCTCAGACTCATTATATTATTAATTCTCCCTTCATGACACCATTCTTTCTATTGCAGACACATGTTTCAGTGGAGGGGAAGTGGCGGGCATTGTGATTGGCGCTTTTTTGCTCCTCTTAATTGTCATACTCCTCATCGTGCTCATTGTCTGCCTTGTGCAAAGGAAAAGGGGTAAGTATGTTTGTCTGACTGCAGACACTGTGTTTGTTTGCTTTTCATTTTATTGTGCAGCTTGTTGAGACCTACACTTAAAAAGGCATTCAATGATCACTCTGTCCATATTTACAAAATAGTGCATTAAGGTTATTCTTTTCTGCAATTACAGCATTGAGAGAAAGGGAGACTGTACCCGTTCGAAAGGAAAACCCAAATCCAAGACCTATGGTAAGCCCCTTTAAAGTTTACATCTGATGATATTGGTTGTTATTGACTTTTTGATTCTTTATCATGTCCATGATATGTTGCTAAATTACCTTTCACAAATTAACCACTATCTTTTTTTGCTCTCTCTTCTGCAATCTTAATTTACTCCCATTAAGCCCCCAGTTCCACAACCTGAAGGTGTGAGAGATTTGAACCAAGCGCCCAACCCCCCACTCCATTACATGAACACATACACACGCCATGTCAACCCCTTACACGCAGACCCGCGAGAAAACCGTGGCAACCCACAGACGGTGCCTCTGAACGGCCTGCATAACTCCGACACACAGCAGCACAATGGCCACATCCACACAAATGGACTCCTACACAATACTATTCAGAACACTAATTCATACCCACACAATGGCAATGACAACCCGGCTTTCACACACGTTGATGCTCAGAATACAAATACAATCCCAAACACACAGCAGCAAAATCCTAACATTCTCATACAGACTGGCCAGGGCGGCGCCCAGCCGTCTGCGGTACACGTCAGCCTCAACACACTGCCACAAACTACCCAGCCAAACAACAATGCCCAAATGCCCACCATTCATGTCAATCTTAACTCATATGCATCCAACGGCCAGCAGCCTCTGCAAGACAGCTCTTTTCCCCTCACTAATACAGCCAATAATAACGCTTTAGAGATCCAACACAACGCGATACATACAGCACAATCAAGTCCCAGAAACAGAAGCAGACAGTCTTATCCTAGTGAGCCCCAGGTAACTGGTCACATAAATCCAGTTCATGAAGCTCAGCCTGCACTGATCCCAACTGGACATACACATTATAATGATAATAACATTGTTCAGCAAAATGCCAACACACAGACATACCAGCAGGACCCCGTGTCTAACAGAAGGTCTGATAGAAACTCAGGAAGACATGAGGCAGATCCTGGATCCTCCCACCGGCAAATGCCTTGGGATCGCCTCAGAGGGACGCCAGCATACCCCAGTGGCACGCTTCAGAGAGCGCAGACACCACCTGAGTACACCTCTTACACCTCAGACTACACTGCCAATCCTCCCAGACGAGAGGCAAGAACACCAAACAGACCAGAGCCCCGAGCTCAGAGCCAAACTACTTCTCGTAGAAGAACTCCACCCAGACGAGATCCGTCATCAGCGGACTCGGAAACACAGAGCAGTTCGGATGATCTTCGGCGTCTAAACACTAGCCGTGTAACACAGCACGAGTCCTCACACCGCACACAGAGAAGCACCCACACACAAGGAGAAAGAGCTCAGCGAAACATCAGAGATCTGCCTAGTAGCCAGACCGCCCCGAGGCAGGAAGCCACTCGCAGCAATAACCCCCAGGCGTTACCTCTCATGAGCCAGCATGCCACTGTAGGCCGCTCTGCCGTTTCACAAGGACCCACGACACAGCAGGGACTGACTGCACCGCGCGGTGGAGATACAAGAGCTTTGGCTGATCCTAATCACCTTCAGCAGGCACACATGGCCCAGCAACACAGAGCAGTGTCGATCCAAACACCGCCACAAGGCCTGGGCACACAGACACAGACTGCAATGCATGGTGCCACTCAATCTCGCCAAGTAGGCACTGCTCCAGCCCCATACTCTTCTGGCCAGTCTAATGAGAGTAACCTAACCCAAGCTGCACTTAAAGCCCATACTGAGAAGGCTCAAACATTTAAAAATCGGAAACAACAGACCCTGGCTGCTCTGCTTCATCCTGGATCCCAGATTCAAGTTTCAGTCACTGGGCCTCATCACCCACCAACTCCTCCTCCTGTCATCCCCATTGCACAATTTCAAACCCTCCCCAAAGAGCGCAGCCACCACAGATCTCCAGCTAGAGGCCCACAGCCCCCTAAGCCTCCTGTTAACATGCCGGCGGCCCAGAGACAACAACAGGTACATCACCGGTCCAATGTGCAGCACCATCCCACCACTAAGCACACCAGCCATCATCACCACCATGGAAATGGACACGTGCATGCCACCACACACCAGCATCCCCACCACACCCACCCAGGGCAGGTCAGTGTGATGGCATCAGCCACCAGATGCTATGTTGATGCTGTTGATTTCCAGCATGTGGTCCTGTCTCAGATTTGCACTGCTTTCACATTTGGCTCAACAGTTGGGTTTTTTTGTCTGTAGTATGCAGTTCTTCAATGATGGTTGACTGCACCTTAAAGTGGCTGTTGCATTTCTTCTGACTGACAGTCCTCTCAGTGCCATAGAAATGTATTTAGACTTGAGTGTTTTTGACACTGTGGCAGTTTTTAAAAGTAGCATTGTGTGTCAGTGGTTCTGCTCCTTCTTCTGCGTGACATGTTGGCAATGAAAGGTTTGTTGTGTCTTTCCAGCAGCAGACTCACAGAGGGAAACCAAGATGATGACAGATGCCAGCAGACGACACTCGACAACTGTCCCACATGCACTGACACAAACAAACAGCTGACAGACATGATCCAATACAGCAGCGAGCCAGACTGACGGCAAAAGGTTCTGCACTCAGGAAAGCTGTCATACTCTGGTATCTCCCTCAGGGATAAAGAAATGAACATGTCTCCCATGGGGATGATAGCTTGTAAATGTTGTGAATACAGTCAATATCGCAGATTATCTCAAAGATATTTTTTAAATGTTTTTGATTAAATAAGCTATCTTTTATCTTATCGAAATGAAATTCCCCCTCTTCTGCACTTCCTCTCAAAATGCACACAGTGTTTCACGGACCCACATCTGTTGAACTGTTTTGAACTTGCAGCGGTCATGAATCAAAACTGAAAAGACTGCTCAAAAAACTTTCAGTGATGCATGGCTCCTGACCAGGTTCACTCGCCGTCTTCCATTAATCAACAACACTGCCTTGATAAAATTCGCTTGCACGTATGTCTGTGACTGCCTTAGACTAGCAGCAGTTAATGATATGGGTTCGGCCACTGGGAACAACTGACAGTTGCGAAGGAAGAAATTAGCTGTGGGGGTGGTCTTGATTTACTCAGAGCTATTTATTTTGTGCCTTCTGTTTACAGATGCCTCTTATGACACTTCTCAATTAAGGCGATTCGCCTCAGCGGTGTTGGGAAATAATGCTCAGCTAACTATGAAGGGGATTCCATGAAGGGATGGGCACTTATTAATTAAATGCTTTTATGTGAATTAAATGACTTGGAAAATAATCACAACTGTGAATGAATGAGGTAAGCACAAAGACCTGGGCTGCCATCCTTTCTGCTGAAAAAGCAGTAAACTGTTTACTAAGGGAACACCATTTTTGCTTTGACAGATTTTGTATTTATTGATAATTGATATAATTGTGTATTTTTTTTTGCTATAACTCAGGGAGGTACTTTTTGATGATTTTTAGTTAACATTTTTAGGATAATATTATATATTTCTTATTGTTATTATTAAATTCCACAACAAAACCAACAATGAGCTTAGCGTGTACTTGTCAGTAGTTGTTACATGCTTACAAGTACAATAAATTTAGTTCTTCCATGAAATCGCTCCTTGTCTTACAGACAACTAAACAGAGTCATTGCCACAAAATTCATTTCCCCCAACCCTGAAAATTGTGCCCCAATAACATTTTTTTACTGCTAAAAATTTAAGCTTCCAGCAGTTTAAAGAAATTTCTTCATTTTAGAACAAACACCAATTTCTAACCATATATATATATATATTCTTTATTATTAATTTTTCAGCAGAAATAAAATGACTTTGAGATGAGAGCCTCAAACACGGTCAGGAAGCCCAACATATAATCTTTTTTTGGTCTTTTTTTGTGGGACTTATTGAAATAAATAAATACAAAAGAATCTTAAACCTTTCTTTGAATATCCAAATGTACAACTCAACATTTGTCCATACCTTACACATTGAGTTTTACAGCACATCTGGAAGGTCCCAGTGAACATCTGGAGCATTAGACTGCCTGTGTATCTGTTTCTGAAGATGAATCCTTATCCATACTTTGTACAGGAGTTCCATGTGAGATGCTACATGTACAATAGTCCTTGTTATTGGTGGAATGAGCCTCAGGGAACAAAAAATAAATAAAAGCACATTCAAACTGGCACCTTGCCTGTGTTACTACCCTCACAATAGAAGTCACTTGTCTAGACTATTCAGAGCAGAGTGCCGAGGCTTCATTTCACCTCTTTCAAAGGGAACACGTTCTTCCGAACACAAGGCTCTTTTGATATTTCAGTACAAAATACCACCTCATGCATGTTGACAGTAAGCCAGTCCTCAAAAGCACCTATTTATTCTGGTGTTCCTCTGAATCACAGAGCTGTTTGCCGTCTGAGCATATTTCTGCTCGCTGTGTCTATAGTGCTAATTATGCATGGCGCCTGTGTACACCGAGTGCTGTTGTTGATTCTCCTCAGATAAATCTGTTCCTTCGGCTTGTTGTGGAGGTGCAGAGCCTGTGTTTGGATCACAGCTCCATCAGTCTCCCAATCCCCTGCTCCCACTTGTACGTCACCTCTGATGAACATTCCTGCTGCTCACTATCGGAGACACTTCACGGTACTCTAGCACTGTAATGAGTGGAGATGGAGTGCATTTGAGTACCTGGTACCAGAATAGGTTACAGCATAGCCGACGGTTCCACATGAAAGATGTGATTTATGAAAAGTTTGGTGCGGTTTTACAAATGCAGTACTTTGTATACTATGCTGTGCCTGCTGTCTTCGGAGGAAAGTGTGTTGTTTATGGCCTAAACAGCTCAACTGAACTGGCAGGACATTTTGTAGCCTTGCAACGCAACGCAGTAAACCTCAAAAGCTGATGTGGCCACCTTCCCTGGGCCAATTTGCATGCAAATCGCCTTGTGTTGTTTTAGTATACTGATTTACAGTGATTTAGTGTGACTGCCACAAGTAATTGTAATTGTTCACGCATCCCTTTGGAAGCATAAATTAAAGGAAAACATAACTCAAGTGCTGTGTGTGCAAATGGGGCATTTTTTTTGTATTGATGAATGCTCGCTTTGGTGTGTGTCAAACTGCGGCAGCGAGCTTTCCTTATCCAAGTGCGTGGAGAGCCAATGTTGATTTTACTCAAGAGACTGCAGTAGGTTTGTGCAGAAAATGGCCAATATAATCCTAATCCAATTTTAATTTAAATTCAGTCTGGTTCAGCAGGCACACATATTTCTGTAGATTTGATGGCATTTTAAAGTTCTGAAATTACACAGGAGCTGTAATAAACCCCTGGCAGAATTTAGTCCAATTAACTTCTCCAAGTGAATATAAATTCATGATACCTCCTTTCTTTTGTTTGCTGCTTTCCTAGTGTTTTTTTTTCCACAGCCAGGGGAAAGAAAGGGGCCATGCATGATAGTCTTCATAAGTCCACATGATCATTGAAATGAACTACAAAGCCCTTTGAGATCAGGGCGTCCATCCTTGTCAAAGTGTCCTTGAGAAAGACGCCGAAGCCCTGCTGCTGCGCACTGACCCCTTCACTGAAACGGCATATGAATATGAGTCTCAGAGGGATATGAAATGAAACAAATTTATGATTAAACTTTGCACGTAGGACGCCCAAGAAAAAAACATTTTAGAGTTTGACAGAATGACCCTGAATTTATAGCTTCAGTCTGTGCCACAGTCATCTATCCATTCGAAATGTCCTTGAGCAGGACAGTGAATCCCCAACAGTTCACTAACTGTAAATCGCTCTAGACGGGAGAGTCTGAAATGAAAACCATAAGCCGGACCTGCGCCGTGGCAGCCACCGCCTCAATAACTCCTCACCCACAAGGGGGAGCCATGTGTGAGGATTTTTGACATCTATTGATCACTCCCCACCCTTGTTTCCCCTCCCTGAGGCCTTCACCATCTGTGAAACTTTGATGTTGTGTGCTGAAATTAAAATACAAGCCATAAGCAAAGTCATTTTTGTCTGTAGTCCAGCTAAGGAAAACAAAACACAAGGGGGAATTAAATGCAGTCATGTAAGGCAGCGAGGAAATCCTTGTCACAGATTTGTTTATAGATGTAAAAAGGTGAACCGCTGCCTTCAGGGATACATATAAAACACAGTAACTTCAAATGCTACCTTGTTGTATTGTAATCCTTTGTGGAATCAACTGAGCATAACATCTCAGTAACAATATGTTCACCAAGATTTTCTCTTTCAAATAAATGTGACGCTGAAATGAAGCAGTACGCAGACACATTCAGAAGTGATTGTAAAGAAGCAGAAGGTCCAAGCTAAAAATACATTTTAGGTTTAACACATATACACTCAATTAGAGCTACTGAACACGCTGGACTGAGAGCGAAACTGCACGTAGATATCACTCCTACATACAGAGACACCGCAGTTCGCACCCACCGAGTATTTCAAACACAAACAATATTTCAAAATTCACACCTTGCAACCTGAAACCTGAAACTTTTGTCACATGCTCTCAGATTCTTCGAATTGCAGTGCAAAAAGTTCGCCTCCGGTGCTGCAGTGAAAACCCGACATCAGCAGAAAAATGGGGATTGCACAAAACACAGCAGATGCACAAGTCACTAAAAATATGTGCGAGCCAAGAGCAGCGAGCGATACAACACCGCAGTTGCTTTATTTAGGAGATACAATCTTCCTGTTTATAGCTGTGGTCCATTTAGAGCACTTTAGTTCACTGTACAGTACATAAATAAGTTCTACCCATGTTCTCATGAACTACCCTTTACTTCATGATCCTTGTGAAACCTCAACAAGCCTCAAACACCAAACACTTCCATGACAGCATGACTAACTTAAAAATAATAGCCATAATAACCCAAACCAGTGTTACAGGACAATCTACTAGTACAATCAGCAACTGAGTCACAACTTCCCCAACACTGTGAATACCTTAACTTGTGCAAGAGTGTATTTTACTGTTTACAAATTACACTATTTTTGTATGTGGAATAATGTGTTCTTCTTCTTTCCAAATTAAAGTTATACTTCCAAGCCAGGAAATGCATGCACAACACCCTGCAATGCAAAGACTTGTCCAGTTAAACATTACCTTGAAGCAGACCCGATTCAAATAGCCCAGCATACCAGCCGGAGGTGACAGATCAGATGATCAAGCTGGACCTGCCGCTGCTCAGGAATGAAAAACTGCCCTACTGTTTCGGCAAGTTACGCAGATTATTATGAGGAGGTGATTGCAAAGAAAAGATAGGGAGTTTACCCTGTTCTTTCAACGCTCCTTTGAGGTTGTGAAGCAGCACTGTATATTGAAGAACGGCCCCGATTAAACAAGCAGGCAGCTTTCTTTCCTACATGCCATGCCTGCAGTGAAGACTCACATACCTTTAATCATAAGGCCGTCAGTGGGGCTTTAAATACCCTGCAGGACAGAGGCCTTACTCAGTTATTTCCTTGAATTTATTTTCATGCCACCAGCTGGATAGATTTCTTTCTCTCCCAGATTGGTTTCTGCTACAGGCCTACTTTGTTGTGTCTAAGGGAAAGCAAACACAATAAAACACTGTAATCTAAATGCTAGCTTAAGGATAGCTCTGTAAATATTTCTTTCTTTGGGTGTTCATGAAAGTCTGACCAATGCAGAAACAGATATGCTCACCAAAGAGTCATGACACTGAAACAGTGTGTGTACTGAAGGCAAGGTGTTTTACAGCTGCTCTGTATGATATACTGCCCTGTCAGCACACGTGCTGCAGAGCGCAATAAAGCGCGGAGCATACTGAACTTCACTAAATATCCTATTTATGGCAGTGTTTTTAATTTACCGTGTGCTCCGACCTTCTGCAGCCTGTACTGTATACAGTTCTAGCCCCTGTGCATGCCATGAATGGTCAATTCTTTGTTTTTTCCCTGCACCACTGCACACACAGTGTGCATTAACTGATGTGGATGTGTTGCTACTTATTTGCTCTCAGCCTTGACTACTTTTAAATTCTAAATACGTACATCTTTTACAGCTTCAGCAGGAAGCGGAGGATGACTGACAGACAAGTCGGTGGTAATAAATTGATCTCGGTTTTAAAAACTCATAACACATTTCATTGCAGTAGGTCAAGTCAGATTTGTTGGGGAGGCCCCTGGTCACAGTGTGAAAAGTTATATACTGAAGTCGAACAAAAGCAAGGAGGTAGGTGTTCATCCTAACACCTGTTTTGACACATATATGGAGTGAATCATTTCACACAAGAAGACATTTAAGTTTATTTATTATATTCTCATTTTTCATCAGTTCAGATTTTATACGATGCTGTGAGACTATTATATATTCAAATTTTGTGAGACATGGTTACAGCCAACAGCTCAATAAAACTGTTCTATTTATTCATAGATGCATTCATAAACACTTGTTATATGTGCTTGTAACTACACAGCGTGCTGTAAACCATATCGAACGCTGCTTAACAAACGAAGATACTAGAAAACAAATCAAAGTGGATATAGAGCAACAGAAACAAAGCAAACGTGCACGCTTGGGCTGATATCGAGACAGATAATTATTCATTTACTCAGTGCTGACACATGGTTGCCGTCAGCGCTGTCAACTCCTCCGTCGAGGGCACCTAAATAGCATCTTAGTTTGCCACACAGATCGAATAAAATGAGAAGAACTGACTCCCAAACTCAACCGTTTGTAAGTACCAGAGTTAATATGGTTTACATTACTTTGAAGTTTTTGTTGTCGATCCAGTTTAGTGTGGTGCAGTATTTAGCCCTGTTGCCTGTAAGTAAGAAGGTTCTGGGTGCATGCTGGCTAGGGTCTTTCAGTATCCAGTTTGCATGTTCTCCTTTTGCCTGCAAGGGTTCTCCATGTTCTTTGTCTTCCTCCCACGGTGCAAAGACAAGCATGTTGGGGTTAACCTGTGACCCTAAATCGGCCGTAGGTGTGGAAGTGTGAATGTCTCTTAGAGGTTGTGGACTGACAACCTGTCCAGGCTGTAACCCACCTCTTGCCCCGTGCCATCTGGTATATGTGACCCTCTAAAACAGAAAGACAAACCCATGACATGACCCTCTACATGATTAGTGGTTCAGATAATTCATGGGTGGATGGATAGTTTCCAGAGTGGGTTTGCTATTTCTATTATGTTTTATTGTTTTCAGTATTTGTTTTAGCTTATTGTTGTTACATTGAGAGATATTCGACAAGAGCAACCTAAGTTCAGAATTGCAGTTGACTCGAATGTCATGTAGTCACCTCAGTCTGAATAAATCTATGCATTAATGCCTTCTAACGCTGTTTGTTCTGGCAAAAGTTTTATTGTTTCTCTCCAAATCTTTTCAAGTCTAATAAAATGTTCTTTGACAGAGATAGCTAATAATGTAACATCGCTACTACAATAAGTGGAAGCCATGCCCAGGTAAATAGTTGCTGAATAATAGCGTTGAAATGTTTAATTGGAATCTGAAAGAGACTTTCTTTGCTGCGCTGCTTGTACACAAAGACAACCGAGTATTTTCTGTTTTTTATTTTCATTTGTGAAATCGCTAATTGGTTTTTCTGCAGACGAAAAGTCATCCACAGACATCACTTAATAGACTCTGCAAACCTTTGATGGGCTTTTGTCATTATTTGTGGCATTTAAGACCGAGTGATTTGTCAGAAACAACTGATATTGAAAACCGGCATTGTTTACAGACCGCGCGAGTATGGTCCCGCTTATTTCTGTGGCTCAGAGAGCCTTGGAATATCTCCGCTCTCCAAAATGCCACTGCTGTGCCATGTGACCTCATGTTAAGCAGGCCTTTAGGGGAGTTAACTGTGACATTTACAACTGTTTTTTTGGCAGAGTTCACTTTTATAAAATTGCTCACTATCATACATTTTTGAACAGCTTTTGATAAGGACTGTATTTTCTAAGGGATGTTGAAGGTCTTTGGGAAGTGACATTTCTGCTGTACTAAAAAAAGTGCTGTTTGTCCCACTAGCCTTCAAAGAACAGAGCTGAGTAAGCAGAAGCTGGAAACACTGTAATATACATCATGTTTTATCTATCTTTACATTCTGCAGCGGTAAGGGTTTAAAAATATACAAAAAAAAAAAAATCCCCACAGTCTGAATACGTACCAGTCACATTGAATATTATGCATTTTGTTTTGATTGTCAAGTATTCTGTGCACTGCTCAGAGCTCAGAAACATTTCACTTGAAATATAATGTCATTGTTCTGAATCCTTATGTTGTTATGTTTTTTAGCTGTTCCTTTGTGTGTGTCTGTGTCAGGCTGCATCCTGCTGGGGATGGCTGCTGCCATCAAGGAGCGTCATTTCTATGGGGTGGGAGGGCCTGGTCAGGTCTGGTCAAATTTCCCAGCATATGATTTACTTTTTTTTTACAGGACCTATTGTTAGCATATGGGCAGAACTAGCCTATTCTTAGAGTGACAATTTACCCACCTTTCCATAGACTCATACAGTTTTTAGCTCAAAGCCATGCATTATGGATGGCAAGCAGGAGCTCTCCTCGCCTCTGCCAGGGTCCATCAGGGTCAGCTTGGTGAATTTAGTGGTAGGAACCAGTCATGTCATGCACAGTGTTTCCTTCTATTAAACATTCAGGGTCACCTGTTAACTGTATCAATCACTTCCATTGGTGATGACCAGCTGAGAATAGTTTGGACCACTGCTGAACACTGAGTATCATCACAGGGGTGTACACACAGGAAGGGACTAGCAGCCCGTGACAAGACGAAGAGACCACTATATGTTAATTAAATTACGTTCAATGAGTTGTAGCTATGGAAGGTCCAAAAAAAACTTTGGAAACATGAAATGAGTGGTTACCAAGTTGATAGACCACGAGTTCCCCAAACATTCACCACAAGGAAACACTGGCCATGATCTTGTTTACTACTAATAAGGTGAGTTAGGTGCTTTCTCCCAGTAATAACAATTTAATGTGGCTAAAGTTTAAAACTTGTAATGGTTTTCTTTATTTCTGGCGGACTCGGACACTTAACTGAGGAAGGTCTTCCACAGCTCTACACAAAATAATATTCTATAATGAAGGTCTTTTAAAAAAACAATTTCCACTCACCTTTCTTGTAATTTGTTTGAAGAAAGGAGATAAATCCGAGCAATTATTGGTATTAGAGATTATTTTACAGAAGAATATGAGGTCATCTCTGGCTGACTTCTCATCTAAATGTTCCCAAATGTTAGCAAATGTTCCCTATGGCAATCATTAAAATTTCATCTCTCCTTAATGTGGAAGCACTGTTGCCTTCCTGCTCCCTTCCCCATTATTACACAGCTAAGATATTAAAGAGGTGTATTCTGTACATCTGTTGAGCAATTTCATACTCTAATCAGAAGAGTAGGGACTTTCAAGTTTCATCGGCTTCAAAGAACAAGAGCGATGCCTCTGTCTTGTGGCTCTGCTCCAACAGGGGGGCTCCTTTCATCTGGCCAATCACTCACTGTTTGACAAAATCATTGATTCAGCTCTCGCTTCCATAATGATATGCATTTTAAGTGCTATGCTTTTTGATGTTTTGAGACATTTTTATCTCTGTGATCCGAACCCCTGGTCCGAACACCGGCTGCTTTTCAACATCTCTGCCCTCTGGTTCAGCACGTTTTTCTCGCCCTGCGGTTCTACACTGCACTGCAAACTTTTTGACTGAAAGCACATTGTTTTCAAGGCTCAATCATACCTCAGCCACTGAGATATAAGTGGAAGCCAGAACGGGTAATCAAGAATCTAATTGTACAACAAGCAAGTGTTGGGCATGAACGTTTATTGAACACGTTCATATTTTTGAGAACTGTGACCTAAAAGGCACCAGCTATGACGCGAGTTTCGCTCAGTCTTTAGGGAAATAACAATGTTCGTCCCCAATCAGGAAAAAAAAATAAACAAAGTTTTACGACAGCTGTCTGCCGACGTGTGGTTTACAGCATACAGCATGACCGGTGCAGCTGAAAGAGAAGCAGAAACAACTGTTCCACGGGATGGAAAAAAAAGCGAACTGTTAGAGACTGTGAATTTAGTTCAAAATTAAAAAAAATGGGAACTATGAACGTGAAGTAATTCAGTCTTATAAAACACTGTGTAAACCGAACCTTAAGCCAGTTCTTGTTTAGCATGACCTTGCACAACACTGACAACAAGTAAACAGCTGCTTTTCAAACGAAGGCTGATGACGTGACAGTATTATTGCTTAGGAACGTCAAACATTAATGCTGTCTGCCACCGTGATCTCTGACCACTTTGAGAACACATCCAGCAGCCTCGATATCAGCTTTTTTATTTTACAGCCACTCCTTGCGTTCCCAGCAACACCAGATAATCCAATAAACGCCCACAACTGGGTCCTTTGCCCAGGTGTGTGACTTGGCTTTGTTCCCAGTAGTTGGAGATGTTTGAAAAATTCGCCCATTGATCACAATTTGTCCTGAAACTCAATCTTGGGTTGTGTGTTTACAAGGCTTACACAAAGGACAATCTTTTGCTGAAATATTATTTGTACATGTTTGGCAATGAGCCGCACAGAGCTTTAAAAGGGGACTGCAGGAGAGTTCCCTTTAGGTATTTCAGAAAAGAATTGATGCGATCATTTTAAAACTGATTAGCTGCTCTGTGGGAGAAGCCAAGGACTAAAAATCTATTCCGTCGCTACGGCTCTTACTTCGCTTTTTCACACAGATTTCTGTCTTCTAGCGGTTGTTTCATTGGACTCAGGTCATAGTTGATAAAGCTGACAGCCATACGTGCGGGATTATCTTTTCAACAAGCTGGATTTTATTAACGCGTCACTAGGAATAAGACAAGTCCAGCGACGTTGGTCCCAAAGTCACTCTTCAAATAGCAATGCGGTAGCTAAGCAGCCACTGAACTCTTCTGTCGGGACAAGAGAATTATGCTGTTATTTTTCTTCCCGGGCCACAAATATAAGGAGGCTTATAGGTTCATGCTCTGAGTATTAACAGAGGGATTAGGAAGGAAGCTTCTGGGGTTCTTAAATCCGTGAAGCGCAGAGCAGCAATCTCTTCATTGTCGAGATATCTACTTGATGTAACACAATTAACTATTTATTTCAAATGCTTTGAGGTCTTACAGAGGCAAGATGGAAGGGGATTTCAGTGAGTTGAATCGAACCTGTTTTGCAGATGCACAGCCTTGTTCCAGAAAAGGATGTGTCTGTTTTGATCTGGACCCCAACAAATTCACTGATAAGAGGAAGCTGAGTGTGTCCCTGCTGGTCAGACAGACTGTGAAATTGAATGAATTAATGCCGTAAGCAAGCTTTTCTGTTTCTGCTGTGTTCATCAGATCAATAGAATGCAGCAGTTACATATTGTAGAAACAATAACACACGCAGAAACAGTAAAGTATACCTACTCTACTATATTCTAGGACACTTTTCAGGTGAAGATTTTCAATAGTCTTCCACTGATCTCACGGAAAACAAAAATGCAGAACTCATAATTTCAGTGACCCTGGTATTTTTAGTGAAGCAAAGATTCTGAGCATGTCGTCCACCAATGACACCTCGTAAAGTTTCTTTTGTCAAGCTTTAGAAAATGGAAAAATTTAGTGTTGAGTAGTGTCTTTCTTCAGACACACAGTGTTGCGCGCACAGTTACCTAAACAGGAACTTCCTCTTCCCCTTTCTTATAAGAGAAGCTATATTATTATTAACACAATTAACAGCAAACCACGATGGTTGTGCGCGCAGTCACGTTCACTTGATTCTACTGCTCGATCATCTCTCTTTCCCCTCTGGCCCTTCAAAAGGCTGCCGATAACACAACAGAGCAGCTCTTGTCTCTACTTCCCATATTCGTGCTCTTCAACAACACAAGCAGTCTGACACTTTGTTCATAACAGCCGTGACAATTGAGCTCCGGGGGCAGCCTTTCCCGTCGAGCGCAAGGCGACTGGATACAGCGAGGGCCGCTTTATTTATTATTGTGCCGCAGCGTGGTCGGCTTCAAGCAGGTTTCTAATGCCAAGGACTTATTTTCATTAGGATATATTTGAATTATTAACTTCAGCAAGTCAAACAAATCTTCAGTTTCTCTTGATTTTTATTTAAATATGCATGAACTTCACAGGACACTAAAGCATTCCTTTGAAAGGCTCACCAAAGTAATTCATTTATAGTTAGCAGCTCCATTACGCATTATTGCTCACACTTTCTACTTAACCTCCGGGAGGAATACAACTCTCCTGAGGGCAGTAAACTGCATCTATCTGGTGATATAACTTTACAAAAGAACCGGAACAGGGAAAAAAAAACAACTCATCAGTGATTTAAGGATTGTTTCTGAGGAAAGAGAGGAATCTGCCTTGATGCCTGGTGATTTTTATAATGTCTGCTTTTGTTTATTCTGCTTCAAAAACCACGCAGACTTTTTTTCCTGTACTTCATCAGTCTGTGTTCTCTGTCACCAATATCATCCTGTTGCATCAGCTTCGTCTGACTACATCCCCGGTGTTCTGAGCAATGAAAAGCACATCAGATTTGCGGGTCTTCTACTGCTATTCACGACCTGCTTTGACACCACTCAACCTGTCCGGTGCTGCTGGGAAAATCCCCCGTTTCCCGTTTATTGCGCTATTACATTCATCTTCCGTACCCGTATTGTGCTGTTACGACTACTGTAAATGAACTAACTCTAAATTGATATATATGCATGGCTATTTATTAACAGGTTCACCCAGTTAAACATCAAAACATGTTGTTTATCTGTGCCATTTAGAGCAGGAAATACATGACATTTAAATGTACCTAACTGCTGGCAACAAAGGCAGCAACAACCCTCCCCTACTTCCTCCTCATATTCCCTACCTTTAATAAAATAAAAAAATCCAATACATCCAAGGACACATCAATGGGCTGGTTGACAAGAAAAGTGTATTAGTTGACATGATTAATTAGAGATTTAACTTCTTTACATACTCAGTAAAGGGAGACCACTCTCTAATGTATGTATTTTTCAGAGTGTGTCTTATTTTTTTTTAGCTCAAGTAGAGACAGAACCTCCTGAATCCATCTCCTAAAGGGAGAGCATTTGTTCGATTTTCAGTTCATTAAAATCACACTGCGTGCTCTGAGACTGCAGAATGCTATTCCTGTCTTTTGTGTATTAGTGGTCACATTTCTGTGACTCCAAATACAGCAGTGAGTGGATTGGGTTTGAGGGATGAGTTGCATAGCACTGACAGACGGGCAAAAATGGAGGACCAGAAATCAACTGGCCAGCTGATACTTACAGCAAGTTCTGCCAGTATATGAGAGGAAATAAACTCTTTGTACCAGCAGGTGGCAGTAGTCTGTATTCCTGGGATGGAAGAAAGATAGAAGAAAGATAGAAGAAAGATAAAAGAAAGCATGAGAACATAGATTCCTCCATGGAATCATGCTGTTCAGCTGATTTCCACTTGATTTAGATTTAGTTGACCATGTGAATACCTGCGTGTTTTAAGGTTCAAATTAGACCAAAATGAAAAAGGAGAAGAACTTCACTTGTGTACCTTCTTGACCTTGCTTTTTGTTTACTGTCGTCATATTCGTTTCTCTTTTTGTGACTGAAGCTGTGCTACTGATTCAATATGCTGAATCAGCTGGAAAGCTGCGGACAGAGATCCAACTATTGATCATAGATGTTCATCAACCATCTGGCCGATTATCAGCTTGGAGCATCATTGCCTGTGGTCTCATGTTTAGTTCACCCATCCATATGCCTGAACCTCCTCAATATTCTGAACGGTCCCTCTATAATAAGGTCATCTTTCTTTCCTCCAGCAGTAATTGTGGCTGCTAATAGCAGGTTATGGCTATAAACAGATGTGGATTTAGGCATCTTATCAAAATCACAAATGCTGCCTTTCTTGGAATTTGAAATGTGTACACACTATTTACAGCAGGGGTGTCAGACTCATTTTAGTTCAGGGGCCACATACAGCCCAATTTTTGGTATTTAGTATTAGGTTAGTATTATAACCTATAAAGAACGACATCTGCAAAGATGTTATGAACAATCTGGAATTTCTTTAAAAATATAAAGTGCAATTTCATTGCTGTCTGCCGTTTAGTCCTGCATGTTGTGTTCTGTTCGGTACTCTTACTAAAACAGTAGATAAATTAGGAATCAAAACAAAAAATGTATGTAGTGTATACATTAGTGTATGGTACCAAACCATTGTCACTCATGTTGGAGCTCATCCAGTTAAATCCAGTTCAACAACAGTACTCACAGTTCCTACAATACAGGATGCTGTCACATATAGTTTGGCAAACCTCTCCTTCAGCAGTGTCCATCACTGTGGTGAAGAAACACTTCCTCATGCTCCGTCCAAGTTCGTAGCAACCAGTTCTCAGCAACTTGGTGCAACAACTTCCAGTGCACAGTGTGGTCATGGTTTAGCATCAATTAAGTAGAATTTCCAACAGAAAAAGGCTCCCACTGAGTCTCTCCAGCAAACAAATATTTATGCAGGCAGGAAACTAACTCAGTCACACTAACTTAAATAAATATAGCTTAATGAACTAAATTTCTCGCTCTGTCTTTCTCCTCTTGGTCCCACACACCTGGTTACCTGGTAGGTTAGCTTGAACATCACTAATTGGATTACCTGTCCAACAGGGGAACAGTCAGTCAGTCATTTTCTATACCCGTTTAGTCCTGTTAGGGGTCATCGGGCAAGAGGCAGGTTGCTCCAACACAGAGACACTCACACTTCTAAATTTGGCCAATTTAGAATCACCAATTAACCTAAAGCATGTCTTTGGATGGATTCGAACCAGTGACCTTCTTGCTGTGAGGCATGAGTGCTAACCACCTCACCACTGTGCCACCCAGCTGGGGAACAATGCTGAACATAGGACATTCAATATACCTAATGAACCTTCCCAAATACCAGTAATGTTCTATGTAATGGCTGCATTTTACACTTTGTATATTCATGCCATGGGCCAGAAAATTCAGTGTTTGCCTGGGTTAAGTGGTGCGGACACTTGAGTTTTCTCCCCAAAACCCCGGCCTTGCTCCTCTTCTTCTGCTTTTGATGAAATAAAAATGAATGAAAATTGTTATAGTTACCAACTGAATAAGAAAATGTTCTCTGATCTAACTTTGCCAAGCATTTAAGATTTTCACTGGCATTGAGGACAGCTTTAATGTGAAAAATACTATTCTGACTCTGATATCACTTTAGAAAGTAAGGAAATGTAAAATATGCAAAATGGGGGCTCCATCTACATGCCTCTTTTCATTTCTTCCCCTGCCTCTGGCTAATTACAGAAGTGGGTTATCCTGCAGTGGTGAAATAACCCCAAGCGTTGCAAGAAAGTTTATGCTCAGACAGCATCTTAGAAACCCCCTGATGTCACTCTGTGACACCGACACTTTCTGTGGAAGTCACAGGCTTGCTTAACACATCCAGATGTCCAGATGTCCAGATTATGTTTATTAATCTGAATGTGATAAAGCGCGGTGCCTGAAACTCAAATATTTTCTTGGGTTTAGTGTGCGGAGAGAATCGGTAAGAAGATTTTTGAACAAGATCAATAGCAGCGGGAGGACTTAGCTGAAGTGAAACTGCTTCAGAGTGATTTATATACACTCAGTGACATCAGGAGGACGCTTTCAGTGTGACTCAAATTAAAACCAGGATTACATGTGTTTCACCTGCTCGTGATAAGCTTTGCTATGGCATAAGGTGGTCGATACAAACAGGCCCAGTGACTTTGAACGTCCTCCATCAGTTCATCAGTACTTTGAATGAAGCGGCAGTCAGTCATGGTTTATTATTCTTTATCACTGTGTGCACTATATGACTAGCCAAACAGCCAGCCCATGTTTGGACAACCCTATAGCTCTCCCTGCTGCCCTCACCACAAGCTGCGAAGAGGAGGGAGGGAGAACGCTGACAACAGGTCATCTGTTGAGTCAAACGCCACCACCACCACCACCACCCCCGTAAAATAAAAGCCACGAACAGCAAGTGGGTATGGATAACTAAATTTGATTTAATAACCCACGATCAAACAGCCTTGCACACCGTCTGTGCCACTCATATCGCGAGCGGGCCTCTTGTTGCCGGGGAAACCATGTTTGGCGAGCAGGGGAGATAAATTGCAGCAGTTTCTCCCTAATAATAATTTCTATTATCTGCACTGGATGTTTAGATTATCATGTAAATAGGGGGGTGTGCCAGTTGACAGCAGGTTGGAGATGAAGGCTGGCGAATAAACAAGATCAAATAAACCTGCTGAGCAATCACCACTCGGGGTGTGCCAAGAGGCGGGCTGTGGAGGTAAGTCCTTCCTCCGCTGATAGAGGGAGTTTCTTTTCAAAAACAAAAAAAATAAATAAATGAGGATTTGCCAGATGACTAACTAGCAATACAAGAAGGAAGTCTTTGAGTTGCTTAAAATTTAGTGGCAGTTCTTTGGTTGCATCACATTCCACTGAAGGACTCCCCCCCTGCTTTGTCAGAGGACTATAAAAGCTGAACTCCTGTCACACACGTTCACTCTCTGTTGACACTCATTCCATCAAGGGTAAGAAACTAGCTTTTCTTCTTTTCACCGCGGTGTTGCTTATAAAAGATTTTCTCATAGTGTTTGTCATATAGAGTGTGCCAGTTGACTTACTCCACACTTTACACTGTAGTTATTCTATAATAAGATGCAGGAAGTACACTCAAAAATACTTTAGTGAAAGCGTGTCAGCTAAACCTTTGAGACACACAATTTCCCCGGTGTGGTTAAGTCATTATGTTTATGAGGGTCATCATTTTCACAACATGTCCACTATTTGTGCTTTTTATGAGAACAGGCGCTGGGAGTTAATGATAAAAGCATAGTTGTATATATATAATGTATTTACAACATGAAGCAAGCAATAACACAGTCTTATGGTTTGTATACAAACTCCAAATGTGCCAGACCGAAACACTGGCTCCTCATTAAGAGATAATACACTGCCACAATAAACCGAAGAAGGGATGTGGGGGAAAAAAATGAAGAAGGAATATTGAGGAAAAAGAAATTACAGTTTATCTCCGGATGCTTACTAAGGATTTCAGCTTCTGGGGCTAAAAATTAATGTATAAAAAGCACAGCAGTGCATTTGTAAATCAAGTGTCAAATGGACTAAAGTTTGAAATACTTTTCTGTGCAGTGCGGTAATCTCCTTCCTTTCTCTCTTATCGGCAGTGCTCTCAGCGCTCAAGGAAACGATGAGCCCTGGTTTATTGGTGAGGACAGGATAGCCACGCTGTCTCGTCGGGTTTGTTCCAGGCCACTGACCCAATAAGAAGCCTTTGTCTCCTGTGGTTCAGACCGCCTGACTGATCAAACCTCCCTGCGCTGCAGTCTATTCTTCCCTCCAGAGTCAAGGACATAATGTGACACATCTCAAATCGTGACTGACTTGAGTGACTTAACACACAGAGGCCACCATGAAGAGTTGTCAAAGCGGCTTGTGTCTGTCCGTCTACATCATTACCTTTGTTCTGGGCTTGCCGGCCAATATCCTGGCGTTCTACACTTTCTCCAAGAAAGTGAGACAGAAACCCACGCCGATTGACATCCTGCTTCTCAACCTGACCATCTCTGACCTGCTCTTTCTCCTCTTCCTGCCCTTCAAGATGAAAGAAGCGGCGGACGGTATGCGCTGGTATTTGCCCTACGCCCTCTGTCCACTGTCTGGATTCGTATTCTACATGACAATCTACAACAGCACCTTCTTCCTCACTGCTATCAGCGTAGAGCGCTACTTAGGTGTGGCTTTTCCCATTCAGCATACTCTGAAGCGGCGTCCTGTGTATGCTGTTGCTGCCAGCATCTTCTTCTGGATTTTTTCCATCCTCCAGCTGAGCATTGTGTTCATTGTACCCTTCATTGGCCCAGAAGAGTCTCTGAATTCCACTTCACATCAGAAAACTCATAATGTATGTTATGAGAATTTCACTGAGGCTCAGCTAAATATACTCCTGCCTGTGCGTCTGGAGCTCTGCGTGGTGCTTTTTTTCATCCCTTTCCTTATTTGCAGTTTTTGCTACATCAATTTTATCAGGATTTTGTGTAGGCTGCAGAACATCAGCCGACGCCGGCGAGTCCGGGCCATTGGCATGGCTTTAGGAACCCTGTTGGTGTTTGCTTTATGCTTCGGCCCCTACAACGTCTCACACATTGTGGGTTTTATTTCATGGAAAAGTCCTGAATGGAGAGACACGGCCCTGCTGTGCAGCACCTTTAACGCCTGCTTAGACCCTATTATTTTCTACTTCTCTTCCTCTGCCGTGAGAGTGACTGTGGGTCGTATGATAAAAGGGGTTAAATGTCACTTCAGCGGGTGGATGCCCTGTTACACGTGCCATACCTTTTGGGGGGAGAGTAGCAAGACTTCAGAAGATAAGGAAAACAAACAAGACGATACCAATACTAACTGAGCTTACTGAAAGGGAGCAACCAAACAGTTGCTATGCTTGTTATTTCTTATCCCTCGAAGCAGGAAATTAATGCAATGTCTCTGCTTTTACACGTGAGAAAAGGACTCGGCTGTAAACGGCACAGCGCGCTTTTGTTTGACTCGTACACTTCCTGTTTGGATATGAGACGAGACAGGTAACTTTCTGTCTGCCTGAGCAATCCACTCCAATTTCTTTTGCAGCGCAACATGTAAAGCCACAGAGACAGACTACTCCGAACTGTCACATGAAATAAAAAATGTTTGTTTTTTTAGCAGCAGGACTTTAGAAGAGCAACATTAATGCATGTCAAGTGTTGAAGTGGAGTGCTGGGGTAGAGGGGGCAACAAAATGAATATCTAAGCACCAGCTTCACGCATCATCCCTATATGTGAACAAAAGAGAGGAAGATTCCCTTCCAGCTCCTCTCGTGAATAGGATCTGTTGTTTGCTTGCGAAAACACACTTATTATGTCAGTTGTTGGTGGTGCAAGAGGAGAACGATGAAAATTACATTTGTACATAAATGAAAAACTGTAATATACAGCTTGGAATTAGCTTTTTATCTGAGCACTTACTTGTATTTATACATGCCGGTGATACGTGTCTGAAATATCTGTCTGGAGTTATGTATGTATCATTTTGTATTGTAAAATAAAGCGACGCTATTTTCTTATGCAAATCGTGTACACTTTACATAAGTTATGACTCACAGGTGATGTTGTTTGAGTGTGCCCATACGTGTGTGTGCACCTGAAGGAACAGGAAGAAAAGCCGGTGATAAACACAGACTGCACAGACACTGTTTTCTTAACCGAATCATGGAAAACATTTATGAGTGAGTACGCAGTGGGTGGGCAGTCACACGGTGATTGTGTCCGTGTGTACATGCACAAGCAGCGATAAGGACTCATTTATTTTTGAAAGGGTGAATGGCAAATGTGAGGAGTGAAGATGGGAATAAACCTCCTGCGTCACCCAAGTTTAGCTGTGATCACCGCGTCAGTCATGAAAGCTTTTTTGTCTGTAATGTTAAGCGGGATATAATGCAAATATGGATAATATGAGCAATAGAAACTTTATTGACCCTCTTTTGAATGTCTAATTTGGTTATATTGTAGCTACATCAGCATGCGCTAACAGTAATTTGCATTATTTCTGGCAGCAGTTTTTCCCTTGGCGGTGTGGGCAGGCCTAAATTTAAATAAAACTTCTTCCAACACGTGAATCAAGATCTCACCCCACACGCTGTGAACATAAACAATGCTATCACACAAGCAAGCGCTGGCATCGGCTGTAATCCTGTTTCGGGAGGATTAGGCCCGCACGGAGGTTGAGATCACTGTATCTGTTTGACAGGTGCGTCATGCATGAAGCATCCATTTTGACACACAGACTCCAGTGAATGACTACGATGCGCCGGCTAGCAGCCACTGACACAACAAACAGAACCAAAAACACGAGTCAGCATGTCACAGCGATGAAAAGTTACTAAGATCAACAGCTTTGATGCGCAGAAAGACATAGTGCTTTGGTGTTGAGGTGGCACACGGTATTAGGAAACACAGCATGTGGGGAGGCTGAGGCTCGGTGGGTAGAGCGGGTTGTCCACAAACCCGTTAGTGGTTCAACCTCCGGAACATGCCACGTGATGAAATGTCTTAAGTAAGACACTTGGGCAAGTGTGTGCGCTTGTGTGTGTGAGTGGGTAGATGTGCACTGTGACTGTAAAGTGCTTTGAGAACAACAAGGTAGAAAAGCGCTATAAAAATCAAGACCATTGGCCGTAGCCCAGTTATGTGGCTTCAAACCCTTTTTTACAGTGTGGATGTTAAAGCAGAATGAATCCTATTTCCTCCGTGATGACTCTGGGTTTGAATTTGTATGATGTTGTTTGCCAAAGGTTGGTCAGCTGAGATGAGCTGCACTGAAGGCCCGGCGGTCCTTTTTTTGTTTTCATTCATTTCATTTTGTGTTTCCTGGAAGAAGATAATTGGTTACTGCGTCAGTGTTGACTTTTTCTGAACAATGTGTGATAGGTTACAGGGATAAGGCAATAAGAAAAACAGCCGCGTATTAGTGTGTGTATGCGCGCATGAACGTGTGTTTGCCGAGGGCATAGGAAAACACTGTACTCACATGGCAGACAGCATTTTCCTTGTGCCCAGAAATGTTTCACTGCGGCCGAGAGCAGAGCAATATCACATAAATTAAACATGCTTTTCTAAATTTTGTTTTCATCAACATCCTGTAATTCTCGCCAAAGACATTCACTCTCTCACCTTCCAATAAAAACATGGTCAGTGCTGAGAGGAAAACACATCTTGAGAATATTCAAGTGTACAATTAGCTCATTTGTGCAGGCATCTGGAAAAAAAAAAAACCCGGGCACTGATTAGCACTGACTTATCATGTTGCTGGGCATGACAGAATTAAATCACGGAGGTTAAACTGGCTTTGGGTGATGGACATTCTCCACCTCCCCGGAACGAGAGGTGTTTAAACATTGATTGGAAAAATCATTAATTTGTTCAAGTATTCAGTATTGCAGGCAATCTGTTGCCTTGGAATTATCAATGTCTGACCCACATTAGCAGTCAAGTGGGGCAAACACTGAGCATGTGACTCGCTGTATGTTAGACCGTGTCATCTGTGAACTCTCTGTCGCTGAGGACTGTGTTGTTTGAAGAGAGCTGCATATATTCCAGTAAATATCCACTTTACTTTCTGCAAAGACATGGCTCGGTTGCCTTGCAGCCTGCTGTTGGAGGCTTGAATCTCCTCAATGAATTATTATTTTAAGAGCATGTTGACCTGCCTAAATCTATACCTGTGAATCAATTTTCTAGCATATTTCAGTTAGCTTTTCAGTTTTGGTTATACTCTTATCTGCTCACCACCAAGCAGAATATGCATGGTGTCAACAGCTGAGAAATGAAGGTAGTCTCTGGTTTCACAGCTGTTACCTGCCTAGATTTGTAGCTCTGTAACCTGGAAGGTAAACCCCTTGTTTTAGGCTAGCATCACTTGCTCTGTCTTGACTCGTTGCTGGTAACTAGCTTCACTTTTAAGAAAAAACAGAGGAAGAGGGAGAACAAGGGAGATAAACACCATCTTAGCTTTTGGGGAACCGGGCCGTTATTTTAAGTCTCATGCCTTTAAATGGTGTTGTGTTCGTCATGTTCACAAGAACAGTCTGTATGAACTTCTTGAGGTTGGAAAGTTCACAAGTTGTGACCATAGACTGATAAAGACAGACGGCGGAACAGTTTCTCAAAAGTGAAGCCAAAGCGAGTAGAGCTCCCCCTGGTGGCTGCCTGCAGTATAGGTCAGAAGCTCCAGCTGCTCCGTGTTAGTGGATGGCATTTAAACCTAAACTAAAAACGCTAAAACGCACGTCAAATCATTTTTTTCCCCCCCAGCATAGTTATCTGACGCCATATAAACGGAATGCACAGGCTCCAAACTCCCAAGATGGCGCCACCCGTATCCCTGGGAAGCTAGCGTCAGTTTGGCCAATGCAAGAAAGTGTGGGGCTCGTTTTAAATATTTATATACAGTCTATAGTTGTGACGTGTTTACTGATGTTTTCAGAAACTGCAGTAGCGGATGGCGACTTAATGCAGTATATTGTAATTTAGTTATATACTATAACCCACACTTTTCTGGGAGACCTTTTATTGAAACTCACTTGCCTGGTGATGCAGTAGAAATCTGTAGAAATCAAGTATACCAGAAAAACAGTATAGTATAATAGTGGTGGGTTGTGCAAGCATCCTTTATAATTATAAACTGGCTTTTGTTAGCTAGCTATCAATGACTGTTTAAGACTTTAAAATTATGTGACTCACTATATAACATATATAACAAGTCCAAACTGACCTAGTAGTTTCAGGCTTTTTTTTATTTTTTATTTATTTTTTTTACTTTTTTGCAAGTGTACTTTAGCAAATTGGATATACTTTAATAATTTGATAGTTTGCACATTTGGATATAACTGATGAGTAGTTAGTACACACCTGAATATTGTACTGGTATTCCATCTACTGCTAGATCCGTCTGACTGCCTTGTGTCCTGTGTGTGTCAGTTATGAGCAGGGAGTGATTTTTTTCAGGGCCACCATAATGCTAGAGCAGACTCTACACTTTTAGATTCTGGGTCAATGTTAGATGAATTCAGCAACAAGTGTGCAGTGACATGTGCTCCACATTTGCCACAGAAGTGATTCATCCCTCTGACAGCCTCCGTCTCCTTCACAAATGTATGATAATATTTGGAGCCATCTGTCACTCCAAACTGACTAATTTATCAGAAAGATGGTTAAATAATTGAAAACTGGTGGTCATTATGTAATGTGTCACTTTTTATGATGAGGAACATTTGACCAAACGAAGATTCCTAAATGGGAATTTAACATGAAATTATATGTAATACATAGTACATACACCGATCAGCCACAACATTATGACCGGAGAAGTAAATAACATTGACCATCTTGTGACAATTCAATATTCTGCTGTGAAACTTTTGGACAGAGGCCCCTCCCCTCAACCCATAGGACCCAAAGGCTCCCATTATAGTCAGCGAATATTTTGTAGTCAAATTCCTAAGGCTATATAACGCCTATGTTTGGGAATTGAATTCATTCTCCCTCTTAATTTAGCCTAAGTGAAGGTGGCATAGCATTTTTGGGAGAAAAAAAGTAATTGAAGAGACAGATTCCCTGGCAGTGGTTGTCTATCACCTGGAAACACTTTGACTAGTGTGCAGGCATGGTGTTCACCAACCAGTCTGAAGACAGCAGGGCTCTGTCAGCTGGGTGTTCAGACAGGCTGCTGTGAAGGCTGTTGCCACGAAGGGGGCAGTTGGTGACTGACAGGTGATCGATATTGGCACTTTGGGAGATCCAGGTGAGGGTGAGCCTGCTTTGATGGAATCCCCCAGTGAGACAAAAGCAGAGCCTATTGAGCGGTCTCTGGATCTGAGGGAATACTGAAGTACATTTTAGAAGCAGAAGGTAGAGATAGTAGTCGAAGTAGGGTATGAAGCAAGTAAAGCATCAAATGAGATTGTTCACATTGCTAAATTGGGTCAGTGCATACGCAAATAATAATATACAGCAAGGGAAAGTAGGACAGAAATATGAAAGGGAAAATGTGGCGGTATTAGTCATGATGCAGCCTTCGATACAAGGAGTAAACAAGAAGAAATACGTGACTAATGAAAGGGGAACGTTTCACAATGTGCAGTAATACGCAAGGTGCACAAAATATGCATCAGCAGAACATTCTGGAACACAAAGAAAAAAGAGGCATTGTACAAAATATGCCATGTGACAAAAAAATAAATAAAAGCTCCTCCACTAAATTGCAACTCTGAATCATACTGTACCCACCGTCTCTGACTACTGCTGCCCCTCCTACTTCCATTAATCTCTATAATGGCCATTTGAACTGTATGTCATTTAAGACACATGCTACAAACGGCTTTACCCACCACATGCTGCAGGAAGTTGTAGTAATGATAATAATTGATGAAAAGAGAATTGAAATAAATGCAACACAGAATGCAGCCCAAATACAACAATTAAGGAATAAAATTGGTCAAAACTTGCAATATCACTTGTTATTTGGTCGAGGCGATGTTGCATTCAGGGGAAATCAAAAGGAAGCTTTTCTTCCGCATGAAGGATTTCCACATAATAGTTTGGCCATCCCTCCCTGCCTTGTTTTCTGGTGAGTTTCAATTCCCTGGGCAAGATCGATACAAGGCACTGCGCATGGTGCTGGGGTGATTATTTCTAAATCTGTCATGAAACTGCTCAGGCAAAAAGATGAACTCTGAGGGAATTTCACATGACTTGAATTTTTATGGCCTGGCCGTTCGTTTTATGGCGATGCTCAGTCCCCGACGCCGCTCGTATCGAGCTGCCTCACTTTAAACGCTGTGGCCCTGGTGCACAGGAGATACAAATGAGACATAATTACGAGCATGGCAACACAACCCAAGCACTGCAGCCCTAATGAATTGCGAGCATGTTCATTTCTGAAACCAGCTATTTGTTTCTCACCAAAGACGACCAGCCCGGTGCCGTTGCCCTACGCTGGATCATCCTGCAGGACGGTCACCTCGTAGTAATGCCACCCAGAAGCATACCGTGCTACCTCAGTGATCACGAGGGAGGATGCTTGGTTCTCCTTCACAACGATCTGCCTGGATGACTTTGGGATGAGCTGCTTCTCCGACTTCATTTTGAACCGCTGAACCCCATACTTGAGGGATTTAACTCTGAAATGACATGACAGAGTTGCCGTCTCAGGCGGAGTCACACCGAGAGGTGGAGGATACTGTCTAACCCTCAGTCCCACTGAGGTTGCTGTCAGGGCTAAAGACAGAGCCATTAATACAATGTGTCATACAAGGAACTTTTAAAAAGTGCAGACTGGACCTGTGGGTCAACTACTTTAAACGTGTGTGCGGTACGGTTGGATGACAGCTAATAGCAAGGTTTCCCAGACCAAGGCGATCAAATAGAAATCTCTAACAACCAGAAGAAGAATAACAGTGGAAGTCAATCCAGTCTAATTTCTCAATCCACCAAGCATTTATTGAATAGCTTCCAGTGTGATAAACCTCACCAAACAAAGGACAGCAAAGTATGATGCAGGCACACTCAAACACAAAAGGCTGCCATGGAATAGGTTTGATTGTAATGCTTGTCTAGCCAAGGGTGATGAAGTAGTTATTAAGTGTGATGGTGAAATACCACAGATAAGATAGGCAGCAAAACGCTCGGTCACTCACAATTGCAGTGCAGATGACAAAAACAACTCACAAGCGTAAGAAATAATTGTTGAGAAACAAGTCTCATCTCTGTTCCCTCTGTTTGGAGGAATTAAATAAAGAGCACAGGCAGGATTTTTTGCTCCAACAGTTGTTTCTTTGGATTTATTGACAATACTGAATTTGTTTGATGGAAAACGCTGACCAGGACGGACTGGGGCCGACCTGTCCGCGAGTTTTCAGTGGCTATACTTGATCTGGCTTTGTTCATCTTTACAAACACATGTTTAAGCATCTTGTTGTTAGGCTACTGTCCTGTTTCCATCCTCCTTTAATGAATCATATTCATACCCGCACGAGTCTCATTCTGCTAACGAAAGAGCAATCAAAGGTCAGGCTTTCTTTTTTTGTCATGCTTCTGTTGTTCCCCTCCGTTGCAGTACCTGAAAAAATAATTTCTCAGTCACTGGTGTTTGAAGCTTGCCGAGCATTCAATTCAGTCAGCGATTATTTTTTTTCCTTTTTCTATGCACTCCGTGGTTAGAGGTTAGTAGGTCAAACTTCTACAGAAAAGTGGGGCTGTGGGATGAGCTGCATATGTCAGTGCTCGGCAAATAAATGAGCACTTTGTTCTGCACGCAAAGAGGAAACCACAGTTTGTCCTTGGGTTTCCACGAAGTCTCGAGGCCCTTTGAATCATGAAAACGGTTTGACTTATATGAGATGTGTGACAATTTTGAGAAACAAAAATGTACACAAGGATTTACAATGAAACCTTGGTTAGAAGGAAACAGGATAAATCAGCAGCGAACAGATTTGTGACAAGCATGTCCAGAAGTGGTAACAAGTATCTGCATGCTCCTGCATTTGTTGATGTATTCCACAGCTCTCGTTTTGGTTGCGTCTTTTCCCAGTTTTTTCTTGTGCGACAGCTGTAAATATGAACGTCTCCAGTGCCCTAATGAGCGACGGTATATTAAATTCAGATCTCTGAGGAGAGGAAACTTGTGATGCTAGGTGAAAACGCCCTCATCAAAGTTAAATGCAAGAAGCTGAAAAACGTGGCTTCAAGTGGGGAAAAAATAAAGGCCTGCTTTAAACCTAATATACTTAATTGAAACTGCAGATGGTCCCCTCCAAAACACCGCAGTGACTTAAAGGTCCACGTGCAAAGGAAATTTTTAAAGCGATAGATATGACCCGACTTTCCAAAAAAAGAAAAAAGAAATAAATAAAAAACTGTGCAGCTCAGACAGAAAGCAGAACAGACTGGCCTGATTGGAAGTACTTCAGAGGGCTGGTGTAAAGCTTTTGATAATCATAGCCATGTAAACAAATAATCGGATCGTTTCTTTCGGGTTGGAATGAATTCATTTCTTCAGTACATGATTTCCCCTTTCCCTCTTGGGGTAAACATCAGGTGACATGGTGAGTTTCCAGGACGGACAGAAACATTGTTGTTGGGCTGCCGCCATGTGCGCGTCTGAAAGGATGGGTGAAGCTGGAATCTATATGAATAAGTGTCTGTATAATGTTCCGTCTAGGTCACCTTCTTCTAGTAAGTAAATCAGTGTTGTTGATAATGTTGAGGAAAAGTACCCTTTCTTTTTGGTCTTTCATTAATTCATCTTCTGTAACCGCTTGTTCCTGTGAAGGGTTGCAGGGGGGTCTGGAGCCTATTCCAGCTGTACATTGTGCAAGAGGCAGGGGTACACCCTGGACAGGTCTCCAGTCTATCACAGAGCTAACACAGAGAGACAGACAACCATTAACATTGACATCCACACCTACAGCCAACTTCAGAATCACCAATGCCACCATGTGTTGGACAGTGGGAGGAAGCTGGAGCACCTGGAGAGAACCCACACAGACACAGGGAGAACATGTAAACTTCACACAGAAAGGCCCAGTCAGCCAATGGATTCAAACCCGGGACCTTCTTGCTGTGAGGCATCAGTGCTATACCTGTCCACTATGCTGCTCTTCTTTTTTGCCTACTCTAAGACAAAAGCTCTACTCTGCTCGAAGCATTGGGATAAGTTGACACATATATCTTATTAGACCATTTTACTTGGTGTCTATGTGAACAGTTGAGCTGGATCTGAAGGATTTCATCCATGTTAACATGGGAATTTGAGATCCCACACATCTATGTAATAACTTCTTATATGTAATGTAATGTATGTAACTGTTTAATGATGTAGCACTGGTTAATGCAAAGACTAATTTGATTTCCCAGGATGCTTAATATCTGTACTGAGAAAGACAAATCTTATTCTATCTTATTCTTGTATATATTTTTTTGATGGCTCCATTAAAACACATATACAGAAAGTATTGTGGCTAATGTGCTACTGGACACATATTGGCAAAATGATGATTACAACGTGACGGTTTTCCTCATAGGACACATTTAAACAAAGGCTATTATCGTAATTAATTAGAAAAGATTAGCTCCCCAAAGCCGTTATCAATTTGTTTGATAATCCATGACTAAATGTGTGCAGGTGTGTTGAAGATGAGAACACAGATGTTCGTCATTGACAAGAGGAGGACAAGTGGAGAGTCTCCCACTTATGAATTCACACTAACCACACCACGTCATTTTCACCATTATTTTCCTATTAATTACTGGCCACGTCTATCATGAAGTTATTATCCCCCCTAATGACGTTTGTATTTTTTTATTTATTTTTGGAAAATGATTTGACACGAGCGTCCCATCGAAATCCTAACAAACCCTCGGGGACAAACCTGCAACGGCAACAAATGCCGAGCCGCTTTACTCAGCAGGAAGCAAAAAGCACACTGAAGCAACTCACCCGACCTCACCCCGACGAAGAGCGCCGCTTCGAGCAAAAAACACACACAGTGAGTTCTGTTAAAAACAAAACTGATTTTTATTTTTTTGCCTCCCTCCACTTGATATCATTTTTAACTCCACTTCATGGATTTTGAAAAAAAAAAAAAGAAAAAAGAAAAGCAATACACTGAAATAAAGCGTCAGAGAAGACAACTAAAGGAATCAAAAGGAAGTACAATCATCACTTCACAGCACAGAACATCTGTCGGGAGTTGAAGACAAATGTTTTGATCCTTTCATTCTGTCTTGTGTGTTTCCATCGATACGACTTTGAGAGGTGTAATAAATGCCTGTAATCCAAGCGTGTGTTATGGACGAACCCAACAACCTGTCCGGTGGAGCTCAGGGGAAATACAAACACACACACAGATGCTGACATATACTTCTCGCATGCGAGGCCCCTTGAATTACTCATGCTCATCGTGGAGCTCGTTGCACACATAGACACATGGGTTACGCACAGGCACACACACACACACACACACACACACTGTTTAGATCAGCCTTTGCAGAGTGGGCAAACCTGGAGCACTGTGGGATGGGAGGGCATTTTTACAGGTAATCCCCTACTTTTTAATTGAAGACAGCAAGATTAAAGGAATCTGTGTGGCGAGAGTAAAAGAAGAAGAGAGAGGATTTCAACATTAAACACTAACCTAAGCCAGCCCATTCCTGCGATTATACCTGGTGGGTCTCTTTGGGTAAAAAATTCTAATTAGTTTCTAAATATGACATTTGCAGTGAGTACCTAATTCTCAGCGCTATTTCCCATCCCGAGGCACGTTGACCAGCCCCATCATACATCCTGTCACGTATCTCAGCCTCCAGCACACCTTACATAAGACACTTGTGCAGGGTTCATCGGTGACTTCGCCGCAGCCTGGCAGTGCTTCCATCACACAACTGCAATATAAATCACCAGTTGGCGCTGTCACTTGTGAAAGAAATCCAAGTTTCCCCTGTCAGCTCTCAGCACCACAACCAATATTTACCCCTTGACTGATTGACAAGGAAAATGCCAGGCGTGGGATGGTAATTCAGAGAGGCCAAGAAATGGGACGCTTTCTATGTCGGAGATGTGAGGTGGGCGACTTAATGACTAGGGGAGACTTGGTGGGCGACATGCCTCCATTGTGTTGCATGGTCCGTGTGAACGCGGCTGTTGCTCAGCTGGTGGAGAGCGGCACGCCGTTAATTAGCCAGGCGCTCCCGTTCTAGGAGAGGTGAGTGATTGACAAGACACATCTGCGGTCACAGTGAGGAAGAGGGTGAGGCTGGCGGCTCTGTGGCCCAACATCTTAGCTGCAAGCAGAGGTTGTGTATATATAGAGAAGACCTGAACTGAACTGCATCTATTTTACTCATCTAGTATCTATCTATCTATCTATCTATCTATCTATCTATCTATCTATCTATCTATCTATCTATCTATCTATCTATCTATCTATCTATCTATCTATCTTCTATAGAGTGCACTCATTAGCTGTGGTAATGGAAAAATGCTGGGCCTTAATAGACGTACAACAGCAGCTTTGCCCGCAAGAACCAAATGAGCCTGTAGATACTTGGTAAATAATGGCTAATTAGTATAATACATGAGAATTAGCTGTAAAAGACATGAGCAGGGGATTTGGAACAATGCTAATCGTTCATATATAATTGTAAGTCTGCATATCCTATTTCCTTACACCGACGCAACGCATGCAAATGTTCACATTACACTCTCACGTTGTATTCGTCCGTTTCACATCCACATATAAACCTCCAGGACGCCAGTGGCTGCTACCACACGGCCGGCCTCTGCAAAATCCCCGGGTTGCGTTGCTGTGATTGCAAATGACATACAGTAAACGGGAGTGATTGTGGATTACAGTACAGCGTGTAGCGAAAAAACAAAACATACAAAAAAATAAAAAGCTGCCTGATTGACTTGAAAAGAAAAACAAATGATTAATTCTTCATTCTGGATCTGAACCACAGCTCTGAACACATAGTTTACTGAGCTGACATTACAGCTTGGCCAAATAGTTTCAGAGAAGGGCTTAAAATCAATGTGCAATTAGGGGTGTCTTGTATCAGGCATGATGAATTATGCTCTCTGTTCTAAGGCTGGTCTATAGACACTTGATCAATTTAGCTTCTGGGGACCTGGTAAGGCAGGCCGGGGAGAAATTGCTCTATTCCAAAGCCATTCAGTCGAATGTATTGATTAACCATTGCATACTGAATTGAAAGTCTGTCCAGGATCTGTTCTATGTGGTGAGGGTGGTGTAGGAAAGGGCTCAGCTGGAGCAGCCGAGCTGCTACGCCTAACACAAAGAAAGATGTGCATTCACACCTTATCAGTACCACTGTAGCTATTTTACAGTCTCGACTTTAAAGCACCATAATAATTAAATTATGTTCAGGACCGGTGTGCAGTATCTGTCCTCACACCATAAAAAGCTTGATTACCTGACTCGTCGCAGCAAAATCACAATGCTTTGAAACCTACTTCAAAGCTATTCCTCCTCCTGAAATCCATTTCATAATGCTGCAAACATTAAACTATACATTTGAAACCAATTACTTCAATCTCACTGTAAATAATAATAATAAAAAAAACAACTACCAGAAATATAGCAGTTAAAATGTAATACAATCCAGTGTATTGTAAACTGGGACACGTGTTAGTTTTGTGAGCTCTAAACAACAGCTCTGTGGCACCTTATTAACAACAACTCTGTAAACAGATCATCATAACCTTCAGCTACAGGAGCCAATCAACACATTCTCATCAGGGTGCGCAGAATGTAATTAGGGGCTGAGGAAACGTCTTGTTTATATCACTGTAAACTCACTGAACCCCAGTTGGGGTGTTATTTATACACTTGAAGTAGGTCAGACAGTGTTTGTGATCAAGGCTATGTTAATGCTGTTCACATTACATAGTGCAAACCATAAATAGTTTGTGGTACACGTTCTCCTGGGAAAGACCACAGCTCTCAAGTTTGGAAACGCAATATGAGCGCCTGTCTGTCTTCTTTCTCTAAATGGAGAGTTCACTGTCTGGTTAGTGTCATCCCATCTCCCTCTTGTACGCAGCATTTGGATTTGAATTGTTAGGAAATCCTCCCACAGGCCCGTCAGGTGGGGTGCTCACTCAGCAGCATCCTCTCTACCCTCAAAATCTATACCCAGGGGAGCTGTTGCCATCTTGCACCCATCCTCTCCAGTCACCAAGGGTGATTCATTTACAGTACTGTGCAAAGGTTTTAACTTCAGATGTTTAGAGTTTGGCTTCTGATTGGTTTAAATTCCCTTATTAATGTATGACCTCTACCACAAACATACAGCCAGTCATAAAACCTTACGGTAACAAGAAAATGACCTGCAACAGATGCCATGGACCCGACAGAGACCGGACCTCAACTTCATCAGCTCAGTGTAGGGGTTCCATGAAAAGACAGAAGACGGGGCAACAGACTAAATCCAACAGAGGGCTGGTCATGGAAAAAGTGTGTACAGAGAAGATCAGGTGCAAAAAGAAAAATGTGGTTTACTGCACTTTTTATAACTTTTGCACAGCACTGTACAGCTGTACATCATGGACCATTTAGTCGCTTGTTTGTACAAAAAGCTCACATTCAATTTATAACCACACCGCCATCACAAGCTGTGTTACTTGGTTTCCCCTCCTGTCGTCTGGACCCTTTACCCACAAACCCGAACAGAAATAAACATGTATCATTATTGTTTTTTTTTTTTTTTCAAAATCCAGCCATACACCAACATTAACGTGCTTTTTTCAAACCCACACTGAGAAACATGACAGTATGTTATTTTTTGTCCGTGTATTTTTTTTCTTTTTATCTTCTATTTTTTGTTTTTTTCCTCATCATAAGGACAGATTATGTACATACAGATGTTATATGCCACTGAAAAAAAAATAGAAAGCAGCAGGACGCCGACGGGGAACAGAATCTGAGTGACGGACAGAAACAGTGTGACGTAAAAGACTGAAACAGCGAGAGAGTGGAACGATGACTGAGACAGAGAAAAGGAGCGCTGACCAAACGACCCGCTCTTGTGCTTGAAATGGAATCCACTGTTGCTTTTGGAGCAAAAAGATGCATGCACGCTGTGTGCTCGATAGACGCACGATCCAAATACATCGCAGAGAGGGCAAGACTTTTTTTGAGTACAACATGTAATGTTTTAGTTTAAGGGCCATTTAAACAGAGCTTCACAATCATCTTAGAGTACTGTACACGATAAAAGTACAACAACAGACTTATTTCATATACCTTGTTAATGGCAGATTTCCAGATATTACAACACAGCTTTAACCATGACTGATATCTCTTGCACAGTAGTATTAGGGGTTATTGCTGCTTTGAAACAAAATTCCAATAAAATCAAACACATTCAGACATTTGATTCAATGTTGAGTAACTCCCCGTTCAGATGGCAGTAGTCAGGGTTCAGCCGGGGTGAACTCATCTCTCCGTGCAGGCTTATTATGGCAAATTTGCATATAGTCGCTGCGTGTGAGTGGAACAGGTTTTCGGGAGAGAAACGAGCGCCGCCGTTTGGGAAATACATGCTTTCCTCCCACTGTTTGTGCTGTGCGGGGGAAGTGGCTGGATAATTGTGCCGTGGGGGGTTTTGTAGTGCCCATGCCTGCATGTCACAGGTACATACTGGAGGGAGTAGTGATGCACCGAGGAAAGGTTGTCCTTGAAGAGGATTCCTGTCAGTGGCAGGATTGAGCTTGATTTATGGGGGCCATAACTGGGCGGCAGGAAGGACAGGTGGAGCCCGGGCTCCTTCGCTTAGCCAGCCACAGGTAACGGCTAATTACATCTTTATCTCCCTGCGGTCTGGCAGAACAAGAACTGACTTACGGCCACGACCAGAGACTGACATGGATCCAAATCATTTATCTAACTGGTTCGGAGAAAGACACACTATGATAATAGGACAAATGCGTGTGTAATGCAGTTAACAGCATGACAAAAAGAGTCAAACACATAAACTGTTACAAATTATAAATTACATCATCACCCACCACTTCTGGCCTCGGATGAAATGATCCCTCAACATATTTCAAATGTGTTTTTAAAAAGCTTGTCATGGCAAAATAGAGCACATCACTTCGAAAACTTTACACCTGTTTTTTTTTTTTTTTTGTCGAGTTTTTTTTTTCATCGTAGTCGTTTTGATGTGTGTGAGTACAAAAAGTATTTTTCCCACGCACGGCTCTTCACCATCAGATTTTTTTCTCACATAGAATTCATAGTTATTCAAATACTTATTAACATCATCATCGTCATCGTCATCATCATCATCATCAGTAGTATTATTAACACCAAAAAAGTAAAAGCAGGTAACCTTGCAGAGTAAAACAGACACAGTGCAGGGAGGGAGGGAGTGTATGGACTCACAACAGGAACATCTCTAACCAGTACATGCTATCAACAAGCGACAAAGAGGATGGAGCCGCAGCTTTGAAACAGAAGATGTTGTTGTCAGTGGACAGTCTCTTGCTGCTTCAGAGGACTGGAGCGTAGTGGAGGCTCGTGGGAGATGGTTTTCGGCGCAAGGCAACTCTAAGTCGCCGGCGTGGCCTCTTTACTGCATATATTTACACTGGGGAGGAGGAGGAGGAGGAGCGGAGGAGGAGGAGGAGGGGGGGGTTGACACAGAGCAGAGAACACCATAGCAATGCGTAGGGCGACTAGACAGAGCACGTTGAACAGAGGGGCAGGGAGGGGCTAAAAAGGTTTGAGCAGTGAGGGAGTCTACATGCGAAATCTTAACACGAGACCCTAAATTACATAAAGGGGCAGTTAAGACTGACGCCGCCACTGCCCAGCCTTTTTTTGTTTTGTACATTTTGACATCATTCAGAGCAGCTTCACTGCTACACAGTTAAAATCAATAAAAAGCAATACGTGTGTGTTTGTGTTGGTGTGTGTGATCAAAGAGCGACGCTTCTCGTGGCCACCTACTGGTCAAATTTCAAAAGGTCACATGACCACCAGTGACTATCACTTCCATAAATACCCTCCGTAATAATGTGATTTCATGTATAATTTCCATAAGGCAAACATTGTAGGTCAGTCCGTAGTCTATGATACATAAATGATCATCCAGTTGTTAGATTTTCTATTTTCTCAGTGATCACCAACACAATTCATTAATTTACACTCTCTATTAACATCTGCCCAGTGGTAATAATGGGTCAAAACAAGGTGAGGAAGGAGTACCAAGTCAGACAAATCTGCAAGGCATTCTGGGAGGCAAAAAGAGAGACAGAGAAATAGAGGAGGTAATAATGACAATGAGCTGACCTCAAACTTGTATTGAGGGTGCTGGGGTTTAGGGGTGGGGGGGGTAGTGGGGAAGTTGTGTGTTTGATGCAATGATTCAATGGCTCCTGGAATAATGCATATTCTTTTTGTTCACAGTGATGGGTTCGTAATTAAAGAATTTCATTTCGTTTTTTTTTTCCTTCCGCAGTTGGGGAGAGAAGGAGAGGAGGGAGAGGTGGGGCTTTCGGGGGCGCTTAAGGACAATTCCTGGCGGAATTTGATCATTACACCTTCAGCAGGAGAACAGCCATGAGGGAAACCCAAGCACACACGCTGACGCTCATCGATGCATGTAGACCGGCCCCTCGCCCCTGTAGGGCTCCCGGTCCTGGGAAAAGACAAGAGTGGGGGAGGGGCAAAAAAGGAGAAAAAAATCATTAAAAACACAGAAAGCTACAACCCCTGCCAGATATTTGTTAGTGGCAGCTTGTATACATTTTGAAACATATTACAATTAATTAACCAAATTAATTCTGACACCCCGGCATAATTACTGTAAACAATTAAGAGTTTCCCTGTGTTTTACATTAGTGTTATGACGTTTCTCAAAATTGGATTATTCCATTTCTCATTTTCCAACAGCTTTACATTCAATTCACCAACTGAAGCAGTTTTATTTAAAGTGTGTGTGTGTGTGTGTGTGTGCATTTGTGTGTGGGGAGACTGGAATTAATTAGGGCACAGTGGGTACTTAAAATGGACAATACATGGCAGGATATGTCATACAGTAAATTATACTCCTATATTTAACAGGTTGGGGACATTCACAGGGGACACATAGAACTTGATTAACTGTTCCAGAGGGAAAAAAATGTGAGAAAGAAACCCATATGGCATCCAACTCAGATGAATGTTTTTAGGTACGCATATGCTGTTACAAAAAAAACTTTGTATATAATATATATACATGTATAGTTCAGTATGTTCACCTCAAGCTACATAGCTGTTAAATGCTGAAGATAAAGCTAAGATTGACGGGGTCCCACTGCAGGTACCTCCAGCACAGGTTTTGATTTATGGTTTAATAGCCCTTGACATCACCCCTGCAACTCTGGACGCATGTGATGTTTGTAATAAGGCGGCTCTGGGAGCTGAGAGAACGCTGCGCAATGTAGGAAACCACGGGTAAATAGACAACACACAAGGTATACAGGAATACATCTCCACCAATTTTATGCGGCATTTAGAGAAAAAAAATCTGTTGCAAAAACAAAACACAACCTAAAACTGGGACGCAAATACAGACACAGCACTTCCAAATGTGGAAACAAGCTGCAAAGAATGAAAGCACATGCAAGTAGCCTACAGTGGGAATGTTTCCAGGGGGCACTAACAGGTGATTAACACAGCGTGCGTGCTGCTGACAGTGACTCATGAGGTCAATACACAAGCAGTTGGAAAATGTATGTCCCTCAGCTTTCTGCAAAGAAAAATAAAAGATGTCATTCTATAAATGCTGCACAAAATAGCTTGTTTGTGCTGTCTCTTCGCATGTGTTCATTTACAGGCCTTTCAGGGCCACTGTAGTGCTGCGCTTTATATTCCTGACAGTAGCCGTGTTTACATTCTTTTTTGTGATAAGGAGTGACATGAGCTTCGCACAGAGATTAATAGCGCTGGAGGTAACTTTTAATGTTATGTCACCATGTCTTGCTAATGAATAGGAGACTGCTGCTTCGAAGTAGCTATGTTTGCATTCATTCATACAGAGTGATGACTGTGGTGAGCAGAACCTTTGAAGTGTAATTTGTCTGTCAGATGTTTGTTAAGAAGACGAACACTGAGCCTTCCTTAACCTCATTAATGCTGTCTTTAGTCTCAACAGATTTAAATGACATCAGGGATATGAAGAAGAATATATAAACAGCTGTACGCCAGCTACATGATATCACTGATTTGTGATGCCGTAGCAGGAAAGAGAGGAGTAGCACTTATGGTGCAGCAGTACACAGCACATGTGGCCACAGCATGGGACTCTTAATGCAGCTCAGGAGTATTTCTCCAGAAAGAAAAACAAAAAGCAAAACAAGAATAGTACAGTATACACAGCAGCTTAATTATTATTATTTAATGGCCCAACAAGAACATGTTTCTCTCTGTGTCTTTTTAAACAGCCTAGTACATTTCAAAAATCGAACCCGGTGGCTTGTAAAGTGAAATCTAGTGCAGCCTGCCAATGGTCTCTGTAATGGACTCATTGGTAGAGGGTAATTACAATAATGTGCCCATTTTGATGTGATGGTGGGTTGTTGATGTTAAAATGCTACACGTGGCACCTTTAAAATTGTGAACAAAGAGGTGCAAAAGCGGCAAAACATAGTCCTTGGAGGCAATGACAGCGAGGGACGGCGTATGAATAGAAATGCCACAAAAGTATCCGATTACGGTCAGATTCTGCGTGCCCCGTCCCGAACGGAGAGGGCTTTGTTGTGTTCTAATGACGGCTGGAGTAGATTAGGGAGGAAAGAGGAGGCAGAGGGACAGATGATGGAGAGATAGGCTGACAGAAGTGGCAGCGGTGTTGGAAAAAGAAAGCTGGAAGATGTATGGGTCTGACGGAGGAGTGAGTCATTGAAGGGAGACTGGCCGGGATAATGGGTAAAGGAATGAAAGAAGAAAGGGGGGTAGATGAAGGACTCACTTAAGATGGTAATGCCGAATGCACTAAAGAGAGGGAGGGAAGGAGGGAGGGAGGGTGATGGGAAATGGAAGGGTAGGAAATCGCTCATTGGGGACGGTTAATGTGAACTGGGTTCCGAGAGAAATGACAACTTCTTGGGTAACGGGACAGAGCAGAGCAATATTTTGTGCGTGTGCAGGCAGGAGTCTGCATGGACGAGAGATGGAGAGCGTGAACGAAGGAGAGGGAGGGAGAGAAAGGGAGACGGTAATACAGGCAAGCAAAGCTTTAATGGGGCGGAGAATAACGGAAATGGGAAGGAGAAGGGAGGAGAAGGCTGAGAAAGTGCTGTGATGTATGCAAAGCCAAAACAGATGGGTGAGGAGGGGAAAACAGTATGTCATGTCTCTTATAACTCACGCACGTTGATTGATAGTCAGACGAGATAAATGAGAGTGTATTTGTCAAATCTTGGGCTTGCGTACGCGTGTGTGTACTGAGCGCATGTAGTTCGTTCTGCGCGTTAACTTACGAAACAGCAGCATACTGGCGTTGGAAGCCCCCAGGCGGTTTGCGGCAAAGCAGGTGTAGTTGCCAAAGTGTTTTTCTGTCACATTGGTGAACAGCAACAGCGAGCGCGTCTTCTCGTTTTTGATCCTCAGGGTGTTGTCACTCTCTACCGGCCTGGGTGGGGGAGCAAGAGAGTAAAGGAAGGAAGCGGGGAGAGAGGAGAAAAAAAAAGAAAAAAGAAAAAGTGTGTGACAGAAAAAAAGAGAGTAAGCAAAACATCACACCCTGCGACTACTTAGAAAACTCTCAGTCTCTCTGGAGATGATCACACAACATAGCCACCCCCAACACATCGGCACTGTCTCACCTTGTACTAATAGTGAAATCTCACAGTCCATAAATAACAGAGATCTCCTATCGGGTCCCATCTGGCCTTGTCTAAGTGCGTCAGCGTCTTGCTGTGTCTGATGCCAAATCACCATAACTCTTCTGTGCTCTGTGGGACCTTTTACAAAGTTGGAGGGGCAGTTATGTGTTGGTAATATAGAGGAAATATGTGGCCAACAAGCCAATGCTTCTCCAGAGGCGACAAAACATACGTTATTATCTCAGATAGGCCATAGGTAAAATACATCACCGGTAGCTGAGACCGTATCTACAGTAGCTCAGTCTGAATAATACTTGTTTTTTTAGGTCATTCTTGCAAAGATCTCTATTTACATTAGCCGTGTGAAAAATTCCTTAATATCTTCTTTCGGGTTGTCAAACATCAAATGGCAGAAGAAGAGGGACAGAAAAAAACAGCTACTCCTCTGAATCTGTCCTCTCTCTTTTTCTTTTTGTGATCACCCGCTGTACACCGTGTTTGAATACTGCTCAGCTCGCAATTTAATTACTCTCATTAACATATCTTTGTGTTGCTGCTGACAGACAACTGATAGGTATAAAAAAAAACAGTGGTTTGATTGCAGCTTAAAATAGCTCCCTGTTAACCAGGCTAACTGTTACTCCCGCTGCACAGAGGTGCTGACTAATCCTTGTTAATGCCACGGAAACAAAAACACAGGCTGAAGACACCTCCATTGTGTGATCGACATTAAAAACGAGTGCTCATGTGGAGGGTTACAGGGAAATCTGTCTTCTTAACTTCACCCCTGCAGTTGCCAGCCATGAACATTGTTTTCTAGATTAATGCTTAAATCCACTCTGCAGAACCCCTTTTCCAAAAGCTCCAACTTGGCTCTAAAAGCACGCTCCAATTGTGAACCAAATGCAATGGAAAGAAAACAAGCGTCTTAGCTCCAGCTGGCTTAGGGTGGACATTATCAAATAAATGAGCATGGAACTTGTCAGTGGTCTCACCTGTGGTCATCTCTGAACCACTCAAATGAGGCTGGAGGAACTGCCATGGCTTCACAACGTAAGATGGCTGTCTTCCCCAAATGGGCTGGCATGTTTTTCATGTCTGTGATCATGGGAGGGTCTGGCAGACAAAAACAAGGGAAAGACAGACAAATATACAGAGGGGATTCAGTAATTAGTCTACACTTGCTTTTATTGAAAAATCAAGTCAGGCGTGCCCAGGGCTGCCCAGAGGTTAAAAAAACAAAATGTATACATGATAATGCATCTACAGCATTAACATACATTAGTAATACATCATTGCACACACGAGGTTCAGCTGAGCTATCACCACTGAGCCGCTGTGTCACACACCGAGGGATACTTACAGTTGACTGTGACTCTGACCTTGCGCTTCTCGGGAGGAGCCACGCCATTGTTGGTGATGCACTCGTAGTCCTCCGCCTGCTGCCTCTTGATCTCTGTGATGTCTAGGAACTCCCCATCACTCAACAGCCCGTCTAATGACATGAGATTGAAGGCAAAGGTCAACTATATATCAAGTGCAAGGTAACTCTAGCCACAAATTACAAATCTAATTGAGATAACATCAGCAAGTGCATGCGTCCTTATGATTAAGACAATTTAAACTTTCAAGTATGAATAAGTGCCAGTGAAACTCGAGCCCTGGCTAGATGAGCTATGGAGCTCATATCAGGGAACCTCTGCACTGTGGAGAGAATTTAAAACATGTTTTCTTAGTTGACAGCCCCACATTGGCACTCCAACGATCCTTTTTATATCACGATTGTTTGCCAGAGTTGAAGAATGGAGCAACCATAGCAACAGACTTCAGCTACTAGAGGTATGCAATTGTAACAGTTCCAAATGTCTTTGGTGTTTGGGAGAAATGAAACAAACATATTTGCGTTAAAGAAAGGATGTTACAGATTAAAGCTGAGGAATATGATGGAGAAACAATTGTGAATTTACAAAAGTAACTTGGGTTTTATGAATTCACAACTGTTGGTCAGGAAGTATCATATAGAATCTGGTTAAAAACAATGTCAGAGCATAATAAATAAATCCATCAGTGGTGATAACAAACACAAAACCAATGTTTTTTCTCATGTCTTTTGAAAGATGAGAAGGAACCAAGCAGCTATACACTAGGGGGGTATTCCAGAAAGCAGGTTTACTGGCTTGTCTGGATATGTTAACCCAGAGTTAGCGGTAAACCTGGAATTTCGGTTCCAGAACGCTCGGATATGATCAGGCTTTGTAAGTAACTATGGTAACATAGGCTCTGAACTTATCTTTGTATGTAAACCCAGAGTTAGCAGTAAACCTGGGATTTCGGTTCCAGAAAGCTCAAAAATGATCAGGCTATGTATGTAACTATAGTAACATAGGCTCTGAACTTAACCTGGTAGGGTTATCGGTCATTTTCGCACTTGCAAGGCTACACAAATTAGACATAAGTGATTTAGGCGTAGGTCTATTAGGGAAAATACATTGCATTCATTTTGCTCCTCGGAGGCTGCGGGCTCCGATGACGTGCCCCCAGGAATCCCTTCCGTCATCGGACGCCCTCTATTGATACTCATCACCAGTTCCTCCACAGTGGTGAGGGGGGACACCGCTGGACCAGAACCGGTCTTCCTCTCCTCTGCTTTCTTCCTATTGGCTATGAAATGAATGTACCTTGTTGCAATATGGCAATTCAAGAATATAATACTTGAAAGTGATGTCTAAGACGATGCACCCAGTAACTTGGACAATGTTTTTATATTTAGTTTTCTCTTGAGGGCGGTCGGGTTACTAATTAAAAATAATACAATATGTGACAAGGTAGTCTATAGTATAAGAAAGTCTCATACAAAGCAGTTAATATGTAGCATAATATCTACTGAATTATTCTGCTTCTGTCATACATTAATGTGCTATATTAAACTTATGCATTTACGCGGTCGGCAATTCTCTGCCAAGCAAGGTCTCTTTCCTTGGCAGACGCAAAGTTTTGCTTTTTTACGTTATTATCGGTCTTTCCTCCTCGTACGCCTCGAGCAGAACTTGCTGCTCTGCTTCAGAAAAATAGGCTGCTCTGCGCTTTGCCATTTTTACTCATGGTTTCGACTCTCAATTGATGATGCCTTTATAACTTCGCCGTGAACGTGCACAACTCTAGGTTAACCAACACGGGGTTGATTGAACTGATTGCTAACCGGCGTTTTGGAACCGACAGCTCGGGTTTAGTCGCCTCAGGTTCAGACAACCCAGAGGTTAAGTTTTATCTCAGTGTTTGTTAAACCTCCTTTCTGGAATACCCCCCAGGTTGTGTGATCACATCGCTTGTGTAATAACTTTCACTGCCAGAAGGGGGAGACAAATATTCAATGGGAGAGCTTTAAGACCTTGAGACTGCTAACTATCATTCATTAGTATTTTGGACAATACTCATGCCACTGCCTACAGAAAAGTACATATGATGTGAAGTGGGAGCACACAAATAAAACACAGCAAAATTAGTAAAAATTATATAATATATCATGATCAAGGCCAGGTGAAATATCTGTGACATTCCAGAATTTGTCACATGACCCTCAGGCTGTTTTGTTCGGAAGAATAATGGGTCAGTCGGTGACTCAGAGTGTAGGTGTAAGCAAACACAATCTGACAGCAGTGACACCATTGCTTTCATAGTATCAGGGGAAATAGTAAGCTTGGTTTCCCAGCACTGGACACACCAGGGGGTGACGGCTCATTCACCACATTATGTAGTGTAGAAGAGTATTTGGCTGTTATTTGATGTTGACAAACTCCCAGGTGCTCCAAAAACCAAATTAGCCACCCTCACACTTTCACTCTTTTTCCTTGGGCAATGAAGAGCCACAGTATCTCTTCAGCAGGGAGAGTCGAGGGGACGAGCTGCAAGTTATTGCTCCTTCATGTGAGGGGAATGGATGCTGGGGGTGTTATTGGCTTGACAGAGGCATGGAGAGAGAGAGAGAGAGAGAGAGAGAGAGAGAGAGAGAGAGAGAGAGAGAGAGAGAGAGAGAGAATATGGAGAGAAGATGAGTGAGTGAGAATGTACCCCCCTTCCATGCAAGTCTTAGTAGGCAGCTGTCTCACAGCCTCCAAAACCATTAGGCCTTTTTTCTCCCCTTTACCCCATTAAAGAAGCCAGACTGTGGAACACGACATAATATATAATCTCACCACTAACAAGGAAATCCTGCGCTTAAATTGCTGCTCACTTTATTCCTTTCAAAGCTCCCACCCAACCACACCGAACCACTGTCAATCAGCAGACCTTTACTTCCCCTCGAAAACAGCTCCTGAGTAACACCAACGCAAACGCATACACACAAAAAAGACGCTAAACACCGCGTTTATTCCTGTCAGAGATTAGCGCGGCGGTTCTAATTGAAGATTATACTGGAGGATTATTAGTGCGGCTACTGAGCTGGAGACGATTATTTGCAGCTGCTGCGGCGGAGGCTGAGCAGCGAGTGACAACTGCAGTGATGGCTGCTTGTGCCACCCGAGAGAGTGCGGGCAGGCGTTTGGTGATGGGGTTGGGGTGGGTGCAATGTTATTCACTCATTCCATTAGTCTAATAAATATAGCTCTCTTGTGACATCTCTGTCAAGCAGGCAGGAGCGCCCAACTTTGCCAAGATGAGGGAGCTGCAGCTGCATTGAATGGAAAGCTAAAACCAGAGAAAACACATACAAGGCTGCTCCAGAGAGACTTCCAAGAAATAAAAAAAGGATAAAGAAAATAAAAATTGAGAGCAATTGAGAACTAGAGTGCGCAAAAAAAAGTGGTAATTTGCTAGAGATACTGAGCAACAGACTGGGAGGGAAACAGATATGAAGATAAAGGAAAAAGAGAGAAACAGCAGCATAAAGAGGGAAACGGTGAGAGATGACGGGCTGGTTATGTGACGTGGTTTGCTCTTTGATGCACTTTTCATCCACAGCATCTACGTGTGATGTAATACGACAGCGCAAAGCAGCCCTCTCAGACTCCCTTTATTTCCCTCTCTCTCCGTCCCCTGAGATCTCTGGACCAGCATTGCACACCTCTCTCCACTTTGGTGGGAGATCATATCTGAGTGGAGCCGGCCCCTGGCACTCCTACAATGGTCTGTAAAATACAGCTCCATCAACCACTTATGGCTTTTGAAGCAGCCTGACTCCTGACCACCAGAGATAGTTGGATTGCACCTGAGAAGAGAGGGGGTGTGTGAATGAGGGAAAACGGAAAGGATCACGAGTTCTGGCCGCTCCTACCGTACTCTCCGCTATGTCTCCGCTAGCACTTTGAGCCAGACTAGATCATCAGGGACCTTGATTTCTCTGCTCCTCTTAACCAGTTACATTGCACAAACTCACACCACAGACAACATATTATATTTTATGAGCCATTTAATAAAATATTTTTCTTCTCCCAGTTCCTTTTTTGGAACCAATGTTGTTTCAGTAAGTGAAAAAAATAAATCTGTTTCATGTTTACTTGTGTTTTCATAGCCCCTAAATCCCATAACAAGATAAAAACCAACAATGAGATGACTCTCCTAACAAGTATTGTCTTTGTAGCCAAAGCCTGGGTAAAGCCTACTCCGCTCCCGCTGCGATGCATCATAGACTAAAAGCAAGCTATAGGGATGAATAAATCCAACGTGTTAATCAGCAGCTGGAAACCACTTCCAATCTACAATAGGTTTAAAAAGAAATTAAAGGTTCAAAATAAACTGCTGAGGCTATTCTTTTCTGGCTGCAGAATGAAAAAATAAGTTCAGTCTGAGGTTCTGGCGTCTTAATAAGACTTGACATGATTTCTAGCCCTAACCTTTAACATAATTTGTGCATTGTACATCCTAATAAAGTCGAGGAAACAAACTTGTCCGTGGAAACACTTTCCCTCCTTTCCAGTTAGCTGGTGATGTCCCCACCCACCTGCATGCTTGCTCCTGATTCCCACACCACCCGTGCCTGGTCCCTTTTATCCACCTTTATATATCACACACTTGCCCTTCCTCCTTTGATATGCATTTGATTGCCGTTGCCGTTCAGTTGCCAACCTCTGCGCAAAATGCATCAAACTGTGTTTTAATTATTCGGCTCGGTATGTCTCTACACAAGAACCCCTCAAGCATAGTGTGCAGCCATACATCTAACCTTCATGCTCATCAGCTTACCATCCTATTACTCACTTTTCAGTTTGCACCAACATCGCTCCTCCCACCCGCTGCCGCACACATCTATTCATGCTAAGTCTGTGTGCCTGTGGGCTTTAAAGAATGGTGTGTCAAATGATAAGCCTGCGCTTCGCTGGTGTATTTAACTGAATGAGACAAAATGCCTGTATGTGTCTGTGTGGGTCAACTGATGGATGCCAGTGAAAGTGAATGGCTGCGACAGATTGTATCGGCGCTTTGGTGAAGATGAAGGAGGCGCCGCCCGCAAATAACAGAGTAGAGCGGTAGCCTCTAGCCGTATGTGAGCGAGGACTGGCGACTGCAGACGAGTTGCAAAGGGGTGGAGGACTCAGAGACGCTTCATCTCACCTCTTAGGTGGTGCGGCTCCTCCTATTCTACCACCCCCTGGTGCATGCAAACACAATTTACACACATTTTCCACACAGCTTCCATGTACACTCCTCTCCTCGCGGCCCCTCCCTGCAGTTTCTCTGTGCTGTCTCTGAGTAATGGGGACAGATGGCCAGCAGCTTCTTGCTGTTTCTTTGGGCTCGACCACCCTCTCCTTATCTCCACTGCCCCTGGTCTAGTGCAACTGATGGCTTGGTTGCAGAGACTCCCACAGAATAGCAATGTGGGCCCTATCTCTTTCTCTACGAGATGAGGGGTTATGGGGGTGGGGTGGTGGGAGTGGTGGAGGCGGTTTGAGAGGGAGGATTACTGCTGACAGAGGAGAAATGCTGTAGGCTTTCAAGAGAGGACAACTGCTCAGAGTTTGTGATGTAAGGTTGTGCGTGTGTGTGTATTTGCTGCAGGTGAGCATTCATGCATGCTTTCCTTTTCTCTTCTATATTTTCGCGTCCGTCTGTGTGTGTGTCCGATCACTACCGGGCTTGTCCCCGCCCGAGGTGAAGTACTGTACTGTGTAGGTTCACAGACACAAACTGTGCAGAGAAGGACGTGGAGTGAACAGCAAGCTAACCCGGGAACGAACAGAGGAGAGAGGAGGAGGAGGAACAGACCCCTGAGCAAGCCCAAATCTGCCTGTAAATACAGCAGTACAGTAGGTTGCGCATTTATTGGCCTAACAGTATAATTACATTGTGTCGAGCAGTAGTTCACGCTGACCTATTTATTATTGCTGTCTCACCGCTGCATTGGACCTGCTGTAATGAAGCTACAATTCAGCCAGCACTGCTGTGGGGTGAAAAGGGGATTTAACCATGGATGGTGACACTATCTTTCAAAGTAAAAAGACTAAAGCCTGCTGTGGAATTCATCTGTCAAAATCCAAAATTGTTCGAGACTCTGCGAACGATACACACGCTGAAAGACACAACGCAACAGTCTGCACTACAACTGCACTAGAACATACAACTGTACTAGCAACATATGTAATATGTAGTGAAGAAATGAATGTGTTTTTGCAGAACTTCATGATGATAGGGAGAAAGGAAGCTGACTTATGACCTTTCGCATATAGTCGTAACCTCATTGTCATTATCCAGTGTGTGAAATCGTAAGGAGCTTTCCGACTGCAGGGACTTTTCCGTAATCATTAGAACTATTCAAGTGCAAGAACTGAGAATAGCCTTTTTTTCCATTCCTTCTTCAGGTGTCGGTACTTTTCTTGCACAAGATTGAGGTTCAGGTACAGAATCATAATGGCAATGGCAGCCCTCATTGAGCCATGCAGACAACTGTTCTTAATGCTGAAAAAAAGAATGGAATAAAACACATAGGAATCGACCGACAACAACTGGTCTAGGCTTTGCCAAGAACCTTAGAGGCATTGTTGTACGATGCTATACATCACGCCGCTCTTATGTTTCTATACGTACCACTGGCTGTTACCATGGCTATAACATCAATGCAGTCCAGAGAATCCACAGATTCCCAAGATTTTTTTTTGTTCTGGAAGGATTCTTGAGCGTGGTAAAATATGTCTGAGGTCGCAGTGACCTTTGACAATTACATTTTGAGACATGAGTTTGTCCTTAAGTCTAAATGAGCACAATTTCAGCAAAATCCCTCACTGACCTCCTGAGGTACTGAGTAGATGAAACACATGTATGTTCTTGTGCACACACAATTCAAAGTCATAAAAACAGAAAGTGGAACACAATAAAATGATATTCTAACCTTTCTCAGAAAGCAATCACCTAAAACACACTTAGGGATATTGAGTCATAGCACAGCGGTGTATTGGGTACATAGCAATTTTCTTTATGCACCTAACAGATGACACAGCAGGACCAATTACAGTTCTAAAAAACCCTTAAATCCCTCTCTGTAACAACGTCTAGAGACCATGTAATGGTTATCTGCCTGGCTGTGGACATAAGTGATGACTAAGGTGGGGGCATATATAGAATAAATGCTGTGCTGATCAGATAAAATGGATCTGACTTCATCTATCAAGACGTGCGTCCCGGCCACCCCGAACCAGCTCTGTTTCCTCACACCAAGAGGAGATAAAAATAGCCGATTTAATGCCAAATTTGGCTCCTGGCTTCATGATGCCGGTTGACAGGGTGGATGAAGACAGATGCTGATGATTACGGGTGGTGCGGTGGGGATAATTACGTGTAATGTGTGGTTATTTGGGACAAAACACTGGGACATGTGGGGGTATGAATTTAAGATGGGGACAAACTAAAACAGCTGGGTTTAAGAATGACGACGCAGGAATGGGGGATAAAGATGTTAACATGAGCTGAATGCTGATAAGCTTTGAGGCCCGGAAGAAAAAAAAAAAAAAAAAAAAACGTTAACAGACTGAGCAGGGTTAGGGATGAACATATAGACAGGGAGATAAAGGTGAAGCTGTCAACGAGATGTGGAGACAAGCAAACACGACAGACTAGCTTACATTTCTGGTCTTTCCAGGTGACAGTGGGCTCGGGCCGGCCGACCGCCAAACAGTAGAGGTTGACGTTCTCTCCCTCGTTCACTGATACGTTTTTGGAGATGTTGACGATTCTGGCCGGCACTGGAAAACAAGATTACGCTATTAATTTGTGACCTCAAAATCACCTTTCTATTTCATAAATTATTGATAAGGTATACCCTTACAGCCCATTAATGTGTTTAAAATATGATGCAAATCACTGCGCTTTGGACGGACAGGCAATCAGCTGATTAATGATCTGTACCTGGGCGCTTACTGAACTGTGCAGCAATATGTTTGACCGACTACTTAAAATGCACCGAATTCTAAATTGCTGCAAATGGCCGTTAAAATCTCCTTCTCCTGACTTCTAATCTAATTTAATCTTTAAAGAAAAGGACATTTGTAAAAGTGGTAGTTGGAGGAATTTTTGCTTTTACTTTTTCAGTGACCACCCCTGCAAGCAGAGTGTTGGGGTGCTATGCATGTATTTAGTTTGATAACAAGATGGCCCTTGAATTTAAATAGCCCATTATCATTGTTTTTAATGAGCTTGGCCCTGAGATTGCCTTTTCTCTTTTCTCTTAGACATCTACTGAGGATCCTTTTTCTCTATCTTGCTGGAGTTGAATACTTGCAGCGATGGAGCACAGATTGGAGTGGTGGCGAAGCCGCTCTTGCTTGATGCACTGACTTGAGGGTGTAATTATTTTGTGTGATATCAAGCAAGGGCTGCAATTGCAGGCAAGTTGGAATTGGGTATATAATTGGGTATATATGGTCATCTGTGCCAAGCTTTGGACCCTGCAGACAACACGGTTGGTTTGGCAGCAGCACAATGTGAAATCTCTGTTAGCAAAGCGGCCGAAGTCGTCTCCGCCACCTGTGAGCGGTGAGCCAGGTTTTGTGTTCTCATTCCAGCAGAATGTACTGAATATATCCAGTTAAAAATGTTCTGTGTCATTCTGCCAGCGATGTATATAACGGCAATCTGCACTGCACAGTCCAGAATATGCATAAAAACTGACACATGGGAGGGGAAAGGGTCTTCCTCCATCCTGCGGGCAGTCCTGCGCCAATACGTCACGTCGCTCAGGATCAGCCTGACTCTCACTCACTTAGCCGCTGACTTGATGAGTGACCCCAGTCATGGTCTTGCACTGTCAGTTATTTAGTTAGGCAGTCGGACAGCATCCTGTGTGCCTCATCTACTCAACACACGACCTCATCCGTCTCATCTGCCCAACTTTCTGTTATATAAAGACAAGCGATCTTTACATGCCGCACGGAAATACCTAATGAACCTGGGCTCGGCTCCTGTGGTTTTCTGTCGCTTGCACTAGACGTACTTCGCTGTGACCGCACACAAATGGGCCAACTAAGCTTTTAGGACGTCGTTTTATAAATTTCAACATTAAATCCCGACATCGTAAACATCTACTACTAGGATGTATGCCGTAAAAAAATAATTTTAAGCATATATTTAAGCATAATTTAACATAAAAGGGAATGAAATATAGCCGTAAAAAATCTTAATTGCTGCCGCTGATGTGAAACCTCAATCACACCCAACAGGCAGCACTACGCTTGGATGAATAACAATATACATAATTAAACCATTTAGCTGATCCAAAGCAGCTTAAAATACCACAAGTACAGTAAATATTTATTTTTTATTTTATTTTTTTATTTTTTTCTGCAATTGCGGCGGCAATCAAATCTGTAGACTGTTGATATATTAGGGAAATTATCCAGGACTACTGGATGCAGTAAACAACTGCTTAAAATGGATTCCTATTAAGCTGCTGACCTTGGACAATGAGGTAGACGTGGGCAATGCGGGGCTTGTTGTTTGCCTGGAAGGTGCAGGTATAGGGCCCCTCGTCATGTACTTGCACATTTTCAATGTGAATGGAGAAGTCACTGTTGTTGCTGTTGACCAGGGTCACGCGCTTGTCCAGAGACCACTTATCCGTCCCCGTGAAAAGGATATTGGAGCGGTTCAGCCAGGCCTTGTGGGTCACCTCCTCGTCGATCCGACACCTGCGAGACAACGAGAAGTGATTAATACCTGTTAATGTCAAGCTTCTAGATAGATGAGGATTAATTCAGAGAGATTATCACAAGTAATTCTTTACACAGATATCTGATGCTGATATACAAACGGATGCTGTGTGAATATATGAAATACCCTATCTAAGTATGTCAGTACACTTTCTTGAGGCTTTCAAATAGCTTCGATCCATTTTAAAACCGTTTTTGTGCAATTCATTTTAGCTTTTTGAAGGAATAAAACCTCATTCTCCTCAGAGGTAATTCATCTTTTGATGTTTTCATAATGGCAGGGGGCGGCGTGTGTTCCTTTTATTTAGGTGGAAATACTATGATTTCACAGGCTATAGCCTTTGATTCACACAATTATCACACCCATCAAACCATTCAGTCACCCTGTACCCTGCATCTGTCCACTCATTTATGCAATCATTATTTTTGTGTCCTCTTCTTTGATTTGTCTGCAAACTCATGGGCAGAACATGACAAATGAGCAAAACATGTATTAATGCCGTTTTTTATGACTAGATGCTTTGTTTTGTTTGTAAGACAACTCTGAAAATGAACGCACTACAAGATAAGTATGTCGACTATCCATTTGCCTCAAACTGTCCTGGTCTTAAACCCTTGTTTAAAGTTAATGGCAGTAAATAACAATATATATATTGTTCTCAAAGGCTGTTCCGTGGTGCAAAACATGTCAAAGGTGTGACTCCAGTTTTTGGCTTCACCACTAGATGTCCTTACCCAACTTCAACTAGCACATGACATCTTCTCTAGAGCTGGTGTTTAATTGATATGACCTGGATAAACATCTCTGAGGAGGATCTTAGATCACTAGTCAGCGACGGTGACACTGCAATGCGTAACAACCACGGTACAGGTAAGCCTGGAAGTGTTTAACAAACAGGCTACAAGCTAAGAGCCAAGAACAGTCGTGGCAGGTAGGGGAATACAGGAAAAGGAAAAACACTATATTACTATTATAGACTTATTGTCTGATTGTGGCTGGATTAAACAGAGAGACAGAAAATACAAAAAAAAAAATCCCACAATTAAATTTCACTAGTACAAACGCTCTGTTAATCTATTTTTAAAATTAATCACTTCTGCACTGATGATGCTGCAACAGAACTGCAAGCCCAGAGGAAATGAGCATCATAATAGCATCAAATGTGTCTCTTCTTAATGGGCCGCATCAAAGCCAACACAACAGCATTGTCTCAAGCATAACCCAAGTATTTGTGCCACTTGGGCAAAAGTGGTTTTACATTAAAATGGGGTTTATTTATGAAGCTCTTTATTCCTTTGTTTGACGGCTATTTGCCGTCTGGCGCAGACTAAACTTGCACACGCATCTGATTAGGATATATTCCAACACAACTGCACTCATGAAGCCATCTAACTTTTAGGTAAAAATCAGACAGATGCTCGTAATGTAACACTACTGCATAGCTTTTGTGAAACTGTGGCAAAAGACAATGTCACATTGAGAGCTCAGATTTTATCACTTAAGTGCATTCGGTTTTGGGTTTTAGGTGTGAAAATGCCCTATAAATCTGATAGATCTGACTTCACAGCATCCATAGAACACCTCCAGGCTACACATTGTGATGACAACCCAGATCAGCATCCTTGTTCTTTGATTTCCATCTTTGAGAGAGATTTGTTGACGGCAACAAATATTGACGGAACTGTACTTGGCTTCCGACTTACATATTTGATTTTAGTTCAAGACTCACTCGAGAGAAAAAAGGGACTTAAAGAGGAGGAATTTGTTCAGAGTTTGTTGGAGAGGCGAAGGCTTAAAGGTGATGAAAGTAATGTTGACTTGGATTTTTATTTTGCACTGCTGAGTGTACTGCCAAGCCAGGTCACATCCACGCCAGGGGAAAAAGCAAGTTGGCTGTTTTTCTGCTTGGTTGGGAGCCGGGAAAACTGTGATTTCTACTTTATCACTCACAGTTAGGCAGGTGTGGTTGGATGGTGGTGGGGCTCCACCCGCTGAGCTGACCAGTGCATCATTATTGTCACATTTAGGTAAAAAAGAAAAGGAGAGCGCAGGAAGACTGGGTGACTACAGCGACATCTGACAGATATTCTTATTAAATTAGCAGCGATAGACTGAGCTGGAAAATATGGCACAAGGTGGGGTGACTAATTGAAGTTATGTGACAGAGATTTGGCAATTAAAGCAGCTTGACAGGTGGTGGAGGGGCAAACATGTTTTCATTTAATCAGTTGGTGCAGGTGCAGGATCAAGGATTACCTCAAAGTGACGCTTTCGCCTTCCAACACTGTAATGTTGTCCGGCAGGTGTCCGAATTCTGCTCCGTGTACACTGGACCCTGCCAAGAAAAATGAGAGAAGAGTGCAATGAGTATCCAATACCGGCACCAGACGCTTCGCTGGTGTTCATCAATCTCAGGTCAGCTGCCTGAAGATCGACTACCCCACCAAGTCATTTGGGGCGTGGATGTGTCCTGCATCTCGATTTCTTATTTCCAAAGGGAAAGGAATAAATATACTAAACAAAAGAGCCACAATGTCTGCACTGACCCCCATACTTGAATAATGATTTGGTTTTACCCTGCATTCTGGTGGGATGCGCGTTCATTGAACAGCACTGATAATGAGCCAAGGGAAGAGGATTCACGCGGAGGTGCCGGAGCGTGAAATGAAGGGACAGCAACGGTAACAGAAGGGATGCTCATCCTGCCTACCAATACGCATACACAACACACACGCACAGCGAACAGAGGCGCATTCTTACAAAAGCACAGACATACAGACACACATACTGAGAGCCATTAGCTGAAGAGGAAACACAAACTTGGCATGAGTGCTTGACACAACAGTTTGAAATCATTTCAGTTTGGGCTGCAAACAAAGATAATAGAACTTATATGCTGGCTGAGATATTGCCAGCAGAGGCAGACCACTCTGCAAGACAGCTGGTTTTATCCGTTCAAACACTTCTTTACATCAGTTACATCCGCTTTTGTCCTTCCTCCATTTTAGACAATCTTTTTTTTCCCTCTTTACCTGCAAGACAACCTCAGTATCTCAACAGGCTTCTGCTGCCTAGCCTTGAGGTTTACATAAATGGTAGCATTATGAAAGGAAGCTGCTGCAGTCAGATGCTAGAAAGCACCTCAAGGTTTTTTAAAGAGCCGCATAAAGATATGTTGAGTATGCAGCGTGGGAACCTGCAAAAATTAGAGACCTAAAATGAAGGCAATGCAACACAAAACGGATTGAGAAAGTGCGTTTCAAATTAACCAGAGGTCTTTGTGGCGGTTGACTATGGTTTAATTACAAAGGATAATGAGAGAGGCTTCTGAATTATAATGCGTATCGTGGATCGCTAATCAAAAGGTTTTCAAACTGCAAAGCAGAACGTCCTGCCAACTAAACTAAATACTAATTTATCATCTCTCATATAAAGACTACTTATGAATACTCCCCTTTGCAGCTATTCTGAGTCTGGTTTAGATTCTCTGTATGAATGTGCTATGCTATATGTAGGCTACATTCATCCATATGTATTCATATAGCCATGTGTGTGCATCAGCATATAGCTCATGGTGCGTATAAACAGCTCCAGTGTGTAGATGTCTGTAGCTCCTGGGTGTGAATGTGTACGTTTGTTTGCTGACATACCAACAGGGAACAAGAAAGGAGGACAAACTAATGACGCTTCAAAAGAAAACTGGCCCTGAAAATCTCCCACTAAAAGCTGTAATCGCATTAATGGGTGCTGCTGCTGCTGCTGCTGCTACTGTTGCTGTGCTATCTAGGCCGGCCAAGGATCCAAGAACTGGCTCCATCCATCTATCTCTCTCTCTCCCTCTCTCTCAAAAAGGCTTGGGGGATGGATGGAGCATATTAGCTATTGTGTGCAATGCTAATAAAAAAAGGAAAAAAAAGCCACAAGCTCTCATTTATCTGCAGTTATTATTATGGAGTAATGTTGCATAGCATTGCTGTGCCTGTGCGTCCTGTCTTAGACCAGACAGTCCTCAGCTCAAGCCCTCAGCTGTTCCCTTTCAAGTGTTCTGTTCTCTACACACTAGACTTTATTTAGGTTAATTCAATTCAGTTCCAGGGCTTGGGGCCTGTAGACGTGTGTGACACGCTGTCATAAATACACTAGCACACATAAGCAATCACAGACATACACAAAGAGAAAAGACGCTCTCTATCACGTAATATAACCACAGGGGCGCACATGCAACGCCCGCACACACTCATTTTGATTGAATGATGTATGCATACTCTGAATGCTCCAAACAACACTGCGAAGGTTACAAACCAGCAGGGAGCTATTCCCATTTCCCTACTCAATTCCCATTTTCGCAGCTCGATTGGCACCTCGCATTCTAAAACCTGTACCACTCTGCCTCCACTCCTAGGCGCCGCACAACATGATAACCAGGTCAACACATTCACCACGACGTTTCCTCTACCACATTTTGAATCACGCGACAAAACGCAAGCATGGCAGTTTAGGCACACATACGGAAACACAGTCATCAATAAACCAAACGAGAGGAGATGAAGGGCTTCGCTGTGACAGCCTACACTGAAAAAAAAGTTTCCATGTGAGATAAAATGTGACTTTATCTTTTAAGTAAAACTCACACAGATATTTAGCATCCACACTCCCTGATTCATGCACACCCTCTCTACTGTCTTTTTGAATGTGTTACTCACTTTGATTTCATTAAAGTAGCGTAGCCAGGCCCAATTCTTATCAGAATATGAGTCTGGTATTTGGATTCTTTGATGGGGCATAATTCAAGCATTTCAACCTATAGGGAAAAAGTACAACACTGCACCCAGCTGGGCAGTCCTGCTACCAATCAGATATTTTAAACAAATAAGCTCCGTGTTACTTAGATGATGTGTACAACTAGGTTGCTGTTACTGTCCATCACTCTATAAAGTCCTGCTCAAATAAAAGCAAATCTTTGCCTGAGCTCAATCAGTTCCCAACGGAAAAAATCCAGATCAACTTTTCACCACAAGTTCTTTTTGGACAGGGAAGCGGATCTGGCTATACAGGACCAGTATTTGAGCTGGGAAGAGACCACCCCTGTCCTGAGATGAAGGTGCCCTCTGGGAAGTGCTGGGACTCATAGCTGGCTTTTTCTTTATCTGCTTCAAAGCATTGTGTGAGAACTGGTAATAGTGTGACTATCATTAGCCTTACAGGTGGACAACTCTGTACGTAGAGGAAGGAACCCATCATAAGGTGTTTTGCTTTGGTTCTGCTCTACTTTGATCATTTTTTATTATAATTACCATCTCACAATAACCCTTTTTGGTATAATGCATCCTCTAACATGCCACAAGTGTTTCCATCATCCATGCTTCAGTAAATGTGACCTCAAGCTCAAAACCCGATAGTGTATTGTCTATCAAGTGTATCTGCACATTAAAGAGCTTGTGTGAAAACTGGCAGAGGTACTCTAATCAGATAAAATACAGTAATGCATTGGTCTGTTCTGTTTATCTGTAGAGATAGATGGTTGTTTCTTTGGATGGAGTGATATGAAGTGTGCATCTGCAGCATCAAGTGGGAACGCTGGGAGTTAAACTAAATGTACACCTGTAAATCTGGCTGAATGATAGCACGCGTGTCCACCCCATAATGTCTTTCTTTCTGGCAATGAATTCAGACATTTCCATCCAGCCAAGCACTATGCACAAGATCAAACAGGGCAATAATGAGGCAAGAGTGCAACCACTAGTGCGCAGCAGCATGGCCAAAACAGAATATTCAAGCGTCGTTTTCAATTTCTGTGTTACTCCTGGCTTTATTGATCCCCATCTCAAAATCTCCCATTCCTCTTCTCCCTTCTGGGCTTTGGCACGCAAGCTGATGAACTGCACCAACCAGGATGATTCAGGAGACCTGTCCTCTAGCACTCAGAAAGGAGGGTTCTTGCCAAGAGGGAAGCTTAAACCACCAGTTACCCTGCAGACTCTAAATGTGGAAACATGCACGAAAACAAGCGTTTGTGTATGTTACCGTGTTAATGCACCAAGAGAAACATAAGAGAGAAGACTGGTGAGCCTAGCTGGTGATACGTAGCTGAGGCTGACTGATAAATAACCGTTCAGGACAGTGTTGTACGGTGTTGTTGGTGAACACCGGCCCTTGGTGCTAGAGTGACCACCAGCATATTGAATTTCCCTGCTCGCTCCTGTCTACAGCAGATACAGTCTGGTTTGGCTACCGGTGGCTCTTGTCCTTGCTATGACCTGCTTTGCACACAAATGGAACCCCCACCTACCATACATGCACAGACACAAATACACACTTAAATGCTGCCCAAACGACACCCTCAAGCCTTTCCCCGCACACAGAACTGAGCCTCGAGTCTAGATTTGATATTTTAAGAGAATAACATTTTATGGACATGCCTGAGGGATTACACACAGAAAACACTGGGCTGGCCGACCATTAATTCACCCGCGCTGCAGGGCTTTTGTTTGCTACTCAATTCTCTTGCAAAAGCAGAATCCTGTTTTGCTTATCTGTTGATAACACTATATCTGTTTCTGGTGCATGTGTAGACATTCTTACAATTCTGTCCACTTGTGTTCCGGTGTTTTTGTCTCGGTGCTCCCCGCCATTGTCTGCAAAAGCGTTGCAAGGCTCCTTGCTCAGTACCCACGAGACATCTATTATGTGATTTGTATTCTCTTGACTTTTACATGCGCCTGTTTGTAATTGCACTTGCTACTGGCTGACACTTATGAGTAGAGCTCTATTGAGCTGTATAACTTTAGCCTGCAAAGTCCTTGAAAGGCTTTCTTTGTACTGTTCATCCATTTCGCATTGCCCTTGACGATCAAATAAACACAGAGAGGAGGGAAAGCTACTTCTGAAAGCATGATTGGCGTCAAGACGGATAACGGCGGAGGCTATAATGAAACCCATAACAATAATCCGTTTCAACGGGGGCTGCTGTGGTTTTCAAATTGAAAGCAGAGACGTATTGCACAAGGTGAGCGGGAAAGGTGAGGAGAGATAACCAGGGTGAGGTGAGGTCCCGGAAAGTTAAGTCACTGAGAGAGTGGAATGGCGGCAGCTGAATGTAAAATTACAGGATGTAGTAAGAGTAATAGCAGCAACAGCAGCAGAAGTAGATGTAGTGGTAGTATTAGGTGATAATAGCAGTAGTTGCGTTAATGGTAGGAATAAAAGAAGGGGCAGCAGAAAAGGAGCATATGAAGGAAAGAGAGAAGCATGAGGGCGCAGTGAGCAACGCTGGGACAGAGTGCAACGCACAGAAAAGACACACCCGCATAATTAACACCGGCATGCTGCAGCCAATTAAATATTTACAGAGTCAGTTCCCTTCGACACCTTGATGATGAAGAGAGGCAGCCCAAGGATTATCAGATGCCGGGAGCTGCAGGCAGGAGACACGGGGTTGGGGATGGGGGATTAAACATTAACCGCCACAGATATTCCTTTCTCTCCCTCGTCTGATCCCATTAACTCTGGACGGCCCAAATCCACCCTCACGTCCACCTCTCTGAGGCCACCCCCTTCCTGCCTCACCCTCATTCTCCACTTCCCCCTCTCTCCACTACTCCTTCAGCGCCCCCTCGTTCCTCTCATTGAAATCCCAGACTCCCCTCCTGGCTGCTTCCCACCCTCAGCACCACCTGTCAGGGACGGAGCAACAGGAGAGCAGGGAGAGAGTGATGGGCAAGCAGTAAGAAACCACCTGGATGCCTCGCTCAAACGGCACAACAAGATGGATATGCAGGTCGCTTGCTTTTCACAAATGCTGGTGAAGCAAAATGGATGTCGGCAGGATTCCACTTGACAGGAAATCTAAGAAATGTCAGAGAAGTCACGGTGAATGAATTGTTTTGAATCTGTCTGGTAATGTCATTTTTCTCCTTTCAGACCAAATATGTTTTTTCTCCCCCCATTGGAGGAAAGTAGCGGAATGACAAAAATGAGTGTTTACGTGCCTGTGGTTTACTTTGACATTAAGTGGTCTAGTGAGCGTGTTCTGAGGCGCCAGTAGGATTCGTTGGACACTTTGCAGCTCGTATGCAGGATCGTGTATTAAGCTGATCATATAGGGCTCAGATGTTCCATGTGCCCTGACACACAGAGCTAACGCAGCTTGGTTTCAAGTCATGCCAAAACAATCAAAACTTACAGAGAAGCAGGTCATCGCCCTCGGGTGTCTAACTTGGCCTTACCAAAGATGTGACATCTGCCCCTTCTTATTGTACACATGCGGCGTGCACAATTCCGCCTCTGGTTGCCTCCTCACAGCCAGCATCTCCCTCGTTCCCTCCCTCCCCTCGTCTCCCTCCCACCTACTAATCCCTCTTCACACATCAATCAATAGAGCACTGCAGAGTGCACAGAGCCATACAGTACTCAATGCAGCAGTTGTACAACTTCAATGGGCAGCCACAGATCTTTACCATTGAATCAAGCGAGGCTGGGGAGAAAAGCCGGCCCTGCTAAAACCAGGGACGAGCCCCACTACGTTTTCTTTTACCCCCTATTTTCCTTGGACTGACGCCTAAACCCCTTAGCACTGTTGAAATCAATATAGTAGTTAAACTGTTACTTCCTTTCTCACTGAGTACACACACACACACACACACATGCCCGCCTGCCTTACACAAGGCCCTGTAGACTCCCCTAAATACACCCTGTGCGCTGGTAATTTGACAGATTTGTGGGCAAGTGCTGTCACTGCTTTAAAAGGGAAGCTCAAAATACGGATCAACCCAAGAACTGTGACTAACATCTGATGATAATATATTTTGTAAGCATTAAAATCAATGATTGCCTTCAATGTCACCATGCAAACCATGAACACAGTTTATTACATGTAATTTATTGCTATATTAGGACATGTGTACAGTGTACAGTTATGTTCTGGTTTTCATGTTATATTTTATATACTGGTATTAAAGGCACCCTGTGGATACAGCTGTGTTTACTGCCAACATTTGTTTAAAGTTGAGCTCAGAGTTTTAAACTCCTGTAGTCTGAAGCCAGCTCAAGCCTTACAAACGTGTTTGGTGTATATTGCTTTTCCTTCCTCAGCCACCTTTATTTGAAAAGTATTGTTTTAATAAACAGTAAGTGTAAACTGAAGCCCTGAGTATGTGCTGTACAGGAATTGCTCTCTGACAGCGACACAGATCATTGTTAATCTGTGCAGCTAAATTCCCATATGAAGCAATACGTAATTCCAGAGTGATATTGTGATTTGGTAATGTTTTTTTTTTTTTTTTAATGATTTCTGGATAACATCAAAGCTCCATGGCTTAAATTTTTTATTCTGACAGTAAGAAAAAGGTATCCTTTATCTTTAAAAAAATGTGAAAAAGCAAACTGAGAACGAACATCAGTCTTTCGTTTGTTTCGTTCGTCTACTCATCTAACAAGAAGCAGACTTTCTGCAGCTGCTGGAAGAAGCTGTCATTTAAAGCAAGTGTTCCTTTTATTTTTCAGTCACACAAAGTCATGGAATATTATTTTGTAATGATGCAATGTCATTTGAATTTTAATCCACCGTTACATGAGATAAAGCTCACATGCAATACAAAAACTTCAGTGATTAATTTTCCTTGTAATCAGTGATTCTGGAAAACAGATTTTTTATTTATTTTCATTTTTTTCACCAGGAAGCCTGTGTGTCATTCCTTTTTTTTCTGCTGTTTATAGGATGCAGTGAGACTGAACAAATATTTCCAGCCATGCGGTTAAGCTTCCAGCACAGTGCCGAGGCTTACCTTATAGTTTACACTTGAGCCTCTAAGAGGCTACAATAAAAACAGCAATTACCGGGCGATAGTGACAGGAGACAAAGAAATGTAATGGCATGGGAGCAGTTATTTTCGATAGGACCATTGGCTGTAAAGTGGAGTCAAAAGGAATGAGGCGTCAAAAAGTCAGTTGAGTGCTCGGGCAGCATGCGTGTGAAATGGATGACCTGGCAATACAGGCTGCCAGTGGTCATTTATGACACACTCGAAAAGTGGGACTAATGAGAAAAAGAAAGTTTGACGAGGGCTTCACAATTATTGTCAGTGTTGTCAATCTGGACTTTATCTCACACTGAAACAGCTGAACTCATGCAAAATCCCTCAAAGACCGAAGATAATGCTCTGAAAATGCATTGAGTGAATTTCCAACAAAATCTCAAGTCATTGTGGAGCCGAATAAAAGATTTAATTTAGCTTTTGTTTAGATATTTTTTAGCAAGCATAAGACTTTACAACACCACTTAGCCTATTGATTTTTCCACCACCGTTCATTTTGTTCTGATAATGACATATTTTGGTGGAAATATGCAAAATATGTAATATACTCAAACAGAGCAATAAGACCAGTTAATTGTAATGACTGAATGGAGGGCTATTAGTCGCTGTCTGAAGCTTCTATGGTAATGAGCAATCTAAAATAAGTGATTCTTTGTCTCTGCCTTTTGCAAACAGCAAGCAGCAAAACATGCAGGAACAACATTTTGGCTACAGCAAAGCGGCAACACACTTCAAGCTCAATGAATGCAAAAATAACTGAGTGCACGGCTGGTCTCTGGTTTCAAGTGCATCTGGGTTACACTTAAGCACATCCCATGAAATTGTGTATGCGCAGGTTTCTTTTCAAGCATGTGTATTTGAGAGGACGTTGTTGAGCGTGTGTAGCCTCATAGCAGCATGAGTATTTGTTTGTGTTTGTGGCTGTATATGTATTGACCACTGGGCTGCTTGTCCAGGGGTCTCGCTACCTGTGCCACAGAGGGTGGTACGGAAGTGCGGATGAAAGGAGCAGATCCAAGCAGGGAGGAGGATGGGATGGAGGATGGCGGTGCAGGGTGCAGGTAAAGAGAATGAACAAAGAAGGGGGGGAAGGTGCAGGCCAGAACCCATGAGTAAGGTGCTGTCAGGATAATTCACGGCAGCCGTACTTGCTGCGAAGAACAAAACAGAATTACTCGAGGGAACAGAAATCAGCTAACACCTGCTTAGGAGGGAGCTCCTGAGGGACGGAGTGGGAAAAGGAGGGAAAGGGGAGGGAGGCATGGTGCAGTGCACTAAGATGCTGGCAAGCACAGATGAAGTAAGCATCAGCGTGTGTGTCAGAGAGAGTGAATGTGAATATGTGTGTTTGCAAGCTTGTGTAAATCTGTTTGCTGCATGCATGCAAATCTGTGTGTATGCGAGTGTACTTTCTAAACGTGTGTGCCGTGCATGTGTTTGCACACGTTTGTCTGTTTGTGTGCAGCCTGGCTGTGCCCACAGCCATCCTTACAGCTGTGGATGGGGTTCATTTGCATTCTGAATCGCATCAGCCATTGTTGCTCCACTGCTGTGACTCGTCACCGCTAGATTCCGCGCACAAAACCCCCCCGTGCCCGTTATGTCTGGCTACAGCTGTGCTTTGGAGCATGTGGCAGGCATTCAAACCACCACCACGAGCTCAGGCCTTGGTCTGTTATTTTGGATGCGTTTGGCTGATGTCATTTTCCTTTGTGAACTACCTGGTTCAGTGAGCTTGAGCGTATTCCCCTTCAACAAATCTTGGAGCTCCCCTCTCTTTCTCCCTGGATCCTTTTGTCACACCAGATGGGATCCGGATGACACCCTGGCTAGTTTTTGGCTCCACCAATGTGCTGCTGCCGCTGCTCAATTGCAGAAAAGCCCCTACCCATTCCCTCGACAGCATGGCAGTCTTGCTCACATGTTCCCTGGTTGCCCTCTTCATCTTGTTGAGCAAAGAGGCCCTCTGAGTTAAAAATATGCTAGACTTTGAAGACTAGTCTGCCCCCATTTTCACCCTCCAGCCTCTTCCTTCAGCTCCGGTGATGGTATGCTTTTGGTATTTCTTTAGAGAGGCCAGTGCAATAGAGAAGAGCAATCGATATAGAACCCATTTAATCTTTGTAGCCGGGCAAAGCTGAGACGGGTCTCATGTACAACATGCAGAGAAAAAACAGAGACTGAAAAACAGAGAGAAGAGACGTAAAGGTGCATTAATGTGTCATAGTCTCTATAAGGACGCAATAAGCATGCAGCCAGTTACTTGGGGCAAAACTAAGCTGTGAATTTACGTCAACCCTGGTGGACTGAGCTGCTTACGAATCTGCTGGCTCAAGCTCCTGATGAAGCTACTTTACCAAAGCCTTAGGCTATTAAGAAATATGAGGAAATCAGGAGCATAACTAAAGCTGTGACAGAAGTAATGTGTAATTAAATACTCTGCCACTGGTTAATTTGCCCTGCATTTATCTGTGCACATCGGTTTCACATTCTTATTGTGTTTTCTCACAGAAAGGGCTGTATAACTCCTATTGTGGAGGTTATTAATCTTTCAAACATAAACAAATTCTTAAGTCACCATAAGTTATTAGAGGACCGTCTCCTTGGAGCTGTTTGAATTGGATTAATGCTCCTTCATGTGGAGCACTGAAAATGATATCTGGCCCCCCTCTCCCTTATGTGTGAACGAGCCGCAAAACAATTTTACTACAATGCCGCAAGCGCACACGCGAGCGTGTGAAGGCTGCAGACATTCTTGACGCATATGCATATCCCCACAGGAAAATATAATAGAGGGTATTAGACACAGACATACACACACATTTTCGGTTGCTCTGTCATCTTGACGGTTGTAACTGTTGATAACCACGGCAAGAAAACCTGAAGAATAATTTATTCTTCAGGTTAATTACAGCCTACAATGCACTGGAGAACAATGGGGCATCAAAATGCAGCCATCTCCCTGAGTCATAAATTGAGATATTAATAATAAAATACAAACAGCCAAGGTGTATTACAAATGTCAAAGATGCTGTAAAAATTAGTGCGTACGGCAATGACTCTGTGCTGGTGAAGGCATTTTCTGTGCTACGGGGAATATTTACCACAAAAAGCAGCACAAGCTTTGTGAAGTGGAAATGCAAGTATCCTCCTTTTAAGCTGCTTGCTGATATATTGTAACAGCGTTTAAATAGACTCAACTCTGCATAAAATACTCTAAAGGCTATCACACAGGTGGCTTAATTTACATGTCATTCATTATTACTATTCAGCAAGTGACTGTGTCATAGCGTGATTGCTTTTTAACACATCATTTCTAACCTTTTTACAAGCTGTCTCATTATCTTTACTCACTCCATACTGCATCGGCACCGACTTCGTCTGCCAATGACCCGACAGAACATTAGCCAGATGTTTAGTAGCTGCATTTGCACAAGAGCCTGGAGTAAAGGAATATATTCATACCCCTGAGACCTAAGCTTACCACTGGCATGAAGAAGCGATTGTGCCCGACTCAGTAAATTCAGATCTTGATCGAAAAACTTTTTGAACAAACTAAAGGTGGCAAAGAAGAGCAGAAGAACATTTCCTGGTCCTGGATCTCAGACCTTAGCTTAAATCTTTGGTGCGCATGTTATGAATATCAATGAACATCCATTATATTCAAACCCTTGCCAAACAAATTCACACACTGTTGACAAAGCATATTAGTGTCCGTTCTTTACAGTATACAAACGTTTCAAATTTTCTGAGGCAACATTTCTGCAATAAGTATTTTACGTCAACCAGCAACACCTTTATGCTAGAGATGAAGAGAAGAGCGGTCACGGTGACGAAGATGGAATACCCTATAGGAGTACTGTATGTCAATGCCTGTAGCAGAGAAACAAGAGTTACAAATATAACTTGGGTTCTATGAATTCACCTTCACCCAATTTAATAGCAAGAAAAGCTTCTGAGGCTCCAGATAAACAGACTTGACATTCAGAGAAACTTTTAAGTTCCAGAGGACAAATACAAATAAAAGTCAGCGTGGCTTTTTCTTGTTGGAGAGTGCCGAGAGTGTAGAAAGCAGATTTAGGTCATATGCACTCAACAACAATATTTGTGTAATTCTTCCAACTGTCAAAAGGGGAGACAGCTTTTTTCATGCTTCTTAAAGGGAAATTACCACTTTTTACAACCTGGACCTTATTTCTAGCATAAAATACGATCATTTACTCACCCATATAACTTTGGTGTCATTTGGAGTCATTTAAACAATATTTACATTTGCGTATATCCATATAGTTGGAGTGACTGGGGCACCAAAACACAGCCTCTAAATAACGCATTATCTGCCGCAAAACTCAATTCACCAATATTTTGTTATGATACACTGGAGCTATTCCCCGTTGAGTCTGGAGTTACCAGTTACCAATGTGCAGACGTGCAGCAGTTTGTTGTTCTTTGGTCAGCTGTTCCTCTCTTTGCCTCCTCATTCTCCTTTCAACGAGCTCCTCATCCGTATACTCTGGCTCAAAGCCGTAAGGACGTCCATCATAAAGGAAGTCGTCGTCCACAACCTCAGAACTGGAAAAATATTCAGCCATGTTGCAAAAAATAGCAGCAGGAAATTACAGGTAAACAAGCCACAAGGGGTGCACCCGGCGCTCAGAGATGACATCATCCAAGTCAGAGGTTAATAGGTTAATCTACAAACCCCGCGTGATGATAACAGGTAACTCTGGACTCAACGGGGAACAGCACTAGCGTATCGTAACAGAATAGTGGTGAAATTAACGAGTTTTGTGGCAGATAATGTGTTATTTAGAGGATGCGTTTCGGTGCCAGTCACTCCCATTATATGGAAACACTCGGATCTAAATTTTTGACAATCGACTCCAAATAACAATAAAGTTATGGGTGAGTAAACGATCGTATTTTATGCTAGAAAAAAGTAAAAAACAGACATAGACAGTGTAACCTACACACTTAGCCTATGATGGGGCAAAGAATTTATACTTGTGTGCTCGTCAGTCTGGTTCACTCTGTAAAAACGCTACCCAAACACTAGTCAGTGCTGTGTCCATAGCTACGGCGTCAAATTGACGGAGAGGCATAAACCAGCAGTCCAGCAAATCCAGGCCAACATAGTCTTTCATTTTATTGTTTTCAAATCTTTCTATACAATATTAGCTCTGCACAGCATGTTTCTCTTTGTTGCCTTTCTTCTTCACAACATGATGAACTCAATGTGACTGAATCAGACTGAAACATAAAGTGAAAGGTACGTTGTGATTTCAACTTCACGACACCTTGATATACTAGCTTAATAAACCAGCTAGCTCCTGCTGGTAATCTGCCAGCAAGGTCATGTCAGCCAGCACATACGTCAGTGGAGCTCAACAGGTGTAGCAAGTCTATCGTCATCATCTCAGTGCTTGCTCCCCCTGAGCTCTTAACACTCCCTCATCCTCCATCCCATCCACCCCTGTCTTCTGTTTTCTCTCCTTATGCCACTTTCCTTCACTCCTCTCCTCTCTCTCCGTCCCTACTTTCTTATCTTCTCACCTGCTAGCTCATCTCCACTCCCCTCCAATGCCACAGCTGATCTTCCCCTCTGTCTAATTCAGCCGCTTATCTGAGCATACAAGTTCCACAAAGCTCTATGATCCCTGTCACCCCGCAGCCCTCGTGGGAATCATGAGTCAGTGCGGCAGATAGATGATGGCGTACGAGCTGGTGGTGGGGTAAAGAGGAAGGTGGGAGGTTGAGGTGACAGAAAGAGTGGAGGAGGGGAGGGAAACGCTGCCTTGAAATGCTGAGGTAGTCAGAGAATGAAAGGAGGAGGGGGGGAAATGCAGTGAAGTGCAGAAAAGAGGGCAAAGATAATAGGAATCTGAGGGGTCACAAATAAAATAAGGGCTGTGCAAGGGAAATGAAAGACACTTGGTGTTGGAAGGGCAGGATAAATCCATCTACCTGTGAGCTTTTCAGGTTCAGAACTTTTATCTGCTCTCCTATGCGTTCTGTTACCTGTCACGGCAGATTACATCAAACAAAGCTTAAATGGCATGATGTAATATTAAAGAGGAGAGAAATAGCATAAGGATAATGGATAAAAACATGCATTTAAAAAAAAAAAATGCGGTAAAAAAAGAAAGAAAAGTGAGTGAAAAACACCACCCCGGGATAAAAGAGAGACAGGCAGAATGTCGTTAGAGATTTAGTACGAATGTGTCACACAAATCCTGATCTTTAGTCAGACTCTCTGACAAGCACAAAGAACATCTTGCTGCCACGCTGAAGCCGACTCTTAGTTGTCGTGCTCCTCTTCGTCATCTTCTCCCCCTCTCTGCTCCCCCCTCCTCAAGCTTTTTTCTCTGTTCCCTTCCTCTCCACCCCATTTGCCTCACTCCATTCCTCCCATCTTCCTCTTTTGCTCTGCATCATCTCGCTCTTCTCTCGTTTTCCCAGCGCACCTACTTGACTCCATTTTTACGCTGTCAGTCTGTCTCCTTCCTCCCGCTCTTCTTTTCTCTCGTTTCTACTCTTTCTACGCTGTTCGGGAAGAGATGCCTTATTAAAAAGCTTCAAAAGTCCATCCCTGCTGCACCTTCCACGCCTGCCCTCTCGGTCACCTTTCTTCCGTTGCTGCCTTTCTCCCTCTGTGTCGCTCTCCTGGTAGATTTTTGCTCGTCGTCTCCCTTGCCTGTCTCCACTAATGAATTTTGGGCACTTTGCAGCCACAGATGGTGCAGTAGGCAGCCCCTGGCGGCAGGGCCCTGGCTTAACAAAGAGGGAAAGGGAAGACAGAGTGCTGCAGCGATAGACCGTCTGCCATCACTTCTTTTAAATCAACACATTAGCGATTCTGCCCTCACCTGAAACGCACTTCCTCCTGTGCATCGAGGTACTGGTTTACGCATTTCAGCCAGAAAGCCATCCGGTGCACACGTGTCAACGGCTCTCGTCTGGAGCATTTAATGTTTTTGCTCTTTTTCCCACCACTCTCTCATCTTTTTTTTTTTCTTGGTGGCACTCTGGTTAATTGCAAAGCCATGTTCCTTTTCTGGCACACTCGAAAACCTCTTTCCCTGCAAGGGAGCCTTCGGGCAAAGAAAACAACCCTGAAATTGTGTTGCTCTCTGAGCTTTTTAAAACCAACATCACACCCTTTTTTTTTTATTTATCTCACACACCTTGCAGGAATATATGCTTAATGTATTCTGCCCTTGGTCTCTGAGAACCTAAAAACATATCAAGGAGTGGGTGAAGGCATCAATAAGAGAAGCATGTACAAGATGATGGATGAAGGTGGAATATTTTGAAAATTTCTTCTCTGGAGATGTCGAGCATAAACTGCTGCCTAGTACAAATGACATCCCATGCCATGGGTTACTCAGTCATTAACATCAGTTGTGACCAGATTGTGTTGACCTAAATTATTTTTGACTTTTGGAAATATTGGAAGATTGCTGTAACTAAATTAGACATTAAACAAGAAATTTAGCTATTTTACCTCATCATTAGTTATGTATGTTCTGGGACTCACAGGAGGAACTTGAGGTGCCAAAACATGATTTACGCAGAGGATGAAAGTTATTGTGGCAACACAAAGCCATATATTTTTCTTGCCTGTTGTCTTTTTTCCTTGGGCCCTCCAAAATTATTCATCCGATACAGACAAAATAGGAAAATCCTTCATCGCAGGAACTGCTTACCACATGTGAGGAAGGGTTACCATTAGGCATTGCTTCCCTTTGAGTTTTGTACGTTATAATGCAAAAAGCTTGATCTAAAACACATTATTTGGTCAAACTGAAAGCGAGCGCGGCCAAATTTACATTTTGAGTGAGCTCACTTTCTCTTTCCCCAACATGATGAAATGTGAAATGCCCGCTGGCTGAACAGAGCTCAGGTGTAATAGCAAGGTGAGCATATTTGATTTCCTCTGCCCAAGCATCAGCTCTAAGATCACTGAGTAAATAAAGATAATGTTGTAAATACAGAACCTTCAGAGAGGCGACTATGTACTCAGTGTTTCTTTTTTGGTCTCTATATGGTCAGCACATCCTGAGGTAACACTGAATGATTTATGAATTCTGGGAGATTTAACATGCTCAAAATGTACTGCTCAACACTATTCTACAGCATGTACCTCTACAGAGATCTATGTATAGTACCGGTGGGTGGAAAGGTTAATTGTCCTAACTCAAGGGCGTTAACAGCTGTGGTGCCCTTGTGAGTTCAACCATTATACAATTTAAGGCCAAGGAAGCCCCCTCCCCACCCCACCACACCAATGCCTTCCTCTCCCCCTTTCACCCACTTTTCCTCCCTCAACCTCCCTCTTCTCCTCACCTCTGCAAACAAACTGCCTCGTCATCATCATCATCTCCCTTGACAGCGTTGGTTGCTCTCATTGCCCCAGGTGAAAGCTGTTCCCTAATGCAGAGGTCAAAAGTTCAAGTCCTCTGTCTCTTTCAAACTTTTTTGGAAAGTGGACAGCATCACCTTCCTGTGCTTTTGTACTCTTGACATTGTAGACAAAGTACTTGTGATAAAAAAAAAAAAAAAAAAAAAAAGCGAGCGAGAGAGACAGAGACAGAGAAAAATCCCCAGACTCAGGGGTTTTCTGGCTGCTCGGAGAAACAACACACAGTATCGACGCAGACTTGAAGTTATATCTGTACTCTCTGGTGTTACACGATTTTCTGTGCGGCTGCTGCACCCAATTTAAAAACTCACACCTTTCCTGGTGGCGTGATGGCTGGGTTACATGTTGAAACATTTACACATTTTTTTTTTTTTTTTTTTCATAATTGTCGCACATGTTTTCACACCTGCAGAGCTTCCGTTCTTTAAGAAAACCAAGCGTTTGTTGTACTGCTCTGAACCTTACACTGAACTAACAGTTCACTCTATATGCAGTAGTAGTAGTAATGCAAGCAAAAGCATTTACATAGCTGTAAAGGCAGAAGTAAAATGCTTTGCTGGAAGAAAAAAGGGAAAAGAATTGGCTGAGGCAAACAAAGGAGACGATGAATAAGAGCAACGAGAGATTTACCAACAAAATAAATGGTGTAAACTAAAGAGAAAACCAGCAACGGTTCCACATGCTTCATAAAGATGTTTTACTTGTGAGACGTAATAACAGACATGATGTCTCATTTTAGCTTTACCCGCACATTGCAGACCTTTAATCAATGCACCAGATCACGTTGCAGTGAAAATCCAATAGAAGTCTAGGGCTGCGGCTTATGATTACTTTTATTTTTCATTCAGCTCTTACATCAGTGGATCATCATGCGGGAAAATATCTTCAAAGCGCCGTCCACACAAACCCACCAACAGCAAATCTTTCTGAATCATTTGAAAATCACATCCGATAAATTACTTAAATGATTCATTGATTAGTTAAATTGCTACTTCACAAAAAAAAAAAGTACTGGAGAGAAAGTCTTTAGCTTGTTCCCTGACTCACTGAAATTTAAATATTGTTTGCCTCAGAGCATATTTCTGCCCATCTCTCATCTCTAAACTGAACTAACCTTTCTTTTGTTGCCCATATAAACACATCACACATTGTCTCTTCTTCTATTTCTCTCCTCCAGTAACAAACAAACCAAAGAATAAGTTTAGGCTAACTTTTTTTTCCTCTCCAATTCATCTCTCATCCATGCTCTTCCTCTCTGCCTTCTTCCTCCCATCTTTCTCCCATTCTCCATCATTCCCCGAGGTAGGCGGCGGTGCGGGGGAAACTGACAGCCATCATTGCATCGTTTGTCGGCTCGACTGCTAATCTGCATGGCGTTAATAATTGATTGAAAGCTGCAACCGCAGATCTATGATGGACTCGCACCCCCTCCATCTCTCTCACTCTCATTCGTTCCATCTTTTATCCTCCGCCTCTAAGTATACTCCCACTTCACTTCCCCTATGCTATCAAAATGCATTTTCTAGCATTTCTCTTCCTTCTGTCTCTCTTGATGAATCAACTGAACCATCCTAATGCTTTTCTCACGCTCTCAGTCTCCGCTGATACATACACAAACGCGCTCCTCTGGCTCGCTGTGAGAACCTTTACGTCTCTTTCTCGGCTTTTCATCCACCTGTTCAGGTTTTCAGATGAGCCTTTTCAAGTTGTTCAGCTGTCTCCGCCGTCTGAGGTGCTTTATGTATCGCTTCTTCCGCAAACAACAACCGAACAATGCCATGTCAGTGCCTTGCCACCTGTCCCGCCATAGGCAGCACCACATTAGGTTCATACAGGACACATACACGCACACACACAGTTTTTCACTTGACGACATAATCCAGCCATGCTGCTGTCTGTGATTTATGAGACCCAGTTAAAAGGATGTGAGGGTTCTCTCTTCCCCTCACCTCTCTCTCTCTCACTCTCACTCTCCTTTTTTTATATCTCTAAGGGGATGTGTTTGTGTGCATGTGTTTGTGTGTGCGTGTGTCTGGTGAGGAGGGGGTGTATCTATATGAGGCGCGGGGCGGATCAAGTCACTCGAGGCCCCACTGTGATTTCTAACCACAGGCTCTAGTGCCAAAGCACTGCAGTGCTCATCGCTCACCTGGCTGGTATACATGTGCACATACGCTGACACCAATGCATGAAAAAACATACAAACAGGAAGATGTCATATTAAACTTTAGGGGATGTTACATTTATTTATTCCTTTCATGAAACCTTACATTAACCACACTATGTCCACATTAACAAACTAGCTCTTGTCTAACCTTAAAGGCCTTCAGTTCCTTAATGAAAGTTAAGAGGACTTGCTTTTTGGCCCCAGACAGGATGCAGCTTCCCAGCCCGTTTAAGCTGATTTATGCCTCCACAACACAGTAACGCCCACGCACACACGACACAGCAACCCTTGTTATCCGCCCACAGTTTCATGTATAGGGGCCGCTAATGTGGCAATTCATTTGTGGAACAAAATAAACTGCACATAAATTTGATTATGGATATGCACAACTGTAGCAGAGCGTCAACAGTGCGACAGCCTCCGCGGACCCCTGCACTGTGGAGCAATATTCATTTTATTATTTTAATATGAACACAAGAAAAGACTGTTAAGTACTAAGTGTTCAGCTATGTAATCTAGTCATCAAACACTGATCCAGCAGTTTCTATTTCAAATCAAATTTGGATCAATTTAAGGTTTTAGGCAATGGCGTTGAATACTTATGTGTGTTTGCACAACATTTTACTGAGAAATTAAGCAATCGCTGGTTTCTGTAACACCCTCACATTCTGTTAGACGACTAATGCAGCAGAATCCTAATGAGTATTCCTAATTACTTAAGATCATGCTGTCTATTCTAAAATAAATATTGGTGTTTATTCTACAAGCTTGCAGGCACACTTACTGACCTGGGGCATTATTGTATTCTATCCCTGAGTAGGACGGGTTGTCTGGGGATCTAGGTTAAATATAGTTCAGAGTCGTTGCTCTGTCATGTGCATTTTACCCGAATGGATAAGGCAACAAGATATGGTCATAGTGGGGGCTCTTTTCAGGGCCCCAACACTGGTTTGGTGTGCCCATGCTACACACATAAATGTTCCTTTCTGCCGCAGCCTGTCACAGCTCCACAATCAATCTCATCTTTCCATATAGCTGCACTGAACACATACATGTTTTGTGCATTCCCACACATGTTTACCCTGCAGACACATGCATTCATAATGACATCGTAAGGCAGCCATCCACAGCAACATAACACATTTATAGGAATATAAGCAGCAGGAGACATGTGCATTTGTGCGGGCATGTCTGTGTGTGCGTGCGTGTTTCTCTGTGCACATATGCCTGAGTGTGTGTGTGATGTGCACAGGGGCTTGGCTGGGGATGGGGCTTTGGCAGCAGCCAATCTGCCCAGGCTGTTAGTCACGACGCTGTGACACCCCAAGCTCACAGGCATTGCACGGGTCATTAAGGAGCAGCAGCACAGCCGGAAGATGACCACACACAGGCGCACATGAGTACGTAAACGCATGCTGATACACACATGCGCGCAAACATGCTTAAATGTGGCATCACTTGTAAGAGGCACCACCTCTGCTTTGCTACCAGGGTGGCTAAAGGGGACTGAGAGACAGATACAGCACTCGGCACATAAACACACACGCTACTCCCACTACCTTCAACATGGGGAGCCAGGGTGGCATGAGCAAGCCAAATGAGAATCATCTATTCAATTGCTTGATTAAATCCTGAGCCCCCAAAGGCCCCGAGGAGAGCCAGGAGGAGGCTAATTGAGAGAATAGGATCCTCTCTGCAACCTCAGTGTTGCTCTGCATCCTGACCCTTGCCACTGAATGTTACTCAGGCCAAGCAGGACAGCATGGACATGAGCCAAGATATGAACTCCGAGCAAGACACAGTCAGAGCAAGAAGGGTCAGAACTGCATGAATCAATGTGATAAGTGGATTAGAGTTGATTTTTGCTTCCATGGACTTTGAACCTGAGGTGGCGCAGCAAGAGGATAGACTGGTCACGTATAGCTGGTGTGATCTCCGTTCAGTCCCTCAGAGACTGCAGTTGTTTGCCATGGCAAGGTAATAAAAGACATTCTTATGACCTTCCTTTTTGAACTTTAATTGCATTGATCTATAGGTGTAATAAAAGAAGCTGAGAAATAATCAGTGTCCCAAGGAGAGCTGAGTGGTTTCTCGGTCACCAAAGTGAGATGCACCCCACCTGGAGGGGAAAGTTGTTTCTGTTAAGGACAATGAGGTAGGAAGGGAAATTTTTAAATGGCTTTTAATTAAATTTTAATCAAGAGATAATTTTCCCTTCCCCAAACCATTTAACAGAAAGAGATGGGTAGAGCTGAGTGGAAAGCGAAAGGAGGAGTGCCGCGGCCATGATAGATTGGATGTTTAAACCCTGCAGAGAGCCCATCACTGGCGTCTTGTTAAAATTTAATCGATCAGCTGATTCTCAACAAAGCTGTCAGATCTTAGGAAAAAGATGAAGCCAATATAAAGGTGAAATTCTTCATTTTGGATCGCCTCTATTCACCTGTGGATAGAAAAAAAAGGCCTCGGGGGGAAAGCTTATTGTTGCTTTAACATCGCATCAAAGTGAAAACGGCTCTTTGCAAATCTATTTATGCTCTGAGAATTAATACAATTGGTGTTGTAGTCCTTTTTGAGGCAAACCCGTTATTGCTGATAATTCTACCACATCCTTACAGCCAGCACCTTTGCTTGGCCACCAAAAGTGACCCGACCTTTAAACAAAGCCTTGTGCTCAATACAACTTTATTACTTTATTGACTTCACTGGCTTAGTAGTGCCAGTGCTGCAGAGTAGACATTTCATCCTGAATGTCAGACTGCTGATGTCATAGTTGCCTGGGAAGCTGAACCCATCTTCATGAAACCATAGAGCCATGTAATCATCTAACCCCCTCAACACACTGTGGTTTAGCTCCACTCTCTGCCATTTCATGAGATGCTTGGTGGGATGGGCGGGCTGCATTCTTGCCTAAAGCCTGACCACGACATTGCATTCTCCTCACTGATGTGCGGCAATATAAAGAAACACCACGAGTAATCACATTATCATATTCGCGCAGCATCCGAGTGACTTATTGAGGACTGGTGACTAGCTGCAAGCTGGATGTTGCACTGGATTACATTTAAGCGGAGTGTTTCCTGCCGTTACGGTCTGCTATTACTATGATCACTTTTCCTTGCTAGCAGGATAGCAGCGGAGCAGCACATAAAGTGAAAATGTCACGGGGGTTTTAGTGGGTAGGAGGAGGAGGTTTGAAGGGGGAGTGGTAAGAGGCTTCGGTGCACAGGGCAGAGTGTGTTTCTGACATGGTGTGTGACGAGGGGCATCACGCCGACCCCTGCTCATGAATAAGACATGGGCTGAAAGGGCCGCTGGGGTGCCCACTGTCCATTTGCCATTTGCACGCTTGGCCAAGACCATGGAGGACGACTGGTGAGGGATCCGCTCTAGGAATACGTCATGGAGATAACGGAGTACACAGAGGAGACTGCTGCTGCATGCAGCTTTGCCATTTGTGAATTGAGATTTTGAGGTCCACTACACTACCGTAATTAATGGCTGGCTTGCCTGATTATGCGAGCATGGACATCATGTCGTTTTGATTGCATTTCTAAGGGAAACATCTGGGATTTTGATTTGTATGGTTCTTTGCATCCCCCTCCTCCTGTACTGAATTACATTAATATAATACAAACTCTCTGTTTCTGTTTTACTGTACGTGACAATAAAAGTAAGGAAATGACTGAAGAGAAATATTCTGATACGCAATTCACTGTCAGTGCTTACCTTAAATAAAACATTTTAGCTTAGCTTTAGATCATTTCCAAAGTTGTCCTTAAGCTCACAAATAGATGTGTTTTAATGATTTCCAACAACAACCAACATCTCACAGTCACATGAAAACCAAGTGAAATGAAAACCAAGTGAAATGAAAACCAAATCATAATGCTAAATTTCCTTCTTTGGCTCAGACTGGCTAACCAGAAATGGTTAATGGTTTTCATCAGAAATGCATCCAAACCAACACCCATAGGGAGTTCAAGCTAACATCGATCCCCCCTTCCTGTCTTTTTTCATTTTCTCGTTTTCTTCTCCCTTTCTGCCCAACCAAGGCAGATGGGAATCAATAGAAAATCAAGGAAATGGCTGGAAAATAAGTTGGTTGTGAAATGTTCCGCACTGAACTTTTACTTCAAAGGGAACTTCTGAACGAGGGGGGAGACAGAGATGTTTCCATTCACACTTTGTAGCCTGGGCCTTGCTGATGTGAAGCAGCAAATTGAGGTGAAGAGTCAGAGGGAGGATGCTAGCTGCTCAGAAGGAGGGTGAGAGGTCAAAAACGCAACAGATGAGTGGGACAAATAAGTGTTCTGCTGTTAACACAGTCTGACACCTGTGCAGAAAGGCTAAGTCTTGCTCAACATGGCCTTTTTGATCATTTGTGGGACAAAGAGCTGTCCACTGGGACTGAGGGGTTTCAGGTAGTCTTAGAGAGGGTTAAAATGAGAACACAGAACTACTAAGTGTCTGTCTTTTTCATGGAGTAATGACTGGAATCTGTACAGTACAGTCCTTCCGTATGACCGTGAAGCCAGCCTCCTTCCCTCAAGGCTTGCTCAGATGTAAACAACTATAACTGGTTGACATAGCCTTTAACCTCCAAGCCCATGGGTCTCCTTCCTTGTGCTTTTAATACACATTTCATGCGAAAAATGTGTATTTCAGGAGGCAGCAGGATAGCTGAACAGAGCTGTTAACCACTGACCTTGTGACTCACACAGCCTTTAAGCAGAGTGTCAAGTCTAACCTAACAACACCAGGCCAAATAAATTAGGCATTAAACGGGGTAAAGAACTAGAGGCACCCAGCTGAAAGCTCAAGCCACGGGAGCTTTGGATTGGCCATTAAATTCTCCATATGATGCCAATACTCCAGTGGAGATGCTGGAGAAGCAGCTGGGGCCACATACTAAAATAGTTCTACTATAATGAAGTGTTGAAGTTGAAGGGAAGACTGGGAACATCCAGGAGTGGTTGGGTCTGTCTAAACAAACCTGCAGAAAGGATATCCAATAGCTCCACAGCCCCTCGGAAAGAAAAGCACATTTGGCTAACTGTGCAAACAGCTGATTTAAAAAAACTGCAGTCCATGCTAATATTGCTTCATCGCCTTACTAAATGACAGAGATATCCATTTGAGAGTGGTAGGCATTTATTATGTAACTAACAGATATGTATTTAATGAGATCACACTACATGGCTGCTGCACGCTCAAGGAAATAGTACGTGGGGTGTTCCTATCAGAGACCATATAATTAGAGGGAAGTGGAAAAAAATATGGAGGACCAGGAAGCTTGCTCAGGAGGGACTTGGTTTGGCAAGATGAAAAAGTGTATAGAAACAACCGGGTAAAAAAAATAAAATAAACAGAGACAGGAACTCAGGTGCTTATTGCACAAATAAAGTTGGGGAAGGGTAAACGGCTAGTGGAGGATTGATGGAGTGTGTGGATGTGTAAGACAATCTAGAGTCTCAAACACTGTAGGAGGGAGAACTTTGGCACAGTGGGTAATTAAAGGTGATAAAAGCAGACTCTCCTAAGTGTGGAATGTAATGGAAGAAGGAAGGGGACAAGAATAGACTGAAGCATGGAGGCACACAGGTGGGGAATGGGGACAGGTAGCAGTGTAGGTGAGGTGGAGTGGTAATTGGCTGGCAGGCAGCAAGGCTTAGCCGATCTCTGCACTCTGTGGCAGTTTGGTCTGTGTGTGTGTGTGCAGCAAGAGAGTGGGAATTGATCATCAGATTTGTTCATTCCCGTGGAAAGGCTGGAGGCAGGACAGGGTACCTAGGGTCAGAAGAATTGGGCCTGTCTAAGTCCGATCAAGGGAGAACAAAGGTAAACAAGGGCGACACGGAGCAAGACACAGAGAGAAATAGGGGCAGAGGGAGTGTGGAGATGAAACCTGGAAAGAGAAATGAGCTAAAGCACAGAGAGAAAGAGAAACACTGGCTCGTGGAAGGATTGGGGGTCGAATGCAGTGGAGAAAGAAAATACGAAAAACTAATTTTCAGAAACCAGTCAGAGGCATCTTCAAAGTTTCAGAGTCAGTCACAGGCAGATTCCAGTGGAAACACTGAGATGCCAATAAGGAAATGTTCAAAGAAAGCACTACCAATTACAACTGAGAGAGCTGTACAATAAAAAGAAGGTTTAAAATCCATTTGGGAACAATCACCCAGCTGAAGTGATACCTATTACCTGACAGGCTGTGGGTGAGGATCAAAACATAACTTTAATGTGGGAATGGTAAAATCATCTCACATTCAGAAACAGTATTTCACAGCTCTTATATGTTTTTGGTGAAATACTGTAGAATCTAATGCCAAATCAACACATACACTCACACTTCTGACCCATCTCCATCCTAATGCGTAATTTCTCATAGTCACTGATCTCTGTTAATCGTTTTAACTTTCCATTGGCCAAACTATAACCATTTTCGTTCCTTCATATGTACCAACATGTGTAGAAATGACAATAAAGAATCCTTGAATCCTTGAATCCTTGAATCCTATCTCAATATTTATTTGCATTTATAGATTTAATCAGTACATATGTGATACCAGTAGGTCCCAGTGATTGAGATATGGTCCCCACATGTTCAATCAGATCCTAAAAATGCGATGATAATGTAATTCAAAGATAAACAGCAATAAATCACGTCAAATCAGTTAAGTTGCCCCAAAAGACTTTTAGAAAGGAGCATTGCAGGCAATAAATAATTACAGAGAATGCATGGAGGATTGTGACTGCACCCACGTCACTGTTAAATGTGTTCATTTAGGATTTGCACAGTATGGATTACTGTGCAAAAATGATGAGGAATATAAAACAGCCTAACGAGCAGATAATGGTGTTAGGATAATGTGAAGTCTGCAGCCCAACCAATGTAAGAAAAGGTTACACGCTCTTCATACAATACTGTTCATATTATTCAAACAGAAATTTGAAAGTGAGGTAAAAAGATCAAATTAGTGCATGGGAAGTGATCTACACCATGACATCTGTGTGAGATGCCTTGATTACCACAATTAATAAATGGTTCTATGTAATTAGACTGTGTGCATTTCAATATTTCTTTCTGCATTATGGTAACTATATGATGATCTACAACACACAGTTGAATTGTTATCAGTCTCAGCTAATGATGGGCACAGGACGAGCCTTTCTAGTGCAGTTTGGTTAAACCCTGGTGATCTACTTGGGGAATGTGTTCACAGAATACAGCACATCCCTCTCTCCCAAGCATACTGTGTCAATCTAAAAGGTCAGATGTGTCTGATTTCCTAACAAATGTTGTCGTACTGTTTGCGCTGGCTGACATCCTACATATAAACAGACTGATCTCACTAAACACACATAACTGTTGCAGGTTCTGCGGAGTTCCCACAGAACCCAGCAGTGAGAAAGGAGCAGCTTTTGCCAATAATCTAAATATCTGTTGCAACATCTGTGTTCATATCTTCCAGAAAGTGGCAGTGGTGTTTAGAGAGGGAATGACTGACACCGTAAAAGCCAAAAGCTAAGCTCAGCAAATGATGTGATGCAACAGGTTTGGTGTGGGTGGAAGCATTTTCTCTGGCGCTTTTCCGCATGAGCATTAAAAGCTAGAAAAAAAAGAACAGGTATTCTTCACTCCAACCTCTGTAAAGACATCATGTACGAATATAGTGTTGCTTTAGAAATGTCTTTTCAACATTACATTAACAGGGTAAGTGTGAAATATGGGAGACAGAGATATAGAAGCAAAGAAAAGTGGCAGGAAGGATAACCTGGATCCAAGACAGCCACTGCAAAAGCATGCTGGAGCAGAGGAAAGGAGGAAACTGCTCCCTCCTCTGATAGCAGCATCCCAAGTTCTAATGAATGATGGCAGACTGAAGGCCATTGTCGACAACGGACGGGCAAGGGAGGACTACTGATTGGGTTTGATCAGAACAACCCAATGTTTTTCCTAATTCCTGGCTACGTGAGGCTGCACCAGCTAATGTGTCGCCGTATCAAAGGGCAATGCTTATTGGAGAGATAATACACACTGGTGCACATGAAAACTCGTGTAAACATACATGTGGACTCAATTCGCTTCCACTTTTTGTCATGAATTTACCATTTACAGTGTTTCCATTTGTGTACTATCTTTCCAAATTATAATGAATTTATTCTTTAGTTATCTTTCAATCAACTTTTTACCAAATGTTCAACGCCGATGACTGCAAGCAAGCGCTTTTGTTGAAGTGTTCTGTCATGCTTAACTTGCATCCTTTAAACAACTACCTATCCATAAACAATAAGATTTTGCTCTCTCTTGCACTGATGTCTTCCAGTGGTTCGTGAACACCCAGAGGGGGAGCTTATTTGGTCATGCCTTTGTTTCTCCCAAATTAACTCCTGCATAATCAATTTTTCAACTTTTCCAAAACAGGAAATTCCTGGACAGGGAAAGGGCCAACAGCTGGATAGTTATAAAAAAGCCATTTATGGAAGTTGTTGACGGTGGTGCTGAGGAAGGCATTCTCATTTCTGTGGAATTTTGTTCAGTCTCAGAATGGCTACAAAAGAAATATGCATGCACCCTAAATGGTTTTGGTTCTTTTGCAAAAAAAACAAAAACAAAATTATAATTTGCATCCTCTCAGAAACTCTACTACACTAACTCACTCTGAACACTGGTCCACCAAGAGAACAAGATACAGTATGTGTAGGTTACTACAGTTGTGGCAGTAGAGGTGCATTATGGACTTATGCAAATGATATGGTCAAACCCAGCTCACTCCAGTCTTATCCAGTCCAAATTATAGCTCTAAATAGTTAAAATACTACTTCAACATTTTTAACCAGGAAAGCCCGGACAGTTGGCAGAAATATTTTTACTTTCAGAAGGGCAGAGTGCTATAGCAGAGCTTAATGTGAGGTGAAGATCAAAGTGTAAGTCCACAACAAAAAAAAAAAAAGCACATTCTCCCTCTTAACCATGACGACATGTCTCAGCACTCCTTGTCAGATTCTGCTTTGGTTGCAAGTGTAGTGTCTGAGTTCATCCTTCGTAAATACTCTGAGTTCACACCCACACACTCCACACTTCACCTTGTGAACCAGCTGTTATGTGTGTGAGACTTGAAATCCACTGGGATCAAATTGAGGTGAAGGAAGTGAATGAAATCTCTTTAAATATGTGTGGATGGCTTGCGTTAATGTGAAAACCGATTGATTGGAGGTTACGAATGCTATGGAATTGCATTTAGATACACTATATTACCAAAAGTATTCGCTCACCTGCCTTTACTCATTCTATGAACTGAAGTGCCATCCCATTCCTAACTCATAGAATTCAATATGATGTCGGTCCACCTTTTGCAGCTATTACAGCTTCAACTCTTCTGGGAAGACTGTCCACAAGGTTGAGGAGAGTGTTTATAGGAATTTTTGACCATTCTTCCAAAAGCGCATTGGTGAGGTCACACACTGATGTTGGTCGAGAAGGCCTGGCTCTCAGTCTCCGCTCTAATTCATCCCAAAGGTGTTCTATCGGGTTCAGGTCAGGACTCTGTGCAGGCCAGTCAAGTTCATCCACACCAGACTCTGTCATCCACGTCTTTATGGACCTTGCTTTGTGCACTGGTGCACAGTCATGTTGGAAGAGGAAGGGGCCCGCTCCAAACTGTTCCCACAAGGTTGGGAGCATGGAATTGTCCAAAATGTTTTGGTATCCTGAAGCATTCAATGTTCCTTTCACTGGAACTAAGGGGCCAAGCCCAGCTCCTGAAAAACAACCCCATACCATAATTCCTCCTCCACCAAATTTCACAGTTGGCACAATGCAATCTGAAATGTACCGTTCTCCTGGCAACCTCCAAACCCAGACTCGTCCATCAGATTGCCAGATGGAAAAGCGTGATTCATCACTCCAGAGAACGCGTCTCCACTGCTCTAGAGGCCAGTGGCGGCGTGCTTTACACCATTGCATCCGACGCCTTGCATTGCACTTGGTGATGTGTGGCTTGGCTGCAGCTGCTCGGCCATGGAAACCCATTCCATGAAGCTCTCTGCGTACTGTACTTGGCCTAATCTGAAGGTCACATGAAGTTTGTAGCTCTGTAGCAATTGACTGTGCAGAAAGTCGGCGACCTCTTTGCACTATGCGCTTCAGCATCCGCTGACCCCTCTCCGTCACTTTACGTGGCCTACCACTTCGTGGCTGAGTTGCTGTTGTTCCCAAACGCTTCCATTTTGTTATAATAGAGCTGACAGTTGACTGTGGAATATTTAGGAGCGAGGAAATTTCACGACTGGATTTGTTGCACAAGTGGCATCCTATGACAGTTCCACGCTGGAATTCACTGAGCTCCTGAGAGCGGCCCATTCTTTCACAAATGTCTTGTTTCACAGTCTGCATGCCTGAGTGCTTGAATTTATACACCTGGGGCCAGGCCAAGTGATTAGAACACCTGATTCTGATCATTTGAATGGGTGAGCGAATACTTTTGGTAATATAGTGTATGTCAAATAGTTATTTTGATAGATCTGCTGAAACAGAGCTAGAGAAAGAAAGACACGACCATACAGAGTAGAGTAAGGAGACAGCAGTGAGTCGGGAAAAAGAAGCAAAAAAATATCAGGAAGTTGAAAGATACAAGCATGCAACCAAGTGCAACGAAACGATGCAAAAGGGGGGGAAAAAACTCGGATATTTGTCGCAGTCACATTGCAAATATCTCAAGAGAGGAAGTGAGGTGAAGGGAGAGGAGAGGATGGTGATGAAGAAAGATATTAATATTGCACTAAGTCAAGCAAGACATAGGTGTGAAAATGGCCTCCAGTTTGTTCGCCAGTACTACTGCCAAGCTATCAGCCTGTCCCCTTCAGGCAAATTCTCCCAACACAAACAGACACTCATATTCAGAGAGAGAAAGAGAGAGAGAGAGAGAGAGAGAGAAAAACTTTTCTTGCGGCAGATAATGAAGCTGCAGATGCGTGGTGCTGCATCTGTAATGCATTTTTCCATGCTCAGGGTTATAATTCAGGACTGAAGGATTCTTGAGCCCTTCCATAGCCTTGGTCACTCTGCTGTCAAGATTATAGGTGAGACATTGATAAATCTTCCATGAAACCAGCTCAAAAGTGAGCAGAATAATTCTACGAGCCCAGGGGGAGGAGGGAAAGAACGGGTTGGGGAATTTCAATGGGGTAGAGAAAGCCAGAAAACAGACCCACTGGAAGAAATGTCTGCCTTCAGGCACCCTTGACCTACATGTCAGGCCGCGAGGCTGAGCCACAAAGCCCCCCCATTTGCACCGCCATGCATTTTGGCAGCAGCTTTGATTCCAGTCCGACGTCCTTGATGAGTTTAAACAAAGTGGTTTAGCTGAATGAGCAGCACAAGCAGGGAAGACACAAACAGATCATAAGAGAGATTAAATTAAAGCTTGAAAGAAAGGACGAGCCAGAATAATTAGTCACTATTGATTGAGACTTTGCACTAAACTGAACACTAAGTGTAAATCTGCCCCCACACAGAAGCCATCCTCATGAGCCCCAACTCTTAAACATACCCTCTGCTACCAACAGCCCAGCCCTCCAACAAAGCCCTGCCCGCCTACTGGAGGCCACTCATACTTCCTGTAAGTTTTCCCTTTTCAGTGCCAGAAACTGAAGCTTGTTGCCATAGAAACAGCCTTGTATAGGCAGGGAGGGGAAAAAAAAAAATCTCTGCCGCATTGCTCGACTTGGATGAGTGTTTTGTATGTGTGATTGTGTCCGTGTGTGCGCGTGTGCGTTTGTCTGATAGAGACCTCATCAACGAGTGTGTAATCAAGCACCCCTAAAGACAGAATGCTGTGTGCTTTTGTATGCACATTTGAAAGAGAGGAAAATAGAGTGTGCACTTATTCATTATTTTGATTGTAAAGTCAAACATAGACTGTCCATCATCCTTCTCTGTCTGCTCCAAATGTCTGTGTGTGGTTTTGTCCATCCACGGACTTGTGAACGTAGTGTCACTGATCCAATTTCCTGCCCATTAATGTATGTCCTTAATGTAAATGAGGCAGGATGTTTGATTGGTTACTTCACTTATATTTGCTGCGTGCGTGGCAGGTCCATTAGGCACCACCGCCTGTTTAAAACCTCTCAACCAAACCAGGATTGCTGTGGTGGAATTGAATCTGTTCAATTTACTTCTGGATTCCAAAGACCTTAACAGCCTTACTGCTGGCAGGCCCCGTTCCCCAAGCCCCTCTGGTGGATGAGGTGACATATTGTATTAGACCATCAGAGGAAGGTTATGGAGCCTTGGTCTGCATCCCCCCTACCCATTTCTCATTCAGGTCCAGTCTCGGCTCTCTTGCCTCTCCAGCCGCTCAGCAGCCCGGCAGCCCCCGTCCTCTATTGATCCCGCAATCTCATCAAGCATGTTTCCTTGAAGATGCAATTTCCACCATATCAACACACAGGCCGGAGCACTTTGTTCTAGCCGCACCCGCCATGTCATTGATCTAGGTTGCCGCTTGCTCATGGCTCCAAATTCTGCCATCACTGCACCGCCTGCGTCACGTCCAACCGCCGACCGCCGACCGCCACTGCACATGAAAACAGCCACTCCCCACCCTCAGACACACCCCCGCAAAGCCTACCCCTCCAACCTCTCTCCACCTCAGTGAACATCCACCTGCTGTTCACTTTCCGTCGCGGCTCGCACTTTTGACTGAATGAGGTTCAGAGGAGCGCTGAACCATAGTGCACCCACGGGCACGCACACACAATGCTTGTGAACACACACTAAACGCGCATGCAAACCCCGCGGCGGACACACACAGAGGCACGCGCAAGCGCAGGGATATGCCCCCCATCAAAGCTGTGGCAGCAAAGGCCAAGAGCGACTGAATGGGGAGGTTGATGGGTATCCTCTTTCTGAAAAATAAATAAAAAAAATCCTCTACCAAAAAGCGAGTCACACTTGATCAAACCTTTACACAAATACACAAACAGCAGCTCTCACCCACCATTTATTCTGCATAGCAGACAAAACCTCCAAGATAAACATTCTCTGTATATTTGCTTTACATCTCACCTTATTCCCTCTTGTTTTTCTTTGTTTCATACACTTTTTAGCACACAAACACATGCACGCACACACACACACAAATACAAACACACACCTCATCCGCTGGCCTTTCAGTAGTGAGGTCATGGGGATCTAAGTCTACACCTCGGGGCCTCTGAGACCTCATCCAATTCCTGCCTCCGTCTCCACCGATGCCCCGCCAACCAACACCCTCCATCCCCTCCCCCCGGCGTAATCCGCTTCTATTTTTTTTCATGTAATCTTGTCATAAACACGTCTCAGATATGACTAACGCATCCTCCAGTCCATTCGCCTTTCCCTTTCTTCTACTGCATTTTTGGCCGTCTTTCTTTAATTACTGAGGCAATCATATTTACCAATTCCCACCGCCTGTTTATCCCTCCCTGAAAGTGTTTGAATATTGAAAATTGCTTTATTTGTTTGTCTTCTGCACATTTTGCCACTCTCGGCAAAAAAGGGCGAATGTAAGACGGAATTGTGAGGGAATTAATTGAGTGGGTCAGTGACTTTGGAATGAATTATTAAATAAGCAACAAACATTGCTTACATGCAGGCGTTGGCGGCGGCGAATTACGGCCGAACACAGTATATGCTAGTGACGGCCCCTCGCTCTGGTCTTCGCCTTCCATCACTCCCACTTCTTCTTGCGTCAGCCCTCATATTGGATGTCAAAACTGTCTGTCATAGTCCTTTTCAGCAGGCAGATAAGACACAGACTTCACTGCAAGTGGCCTTTGAGGCAGCGGTGTCAGTATTTATTTTCCGGTGCCCACAATTACGCCGGTCGACATTTGACGACGGTGTCACCTTGACTGAAGCCATGAAAACAGGGTGGGACAAACATGAAAGCAGGGGGAGAACGCAAGCGCACACTGAGTATTTTTAGGTGCGCACAAGACGTCTGGCTGCAATGCATGTCTTTGTGATTTACCTGCTGTCACTGGATCCCTCCTAACTGATGGCGCTTAACTACAAACTAGACAGCAGTGATGTAGGTTCTCCGCCGCTAACATATCTGCAGATTTTATAACCTGTGACAGTGTTTTTCTTTCAGAATAAAATGGGGCTAATTATCACATCACTGTGCGTACACTGGAGGAATGGCAGCACAGTGAGAAATATCTCCTATCGTATAAAAGCCTGTGTACAGTAGTGACTTGATAAACTGTCCATTAAAGTGTAACCAAGACTACTGGTTGTTTTGATAAACTGGAGTTATAAGCGTCAAGCTGCGTCCACCCCCTAAATTGAGAATCATCGGCTATAATGTATGCGTAACCGGACAATCATCAAAGACAGGCGCTGTTGACACATTTGGCAATCAGCACAGTACCCCTCTGGAAGCCGGCCTGATTACCCAATGTGGGGTAATGACATTTCTAAGTGTAATTAATCACATGTCGAGCACCGGTTTCCTTAGCAGATGCGAATCATGCAGTACATGCCCGCGAAGGCCATTTAAAAAAAGACAACTGCTGACGGCTTTTCGCAGCTTGTGTGTCATTTACATCCAATTACCTTGCAGTAGGAGTGACAAACACAAGTGGGCTCTGTTTCCAAGAATACACTGACCTTGCCTCTCCTTGCTTATGAAACAGAAATTAGAAAGCCTCCACTGTCTGACCAATCCCTCCAAGTGTCTCATTGCTGTGCTCCTCTTGGTTTTAATCAGTAAAAGGATGGGACTTGCTGGCCTGTCTGAGGTAATCAACATCAGGGGCCATAAAGCGATGCTAATTGAATGGTCTCCTCATTGTCATGCACATGGGGTATCTCTCCTCACTCCCAATCCTTCTCTTTCTACTCTAACTCTCCCACCCCTTTTTCTCTTGTATGCCTCTCATACAAGTTCCTTGGAGACCCTCCATTGCTGGAGCTAGCTTTTCCCACCGACAGCTCTAAGAAAACAGGCCTTGTTTGAAGTGGATGCAGGAGCTGCTGGGAGAGTTTAGCCCTTGTTAGGATGCAAGCGTAATAGAGCAGGGGCTGAAGAGAGGGCAGAGATTGGAAGAAATGGTACAAACGTTCTGTAGACATTGAGGCAAACGTACACAAATGTGGCAGCCCTATAGTCTGTGTGTTAGTTTTTTTTTTTTTTTTTTCATGCAGTGGGTAGAACAAGATCATGCTTGTCCCAAAGTTCACTTTCGTTTCCAAGTTTTATGACAATTTCAATTGCAAAGGTCTTGCGAGGAAATTCACTTTGGCCCTGCTGAAAATACTGCAGCTATTGACTGCTTCTTCCCTTACCATGGCCCCTTGCTCAGACCCACGCCGTGGATACCCATAGAGACAAGCAAGGACCGTGACTGAGCACATTGACTGAAACAAAAGGCCAGTGATTTCATATACAGCTTTGGGGATGAAAAGAATTAGTGGTACATCACGATCTAGGGTATGATGGCACATCAGTGACTCACGTTGAAGCAAATATTGTGGGAGGATAGGTTTTTTTTTGTTCCAGACATCATCCGACAAACTCATGTGGTTGCATAACGACTCCGCTTAACCCGAACAAATGATGTTGCTCACACTTAGATCACTGTCTCTCCCATATATGGAGGCGAGCCTCATTGATGCTCATCCCTCTAGGCTACCGTGGCAGAGGTATGTCATATACAGAGGCGAGCACGCCACTTCCAGAACGGGGGGCGTCCTCAAGCGACGACTCAGCGAAGCAGAATCATCCAGCACAGCACCCACAGCGACAGAGCAGAAACCACACAACAGAGACGCCCTCTGTGTGTGGCAAACAGCGGCTCGGGCAGGCACACCATAGCACGCCGCCGACAATTGATTTTCTTTTGTGTGTGCCCATTTTCACCTGGAAATGCAACAACACTGTAATCACCCCCCGCACCATCACCATCCACAGGCCCACCCCCCAGGCAGCTGCTGCTCAGGCTGCCATCTGGAGAGTGGCTGACCACCGCTTATCAGCCCCTGGCTCATCACACAGCTGGCACCGTGGCACAAAGAGGGAGGGGTGGGGGGTGGGGGGGAGACGGCGGCGAAAGAGAGGAGGAGATAATGAAAGAGGGAGGGATAGCGAAAGAGACGTGGCTGTGGAGGGATAATGGAGGGGCAGAGGACGATGGTGAGTGACACATGAAGTGGGACCACAGTAAGGAGACACTGAAAGATGGAGGAGTACTTAGGCGACATGACTGCCAAATCAAGAGATTAGCAAAGTGAGCAGAAACCAAAGACAATCACGGACAATCAGATGTAAAAATGTGTGAAATGGTAAATAAAAAAAGAATCAGATGGAAGAATTTCAGGGTTGGGCATTTGGAACTGAACCAAAGTGTCTGTCCTTTATGCCTCATAAATTGTCTTTCAGGGCACATTGTAGTGGCTATTGATCTGAAAAAGACAAACACGCCTCCTCAGGTCTGAGGAGACGGTAGCTTGTTGCTCCATTGATGATGTCGATGTACACTCAGTCTTTCATTACAGTCTTTGCACACAGTCTCCTCAGTTGGCCTCCAAGCATCCAGGGCTTCACCCTGGAATTATGGAGAGTGAGGGAGGTTCCGGGTATAGCCTCATGGGTCTCCTCTCCTCCCCTACCTGTAATGAGACTTTTTGTTGCTGGGAGTCAGTATGTCAGTCAGCTCACCAAGTTGAGGCAGTGTGTCTGTCAGACAGTCAGTGTGGATCAGAGAGTGTGTCATGTGGGTTAAACGGTATACATTCTACTGTATATCTCCCCATCAGCTGCCAAAAATCCCTGACATTGACGCACATTAAATCAAAGCCCCCATTTGTTTTATTTTTGTAGGTATTTCTCTTTTCTCTCTCTTTTGTTCCCCAACCAAAGTACCCCAGCCTTATTTATGAAGCCGAGGCCCTTTCTCTGTCAGAAACCGGGCACTGCACAGATCTGATTTCCCCGGAGGCCGGAAAACCTGCCTCCTGCTTTGGCTCCGTTGTGTTCCTCCTCCTTGTTACCCAACACATATTTACATCAAGGCACTGTGGGAATGCTTGCATAGCACATCGAGACCCAGTTTCTCTCCTGCAGGATTTCATGATTAGAGCTGTGAGTAGGACTGGCGAGAAATTATGTATTTCATATGCTCAGCCAGTCTTATTTCCACGATTCAATCGTCCAACTTGGCTCCAAATTGGTCTTCTAGTGCCGGGATCTCCTACTGGGCTTGCAGCTGTGGGAGCATGTTGAGGCTCCGTGGGCTAGAGCATCTCGCAGGAGAAGGTTAGCCAGCACCAGGTGTGGTCTGACTTCCTCCTGAGAGTCCAACTGGCTTGCTCATTTCCATTCCATTCCTGGCCGTAATTACCAAATTCATCTGGTCATTTGGATAATAACTCACACTGGCCGTTTCTTAAATTATGAAGACATACCCTAATGAGATGATAATCAAACAGAACCTGAACTTGCATCCTCCCCCCAGAGGAGTGACATTATCTCCTCCCTTGGTTACAGTAGATCAGTGAGATGCTGGTTGTCCCTGCCGGAGCACCCTCCTGTCTTGGAGGGAGGGAGTAAGCCCACTTGGTGAGAGACAGGCATAGCCGCCTGATTTAATCAGCAGATCTATTTTTCTGCGTTGGTCCCCGTTGTCTCTTTGTTCCAGTTTGCTTCCTTTCCAGAGTGCTTCTGAAGGGGTAGAGGGGAAACAAAAGGAGCAGCAGCAGTAGCTTTCTTCTTCTTCCCTCTAAAGAGATTATAAGTGCTTGTGAAATGACTTCAAGGAAAAATGCGTGGAATTCTCATCTTTTTCACTTCATATCAGCCTGCAACCATGAGTTTGAGAAGGCTCCCAGGGAGACAACATGGCATCAGACATATTGCCACACACAGAGTTGCTGCAGACAATGGACCAGCCTTGCGTAAGTCTGTTTCCCCAGCCACTGTAACCATCTGGATGGTCTAATAGCTTGTTAGCCTGAATCCAGAGGACTAGTCCAGTGTAATGAGTACAGTTAGCCGGAAAAGGCTGAAGGTCAGAGCATAGGACAAAGTTTGACCACTAAGCAGACACGAAAATGATTTACAGTGATCCCTTTAATTAGCCCATTCAGGCGTGTTAAGAGTCCTGCTCTGCAGTCCAGAGCTGACTAATCACTACATGGACTGGACAGGCAACACTGATGAGCTGCAGTCTTGATTTACAAGATGTACGGGGGTGCTGGTGGGCTTCACTGGGATTCTTCGATGCTTTTTGTGTTAGCATGGCTCTGAAGCTCACCTATCAAAACTGGTGATTCTCCCTGTATATGTACCGCCTGTCTCCTAGGTGACGAGTCCACCAAGCCTAGACCCCCATACTAATGCTCCCCGTTGTGAATTGCTTTGGCAATCAGAAGTGACTGATCCGATTCCACCCGTGATAAAAAAAAACTAGTTCTGTGTGGATATGCGGCTTTCACTTGCTCAAATCTTTGAAAGTCGGAGGAATTGCTTTACGTCCCGTTCTCTCTATCCCGTGACTCATATTCTGCTCAGTGGAAGTTCTAATGAGTTTTTGGCACAGCTTGGGCTGATTCAGGAGGCGCTGGTGTTGGAGGGGACTTTGACGACAGGTGGTGAGTTGGTCTGCGGGAAAAAAAAAAATGCTAGGCTACAGTTGTCGACAGAAGAAACCTATCCAGGTGTATCAACTAATAAAACTGCTAGTTGATCTTTTAAGAGCTTTAATTAAATTAGGGTCTGCAACTGTTCAAAAATATGACTTTGTACCTTGTACTGTAATTTAAGAATTACTTATACCTCCTTTTTTCAGAAGGTGGGAAGATGGGAATGAGTGTGAATGGCTGTCTGTCTCTCTGTGTTAGCCCTGCGATTGACTGGAGACCTGTCCAGGGTGTACCCCGCCTCTAGCCCAATAACAGCTGGGATAGGCTCCAGCCCCCCCGCGACCCTCAACAGGTCAAGCGGTTACAGAAGATGAATGAATTGTAACAAATATTCATGGTAAATCAGCAATAACATATTTCCTGAGTGCAGGTCTTTTGCAGTAGAAGCAAATAATTATAGTGTAGCCACGTGTTTTATGAAGTCAGTCATGAGTCAAAGTCATAGATACTGCAACACTGGTGACTATTATAGTGCATAATTACCACTTCTGTGTAATTATTAGCCAATTCATAAGGAAATGAATTGATACAGTGTTGCCATGATAATCATCACCGCAGATATATGGATTATGAGGATTCCCTACACATCCGAGAAATACATTAGCTTGGACATAAATCTTGATGCAACAATCCCTTTTGCATGCAGATAAACTCTTGTCAGAATGAGGGAAACGGGGACTTTGCTAATTACAGTTATTAAATGCATGACTGTCAGTATCAGCATGCTAGGAAGCCGACATGATGGGCTTACGGACTTACACAGGAGAACCACTTCATTTGTTAATTATCTGAACAGGCCGGGCCACTTCCACAGCCTCTGGAAAACACGAGTCCTGATGTGAGAGGCCATGTCCCTCACTGTCACAATGAGTCCTGGTCTGGCTTGTAGACGATTTATGATTTAACTTAGCTCAGATGGGAATTTAAAGTCCCATTTCCATGTGATGGAGACATAAAAATGCATGGTGGCCAGCTGCTCAGCAAAAGGATAGGGAAAAAAACAAAACAAACAACAACTATCAATATGAGCGACAGCCGACGCTTGATTGCACTTCACAAACCACCTTCTGGGAGAGGGTCAACTGAAAATGAGATCCTGACAGGATTCTTAAAGTCTGCAGGCACATTACTCATAACTAAGTATAATTTAAGCAAGACAACAAGGGCTGCAGCTGAAAATAGCAGCTAATGAAACAGGCCCCGGAGTTGTGTCGTGCGCGGGGAGTGACAAAGTGATGTTAAAGTGATGGGACATTTGATGGGATGAGAGTTAAAACAGAACGCAAGTAGGAGGAAAATGCCACTCACTTTCTGCTTCCCTCTATCTTTCTGTCCCTCTTTTTCACGCACAGATGCACTGGCACACATACACCATAAGCTCATATTGACCAAGTCAAGTAAAGCAGTCCCGGCAATGCCCCGGGTGCCACCCATCAGCGACAATTAAACCCAGTGATCTGTGACATCCCTGCCACTCCATGTCACTGGTCGCCTTTTCACGGACATAAAGAGACTCATTTCTCTAGGGGCTACAGTCAAATAGAGAAAATCACAAATATCAGTACTGACTCATATGGTGTGCTTTCTTTTGCTCGCTTCCTCACATTAATAATGATGGTAAATTTCAGTGTTGCGAGTATTCACCACTTTTGGAGGATTACTTAAAATGCAACAGGAATTGAAACTCCTGTTTTCATGTGCATGTACCTCAGTAATTAGTGGTGTGTGGAGCCGCTAAGCAGAACAGAAAAAGAGGAGCGGAAATCGCCTTCCGATGCTCCCAGGTGTCAGTGAAGAAGAAGTGACGCAGCCGTGACATCATCTCGCAGTTGTGGATGTCTTTATGTTGCTCTTTTCCCACTGCCTATCGGGTCCATCATTCCACCGTCACCCTAAATGCAGCACTCTGACATGCATGCGAATTGGCTAATTTGCTGCCTCCTCTTATTTCCCCCCAGACTCATTTGTGAGGCCTGGCGTCTGCCGAACACGAGCTGGATACACACCAGCAGGTTCACAGTCAATTAAACAAAACACAATGCTACGGTGATGAATAGAATGCGAATGGATTTGACGATAATTTGCGCCCTTGTAGCACCATTTGTGAAACTTTGCTTCTGAAGCGATCTAGGACGCACTACGGAGAGCAAGAAGCAGAGGCAGAAAAAGACGGGTCCCATGGAGCTGCTAGCGTCAGCATTCAACTTGTATAACAGCCAACTAGTTATGAAAAGCCCCGGTGTGTGTGGGTGTCCTGCTTTTAGTCGAGTGCAAACATTTTAGCCTTAAGAGGGAGATCTGCCAGAGTATGCTGCCAATACGAATGCACCATCAACGCCCACGTCATTCCAAGTAAGCCGAGTACGCGCCTCATACATGCGAACAGACACACGCCACATGTGCATTTCCCCGTGTGTAAATGATTTCGTGGTCCTGCGTGCGTTCCAGCATGTCTGTACAATGTGCAAACATGTGAACTTGCTAATTCACACGTCAGGGTAATTAGTCTGTTACATCAGCGCATACAGTACAGAGCACAGACCCAAAGCTAGAAAAACATTCACTTAAGAGTCTGATCATTTCTACCTTCATTCTGACTCATGCTCACACCCAAAACAAAACAAGAAATTTCCCAGGGCATCAGAACATTTTATGACCTTTCCAAAAACTAATCAGATGAACATTTTCTGTCATGCCAAACCTATTATTGAGCTACGACTATTTATAGTTACTTGGCAAATGTGAAAAGAAAATTCCCCACAATAACACATTTTCACCCACTGCGAACCTTTCGCTGTGCAATATAAATGTTATGCTACTTCTTAAGAACAGCATTATTTTGAGTGTCTTAATGTGTAATGAAAAACCAAACACAGGTTCCAACAGAATAAACCACCAACATTGGGCGTAGCCTGAAAAATACCCTTGATGATTTTTTTTTTTATAAATCCTTCTGCTCTGAGAGTCGTCTTGAGTCCCTCCAAGTCACCACTCTAGGAGGCCCTGTCAGTCAACATAAATCTCCTTTAATCAAAGGATGTTTATTGCTCTCTTCTGGGCCAGTTATGTGAGGGGGGTAGCAAAAGAAAAAAAAAAAATCTGCATTTTCACCAAGGGGACCAAGAGTATGGTTTAAGAGGATGCACCAAATCTTGTAGGCGACAACTCCACCAAGCGCAGGTCACGTGCAATATGTACGACGCCGAAAGAAACTTCCACCATATTGCTCAGTAATGAGGATGATAGTGATTCTGGGCTGTCATGTGCGCAGTCTGCAGGTCCCCCATCTGTAGCAGTGAAGGTCACCACGACACGGAGGCGGAACCAGCAAGCCCACCCTCTCACCCCGTCACAGTGATGAGCAGGCGATGCTGCTGGTCCCCATTACAGATCACCTCCTCCCTGATTAATTAGGCTCATTCTGCTAATTGAAAGTCACCCCTCACCCACTGTTCCGCTGTGAGACTGAGGGCAGACTGAGAGACTGCGACCGTCGCGCAGTGGAACGGCGAGCCGCTGAACTGCCACACTTTATTAAATCAACAAGCGGTCGGCGCATTTTTTCACACGGTGCCTCCTCCTATTCCTTCCCTCCTTGTTTCTCATTGGCCCCCACAGCTCAGCCCGTATTACTGCTTATGGAAGCCTCCGATGAATGACAGCCAACCCACACCGGCTGCCCAGGGAGCAATCGGCGTAACAAGCCAATTAACTAATTAAGACCTCGTTTAGATGCCTAATGAGGAACATGGACACTCATTTGTGTAAATAAACAGGGATTTTTTTTTTTTTTACTGCATTTGGACGGCTCAAATGCGTGTGTTCTTGCGCAGAGGTCAATGAACGAAAAACAAAATAACAGAGCGCGTACACAGGTTTTTGCCAACAGACGCCTCCTCCTGTATGCATAAAGCGAAGAAGCAGGAACCATGCAATATGGTGATTCATTTATTCTAATGATACTGCTGACATCAGCCGAGCGAAGGAGAGGATCAGATCTGTCTTACCGCAGTAGGGAGAGCTCTTAGCCTTCTGACTGTCAACTCATTGGCAGCCGCGGTATCGTAATAGCATGGCTGCATACCAAACTGTAAACAGACGCGAGCTGAATTGTTACTGATTCTCCTGTCGTCCAGTATCAATCAACATCAGGAGACTTGACGTCCATTGATCCCGCAGCTTAGTGCAAGCCTTGATGAAAACGCTCTATAAATTAGGGCTGTATGATGGAAAACTGAATGTGTAATGCGCTCCCGCCTTGCTTTGATTGGACAGTGAATATGCAATGCATCAAATCACCAGGCCTCCGTACCAATGCTCAAACACGGGCAAGAGCAGCCATTATGGAGGCGTATCATGTCGAGAATCCTTTTACAACTCCAATAAAATTCCTAAATGGTGATTGATCTGGAAAAATGGAACATATTGACTCACCAATCAGGGAAATTAGTCGTCCCTTTCAAAAAATTATGTATCACGCCTTTCTGCTAGGAGAAAGATGAAATCCATATACAGTAAATTGCAGGGCACGTGTGCACACAGCAGTGGGTAAGCTCTCCTTCCATCTTTTCTGAAAAATAAATCTTGCACTTCTCTCATCGGATAGTGTTTCAAGGGCTCGATTTCCAGTTCTGAGTGACAAAATAATTATCTGGAACTCGTGATTAAATATATCCAAAATGCCAGGGCTACGACGTGTTAAGGTGTTACAATCTTCAAAAGGATCAGCTTCAAAGACAGATACATCTTTTGTTGTGAGCTCTTTCACAGATTTTATGACCTTTGATATTTTTGTAACTACTGACAGGAATAATGTTATACCTAGAGGGCACCATGCGATGAAAGATGATTTGATCAAGTAATTGACACGTGGCAGGAAATATTCAGGTTGAAATGCTTTATCTGGCAATGCAGAAATGACATGTGCAAGGCAGGCTTTTCTCCAGACGAGCATAGAATGAACAGCTCAACCTGACCCGTACAGCTGACAAACAGACATCAAGCTCAGGACCTCAACATGTGTGCTATTAAGTGTCGGGTGAAAATCTCCACGCCACAGATTCAACCAAGGCAACCACTGAGACTTTGATCAAGTCTGTGGCTAATCCCCTATGACTGAGCCTCCAATATGGGCTACAAACAGCAGGGGTGGGTGGGGAGGGCGTGTGAGTGTATGTGTTTCATCATCTGTGTTTGTGTACACAGTGCAATAGATGTGCAGAGGGGAGGCAGAACAGAGCGGATGCAGAAGGAAGAGGGTGAAAGATAGATGGGGCGTGAGGCAGGAATATGAGAGATGGGGAAGAGAATTGGAAAATTGGATCTCGGGATGAAAAACAAATGGTGCAAAAGGGGAGCGAAGACGGGAAAGACACAGACGATATATGGAACAGAAAGGGTTGTGGGCGAAAAAAGGGTGACACGGAAGGTGGCAGGCATGATCAGGAGGGAAGAGAAGCCAACGAGCGTAAAAGTGACCCGTATTGTTGATGGTTGTGATAATGAAAGGGTGGAGGGAGAAGAAAGAAGCTGAGGGTTGACTTTTTTTTGTAGTCTCTCTCTATTTTCTGCTGGGAGTCAGCAGGTTTGGGTGTGGACTGCGGGCGAGTGGATCGATGTGAGTTTCTATAGCCAGAATACTCTCCTCCATCTCTGACAAGTTCCACCATGGTGTGATAGACCACTGGGATGGAAGATGGAGGCAGCAAAACAAGGGAAGGAGCAAAAGCGAGAAAAAAAAAATTGAGCGTAGGAGCGATGGAGTGCAAGGCCCTTGAACCCGTTGCAACCAACATATATTTTTTATTAAGTCCAGGTAACATCTGTTTTCTCAAACCATATCCTGCCCTGACACATTTGCCCTTAATCGACACACACAGGTAAAGCACGACAATTATATATTCTGAATACTGAATGAAGAACCTTGGACTGCCATGCCATACGTTAATAAGCGGTAGGAAGTGAGCATGGGGAGGGTCTCTGTACAAGGTTGAACACGCTCATCAGGGCTGAACGTGCTCATAAATCCACACGAATAAAGACACATACGCATAAAGTTTAACAATGCATCACCTCCATTCTGCCAGCTACTGTAAGTGTAATGTTAATGTGAGCCACGACGCTGCCGTTTACTAGATAGCATTATGCTCGGGCCTAGGTGGGCCACGGAGAGATTTATGTTTGTCTTTATTTCCCATACTACCGCACTCTAGGCCTTTCCTCTCACGCCGTGTGATATACTGTCCAGTCAATACAAGAAAAAAAAGTCAGGAAAACAAAGAGCTGTATTTTGGAGCAGAACCAGGCCATTCAAGCCTGCAAATGGGTTTTGAGCCACCCATTGAGGAACCTCGGCATGTCGTGGGCCAGCCTCCACTTCTCAGAAAAGTGGAGAAAGACACAGTGAAAGAGAGTGTATAAGACAGCTCATAAGTCCCATGACAAGGGAGAGTGTAACGGTGGCGATGCCCTTCAGGAAGGTCCTTAACCTGATCTGCTCGGGCAGTGCTAACATGCTAACGTGCACTGTATGAAAAATGTAAGGGGCATAAATTGCATTGGATCTGAAGCGAATAAGTGACAGAATAAAACAATAAGTCTCAATAAGAGCAGCAACTGCAAGGGGGAAAAAAAAGAAGCATGTGGCATGTTGTTTTAGTCCCCAGGCCTGCTGCTGCTGGCTCCTTGCTGCCGACAGCCCTTTGGACACGCGCCACAGTCAGGTGTAGGGGATTTTATGCTTGTTACCTTGTCCTCTGTGTAAATATTGAGTTAAATTACAATCCTATAACCTCAAACGTGGTCTCATAGCTTTGTTTTTTATTTTTTTATTTGCTGTACCGCCACGGCAATTTGTTTCCTGCAGCGGCATGTGTCCGTGACGCACCTGAAAACGGATCAAAGTGCTGCATTGCATTTTTTTTACCACCGCTTTTAGTTTTCTGCAGCGCCAGGTCGAGCTGAGCTTGGCGTGCATGTAACGCTGCAAATCAGAGTCCTTCTTTGTCCCCAGCTGTGTCCCTCGATCCCAAACCGAAGTCTTACAGCAGAACTTTGCGAGTTAGTTCAGGACTCGCTTCTCAACAGATTTGCAGTTTTTAATAAACCCTGTACCAGGGCACAGCGGAGTGGTGGTTAGCACTGATTCTGGTTTCCAGGCCGACTGGGCCTTTCTCTGTGGAGTTAGCATGTTCTCTCCAGGTACTCCAGCTTCCTCCCACCATCCAAATACATGCTGGTTAGGTTAATTGGTGATTCTAATGTGGCCGTAGGTGTGCATGTGAGTGTGAATGGTTGCCTGTCTCTCTGTGTTAGCCCTGTGGTAGACTGGAGACTTGCCCCCCCCCCCGATGTTAATTCTTTACATCAGTGCAGCATGAGATAAACTTAAATAAATAAAAATGTGCTGGGCGGATTTGCACAGACATTTTTCATCAGAATCATTTTGACTGACCTCTAGAAAAAAAAAGTCACAGTTGGCCTATAACTGACAAGAATAATAAAGTCAGCCCTCAAAATAGAGACTTCTGGATTAGCTAATTAGTGCAAAGACCCAAAAGAATAATTTATTGAAGAGCTTATCACTAATTGCCGTTTCTCAGTTTGACTCAGGAACAAGGCTTCTTACCTTAACACTATACAGCAGCTCAGTAAATCATAAATCACTTTTCTATGTGATCAGTATGGTCGGCAGCTCGGGGTGGAATTTTTTAATTGGTAAAATTATATTTCAGTCGTTTTCGTCCATTATAAAATGATATATATTTTAATATTTTTTCACATTAAGGGAAGGGGAATGTGAAATGTTTGTGAAAGCAGCACAGAACAAGGAAAGTTCAGCAAAGTAGGCCAAGTGCGGATGCTCCCGTTCACCTTGAGGCTCTGTGTATCTTGGTGGAAGCTCGTAAAACCGTGCAGCGGAAGCCCCGGGGCCAGCTAAAGATTCCCTATCTACAGAAACAGAAACAAGGCTCTGCAGTCATAACACTTATGTAACATGCAAGTGGTAATATTATGAGTGATACGTATAAAGTATTATAAATATATGTATATATATAGAATTCTAATACTTGGGAAAAAAAAGAAATGACTAAGCTCAATAATTTTATCTTACTGACAACATTCTCTAAATATGTGCAACAGGATAAAAACATTTTTTTTTATCTAGTTAATTTAACCTGCCTATAATAGTGCTTATATGCCACCTGCGATAGAACAACTGCTCTATTTGTATTCATTATCAAACCGTCATGTAACATCATCAGCTATATGTTGTATTTGTATCATCAGATGCCACATGTACGCTTTAGTCAGATGTATGTATTTATGACAGATGTATGTTTATCTCGTTCCTCCTGCTGCTCTCTTCTCTCTCTTTTCTGTCTCCACCCGGCTGGCCTCAGGCAGATGGGTCCCTCCATATGAGCTGGGTTCTGCTCAAGGTTTCTTCCCGTTAAAAGGGAGTCATTCTTTCCCAGTCGCTTTAGTGCTTGCTCTGGGGTTTTCAGGCTCTGGGTCTGTAAAGCGTCTTGAGACAATTTGTATTGTTGTTGACACTACATAAATATATTGAACTGAATTTAGCAGTCAATGTAAAAAGGCACACACGCATATACTCCCATTAACCTAACACTTTTATGTTTTAAGTTCTGCCTGTAGACTACAACAACACTATCGCCAAATAGGACCAAATGAAATGACTTTGGTATTACCGTTAATTTATTTCTGTGTGGAATGGCTTTAGCTTGGTTCATTGGCCAGTTCCCCTTGATGGTCTGAAATGATCCTTTCCTAATGATATCTTCATAATCGTCTGAAAGACAAAGATAATTATATTTTGTCTCCTCCAGTCGGAGGAACTTGATGAATTTGTTTCAGCGTACATGATGCCACTGCTTTGGTCTGCTAACAGGGGGGGGGGCAACGTTGGGCAGTGTGGCAATAATGGCTAAAGTGAACCGTCCAGTTGGCAAATTAAAAGGGATCTAACTAGACAGTCACATTACAATATAAAAGCAATTACGTTTAATATTAATACAAAATGAATCGACTCCTTCCTAACATCTGATTCAGTTTATCACATACAGTACATCTCATTTTAGGTGCTGCCAATCCAGAATAAAGAGCAGTGTCTGTGGGGTTGATAATGCATAATTAATTTAAGCATTTATAATTAAACTGCTGCCATTAATATAAAACAATCATGTAACCGGCTTTTCAAATTACATTACTCACTTATTTTAAAATGTTGCTTGTCTCTCTTTAAAAGCAGTTAAACTACTCTCTCAAATCGAATCTGTCATGTTTCTGACTGGGTCCCTCTCCATGTAAGGCAAGGCCAGAGCGTTCCTGACCCACTGGCTTTTGCAGGAACGTCTTCATCGCACGCTCACTGACTATCAAAGAAATAAATACATGAAGGTTATGCAAGGGAAGCGGCGTAGTACGAGCCATTCAGATTGTACTGAAGTGTCTGCAGTTACAAAAACAACTGCCTTGATATGACAGTCACTGAGGACAGTCTGGGTGATTTGCAGCCATTCTAAATTCATCCCAGCACCCCATGGAGCACAGTTTGATTTAAAAACAAAAAAATGAAAAAGGAACAAATTAATGTGGCTTTCAATGTTTGGAGCTGGGTCATCAAGATAAACACTAATTGTTCTGTTGAGTGGTAATTGACCATTGCTGAAAAAAAAAAGTCGAATGATGTTTTAAGTAAACGAGCACCATTCAAAGCAATGACAACAGTTGTGACTCATCAGAGAATGGACATGCATTTGGGATCTAGTGAGTTCCGAAAGAGTTTTTGGCTTTTCAGGCTGCGTCCTGCTGGGGATGGCTGCTGCCATCTAGGATGCAGCAGCCATGCAGCAGCCAGCATGCATGTCTAAGTGGCATCCACATGAATGTCAGGTCCAAAAGTTTTATCAGTGTATGTATTTGTGCCTTGATGTTAACTGTTCTCATTGCACCAATTTGCTTTGATCAATAACCCAACTTCTCCATATTTTTTTCAGTATTTCCACATTCCAACTCTGAATCTAGAGTTCTACCCCTCTGAGTATACAGTATGTTCCGTCCTACAAATACCAGCCCTCTGTGAGATGTTTTTTTTATCCTAAAATACCCCTCCCACCATGATCCCTTTCTGTTTTGATTGTCTGTCCGTGATCCCATTCTCTTTGGGGATTTTGTCTATTTGTGTGCATCTCTTCCTGGACTTGTATGCCCTCTTGTGAATGACTCATAATTGCTGGTGCTTTAGGTGACTCGAGCTGTGAATATCAAGTTGAGTTAAGTCAGTTTCATTTATATAACCTCGTGCTGCAAATCCTAAATTTTACTTCAAGGGGCATTACAGTGTGTACAGCAAAGCTGCTGAACCGTGTTCTTAGCATGATTCCTATTTACTCATTCTGTGATCAAATGTTTCTCAGTCAATATTGAGAAATCGGCTTTCAGAATATACTGTGTTCCTTTGGCCAAGCTGTCAGTTGCATGAGTAAAGATGACATTGAACAGTAATGTTTTAGAAAGGCTGGCATATTTTGTTAGATAAGATATACACTAAAGCATTTTTTACACAAGTGCTGTTAGTTCTGACATCTAAAAAAAAAAAAAAAATTCCCAGCCCTACAAAAGTCTATTTTGAAAGCTGGATAATTGAGTCACATCCTGTATTTCTGCAATAAAATATTCCCATGAGATTGGAAGCACAGTGCTGAGCTAATTCAAGGTACAATGTTGCTATCAGAGTTGCCCTGTGTCTTACGACCTTTAAACCGTGTATAGAAAACACTTCACTCTATTTCACATCAGCACTGCCACAAGCTAAGCACATCTCTCAGTACTCATCTAATTATGGGGTCAGTCGGCACTGCAGAAGGAAGAGGAAAACTTGACAGATTTGCATTCATGTCATGAGTGGGGTTCAGATCATTTGCAAAGCCATCAACTGGATGTCCTTTCATATCCAAAGTCTCTGCTGTCCTATCACTCCTACACACTGGGGATCTTAATGATGGCTCTCTTATTTGCAGTTATTTCAGGAAATTCAATGACTTACTTTCCAGGGTCATGAGCAAAATGAACAAGACAAGCATCTTTGAAGATTATGATAATGGGAACGGAGGGCAAAATTGGAATTGTTTTAAAATTCACCCGCACGTTCCACATCTTATTATCCTTCCACTTGGCAGCCACCCATTTTCAAAGGCGTGATAAAAATACACATTAGATACGTTCACTGCAGCTGCTATGTAGCAGACAGTTTTACGGAGAGTGTAGAGTCTGACGTTACAGCACGAGAAAAATAAACACTCTTCACAGCAAAAACTAAAAGATACAAATCAGAGATCGACCGGGAAGACGAATGTTAGTCCATCCGCAAAATAGTCATTTGGTTTAACTCAGCAGAGCAGATGAAATGCAGCCCTACATCATGTAATTTGCACAGATTTTTGATGCTCAATGCTACAGAGGCCTGTATTGAGGAGAAAATTGAAACCTTCCGTTCCTGGTAGGAGAATGACTGCTCAGTGCTTGATACAGCACCAAACTAAAGACCAGATGGTGCATACTAAAACATACTTTAGGAGGGAGGATGTTGTTTCAAAAGGCAAACTCATGCAAATCAGGTCTTCAGTGAAGCTGTTGACTCATGCAATTTCACAGTGTTTACCAATAACAAATTGGAATGGAACATTAATAGTGCTTTCTGAGCAAAAAAGCCAGGATAAGACTAAATGTTCAGAGAAATGTGTTATTACGGCTGACCTCAGAACTCAAATGCTACATTAGCAAATTATGAAAGGTTTAGTAGGTGCCGTGCATGTGACTGGTGAGGAAGGGAAGCACTGACCTCAGAAAAGACACGCGTATTAAGAGAATGTTGGCTACGGCCTTTGATATCCAGGGCCTGGAGATGTGAGGGGACATCTAGGGCTGCATGTCCAGCAGTCACAGACAGGCTGGCTCACCACAGGATTACTCATCCCGTCCTTAACCTGCTGCTTTTTTGGTTCAACATTTACACGCTGATTAGAATGTCACAGAATACATAGTTTGCATATTTGCGACATTGTTTTTCACTGGAAATTTTTAAAACAAAAATGCGCAAAGAGTCTGCACCGAATCCTACCAAGCCTTGCTGTGTGTACCTGTATGACTGGACGCTATTTACAAATTGGTCCTTCTCCATAACACAGCCTTGCACCTCCATCCTGTTTGCTGTGGTGGCCATCTGGACAGCAACAGTGGCTAAAGGAGTTTGGAAGGACACAGCAGACTACAGGAAGGACTGGTAGGTGTATGGTATGTGGGGGTGCGAGGTGCTGTGAAGTGTGAGCCTCTGCCCTCCCAGCTGATGATCAAAGACAGGCATAACTGTCTCTGATGAACGTGGCTGCAGGCCAGACCAAATGCACAATGCGGACCACGATGTCTGCTGCAACAAGGCAATGCCAGCTAGAAAAATACAATGGGAGGCACCACGGCAACACAGCACATCCACACAGGAAGCATTAAACTGAATAACGTCTCATCAATTTTCCATAAAATCCTTTGTCTGCTTTTACCAACCTTAAATTCCCTCATTTAGTCAGTAATTACCACATTTTGGTTGCCAATTTTAAAGAGGTAACTGGGGATTATTTAGGACATGGAATTAAAGAAAGACTCTGTCCCTCCAGCCAGTCAAGCAAGATAATGTTAATGATGTCTTGTGGGATCCTCCACTGTAAAGACTCCTGATCTACATCCAGGGGGATCCATGGCAACTTCTAGGAGCCCTCTGATAACTGCTAATAATTCATTTTTCATAATTCATAAACTCTTGATTAAAAAAATCTGTAAGAATATTATCAGTCGTGTCAAGTCATGTGATCACAGGTCTTCCAGGGTATGCAGATAGAGAACTTCTCCCCTGTTGGCAGAAACTGAGAAAGCTTTGTCAGAGGATCTTATAGAGAAGAAGAAGAAGAAGAAGAAAAAAACGTTTTAAATGGGAGAGAGCTGTCACAGTATCCCTGTGCTCTGCTGTGAGAAAGTGGCCCTGTGGACCACATAAGAAAAGACCATTCATTGGATTGATGGCTAGGGCTTGATCTGCCGCCTTAAACGCCTTCACATAATGACACATTATATCACTGAAGTCCATAACCAGGGCTGTGTTAGTAAAATAAAACATGGCTAAATCCTATTTTACCTCAGCTATCACAGTGCCACACGGACCACGATGATGAAGAGATAGACACAAACAGGACTCAAACACAAGCTTTATACTCCAAACACAAGAGAATGACTCCACTCGTGCGTTTATAACTTGGTCAGATTCAGATTAAGTCTTAAAAAAGTAATTACATTGGACCACAAAACTTTTCTTTTTTTTTTTTTTGCTCTATCAGATTTTTTAGCCTGCACGCCTCTTTATCATGTGTCTCCTGGACTGGTTATGAATCAGTTTTCTCGTCCTCCTCTCCTCCTTTTCTGTTAATCTTCTCCCACTTTTATCTTTTACACACTTCTGTCTTCGCCGTTGCATACTAAAACCGTCCCTCTTTTCTTTCTCTCATCACTTCAGTCTCTCTTAAAAAGCCTCCGTTTGAAAAAGCTGAACTGAAACATGTAAAGTGTTTATTGCAGCAGTTGCAGGGTAACAAATTAAAGCCGTTGGAATACAGATTACAAAATGTGGAGTTATTTTCAAAATAACTTCGACTATGGAGCAGCAACAAGAATACGAAACTTCCTGTGTAGTCATGTATCACTGTTCAGTGAAAATGGCACATTTCTTTCAACTGGACTTTGATTTCTAGCAATGTTTCCAGTCACCCTCTCAGATTCAACATGAACGGTGCTTTTGTTTTAAATAGTAGCCAATGTCATTTCATCATTTGAGGTGTTTTTGCATTTAGACTCGATGACGCCTTGTGCACAACACCAAATCTTCATTGCAATGCAAGATGAAAAAAGAATTATAACACACGTACAAGGGACTGAAAATCTATTCAAAGGATGAAAAGTGAGATGAAAAGGTTAGGTAGAAGATGCATTTCACTCCAGATGTGCAGAAATCTACAGAGTGCTTGTAGTCTTTGTGAGATCCCACTGTACTTGCAGTAAGTGGATAGACCTGAGGACTGCTCTCATGCACTCAGTGAGGTCAAATGGCTGTGTATACTCAGTACTCCGGCCATTAGACTCCATTAGTAAAATCTGCATTTCACGTAGTTTTCATTTGACATAAAGACATGTTGACAGTAATACTGCGCAGCCTTCGCTATGTGGTTTTAGAGCACGGCGTCTTATAGCCATGCCTGGGTCTATTCCATTGTCAGGGATGACATTCCCTATAAAGCACTGAGAGATCAATGCATGCAGGGGTACCACCTGTGCTGCCTGGAGCCCTCCTAAAAGCCTCTGCGTCTCGTCTGAAGATGGAGCTGGCATCCCTGGGGATTCGCCTTACAGCAGGAAGAGGGAAACCCCCCCCACACCTCCCTCCCCCTCACCACCACCTCCACCACCACCACCTCACTGCATCATGGTCACGGAAACTGCAGGGAAATCATCACTACTCCTAGTAGCTGCCCTGCCCTTTTTCCTTTTTTTTCTCCTTTCTTTTTTTTCACCACTGTGATTTGAGCAGGTCTAATTAACTTCTAGTAACAAAGGGCTCTACCACTGTTGTTCCACGGCCTTATTATAGGGTGAGCTTGTGCCGTGATAGTACGAGCTGAATGTCACGCTCTCCTTGGGCCGATCAATCCAGGCGATCAGATATCAGACACCTGAGGGATGGCTCTAGCTACAGATCACTCATGCGCAGACTCGCTGGCACGCACACAAACACAATCATGGTCAGGTACGTCACAGCCACACACACACACACACACACACACACACACACGGAATCCAGGCGTACGTGAACGAAACAACGGGCCCAAGGACGAGAGCTCATCTGCAGACTGACGTGCTGAGCCCAGAGCATTTGCTTCCATTTTGCAACGTTCTGTCTTTCCCGTTCTTCCGTCATATTATTATCTGCGTGTCAGCTTGATGAGACGTCTCCAGCGTTGATAAGGCCCTCCGTTCGATGCAATTGCCGTGCCTTGTCACATGCTCGCTGACTGAAAATTGCGCACCTTGCTCAAGGTCACAGACAGTGGTTTACCCTGAGGGGGAGACAGAGCCAGACGTGCAACTCCCTCCGTTCGCATGTCTATGTCTTTGCTCGATTTCTAATTGCCTCTGTAAGAGGTTGTGGCCCGTGGGGGAAAAATGGTACAGACAACAACCGTGTTGTATTTGCCTGTATTAGTCATTCAAAAAACAATCAGTGATGGTAAACATGCAGTTTGCCCTCCCTGGGAGTGTTAATGACAATCATTCTGTTAGCAGATCATCTGCCTCTAACCAATAGGGATAACAGCAACTCCCTCGTAAGCTAGAAAATGATGTGATGTTAGGATGAACTCCTGAATACCAGGCTCTGGGACTTGGCTTACTGCAGAGAATACATGCCTCCTTCATCTAAATAACATTATTGTCATCCTCCCATCCATTGGTTTCCAGGCAGTCTTCTTTTTTTCTGCCTTTCCATCTTAGTCAATATGCTCAGCACTAACACATGAGCCGCGTATGCGCCTCACCCTTTCTTCGTCTGCCTCTGATTCTTTCTCAAGCTCACTGTAAAATGCGAGCTGCCTTTTCAACTCTGACCATCTCATTATCTCCCTCCAATCCTTTTTTTTGCACCCCCCCCCAACTCTCATTTGCACTACTCTCCCTGCCAAGGCTAACAATACTGTTCGCTGTTTCCGTCATCAGCAAAGTATTTTCCCTTGACACTGCCATGACTTCTCATCTCAGTTACAACAAATACATCTATTATTCCCCATCTGTCTTTCTTCCTCATGCTTCTCTGCCTTCCCTCTTAGAATCTAAGCTCTTCCTCTTAGCTCGCTTTTGTGCCCAATAAACTGTATGGGAGTTGACGGGACCCCAGCACTTCTCTGTGGTAGATCTGCAAGGCCTCTTAGCAGCACAGGAAAGCAACGGTGGACAGGCTTCAGTCTCCCACTGAGCTGCAGTGCTAATCCGCCCGGGGAATCACATCAAATAGAAATGCTCCTATGTGTCATTTGTAGTAAAAAAAAAAAAAAAAACAGAAAAAAAAAGAAGCATGACTAATAGTCCTGCGGATGTGCTTCTTGTTGCAGATTCTCTGTCATTAAATTGTGTAGCCGAGTGCAGCTACCCTTCTGAGAATTCAGCTTCAAGTCACCATGCAGGACGCATTTGTTGGGCAGTGCGGCGCGAGCCCACTCGGCGTACCTCTTATTACAGATATTAGGGCTAATTTGGTTGGGTCTTCCAGATAATTTGGCGGTTGGGGAAACACAAGCTCTGCAGCGACGCAGTCTGCTAAATTAATCCCAATCTGAGCGTGATCACTCACTCTCTTCTCACTACTGCGCTTCCAACATATTGAGCCCACATGTTCCTGGATGCTGGACTAATCCAGTCACAAATGACGCCATTATGTGCTCATTGGTACAGCTGCACAGCATTTTCATCATAAAAATGTGCAGAAATCAGTGACTCAAAGGTTGTTCCTTTAGCTCTGCCTTTTTTGAAAGGTCGAATTAGGTTTATGAAGGGAATCAAATGAAAGTTATGTTTATTCTGTTCAGAATAAAAGAAGGCTTCTGGTTATCATAAGTACAGTGGCAGAGTGAATATGAAGGTCATACTGTTTAGTCTGAACTTGGGATTTTGTTACGCACTTAAACTGGGAAAAGAATGAAAAGGAGGAAGATACTATTGCAGCGCTCAGGAGATGCATAATTTTTGCTTTCTCTCGTTCCTTTTTTGAAGGGAAATGGGCTTAGGAATTCAATCAGCTTTGGAGAGCCAAAGCTTTATGTGATCCAGCTCCGCCTTGGTGTCTGTGTCCTGCGTACACGAGCGAAAAAAAGAAAACAAAAGAAAAAGAAATAGATCAAACGGAGGGAGAAAAAAAGAAAAGAGGAGACATTGAACCAGACACCAGCAGAGCGTAAACGTAACACAGCGCCATCTCCAAAAAGCCAAGGATGTCCTGGCTGCGTGCACATAAATTACCCTTTCAGGGAATGGAAACAAAATTAAACCTACAAAACTTCTTTACACAGCCATGTCTTCTTGCCATCTGGCTCAAGAGCTTCAATCTCCGTTACACCTTTATACTGCTGCCTGAACACAAACGAGTGCTGTGGTATTGATCCAGTCGTATACCGCCTTTTATTATCTCTTCTCCCATCCAAAGGCAGCTTTCCACTTTCAAAGCAGCACTGTCGTAGAAAAGCATAAATTCTCAAGCCCATTTGCTGTGAGGGGGCGGATAAATAGATGTGAAATCAAGCTATGAAAAGCCAACGTGACATGGTGGAGAATTTATCCTGAGCTCATTAGGAAAAGCATGTTTCCTTCTTTGCTCATAACCGGACACAATATGCTGATAGATTTTTTCTTCTCTCTCTGTCTCCCACATTTTCATGAATGCTTTTTCACTGAATCTTTGTTTTTTTTGTTCTACAGATATTCTTCGGCATACCAGCAGTGGGAGAAATCAAGCCTGGCTTCGGCTTGTAAATTAACAGAGGGACGCGGAGGAGATGTGGAAGAGGATTCTGAAGCCTCGCCATGATTTGTGACAATAGGGCAGCTGCGTGTCAGAGAGACCAGAGTAAATAGGGCTGTGTGGAGTCACAGAGCTGCCCTGATCAAAGGCGGCTCTCTCAGCTCGCTGTCAGTTTCTAACGTGCTCTCTGTTTCGTCTCTGCCTTCGTGGCTGACTGACAAGTAGAGGCGGCGGACTAATGCGAACAAAGCATACTCCCGCAGATATGAAGGCACTGCCCGCAACACGCTGGTGTGAGTATGTGATCAGTTTGTGGGTCTGGGTGTGCAGATCCCTGCCACACTTGTCGCCTTTAAGATCCAGCGTTATCTTTAAAGTTCAGAGAAAACGCTGCACAGGTAAGAGCTGATCCAGCAGGGGGAACAGCGCCTGTTGTTTTCGTTGAATGTTCCTCCATATTCGCCCACCTCTATCTCCTATATCCTGCAGGTCTGGGGAACCTGCACACGTGAAAAAAAAAAGGGCCTGAGGTGTGTAGTTTCAACAGGAATGCTAATAAGGTTCTGTAGAAGGAGGAATTTCTCTCTTAGTTTTTGTTCCTTACGGATGTGCCATCCCTCTACGGACTGCTGTGCATATATTACATTACTACACATGAATTAGCATGAATTTGTTGAAGTGTGCATGTGTGTGCCGTTTGTGCAGAAACTCAATGTGACATACCCTAAGAGAAACACACATGCAGAAATAATCTTGATCTTCTACCTGCCTGTGTTTCACCGCCTCCTCCTCCTTTTCTGTATGTATTTTGTTGAGCTTCAAGCCATCTTCAATTAGGAGATTTACACTGCACGCCCCACCACAGCCCTGGGCCGAGTGTGCATATCGTGCCCTCTTTCCCACATGGTGGGATCGCAGTGAGGCGATGCGTGACTGCTCATGATTGAGCCCCCTTTAGCTAACAGGTGCTATCATCTCTGCAAACCTTTGCCAACACCTCACACTCATCATCCCCACAAAAGGTGTATAAGATGGACGAATGTATAAATGATCGGATCACAAGGAGAGGCGCAGCGTGAAATCCCAGATTGGATGAACACTGAAAAGAGAGCTTCAGGATAAGAGCTGCTGAATTTCAGAGGTGGACGCGGTTTTCTGGATTTGTGCAGGCAAATCCCGGTGATTTGGCCCACGTTGAATCAATCTGAGGACATCAAATAGACACTGCATGCTGTTGAAAGAAGTACCCAGTGTTTTATAAACCACTGTCCTCAATTTAAGACAAGTTTGGGGAGTGTTTGCTCCCAGCAGGCTCCTTAAAACATCCCAGAAATAACACGAGCCTCCTCAATTTATTAGGAAGAAACATCTCCTCCGGTTTATAATTAGAGGAAGCAGATTTGTGGAGCGTCTTGAAATATGTCACAAGATGGGTGGAATCTGGAGTCTGACTCGGTTACAAACACAAGATTTAAGAACTCTTTTTCTCCATGTCCTCCATCCTATCATTTTTTCCACTGCGCTGCAACATCCTCCTCCAGGTTTTGCCTCCACCTCCCTCACTCCAAATCACAGTCTTTGCACCTGTAACCCCTGGGTGACTGATGATTACACCTTCCGAAGCAGAAATTGAACAGAGAGTTTGGCCCCGACCTCCCTTGCACACCTCCTCCTCAACCCGTCTCCACTATCACACGGAAAGCACGACCACTGGAGGAGCGAAGGGGGTCGACGTGATAAATAATAAATGGATGGAGCACATATGAACAAGTCATCACGTGCATCCTAACATACATGCACTAGATGAGTGATTTTTTTTACTGATAAGTGCGAGAACTATTGGTTCTGCTCCTCATTCTCTGCCATCTAAAGCTGTTCGGAGCAATTTCTAATTCACTAAGCCCAGGAGCTAATGACTGGTAGTCAATGCTTCTCTGCTTTCAGTATCTCCCACAGAATCAGCAACATAGTCATTTTCCACTCTAGAAAGAACCACAAAGTCTTCCCAAGCCTCCTCATAGTTCTGTTGGTGAACTGAGAGCGCAAAGATGGGGAAGAGAGAGGTAGGAATAAACAGCTAGGGGAGACTGAGGTTGAGAGCTCGAAGAAAAAGAAATGGGGGAAAGATGTGATGGATTGAACAGAAGGGGAAGGGTGGTTTGAAGAGAGACGAGATAGCGTCGAGGTGGGGCGAGGGAGGGGGAGAGAAAGAGAGAGCGTAGGAGGGAGGGAGGGAGGGAGGGGGACACAGAAAAAGCGACACACTTTCCTGGCTTATTTACACGTAGCTGCCAGTATGACAGGTAATTTGGGCAAATTCTCCACAGAGCCTGCAGCAGACGGCGAGGGGATAAAGACGAAAGAAGAGAGCAAAAGAGAGAAAAAAGGGAAGGGAGGAGAGAGGGAGGGGAACGAGGGAACAAGCACTGAAGGGGACGTGCGCAGACTACCTGACACGGACTGAGTTGGGTCTGAGAGCAACACAGCAAATGGGTTTCCAGATTCCAATCAGAGGAGAGGAGTGGGATAGGAGGAAGGGGTGAAAAGATGGAAGGGTGAGGGCTTGTTGGAAGGAGGAGGAGGAAGAGGAGGGGGAGGGTGAAACAGGGGCGGAAGTCATCGTGTTGACAGAGTCTGATCATTTTATTTATCTGCAGCAAGGAAGAGATATCAAAAGCACTTTTTAATTCAATTTCTCTTTTCCTGCTGAGGCTGAAAGATCAAGCAGGAGGCAGGAACGGATGAGGCGAAAGGAAAGAGGGGGGAAAAACATATCCAGATCTCCAGATTTATTCAGGCACTGATTTATTCACTTGTTTGTCTAACTCCTGCTTCGTGTGTGCACATTTGTGTCTCTCTGTGAAGGCAGGTGTGTGCATGATTCAGTGTGCATGTGAACATTCCCCTCACTGCACTTCACATTGGGGCGATGCAAGACTGTATTTATAGAGAGCGCTTGTTCTCGTTCAGCGCATGGCTGTATGTCAGCGCTCAGAGCCAATTAGGAAACACTTGTTAATGGAGCAAACGTTCCCCCCTCCTGCCACGGTGTGTGTTGGGGGGGGGGGGGATGACTTTATTCTCCCACGCAGTGACGGAACTGGAGGTGTGGAAGGCAGCAGCAGAGATAACGACGTGTTTGTCCCCGTGGGTGAAGGTCCCTTCAGGGGACGGGGGGAGCATGAGGCGCAGGACCCTCCACTGGCTTCCACCTCATGTGGTGACTCATGACACGTAGGAGGAGTGCTTACCCCATGGTGACCTTTTAACCCACCCTCCTTACGCACTCAGAGCCTCAGGCGACACAGACGTGACCCCCTCCTCCTCCTCGTCACACACATGCCCAGCTCATGAACTCTCTGCTGCCCGCGTACAGCCACAGAACCTCACGGTGTCTTTCAGTGCCTCTTTCCAGGACTCTCGCTTTCAGTTAGATTTGCACAGAGTTAACATATGTGCGCACATACATGTGTACATAACAGCGATGTATGCACACAAGCGTGCACAAACACATGCATGTAAAATGTAAAAAGGGCGCTCTGCCTCTCCACTTCAAGAGCTCACACCCCTGTCGCACGCCATCTGCACTCCAAGCAACCCCATGCAGAGCAGTACCTTCTGTGATGCACAGCGATCTCACAGTTTATGTCACAGCGAGAGTGGAAGAGCAACAGAAGTCCGGCACATACGAATGAAGGAACTGCTGATGGGAGGGGCAAACTGAACGGAACAGAAATGGCAGCATGTGGGTTCGGAGAGGAACACCCAAAGGCACGGAAAGAGATTTCACAAGACAAACATGGAAATTTCAGGAGGACACACACAGATGAAGAGGAAATGGAAACAGGGAAGTGAGAACTGAAAGAGGTCAGGACACATGTCCACGTCTGATGATGTGGCTTCCAGAACAAGGTGCAAAGGAGTGGCAAAGGCCCTCGGTGACCATGGGTGGAAGAATGAGTACAATAAAATATAATCAAAGTGAGAAAAAGGATTACCTCCTTTGCTTCAGTGGAGTATGAAATTGTAATAAAAAAAAAAACACTGTGACTTGCTGTGACAACAAAACACAATTGTGCCACAGAGAGCCGAGTGTAATGCTGGGAATTAGCAGCGGTGATAAAGATGGAGATAACAGTGAGAAGATGGGGAGGAAAGATTCAGCTGATTATCAGCGCTGAGGATAACAGTGCTGGTGGTTATCATAATGAAGGTGGTGAAGATCAAATGCGGCATAATGTCTTGATGATATGACAAAATAAAAATGACTTGATTAAAATTGCTACTGATGCCAGTGATGATAGTGGTATTTTGTTGGCACAATTTTAATCATGGAGGTTCCAGATTTCACAAATTCTGCTAGAATGCGGCATAAGAGGAAGCTGTTTTGCATCACATAATCACCCTCCCTTCTTTCTTTCTTTTTTTTTAGATCACTGTAACCCCATATGACTATTGAATATGACTACATGAATATTCAACCAACAATGCTGCCCTGAGGTATCAACACTGGTGTCACCCACTTGCTTTTATTTTAAATCTAGTATGAATGCTAACCGTAAAAATTAAATTGGACTTACACGACCAACTTATACCTACAAGAAGCGAATTATTACTTTAAACTTTCCAGCTTTTCTACCCTTATTTCCCCCTCAGCTGGTGAAGGTGCCACCCCAACTCCTGTCACCCATACTGATGAGCTGTCTGCTCTCTCGCCTGAGGCTGACCAGCGTCCATAAGGCTCAGCACAGGTGTTGTAAGAAGGAGAAAATGGAAATCGGTCATATAGATGAATAATTTGTTTCTTGATTATTTCAGTCTGCGTCCGTTTAACCCAAATGCCAAGAAGTAGGGAATATTTAGAGCAATGCCATCTAGTGGTTAGACTTACAACAAGTCTACCTTCTACTGATTTGATGAAGGACCTTTACTTGGGTCCCTGGATGTTAGAGGAGAGTTATTACATTGTGTTGGACTGAGAGGATAAAGTGTTGGGGAATTGTATCTGTTAAAGTCTGAGTCATGTTGGATGAATACCTGATACATGCAGGAAATCAAATTCAAAACACATACTGGAGCTCCAGCAGTAGACGCTTGTTTAAACAAGACAGACATTTAAAAATAATTTGGAGAGAATCACATTTCAAAACAAATCACCATGGCGATGAGAAAACGCCTTTTAAATCTGGAGGTACTCAGCCCAGACTCCTGTGACCAAAAGCAATACCTTGATACTGAGACCTCTCACTGCTGAGACCTTTAAGACCACTTCAGATTTAGGTTTTACCTGCTGCACTTCACATGGGCTCTGCTGGTTTGTTCTGGCTGCTTCATTTGTCAAACAATTTCCCAGAGAGGCGAACATGAACACAACGTAGTGACCTCATAACACCACTCTACCATATGAGGATGTGACATGCATGTTACGGACCGCTGACTTGCCTTTCTAAGGCAGTCCACTTAAGTTCTCTACACAGGTGGCATTATGGTTGACAGTGTATAAAATGACTTCATTATAGTCTATTAATGGCAAAACCTGCACATTGTGTTTTAGATACACGGGTGCCAATTGTGTTATTATGTTGTTTTGTGACCTGTAAACTGCTCTTTACTCCGACTCCGGTCTTAGAAAAGCCCAGATATGGCGTAACTCTGCATTGCTTTGCACAGGTAATGTGGCAAGATCATCCGTCAGCCCTCTGTAATTAACTGGGTGGCCTGAAAATACGCCTTTAGGATACCATTAACCCGTGCCAGCCTAACAAGGCTGAGCAAACACCGACTAAATACACCGGCAAACACACATCTGTGGCTAGAGTGAGTGGGCGAGCAGAGAGGAAAATCCATTTCATGAATATTGGATTTCATTATGAGGGTGAAAAAAACAGCTTTGCTGTGGATCATTCTTTAATGACCCCAAAGTCCACATGCATGAATCTTTTAGTAGAGGCTGTCTGTTTGATATGGGGGAAGGAATAATAGGGGAAATGAGATGGGAAAGTCGTTTCCCCAGTGGGTTTTGATAAACCAAGAGACAAGTCTGGGGCTGAGCACCTCGACTGTGGTCTCAGACAGTCTTCTGGGCAGACACAAACAGAGGCCAAGTAGGGATTGAGTTCTCAGACACACTTGCTGCAGAAAATCTTATGTATGCAAACCTGCAAATAAGAAAAAACTGATTTTTGGCGCAACATAATGATGGTGTGGTATTGGATAGATGCTTGAGGTTGGGTGTATTTTCAGTATGATAGAAAAAAACAACAACTTTGAGAGGTTCCCTTTCCCTCCCAAATCCTCACTGATTGGTTAAGAGGTCAGACTACTTTACTCCTTTCCACTCTTGAGCCACTAGACTCTACCACCCTTCAGTTCAGTCTGCCGCTAGCAATTTATAAACAGCTCACCTTTCTGACCAGGGCTGAATTTACACAGACCCGCTTTGTGGCACAACAGATGTGTGGGGCCGATATGTATGCTACTCAAACCCACCCGTACATTTTATTTGTTAAGATATTCTGGAAATGGAGCTCTGTCACATTCAATATATTTAGGCTTCAAATATTCTTTATTTTTACTCAAACAAATTTGGCTTCAATCAGCCATGACTCAGGTGACTGGCATGATGATGAGCAACAACACAGAACACTGGTGAGAAATAAAACTAAAGCTAACGCGCCAAGGAACATGATGTAAGTAAATGTTAGTCAGCGCAGCAGAGGTGAGTTGATTTGTCAGCCTTAGTTATGCTGAGACTGCTGCTCACATCAGGATTTTATGGTTACATGAAAGCTGTATACAATGTGTGTACAATGATACAGCCCAAAATATCTGAAAAGGGAATATATGAGGTCAGAAGACTCGGAGCTTAAAGACATTACAGAGAAACCCACATTATTGATCACTTAATCTTACAATACGTATTGGCTGAGCTTTATTCTGCAGTTTGACAAAAAGGCTCGGAGCCACTTGAAGTCAGCAGATTCAGCTGAAGGTGTCAGTGGGTAACACATGCATGAAATGAATGTAGCAACCAACCTTGCAGGGATGATAAATAAAACAACCAGCCGCAGCCACACACAGCCCTCCATATGGCGCTCTTCCATTTCAACCAGTTCTGTGTGTCTCATTAAGCACAGTCCGTCTCAGGAGCGGTCGTACTCTTTCCAGCCGAGCCGCTCGCCTCTTGTGGTGTAGCGTTTTTCACTCTTACCACTTCCCCGACATGTAAGCGGCATTGCGTGTGCTGTTCCCTGCTGGATTCATAATTCAGATTTACAGACTTTTATTTCATTTATTTGAGGACTTTACTATATTTAATGACATACAGTTTGTCACCAACATTAACAAGGACATGACAAAGGACATTTAATAGGTGTTCAAATAGGTTCAGATATATTACGGTTTTTCGTTTCCAAGAAAACCATTTAAAAAACGCTTTTTCATCAAGTGCTTCAGGTCCCTCCTTCCACCTTCCTACTGGCTATGGCTCTGGTTTATACATATGCCGTATGGCTGGATGGTGCCTTGTCAAGCCATTGGTGTTGACCGCCTACAGCAGACTGGGGTAAAGTCTGGGGTCTGGCTCTCATGCGAGGTGTTCATGGAATGATTTGCTATTTTATGAAAAATACAATTTATGCAGTTTGGTAACCACTCAAGCTCACACATAGGAGGCAATTTAGAATCAGCAATTAACCAAACACAGAAGTCTGTGGACTGTGGGAGGAAGCTGGTGCGCCCACGCGGGGCTCGGTTTTTCACTTTGATGGAAAAGCAGTTTTCTTATTGTGATAATAGTCAAATTGCCCTGCACTAAAGTTATCAGCCTGGAGGGCTGATCCACCATCTGATCTTATATTAAACTCTTAAATGGAATAAACATAAAGACATTCATATCTGTGCACATTAAACTCGCTCCTAATGTTAACATGTGGTGTTCCCCAGGTAATCAGAGCACATAGAGCGGTTTGACAACTTTTTTTCGTTTCACATATGCCCACGTCCCTGTAGACCCCCAGTTGCTCCAGATAAAGCAAACAGATGGCCTTAGGTTGTGCGCCCGTGTCTTTAAGTGCAGGAAGTAGAAGAGGGTGAGTGGGTACAGAGAGGGGCTGCGGGGTCCCCAGGGCTGAGCACTAAGGCGTAACTTACAGCGCACACACATTGGCTGGGTTTTACATTATAATAAATGTGGCACTACTCTAATGCAATTCTATCCACTTCGATGTTTGGCTGTGTAATTGCTGTCCTCTGAATTGAAATATTGCCATTTCAAAGACGCAGTATTTCAAAGACATTCAGTCTATATGGCTTGACAACTTGTGTTGTGCCATTTTTGCTTTCAGCCCTTGCAGCACACTCATATAAAAGGGAATCTTTGCTCATTTAGAAGCCCTGTCTCTAAAAAGAAAATCACTGAGCTACATCAAACTGCCCTGTCAAAATGCTGACAGCAGACATGTATATACATGAGAATCAAAAAACCTCGCTGTGATGCGGGGAGCAGAAATGAAGCATTAAATGACGCTTTTTATGCACTACATTATATCAATCATATCCGCGTGAGAGCATCATAGTAAGCCCTTCATACGAACATGTTTCAGTTAAATCCAAGATACTACGCATACGATGTCATCACATTTGCTCAAATAACTGAAACTTAAGGTGAGTGTTCTCCTGCCACCATCAGTCTTCACATTAACTCACCACACAAAACCAGTCTGGTAAAAAAAAATAAAAAATAAAAAAAATCTAATTAAAGTAAAATCAATATCACAAGCCGAAGTCCTTCCAACCTCTCTGCACAGGGCTCAATAGAGATGCAACCTCCCCCCCCCCCCCCAAAAAAAACTTTTTCTCCAGTAGTCGATCACCTTGTATCTTTCTTTTCTCTCTACTGTCAAAGATAGTCTTAATAGAAGCCCAGTGTCAATAAGGCTTGATCATGATAGATTCCAGACGGGATCAATCAAGTCAGCCTGATTGAGAGAACACCTGCACCGTCTGCCCCGCATTTGTCATGTCTGATTTAACCGCCTCCCTGTAGCATACAAATCAATTCTGATTACAGCTGTCAGACCCAAAATAACAAACAAAGCTAAGTAAAGGTTTGATAAAGCATATATTTACAGTAAATAGGCCAACACGAAGCTTGATAGCAACTACTGAATGAAGCTGTTTGTCTGCTATGGTTCAGATTCATGAATTTCTGATTCAGATTGTCAGCGCTGTGAGTCTTGCTCTGACATCAGCTTAATGCTAATTCTGTTTTGTTGTTTTGCAAAAGTGCATGTTTTCTCTTGAACTTTTTATAGGCCGCACCTTATCTCATTATTGCTCCGTCTATAACTTCATTTTTGCTATTTTACGATAACATTTAAAGACTTCTGGATCACAGCTGTCTACTTCAGCAGAAAAATGGAGGCAGTGAAAGCTAAATCAGCGAAATTATCTCTATAATGTCGACAATTCCAATAGTATCTTGTAGAGTCCTAAAGTACAGTGGGTGTTGTCAGGTATAGATATTGACTTGTCAGCACAAATATGTTGTATTAGAGTACTGTTGCCCAACATTAAGCAGCTAATTGCCCTTTTCTGACACCTTCATTATTTCTTAATGGAATTGGAGGTCTGCTGGCCAGATAAAGGTCACATCGATACTGCCGGCGCCCCCTTGATGGGAAGAGAGTGAGATGTTTTGCCGCTGTGACAAAATGATTTCACAAACCCATTTCTAAAGGGAGGGTTGCGTTTGTGTACTGAACCTATTTGGAGCTTCCAGCTCTATATTTGATCAGTATATCAAACATAGCATTAGCCCAGCCTCGAACAGGTAATCATTCTTATTCATACATTCACGTGTGCCCTGGTATCTAGCAATTACTGCCGCAACATGAAGTAAACAGCAGCTGAACAAGGATGGCATGATGAGAAATTTTAATTGGAAATTTGTCTTGCATCTCCAGAATCGCATTACGCATTTTTATTAAGCGCAAATTGACCAAATGTCTTTATGTTTAGTGCTGCTCGAGAACAAGAGGGGAAGGGAAAAAAAGGTTTTTGAAGTGGACCGCAGCCTTGAAAATGTCTAGAGAATGTTTTGGGTTTTTTTTTTTCTCCAGAGGAATTTCAAAGTCACACTGGCACCTCAGGAATGACATTACTCAACAAATTAGATAGCGTTATTCATCCCCGTCCCTCAATGAATAAAGGAATAAATTGTGATTGCCGAACAGTTTCAAAGCCCAGCATATACTTTAAATGTCTTAGATAATCCAGCCCAATGCCGTGTTGACATTTGCTCCCGTGCAGCTCCAAACACTAATGGAATTTCACTTCATTTCGCATTACAGAACTGGGAAGAGAAGCACAGGCTCTCAGAGTTATCCAACTCCACATCTAATTAGTGAAATATCATAACACAATAATACTGCTGCCTCTTTCCCCAAACCCAATTAATGGTCTACAACAACACAAATGTTTGATGAAATCTCACCTAACATCCCAATTACCACACTAAGATCACAATATCACAGTTTGTTCAAAAACCACTCCTGTGATCTTTTGCTTCAAAATGTGCCACGCAACTTTAACACCCAAAATCCAGAGGGCATGGAGTAAGGAATCAACATTTTTTCAAGACAGTGTGGAACATTTTTCTGTCTATTTACGGGGCTGTCACAGCCAAATCCTTGGTGAAATTCTGCCTATAACGGAGTCTTCACTGTCAGGATGTCATGCTAACATGGACTCTTTATTACGAGAAATCCCACTGGCACCTTCACAGCTGGAGCCAGAGCCACGTGTCAGCCCTTAAACGACAGGAGAATTGAGGCATATCTTTAAATCGCTGCGTAAGCTGTGTGTGGATGGCAGCGGATGTGCCAGGCGCTGCCTACCACTGGGCATCGGCATGGTTGTTTTCCTAATTATGTAGATTCCCAAACAGCAGAACACAGAAACATGTAACATTCGTATTTGATTGCGGCCGATTTCAAAGAGTATCCAAACATAACATTTCATGTAATCTGCAGATTCTTGACAAGCTCCAACCCACTTATTATCATGTGGGCACACTGCATGAGCGTCTTATTAGAGGTGTGCTGCCTCGCTGGAATGACTCCCTCACTGGTGGCATATCACATTAGCACCAGCTCCTTAATGCCGCAATATCACACCACAAGTGACCCTGAAACAGTTTTACTACTCCCACTCACAGCAATATCACCCAAACACGGTTTTCATTGGCAGGATAAACCTGCCATGTATTTTTATTCCACCTAATCATCTGCCTGCAAAATCAATCCATCTCGATCACTGCCTGTTGCGGGTCTTTGAATCCCTCCTCCCCTTCCTCCCTCACACCATCTGTCTCTCTTCCCTCGCTTCCTCCCAGCAGCCCTCCTTCAATCATTTTGTTTTTTTTTATAACTCCTCCATCTCTGTGGCCTGTCCATCCTCATAAGCTCCCTCTGTCTTTTTCCCCTGCTGTTTCTGCTCTCCACGTTATACATACATTCCGCGCTACACGATCTGCTTGCAATGCGTGTGTGTGTGCAAATTTCACGCCAATGTGAGAACACATCAGCCGGTGATTGGAGCGCGCTGGCTCCGGCGGTGGCCACGCCTGGTTCGCGGCTACACGTTAGACGTCTCAGCTGTTGGCCGGCTCATTATCATTTAGAACTGCTCGTTGCACAAACTTACACACCCACACAGCCTGTCGCTTACTCCTGACAGGAATTAGAATTATGTGAAAGTCAGGCAGAGGGATTCTTACAGCGACTATTATACAGTGCCAAAGTCTGGGAGCACAGGCTCTCACATGGCTTTTTTTTTTTGTTCCCATAGAAGACAGTGTTGGTATGTGGTGCTCGTTAGCACGTCCCGTGTCGCTTCTCCACCCCTCACTCCTGCCTTCCCTCTCTGTCTATTAAAGTCTGGGACACAATTATCCCCATTCTCTGTTGCTCTCTTTCACCCCCCATCTCTCCTGCTCACTATGAATGAGACACTGGAACACAATTACTTCTGTCCTCTCTCTCCTTCTTTCTTGCACTTTATCCATCCCTCCCTCTCCCTCCGTCTCTCTCTCCACCTCTTATGGCTTCAGGAGGAGTCTGTGAAGGGAGCAGCTGCTGAAATATTTATTGATCTGTTTTCCTCAGTTTTATTTATTTCCCTCTCTTCTCTCTCGCTCTCCCTTCCCCTCCACGCAGACCCAGCAACACCTCAAGCGCCACGAGGTGTCAGAGGCAGCAGAGGGGCTGAAAATCCACAACATAAAACCCATTATTTAGCATTTGTTGCACCCAGTAGTTTTACCTGTGTAAACAAAAATAAGAGGCACAAGGGTGAGATGAAGGCAAATGTGAGAACAACAGCAGCATCAGCTACAGCCGGAGCAGATGCGGCACAGATTGAGCCGTGAGACAGGTGGATGGTTTGACATAGTTTGATGCCGGCAACCGCTGCAGGGGGTTGTTGACAGGGAACACAAAGGTGCTGCTCTTTTTTTGTCAGTCTAAAGGAAGATGTACACAAGTGCTAGCTATTGAAGGTGCAGTCGTCATAGCAACAATGCTCTGAGCAATTATAATTACAATGGTAACAGCAACCTTAGCGCTGGACTAAATGGATTCGCAGATGAATCTGATGTTATCTCTGTGTAATTAAAGGGCTTCCGTGCTATCGTATGTCCCCGTGGTATAAATCAGCGCATTAACCGGGTGTTTTGAGGTTACTCCGAAAGCGAGCAAGTCAGCATTCGCCTGAAACTAATGTTTTTTCTTTAGCCCTTCTGTTGTAGCGCAAATGATTCAACTTTCACATACACACAAAACGGGGGAATCGCACACATAAAAAACACTCCGGGACACACAAAACAAAAAAAAATACACACACACACACACACGCAAAGCTAAGTCCCACCACCAGACATGGCCTGCATTAGTGCCTAAGCCTTTTCCATTGATTTGCCGGCGAGCTCCTTGTCTTTTGGTAATGAGGACAGGGAGGAAAGCGGGACCCTCGTCCCTCCCGGCTCCCCGAGGACAAGCCGCCTGCACTAATCTGAATTGTGTTTCCAATGATGCTAACTCCCTGGCACAAAAAAGACTAGAAGGAAGAGAAATGGGGGGAGAAAATCACACGGCACTGTTTCTCGCCCTCTAACAGTATTCATCCGTCCTAAATGTGTAACATCTGCACATAACCAAACAAGAAAACATCCCTTTCTCTCTTCCCTTCCTTGCAGATAGCTCAATCTGCAGAGTGGACTGAAGAATTTGCACCACTCTGAAGCTAATTTGATTCCTCTATATGCATGCTACTGAGCAGATCAATGGGAGTTATTCATATCCACACTAATGTATATATAAAGATGTCTCTTAACCATTGGCCTTCCATCGATTCACAGCCAACACCTCTGGTAAGGAAGATGTTGAAATTCATCTTCTCGTTAGCCCAAGCGAAGGATTCCACAGTTTGTGCATGCATGTGTTTATATCTGTGCATGTGTGTGTGTGCGTTTCCCTCCGTGGGTGGGGGGTCGATTCGAGTGCACCAGCCACCACTTATTCTTTCTTCTACAGCCACTCTGCTCCCTCTTGAATGATACTTCCCTTGCACTAAATAAAACATGGCTCATTTTCATCCGTTACACTGAGAACCCACAGCTCATGTTCATATTCTCACCTGGACCAACGCAGGTCTTTAAACTGGAACTGGTACACAGGGACGATGTAAGGAAGCAAATTACAACAGTAATTAAACACAGTATAACCACCTGTCCCAAGCTGAAAGCAGTCCCAGTTCCTTTCCATTACACCAAACTCCATATATCATAACTCTAATTATAATTGCAAACAAGCCCTGCTGTAATCATTATTTATGACACTGACACTATGTGTAATTGCCAGACCCCCAAACCAATATGTGAGGACCGGCGAAGTGTTTATCAAAACCGACAGGAGAAATCTCAAGGGCAGCGAGGTGGTGTTGCACTCACCTATCATCGACAGTAGTGGTGAGCCAAGCCTACCTCGAGGGATTTGAACCAGTGACCTCTCAGTCACCGCTACGGACAGAGAGCTGCTAACGCTACAAGATGCAGAGTTCAGCTTCAGTCTGACAGGTTGCGGGGTCACCGGCGAGGGGGTTGTTCATCTCTGTCTAGCCAATAATTGGAAAAGCTGCACAACTCCCTTAGTGAGAGAATAACAAGAAACAGAGCAAATATTCATTCCTGCTGCTGTCATTGCATAGTGCAGATGCTAAATTCAACCTGGTCTTTTGAGTGTGTGGAACAAACTGGAAGAAACTTCAAAGAAGTCAAGTTGTGTTGCTTTGCTGCTGGTTTTGTATGTTTGCTTTTGTTATGCTGCAAGCCAAATTTCCCATTACGGACAATATAACAACCAAAACAAACTGATTGTATTTTAGAGTCTCTTGTGAGGAAACGTAACACTTGAAATCAAATACCAAGTATAATATGACGCACTGCACCACATTCACCAGACTAAAGTCATGGTACAATGGCCCTTTCATTCATTCGTTCATTCATTCATCTTCTGTAACCTCTTGTTTCTGTGAAGGGTCACGGTGGGGCTGGAGCCTATCCCAGCTGTTATTGGGCAAGAGGCAGTGTACATCCTGGACGGATTCTATCTCAGGGCTAACGCAGAGAGACAGACAACCATTCACACTCACACACATACCACCAAGTTAGAATCACCAACGGCCCTTTCATTTGTAAATTAATGAAAGTAGTCAGCTACTTGAAGTGATTCTGCAGAATCTTGAGGGGGCAGAAATAACTATTTTAAAGAATTCCTGTTTATGTTTCTGTTGCTTCAAGTCCAGAAGATCTCAAGTTTGTTCTCATCCTCTGATGTCTGTTCTTTGACACTCAGTAAGCATGTTCGACAGTGTTTTCATTTCGACACATCAGTTACCAACCATTAATTGAAATGAGGTTTACATACAACCCCAGACATGTCGATTCATTTTCCATCATACCACCTGTCACCTCGCCAATGCTGTATTAAAGCACAGTTGGATTTTCCTAAGGCGGGATCTGCTCCACTATATGTGAGGGAAGGAATCACTGCACCACAGGGCACATAAAACAGCAAGGGGGGAAAAAAGTGAAACCTCTGGGGAAAACATTCAGACCACAGGCCCACTTCAGCCCGGTTACACCTCCAATCCTTGTCCCCAAGGCTCTTCGGTCCGAATCCAGGCACTCCCACTCCAACACTTGCAGATAAATAAAACCTGCCAAAATGGCAGAGCATTTCTAAGCCAAACACGGAGAACAACAGCACACAGAAATCGTGGATTTCAAAGGGAGGGAGAAAAAGCAGAGGCCCCTCCAGAATAAGAGCGCAAGGCATCTGTTGATGCTGGCATCTCCCTTCTCTTCATCTCCAAGCCAAGACTGGTGATCCAGTCGAGTGTGTGTGTGTGCGTGTGTGTGTGTTAGGAGGCAGGGGAAAAGGAGGGTGGCTATGTGCCACATGTGCAACATGCATTGACCCCACTTGGCCTCCATATGTTGCTGAAACAAGAGGGATGGCAAGCTACAAAGCGACCCCGCTTGTTTTCACCTGTGCTCCTGCCCCATTCACTTCCTCCTACCACAGCCTTCATCATGTCGGTGGAAAGACCCATCTGTTGGTCTGTTTGAACATTAGTGACGTAACGCTGCATACAGTGAAATAATGAAATAATATCTCTCATTACTGTTATTATTATTTCTGCTATGACAGAAATCCTCTGAGCAGAGGGTAATTTATTTAATTTCCAGCCTTAATGTTCCATTGTTGGTCCGGTCTCACTAATGTAACAGATTTTGAGTAAATGCAAACAACCTGTGTGGCAGAAATATCTGGATATTTTTCATTATAGGGCTATGTAGGAGTTTATTCTAGAAGCAGGGTACTCATACAAAAAGGGAAAATAAATGAGGAAGGGAAAGAAAGGTACAATGGCATGCCAGTGGCTGGTCATCACACCCATGGAGTGGTTTGTGCATTTACATGCCAAGCCCGTAGGAAACCTCTGAATGGCCTAATGGTGTTTTGAAGCAGGAAAAAGGCCCCCTTTCAACCTGGCTGACATACCATTGTTCAGATTTGATGTTCATTTTAGTGCGTTTCTGAGAATATGTATGATAAATACTACTCACATAAGAATATGTGTCGTGATTAATGAATAAATACTGTGGCTAAATGAGTGATAATTCGTGGACCAAATGTCCCCAGAGGATGAAATACCTTCAGGTGAATAAAACGATGTAGGAGCAGCACAGTCATTCAGATGAATGTGTCTTACACATCATTATACAGGCATTAATAAGTCAAACACAATCTACTAAACAGTGGGAGTGAAGCATTTAACAACCGCATACCACATTTTACTGACTACTCAGGGCCACTGATACAAAGGATTATTCCACTGGTGCATGATTTATCAAGCAAGGAATGGTGCCCTTTTAACAGTCATGTTCTTCCTTCATAATGAATGCTTAAAAGATGGACATGTTGTGCACCTAGAGCAACTCCCAGGAGCAGGCAGGGTCCCTCTCCAAGATGAAGCTCATTCACGTGTGCTACAATGTGCACAACTCACATCAATATCCAATCATTCCTCAACTGTACATGATTACATGATTGGGCACACCTTCCCCACAGGTCACAAATTCGGAGGGATGAAACCCGAAATGACACTCGAAAGTGGCTGTGGGGTTGGTTTGTGTGGAGCTGAGCCCATTGTGTTTGTGTGCTGTGTGCGCCCTGCGGGGCTGTCCGTCTGCTCTCCGCCTGGTGTGGAGAAGGGGCTTGCTGTGTCAAGCCAACCATGACCAGCTGGGCTCTCCTGCCCACAAGGAGCTCAGGAGCAGGAGGCTATAGCCTGTCTGCATCTGCAGGTTGTTAACCTCACATCTTAATGCACTGACACATCAATTATTGTTATTAAGGGCCGGAGTAATTTATTTATATACTGATTTCCCACGGGACTAAAGCAGGACTAATTGAGCCAGGTTTGTATTTGTGTTTGTTCGTGCTAGAAGGGAGGGCGGGTGGATACAATCACATGATGGTAGTGTATACAGCTAATACACAGTGGGACATCCCATAGCACTAGTGACAATATTAGACGAGGACCTTATGAAAAATGGGAGATTTTAAACATTCTCCAGTCTGTGCTCCCTGGAAACAACAACCTATAAGAACACTGTCAGTTTGTGGTATTCATAATGAGGAAGTTTAAAATCTGAATCTGAAATTTATCTCCAAACTATGAGCAGTTTTAACTGAAGGAACTGTGGGGCGGCTCAATTAAGTGTGTTAGTCTCTTCCCAGATGAAGTGATGTTTAATGCCAGTGACGAAAAGCGCGGCTTGAGGCTTGACTACCCAGCCAGTTCGCCCAGGACTCCCCAATTGTCCATCCGTCATCTCTCTGTGACTCTGTCGACCTTGATTTTGAAGACAGAGAACAAAACACTGCCTCTCTCACGAGTCTCTCTGCAATGCTTCTACTCACGTTAACTCCACAACCCCCACCCGCACCGATATTGCGTCGAGCGCGCGGGGATGCCGGGCCATTCATGTCACGTAAAGGAATGTTCGCAGAAGACTGGAGTCTGCCCCCCGTCCCACCCCCCCATAGTAAACATCTTAACATGCACCACTCGATGCTTAGACTGAACCACGAGGTTGGCTCGGAGATGAACCTGGCGCTGCGCTCACATGCACACGCACCTCGGTCGGGCGCGCGTACCGGTGCACAACATTTCTCCACATTTCTGTGCGCGCAAACAGAGAGCTGAGGCGTAGTGGCACAGTAGTCACGCGTGATTCACATGCAGGTAGACCCCCCCACCCCCCATCCCTCTCTCTCTTTCCTCATCATTAGTATTCACCTCCATAAGCACTTATAGAAAATGAAAGGCAGAGATGCATGCGTGGACGCGCAGCAGCACAGACCCGTCAGCACATCACTAAGTAGCTCGTAAGAACTTACCTTTTGACAGCAGAACCAGGAACAAACCAGCAAACGCGTTCCGCAAGAGGGGGCAGCCCATGATGGAGTTCTGATTGATTTTTTTCTCTCTCTCTCTTGTTTTTGCAGCCAAATGTTTCGGTATTCCTCCCTTTTGATGCCGCTGCAGGGTATGTGTTTATAAAAAACGACCCAGTGGATGAATGTCAACAGCAATAGTCCAACGCTTCTACATGTGAGTGGACGAAAACATCAGTCTGGACTTTTCCTTTGGATGACTCCCGTTGGAGAGAGCGGCAGGGAGGTCTGTTTATCTTCTCTCCGGTGTAGGCACACTCAACCAGAAACGTATCACAGCAGCAAGAACAAATATCCCAGACAATTAGTTTCTTAACACCTTGAAGAACAGAGACACTGTTCTGGGAAATGCATGGGAATGAAATGCAAAATTCAAACAGCCCAATGACTTGACATGAATGGATTTTCTGTCACCATGCGAGTCTGCGCGTCCTGACCAAAAATGAGCCTGCTCTGTATGTCTCTGTTGGTATGCAGCGCGTCTCGTCGCTCCGCACTCAGCGCGTCGCAGGCAGCAGCACTGAATGCGAGGCGCACAAGAAAGAGCATGATTGACAGTTCAAGGAGAGCCCCTTTCTCCCAATCAACGGCCCCAAGGAAGGAGGCGGGATTTACGATTGCACCGATGTCCCGTTCGGAGAGGCCGAGCAAGGAGCCTCGCCGGCCAATCCGTGGCGTGCAGTGGGCGGGAGGAGAGCGGGGCGAAGCACGGCGCGGTGATAATGCAATGTGATTTATAGCCAGTTTGGTGTTGCTGCAGTACTCGGAGAAAGCAGTCCACAGGGGGACAGGCAGGCATAATAACTACAGAGACAGAGGCGGAGGGTGAGTGAGGGTCAGGCGGAGCCATAGCCCATCGTTTCCCATGCTGAATGAAATAGAGTGAGGTATGGAGTCATTTTGCATTTGATGAGCAGATGTTAGTGGCTGAAGATGAGCACAGATCACAAGAGGTGAAGCTTGTAAAGAAGTTGCCCATTCACTGATTACTGTAGCGCAGCAGAAAACACACCATCTGATTCTGCTGCTGACTTAATGGTAGACAACATAAACCCATTTAGGACGGCACTTTATATTTATGCAGAGGTACTAATGAGCCATTTGTAAACATGTTGGCCTCTTAGTCTCTGTGCTGCATCTGGTACTAAAAGCGTAAAAGGCTATTGCCTCTAGTGAAGATATAAACGGCCACTCACACTGTGAGCTAATCATCTTGCTCGGAAGCTAGAAACCGGAGACTGACAGGAGGCCGTGAAAGTCGCAGAAAACTTTTTATTGCCAAATGTATGCACACTTTCCTCAAATTTAGCTGTTCGTTGCAGTCATGTTGCATCACATCAGCAGGCCTCGGACAGAAACACACAGCTCATGTAGTGCCCTCGGGTCCATTTATTTTTTTGTTGTAATATTTACTGTGTCCCTGAGATGATTATTTCCATTTTAGCTAATGTATTGTTTTACTTTTGACTGATACACTTTGTTTCCTTATTCCCTGAATAGCCAATTAATGCTTTATTACTGCTGAGTGCACAAGTAGTAAAGCACTGCTTGCTGATTTATGGTATTTGGACAGAATTAAATAAATACTGTAGGGGATAAGCTGCAGATCTGCATCAGATGAGATGCGGAAGACGAATGGGCTTGAGAAGCCAGGACTGATTAATGAGTCAGCTAATCAAAGTCCAGCATTTGTTATGTATAGGGTGAGTTTTTTATTCTCCTTATTCAATAACACTTAGGTCTGATACGACACAGTGAATCACGGTTCATGTTTATCAGATTAACCTCTGGCACATTAGGTAGTTGTGTTTAAGCATTACTTTCTGATTTTTGTTAACTGATGCAAAATAAATGACTCATGGCAGATGACATGTTAGAGATAGATATGTGTTGATAAGAGTCTAAATATGACCAGCAGCAGAGTTGCTTATGCAAATGGGGAAACAACAGTATAACTATATCACAAAGGGTGTACAGTAGAGAAAACAGCAGGTCTAGTCTTTGGCTTAAGGGAAACTGTTTCCAAATGGGCTTATACACCCTCGACTATATGCTATTGTTTGCACAAAACAATTAAGCTGAGCACAGTATGGTTTGCTGTTCGTCTAATCAGCATGTCCTCCCCCTCCTCTTCTTCATTTGGACGTTCAGTGTTCGCACTGAAATGCCGCAGGACAGTAATTGTGCAGCTTCCACATTAGAGCAGAAACCTTGCATCCGTGTGACACTAAAAAGCTCTGATCCAAACAAGAGATATAGTATTTGTGCCTGTGACGCTTCCTTAATGGCATTCATGATTGCAATCAGCAATTCAACTGGGTTCCCATGTACTCACAGATATTATTTATAGACCTGTCACAAGCAGCAGTTTGTTTGTATTCAGTTGTTCCAAGTTATTCGATAAAAGTAGAAGCACCTGAGAAAATGTTGACATAAATTTGCATTTTGACTCAGATTTCACAAAGCTAATTACCCTCAGACCTCGCCAGCTCCCGTCACACTGCGTGACAGCCTGAGAACAGTGAAAACAAACATGCAGGTAGGGTGAGGAATATTTCTCAATTTTGGAAAGACCGGCATGCATCAGTGAAAGGAAACAAGATTGAATTTCCAGTTTCCTCCCATTACGTAATAGTGAGGCCAAAATACTGTATGTCTCAGACTTCCCTTTTGACGAGCCCAGTCTGTGAACCATTAATTATTATTCATTCATTCATTCATTCATTCATCTTCAACAATCACTTGTCCCCTGGAGGATCACGGGGGAGCTGGAGCCTATCCCAGCTGTCATCAGGCGAAAGGCAGGGGTACATCCTGGACAGGTCGCAGGGCTAACACAGAGAGACAGACAACTATTCACACTCACACCCACGGCCAATTTAGAATCACCAGTGAACCTAACCAGCATGTCTTTGGACGGTGGAAGGAAGCTGGAGAACCTGGAGAGAACCCACGCAGACACAGGGAGAACATGCTCACGGACAACTGCACACTCCACACGGAAAGGCCCAGTCAGCCTTGATTCAAACCCACAACCTTTGTGCTGTGAACCAGTGGCAGTATATAGTACTTTGTGTAGGAAGAATACCATCAAGTATTACTGGACTAATAAATGAGCACCAAGCACCAAGGCGAGAGTTTCTCACTGAAACAAAACAATGGAACAAAAGGATGTAGTAGGTCAGGGTGGTGAATTTAGTGACACTCCAATGAACTTGGCTTAGTCCAGCAAAAAAGATTACAAGGTTGAAATTTTCTTGCCTAAACTTGTTTTTTCCCCCCAGAACGTAATTAACATTTCAATTTATGACCGGTGCTGTACGAGGTGTAAAAAAAATAATTATTAGCACATGTCAGACAAGTTAGATTTAAACTGGGACAGCAAAACAGGAGACAAACAGCATTGTTAATGGCATGAGATGAGAAAGCTGCACAAACTCCACTGTAATTTGCCCCAATTTTGTGCTTCAGATAATCTTTTGAGAGGTGGCAATTTTATCAAATGCTGGATATCTCATGTTGGAAAAACAAGGTTCTTCTATTATCATTTGAAGGCTGAAATAAACAAAAGGGAGTTATTATGTCTTTTTATCCTCTGATTGCTCAGTTTAGAGTCATCTTGGCTGTTGAGTCTGGTTTGATGTTTTCAAATTTCCATCGATTTATTTTATTAATTCGCTGTTTGATCTGAAAGCGTTATTGTCTCAGTGTCTGATTTTGTTCCAGAATGGAGCTGGAATTGAGAATTCCTGCAGACTTAGAGAGCCCACAGAGACTGATTAAACTCACTAATTCTCTGGACTTACAAAAATTGATAGTGAATTCTCAATTCAGATTAAATATTGTAGGAAGAAATGTTTTAGTGTTATTGGCAAAAAGAGGAAAGAAAAGACCTTCAGACAACAGACGTTGGAAGGTACACATTTAAGGCCGTGACACACCAAGTTAATGGTAGGCCATTTGCTGGTGCTGGGGAGTCCTTTATTGTTTTGGCTGTGAGTCCTGTACCGTTGCCACTAGCCTCACTTCTGACAGCATGCTGAATCGGTGAGAGAACTCATTCTGATGGGCTGATCAGTTTAGAGAGAAGAGAAGCAGATGTGACAAAAGACAAAGACAAGAGGGCACACACAGACGGCTCTTCTCCTTTTTCATCTTCATCTCATTATTTTCACAATGACACGATCATCTAGACTGAATAAACCACAGGCCAGCTGATCAGCGTGACTCAGGCAAGGCCAGGCTTGTACATGGACTTTCTATTTTATCAGCTAATCCCATCCCTTCCAGTTTCCCTTTTGAATGAAGAATACATACTACTGTGACCTTGGGGTTGAACGATTTTTTGAAGTAGACAAATATGTGGTGAAAGTCAACATCAACTAGTTGTTGACATCACACATAAAAACACATTAGAAAATAATGCTTTGCAACAGTAACATCTATACCTGAATACATATTGTAGCGTCTCACACAAAAGATGCTCCAGAGGCTTTTCTGCATGGTAATTGAAGCTTGAACACTGTCAGCAGTAGACCACGCCAACACCATAAACACCACTCTTCCAATATGACTCACTTGGCAAACTCTCAGCTCTGCCAACGTCTGTCCCTCACATGGTGCATTCACTGACATCAAGGACGAAAAACATGCTCTACAACGACAGCAACAATGACAACTGATATAACACAAGAGAACTCTGTTACCACAGGATGTTTGGAGAAGTTGTTAATTGACTGTGTCGAGAGGATTTGGACCGTTCCTCTGCTAGCTTTAGCGGATGCCTTTTCAGATGAGTTGGTTGTCTTTCAGGAATGACTGACATATTCTGCATGTCACGGAAGAATGGGCTTCATTTTAAGTATTTCCACACACTTATTGAACCACTGCTAGTTTGCTGCAATGACCCACGGGGCTCCTCACATGTCTTTGTGTTGTTATTGTCACGTGATCTGCGACTAGTTGATTTCCTGTTTAACACGTCATGGCACAGGAGTAAATTCGTCCAGTCAGTACAACCCCTATCCCTTCCTGTTACCTGTATTTCCTCTCACATAGACATAGCACATACTTGCTATTTGTCCGTTGGCTGTAGCCTTTGTGTTGGGTTTAAGTAAAACATTTTGGTCCTGCACAGGTGAAGTGAGGTGACGTCAGAGTCGGCCTCAGTGACCGGTAGCTCTTTGGTGTTGGTTCAGTGAGTGCATTCCCAAAGGTTAGCTATTAGTGTGGATATGTACTTGTCCAGGAATCTAAGCATTTGGCTGATGGCAATGTAATGCAAAAGACAAGGGCAAGTAAGTGGCTTTGTGGTATGATAATGTTAAAAGCAGGTGGAATGCAAGAGATAGGGAAGCTTCTGTCTTGTACAGGGTAATAAAGAGCACCTCTTACTCACCGAGAAGTAGAGGAAGACCTCATCTTCTTCCAAGGTAACACTAATTAGTATAATCATATCAGAGCTCTGACCTTTTGCAGATTTTCTGTTTTTACTTTTAGTCTTTAATTTAATTTTAAGTGGCTGCGATAACCAATTACTGGAACTAACTTTTGACTTAATAATCCCAATCGTCTCAGCAAAAATGTTACACTATCACCATCTCCCAAGTTTCATGACTTTCGTGAGTGACCGTTTTCTTGTAGCTCTTCATGTACTGAGCTAACAAGCTTCACAGCGCTGCCATGGTGCAATTAGACTGAACTGGCATGATTCTTTAATTCCTCCTTTGGCTTTCCTACAGTTAACTCTGAGAGTCACAGTGACGGTGGTTTTGTTGTAGGGAAACATTACTAATGTACCGGTATGATAATGGTCTTGATGCATAGTTGAGTATAAGTGGCCACAGTGCCACTGAGTGCATCATTACTCATCAAGGGGAGGCATGGTGACTTTGATGGATTATAACGTACAAACCCTTTTGCTGCAAGATGTATATGTGTGTCGCCTGTGTATGCATCTATTAGAATTAGAGTCGGTGCACCCCTGATGTACAGCTACAATCACTGAGACAACTTGAAGGCTCGAGCTGAAATGACCCAATTAATAGAGTACAAACAGACCCATACTGTAATGGTAAATGTTGGTACCTTGACTGTGAGGACATACATAGAAGGACATGTCATCAAGCTTGTTTGGAGAGCTGGGGCAGTTTATGCACACATGTCTGGCTTGGAGTGGGTCTAGCTGAGGGAACTTGTCCCTGAAGTGTCTGCTGTAGAGCTACCAGTTGGGCTGAGACACCCCACCAGCCTGTTTAGTATGGTAATGTATGGAGATGTGGGTATGGGCACTTTTTCCCTATTTTCCCTTGCTCCGTCTTTAAGCCCCCCACATTAATTGGCATGGCAGAGGCGGCAGTCACTTGGTTGTAATCACTGTCCCTCTGAGAACCCCTCTGAGAAGGACTGAAGGAGGGAAGGATGGAGGCAGAGGGAGTGAGAGCCTTTGGTCTCAAAAGGCTTGTCCTCTGAATTGTGCTATCCCAAGAGGTGCAAGGAGGCAGAAAGAAGGGGAGGGTAACACAGGAGAGGAAGATATAGAATGAGGAGGGAAGAGAAAAAGAAGCTGGGAAGGAATGTGATGTAAGCCCTCTGCTGCCAGAGAAACGGAGGACTGCAGATGGAAGATGAGGAGAATCTGGAAGAAATGGGAGATTCATGTAGGGGATTATGGGTAGAGATTGATGGTTGGATCTACGGGAAAAGGCACAGAGGGGTTAAGGGTGTTTGATCGTCATGAAAAAAATGGGAAAAGAAGGGAGTGGTAGGTCATAAAAAGATGAGAGAGGTCAACTGACATTAAAGCTGGACCTTTTGTAATTTAATTGACTTTCATCCTCTGTAAACCTTTAAAATTGAGAGAAAAAGTCAGAGAGGATGAGGCCTCACATTTCATTTCAAATAAATTGATTTGTTAACCAGGACCTATTAATTTGGTTCATCCCACCACCGACACGACCTGTGCTGTTTGCGTCTCACAAGTTGATGCCGTTACATCCACTTTAAGCACAGAATTGCTGTTGATTGCTGCTGCCACCAACGCGCAATCCTTGAGAAACTGCTTCTGAATCTGAAGATGAGATGACTAAGAGAGCTCGCCAAGGGAAATGGAGAGAAAAGTCAAAGAAAAGTGAGGTATGAAAATATGAAGACAAACACTGTTTCTGTCTTTCTTCGAAGGTTAAACGGTAAATGACTGTGGTGTAGACTGCTAATTGTTCCAACCAAAGGGTGAGTGTGTGGTTAAGTGTGTGTGTGTGGGCGTATATGGGCACATATGCACGGATGTGGTTCCCTGTAGGTGGAGAGTGACAGATAGTAAATGATGAAACAAGGCACAAGGAGAGCCACCTTTTAAGGAGTGAATGGAGCCCGAGCATGTCAGAGAGTGTGGCCTTGAAGCCAGATCAAAGCCACGAGCCGAGCAGTAATAGATGACGGAATTTAATCATGTCTGCTGCCTAGCACTCTCTGTCCTGCTCTTTCTCTCACTCTCTCTGTTTATGGCTTTCATAATGCACCTACAGTATCCATTCATTTTAATACTCATTCATTCATTCATTTTCTGTAACAACTTGTCCACTGGAGGGTCGCAGGGGAGCTGGAGACTATCCCAGCTGTCATCGGGCGAGAGGTGGGATACACCCTGGACAGGTCTCCAGTCTATCACAGAGCTAACACAGAGAGACAGACAACCATTCACACTCACACCTACGCCCAATTTAGAGTCACCAATGAACCTAATCAGCATGTCTTTGGACAGTGGGAGCAAGCCAGAGTACCTGGAGAGAACCCACGCAGACACAGGAAGAACATGCACTCTACACAGAAAGACCCAGATGGAATCGAACCCAGAACCTTCTTGCTGTGACGCATCAATGCCAACTCTAACCCCACTCTATCAAAATTTTCCATCACTGCAACATGACTTTGGATTCCAAGCAACTGGCGTGGGCTATCAAAGTACAATGACAAAACAAAGTCAGCATAATTACTTTATTAGTGCAGACGCGTCACACCAGGCGGCCATCTTTCATGTCACATCATGTCCCGCTATTTACTGTCCACTATTCGCCTAATGGCCGTCAGGAGGCTTTTGCTGCTGGGCCCTGTTGTTTTTCCTCTGTCTGAGAATAAGTGCCGCTTCTCACTCTACAAACCATCCCCAAGCTAATTAAAAAATTCTTAATGATAGTACTTCAAGAGCATTCCTTACGCCATTAATCATCTTCATATCCCAGAGATCTGGGCAGCAGAAAAACAGAACTTTTTAGTCGTGGGAAGAAAAAACTGTGTGCTTCATTACCATCAAGAGTACTTTCGCATCCATTTGTATCCATAACTGTTTCGCTTCAAGCAGCAACTCATTAATCAATGATACGTTAGTTGGGATTATTGAAATCAGACTCAGCCATAAAGCCACAGCAGAGAGGTCCTCAAAAGCAGGAGATGCCTTGAAAGACTTAATACAGACCCTGAACTGGTAGTCTTGAGCCAACAGAAATGTGGCATTGATGAATAACTGGTTTCTGAAGGTGGATATACTGTATATATATATGTGTGTGTTGTATTTGAATGATTTAACATCAGCTTCTTCATTAAACATCATTGCTTGAATATTTCTGGCGTTATATCTTACCTATTTATATAAGTTTTGTATTGATTTGGTAAAACTTGTTTTTTTGGTTATTTGGTTGAAGCGCCCTCTAGTGGACGCGGGACGTAGGCCTAATAATAAGATGGTATCGGTGTATATAATGATATAATTAAAAAAAACATTAAAATATTCGAATATTATTCGAATATTCAACATAAGAAGCATTAGAAATTCGAATATGATTTGAGGGGAAGATTGACAGCCCTAGCATATATATATATGTGTGTGTCATGGATAACCACGCCAAGTGCCATAGTTTAAGCTTTGTGCTTGTCTTCTTATGACTGCCTCACATCACTCCCGAGTTCCCTAATGTAATCTCAGCCCCTGTCGTCTGTGTCGTTCTCTCTCTTTTATACTTTGTTTCATTTAACCACACTAAAGTGACTCACTTTTTTTTTTTTTGCTTTGCTGTTTTCTCCCTCCTCATTTTCATTTCCCTGTCTCTCACCCATTATGACAATCTTCCCTCTCCAGCAGACCGTTTGTCTAGCCCCATCTTGCTTTCTTCGCTTCCATCTCCCCAGCTTGATTCAGCAGTAATGAGTGTAGCTTAAGGTGGGGCTGGCCTGAGGTGAGATGGAGAGAGGCAGGGAGGTTAATGAGGATAGGAACCTCGCTTTTTGCCCGAGGTGTAAAAAGAGAGTAAACTGATGAGTGAAGAAGTGAAGAAGAGATAGAAGACTGAGCAAGGCCAGGAGACAGTCAGACAGACTGACAGATTATTATTTTTTTTTTCATGTTTGCAGTGGTGAATTTAGCTGGTGTGGCGATGCTCTTATGTCCGACAGTGTGACCATCAGCTGAGGTCAAACTGAAAGCGACGGCGGCCCTGCGTCAGAATTATGTAGCTCTTTAAGACTGACAGCGATTATAATTTAAAATTAGAACCAATCATAATGTGCTATTAATCAATGTATTTATAAATTCAGTGTGATAAAAAATGTAACCATCTTCAGAATTGTTATTATTATCTATTAATTGCCTCGCCAAGGTTCCTGTGGTTGTGAAAATTAAAAATCAAACAAGGACAGAGTGTTAAATACATGAAGCCGCCCACCCAGTTCAGCAGCTCTGCTAAGAGGAGGCCGGTGAGTAATGCTGCTACAGACATTCTCATTCATCTGGAAGACCACTGGGGATTGCTAATATTACAAGAACGTGCTAAGTAAGAGAGCAAATGCTTTTATTTCATTCAAAAATTAAATTAATTAATAAAGCATTTTTTTTTTTTTTTTTAAATATAGCCTTTCCGAATTAAAAATGCAGAAAAAATGTTTTAGGAAAATGGTCAAAATTGACTCCATAGTCAGTGGAATGCTTTCTCCTCTGACTTCTAGTCACCTAAAGCTAGAAGGAGCAGAGCGATAACGTGCTAGCCAAGTTTGACATTACCTAAACTGACATATCTGTCATGTGGCTGGTGTTGGAAATACTCTCAGGGATAATCCAAACAGACCAGGGGTTCTCAAACGGTGAGCCTAAGGACTTGACCTGACTTCAGATGCATAAAACTAGCGTCGATGTGGTGACAAGAGACCATGAAATGTTAAAGCAGTTCAGCGAGTTGTAGCGGTAAAAAAAAAAAACCCTTTGGCGATGCAAAGTGGGTACCAGATGGAACTTGTCTCAACTAAACAAATATGGAGCCAACACATAGTTCCGCAAACATTTACCACAAGGAAACAGCTTACAAGTTTGGTTGCTTCCACCAAATTGATCATGCTGTTAGTGGATTAGCGACTAACTGTCATGTGCAAAGCGATAAGTGATGAGCTAATTGCATTATATGGACGAAGCTTGATTGAGTTTTATGAATCTCACTGTGGCCATACGTACAGCCCGTAAATGTTCCATTATTTTCAATGGATGGATGTAATTGTCAAGCAAGGCAAGTGAAAAACTTGAAATGTACTCGTCCGAAAACAAGTCTCTTGGAAAGTTAATGTTCAGCTTTGTATAGGCGACATCTATATTTCTGTCACCTCTACCTACCTCTAACCCACACCTCTCGTCACTGTTTCCTTTGTCACGCTCACAGATCAATCGTTCTCATTTTGTCCCGAATTGATTTCGTGGACACAATTCCGCAGTCCGCTGTTACTAACTCATCCAGTCCTATTCCGCTTTATCTTTTGCTCTTTTGTGCTCTATCACGTTCTCTATCTATCTATCCTACAGCTCATTACAAATGGGTCTCCCCTTACTTGGTAACCTCCGCAGAGTTGCGGAACAGTGTCTTGATTGAATGTGGTTGGGATTGCTGAGCGTTCTGTGCTGCAGAATTGATGCCATGCATATGATATTACGTTCCTAGCCAGCAGTCCATTATTAACAGAGCACTGATATACAGAACTGGGAGGATATTTTACCAATCATAATTGTTCTCTCAGAGTATGCTGATGCACAACATTTTTCCAAAGTATTTCACTTTCTTGTTTACAAATGATTCCGTATGCACATCTATTAAATAAATGAATAAATAAATAAAACAGTTCTAGTTTAACAGCTGCCGTGCATTAATCTCAGCATCTCTAAACCACATTTGTTTTAGGAAGAAACAAACTGTATTTATTACCTCTCACTGCTTTGTGAACACGTGTACAGAAGGCCAGCACTTATGTACTATAGATTATGTTTTTCCTCATACAAACATGTCCCAGAGACAGATCTGCTCTGACAGCAAAATAATCATGTTTGTCAACAGTGCAGAATTAAAAAAGCGTTCGCCCGGGGACAAAGCTGAACTGTGGCGATTTTGGCACAGTAAGCTACATCATAAACTCCACGTTCAAGTCACGTGAGGTCCAGTGAGATTAAATGTAAATTCACTGGAAATCAATCAGTCTGTATATATAACTGAGTGCTCATTCTTAGAAACAACAACAAAACATCTTAGAGTTTGATCACATAGTGTTGAAACATTCAGTCTCCTATAGCTTAAGTGGAATAACAGCCTTAACTGTATGTATGTGGAGGAACTAAATGTCAAGAAAACAGTGCATCAATAAAATAAATGAACATGAAACAATTCTGCATGTCATTATTGAGAAATGCATCTACGGCATGTCTGAAGATTGAATTCTAGAAACAAATGAGGAAGGATTGACTTTGTTTTTTATCGACGCACTGAAGCTACAGTGGAGTACTCCCCCCACCTTGTCTGTCGGTGTGTGTGACTACACAAGCACTGTGGACATACTGCATGCATATGAAGTATGGCTATAGTCCCTCAGTCCTTTTGTGTTTTTTAGCACTCTCCAATGAGAAAAAACACACATGGGGAATTCTGTGTTTGTCCTCACCATCAGTCATTTTTGGGTAATCCAACCTCTATATTCTGAGTTACTTTTTTTTATCCTGGGTTCTGTTTATTCAGAGATGGGGAATTCATAGTACCCAAGTTACACATGTAACTACTGCTCTTCTGCCTTAAGGCTGGGGGCTTTTCGTAGCCCGCCTTGGTTGCCTTCGTCCCCCAAAGCGCAGACCTTTGTTGGGAGTTCTCACAGATGCTAGTATTTGCAGTGTGACTGCTAATCTTTCCTGGGTAGAGACCAACATACTGTGTGTGGGTGCAAGCGGAATGAACAGCGTCATTAGACAGACACGGCCATTAAAATGACTGGCCAACATCTGAAAATAATATGAAAAGTTCCTCTCGTTCTTCCACAATGCTTAGTGCACGTGATGTATGCTGCAGTGGGAAGGCCGCCCTATGAGGACTTCCCCAGAGTACTTGAGTTTCTCGTGAAATATAAATGACGTGGAGAAAACTAACTTTATTCTTGTTCTTGCAGCCCTATGAGCGAGAACAAATTTCTCACTTCTCGCAGACTATGTAACAAGTTTACTCCCTATCTGCCGCTATGGTTGCTCTCCTCTGCAGCTCTGGCTAAAAACCATCACAGGATAAAGTAAAGTTCATGACTACCCGTGTGTCAATATAAGAATGTCACCACAGAAAATAGATACAGAGAGTTTTACCTGCCACTGATGAGCGTAATCAGTATACCATGAACTTACTTGGAATACTGTAGCTTATTTCTATATAATCTTCTCTGTCTGGAAGCCAGTCTACTGCATGAAATCTTTCAGCAGCAAACACAGATAAATGTAGTAAAAGGCTGAAGGTTGCAGAAACATTGGTATGATCCTTACATATCAGAATCCGAGATACTTGGAGAGGAAGGACACATCACTCTGCCAAGCACTTCATGGCAACACATGGAGCAAGTTTCAAAGCCGGAGGAAGGAAACCCTGCCAAACATGTAAGTACCATATCGACTTCTATTCATGGCTTAATGAAAATTCCAACATATTTATGAGAGAAGCCATATGTGGCTACTTCTAGCTGCCTTTCAAAATAACGCCTTCCATTTGAAAATGTCTCTTGGGTTTGGTTTAAACCTAGGAAAGAGACCATGTCCACTGGATAATAGATGTTGTCCTGAAACTCAGATCTCTAAACATCCTTTGAATAGTAAATCGGGCTTCCAACTCTACAAAGGCACACTAAACATGCACTAACTTGTTTTGTACCATTAACTTCAGCGCTGTCTCATTGTATGGCAAACAACCATACAAGTAATGGGAAGGACAGATATTGATTGATTCTACTAAACACTCAAACTATGGTGAAAAGCAGCTAAATGGTCCTGCACACAAATGAGTTGTTTTCATTCTTCACTTTGATAGTCGTCTCTCAGTAAGCTGTTTAGCAGTTGCTTGGATACTGAGTTTTTGAGGAAAAAGTATTGCAGTGTTGGACGTGTGATTGATGGGGGGAGTAATGAAAGTGAACTGGTAAGCAACTTTTGGATTGACAGCCAGAACCATAAGAGCAGCATATACACTCATCACTGCTAGTAAACTTTTCATCAGTTTGTAGATTTAAAGAATTCTAAAAGAAGCTACAGTCAGCAGCCAGGCATATGCTGCTAGATTTATCCATCCGCCCTCAAAACTCTGCGACATCCCTACAAAGTGGCAGTCTCCAATGTATTAGCAGAGACCTATAATCAATCTGTGCCATGATGTATTTTCTCAGAAGGTTTCTGCTGTGTTTATAATGCTCACAGAGAGATAAAAGAGAGAGGAAGAGAGGCAGAACAAGATCTGGAAGAGAGGAGGAAGGAGGAAGATACAGAGCTGGAGATTCAGAAATGCAATCATTTTTGTGCACACTTGACGTATTAAGGGTTTCAACATGATGGTGATACGACTACATTGCATTAAATTTACACAGAAACAGATTCGGCACTCCTGAGACTGAACTCACAGGCCTTTAAAATTGATTATTTTCAGCCAACGGAGACGCTAAGTGGAATGGAATGTACAATTAAATGTTTGATTGTTTATGGCGCTGCCATTCTTTTCACTGGCTGTCTCTTAACCCATTTATCATGGTCCATCAGTGCACATTTAAACAGTCGTATACCGGATATGTTTTACTATCAATGTCACGGTTCTGGCGCATTTGCTTTTTCTGCTTGGACCACTTCCCAGTAAATTCATTAATCAAAGTTGGACTGTCATCAACATCTCTGCGTGATTATCACACACTACCGTAATTAGCGTATTGATTGTCGACACTGCCAAGCTTCTCTGCGTAAAGGAGTCATCATTTTGTCCATCCCCTCTGTCCTTGCCCTCTAACATATAGCCCTTGTTTTGCCCTTTAATTAAACATACACCAGCCTTCTGAAACACAAGGGAACATGTCAATACATTTGGAATCGAATACCTCAGCGCTGATGTGGGATCTGTCTCAACTCTATGACAGTGCCAATCAATGATGCATCACCTGCTTCTCAACTTGTCCGTCCCTGTTGCTCTGCATCTCGATCACTCAGCTGATATCCATCTATCTCTCATTCCCTCCAGCTTTTTCTCCCATTTCTTTTGACCTCCCTCAATATCTCTCTGCTCGATACGCATTGATCATGTCTAATCAGATGCTGTGTCCCAAGTTTTTGGCAGTACTTTGCAAACTGTAACGTTCCTACTCAAACCACGCGAAGCAGTGTGGAGCGAAAATGACTGCTGAGACTGGATGCTTTGTCTTGTTTGATAGAGTCGTCATGACAGGCCAGCAGCTGTTGTTGTACCGTAGTCCACTGACATCTCTGAAGCAAGCAGATTTGCAAGTCAGCGTGAATCTCATTATCATACATTTGCGAAATTGCATCACCTTTGGGATAATGTATTTTGCCATTGGGATCATAGCAGTGTGCCACCTGTTTGGAGAAAGAGGCCACCCACTCTGGAAACAATGCATTTAGTTTGACAAAATCATTGAGTAAAATGATAATGGGGCTATTATCATTACTTTTTTCTTATTGTCAACAAGTTTTAAAATAGACTGTGAAACAAAACAAAAAAAAACAGATTTAACAAAATGTAACTCTGAGCTTGTTCATTTCTAATGAGAATGTAAGTCTTTAAAAATATGTATTTCTAATCATATAGCATCATTTAGTTTCATTTTCTTATTTAGATGGGCACTTCAAGCTATGCTAATGGTGTGGCAAATAGCCTAGCATTTTTACCCAGACGGAAATATATTCAAACCAACTGTAAAATCATCCTCTTGTTTATAACCAAAATCTACAAAATAACAGGCTGCAAATCAAACATGAAGCACTTGAGTTGAGTGCTAATTAGCAATTATGTTAACATAATATAAGACTAAACTGGTGAGGACACAATTCAAATGGGGTTACAGCTGGATTTCAGCACTAATTAGCAAATATTAGCATGCTAACACATGAAAGTTCAATGCGATTACACTTGTGCGAATTGTCGCTTGTTAGCTTGGTGACACTAAAATGGTTGACAACAATATTCCAGGCTAAATATTAGCATGTGATGATTCGGTTCAACTCGAGCCAAAAGAGATCTTAATCCCAAAGGCACGTTTGTTGGAGGCAAATCTCCAGCTGCTACATCACATTGCGCCAATCACCAAAAATAAAAATGTCCCAATACATAATTAACAAACCCATGTAAATTTAGTTAAACAAACTATAGTAGAATTTGGCTAGGTAGGCAATGCATGTTAGTTAATTTATTATTAGTCTTATTATTATTAATTTATTCTTTGAGAGTAAGAAAATATAGAATACTGTCAAACTCTTCTAGAACAAGGTCTGGTCCCGGGTTTCCCATGACTGTTTCTTTTCTTACACACCAGGAAAAAATGTAACTTTGCTCTTTGCTGTCACCACCTGTTGTGCACAATTTTCATATTGATGGACTTATGTGTTGTATTATGTATATATTCAGCTGACAGTGGAGCGCATGAAAGTCTAATATCCAGTATCATGGGTAAACAGCTGAGGGTGTGCAGATAGACAGAAAATGAAGACACATACCTCCCAAAGCAAAACAGAGGGTTAAACCTGATTGAGCTATTACAGTAATTATTCACTTTACCGCGATCAAACTAGTGAACACTGATGTATCAATTAGACAAATAGCTCCATAATGTTGAGACATAGAGTGACTGGATACATGTCAAGGAGAATTCATCTCCCCTCGTTCTTTATTTATTTTGTCAGTGCTTTCAAGTGACCGCTGGGATTCACTGCCTGATTCTTGTGAAATGTTCTGTGCTTTGATCTACATCAACTGCGAACTAAATTTGGGGAGGGAAAACCAAACGGCGTCCAACAGCACACAGAAATACGTCAAGAAAGGGAACATTTCTTTATGCTTTGTTCAGTTCGTGGCTGGTTTATGGAGGGTGTTTCTGGGCAAAACTACTAGCACATGTACAGTCAAGAAGAGTGCTGATCAATGTAAATTGGTGTGTGAATGGGCGGTATGACCTTTGGAAAACTCCTCCCTGGGAAAGGGAGGAGTCTGGTTCTTCACTGATCTGGTTCTCCCCCCTTTGCTTTCAGAAAATTTCTACCATAGCAGAAATGCCACAGTACACTGTTTTCTTTCAAGTGATGAAAGAAAAGGAAAGAATCCGACTTCTCCTGGACTTTTTTTGTTCTTTGTCTTTGAAGGCACGCGACTCAAGGCCTTGACACTTTAAAAGCACTGCAATTTGACTCTGTACGAAAATGATGTGCTAATCTCCATTGGTGCAAAGTGGCTCTGGCAGAAGGCATCAGTGAATGATGGCCCTCATGTTCCATCTCAAGCATTTAAGCCTTGCTGTGAAAAGCTCCTCACAGTGAAAGCAGGCGATGAAAAAGCTGCCTTGAAAACTTTGCCGTTAGACATGTTCTGAAAGGGTATTACATTGCTTCTGCTGTTTGCATTGTGGCAGAAATTACACGATTAAAACTGGACATTAAGCGTTCCCACACTGGAATACAGTAGTATGTTCGAAACAAATTTTTCTATAAGAATTCATTTATAATATGTTTTCTTTCTTGTGTACTTGTACTCATGAAATGCCATTCTGAACAATTACTCATCCTGGAATCCATCAGATAACTTTTGGCATGAGTTTGCTTCATACCTGACCATCTTCCAGAAGCTGGAAGATGGTCTGAGCTGCTAACCAATTCCCTTAAGGGACAACACACACCTGTAACCCAAGACTGCAGCAGGTGTCGGATACTGAGCCTGCTTAAGGAGGCCAAAAGTGCCCATTTCCCACAGTTAAGATTGACTCAGAGAGTAGAGCAGTATAATTCTAGCTTCAGGCACCTCTTCTGGGTGGCTGCTTCCAAAAGCTTAGCTTCAAGATGCACTGTTGGTCTTCCATCCAAGTAGGATGTATTACCCTTCTAGGCTCAGTTCCCTGGTAATTCTGTCTTATTTTCACTGGAAGTGTGGCCTCAATTTGCTCAGAAATATCTGGTGAGAGATCCAGTATTGAACTTTCATATTTACTTTGGCTATACAGTAAATGATATGTTTCACGTTTTTGCACGGCTGTAGAGAGAATTCAAAGAGACTTCCATACAATGAAACTTTTCAACATTTTTTTAATCAGTCTGCACTTTCTGACTTAAACCTCTGAATCTTGCCAATATCTAAACTGCATTCAGTGAACTTCTCATTTACTAGATATTATTTTTTGATACATATTATTTCAACACCTATTCATTCATTCTTATATATCCAGACATGGATATTAAACCTTTGTTTTTGTAAGGGGTGTATGCAAGGAGTGTAAGTGACTAGAAACGATGTAGTGAAAGAGACCACTGAATGAAATTCAGTTAGTTGTAGCAATGGTTTACGAAAAAAAGAACTAAGTTGAACTAACCTAATCAACTTTGAATCGATGCTACTGAGGCTATACACAGTGGAAGCGTCTGACATGGCTGGTTGACATAATAGCATACATGTACAGAGTTAACTGCAACATCATCCGCGACTTTGGTCCCTACCACCAAATTCACCATGCTGTTAGCAGGCTTTGTGCATCAGCTGAACCCAGATGTAGTGGGGACATTGTTTACCGTATTATTTTTTACAATAGAGAGCAGGGACGCCAACTAGAGTTAGCTTCATCCGTATACCAACAATATTTTGGTTTCACTGTCAAACAGTTGAATATATACAAGAGTGTTTCCAAGGCAACCAGTGACTGGAAAGTTTATTAGTAGCCAACTGTCGGCTTCAAACAATGAATGACAAGCTAATTGCTTGTTATGTGGATAGATCTTTAGGGATTTTTTCTTCAGGGTAACACAAGGGAGACCTGTGTATGTTGCTTTGTTGAACCAATGAAAGCAGCACCAGCAACTGCTGAGATGTATACGCTCTGGGTTATGTAGAGTTAAGCGGTGTTGTCATACAAACTGCTGGTCAGCAACTACAGCACTCTTATTGGTTGGAGTGCAAACAGAAGAATGTGCTAGAAGTCGGTAGCACTTATCAAATTACCTACATTGTCATTACATTTTTTTCTAAAAAGAAATACTATACTCCGTGCATTGACTGTAATGCAGCTTCAATCTGTTTTGCTTTTCTGGCGCCTTGCATTTCTACTGTTGACCAGTGCCACAAGTCTTAAGCAAAAGCAATTTTGTGTTCAGTCTTTTTAGATTATCTCTGAAAGCAACATATCAAAATCCAGAAAGATAATTTCAAATCACAACAGGAGAGCTTTGGAGGAGGAAAGTAATTTTTTGAATAAGTGATCAGCTCATCTGGCTACTGGCCGACTGATTTATACTAAGCTCTGGAGATTTGACTGGAGCTCAACAGAGAAAACGCAGGTGACACATATTAACAGCTGTGGAGAATATTTCACTGTGATCTCAGCTTGATAATGAATAAAAGTGACCTGCAAGGCCATTGTGCATTCCCGCCTTAACGTCACACCCTGTCAGCAATACCCGCTCTGCGCTATGACATACTGTGCCCTGCGGCAGAAAAGAAGAAAAGAAGTTAAATGAAAAAGAGAAAAATAGGCAGACAGACACAAGTGGCACAAGCCTCTGTAGTCAGAACAAAATGTCTCACAGCGCCTTGATGGAGGTGAAGAGATGTCTTTAAAAGAGCTGAGGGGAAGACGGATTAAATAGCATCTGTGACGGACCAAACACCCCGAACACATACAGAGTGTGGTTAATGGAAAATAAAAACAGTAATTGAAACAACAAATTGTTTAACCTATAAATGATTTAATAGTTTGCGATTTCTTTGACACATACAAGGCTAATTGGAAATTGCTTCATGAAATTCTAAATTATGCTATAACAGAGAATGATGCCCACAAGTATATTTAATTATAACATTACATGCATGGGTATATCTGCAGTGTACATGGCACAGTATATATAGCAGTCTTTCTATGCATGCTAGGCACATACTGAGCATTGAGCTTAGAACCTTATTGTTAAGCTGTGTCCTTTTTACCTTGACTACAAAAGGAAGAAAGGGAGAATCCTAGGTTGTCCATCAACCACTATTCATTCTGCTGCCTGATAATAAATTGGAACTCAAGAGAGGTTATATGGTGTTATAGTCTGAAAACGAATGTGTGTCATGTAAGGGCCTGGCTTTGCAGCTTGTCATCAAAAGAAGAAGAAAAAAATATGGGAAATTGTGAGCATTAAGCGAATAATAAAGCTTAGTACCTACGCCTGTGTGCTTTTCTGTCAGCCAGATATATATCACATCCTGAAAGAAGACCCCTATGATGCAGACTTTGTGAAAATTACTTTTGTAGTTTCCTGAAAATCTTTAAGTAGCTGAAGATGTCCCTACTAAATAGGCTGTAAAATTTACAAAAATTGCCATTGTGTATTTGTGCGGTACAAGCTAACATAACTTGTTTTGAGACTACTGGACACATTTAGACACAGCAAAACACATCATTGCAAACCTATAAGTAAGTCCCACGTGCCTAAAGTGTTTTGGCTACATGTTTTTTTATTTAACCCATGGAGCCTTAGCATGACTCCAACAAAAGCTTGGCCTGTTTTTGGCTATTCAGGGACAGCAGCTACAAACAGCATGATCTTTTAAAGCAGATATTGCTGATATGGTGGGCTTGTTAGTGTGAAATATCCCTGTTACCTCTGTTTTGTGCCTCCACCATTTCCCAAAGAAATATCCTCCTCCTTTGCTGCTAAATGCTTTATGTTGATCTGCCAGTTGATTTAGTCTGTCTGTCTGTTTGGTGGTGGGCAGATTGGTTCCAGTGGGCTTTTTTTCCCCAGTAGAAACAGCTGCCTGTTGTACGTGGAAATGGTATTACCTGAAAAGTCAAAGTGAACTAAATCAATAAAGTTGCAGACAGAAGGATCCCAAAACAATGAGACTGAAAATGCTATGGCAAATGATTTGGAGCTGAGGGTAATTCAGTGAGGTATTCATTGTCTCAATTTCAAAACATGATGTTCTGAAAATGCTTTGAGACCATTGACCTCATTTAGGTTGTCATGTAAGACACAACAAAACATATCATAGCATTTGACATGTCACAGTTTTACATGCATTGTTTAATCAATAACTCCAACCCTAGCTTGTCATGCACTAATGGTTTTTTCAAGCGAAGCTGCAAGTATAATAACCATTTAAAGATGGTAGCGTTGGTATTTTGGACTTATTATTGTGAAATGTTAATTCAGTTTTAGCTGTTTTTGGTCTCCACCATATTTTTATATTTTTCTGAATGAAATCCGTTGTGTTTATATATTGGTTGCTGATTGCATCAGTCTACTGTTTGCTGTTAGGCATATAGGCTCCAGTAGGTTTTGAGAGTTTATTTTTTCACTGCATGCTGCATTAGGAAATATTATTACCACAACAGTGAACCATGACAGTAAAGTTTCAGAAAGGATGATCCTAAAACAGTTAGGTGAAAGGTTGTGTGGCTCACTTGTGGCTGAGGGACATGCAGTAGGTCTCTTTGGTTTAATACAAATGACCACATTTGTATTACATTATGTTGCCATCATATTGCCACTGTTATCATAAACACATAGAGCAGCTTTTATGCTTGCTAATTACCTTTCTAAAGTGTTTTGTGTGTCACCTCGCGAGTGAAGGAGATCAGATTGCGTCAGGGAAAGTGTTATCATTCAAAGACATTCGTTGACATCAGACGGTGGATAGAAAAGCTCAAATTCAAAGGCGTGATTGATAAACATTGAATTTCCTATGTTTATCTGGTTTATGTATTTAGCATTTTGTATTATCCCTGATGGGATGCAGTTACCAGTGGGAGGACATACAGTTGTTGCATTGCAGCCTGGCCCTCCTTCAGTTGTGCACTGGAGAAAAAATGTGTTGTATAGCCTGAAACGTATAAAAGTCAGATGCGCACTATGGGATGCTGAAAGCAAATTCATCAAAACTTGAAAAACCTTTATTGATTTTTTTTTTTTTTTTTTTTGACAAACCCTCAACACAGGTGGAGGAGTGATATTGTCTGGCCCAAACATGCTGCCTCTGTGTAATATTTATTTCATGGTAATATTTATGTTATTTTATTTTTTTCTATTTACTTTTATTACCAAGTGCCTTGAGCCACTGTGATGGCTCAGTTTGTGGAAACATACCAGGTGGTGAACTCCTTTGTGTAATGAAACAGTTTCATCTTGTGGGTGACAGCTGCAGTTGGGGCGTGTTCTTGGTCGGGTCACAATAAAAAGAATCGTGAAATAATAAAAGCCATTTTTAATGAACGCACACTTCACTCTACTCAGCTGTTTGACTGCCAGCGCTGGCTTACTGAAAACTGTAGCCAATACCAAACTTCATTTTCCTGTTCAGCGTCTGCCAGGTCTTCTACCCTCTACTCTGCCCTCTTCTTCTCCCTCATCTTCCTCTCTCACGTTACCCTGCTGAGCGACCACACACACACACAAACATACACACTCTAGCACATGCATATTGTCCTATGGTGACCGATGACACTAGAGGCAGGGGTTCTACTGTGCCAGCCTCACCACCTCTCGCTTGGCATATGCCAGCTCCTGCACCACTGCAGCAATCACCTGCTCAGCTGTCTGTTAATGGGCCAGGCAGACATAACTCCGGCCCCTAACCGCTCTGCACTTAAGTGTTTGACTTTCACTCAGCGTCCCGGAGCTGTCCATTTCAGAAATCTGGCTGCAGGATCTGTCTTTGTCAGTGTCTGAGAGCATTTAGTGGAAGCCACTTCTATTGATACGGCCTGCTAGCGCGTTGCCAGGCGTCAGACTATTCCGTCACACATCACCGCCTCCTCTTGGCGCTGTATGCCATTAAAGTGCATGGGCAAACTTGTGCATGTAGTCTAAGTTTGGATATTAATGGCAAAGGCTTGAGGCTGAGATTGTACCTGTATTACAAACTGAGCAGCATGCACTCATTACCATCTTGCTAAAAGGTTTCAAATTGGATAATGAAATTAACGTTGCCCAAACCAGTTTGATCTCTAGAGCACACAAAGTAGACTACAAAACAAAGTCACAGCAACATGCCTCAGTGAACAATCAATCTATTATAGTGCTAATGTGTTAGAAAACACTGACTAAACCGTGCTTACACTTCCAGAAGAAGCGGAGCAACTCAGGCATTCAGTTGGACCTCCATTTCTCACCACCTGTTGAATGAAGTCCAACATCCACTGGCACTTTTTCCACAGTTTAGCCCGCCAGCTCCTGAGAAAAACATCTGGCTCGCTCTTGCTCCGTGCATGTTTGAATGCGTTCACTAGCCACTCAGATACTTTGGCTCTCCGTCCTTTCGCGCTGGGCAGGAAGCCTACAATTAGTCTGTGTGTTCACGAGAGCTGGCTGCCCGCAGTTTAATATGCAGGGGTTGGTTAGAAGTGACGCAACAAACCGAAACAGCAAGATAAGTGTGGCTCAAAGGAATCTAGATCTGCAGATTTTATTAGACACTGATGGTACATCAGCAGTCATGACCACTTCACATTAGTCAGTGGCTTAATTTTAAACAAATACCACTGCTTAACATAGGTTTAACCGTAAAATATTTTACTCTGAATGCAGGTTTTCAGGCTTTTATCATTTGTCACATTGCGATTCAGCAAAGTGAAGAGCAAAGTGAGAGCTCTTTCACTGATTCCATCATTCCCTGCCTCCATTTTTCAAGGCACAAGGAAGATTGAAACAGTAGACGTGGCAGATTCCCTGTGGATTAAAACCACCATCGAGCACCGCAATTATTACAAATCGCTCAATACGCCCAAGTGAAATTAGTCCCACAGGAACAGGACTTTTCCCCTTTTGTTTTTTTTTTTCCATTCGATCTTTCTTTGTTATATATTTCCCTTTTTTCTCGTTATCGCTTCTTTGTCACATTTACATCTCACTATGGAACATGGGCTTATTGTTGGTTCTTTGTTTTGATACCTCCACAGCGAAGGTCTGCAGTCAGAACATTATCAGTCAGAACATTATGATCTCTGACAATATTCATCTAGATAAATATACTAATGTTCTCATACCAAACACACTAATCCAAACCATAATTCATATAATGCTCACTGTGACTCCTCTTTCTCCCTATTTTTGTCCTCTGTTTGCCTCCCTAGTTACTTTTGGTTTTCAGTGGATAATGTTATGACAGCCTTCAACTGGCTCTCAAAAAGAGGTCCAATGCAAAGAGAAAGTTGCATTAACCTTTGATTTATTAACAAAAAATAAGCAAGCCAAACCACAAACATAAACCTGATGGGCCAGTCAAAATAAGTAAAAGAGGGGAAGCTGCACAGGTCAAGCTTGATGTCTTCCCTCTAACCCTTCACTGTAATACATTTCATGTCAGGAAAACAAAAGTTCAGCTGCTGCCTAGTGATGTGTGGATCAATACTGAAATAGCGATACCCCCGATACCAGATATTTATGCACAAAAATCAATACCTTTGATACTTCAGTCATTTGATCTTCAGCCATGAGATCTGGTCTAAATGATACGCGATTGGTGCAAACTACTTTTTCTTCCGCCTGGGTATGAGCGTAATGCGTAAGCGCAGCATGCTGCTCAGTCAGTCAGTCAATCACTCAGTCTGTAGACACAATGGCAGAGAGTAAACAGAGTCATGTGTGGAGACATTTCAGCTCTTCCATTCTTTATGACACTATGATTTGAGATAAAAATCATTTTTTAAGATTTATCAGACATATTTGGTGTATTTGCACAAAGTATTCGTATCTTTATCAGTATCAGATCGGAAGGGAAACTGGTGGTATCAAACATCACTACTGCTGCCTTAAAAATGAAAGCAAACTCAATGTGATACTATGAGTTAAAACAACTTATTAGGTTACATTATCCACTGAAGAAAATTCAGATGAATTCACTATTTTAACTCACATTTCCTAGTTAAGGTCATTTTAACTGTATTCATATCAATCACTATTTTAAGTTGGGAGCTCTAATATTTTGGTTTCTACTTAGCTTTCTCATCTTGACAACTAATGGCAAGTTGTAAAGTTTACCTAAAATTCAGACAGATTAAACCAACATCTTGTCGTTTGTTCATAATTTTGACAATATTTTATTTAGGGCATTTAGAGAGGAGGACGTTAACATCTGATCCACCCAAAACAGCCACTTTGGAACGGATTCCTTACAGGGAAACAGGTTCTAAAATCGACTCATCTGTTACACTTACGGGGCCAATGTTTTTGTTGACATTGTAATACCATTTAATCCTCTTTGTAGAGCCTTGTTTCAAAGATACCACTATTTTATAATTGTAATAGTTCTGTCTAATTAAAAAAAAGTCAAGACAATGGATTGCTTGAAGTTTTGTACAGTTATAAAGTTGAATTCAATATCAAAACCTTATCAGTGTTCACATAACTTAATGGGGCTCTGTTCAGAAATGAGAGCAAAAAGAAGGAAAGACCTCTGGACGTGTCAAACATTAAAAAATAAAAAACTCACAATGAAAATAACACAGCTCTGGCTGCAGTGCATGGAAGAAAGAGTTTGGCTACAGAAGGTTTCTGCCCCTGTTATACAACTGTTCCGGTTCTAAGCAAGCTTGCTTAATTATTATTGTTATTTCACAGTGCCCCATAGTTCCAGCCTCCTCTGCCCATGCCCTTTCTCTTCAGCTTAACCAGCCAGCCACACTCCATCCATTCGGTCTGCAATCTGTAACCCGCCTGACCTGCACTCAGCAACCACCAGCGCTCATGTCCACGCCGCAACCTCCTATAATATTCAATAAAGCTGGTTCTCGTTCACCAGTCTGCCTCTGAGTTCTACTTTTAGGTCCTCAAGAAAAAAACAACAACAACAACAACAAAAACATAACGAGGCACTGTTGCTTGCTGAAGTGTTTTTCTCTGATAGGTTGCAACCATATTATTTATGGAGTGAACAGACAAGGGAAACACAAACAGAATACTTTCAATTAAATGCTAGCAGACTCAAAGATATTTGCTCTGGCTCTTACATTAGAAGAGAAGTTTACGATTTAGAAGAAAAAAATCAAGACTTCCTTTAAGTGTCTTGATGCTATTAAATGTGTCTCATCCATTTATTTCCAAAACATCTACTTTTCATCACTTTCCCAGTAGGGTTTTAATAGTTTATTTACTGCAAGGAGAGGGGGGATTTCTTCACACCTCCAGTTTAACAGCAGAAAATAAGCCTGTGTTTTCAGTTTGTTCCTATGACTCAATTCTCCGATGCTTTGATAAATATAGATGTAATTATATAATAAGAAGAAAAGTCTAGTCATTCACAACTCGCCCTGCAACACAGCTAATAGATAAGCTAAAAAAACTTGAGTATATTTCTATATTTCAATTTATTTATTTATTTTATTTACTATGGGAAAACACAAGAATTCCAGTGTACCTGTACTTTAATGCACCTGTACAAATGCCAAATAAACTCTGTTTTATTCTGTTCTGTTCTATTCGTTTGTGAATGATGGTGCAAAACATGCTTATATCACCACATAATGCTGTAGAAAATTTAAGATTTTGCATTTTATAATTTAAAACATCCTCATTCCCCTCTCTCTGATCTAAAAGGCAACCCCTCCCTGGGTGATCCTGGTAGCTACTTTGGCAGAGTTAATGGGCCTTGTCCGTCTCTTCTCCTTTCCTTGAGCTACCTCTATAGACCCAGCCTGCCACTATCCCAGCTCCCAGAGCACACTCCTCTCTCTGACCCAGCAGCACATATTCCCAGGACACACTCCAGTGGGCCCCCTGGCTCTATTCATTTCATGCCCTTCACTCTGCAGGCCACAAATCTCTTTCATTCTTTTGCCATCTTTCCCTGTGTACACTATCTCGATCTGCTTGATGTACGTTGTCCCATTTGCCTTACTCGCGATGTCAATTTCTGTCTGTCTGCGCTTTGTTTTTCTCTCCTCCCCTCTGCTGCTCCTTTCATATCACTTCCTTTTCTTCCTTCTCTCCTCTTCCTCCTGTTCCTCTTTCTCGCATGTTTTATTGCTTTCTCCCTTCTGCACAACCCTCCAATCTGTTTACCCTTCCTCTTTCTTCCCAAATCCCCCAATGTGCTTTATTGGCATGGTGTGCAATTCATTCCTCATGGTTGAGGTGTAGCACCACATTCAAATATAATATGGAATCTGTCATGCAGAAACATTACAGGACATAAATATTTATTCTCCACTCTTCATTGCTGCTGCCTCCATCTTCATCTGTTCCTCTCCAAGACCCCCTCCCTCCCTCCCTCCCTCCCTCTTGCTCTATTTTCTCCATAATTTCTTTGACTGCTCTCGTTCCAACCTGCGCTGGGTTAGGTCCAAGCCTGCGCTGTGCTCACCCGGGGAGGAAAAGGCCCTTGTTTATCAAAGAAAAACACTTCTGAAAAATTGATCCGCCATATCAAAGACCTCGCTTCTTTGTGAAAAAAAAAACACACACAAAAAATCAATTTCTGTGGTGCAAGCCAGACCAAACAACCATAAAGCTTATAGTGTATGTCTTTGGCGGTCCCTGTGGGACTGCGGGAAACGGCACATTTAAGCAGATAAAAAATAATACTGTAAAGGTAAGAAATAATGAGGTAACGGAAAAAATGTAATCATCCTCTTGCATGTATTATTTCACATATCTCTCTAATTATCCCCCCTGTTTCATTGTGGCCTTTGCGGCCCCTTGAGGAGGATCTTGATGAAAATATAAATTATGTTCACAAACAATACGGCAGAATTGCCCTCCTTGATTACATTTTGCCCACTTGCTTCATTTTTTCTTCATGAAAAAATGAAAACACTTCATCACCTAGGCCGAACCGAAATCAGAACTGAGTTAATTTGTTCATTATGCTGGGAATGAAAACAAAAAAAAGCAGCAACCTGAATAATTATAACAGAATCTCACCAACAGAATGCATTTTGTAGCAGCTCTAAGATAATTTTTTATCTTGCTCTTGTTGTGTTGACTTTAACAATTCCCCTGCGCTCTAATCCTGTTACACTTCTCTCAGATCTCCTTTCTCACACTGTTATTGCATTCACCAAAGCTGACAACCCTCCCTTGCTTTTCTCTTGACCTTAAAGGTCCCATAGCCTCGACCTTACACAACCCTTTGACCCATAGGCTTACAAACCTTGTAATTCTGGGTGTCTCACACATCTGATCAGCTGGTTGACACTGTGTACAGTCATGACTCGGGCCTGACTGACAGGGAGGCGCTACCTGGTAGGAATTAAATCCACTGAAGTAGAGAGTTCGTTCCCACAATGCCCACAGCTCCGAATCAGCACTGGGATGAGCAAGACAGGGCATCAATCACTGCGCAACTCTGTGTCAGTCTTTCCCTCCTTTCTAAGTAGTTCTCTGCAGGATCAGTGCAGGTTCAACAAATGAATCAGTGGAGCGATAAAGGCTGAATTACAATAGGTTTTTAGGTCTGACAGGATGTTGCACTTTGGGTTGAAGATTGTCTGATCATGCTGGTTAGTTTGATAAATACCAGATTTCTGAAGATGCATACGTGTTGATTCTGCACATTGTCTGTGTGTGCTCATGCAGTTGTGGCGTTTGCACACGAGTGACTGATTTCTTCTCCTATAAATATGCTCAGCCGGGCTTTCACCTAGCATATATATTCAAGGCCTATCTGTGTCAGCAGGTTGTGTGAGCGCAACAATGGCAAGGTATTTATGATGTAGCGCGGCGTACGAGAGCGAGTGCATCTGGATTAAGGGGGCTTTTGCTCTGATGCATCAGTGTTTCTCGTCTACCTGTCCTTGTTACATGACGCCTGCCTGTAGCTGGCACCACCTACAAGCCTGCTGTAATTAAAGTGTTTGATCTCCTCTCCTTCCCCGCCGAGTCACACATTTCCAGACCAGCAAACACTATGCTATTGCCATCTTGATCAATGGCTGAATGAGAAGCGAGAGCCACAAACTGACAGTGCAGAGATTGAACAAGGGGGGCGCAGGGATGGCGAAGGAGGGCGACAGGACGGAGAGGAGAGGCGGAGGAAGTTAAGAGGAAAAATGAATGGGACAGGTGGTGAAGTGAGGGCTGATGAAATGAGCTGAGGAATGTACAGGCTTTATGTTCGGCTGGGAAAAACATTGCATTCTCATTGCTTGGCGCTGCAGTACTGACATAAGAAGATGTTGCACTTTTGCACGCATTGCAAAGCTCTCAAAGACGAGAATGATTCATTTGCTATTGCATTTTGACACAACTCAAATGTTGTGTGGGGGAAATCGCATTTTGATTAAAGCAGTTTTTAACCAGTACCCTGCAAAAAAAAAAAATGGTTTTAGTTGGGAAAGAGCTGTGTCTACACGTATTGGTAGTTTCATTTGAGCTGCATTATTCAAAAAAATGCCCCATGGTTTGCAGGCTAAGCTTTCAGAGTAAAGCTGGACTAAGATGTTTTGGAATAAAAAAAAAAAGTATATGTTGTTGTTTTATGTTACCCTTATGGGGCACCTTATGGATTTTTCTGAGTTATACTTACTCAGCTGCATCCAGAGATGAAGTGAGATTCATACAGTATACACGCACACGCCTAAACATGTGGGTGAAGAGGGTAACGGTGGTCGGTCTAGAAAGTTTAAAACCAAAAGGATCTGAAGTCAGGTACCACACTCCATTTCATTCTGGTTTCAAAAACTACTAGTTCAAAAATGCCATATCTTTCTACTTTATCTCAAGTTTCTCACCACAAGTCACGTCTGGCTCTCCTCCCCGAGGTCGAGACAGGAGGGATAAGGCAGCTCTAGCCACAATCCTAGTTTCAGAGAAATATTTGAAGGAGGCATTTTAATCCACGGGTGATGTAAGAGAGCACCAGTGACCAACAAACACCAACAGCAGCGAGCGCACTGGACGGTGTTAGCTGCACCGTTTAGCTAATTCGAACTGTCCCCGGGCTTTTCACATCAGCCGCACATGTTGTTAAAACTTCAAAAGTGTTTTAGAGCTTTGGGTTTTTTCTTTTATCTCCAGATCTAAGTCCTAACCTTTACCATCCAAAATCAAATCCTTTTCCTAAAAAGGTTCAGCGCTTTTATCTGATCCTCGCTTCAGTGACGTTCCAGATAAAAGTGAGAATTCAGAGGTCGATTTGGTGATTGGGTCTGCAGCGTGTCACACCTCTGTTCTGGACATCAGAGTTTGTCACGGACCAGCATGGGATGAAGCCGACTGATTTGTTCATTTAACATTCCAAAAATCTTCAAGAAATAATGTTTATACATTAAATCATTTGCCAACAAAACTAAATTAAGAAGGCTTTTATGACCATTATGGGGAATTAGTTTTACAAAGTTCTCCTAATGAAATAATTACTAAGAGGGGAATAATCTGCCTTGTCTGTTTTTTTCTTTTCTTGAAGTTCCCTATCTGGTGTTTGAAATCTGAGCCTGAGAACCAATTGTGGATTTAAACTCCTGACTTCTGCTGTAGGCTACAGTGTTCTCTTTATTGTTGAAGTATTCCCATGCCAAGATCTAAGAGCTTTGTAAGACTTTTTGACAAAAGGGTTGTAGAGGCCTACAATTCTGGCAACAGAAAGAAAAAAATATGTCAAAATGATTTGAAATCAATCATTCCACTGGAAGGAAAATCTTCTAAAAGTGGCATAGATTTCAAACAACTACTAATTCTCCCAGCACTCGGCGCCCCCAGAAAAATTCACAGCAGGCTGATGAAAAAGAAGTGTCCAAGAACTTCATCACAGAATCCGTGGCCAACTCTTGAAACTGTCCATGCAGCTATGATCAAAAAAAAGACCATGCAGTCCTGAAGGCCATTAGAGCAGAACTAGGTTTGTCATTCCGCTGAATAATTAGTTAAAAAATCGGTTTTGGTCTGGACGGACGAATCAGTCATAAAGTTGTTTAGCTGTAGTAGCAGTTTGTTTGACACGTTTGGTCCAGACCAGAAACTACTTTTCCAGAGCAGAACTTTCTACAGACTGTGAAGCATTGTGGTAAACCAGGATTGCTTTGCTGCCTCAGGGACTGAGCAGCTTGCACAAATTAATTCAGCAGTAGATTCCACATCATATCGAAAGGTGCATGAAGACAGTACGAGCCCATCTGTCCAAAAGCTGAACTGGACCTTTCTACAGGATCTGATCCTAAGCAGACTATAGCAAATCCATCAAGCAGGCACTTAATGGCTTAGTTAAGGGGGGGAAATGGTGGAAACTGGATTGGATTCAATTGTTGTTTAATAAAGCATTAAAAAACATATATTTGTCTTGTATTTCAAGTCAGTCACCTTCATATTTAGGCACTAATTCAAAGACAACCAAACCATTTCTTCCCTGAATATGTCTAAAAGAAGACGACCATTCCCTGACTGTTTCTCTGCATTCTGTCGGACCACATGTTTGGTGTGGGGAAAAAAAAAAGTCCACGGTATTTTTAAAAATTCAATTGGTTGACTGGCTTACAAGTCATGCTCATATACTGGCTGATTGGCGTTGGCTGTTTGCAGCATGCTTTGCAACAATTGGCTCATTCAAGGCTAGAAATATGACTCAGTATTTATCAATGTTCTCTCTGACATTCATGCTCACGCCAACACCCTTACACCACTCTTTTTTTTTGCAGTTGCTTTAGCTAAGTTGCTTTAATAGTCACATATGTGTTTTCTAAGTGGGATTTACTCTGTGAGTGGGATTCTCACATTTAGTGAGACCTCCCTTAAAAATGTACATAACCTTTTCCAATAAATGGTCAATTCCTTAATAGTAAATGTCTGACTGGAATGAACATAGTGTATATAGACTTTACATTGTTCATTTGGACTGATGTTTCCTCATCTAACAGAAGAGCTGGGTAAACACATAAGTTGTCTTGGTTTCAATTCCGAGAGGCCGCGGAAACCAAAGCGAGACCAACGCACTTAACTGCAGGTGGGCCAAGCAAACGGCATGCTGGCAGGCTCCATCTCAGCAGCATGCTGATGGTGTTTGATGTATTTTTTTTTTTTTTTGCAGTGCACACAGAAAAACACACATACACACTAAACAACCCACAGGACAAACAGAGGGCACACGCGGACCTGCTCAGACCCAAGTCATGTACCTTCCTTGCAGATTCCCTGACATCTGTCTTCTCCCGCTAATACACACTCGCACACACCTCTGACACTGCCACATCCACCCCTCTCTCTCTCTCTCTCCCTCTCCTCTGTCCTCAAGTCAGCCAGCCAACCACCCCTCCCAGGCCCGCATTCCCATTCTCCACAACTCCGTGGCTGGCCGACCTTGGAGCAGCGAGGACAGATCAGAGACAGACAGGCCGGGAGAAGGAGCCGCTATTCATCTTACGTGAGCATGCCAGGCTGGCCAAACAAGCTTGGGGAAACAATCCCTAGCAAGGGAGAGCTGCAAGCATCACCAGCTTGAGTGGCACGATCCGTCAAATTACCTGAGCTCTCTGGGCTGTGGCCCGGCCCCATATTGAGAGGTTGGCTGCAGGCTTATGGCTGAGCACACAAACATACAGGCTTTAAGGCTCCCCCACAGCAACAGGGGGGTTGCAGTTTCTTCCATGACATTTATTTTTGGCAATGTGTTGCTTCCCTGTTGTTGATGCCTTTATGCTTTTGACCTTGTCTCAGCCCAGATTACCTATTCGACTTTCTTCTTCACTTTACTCGCATTGTATTAGCTTTATCCTGTTTTGAAGGGATTATGCAGCTTTTTCATCTTCACTTTCCCCTCCCTTTCCCTCCTTTATGATTGTCTAAAAGCAGCTAACCCATCTTCTCCTGCCACTCCCCATTAACTCCTCATCTTTCTCTCCCAATCAGTTCTATTGTAGCCTTCCTTTTCCTCTGTCCTTTCCTTCCCTCGCCCTCCTCCCTTTTTTCTGTTTCCCCTCCCCTCCTCTTCAAGTTCTTGTCCATTTTCTGTGTTATTTGATTTCTTTTTAGACCAAAAAAAAAAAAGACACTTCTTCAGATTCACCGCTGTGTTTCTTTTTTTTTCTTCTCACATGGTAATCAGTTTGCAAATCAGTGCAGTGTCAGGAAGAGTGTTGCCAAGCTGTTTGGATCACTCTGCCTTAATCTGCGAGACTGGAATCGTTGCGGACTGAGGAGCACGATAGTCTGGAGTGGATTTACGTTTTAAGGGAGGCTCAGGAGGCGGAGAAGAAAGAGATATTACGTTTGAGAAATAAAGTGCTCTATAAAACCACCCCAAGCACCAAGGATGCGTCAGAATAAAGGGGCTCAAAGTCATAATAGCATTCTTTATGATTCAGTGATGAATTACATTTTAAAAGCACTAGCTCAATGGTAAGGAATCCATTTAGCTGTTCCATGCTGGCTAATAATTCTCAGTTTTCAGAGCTTCTTAAATTTTAAGAAAAGGCTCAAATTAAAGTTTCATCAGTAAATGGTGGTATTCTCACTAATGATGTGGTGTCACTAATGCATGTTTTATAAATCTATTCTAGCATTCACCCTGAGTAAGCCCGAGCTAAGGCGCTGGCAAATTGTCAGTTGCTTTGTTTTTCCTTGTCAAGAAAACAACTAAAGGTCATAATGGTTTACAAGCTTAGAAGTCAATACTTTATCAGCATTGCTAGAATAATGGAAGCCCTAAAACAGGAGGAGTGGGAGGCGGGTTTTTATACAAGTTCCCCCCAGGGTCCTTATCTTAACACAAACTATATTTAGTGAAAATGAAATTGAAAAGGCTTTGTGAGTGTGCCGATTTTTCTGTGTAGACTTACTTCAGTTTTGGCCTTGACAGCTTCAGTGCAGCCTGCACAGTTTTGGATTATTGGTGGAAGTCTTTGTAAAGTGAGTAACATTTTGATAGGACTCACATTGAAAGACTTGGTTTTCGAAAATAACAGTATTTATTAAGTGTAATATTGGGTGGTACAGTGCTGCAGTGAATAGCACTGAGAGCAAGAAAGTTCCTTATGTGTCTTATCTGGGTGAAGAAGTGCAGCAACAGGCAAGGCTGACAACTGCTTAGAGCCCTGAGCCAGTAGGGGGCTTCAGGGAGCGGAAAAAAGTAACTACAGCAGTGACAATGTGCGAAGTTTTCAGTGAAAGTAAGTGACATCCCTAAGAAGCCCCCATCAGACCAATTTTAAATACTAACTTTTGATGCCGTCCAGTTCATTTTGAACTGGACGCCATAGTGACGATAGAAAGAATAAAGAGGAGGAGGAGAAACAAAAGTGACCGAGTGGTAGGAATAGCGGATAATGACGATTAAGAATAATACTAATAGCTGACTTTACTGCTGTGCCATAAGCTTGGAGCAGTAAGTCAACTAGTTGCCGATCACATGACAATAAGTGGTCCATCAAGTGTGTGGAAATACTTAAGATGAAGCCCATTCTACCGTGACATGCAGGACATGTCAGTCAGTCCTGAAATACAAGAAATCTGAAAAGGCACCCACTAACGCTAGCAGAGGAACGGTCCACATCCTGTCGACAGCAGTCAGTTAACAACTTCACCTGTGGTAACAGAGAGGAGGAGGCTGCAAATCAACAATTTGATGGTGAAGGCTTCGGAGATATACCACTTTGTTTTATCTCAGCTACATTATATGATCTTACAACAAGCTTTGAAGTGTTAAATGCTACTGGTGGTTTAGATTATAGATCTGCGGTGCACAGTATTGATAAGCACATGGGAATATTTTCATTTCTGTTGTGTTCTATTAGTTGACATTGTCGCTGTGGTTGTAGAGCGTTTTTTTGTTTGCTTGTTTTTGCTGAGAGAGACCCATATTAGAAGTGTCAGACTGACAGTGTTTATGGTGTTGGCGTGGGCTACAGCCAACAGTAGTTTGAGTTCAAGCTTCATTTACCTTGCAGAAAAGCCTCCGTAGCTTCTTTAGCATGAGACGCTATAATATGTATTCAGGTCAAGAACACAGATTTCATTCTATTGTACAAGAATTACTTTTGTCATCAGCTAGTCGATGCCAACTTGACTTTCACCACATTAGTCGACTTTAAAAAAATCATTCAACCCATAAATACTAATACTAGTATATGATTAGTTAATACCATACTTAATATGATACTAACTAACCATACTGACTGAATGCTGTTAGTCTAGCATTGACTATGGAGAAGAGATCTGAATAAAATAACATCACTTCCATTTGTTCTTTCTTTGACAGATTATGAGTTAATTTAACAAGCATTGCAGTTTGTCTAGCTCTGTTGTCCATGAACAGGTCTCTTGTGTGCACTGCCAGCTAATTTGGACAACTGATAGTTAATTGTTAAAGGAACTTTGTGCCTTGAGCCCTAACAGACTCAAGAATCACCAGTGTGTGTATATGAATGTTTTTTTTGGTCTCATCCCTCTCTCAGTGCCCCCACCCCTCCCGATAAACCTTGTAAGTAGTTAATGGGCAGATAATGTAATAACTGAATGCCAAGTAAACAGCACTAGCTCTCTGGACTCAGACATGTGGACAACCCCCAACATTACCTATGAACGAGCAACACACCAAGACGTGAAATGACAACAAGCAGTGCACTTGTGTGTGTCTTAGCGGTCCGTTTGCATCTGTTTGTTGTCATTCGAGCGACTTTTCAGCGAATGTTAGAGTCAATACGTGCAGATGATCTGGACCCGTGCTTGGAGGTTCAGGAATCCTTCTACAATGCAAACTTCTGGCTCTGAAAGTGAGTACCAGATTAAAGCAAGGGCCAGTGCCACCCCTGGCCACCCCTCTGGCCTAAACCAGCCCATGAACGGTTAGAAAATGAGTCATCTTGGAGGCGAAGTGAGCTATGGTGGATGGGCAGTGGATTAACAAGGTATACTAACCAGAGCCAGGATTGGCACAGTTCATCTCACTGTGGGAACAGCTGGGTGCATCTCTCCTCCCCGTCCCAAAACTCTGTTCCTCTCCATTTAGCTCGTCATGCAGCAGCAAGCACAGATGGGATGTTTTTTGAGGGGAAGGCACATTTGAGGAGCAAAGGGACCCCCGGGCTGTGCCGTGTTGTAGCCATTTCACTCCCAGAATGCAGCCGCCTTGGAAAACCCTTGGATCGGGAGGGGCATTCGGTTGCAACAGATGATAGACACATACTGCACCACTTTACAGGGCCAGGAGCAGAGATAGATGGATGAATGTTTGGGGAATGAGGCTTGTGTTTGCTGATTTATGCTCTGGAGTGCCACTAGAGAGCTGAATCAGCAGGACGGAGAGATGCTGCATGTGTCTAATAAATAACTCCTCTTCAAGTGCGCGTCTGCCCCCAGTTTCTACCCACAGGAGAGCAGAGGAACCTTTTGGAGGCCTTTGCCCTCTGTGTCATCTTGTGTGTGATCATTTTTTGATGAGAGTCATCTCCTCAGGGCTGGAGATGACATGACAGCTGTTCTAACAGGCTTGTTGATCATTCATACTCTAACAAAACGGCTGTGGCATCGCACGCATACACTTTCACGCATGCATACAACACAGCTTGGTTTAAGCTACAGCTAGCCGCTCCAGGAACAAACTGAGACACCTTCCTTGAAATCCCTCCGAGGTGACATGAAAAACAAACAAAGCTCTGTTGTTATCATCACGGTGTTTTTTTCAAGAGGTGCTTAGAAAATCCCTCTAAGGCCTTTTCTTAGGGAATCAATTCAGAATTACATAAGAGGAAGTAAGAAAGTTGGGAGGCGTATGCATATGAGAGCACAGCAAAGACACCAGACAAGGGCTTTCTTAATTAAGGAGGATTTTCCTCCTCCATGATGCTGTGGTCTGGAGTATCCTTGGAGAGTCTGCACCACTGGAGATGAGTTAAACAGATATTGAGCTGTCCACAAGTCAGCACATGCATTATTACTAAAATATATTCCCATGTCTTTTTGTTGTTTACTGACCTATTTTCAGATAAAAGATTTTTCATTTTCGCCACTTAAGCAGCTTTTGGGAGAAACTCCCCATCATGTTTTGTTTTTCATTCATTCGTAGTTCTTTTGCCGCTATCTGAATTGAACTGAAATGAAATTGTATTTTTACCAAAATAAAGCAGCACATGGCAGTTTGTGCAACTGTGTAACAAGGGAGCAAGCTGAAAAATAAAGAGCAGACCTCCTTGACAGAAGTGCTTGCCAACAGTGGGGGAGGGGAGACGGAGAAGGAATCCTAGATCGATGGATGGTGCAACCTGAAACTCATTTTTAAGCTGGGAGGAAGTTATTTGTGGAAAAGCTGTGGCATTATCGATGGGGGAGTAGAAGACACACGCGCGCATTTGCCTACAGAAGTGATGGCGTCAGCAGGAAACATGGCCCTCCTGAGACTCCAAATGTCCTGCTAATATCCGCTCCCACTGTACTGCCGCACGTGACCTTACAAATCACCAGCCTCACAGCTCTCAACTCGCCGTGCCGCTGTCGAGCATATACACAGAGGCGGCTAATCGGAACCATCCATTATAAGAGGGCAGGCTTGTTTCAGGCCACCGGCCATTCATTGTGATGGATGCGAATGAGGGCTAAGGGAGAGACAGAGAAAGAGAGAGACCTTTAGAGTGTGAGAACGGCTTAAGTAAGTCATCTACGGTATTATGGTATTACATGAAAACGCACCAATGCATGATCTCAGTGCAATGTATATTCCTTGTATTAGTTTATTCCACAAATCCTGGACTAATGTAGCTACTTAACTCTGGACACAGTCTCACAATTTTGCAGTATGATCCTTTGTTACAGGTGTGACTCTGTACAAGCCTGTACAATAAAATATTAACATGCACCAGTTGAAAAAAAAGAGAAAAGAATCTCATTATCTTTTCTTATCTTTCACCCTGATCTGAAACAGTTACGTTTCTGCGGCAACACTAAATGACATTCATTTTAGTGTCTCGGCGCACAACGGCCGGTGAGAGATGGAGCGCGCGTGAAAGCCAGAATGACAAATCCATGCTGAATGATTTCGTAGTACCGTTACATTGACTACAGGCACACAGGGGAGCCTATACAGCTCCATAGTGGAGTGTGAGCCAGTAAAACAATGACAAGCCCTATCTATCCGCCCCAGGGTGGCTCCCTCGAAGTCTGGAGTATTAAACTGAGCCCTGAGATAAAGCGGATTCTTGCACTGTTCAACCGTGGGGGAAGATGGGCCCAGTCTCCTTATGTATTCCAGTCGCGCTGCATATTGTTTGATATAATCAACATGGACTAGGAGTACCACGTAGCAACTCAAACACATAGCCCTCCCAAGGGTAATATAAGTCTGAGTAACACTGATATGATATATGCAGATTTTAACACATGGCTATGTGCAATATTCCATGAGAGAGTACACAATTTTCTACATGTTTTGGGAAGTAGTGGAATATGTGTACACACACTGAGGGTATAGTATGCACTGTGTACACAGCCTGTACTAAGTTGCCTTAGTTCTGAGAAGCTGACTTAATGCTTCAACTCGCATGCATTACCTTACCCACGCGAGTTAGTCTCATATTCCAATGCAGGCGTGAAGTTGGAGCAATAGTTTTGCACTGTATACATTTTTTACGGTTTGGCAGGGGCTCAAGAAACCTTGGAAAATGAAAAAAGTTCCACATGTCTGAACCAAGATAGGACTTTACATTCCAATGGGACTGACAGAGTGTTACAGGTTTTCAAAAACACTGGACTTATTTTTCAGAAATAAGTCTGTCAAACCCGCCGCAACCCGCCACCCCCAAGCTTGCCACACATGCGCCGCGAGGAGGAGGTGCAGCCTAAGCTATTCCAGTAGGCAGGAAGGCTGGGCCGAGTACTTTGACAGCAAGGGACTGGAAGATTTGATAGGTAATGTAAATCATGGAATATGCCTCAGTGGAGAGCAGGGAGGTGGTTGGAGCAGAGCGATTCTATCAGGAACCAAATCCTCCAAATGCAGCTTTGAATAAGAATGAAACAGATAAAGCTTGGAGGAGCCTTCATAGGAAGTGTAATATTAGACAAACAGGAGATTTGCAATACTGCTCTCTGAAATATCAGAAGACATTATCAGCACGTACTGGCTAATCTCGTGCTTTTTCCTGAATTTAGAGTGTGGTGTGGTCCTTTATTCTTTCCCCCATTCCTCTACTTGAGCTAACAAGGCATCTTTGTGGTGCGTGGGTGGAGTGTCAGGGCAGTGAAGGTGACAGCCGGTCTTACCAGTGTTGAGAGCGGGGTCACAAAGGGGAGGCCACGTTTAAGGACACTAAAATCTACTGCTCAACTTCCTGCGCCTGTCAGGAGGTTAATTCCATGAAACATCTGCGGAGAGCTGCCCACTTGAGAAACCATATGTCATTCTCTCTCGGCTGACCTTTTTCCACACAGATTCTGCTCCGGCGCTGCGCGTGGCTGTAAATAAGAACGACGCAGCAATTGACAGGAAAGCATTTTAATTAACCAGCTGAGCTCATCAGTACGTTGACCTGATGACATTATATTTAGTCGTCCACACAAACGCTTTGGCTCCGTTACTGCAATTAGATAATGATAATAAAAGGATTGAAAAGAAAAAAAAAATATGCAGAAGTATGAGGCAGCATCAGTATTCAGCTGCTCTCCCCCAGAGGGGATCGGTGGGTGGGTGGGTGGTGGGTGGTGGGTGAGCTCCTATCACTCCCCTCCACTAATTAAAACTAACGACTCCAGGTGCTGCATGGTGCCGGGCAGAGGAACGACCAGGCGGCTTGTTTGTGTTGGTGGTTCGCCTTCATTACCAGCTCCATCCATTCTCCTTAGGAGCCCACCACAGTATCGACTCAAATCCCCACGTGCAAGGTGCAGTGCAAGAAGAAAAGGGGCGATCTAAATGCAAATGCTACTGCGTGATGCATTATACAGGGCGTGCGGAGGAGTGATACGGGGAGCAGGAAGAAGATGCTTTGTTTAAGCAAAAGAGGTTGAATGTCCGCGATGGCGGCGGGTCAATAGCAGTACCAGCCCTCTAAATGTTCTCCAAAAGCTCGGGAAACGGTGGAGGTTGTTACTCAGCAGCTAAGGAGTCGATTAACACGTTCTCTCCTCAGCCTTTGAGGTATCTGCTGATCAATGGAAGGCTGGAAGAGAGGGAGATAGCAACAACGTCCGCTCCCGTCCCCGCCTCACTAAATCACACCGGATCTCCCAGAACCCTCGGGCCGTCCTGAAATTCCTCTGACGCGCGCACAGCGGAGTGTAGCGCTACCAAAAGGCTGCACTGCGCAGATCCATAATTGTGACAAATAGTACACCTCTGCGCTACTGCCGGCGCTATCTCTAGTGCAAAATACGTCTGAATTTAATTCTGTGAAATTGATTTGAGTAAGAGGGCAGTTTGAGGGAGATGGCTGTCATTTTGTCAAGCGAATCTTCACTAAGAGCCGGTATCAGGTCCTGGTGAATTTTTAAAATGACTAGATGTGAGGTTAAATAAATGACACCCACCAGCTTACTGATGCTGAATCGGTGCCTGTTTGACATAGAAAGAAAGAGAGATTCTGTGTTTGCTGCAGATTCTGCTATTGAATCGGTGATCAGCATAAGCAAACAGGTCTTAATTAAAATATTGATGAATGCTGGATCCCATTTAGTCACACTTGTGCATTTGTACTCTTCTTTGACAGATCCTTTATAAAAAAAAAAAAAAAGATAGTCAGGCTTTATTATACACTGCATACACTCTATACCCAGGTGACTGGAGTCTGCGTAATTAAATATGAATTTCCCCCCAGACTAAAACAATCACACAATGTGCTCTAAAGAACCATTAAGGAACAAAAATGTCTCTACAAAATGTCTATACGTGGAAAAAAAAGAAGACAAAAACGAGTGAAATTTGTGACCTACTTTGACTGTAAAGCATGCAGGCCCTGACTCGGGGTGCGGCATTTGTCTGCCAGAAGGAGGAGATATGATCCTGCTGTGTTTGACATGAGGGATTCAGCCATTCTCATAGGAAATAAATGGTGTCACTGGTTCACGCCGCTCGTTTCATTTATTGTAGCTCCCTGCAGACCCGCTGTATGTTGTTTTGTGCTGCCGTCATGTCACACCTGTCCACTAGATGCCCCCGGTGAGCTTCACCTGACACTTGATACTTTATGATACCGTCTGTCAGTGCAGATGTTTGTCCCCTGCACAAAGAAAAAAGAATTATTCACAAGTACGTTTACTAGGTTTGCAATTGTTGCATTTAAGTGGACTAGTATTGCACTTAGAATTTAAATTGTAGCCCAGTCAGAACTCCCTGGCTCAACCTGGAGCAACCTGATGGAGAAGGGCAGTATAAATCTTTTAAAATCTGTGCTCTTATCAGTCCTTCTCGGTTGTTTTTTCCAGTGAATGAATTCAGTGTGTTTAATAAAGATCTTCCTCTGTTATATTACTGGTAAATTTGATGCCCCACAGCAAGCTGAACCACTCCACTCTTTCCAAATTAAACTTGCACCCCGGCTGATGTTTCGGCGGCGCCCATGTTAACAGATCAGTCCACGCAAACGCAGCCGTTGCGTGTCTGCTTGTTGCCAGTCCTCATCTCCGTCTTACTCACAATAAGCTGCCTCTTGAACCCCTTGTTCGTCACGTGGACTCTCCAGCACGTCTCCCTCCTACACATTAAATTTCACATTATTACACTCAATGACTTTAATTTGAATAAAATCCAATAAACAAACTTGCCCGCAGCCGGCTAGCTATCAAAGATAAGACAACACAGGGATCATTGCTGGTTATGCCTCTGGCATTCATTCTTGTTGTGTCATTAAAAAAGAATCTTATTGAACTTCCATTTGCCCTTAACGATGTTGATTTTCTTTTGATGACTCCTTTCTCCTCTAAGCACTTGACCATCACGGACGTATTAAAGTCCAAATCCTGGCTGTGTTAAGCAGGCAGGCAGAGCTTATTAGATGAATTTGGACTGGACACATCTGAGGTTTCTCTGTAGTGAGGGAGCAGCCCGTGATGTGCGCCAGCCAAGGCCTGGCAGCCACTTGATTTTCAGAGTAACTCGCGGTTTAAAATAATGCTCAAGGAGGAGTGGATTCTGAACTGACATGGCTTGGGCGTATAGTTTACAATGTCAGCTTTGAGCAGCTCTGAAATAAAACATTTTGCCTTTTGGGTCTGAAGGTTTTTCATTCCACCAGGCACTTAAATGAAAGAGCATTTTAAAAGCATGTTGTTTACTTGATGCACTTCCAAAACACACAGCTACAAGCCAGTGTTGATGAAAATATAATTTTAAGGGATTCATGAAAGCTTCTAAACATGTTGTTCTAAACTATTCTAGGCAGAGTATTTCTTGGAGGCACTTAGCATTTACACCGGAGTAATGACCAGTTATTACGTTTTTAGCGGAAGAATCGCGCACATTTACATTTCTTTTTAAAATGTGGGCTCACATCGGCTAAGATTTAAAGAGAATATTTAGCGTCCACATTTATCATGGAGTGACAGGACGCTCTGAGAGTATAATAAATGTTGAAGGATGTCTTGTATGTGAGTGGAAGTTTTGATGGCACGACAATACACTGAAGAAACGGCAATTTATAAAATGATCACCCATCGTTAGGCGTTGATTATTCTCCAAAATGATTCATTATCCATAATGAGTGATTGCACAAAATTCTCTTATGGATTTGTGTGTTTGGGTGTGTGTGCACGTCTGCTGTGTCGAAAAAACAGTACGCGTGGTAGCCCGAACTGACTCCTTGCACGCTTCCCGAGCTGGTCACGGTTTATCACAAATTACGAGCTTGTTTATTCTGGCAACGTGTGCGATGTTGCTGCTGTGTGAGCTCACTGCTGGTTTGCTGCACTGCGTTTCCCCAAAAATGAATCAGCAACAGGGGTGTTGAACTTTAGTGCACCTATTGGAGAGTCTGGGGTATTAATCATATAAATTATACCAAAGAAGAATTGATCGATCTCACTGTAAAAATCCAAAAGAAGATATGCTGTTAAGATACGTAGGCTTGTACAAAGTATATCGGTAATTTAACATTAAAGCTGTAATGAAGCCTGGGTGTAAGTTAAAGACCTCTATTTCCTCATGTTCCTCGTCTTTTCCTGTCTGATAATTATAGGCTATTCCTGCTGCTCTGTTTCCTCATCTCCTCCACTTGAAGTCAAAATCCCGACCTCACCAGTCTTGTCCACTGATCTGCTCGTCTGCCCCCTCTTCAATCCCTAGCCTCTGTTCTTTAAATTCCTTCTAAATCTGTCTCTTGGCTTTCAGGCTGTCTTTCGTGCAGCCCTCCTCCTTCTCCTCCTCCTCCTCCTCCCCGTCTCCACCTCCTTTCTGGTTGCCCCAGGAGCCTTCAGCAGAGGTCTACATCAGCCACCTGCCAGCTCCATCTGCTGCACCTCGACCACCAGCCGCGTCTAGCCTCTGATGGCTCCTGTCTCCATCCCCTGTTACGCGATACCGTTCCTCGTTGGAGTCCAACCAGCAAGTGAACAATCGCACATTTGCACATCCAGGAACTGTGCCTTTGCCCCGGTTCACCTAGCAGACGCTAATTTTGCATGTGTGTGCTTGGCAGTGTTGCGGCGGAGGTCTCAAAACAGTCTTCGCCTTTAGCAGTTAGCAAGGAAGAATAATCTCGCAGTCCATGATTGTATTCCTTTTCTGTGGTTTGTGTCACGAGTTGCCAGCGCTCGGTTGTAGATGTCACACTCTGGAATAGTGAAGGCTGCGTCTTTGAAAAGAAAACTCCTTTAAAAGAAAATTCTCATCTGTAGTGGTTTTAGTTGATAGCTAAGCACGCAGAAGACAAAAGTGTCAGCACTTCAGCAAATCTGAAGAGCTGAGAAGCCTTTTCAATAATTTGCATCCGAGTGTTAAAGCTGCAGAGCTGTACTCATTCCAGAGGCCGTTGTACATGATAATCAATTTGAGCTGGTCTTTATATGCATGCTATGTAGATAACATTCTAAGTTATGATGATAATTTGCAGCCCTGCTTAGAGGCCTAACACCTGACTGTTAAATAGCTTCTGCTGACACTTCGCCTGGTTAATGTACTCCAAATAAGGAAATGTGTGTTTTTTTATGTGTTTTTGTACAAGAAGCCTTAATTTAAATAAAAGCTTCTTTCAAGAATGTCGTTGCCAAGAACATCCCGCAGTCACAAACAGCATATCGGTCGATTCATTGCTGTGCAAAGGATTTGTCAGTGACAGGGAGCAGAACAAGTAGGTGTTAGTAGTGAATGGAAGTTATTCACAGTGTCACCTGATGCTAAATCTAATTTTCTATCCAGCTGTTTCTTGAGAAGTGTCCAACCATAATTCCAATTCAAATGAGATAAGCTGACTTTTAACCATAAATGTCTTTTTATCACGCATACTCAAATACAATATTTATCACATGGCCCGAGGATAATGATACTCCATTAAAGACTTGATGATTGCGCAGTATTTGAATATTCCTATATCAATGACACAAAGCATCTTTGCAGTTGCTTCAGATGTTCATTATTTATTCAACCGAAAACATGAACACGAAAAAACAGCCACCTTTGACTTGTTCTTAAAAAGAAATTTACATCTCATTGAGCTTACAAAAAAAGGGGTGAAAATGTTAAAACATACAAAATAAATACAAAATGTTACAGCTATTCATTTACCAGTGCTGCTCTTTCAATCATACTTCTTAAAACTGCTACAAAAGTGTCTACAGCACTGCGAATGCGCCGCCGGAGAAAGAGATGAAGAGAGGGTCTTTGGACAAATAAAGCGTAATAAATTAATATTTTGTGGCCGTCGTGGGAATCCTCAGAACTTGCAGCAGAAGCCGCAGCCCTTGTTGCCTCTGCAGCAGTTGCAGCACCAGCGGCACAGGGAGAGGTGGCTCTGACGCTTTTGCCTGATGTGATTTGGCATCTGTGTGAAAGACAAGACACATGAGCATGGCGTTCATCTCAAGCATTTCATCCCCTCCACACATGGAGAGAGTACCAGGCTACTCTATGGGGAAAACACACTCACTTAAAATTTAATTTGCTCACGGTAATTGGCTTAATTCATTCAGTATATTGGACATACCATCCACGATTCCATTGACATCTCTTGATGTGCCACAACTGGAGTGTCATTGCTCCCTGCTTCCTCCGGCTCCTGCACCTGCTAATGAATTATGCACGCTTAGGAGCCATGCCTTAGCATCTTGGCAAAACATTTACAGTTAATAAGCAAATGAAGTGAGTTTAAGTCAAATTCTTACCCCAGCGAAGGGGACGGCGGAGCTCTCCTGAATGCAAATAAAGGCGAGCACGAGTGTCACTGCAACTGCAATGCTGAATGCCTTCATTTTGGTCGGGGGTTCAGGTGGTTTAGTTATTAAATCCTATGAAGATTACAGTTGATAGGTCTTCCTTCTCATGGGTGTTGGGCCAGCAAAGATCACCACAGTGTCTTCAATTTATTCTTGAGCTTCAGTGATGGATGGCGATTGTCTGGGAAAGTGGATTTCTTCAGATCTCTCACTGACCCTTGTCAGCTCCTCCGCCGTTGGATGGTTGAGTATGCAGAGCGTGCTGGTATTTATACACACTTGGGCCCAGTGTTGCCTCATCACTGCTGGAGGCCCAGCCCATTCCTGGCAGCAGTTACCTAACTCCACTGGGGAAGTTATGACCTCCTCATTTCTCCTCTTCATAGTTCTGCAACACTGAGGGAAATTCTGTGATCTATTTTTAATAGTGACCCCCTCACTGTCAGCAATATTAAATCAACCACAAACTTTAATCAAATGACTTTCACAACACGGATAATTTCACTAATGGACCAGCTACTAGAAACCATTGTTTTTTATAACACATTAGAGAAAATGTGTTGTGTAAATCATGCAAACCTGGACAGAGCACCGGAGTTTCCCCAGCAAAAGGCCAGGAATGTATGGGTCAGTCTGTTGCACGGCTGAATGAGCTACTGAGCTGCACTTGTTTCGACCCGGGAAATCCTTCACCGTGGAGAAGGAGCCACTTTGGAATATCCATTGCTCAGTCTAAAGGATGTAATTACAACCTCTCAAATGGAATAATTAGCCCCTCATTTTCAACACGTTCAGTTTTTGCATAATACACAGGAACCTGCAGTTGAACCAAATTAAATCCCTTTGAGAGCTGCGGAGTAGTAGCCACGATTAAAATTCTCCGTTTGAGAGTCAAGGTGTTTCAATGTGCATCAGTTGAAAATGAATATAAAGCATTATGATGGGGTTTATTATGTCTGGACATTGTGCTGCTTCAAATGTTTTATTCTGTAGCTGTTTTATATGTTTTCTTATATTTCCATTCAGCATTCCAACAAAGAAAAAAACACTACAACATAAGAAATATCATGTCCTGGCATGCAGCATGTTAACAAATGTCAGTAGGCTTATACATATTGTAGACAGTGTGAAATTAAAATGGTGTTAACTACCCAGATTGTGAACTATTTCATAGGAAAACCTTAACTCTGAATTTGTAACTCATTTTTTCCCCCTATTCACTGCAACAGCCATAAACACATAGAGATTAATTAAGCTGTCAGGGCGAGAAAAACTATTCCGCAACAACATCAGGCCGTGAATAAATACAAAAATCAATAACGGTGGAAATGAAATAACAAAACAGCAAAATAAAGGTAGAAGCTGATAAACGGCGGGCAGCGCGCGCTGATAAAATCGGGGGCCATTTGAATTCTCATTATAGCTTCAAAGTCTTTTCCAAATTGTCTGTGCTGACTCAATTAGGGAACAACATGTCGCTGGACCCCTGCGTCAGCCTGTCTCGTTTGCCGATAACCCCGCTGGCCTGCGTGCTTGCTTTGGGTGACCACAACGTTAGTGTCAACAAATACAGCCATGAATGGCTCCACTTCTGTTGGAATCTGCCCATGCTTCTCTGTTATTCAGGGAGCTCGTCACATCACAGCTACTGCACGCACATTCTCTTTTTTGTTTTGTTTTTTTGAATCAGCGTGTGTAATCGAAAGGAGCATCTGACTGTTATTTGATCGGGAGCACATAATGTATACTCACGATGAATATGTAATTTTGTCCTTGGGTTCTGAATATACTTAACATAAAATATGTTTGTGAGAGAAGAAGAAAGGGGCGAGAACACAATAAAGAAAAGAGATCTATGTTTTCCAAGCGCGCGTGTTTCTGCCTTATTTTTCTGAGCATGCGTGTCTCTTAGCAGTCCCCAAGGCCATCTGTAGGAATCTTCTGGCCAAACAAACCCAGGCACCAGCACGGCGGGCAGATTCACCTCAGCAGGCGCCACTCTACCTTTTCTCTCCAATTGGAGGGCATTGCCCCCGACTGTGTTGCATCATCGTACTCTGTTCCTGTCGTCGTTTCTCACCCCCATGTTCCCTCCTCCCCTCCGTCCCGACCAGCCTTGTATTGAGCAGCAAGACATTTCACACGATATACGTGTCCGCTGTCAAAGTCAACACACGGAACAGTCTCCAAAATATTGTCTTTCAGCAGAGCCAAAACGCTTCCCACAAGTCATCCCTGAAAACTCGGCCAGGGACGAACCGGCGCCGGGAGCAACACAAACTCGTATGTGTGTAAATAAACCTCAGAACATATCATGATTGTGACCTCTAATCATGCACTTCTGTGCCAGACCTATGCAACGTCGCTTTGAGGCTCATGAGGCAGAAAAGAGTTCAGGTCAGAACTGCAGGGATTTCCCCAGACCGTGTGGAATGAGAGGCATGTTACAACATATTTCTGGAAATTCCAATTATTATGCTGGATGAGTTCTAACTCCGCACAATAATGAACCAAAATTCCCTTAAAATATATAAAAAAGTAGGATTATTATTAGTATAATTTTATAGAAACTTGAATTAAACACAGCTCTGAGGTTAAGGTTTCTTGACACCTAACAAAAAGCTCACTGGGCAAAGATAAGAAAAAAAGAAATCTAGTTAAATTTAAATGGCTCAAAATATTAGTGCAACAGAAATGCTCACTGAGGTGCCGCAAAAATCATTTGTGGAAAATAATTATGCAATTACGAGAGACTGCAAAAAAAAAGTGTTTAAAAGTTTAGTTTAGGCATTCAAAGTTTTTGAAATTCAGTATATACAGAGAGATGTGTGACACTTTGTGAGCTTTCAATTAGTTTCAGCGATATTTCAAAGTCACCAGAAAAAGAAAAAAAAAGTGCTTTGTAATTGCAGCCTGCTTGAGATTGAAAAATGAATTAGCAGTTCAGGATCCTGCAGAATTATAGACCGGAACAAACCGTGTCAGTATTACAGAGAGGAAAGACTGCTGCCTTGTTTGTTCTCTTGATATGTGAGTTAAGCTGAGAGCTGAGTGTGATACACCTTTTGTCACGTCAGTATAAAATTGCACCTAGATGTCTTTTATGGTCTTAATGGTGTCTTTCAATTCAAAGAAGCAGCTTCATATGGTGCTTTACTGCTCTGCCTTTGCTTAGCTTAAACTGGTATGAAGTGTCATTGCTAATGTCTACACCAATCAGCCATAACGTTATGACCACCTTCCTAATATTGTATAGGTCTACCACGTGCCTCCAAAACAGATGTGACTCATCAGAGAATGGACATGGGCCTTCTGAGGGTGAATGTTGTTAGTGGGGCCTTTGGGTCCTGTGGGTTGAGGGGAGGGGCCTCTGGATCATCCCACAGATACTTGATCAGTTTGGGATCTAGTGAATTTGGAGGCCAGGTCAACACCCTGTGCTGTTCTTCATGTTTTTTAGTTGTTCCTAAAGCGTTTTTGTGTGTGTCCGTGTCAGGCTGCATCCTGCTGGGTCATTGCTATGGGGTTGGGGTTTCTGGTCTGGTCTAGGTCGGTGCTAGGTTCCCCTAGCACCGACCTAGACCAGACCAGAAACCCGGTAAGTTTCCCAGCAGAAGACTGAATCACAAGATGGTCAATGTTATTTACCTATGCTGACAGTGGTTTTAATGTTGTGGTTAATCAGTGTACAACAATGTCTAACCTTCCTGGAATTGCTTAGAAAATCTTGAAAAATTATTATCTGAGGCAGTAAAATCCTTATTTCTTGGTTGTTGTTCAAGGTTCCTGTCCTGATTAAAATAAATCCTGAATTAAAATACATGTATTTTAAAGAATAAAAAAATAAAAAAAATCATTTCTGCTGCAGCGTCTAGATCCTGAGCTCAGCTGTCAGAGTAATGATCAGAACTTGTAACAGTGGGTGAAGTGACATGTCTGATGTTTATCATCTGTGATATTACACCAAATATCACACTGGGGTGAAATCCAAACTGTATGTTTTTAAAGCTTTGAGGGGGAGTCAAACATGTCTTTTAATACGGACAAACAGTTTGGTCTGTCATTCTGATGTGTGCTAAAAATACTGTCAAATATGCGATTTAAAGAAAGAAAAACTGAGCTCAGTCTTCCATCTCTGACAGCAGCTGAATACACACCGTTGCGCTGATACCACCCTTATGAGAGAGGCAGGTGGCATGTCGTTATTAATGAAGGCCCAAGAAAGATGAGAGCCAGTGTGCTGCACAAGGTATGAGGAGCATTGCATGTCAGATGGAATACGGCTTTTTCTGTCAGCCATTTCTAACAAATAACAGCCCCTGAGAGAAAAAGAGAGAGAGGGAGAAATGGAATTAGGCAGTGGACAACACATGCTCCTGACAGTGTGCTACTAGAGCTAAAAAAAAAAACCCACAAAGGTAAGACAAGCCTGCAGGACATCTGTAGTTTTCTAGCTGAAGGTGTTAGCCAGCATGGGTTCAATGAAAACCAGACAACTATGTGCTTCTGTACATGCGCTTAAACACGCTTTTATTTCTTTTTTTTTTAAAGGCTATTTTATTTTATTCGCATAAAAGATTTTTTACAGCAGTGTCTTTGTCCCATCCTCCGGGCAAATGAAACAGGCGTCCGCCCAGCGCTGACCAGACATAAACCGCTGTTCAAATCCATTAAATATAATTTCCGCAATAACAATTTATTGCTCAAAGCGGAGACACTTTCCCTTTTCCAATTAATGCACCAATTAATTGTAAGTGAATTATCTGCACTGGAAGGTGAAAGTTGCACTCCCCGGCACACGCTTCACATTATGTTTGTTAAAGGGACTCACATGCCTTCACGCCGTTTCATTTTCCTCTCGAGTTCATTTCGACTCTGCTTGCCTCCTGCGGGTTCGGGGTGGAAGAGGGAGACAGACAGACAGACAGACAGACAGACAGACAGACAGACAGACAGACAGACAGACAGACAGACAGACAGACAGAGACTATGTATGTCTCAATCAGAGAGGGATCAGAGATCATCCACTTCAAACAGAAACAGGGACACACAGACGCCTGCCTGCCTGCCTGCCTGCGGAGCTGTGCATGTTCAAATGGCAGCTGACAAGCCCAGAAACACTGGAGGGGACGACAAGATCAAACCGAGGGAAATTTAACACACATTGTGTCAGCCTAATGGCAATGAGTCCTAAAGTTGTAAACAGCCTTAAAATAAGCATCCAAATCATGGCTGCTTGCTCGCTCTTTAAGGACGGCAGAAAGTCTTAGACCCTGCAGAGTCAAACTCAATCTCATCCAGAGCTTTTGATGCGCCTTTTATCAACCATTGATCTCTCACATCCAAGGTGCCCTACGTGTGCTCTTACTGCTAACCGCTTCTAGTTTTCCACGTGTGTTCATCAGTCGATTGAATGAGATGGAGCGCATAGAGGACGCTAGCTTCCTGCAAGGTCACACAGCCCGTAATAAATGAATTCTAATAACAGAAAATGCCTGAACATGAATTTGTATTATTTTATCTGGACTGGCATCGCCGATACACAATCGTGCTGATATCTTAACTTTTCTTGGTGGACACAAATTTTGTATCCTAGAGTGACAGTGAATGGACATGCATTGTGCCAGGACCTTGGCACTAACTCTTCTAAATCGAACGCTCTGGAGTTTGGTGTAAGATTAAATTTAACATATTTAAGGGAGTCAGACTGAGGGCTCTCACAATTTGCGGCCGTTTAAATGTATTATGTAACTGCAGGGCCATCTATAGGTGTGTTATATAAACTCGCTTCAGAGAGTCACGTGCATTTCTCATCCAACTTTTACCATCTTTCTGGGATCATCTTAAAGCTTCTCTGTTCCTCTGAGTAATATTAAATGGAGCAGCTTTCATTATTAAAGGGGATGTTACGTATTTTTAAGCACTAATGAGGAACTGACTGATTAATAGAACTATAAAGACACATTATGTTGCCAGTGCAAAAAAAGCTGAAATGTAGCAGGTTAGCTAGATTGATGGATGAATTCATAATATATATATATAAACTAGGTCCATTTAACTTTCATTATTGCAAATTTAGTCAGAAATATTTATAGAATATTAACTTAAATACAAAATTCAAGACTTCTGAGACAAATGAATCAGGCTTAGTAGCAGATAGATGAACACATAAAGAACTGAAAACCAGCCTTAGAGAAGAAACAAGAAATCACTGGAAGCAAAAATGAGCCACAACCAATGCCCATCAGAACTATTAGTGAAAGATTTATTTTCCACCATTTTTCTTAGAAAAGATGTCTCTAACCTGAGAACAGTGAGGCTGCTACAGAAAGAAAAAAAGTCTTTTTTTTATTCCTTTTGCCATTTCAAAAAAGAAATGCAGAAAAAAAAAGAATTAGCCATGAATGACCTTTCATTTGTGAACATCCGTCTTCCAAAGCATTATTCATGTCTTCGCATTCTGAACTCTCCTCCTGCCAAGGTGTGAAAAATAAAATAAAATAAAAATCTATTGCAAAACATCTATCATTCAACGTTGGCCAGCAGCCTCGTTTGATGGATCAGACACTTGCACTATCCCTATCAGGTTTAAATCTAGCAGTTGTAGCAGAACAGCACTTCCAAAGCACAAGCTGTTAACTTACAGAGTGTGAGATATTAAAATGTGATAGTCTGACTGATTTCGCCAGGGGTCTGAGAGTTGGTTTTGCTTTGCTGGATCCTGAGCTGTTGATACGTGGGGAAGAATTCGCACTCTAATAAGGGGCTCCGAAGCTCGACATCCCTCTCCCAACTTTCACTCACATGGCCCCGAGCGGAACAAAAACACATCATGTATATTCATTCACAAAACCCATCAACAATGTTAATGTCGGCGTTTGTCGTTTGTACAACCAGTCACAGTTTAGTTGTTGTTCGCCCGAGTGGGTGGAGAAACGTGAGATTATTTCCAAGTTTTTCTACTCGTCATTTCACGAGTTGTGTTCACCTAAAGAAGAACAACACAGAATCTCTGTGTACTCCTCTTCCATAGTGAGCGGAGTCTTTGAGTCCTGCTCTCCAGGGTGCCTCCCTCCCCTTGTGCGATGAGCTCCATTTGAAGTGTTGCAATACCAAAATAGAGCAAACAGCTTGAACAGAAACATGTGGGGATTATTCTTACACGTATAGAGACATAGATGAGGGAGATAAAAATGCACAAAACCTAAATATAATTTGGCAGATGTTGGGGATTTGCAACATACTCCTCTCTAGTCCACGTTCCACTCAAATGTCCCGTCTACATGTTCCGCACTTTTACATTTTCATTTGTAAATACTGTTGGACATAACAGCTAGTAAGAAAATGCCCAACAATTCAAGTATACCATTTTCTTTTCTCAAATCAAGCTTCACGATTGCACTCTTTATGTTAATCATCATGACAAAGGGCCGGTGTGGAGTTAATGACTTATTGATCGTTTACTCCCAGAGATAACATTGTGTAACATCTGTATTAAAACATGAGAAGTTGCAAAAGGGCAAAAGCGTCAGCCCTTGTTTGTCTTTGGGTCTAGGTAAGCTATGCGTGTCACGTTATTTCAGACTGCAGAATCATGTTTTGCATACTTTGATGTTTTTCTCACTTAGAAATTCCATATTTAACGTAACTAGTCTCCATCAAGGCTGCCGTCAGCAAGCGGACTAATAAATTAGAAGAGCTAAAAACAACATAATAACACAGAACTCAAAAACACAAACAGAATAATAGCAGGAGCTAAGTTGAAATTCATAATTGGTGGTGGTGGGGGGAGTATTCTGGTCAGGAAACAAAATTAAAAGACAAACATCATAGTCCATGAGTGAGGCTACATAAATACGAAACCAGGGAGGAGTTCAGCAGAGGCTCGTTTTCAAAGCTAGTGCTAGTAGAGCACTCTGATGGCGGCTGAGTGGACATCTTTTCTTCAAGCACTTTTCTACTGAGCTGGAACGGGTGGTCACCTCAATAGAATTCAAACAGTCAAGTGCAGCCACAAAAGGCTAGTGAAGGGTTCGCGACCTGGGAACCCTGGGAAGGATGCATTCACTAAAAAAAGTGACTCTCCACAAGTCCTTCAATAAACATCTCTCCTTATTTTCCACCGTGTCAGTTATATGTCTGAGTGGGCGGAGCTCCCCCCGGTTCCTGACGTCTCTTTCACTGCGGCGGCGTCTCTCCGACCATCTCGATGCCGTGCTGCTGGAGTTGAGCTCGGAGCAGTGCATTCTCGTTCTTCAGCTCTTCAATCTTAGAGGAAAAGAACAGGTGGAAAAATCTCATCATCAACATCTTCATCCCTGTGACAGCTAAACAGAGCTTGAAGTTTACAGAGCAAACTTTCTCGTTTGAAGGCTGAGGGCGCTGGCTGTGTGTAATGTACACACGGGGCTATGCAATCCCTGGGATTAGAGAGTAGCGTGTGCAGCCGTTTTCAAAAGACCCATGTCCACAACCAACTGGATTATCGAATCTTGAGGTGTGTCATCTCTTCTACATTTCCCTTGGGTGAATCCTGAATTCACTGCCTCCCAACTGAGGGACTGAGGGAAGGATATTGAGCTTTGAGCATGAGAATAAGAATATATTGCATAGTATATTGGAGGCCCGGGATACAAGGGGAGACGTGGCTGCCTCAGAGGTGCAAGATTTCACAATACTTGGAGTGCATTAGCATGCACTTAGTTCTCACACAACCCCTGTGTATATCATTCCCACAGTCTCTCAGAGCGATGATTTCAGGTAACACTTCTCATTATATGAGTGGAAACTCTTTGATCCTCTCTGTGATGATCAGCTACACAGGCCGACGCCTCAGGGGGGTTTGTTTTGGAGAAATGAAGGCGCACATGGGACTAGGTGGATTTCATGCTTGCTAGACTTAAGTGAAAGAATGTTGCAATGCACTAAAAAGCAAACTAATCTATTCAGTGCAATGGCAATCTTCACAGCCACATATGCGGCCCACTATGGCTGCCCTATTATGAGCACGTTTATTTATCTGCTACACCCAGCCACCTCAAAGGAAATTCCGAATTATCATTCATAGACTTTCTATCACCCATTACTGAAGTCACGCAAACTTCCCTCAAAGCCACATTTGCTTTCATACCTGCTGTCTGCACAGCTCGTTGTCCAATTGTATCCTCTCCACCTCCTTCAGACTCTCTTGCAGTCGCTGGTTGCTTTGCCTCAGCTCACGGATGTAGTCGCAAGCTTTGGACAGGATGCCTCCTTTGCTCTGGAAGGACAGAGACACGGTCACGGTTGAAACGGGACATTTTTAATTTGAAGTCAGTGGAAGTTGAAGGGTCAACTGAAAGGCTGCGTACTGCTCCTGTCTTGGTGCTGTCCATACTGCAGTCTGGGATGATCTTGGAAAGCGTGACAATCCAGTTGTTGATCTTGTCTCTCCGCCGCCTCTCAACTGATAAATGCAACAAAATGGAAAAAATATTTAAAAATAAATAAAGACTATATAAATATAAGATTCAGATTTGTTTAGGTTTTAGGAACTGTTTTAATCCCAGGATGCTGCTGTTGCTACCAATTCCCCTGCCTGCCTTTGACAGCTCAACAGTAGCCTCTGGTGGCCAGTCTAAAAACATATGTTATCTGCTCTTAATAGAATATTTTGACAGGGCTTGGAGATTTTCTTTCACTGAAATAAAATGCTTCATTTAGGCAACACGCTGCATTGTGTTCCACTGCCTGATGAAATCAAAAAGCCACAATCATAGCTAATTACCCACCTTCATTATGTTGCGCTCTTCTCCTTTCATCTCTTGGTGTTCGGGGTCCGTCCATTTTCCTGCGGATAGACCGCAAAGAAAAACACTGTCATACAGCACAATATCTCTCATCTGTGAGCAGCACACAATCAGGAACAAATCCATTCCAATCCCCCAAATTCAACTAATCCTGGGCCTATTAAAAAAACCCATTCTTCGCCGTTATCTTTAAATTCAAGCCTGTTGTAATTGCTAATTTAAAAGTGAGCCTCTGAAGTTGTGTGGTGCCTTTGCTAGAAATACTGAAGGATGCGCAGCCTTATGAGAGCACATGAGGCCCTGACAACCCCGCCCTCCGCCTGGAGCTGGGAGCTGGGCTGACTTGACTGAGACCCGGCCAACCTTCTTATCCTTACTTGCTGTCCACATCCCAGGTGAGGCCCAGAGGGAGCGAGCTGCTTTATTATGCCGTGAAATGACAACACTATAGAAAACCAGATGCTGTCTATTGGAGTCTGGGCGTTCGCCTAATAACACAACTGTCTCTTGTCTCAGTATCTTCCCCCAGGATTCAGTTAATTAAGTCCCAGAGACGTGACAGGAAGACTTATCAAACCACCCACCATGGCGTGAACATCACACTCACATATAATAATAGGTGGCCTACTCTATAGCTCAGCCGTGCCTCTCTCTTTCACTAATGGACTAGATCATACTCCACTCCACATCCTACTTCTTTCAATCAACAATAATGAAGGAGAGGAGGAAGAATGCAGAAAAATGGTTGCTTCTGGCTCACTTTTCCCGCTCTGTGCAAGAAGTTAATAAACAGCCTCGTGAGGTCATTCTTGTCCCTCTGCAACACCTCTTTATTCTACAGCAGAGAATCAGCGCAACTCCACTGCTGATAGCTTCTTTTGAGATAGCCGGCTGAGCCAAACGACAGCCTCTCTTGTATCTCAACACATCTTAATGGGATTTTGGCGGTATAATGGACTCAGACCAACGGTACTCTTAGGCAAAATGTAAAAAAAAACAAAAAAACACGGATGGCTATATGAATAACTAAATATAAAGGCCTGGAAAAGGTTTTTCTTTCTCCCTTGCTTTTACAATATAGGGTCAGACCTCATCTAAGTGCGCTGAGAGTTATTACTGCCAGAGAAATCAGAAAAACATTAACAGACCACAGCCCTGCCGCTGGAGCACTCTATCCATACTATTTGAAGCACGGCTGTGATAAAGAACTAAGTTTGTAGTCTTTTATTGATCCGTGAGAGAGAAATGCAATTTTACTCCTCATGCCCTCTCTTTTAAAGCATTATTATTATTATTACTACCAAACCATGGCCGAGACAGTAAGTCAGTACATACTGAGACCCACTGGACTGCAGTATGGGCTTCACATCCTCTCACTGAATGATTTAACAGAGACGAGCCTTTGTGAGCATTAAAGGGATAGTTGGGTTTCTTTGAAGTGGGGTTGTATGAGGTTCTTATCCACAGTTGGTGAGTGGCACGCCCCCACTTTGGAGAAAACAGACAGGAGTGCCGGCAAAGAGGCCGCGTAATGAACTCATGTTGAGGCGTCGGCGGGCAAACGTACTTAAGCCACATAAAACAAGGGCTTATCTTGAATAAAAATCAATATGTGCTTAAGTGTATGCAGTCTCTGGAATATAATCACCGCCGCACAACGCCAACAGACGCTCTTTTTCCAACTGGGAACCGAAGCCGTTATATCGATCTATGCTCTCTTCGATTGCACCAGGCTCCATTGACAAAAAACAGTCATTTTATCCGACAGAACAAAGGAGGACTGATGTAGGTTAGGTTGTTTGAGTTACTGTGTAAATTCTGTGCGTTAACGTGTAAGAAAATTAAAAACAGCCAAGTCACAAAGACGTAGACCGGGAACTCACATGGTAAAAAGAGCGATACAACAGCTTTGGTTTTCCATCATTAACAGCTGTTGAACTGCAAAGTAAAGCTGTGATAATATTCTTAATATAGCCGTCTACTATAAGTAAAAAACAAAGTCTGGACATCATAGAACCTCACTGCTAAGAAACCTAGCTATCCTTTTAACTTGGCAGTCAACATTAACACAGATTCTGACACTGACAACACTTGGTCTCAATTGTCCGGATATTCCAGTTATATCAACATGATACACAAGTTTACTCATAGCATAGAAAACTTCAAATACTCTTAAGAACCAGGCTAAACGAGAACAAAACTAAAGCAACTACAACAGAGGACACTTTGAACATGATTCTAAAATAAATGTGCGGAGCGAGCCGTTTGTTTCCACGTGGAGAACAATGACCTAAATTCTGGGTCCTAATGGAAAAATACAATTGCCACAAGCACAACTAACAACAATGAATCAGGGTCAGCGCTGATGAAAGTCTACATCTGCGTCTCACACATCAAGAGTGGGGAGAATCACCGGGGACGTATGGGAAGGGAGGAGGAGAGAAGGGCAGAGGTTTGTGTGCTTCTTCTCTTCTGGTGATTTAATTTGATCAGTCAAACGAAAAAGAAAAAGGAGTGTGAGAGAAATGTGGAAACTGTCCTCACCAGTTTAAACCTTCTTGTTGGAGCAGCTCGTTTTCATCTCTGCGAACGGCAGATAGGGTGGAAAGTTTTCATTCACTTTCCTAATAATGTCACTGCTCATTGGTTTAAATGCAGCTCTGACACTTGAAATGATAAATTATTCATGTAGGAGGAAATAAATAGAAACAAACATATTTAAGATAGGCATTCTGAGAGATGGGGGAAAAAAAACAATCCACTTTACATTTCAACACATGGAAATACAGTGCAAACAAAGCTTGTTCTTCACTCTGGACTGGAAAACAAGTGCGCTGTGAAGATCAAGCAACATCAAACATACTGCCAAATTTAAGGCAGATCTACAGCTCCCATTAGAGCTGCCCACAACAAAGGAGCTTTGAGAATTCCTGAAAATCACAGAAACACAAAAGCAGTCATCCATCTACAGTATATACCGGAACTGACAAATATTATATGAAAAATAGACACAGTCGTTAGTAAGGTAGGTGTCATAATCATAATCAGGAAGTAAACCAGAGTACAGAATATGTTGCATACAAAAACTGGTCTCTCCATATAGGAGCATTAACTGGATGACTATAATCCAGCCTCTTTCACGAGTTAGGCCGGGTGGAAAATGGAGCGATATTCACTTAAGTTAGAGCTAACTCAATTTGATAATGGGTCATGTGTTCATGTTTAGTGACCAAGCAAGCAAATGGCTGCGGCTACGCTTTTACCAAACAAGGGGAAATGACTTCCTGGACATGAGAACAATCTTTTAATTAGTTTTTGCACCAGGCCAGAACCAGCCTGCAGTCATGCAATTAAAAAAAACAAAACTTTGCTCAGGTGAGCCCGCTGATCATCTTAATAACAGCAATCACAAGCATGTTGGGAAGAATCTGAGAAGGATCTCTTTTGGTGCCTGATTGTGATGCTGCATGTGGTGATGTGAAGAGATGAACTGTGTAGGATTTGCGGGGGAATAGAACAGAACTGGTCACCTGACATGTGCCACAATGAAAAGAAACCAGGCATGAAAAGTAGAAGCAGGAGTAAAGAATTTAAGCATCAAAGTAGTTTTACACTCATTCTCAAATATAAAACAAGAATTCAAAAACTCTTTTAACAATACATCCATCGCATTTACATTTAGAGTTACACGAATTAAGCATGCTTTGTTAACTCAGTGCCCGTTTTGGGAGCGTTACAGGAGCAGAATCACACCGCCAAATGTGTTTGTGTTGCAGGAAATGGTTAAAGCCCAGACAACTGAGACTTAATTAACTGCTCTGAACTGTAAAGATTAAATCCACCAAAATTCACCATCAAACATCATTAAGGTGGAGGACATCACATATAATTTAAAGATCCAATAGTGTTTGTTTTGAGAAATAAATTGGTCCCAGACAGATTTTACAGAGCAAATGACTTACGCTGGGTAAGGTTGTGTGCGTGGGGCGATGGTTCGCGGTGCGCCTGTCTGAATGACGTCAGGAGGGGTCATCATCACATAAAACTGACCTGTGAAAGGTACGGGCGTATTCAGTCAGCGACAAGGAACAAGGCAGCAGAACATTTTATAAAAGACTGACTCCTTTGGACTATGAATAGCTCACGATGCATGAGACTGTATTGATTTCAAAAAATAGATTCATCAAACCCTACACGTACAACGGCAAGCACAAAACAATATATCCCCAACTGGAAGCCCTGCCTTCTACAATCAACAAGACACTAAGCAGAGCGCTGAATCTGCTGTAAATATAGCAGGAGAAGAAGAAGGTTCACTGACAGCAACACTGAATCATGACAGATCATGGCCGACTAACAAACATAGACCCGTGTTCTCTACGCCGCCGGCCTCATCCACTCCGGCTTCCTTCGACTATATTTACAACACAATAACAATACTTGTTTGAACGACTGGTTGTTCTGCAATTTCCATGTTTCTGTCCCTCCAGGAAACACATTGCATCACCTGATGTTTACCCCTAAGTGAGGCAAACATGCCCAGAAAAAAAAAGTGTTTATTCCAACCAGAAAGAAACGATCAGATCAAGCATTTACATTGTCATTAGGAGCTCATTTTATCCTACTATTTCTTCTACTAAGTCTGCTCCAACAGAGGTGGATTCCTGAGACGATTCGGTTGTGATTGAGTCATTATTCAGAATTTGTGTCCATATTACCACAGCACCTGTCATATGCTGCACAGCTAGAGTGAAACACAAACACCTTATATTGTTACTTCTGGCAAACCTAATTTGAAAAAACATTGAGCGACACAGCTTACTGCAATTTTAACGACTTACTAAATCAGGATAAAACTATAAGTCATTTCACACCTTTCCCTTTAACAGGACATAAATAAAATAGCTTTTTATTCAAACAATTAACTTAATAATCTTATTTCAAAACTACAATTATTGCACTGTTTACCAGTCATACGTTTACTATGACTAGTTTGTAGTTCATATATTAGAAAAACTATGATCTTGAGACTACAATGCTCTACAGTCACTCACAACAGCCAATAAAGAGGTAATACGACAAAAAAGGGCATTTCTGTGATAAAACCTAAATGATACCTTCAGTGTTGTTTATTTTCTAGACTGTTACAAAGGTTTCCACTTCACCGTCTCTAGATTCTCCACACCCCTTCATCACTTTACTGCTTACATTACACGTTGGCTCATATTTTGTCTCGCTTCTGGAGGCGCACCAGCAATCCATTATACGTGTTACAACTGAGGTGTGTCAACCGAGATGGCCTTATGGGCGTCTGACTTGTGTCATGTGATGCAGGCCGACGCACAGCGCTCGGCGAGAGAGACGGTGAGGGTGTGTGGACGCCTGGCGAGCTGCATCAGTAATCAGTTATGGATGAAATACATCAGAGAGCTAATGGTTCGAGAAAAACTCAATCGCTAGAGCAACTCGGCAACCACGTGTGACCCGTGACTGCTTCTGTGCATTGTGTGGTTTCTGGAGTGTGAGTGGACTCAAGTCGGATTCGTCTGATTAGAGATTAAAAACATAAATACGAGCTTTATAACAAGCAGGAAGAAGGCTGGAGTTTGAGTTACTGCCACAAAGGAGTCATAAAAACTGTTTATCTGCCATTACAAGCTACATTTGCGTTGTGGCCAGCTCTTAGATGTATGCCTCATATGAGTATTTTAGGCTTGGCAATAATAATCATGTCTAAATCCAGCATTTCTCTCTCTGGAATAAGGAATTATCAACTTATAACGTACGGTCACTTTAGGTTCAGTTTGTCTGGGTCAACACAGCGGCAAAAGGCCCAGACAGCAGCAGAAACACTCCATGATAAATTACAAGTTCCAACAATAACTGCTGTCCAGGCACAACGCTAAATAAAACCCTGAGAGACCTGCAATGTTCAGCTCCTCAATAACAATCACAAAATAGTGACAGTCCACCATTCAACTGCTAGCCATCTGCAACAGTGTGACAGCTAGAACCAGGTCTGGCTGGATAACGCAGAAAAAAAAGCAGAAGCTGGATGCTCAAAACAAAGCCAAAAAGCTACATCTTGCTCTTCAGGTCAAACATGCTAACGTTATCCTCATCAAAAGCAGAGGACGGCAAGCTCCAGCCACCGAAATCCTGATCAGCCTCATCTGGACAACCACCATAGAAATCGCAAGGACAGAGACAGTACAGCCAGACAGCAACATATGGCAGTTAAGAAGAGGAGAAGCAGAGTGGGAGGACATGTGACATGAAGTAAACAACAAGTAAATATGATAAGCGTTGCTAATTTCATTCTGGCCCCTGATAATATTTGACTGGGAACAGGCATATTTTAGTCATGGCAAAAAATGTTTCTGGCACATTACCGAGTCAAAAAATCATATTACTGATTTTTTGACTCGGTAATGTGCATCAGTATCAGCTTGTATTTACAGCATCTGCTGTAAATTGGCTCTGCTTTCTTTTAAATCCACCAAAGATGAGCAGATCACGGTACATTTACAACTGCTGTCATTTTCCCATTAAGGTACTTTTTAATACACTCCTGCTTGTCAGTGCGAATAATGGCTAAATTAGTCCTGTAGCACCGTCATAAACCCAAATTAAGCATGAGAAATGACTCACCTCCCGCCTGTGTGGGGTCCGTGGCGGCCTGCACAGACACAGTCCCGTCGCTCACCGCAGTTGCGGGGAAGTAAGCGAAGCGGGTCTCCCCTCCCACTGTGTCTCCTGCTGGGCTTCCTCCATTACTGAAAGGGTTTTGGATCACAGCCTGTGACAGACAAAAGAAAGACAGAGGAGAGGCATGAACAAGTAGCTATGGAGCACTCACAGCAGGTAAATGCACACCTCATTCTATGTCAGGCTTGATACTGGTATCTCTTTGAGACCCCCAAGCAAGACGCAGCGGAGTTTGACAGCCGGGATAAAGAGAGGAAAAGAAGTAGCAGCGATCTTGTTAGCAGGTATAACAGCGGGGTCAGTGACGATATCAGTACACTGTAAGTAAAAACATCTGTTCCTGCTAGAAAAACATTTTTTTTTTTAACCAAAAATATCTTCTATCCCTCACACTGCTGTAGTCACTGTTTTCCTATTTAACTCCAATTAATTATCCCTGCAGCTTTAATCACAACGGAGTAACGATATGCCATAAATTAAATAATAAAGGCCGATAATCAGCAATACGTTGTGGTAAAGACGTGATAAAAGGCAGCAAAAGTCACACTTGTAACTGCTCTTGTAGCAGGTCTCTGAGACACGTAGGAATAGCAGGCATTGTTATCACTGATTCTACTGACTAGAAGAAGAAGTCATGCTTAAAAAACGGGTTTGGAGTAGCAATTAACAGCAGTATAACATTACTGTAACAAAAACAATGTTCTTTCTTATTGGCTAACGATATGTTAGCCAATAATACAGCTATCATTATATTATGCAACATTACAGACAACTGGATACACCTTATGAGCTGTATAAGACTGTGTTTACAGGGGGAAAAAAACGATTAGAGGGATAAGAGTGTCTCTTCAACAAATAGCACGTATCTTACCACACGGTAAAAATTAGTACTGTTACGATTTTCAAAAAAATAAAGACGGTTGTGGTACCTGTGCAACAGCCTGAGAGGCCCCGGAGAAGGCAGCTGTTGAGACAACGCTCACTGCTCCACCCGACTCATCCCGTCCCTCAAGGTGCGGGTCAGTCACGTGTACAACGCGATACGTCACCTGCAGAGGGAAAAAAATATTTTAAAAAAAGCCTCAGAATGAGAGGGAAACAAGCAGAGCGATCAGCTTTAACTCACGACAGAGCCTGCAGCGGCTCTACAGATCAAAACCTTACCTGACTTGCGGATTTGTTTATCATGCCTGCTGTTTAAGTTCAGCCAAGCCTAGTATCTGCTGCTACAGTCCTAACCTCAGCAGTGTATTGATCTCACCATCCCACACAATGTGCTTACGCCTCAGAATGTGCTTGATTCAATTTTGAAAACAAGTGAAGAAAATGTGCTTGTTTGTTCCAAGAATCAGTATTTGTATCCTTCTATCATGTGACTCTCCTCCTGACTGACATGTGACAGCAGCCTCATGCCAATCCCAGACCAGACTGCAATCACATGATCGCTCACACTAGCTCTGTTTACGCCAAATTAGCCACATGGATCACTGGCTTAATTCCCTCTGGTACAAATCACCCAAATAAGGATAAATCAACCGAAAATATTGCAATCGTCTTTTTGTTTCAGCACTTTCACTGCTGTAAGTGTCACTATGTCCATCACTGACCAGAGCTGAACGGAAGTCCACATTACAGTGGACAGCAAGGAGACACTCTTGACAAAGGTCACCAGTCAATCATGGGACTAGAATAAGAAAAACACACATTCAGACCTTCAGGCAATTTACCGTCTGCTTTCCTCCTGACTTTAGAATTGGGGAGGGAGCCAAAGCATCCGGAGGAAATACACAGTAGCTAAACAAAAATACACAAAATTTAGCAAAAGGGGACTGTGAAAATAACATCCCCACCAGTCTCAGACTGACAACACTTAAATTACAGTGCAGTGTGAAAATGTTGTTTACAGACAATCATATGGTCTCCCAACAACATACGTAGATACCTTTATCAATATGTCTGTGTACCAAAACCCTTTGGGCATGTACTCAACCGGACATCCCCAGAAAGTCTGAATGGTGCTGTTTTTAGATATGAGTGCTGAACAGATGCTATCTTACTTTAATTCTCTGAGCATGTATGGCAACAGGATCACTCTCTGAAGTGGAGCCCAACCTACTTACCTGCCCACCCTCTGTGCGGAACTGATATTGTATATTATGGTCAGCAAATGCTGCAGCCTGCTGAACGCTGGCTATTGTAACAGCTGTCTGCTCCTCTCCAGTTCCGTCTGAGGACGACACAAACAAACAGCGAGTTGTCAGAAAATGGTAAAGTACAGCTAACGAGAGTGCAGCTGCAGAAAACAATGGTGGATGCTGCAGAAGACGAAGAGTAGGAAATGCACGCCAAACCTCTCATTTACCACATCAACCTCTCAAACGAGTGCTAAATCCAACCACTAGTTTGCTTTTTGCTATTCCAAAAAAAGAAATAAAATAAAAAGCTGCACACACATCGCTACTGCTCTAGAGCCAGATGCCGTGCGTCTTTGTAAATAAATTCCTACCTTCGGGTGCCAGGACAACTTCTTCTTCTTGCTTTTCTTGGCTGCAAATCGGATGCACAAATAACTTAAATAACAGAAATACACAACCAGTTAATGTTCATTAGCATTCTGGATAAAATAAATAAACTTTGCTTTGGTTGAAGGCGAACTTTAGAACTTGCGAGCTGTCATCACCCAACAGTATAAACGCAACGGAAAAACAACAACATAATATTGCTACACGACTATTTTCGTTTTAATAGCTAGCTTAAGCTATCTTAGCTGTTCTACTGTTATTAGCTTATTATGAGTATGTATTTTTGCAACAGGGCATCCGTCTACTTGGTTAGAACTAGTCAGCGATGCCGCTTGTAATGTCTTCCACAATTCTTGCCAACCTGGCTGTAGTCTTCGCACAAAATTCATTTTGACGGCAGTTTTTAGGTCAGGCCTCGGTTAGCGTCGTAAACTAGCCACCCGAAATAGCATGTTGTTGCTAGCTTGTCTCAGTTAGCCATTTTGGCCGAGTCTCGGTTACCTTGCGGTGTCCAGACCCTGTTCGAGCATATCCATCAGAGTTAAAATAAAAAGTGATATTCGATGTCACAGACGGAGATGGAAGTGCTGATCACGGGAACAAACACTCGGGTCATGTGAGAGAGACAGCCCAGGACACGTGAGGTGCGGCTCGGTGTCGAAGTTAAAATGGAGGCCGCTGCTGCTGCCGCTAGGTGAAGTGAGGTGAACGCGCTCGATCAGCTGTCGCGTTGGAGGATTTGCAGCTCACCGGTGACTGTGGTCAACACGTACTAATAACAACGGGTTTCACCGGTGACTTATCGTATTATAACTATGTTAAATTAAAGATGAATTCGAATTGAATGGTTCCAGTATTTATTGATGAACTGGCATTTCCGTGTCTGTTTATTTTTAATTTTATGTTTACGTCTGAAGGGCAAAAAATAGTGGGAGAAAATAAAAACAACTATGCAGATAATTTGCAACTATTCCTTTATTTTGCTTCTGTAGCACACATTCTTACAGAACAGGGAACTTGTCAAAACAGTAAGGTAAATAAAATAAAAAATGGTATAGTGCCCAGTTTGTTTTTATCTGCACTGAGTTTCCAGATCAGCTGACACGTTCATCTAAAATAAATAAATATTTTTTTAAAAAACAAACAAACAAACAAACAGTCTAATATCTTCGTGAGAGTTCAGGCTGTAGTGTAAGTTGTTGCCCATTTGTACAGTTTCTGTTCTGGGTTAGGGATATGGGAGACTGGACTGTGAACATATATATATATATATGGAAAATACAGTTTATTGTCAAACTGTTAATAGGTATGCACAGTAAACTGGCAACTCAGTGCATACACAATAATCAGTTTAATTACAGTTACTAAATAGAGGACTACTTCATATACACAATTAAAAATATACTGTTATATATAATGTATTTCTGTGTGTATGTGTCATTTGTAACTCCAATGACCCGTTTGACCCTCATTATGTCCTCTTTCTGTCTACCGTGAACTTTGCTCTACATACAGCGGAACGTTTCCTATATGGTCTTGTTTCCAGTACGGCAATAAGGAGCACCACATTACACTTAGAGGCGATTTGTCATTATTCACATATTTTAAGCAGTTTGACCAATAAGATAATCAATGTTATTGCAATGCATGGGGTTATAGAATATTTCCAATACAGTCAAAATTAGCTGTAGCTGTTTTTAAATAATTTTGTTTTGTTGACTTAAACAACGGCGTGTAGAGTGTTCAGCCAATCACTGTGCAAAGCATACCAAACTCTTGGCCACTGGTTGGCTGGAATGGTAGGCTGTCCCCTGTTCGTCCTCCTCTGGTTGCCCCGTAAAATAATTCCGATCTCTCCTCCTTGGGTGAAGGTTCATTGCGGTGACTGTCTATCGTTAGCTGTCTGCTACACGTTTAGCTACAATGTCTGGCCGTGTTCTCGTCGGAGTTAAGCGTGTCATTGACTACGCAGTGAAGGTAAATTTCCATTGCAGTTTTGGCTGGCACTGTTGCTCTTTTAAAATCTTTTTTTTCTTTGCTCACTCGATTGTCTTTATGTGCTCTAGTAGCTAACGTTAGCCTGCTAATGTCAGCTGGGACAGGAGCTACACTACACAACTAAGTTGTCATGTTATATATTTAACTACTAACATTTCAGTCTGCGGTTATTTGCATATATTACAAGATGTTGCATAGTAAATTACTGATATTTCTGTTAGCAACACTACAGTGCATGCCTTCTTGCTAGTTACCTGGACTGCTGGAGTTTTCAGGTTGTGTAACATGTCCTCCTTGGAATCAGTTTTGGAGCTTTATCCCACCTTGAATCGATCTGTTAGGTACAGACTTATGCTGGAGGCAAACAGTTATTGTAATCCCAATATTCAGTCGTCCTTCTGGAGATGGGACACAAACACCATAATCAATAAGCGTTAGCAGCTGCTTCACGTAACAGCAAGTGCACTCCTGTTCCAGCTGCTCTCAGCTGGAATTGTAAAGGGTCATTGCTTAGTACTGACACATCACTGCTGCCAATAATATCAGGCAAATTATTCGAATGTAATAAACCGGATCAAGTATGTTCTGCTTTAAATTGGTTTGTAAAATACTCCTATTTGTCTGTCATATTATACTATTTGTTGTGCATAAATTGACAGGATTCATCTGGCTGCAATATTGCAAGAATGCACATTTTAAATTAAGACCATTCAGTATATTTAAAGATCACTACATGGCCAGGTGGATATAGAAAGACATCCTCATACCTCAAAGTCACAGAATCCAGTGTCAATAAACAGCAATAGTATGTGTCTTAAACTGATAGAGAATATGATGCTTTATTGATCCTGCAGCTGGGATAGGTATTGTCAAGGCAGCAGAGGGGATAAAAAAAGTGACACACAGGATCACTACAAAAAATGATCGATGCAATTGCTAAAGTGAAAATTAAATTTTCAAAGAGGGAGTTACAACTGGACACTGCATATTGGGAATACAACCCAGGTATTTGCACAGATCTAGATCCATAAAGAAATATGTTTCTCTGAACTCAACAACATTGATGCTTTTGGTGTAAATGGGAGCATGAACCCTGAGAATAGTCTTATTGAAAAAAATGGCAGCGTTGGACAGCAACATATTGTGTCACCCCACAGTAGAGTATGCTTCTAAGCACCAGACCCATTATCAGGATTACATACTTTATACCTTACAAGAAGTTCTTGTCTGCAGATGTACTTCCACTGCATATTTATGCGTATTTACTTTCAAGTTTCTCTCATCTGTCTCTCTGACAGTTACTTAATCCAGCAACCCTGTGGTGACCTGCCATCTTGTTTCTTCACAGATCCGCGTGAAGCCGGACAACAGTGGCGTGGTGACGGATGGCGTTAAGCACTCAATGAACCCCTTCTGTGAGATCGCCGTAGAAGAGGCGGTCAAGCTGAAGGAGAAGAAGCTCATTAAGGAGGTGGTGGCTGTCAGCTGTGGGCCACAGCAGGCACAGGTGGGTAAGATGGAGCAGGACTCTGTTCCCCTGTCTTGTTAACTAACCAGTGTCCTGGAGAAAAACAGTGTGGTTTGTCAGGTAACCTACTTTTGGAGGAGTTCTTTCAAGAAGTTTCAGACTTTACTGGTTCCCTTCTGAGCTTTAGCTTTAATAATCTTGTACCAGAAATCAAGTCGGTTGCATTGTTTCATTCATTCATTATTTAACAGTAACATTTCTTCCTTACTCAGGAGACCATCCGTACTGCCCTTGCCATGGGGGCTGATCGTGGCATCCATGTGGAGGTGTCTGGAAAAGACTATGATAATATGGGACCCCTGCAGGTCTCTAAGATCATGGCTGCCTTGGCCAAGAAGGAGGACGCTCAGCTCATCATCCTGGGCAAGCAGGTTAAAGATGCAGATTGACTTAATGTCCCAATTTAATGTCATCTTTTGCTACTGTATCTACTCTGAAGTTACCTTCATTTTATGACGGCTGTTGTTTTCACAGGCCATTGATGATGACTGCAATCAGACTGGCCAGATGACGGCAGCCTTACTGGACTGGCCTCAGGTACATTAAATGCAGTTATTCTTAGCTAACTTGACCCACAAGACAGCATCACTGGAGATTGTTTTAAAATAGTCTGATTAGTTTGGTCTGATTTAGTTTTTCATGCGTGGTGTAGCAGTACTGATATCAAGCCACACTCCTGTCCACGCAACCTTATCAAGATTAGTGAAGCCTAGCCGGAGTCTGTAAGGCCTACAGTGCTCCTGCACAGGTCAAAGGCTGCCATTAGAAATGAACTGCAGTTCTACTAGTTGGCCAACAGATAGAGCACTTTGGCATGTTATTTCACAGTGTTCAGGTTTTGAATTTTGTATTGCATTTTGACGCATACATAATGAATTAAATTCAAATACCTAATGTATTTATATTTATTGCTTATCCATTCTAAGACGCCACTCATACCAGTACTGCTGCTTCCTTTGATAGTCAGTGTTAAAGAAGGTGAATTATAGTTGAAAGTGTAGTTACAAATGCCGACCAGTAGGTGGGGATATTGAGCGCCTAATGGCTTGAAGGAATCTTAGTTTTTGTCTGCTGTCTACATCACAGGATTAGAGAGATGTTTTCCTGTTTTGGGGATGGACTGGTTTAAAAAAGTTTTATAAGATGGTGCTGTATTTTCATTTTGCAGGGTACCTTTGCCTCAGAGGTGTCACTGGAGGGAGACATGCTTAAGATTGTGAGAGAAATTGATGGTGGCCTGGAAACTATCAAGATCAAAACACCAGCTGTGGTGACTGCAGACCTTCGACTCAACACCCCAAGATATGCCACGCTTCCAAATATCATGGTAGTTGGCCGAGAATTATGTTCAGAAATAGAAGAGACAAAAAAATGTATTAGTTAAAAAAATCTAGACAACACATCTTGTATACAGCTTTCCTTTTCACTGTTATTAAAAAAAAAATGTAATGTCAGTAATATGAGTTAAATGGAATCTGTTCATCCTTTCTTTCAGAAAGCCAAGAAGAAGAAGATTGCTAATGTGAAGCCTGCAGACTTAGGGGTGGACATCACATCGCGGTTGGAGGTGGTTAGAGTGGACGAGCCCCCCCAGAGGCAGGCTGGGGTGAAGGTGGAGACGGTTGACGATCTGGTGGGCAAACTCAAGGAGGCAGGAAGGGTATAGAGTCTTCAAGAACATAAGCAGGGGAGCGCAGAAACTAACAGATGGGTGAGTATTTAAGCATAAAACTCGCACATTCTTAGAAAGCATTTTGCAATAACTTTGCACAGTTTGCAAAGGTCTACTTTATTTCAGCTGAAGTTAAAATATTATTTTCATTAATAAAAAATCTGATTTGAAGTTTTCAAAGTGATGTCCTCATAGGTCATACTTATTGCTTATAAACATCACATTTGTTATTATATCAACTGGAAGAGCAGTTGCACATAAAAACAAAGGAGGCGCCACCCTGTGGTGTAAACTGGTAATGCTCTCTGGCTGTTACAATGTCCGATACTGGTCTATAAGGAGTCAGAGCAGCAAAGTTACTACACTACGTTGAGTTCTTACACTATGCAGCAAGGTAGCTGTTGTGATGAATGATAGCATCTTTTTATTTTATTTTGCCGTCTGCTTGTAAAGAGTATGATAAAAAGTGGTCTTGATGACGATAAAAACAAGACTAATTATAGATTTGAATTGTAACTCTTGACTTAAATTGCTTGCTTTCATTCTCTCCTCTCCTCTAGGACTCTAATGAATAACCAGACTGCGTTACATAAGCACACCCAGAGGACTGGCTTATGTGTCGCGCTCATCCCTCTGTTTGAGACTGAGGCTTCGGAGAGGAGGAGCACTGAGAGACGTTGTCCTGCAGTCAGACAACCCCAAACGGATCAGGCTGTTTTTGATGTACATTTTGACTTGACATACGTATGTGTGGTTTATCTGTATCATAAGATCCTAATGTAAGAAGAAGAGCAGTCTTTATGCAATAATTTAAACCCAGAAACGTCCTTTCACTCATGCTGCTGTTGATCTGCATACTAACACCATTTGTACGATGCATTTCAGCTGTAGTCACACTAATAGTAGGTGCAGTTTTTGTAAATGTTATATGTAAATACAGAACCAAACAGGGAGGATTATGTCATTCAAGGTTAGTGTCATGACTACTGATAATTTGTATAGTTAATATAAATTTAACTGGGTTTTAGGACTGACTAGACAGTGTCTCTCAGGATGAGCAAAGGAAGATGTTCATAAACCTGAATTTTACCGTAAGCGCCTCACTTCTCTGTTGATTGTACAGAACATTACCATGACAATAAAGCAGCCAGTCTTTTTCATATCTACAGTGGTCTCCTCTGGTCGTTTGGCATTTCTAATTTCCCTTCTGTGATGAGAAATGTCCCTATTTAATTTTCCACACAATGTAGATAGCAATGCATTGGTAGTGATTAAGCATGTAAAAAGGGGTAATAGTTCTTTGTGGAAGTGGTGGTGAGATAAGGGATTTAATGTGTGAATGTGTGTCATCCATTTGTTTTGGCAGAATTAGCGTTAATGTTCAGGAGTGACCGTGTCAAAGGCCAGAACAGCTTGTAAATTGCTGTCCTCACGGTCCCTTTGTTACCTGGCAGAGCTTGAGCAGTTCAGAATGTAGTAAAACTAAAGTGTCCATATTTGTTTGAGAACAATCCACAGAGACTCGGAGTGGCGATTGCGGGCAAAGGTAAATCTAGTAAATATTGACTTGAGATGAATACTAATGCATTCATTTATTTTACAGTAAATATTTTAATAGACTGACATTACTTTGTAGAAGACTACACTTTGATGGTAAAGAAGTTTATTTATAAAAGCAAGTGGAAAACGAGGCAAATATTGTTGCATGATTTTATTAATGAGGGAAATTTTAACCATTACATGCATAGATTAATCTGTATTTTTATTTTTTGTAATTTAATCTGTTCTTTTTATAAAAAAAAAAATACCAAAAGTGAATTCATTGACCAAGGAACACCCCAAACTAATAGCAGTAGTAGTAGTAGTAGTAGTAGTAGTATATTCTAATAGATTGAGAATATATATTGGAACCCTAATTCCCTAACGAATTCATTGTTAATCACTAAACGTAATAATCCTTTGCGCCCTGTTTGTATAACTAAATCTATAAAACAACGACACTGCACATTATTTTATAATCTTTTCTTATATTTAGAAATATAAAGGATCAAAATGGAACTAATACAGATACCTCAGGTTTGTACATACATTGAACAAGTAGAATGGTTATAAAATCAGTAGTCGTTCAAACTGATTTAGAGAGGAAACGATTTATCTTTCTATTTGCAAGTTAAGATATTTTTAAATGTAAAATAAGTTTGATCTTAGTTGATTGTCGAGTTCTCTCAAAAAATATAGCGTATCCCATTTAAACTATATACACAGTAAAAACGTATATTATTGTGTGCCTAAAACAAGGGAGAACAGTTGCTGCTTTGTGTAATTAGATAAGGGGCGTGGCCTCACCGCTACAATCAGGGCTTTCACTCCACACAGGTGAGCTCCTCACGCGTCCTGCTGACAGCTACCGCTCGAGCCCCCAAGGAGATTCACTAGTTACTGCTGCTCAAGACCAAGGACATTTTTTTCGCCTGCCGTTTTCTGCTGGAGATATAACCCAGGCCGACTCTGTACTTTGATAAAGGCTCTTCCGAAGTGGCACGTATTGCTAACATGACGTCGCTGGAGAAATTAAAGAAATATAGCGCAGTTTTTCTGGCCATTTTATGTAACTTTACGTTTCAAGGTGAGGTTAAAACTTACAGTTTACAGCTTACAAGTTAATCCTTCTATTTGTTTGACAATTTCCAGGAAAAGCCATATATGTTTTAAAAATTGTGATATTAACAGTATTCACACTTGGAACGTATTTTGGGGTGATTATTTTTAGTGGAAAGAAACATAACTATTGCATAATAATTACTTTTCTCCATCCTGATAGGTGCCTACTGTCAACTGGTGGTTTCCCCTGCTGGTCCTACTCTGGTGAACGCATTAGTTGGTAGTAAAGTGACTCTGGCCGTGTCCTTCAGAGGTGCCTCTGACCCAGCAGTTACCTGGTTTATGGGAGATTTACCTGTCGCCACATGGACTATAAACTCCAGCGCTGCTCCAGACATAGCTCAGAACCAGAGGAATGTGATCAGGATTGAGGAAAGTGGCTCCCTTACCTTTATCAATGTAACTCGTGCCCATTCTGAAAGGTACACCATTGAAATGACAAAGTCTGGACTGGGAAAAGACTCAACTGCCTTTACTCTGAAAATATTCGGTCAGTATCTGAATTTTTGTTGCTGTAGTGGTGGGAAGAAGTTGATGTATTAGTTTACATTTTTTCCTAACATTTCTACTCAGATACTGTCACACACATTTTATGCATAAGTGTTACGATGAAGTTAATGGTTTAGAAGTTTGTGAGTTTCCTTAAATTAAAGTCAACTGCCATAAAAATGTAGATCCAAAATTTGAGTGAAACAGTGTATGTCCTACGATATCTATCATATCTTACGTTAATCCTTGATTGAATGTAGCATGGTGCATTAAATATAGACAGCAGGGCAGTGGAGGACCCTGGTTTAATTTCTCTTGATGGCTTATGTGAGACTAAGACTTGGAATCTCTCCTAACTCTGGGGTTGGCAAAAAATTGCCACTTGAGAGTCTTCAGACACCCAGAAAGTTAATCATTGTCTTATCTTTTGTAGATTTTCTCTTTAATAAAGACATTTTAGTTTGTATTTGAAATTACAACCTGATCCAAAAACACATATTTGGGTTTTTTGAGTTTAAATGCATGTCACCACCCATTCAAGTGACCTCTCCCGCTCTAGAAGTGGCTGAAGTACACTTGGATGAGTAGTGAAACGTCTTCAGGTAAACTCAAGCAAGACCGGTTTTGTTTTTCGATATCACATGTCTTGGGTGACTGACTCAGAGATAAACATGTTCTTATACCCCGCCACGTTTTTGTTCACAGAAACCCTCCCGAATGTGATTTTGAGCTCACAGCCAGAGTTTGCCAAAGAGGGAACTGACCGGTTCATGCTACACTATAGCGTGCTGCAAGACGTGGTTGAGCAACAGACGTGGCTCTTCAATGGCGAGAAAATTACCAATGGCTCACACTATCTGGTGGAGCGAGGGAGCCTTGTTATCCTCAGACCAAACCGAAGTGACACGGGACAGTACACACTGTTAATCACAAACCCTTTCAGCAGTGCAAAAGCTCAGAAGAATGTCACTGTGCTATGTAAGGATAATAACTTTAAATGTCTTTCTTGAACTGTTTGTTTTCCTCCATATCATTACAACTCTACACTTTGTGATCTGTTATAGATGGACCAGATGAGCCTATACTAGAGGCCAGACCAGCTAAGCCTTTCTACTTATCAGGAGACTCTGTGATCCTCTCCTGTCAGGCTGAGGGATTCCCAAAGCCAACTCTTAAGTGGATGTTTGGTGGTGGGATACTTTCTGATTCCCCCAACGGATTCCTGAGTCTAAAAAATGTACAGACCAGTCAAGGAGGTGTCTATGCATGTATACTGATCAATGAGCTGACTGAAGAGAAGCGTCAAAAGAACCTGACTTTAAATGTTTATGGTATGTGAAAAGCAGTATTATTTTCATAATAATTTACTTTATTCTCAACCTGTTTTAATGTTGCTCAACTGCTTTAATGTTTTCTCAGACCTAAAGATGGTGAACTCTAAGAAAGATGTGTAAATTCGAAACTGTCCAAATCATAATACTTATTATTTTTGTCTGTCGATGTTCATATTTATCTAAATAATATAAATGAATGGACACTCCAAACATCAATACCTCTGCTGCTTGGTTCCACATTAATAATACCAAATTCATTTTTGTCTTGTGATAGAGAAGCCGCAGAGCAAACCGCTGTGCTCTGTGCACTCCGTGAATGATGTCAAACTGCGGTATTACTGTGAATGGATGGGGGGGACCCCACAGGCTCAGCTGTCTTTTCCTGCACTAAGCGACACCAGCAGTGGAGGAGGAAACTTCAGTCTGACTGTCAATGCCTCAGATAACCTGAACAGGAAAACTATCAAGTGCATGGCAAACCACCCAGTCGAACAGAATCACTGTAACATTACTGCAAGTAAGTTCAATAAGCAGAGATCATTTTAAGTGAATTTGTTGAAATAAGAATTTGATAAAACTCGATGAGTTTCAAGAACAGTGATTAAATTTGGATGAATTGGAGAACGTGAAAGTGATTTTGACAGTTTGGGAGTGATGGACAGAATGGAGCAAACTGAATCTAGAAAAGCAGAGACGGAACGTTTGAACAAAGCTTTTGCCTCATTTAGATTCTTTTTTTTTTTTCTTTTTTTATGGATAATCAACCATTGGATTTGTATCATTCCGAAAAAAATAAGTAATTCATAATGTGTTTTGTTGACTTGAGCAGTCAACTCTGAACAAGAACTCTATGTCCTGCAGGTAGTCCGGTTGTGTTTCCTCCAGCTGTGAGAACCACACTTGAGGGCAAAATAGTGGTTACTATCCACTGTATGAGTGAGGCCTCACCTAATGCTGTGGTGTCATGGTTCAGAGGCAGTGAGCAAATCACCAACGGGACACGGTACCGCATCAGCAGCAACACCACACAGCTTGAGATTCGCGATTACAACGTCAGCAACTTTCTCCTCCATAAATATACCTGCATCGGCCACAACCCACTGGGCAGCCAGAGAAGGGAAATTCAGCTACAAGGTAAAGAAAGAAACCAGATCCTAAATACAGTTTGGAATTTTTATGTAAATGTTACTTCATTTACTACTACTTACATTAATACATTTATAATAATAATAATACATTTAGTATTTCCTTTATAGGTGCACAATGACACTGTACAAAAACATTTATCTGAGAGTTTCTGTTTACATGTACATAAAGAGTTTTATATGTAAACCATTGCTGGATGACTCGGGCTACTACTTCACCTGAATAAAAAGTATGGAAAAAATATCAGCAAAGCTAACATATTATTGAAAGTCAAATAAAGAATTGGGGAGAACAGATGAGCAGAAAATAAATCCGTGTTGATAAGTTAAAAACAGTCTTCTTTTAAATTGTATCTAAATTCTCCAGTTTCCACTTACATACACTTTGTAAGGTTTCCTGGCTTGTTTTGTCTCTGTGTGTGATAAAAACTTATAGATTTGGGGATTCTGGACTGGATAAGAGACTTTAGAGAATAGAGATGTGAATGTTTTACTTTATTAAACTTGGAAAGTAGTAAATAACAGTAATCATTAATTACACCCCTCTGTGGTCACTTTTAGATACTGTAAGCTTCAGCTTCTAATTTGGACTTCTACTAGAAACCGAAGACACAATGGGCCCTCAGAAAGAGGGCTAAGTAATACTCAAGATCGCTGTTTCCATTTAAACAAAGCTCTCCAGTCTTGGAATACCCTCATCCTGCCCCTTGTCTGCACACTCTGGATCTCTCCCTCGCTCACAATCCCTCTCTCTCCAGGGCCGTCAATCTCAGATTTCGGCTTGTTCCCTAATCAAGATGGAACCATCATCACTTTGACCTGGGAGGTCCCACATACCTCTGTTGTTACAGGTGAGCATGCCTGCAAAGCTTCAGGCTGTCTATCAACACACAAACTCAACCTTCTTGTATTGAATTTGTACATCTAAGCAGAAATCCTTGGGAACAGTACTGAAAACAAAAACTCAACAGAGAAGATGAGGGTGTAAATATGGTGTCATGTGTGAAGCCACAAGATGAGCAAGGCTGTGTTTTGGGAAAATATATTTTGAGGACAAAATCACTGTGGGAAGCTAATGGCAGCTTTTCAAGGTATAGGCTCATAGGTGGCTACGTGGCTGAAAGGTTGACGCTGGTACTTCATTTGTGTGCTTTTGCACAGGTTTTGACATCCAAATGAAAGGACCAGACCTACTGAGCAAAAATCGTAATTCTACATACACTAAAGCCAGCTCAGACAACTTCCGCACTATTCAGAGGAAACCTGGTTCTGTCAGGAGTACGGATGTCTTCATGCTCGACCGCGACTTGACCTACAGGTTTCGGGTCATCCCCAAAGCCCGCCTGACAGAAGGAGAGCCGTCTGTGGTCCTCAGAATTGATTCAGGTATGGTGTATGTAATGTGTGCTTAATGCAAGACAAGTAGTATGACTATTGGTTGAAGTCTGTCCTGTTGATGTTAGGTGAAGGACTGAGCGGTCCTGCCATTGCTGGCATTGCAGCTGGAATTCCCTGCAGTCTTCTCTTCCTGCTCCTGTTATGTGGTCTCATCTACCTCTGCATTTACTGCAGTAAAAATAAAAGTATGGGCAGTTGATATAAATCATTTTTCAAATGCATTTATGTCCTTTACATTCATTATAAATGTATATTCTGTGCTTTGTAGATCGTCACACAAGATATCCAGTTTCCAGAGCAGTGGAAAAGGTTTGAGTTGAATCTCTGGTCAACACAAAGTGCAGGAATTTGTCTGTAGCTTTAGTGCTGCTGATTAGAGTAGTGTTGTTTACCGTAGAGTCCCTATGAATGGTCCCCCTCTTGAGATATTCACTAGAAATGTTCTAATGAATATGGTACACAATTTACGACATGTTTACTCATGTTTTCAGAACTGGATATTGTAATTTAGTTGTATATTTGTTTCTTCATCCTTTTTATGATATATCTGATCACATTGCACAATGATTTCTCTTCCTTTGGTTTGTTGATTTAGTTAATTTCATGTCACTCACAGGCAAAAACAACCCAGCCTGAGACATCTCCTCATAACCTGCTGACAGGAGGACTGAAGTCTCCACCCGACTACAACCGATTACAGCAGGTAGACTTTCTATTACCAGATAAACATACACAATGAAACACTGCTTCCCTTTTTGTTCAAATGAACTCCCTTGCATCTGTTTTTCAGACTCCCTCTGAACGATCTGTGACTCTGCCATCATTTGTTGCTCCACCGCCTGTCAGAGTTGCTACAACAGTCTAAACTTTAACATTTGTTATCATTTTTACGTTTTGATTGTTTAATTTTAACTAAAATTTGTATAATAGATTTTATGTTTTTTACTTCTTTCCTTTATAATCACTTCTTAAAACTCTGTGAAAATATTTATTTGTATTTTATTAATAAATCATAGTGTAAGAACATAAATCAAACAAATAAATTGTTTTGATGTACCTGGTCACTCAGCGGGTCAAGGGGACATTATAAGTACAGTGGTATGCAAAAGTCTGGGCACCCCTTAGGAAAATCATTGCATCAGTTTGTCACTTGCTGAGCTTTTGAAGCAGCAACTTTATTTTAACAAATGTTATACCTTATGGAAACAGAAACATCTCAGTAGTGAAATCATCTTCATTGGTCCAACAGAAACATTTTTATGAATATTTAAACAAAAATAGGCATGTGCATAAATTTGGGTACCCCAAAGAAATAATTCCATTAATATTTAATAGACCCTCCTTTTGCTGCAAGAACAGCATGTAGACACCTCCTATAGCTACTGACAAGTCCCTGAAGTCTGGCAGGTGATACTTTGGCCCATTCCTCCATACAAAACGCCTCCAGTTCAGTCAGGTTTCTTGGCTTCTGTGCGTAAACAGCCTGCTTCAAATCAATCCATACATTTTCAATGATGTTAAGGTCTGGGGACTGGGATGGCCATTCCAGAAGATTGTACTTGTGCTTCTGCATGAATTCCTTGGTGGATTTTGAACAGTGCTTGGGATCATTGTCCTGCTGAATAATCCAACCCCGGCGTAGCTTCAACTTTGTGACAGATTCTTGAACATTCTTGTCAAGAATCTGCTGATACTGAGAGGAATTCATGTGGCCCTCAACTTTAACAAGGTTTCCTGTCCCTGTGCTAGCCACACAGCCCCATAACATGATGGACCCTCCACCATATTTCACAGTAGGCAATAAGTTCTTCTCATGGGATTCAGTGTGTTTTTTTCACCATGCATACCTCCTCTTGTTCTGACCAAATAACTCCATCTTAGTCTCATCTGACCACAGTATTTTTTTCCAAAATGCTTCTGGCTTCTCCAGATGTGCTTTTGCATACCTCATGCGACTCTTCTTGTGACGAACACTCAGGAAAGGCTTTTTGCGCATCAGCCTTCCAAAGAGCTTTTCCTGGTGCAAAGTGCACTGGATTGTGGAACGATGAACAACTACACCATCAGTAGCCAGATGTTCTTGTAGTTCTCTGGAGGTGGACTGTGGCTTGTCTGTGACCATTCTAACCATCCTTCGTCTGTGTCTTTCCAGTATTTTTTTTGGCCTAGCACATCTTTCCTTCACAAGGACTGTTCTTCTGGCCTTCCATTTCTGCACCACATCTCTGACTGTGGAAATAGACATCCCAAACCTTCTTGATAATTTCTTGTACCCTTCTCCTAATTCATGATAATGAATTATCTTAGTTTCTTGGTCAGTGGAGAGTTGTTTTGATTCCCCCATGTTGCCAGGAGCATAGGACAAGCACAGCCAGCAATTGCCTCTGTTAAATAGCATTTTTCATGATTGGTTTTACCTGTCTTTGTAATTGAAGGTCTCACAAGCTAATCAAAGCAGCAACATGTCAGCTACAAATCCCTACAGGCCTTGAAATCAATGTGATTAAAAGGGTGCCCAAACTTTTGCACATACCATTTTTTACATTTTAATTTATTATAATAAAACTTTAATGATACTCTAAGAATTTTGGTCTGGAAAACACTCAAATGTCTACATCTCTGTAGGAAATAAAATCTTGTTGCTGTGATCGTCTTTTATAAAGTTAGAGCAAATTATTATGAAATCTCAGAGGGGTGCCCAAACTTTTGCATACCACTGTATTTCCACAAACGTCTGTTGGATTTTGTGATTGGCATATTCTTCAGTGGGGTTCTTGTAATAAACATACAGTTGATATTTTTGATTTTGTTGTAATAATCTTGCAATAATTTGTATTTAAATGTGTAAGCACAAACTTGTGTTCAACATTTAAAGCATGTAGATGTCAATTTAAGAAAATGCATGTCTACCTCACTGGATTCTCATAGTGAACTGCGGCCAGTGGTTTAAAACCTATGACTGCGTGAAAGATGTCTGTTTTCTCAAATGGTTGCAGTTTTAAATTGACCAAAATATTAAATGCTACAACTTCTAACTTGGTGCATAATCCCTCTAAGAGCTGAACTATGTGCATATGAAGAGAGCTTACTGTAATGTATTGCTTTTTGCTGTAGTTACGCGGTAATGTAAGGCATTCCAAAAAAAAAAGGGTAATATTTCACTCGGTACAAAGGTAAGTAACGTGTGTTACAATGCACTTCAACCTGAAATTAAGTGGTGTTTTGTTTTTATACTATTGCCAATAACCAGCAGAGGAGAAAAATTCAGTTAAAAATACGTTTCTTCCTGCAGGCTCGACGTCGGACAGCAGCAAGTTTTTAGGGATGCTCCAGCCCCCCTAAACTCTGTCCCAGCACCCCTAAAAAATGGTTGTTTTATTTCAAAAGGGTTTGTGATGGTTTTTACGTCATCTTCTCATGTAAATGCAATTTTTCTTTATTTTTTATTATTACATTTATTATTATTATTGCATTCTTCTGTTGTTAGCCTTAAGCCTAGGAGCATAATAAGATACATTTAGAATAAGTATATATTTCCAGTTATTTTGGCAAAAGTAAGTAATGCAGTAGTAGTGTAATAGTGTGAAAAAAAAATATCGCCTGCTGTTTTCTATATGCGCTGTAGATGGTGCTATGGAGCTACGCCACAGACACCACCACATGGTTCATTCAAGCGGCTGCTGAGAACATTTGAAACTTAAAGTAACTCAGCAAATATTAATAAAAAAATAATTTATAACTTTTTTCCTGTCCTGCATCGACATGTTCTGAAACTGTCAAATGTTCAGTAATTGTGTAAACCTCTTAGAGATTACGGTACGCAGGGATTAACCCAAGGCAACAAAAATGACATATCCGGAGCTATTAAAGATTTGTTCGCATCACTGCAATGAAACATTTTGAATCTGAATTGGAAAATTGATCTGAAAAACACATTTTCATGTCTGAAGCTGTGACGGTTCAGTCTACATTTTGAGGAAGTCACTTAAACTGCAACAGTTATGCTAATTGAGGAAAGGGTTGTGGTGGAGACTGACTCCCTGGTGTTTAACTGCTATGTCATGTATGCAAAACGATATACCACAATTTCCATTTTGTTTCTTAATGTGTGTCTTTTCTTCTTTTACATCCAAGCCTTTCTCTGTCGCGTCTTTCTCTGGAGAAGACAGCAGCCCAGGTTTCTGTTACTGCATCTGCCGCTGATGGAAACAACATCCCATTTATTTACTGTAGAGCGCTGTGATGGGTGGATTATTCACATCACTTTCACGCTTCATGGTCAGCCTCTGATATTATACTGCACTTCACATCAAATGTGTGAATACTCCCTAAAACCATTTATAAGAGTTTATGTAATACTTACGGTCTGTTTCCACCTTCAAATATTGACAACCATGTGTGATAACAATTTAGAGTCCTAACTAAAATGAGTCCAGCCCTTTCTGCGGAGCAGATCACATTATTTCCAATCAGAGCACCAACAACTGCATCATCACATTCTCTCAGTTTCCTGTAAATAATATGCTGCAATCCCATCATACATCTCTAAACATTAGAGATAATAAGTCAAACCTTTGTAAAGTACTGATAGAGGGCAGTAGAGAGAACACCTTTCATGATTCCAAATTAAAAAAGTAGTACAAACACATTAAACAAAATTCATCCTTCAAAGTTAAATGATGTCAGAATGATTTAATCTAGTAGCTAAGACAAATCCATAAAAGATCAAATTAAAAGGTGAAGAAGGCCGGCTCTGTTCTGGTCTGCCCTCTTGAGCCTGTGGAGGTGGTAGGTGATCGGAGTATGGAAACAAAGCTGTCAACACTGATGAAAAATCAGCCTCACCCTCTCCATGGCGCTGTAACACCACTGAGCAGCCTTACTGCAGGCCCTTCCTTCCTGCTGCTGGAAGCAAGCCTGCTCCCAGCATACCACAAAAAACTGTTCATTTGCTACTTTTGTTTTTATTTAATAGTAACTTTGTCTTGTCTTATGCACTGTCCTTAACTATATGCTGCTGTAACTCAGACAATTTAAAATTAAAGGATTCTTCTACAAAAGATGGAATTACTACTCAGGTGTCCCAGAGACTACAAACCACCTGAGATGTACTTAGCTCACTTGCCATTTCATCAGATACACTAGTTTGTGGCTGTGGCTCAGCAGGTAGAGCAGGTTGTCCACCCTTAGCGCTAGTGCTACTATCCCCAGAACATGCCACTGGTGTGTGAATGTGTGTGCCTGTGTGAGCGAATGGGTACATGCACCACTGTGACTGTAAAGCGCTTTGAACACCAATAAGTTGAAAAAGGCTATACTATACTTGTGAAAGCTAATGCATTGTAGGAAAACCATCTTACACTATATCTTAGTTTCATGAAGACTGTAGTATTCAATATTTGCATAAAATAACGGAGAGAGCTGTTGATTCAGTTGTTTTTATTTTATTTTGTAGTTCTGTTTAATTGTATTGTGTTGTGCTGACATGTGGGTGTTTCCATTATTTTGACAACCCAGTTTTAGTGCTTAGTGGCAGTCCAGCACCAGAAACCACATCCTCCAACTACATCTTCACACAGTTGAATTACCATGTTTCTTAGTCCATATCAACATAAAACTGAACATTAAAATGACTGTTGGAATGTATTCGTTTTGACTAGTGTACCTAATAAAGTGGCAAGTGAGTATATATTTTAACATTTTTAGCAGTAGTTGTTATGTTATACAGTGACTGTTCCATGAAAATCTAAATGATCATGGGAATTACGTCGGCTGGACACTTTAGGTACGGATGTGCAGTTTAATGCAAGATCTGCCACAATTTTGACATTTAGCAACATTATACTGTTCTTCGATTTGACTGACAGGGAAACGCTTGCAGCAAGGTTTATTCCTGGACTGGACTACATTATAGTGTGGTGGGCCTCAATACAGCAAACATATCTCTTTATGTTGCTGTTCATATTTTTGCAAAAGTGGATTTTGTGTACACCAGATTTATGTCTAGATGCTGTGCAAGAGAATACAAGCAAGCTTTAGAGGGGACAACAATGGGGGAGCGATAGGGTCCACTGGATGGGAGAGAGAGAGATGCTATAGATCCTGGGTTAACTTTAGATTTGAGAAGTGAAGAAGTTGCCACTTAATGAGTGGGCATTGCCAGTAAGTATGGTGTATATACAGTAGGTTCTATATTCTCTGAAGATATTCAAATTTCGTGTGCAGCATGGTTCTGCCTTTTACTGTCAGTGCAAAGTTTCCACAACATCTTTACATATTCAGGGTGAACATGTCTACACGCACTGTGTCTTTTTGGGTCATATCTCTGTAGGCTTGCATGTGCCACCGTGACCACGCCCTCGCTACACTGAAAGAAAGTGTGCGCTTCAGCATGTTCCATTGACCACAGCAGTACTGCAAGCCTTTGCACATCCACAGTTCCAGAACGCCGAATAGAACAACAGACAAGGACTGCGGCGCAGCGGCCTCATGTCCTCCCCCCCTGGTCCCCCAGTGCCACCACCCCTCCCCCTCTCCCCCCGTGACCCCCCAAAACGCTCCCACGTAGTTCAATGTGAGTGAGTCATGTGGCTTTTGGCCCACTAGCTCAAGTGCATTTGTTCTGTTCTGATTGTTTTAAAGGATTTTGCCTCCATCGACAGAAAAGTGGAGGGGATAACCTTTTGGAATTCAGCCTAGGGCTTCCTCTTTGACGTTTCGCTCACTCCTGGCTTTCACTCTCTCTCACTCTTTCCCTGAGGAAAGGCTGATACTTAAGAGGGTTAATTTAGCCTGAGGAATTCAGGTAAGGCGACGGTGTTGTTTGGTTGTTTGTGTTCTTCTAATTGCCGATTCCACTTTGTAAGAGTAGGAAGTAAAAACAATTAAACAGAATGCACATTGTTAGATTCTAACGAACAAGAGCACGTCTTCCTGGCCGCCAATATGTTCTAGTCTCTGACCTTTAGCGTTTTGCCAGACATCATTTACATGCAATTTGTGTATTAGATGTTGAAGATTTTATTTTTCCCGCAGTAAATGATACATTTTTAACGATTTAAGATTGAGATTAAAAGTTTATCTTGTTCATATTAATAGATTAATACATGGTGTTCAGACCAGATGGATTTTTTTGTCTGGTAACACCCATGTCTGAAAACATGGTCCAGTATTTACTTTAGGGCTTAGTAACTATTTTTTGTTTGTGTGGTCAGATGAGGAAGTGTATTCGTGGTAGCAGTGTGTTTAACACCCATGTTCAAACAGAGAGAGCTGAGAGCTGATGCATTGTGGTTAGCTTCATTCGTCTGTCCAGGCCAGTAGGTCTCATAACAAGTCGTACGCCACAGCTAACTGCAGTCAGAACAACATGCTCATTTTCATTTACATGTCTTCACATTTCGCTTGAAAGAGGAAGTTTCAAATGTTGCTGCTTATGCACTGGTACAAAAAAAGAGTATTTTTGCAAGAAACTAAAGTAATGATGATTGAATGTCTTTAATGTCAATATAAATCAAGGCAACACTACATTTACCACCTTCTATCTGCCTTTGCATCTTCTCCTTCAGGTCATTCATGCGTCCTTAGACAATTTCCTACTAACTAAACATTATTTCTAGAAAACTACTAATATCATCTCCTCTTGCAGTACTTACTCTGACTTTCCTATCTGTTTTTGCACAGTGCATAAAGCCTTAACCACCACCATAGTGTCACTCATGATGTACAGCTTCATGGGAGGTGGCCTGTTTTGTGCCATCGTGGGAAACATCCTGCTGGTGGTTTCCACAGCCACAGACTACTGGATGCAGTATCGTCTGTCTGGCAGCTTTGCTCATCAGGGCCTGTGGAGGTACTGCATGTCTGGCAAGTGCTACATGCAGACCGACAGCATTGGTAAGCACAGAAATAAGTGTCTTTTTAGAGCCCAGGAATGTCACTGAGGAATTCCTGGGGTACAGAAAGGCACACTAGAGTCTGGGCCTTTTACTCTAAATCTGTATAACTGCCGTATGACAAGTGCATGCTGTTAGCTTGGTGTGCCAGCAGCCTCTGTAACTTCTGCTTCAGTGTGTCGATGCTAACATGACAGCGCTGGTGCACAAAGGACCCAGCAGCAGTCCATCTAATAGTTGTGTGATATTATAGTCTCGAGCAACATGATGAGCTGACCGTGCAACATTGCCAGAGAACATACATGACTAAAGAAGCATCTGCAATATGCAGTATGTGCTCCAATAATAATACAAAAGTCAAAATCTAAAGGTCTTGATAAGAAATGCCTTTTTTAGTTTAAACTGTATCATTTTGTTAATCTGTAACTGCTATTTAATCTTTCATTAACTCCATACTCAGCTATGTCAAAACAACAAAAACTAGTGGCAATGAGCCTGCCTTCTCAACAGACTGATGAGAAGTGTTAGCATTGCATCATACTGATATTCAGAAAGAAAAACCGCTGCTGCTGATCGTACCAGATAAACACTAGTGGTGTAACATTTATAAAAGTTCCAATGAAATGATTAAAACCACATAATGCACAGTCAATTAAAAGAAACAAAACAAAACAAAAACTGTGTGTTCTATTTGTATATACATATATTCCATTTTAGGACTGCATGCCTTCAACAGCATGACGGCATTAATGACTTTCTGTCTGAGCACAGTGATGCACTGGAACCGTTTAAGTATTCATGAGTTAGTAAGAATATTAGGAAATGCGTGTTTGATCTGCTATTAAGTTTATCTCTGTACATATCCTCATAGTGCTTTCTCTTTCGTCTGTTTTCCTCCTATTCTCAGCTTACTGGAACGCCACTCGTGCCTTCATGATCCTTTCTGCCATGTCATGCTTTGCTGGCATCATCGCAGGAATCCTCTCATTCGCTCACTTCTCTGCCTTTGAGAGGTTTAATCGCTCCTTCGCTGCTGGCATCATGTTCTTTGTTTCAAGTGAGTCACGGATACAGTCACTTATTAATGCTATTTATTGCCACATGCGTATGTTCAAACAAAGCTCAGCAGGCCTGTTATAAATGCAATTGCACCACATAACTTTCAACTAAAATGACCTTAACTTCTATTCTCTGCCCACCATTCCAGCTCTCTTTGTTCTGCTTGCAATGGCCATTTACACTGGGGTGACGGTGAACTTCCTGGGCAAGCGATTCGGTGACTGGCGTTTCTCTTGGTCCTACATACTAGGCTGGGTGGCTCTCCTCATGACCTTCTTTGCAGGTTTGTTCGGCTTCAGTACACTCTTCTCTGATTTTCAGTTCCACCGTCTGTCAGTATCAGTTAAAACATTTAAGTTACAACAGCTCTGTCTTTTCTTGAAAAACAAATGATAAAATCTGATATACAGTTCTGTCACATGAATGGTTTAATTTTTCTTCACGTTAATTCTTGAAGTTGCTATTGTTTTGTGTTAGCACCGGGTCAAATTCACAGATTATTAAGACCTGCGTAATGGTTGTGTAATGTGGAAACAAACTTCATGGTAATTAAAACCTGTTCACAGCTGACAGTGTGTTATTGTTTTGCAGGTATATTCTACATGTGTGCCTACAGAATGCATGAGTGCAGAAGAGTGGCTGGCCCACGTTAAAGTAAGCAGGAAGTAATATGTCTAGGCTACAAAGGATATCAGCTGAATCAACAATAAAATTTGGAAATTTGCATAGGTACCAAACATGTCTTGTGGTTTTCTTGGTGGTCCACAGTGGTTTGGGGTGGAAGACAGTCTCAGCAGAATCAAATCAGCTTAACATTATTCATTAAAGATTAAGAGACTAAAGATTAAGATGTTTTAAGGGTATCAGATATTGCTCCATAGATTTTTACCTAGAACTGCCTGCTGATTGCTGATTTACAGCACTAGACCCATGATTCCTGAAAATAGACTTTTTGCCTGTGCAGCGGAAGGTGGAGGAAGAAAAGTAGAAGATGATGGGATCGATACAGGTGTTGAAAGTACTAAGCAGTAAGGTGTAGTACCTCCACTCTAGGCTTTTACCCAAGAAGTACCCAATTACATGAGAGAAACTGAATGGCATAACACAAACAAGGAACACAGCAAGAGTCCCCAAGGCCATGCCAATGGCCTTCTGCTTCTTCTTCTGAGATATCCCCGGGCGTCTGTACAGAATACAGATGCAGTTCAAGTAGCAATAAACACAAATTACAAGGGGTATGAAGCAAAGTACAATGAAAAACTCCAACCGAGCCGGGAGGAGGAACTCCAACTGTTTTTCTGTGAAGTTTTCGTAGCACACAGTGGCGTTTTTGTTGGACAAGGATGGGTGGTGTAGGCTGATGAAAGTGATGCTGCAGTGTGCTGCTGAGATTAGCCAAATAACAACACAGATACTAATGGTGTACACAGGTTTCTGCAGCCGCTGATAGGTGATAGGGAATGCTACTGCTACGTAGCGCACCACACTGACTGCCATCAGTAGCAACGCGCTGATGTAGATTGGGGAGAAAAAGAAGAAAGAGGTGATGGAGCACATGAAGCTGGGTAGAGTCCACTTCATGTCAGACGCTGCCTCGTGCATCTTGAGAGGAAGGACGATCAAGAAGAGCAGGTCGGAGACAGTCAGGTTGAGCAGCAGGATGTCTGTTGGAAGTGGCTTGGAGTAGATCTTCATACTGAAGGCATAGAGAGCCAGGAGATTGGCCGGGAAACCAAACAGGAAGGAAACGATGTAAACTGAGAGAATGGCCTCGCTCTTCACCATTGACTCCATTATGGAACTAAACCAGAGAACATGATGAAACATCAATGAGAATGTGTGTGTAATGTGTTGTGACCAGAGATTATAAGGTATTATAAAACAAACACATGAACTTCAAGTCCCAGTCTATGACAACTGTTCTTGTCAGACATTTTATATTTATTGTTGATTTTAAGTCAAATCAGAGTCCCGAGGTTTTGATCAACACTCTTATTAAAGATGGCGAAAAAGCCTCTCTATGACTCTGACTAGTACCAAATCAAATGAGCCACCATCGGTTCTCAGACTCAAATTTCAAACACTAGATATGGAATTTCAACACCAAATAGGATTTGCAAAGTTTAGCTTGTTAAGGTAAAACATATAAAACATACCTTACCTGGTAGCAGATGATTAGATGATTTAGCAATGTTAAGATTTTTTTTTTAAATGAAAACTAAATTCTTTGCTTTTCCTCAGAGACAACCTGTTTGTAACTTGCAGGCATCACCTCTGTCGTTTGTCTGTGGAAATGCACTGGTATAAATTCAGTCCTGTTGCCCGAAAGGGAAGTTATGGTGACAGGATATGAATGATTAAAATCCAGTGACGCTGATGAGTGTTGGGACAGCCTCCTGAAAGCATATGAAAATATTTCCTTCCTTTGCATCTTCAGGTTTCTACTGTCTCCTCACTTAGTTCCTATTTTTAAAAAAATATCTTTTATAGAAAACTGCTAACTTTATTTAGTCATTTGTTTACTGAGTACATCTTCACCATCTTCACTTGCAGTACTTAATCAGATTTTCATCATAGCGTCACTCATGACATAGTACTTGAGATACTGCATGTCTGGCAAGTGCTACATGCACTGGTAAAGAGGAAAAAAAAATTTTTTTTAGCTTCCTAAAAATATCATTGGGGACTTCCTGGGGCACAGAGATACTCATCAGAGTATAGTCCTGTTTATCTGACTAGTAGACAAAAAATCAAAATGACTGCTTGTACTCTTGAGCTGCAATTACAGGAATGTCTGGAACTTTAATACTCGTCGAAATTAGAATCACAGTAGTAGTGGAACCACATCACCTTGACTTAGCTGCAGGCTCTGTGACTGTGCTGTTTGCTGTAACACAAAGCATAAATGGATGGAATGTCTTTAGTTTTGTAGATTTGATCATAGATCAGAGAATGCACTAAATGAAGTTTTTTTGGCCTGCTGATGGGAAAGACAGGTGATCATATTTGTTATTCATAATTCAACAACTTTTCACATTTCATAACCAAAAACATGAACCTTGGTGCTATAGAAACTGTTGAGAGATCAGTCAGTAAGTTGCATGCATTCTGTAAAAAGTGTTGGCAATGGCAGTTCATCCTGTAAGTGGGTGGATATTTTAGTGTGTCTAAAAAACACTGACGTTGCCTTTCCTTAAACCAGAGAGAATGCACAAAATTAAGAATGAAAACACTGCAGTAAATATGTTGTGCTACTTTAATGTTTCTTTATACTTGACGATTTCCCTGCAAAAAAATAATAATGGTCGCAGTTTATCTTGGTAGAACTAAGCCCACCTCCTCAATACTGTTCTGAAAGGTTTCAACACTGCATCATACTAATACATGTCAGGTTCTGTATTCTGCTCCCTCTCGTCTTCTCTAGCAACTAATCCCTGGTGTCTGTTGAGGGATTCTACTATCTTTATAAAATCCCCACATTATGATGCTATCCCAACTGTTAAAAACTGTTTATACCGTATATGGCACATAAAATAAGATTAGATGTTTTTTATGAGTCTGTCTTTAAACTACCATAATAACGCGGATTACTGATTTTGGATTCAGTGACAAATAGCAGCAGCATATTTCTGATTCGTAGACCATGCGAATGACCATGGTGTCTGTATTTGCGGTTTGACGGCCCGTCATAGTATTAACATTGATTGGGAAATACTGCATCAGGCCTCCATAAAAGGCCCGGGGCCTCATGTACAAAGACTTGACATAGATTTCCTACTAAAACGTGGCGTACGCTTAGATCCAGAAGCACATTTCCTTTGTACAGCCCAGTCAATGTGGAATTGAGTGCACATGTTGTACCCGACTCCTCCCTGTCCACGCCCCTTTTAAATATGCAAATTATATTTAAACTGACCCTGCACCTGAGATTCCTCTCTCTGCATGATCATAAAATGAAAACATAAGAATGACTAAGACAGGAGTTTGTATTCACAGAATGCCAATTGAAGATGCTACTCAATGGAGTGGAGTTGGGCAAAAATGTACTATTTGGCACGCTGTCCTCCATGCGCCACAATGTTGGTTAATTACATTTGTGCATCAAAAATGATCTGTACATTGATGAATGGAAATGTTTTCTGTTGACATTTACAAATGCATCATGTGATGGCACTTTTATAGCAATGTGTGTGCAGTCGATGGCTCTGATTCCATTCGGAAAAACGTGTCCAAAACGAGTCCAGCTTTGCCAGTTTTGTTCCCTCTTGGTTAGTGAGCTTTAATCTACGTCTTGGGTGCATTTTATTCTACGTCTACCAGCCTCTGCATGCAGTCTAGCTTTCTGTAGTCTATGGTATCACAGCCACCAGCCTCCAACTGCCTAGGGATTCCACCATTTTCATTTATTTTCCACCTCTTGTGTTTTTCTTTCCTTTTTATTAAACTGTTCAGTTGCCTGGGTTTGAATCAGTGTCTGCATATAGGTCCAATTTTAAGGAAACATATTAAATACAACTGAAACCTGAAGTTATACACTGTATAAAAAGGCACAGTACCTTTCTTTTCTCACTGTGTGACATTAAGTCAGACTAAATATTTTATGTTTCAGGTAATTAGTTATTTAGGAGTACCTAAATTCTTTCAGCTAAATGCCAGAATAATGAGATTGTGTTTTTTTTTTTTTTTTCATTTGTTAATACACAGGATTAGATGTTACAATCCCTTGTGTCAAGATCCCGGGCAAAAAAACAAAAACATATAGAGGCCCTGTCCAACTAAGAAAACCTAGCAAACCTACAGTCAAATCAAACCTACACGGAATGAATTCAACAAAAATGAACAAACAAATGCTTTTGGTATATCAAAAGCTCTTTTAGGTTCCTGCTGGCTTGTACAGCCCGCTCAGCAGTAAACAAAGAAATATAGCAAGCAACATGGAGGCATCAGGTACCTGGTCTATTCAACAGCAGCATGCAGCATGTCATTGGGGTTTTCAAGTGGGCACCTTCCTTCACCGATGTTTTGTTAAGTTAGGCTCACGACACCTTACGAAGACTTAAAAGTGAATTCCAGCGTCCTGGAGTCAAAAGGAGTCACTTCAACTTTCTTTTCTCCACACTCTCCCCGTTCACCCATTGACCCAGAGTCTTCGACACTGCCTTAGTGCATCTAACTGCTTCCTCTTGTTTCTGTACCTCTTCCACTATCATCTTTCTCTTTTCTGCTACTGATGCCTTGCTCCACAGAGGTCTCCCTGCACACAGCCCTAAGCCTCCACGCCCCTACTCTATGTGGCCTATGATATCCCTATGACTAAGAGCTGTCTGTGCTTGCTCCACTGCCTCTTTTGTTTTCCACTTCCTCCCTGTCTTAACAGTGGGTAGATGCATTTTACATCAAATCATCACATCTGGGACACAGAAGCCATCTCCTTCCTGAGTGGTATAATGGCTGAATATTTACATTGAGTTTATGCTTGCGTATATTTGTTTGAACAGATGAACGTGGCACCTTCCAGCATCTGGATTCGTACCCAAGGACTAATCAGACTAGTGGAGGTCCACACTACTCGTCTCAATATTTGGCATTTAGCAAATTTAAATCATTTTGGTAATCCTAACTGACCTAAAACAGGAAAAGTTTATCCTGATTCAATGTCAGACAGTCAGAAAAAACAAGATGTTGTCATTTTATACAGTGTAAGTAAACTTCTAGTTTCAACTGTATTTAGCAACAGTAACCACTGCTGCTGTTTCCAGATAAATGATGTCAAATCCAGAGAACTTCCCCTGAAAAAACACTGAAAATGTTTCAAAGTATTTTGGCTCTGCCACGTGACACGTGTCCTCATGATCCTGTCCTCCATGTCCTCCTTTGCTCGGATCAGCGGCAAAGCATCTTTTGCCCACTGCTCTGCCTGCTGATTTGCTACTGGTATCATATTCAATGTTTCAGCTGAGTCATGGATATAATAAATGCTATCTGAAAGTTTTCTTACGTAACATTCACCATGTATGACGTGCTATGAGTGAATTTGTGAATTTGCATATGTTCAAACAAAGCTCAGCATCACTTCCATAAATGTTCTTACACAAGGTAAACTTCAAGTAAAATGACCTTTACTTCTATGAACACGAATTTTACTGTGCTACTCTCTGCTTGCCTGGATTTGGTGGCTCTGCTCATGACCTTTGCAGATTTGTCTATACATAAGACTTCAATAGACTCCTCTTAAATGACTGTATCTTACTGGTGGCTGTTGGGCCTGGATATTAAGGCACTCAATATTGGTGTTTGGCTATCATGAATAATTAATAATTATCAAAAACAATTATTTATTATTAAATAGTTGGATCTGAATTACAAGATCACCTCGGGGCACCACCCTTCTAGGAAGGGAAAAGATAGCCAATCAATTAAATCAGTCTCATAAATCATACTAAATTGTCAATTTCAATTTCTGATTAATAATTATCTTAATAACTATAACCAAAATTACCATTAACAACTAGTTGAAGGAATTTGGGAGTTCTTGGCAGTGTAGAGGTTGGCAGCATTCACTCTTGTACAACATTAAACAGACAACTGGTATGTTTAAAGGACATTTATTACAAGAATAAATCAAACATACAATCTAACTAAACAGTACTCTAAACAGGTGTGTGTGTGTGTGTGTGTGTGTGTGTGTATGTGAGTGTTTGTCAAAATGGCCGCCGGTGTGGGCGTTCCAAAATGGCCGCCGCTGTGGGCGTTCCAAAATGGCCGACAATGTGGGTGTGTCAAGATGGCCGACAATGTGGGTTTGTCAAGATGGCCGCCGAGGGAACAATGGGGCCGCTCAGACCATGTGCTGGCCAGCAGATGTGTGAAATGTGATAAGAGTTTTATGAGGTGCCAGGTTAGAGGAAGAGTGGTTAGTTAGCATGCAAGAGACCCTAAGTCTATGTGTTGCATAAACTAAACTAACATCAAACCACTATACTATAAACACTCAATAAACACAAATATCACATCAAATCAACGTTCTATGCTTAGCTCAGCTTAGCTTAACTATGCCCAGGTCATACTACCGGTTGGTGGAAAGTCCATTTCTGGTATGTTGCTCCTTTAGTTGGCAATTCCTGGTGGAAAGCCAAACTGGGAAAAGTTGCAGTCCTTGCTGTGTGTCCTGATGGCAGACGTTGGAGGGAAACCGGCCGCTCCTTGAGTCCTTTGAAGTTGCTTGTTAGCAGGTCGGTGCTAACTAGCCGCGTGGCTCCTGTTGTTTGTGAGTTTAGCCTGCAAACCCTTTGTTCGCTGGCTAAAAGCTGGTGTAGATTCCTCAGCAGGATTTCGCTTCGCTGCTGTATGGAGAACAGGCCCGCGAGTAGTTGCTTTGTGTTAGCAGACTACTTGGCACCCAGCTGCAGCCGAGCAGCTGGGGGTCTCCACGTGGTGGTGTGGAGTGGAGTGGGCAAGAGGTAAGAGGTAAGAGCTGAAGAGCGTAAGAGCGGAAGAGCAAGAGAGAAGAGGTAGAACAAAGGCCAAGACAGCGCATTTTATATGACCTGATGACCTCAGAGGTCACATGCCACTGTCAGCCAGTGAACTGCTGAGTCAGTTTTCACACCTGGAGGATTGTGGGACTTGTAGTTCCCAGTGATTCCCTTTGTCTCCAAGACAAAGACAAAACATGTGGTTAACTTGGTTATGCCTGGTGAGCTCCCGTAGCTCACCACAAGGGTCATATTCCAACATCCCCCCTTTGGTCTCACGATCTCACTCGACGTGTGGTCGTGAGAGCACAAGTGTCCATGCGTAATCCAAGTTGGAAAAGTTCATTCATAGTAATGACATCTGGGCAGTCTGTTAACCAACTGGGCTGTGGTAAACGCTAACTATCTTAGCTAAGCAAAACAAAATCATCAGGTGAAAACTGAAATACACAGAAGCACATTGACATTTACTAACAGTGTTAGTGAGAAAGAGAAGAATGTAAGTGATGTAAATTGTTAGGGTAAGATGCAGAAAGGGAATGGCACCTACAATGATAAAACCATTTCCAAATGTCCAAGAGTTTTGTGGTTTACTCATTGGATGCCATTAGAATAATTATTATTCAATGCAGTGCTCGGTCTGATCGTAACAGAAATAACAATTTTGTCCTTCATACAGATGTTGCTGTGGAAGGATGTCATCACATTTTAATATCTTCTTTGTCAATGGCTGTATCATTGTTCGAATGTGTCCTAAAAATTTGTTGAATAAGGACATGTATAAATTGCAAAATACTACCAAGGAGTTGGTTCAGGTGTAATTGCAAAGCTAGACAGTGGGTCTTGGGCCAATCAAAATTTAGGCTTTTCTCAGCTAATAGTGGCAGGTGTGACTATTAGTGAGTTGAAAACTATGGAGTTTTGCTGCGATTGCTAACAAATCAACAAGTTTGCCTACTTAACTGCAAAGAAAGTAAAGTACTTAGTACCTACTGGCAGTACAGGGATGGACTGTGTTATTATTTCCGTGAGGAAGGAACTCTGAATCTGACGTGCCTTAAGCTTTTCTGAACTCGTGGCTCAGGGCTGTAACGCTCCGTGTAGCCAGAGGCACAGAGGTATTCAGATGCATTGTCACTGTCTGCTAAATTATGATCATCTACGCTGCACTCAGAGATGCTGCGATCATCATCTGAGCAGTCTATTGGCTGATCATACTGCTGGGCCAGAATTTCAGAATAAGGCTTTCTACAGCTCCGACTATGTGAATGCCTATCTCTGGGAAGTTGGCGGACATGGCGGCTACGCTCAGTGTCCCTGTGTGGCCCTTTATCACCCCCATTTGGTCTGTTGTGAGGGTGATGTTTTAAGGTGACAGATCGGGGCGATGCCTTGGTGGTTGAGCTGGGGGCTCAACAGTCTTCCCTCTTGCTTGGAAATGACAACAGTTTCCCAAGCCACCTGTGTCATCTTCCTGATGTCCTGCATCGAGGGATCACCTTGGCGTGTCATGAGTACAACGTGAGTGCGTACACATGGGTGAAGGTTCTGCAAGAATAAGGACTTGAAGGTGGAGCTTTCTTCTAAGCCTGGTGCATTCTTGCCCTGAAAGTACACATGTCTCAAACGTTTGTAATAATCTCTAGGATGCTCATGACGGGTATGTTTAATTTGGAGAGCTGCAACCACTGAGCCGATCTCATCAGCAGTAGAAGAGAATTCTTCTAGGAGTGCTTGACGGAGCTCTGAGTAGTCATCTCTGACTGTGGGAGGTTGTGACTGGATAAACTTGTGGACAGCTTTAGAGCTTGTTTTCCATACAAGTTTAACCTTCTCCCTTTGGGTTGCATGGGGCAGATCAATTAAGTTGTGGTCTAAATCCCTGACATAATTGTCAACATTATGATCACAGCTGTCTGGATCAAAATGTTCAATGTCCTGTGCAAGGAACTCAAGCACTTCAAAGCGGGGACACTGTGGTGTCCGGGCAGGTGCATCACGTGCAACAGTTATCTCTGGTGGAAAGGCGGGGACTGGGCAAACCTGTGGTGTTGTAGTCCCCCCTTCGGAGAGATGGGCACGGATGGGAGTGTCATACACCATAGGCTGAGAAGAAAATTGGGCAGAATATCTTCTGGAGGATAAACTACAAATCTCTTCACGATCTATATCAGAAAGATGGGATGTCAGGAAACTGTTACCTCGGTCTCTTAGAGGAGGTTGAGAAGCTGACTCCATTCCCAGGAACTTGGGGTCGACTGGAAATTGTCCCCATCTTCTAACTGTAGAGGGTATTAACCTTTCACTACAGGAGGAGTGTGAATCGGAATAACCAGAATCACATTGGCTTAATGACTGTGGTGAGGAAAGACAACCTGATTTAAGCCTTAACAGTTCCTCTTTGTGTGCACAAAGATCGGACTCTGCGGAGTGCAGGTCTGATAAGTAGTGCATAGCTTTGTTACTGGCCATTTGTACCTCATGGAGGAGACAAGCCGTTTGCGCTTTAAGGGACTCTACCTCCTTTTCTAAGGCTGCTTTGCTCTGAAAGGCAAGGCTGGATTGCCTGTGAAAGTTCAGAAGCAAACATCTTAACAATGGGCCCTTGGATGCAGTCTGTGCATCGCACCTGTCCTTCAGCAGAGAATCTATCTCATCCTGACACTCGCTAAAATTCAACTTGTTAATGAATTCAGGGTAGCCTGGGTTTAGGCTCTGTGCAAGGGAAGAAATGAATTGCTCTACACAGGGGTTCTCCATTGTTATGTGGGATCGGAGGTGTCAAAACAACAACAACAAAGCAATGGGGTTAGCAATGCTATGCTAAGTAGCTACGTAGCTTCTAAGAGAGAGGCTAGAAAGGTAGCTATGGCACCATCTAGTGGCTCTAGTGGGCACAACAAATTTGGTAACACAGTAAATGCAAATTTACTCACCAAAACTCAACATGCAATAACTGAAATGCCTGGCAGTGACAGTTAGAGACGTGATTCTTAAAGTTAACTTAGGCTGGAATGCATGGCAGTAACAGTTAAGTATATAACTTTATGTTTCACAGGGCTGGTAGCACACTGTGGCTCTATCTCAGACTCCTTATCTTACTTAGGCTGAAATGCATGGCAGTAACAGCCGGCACAAGTTCTTTCACACAGGGCCGGTGGCACGCTGTGGTTTAATTCACCAGGGGAGCACTTAAATTACAGGAAACAGCTTGACTGGATTGCATTGAATACGTGGTATTCAAATGCTAAATTCTTACAACTACGAAAAGTAGGTTGAACTTGAATTAGCTAGCAGCAAAGGCAACTCTTAATGTACGACTTAAGACGGTAGTTATTAATAACGAATTATTAATAAATTATCAAATTATGAATTTCATAAATTATCACCACACTGCACCTGTTTGTAAGTACAACTGGACATATACTCCTGTGGTAGACTAGTGGGATTGAACGTTAAGACTTTTGACTAGTCTAAAAATGTTCAAAAATATTTTTGGCTTTGGCCAAATTATGCTGAAATTAATATTGCACAATTATGAATAATTGCCAACAGTACTCTGCCTCACACGGGGCACCATTATGTTGGGCCTGGATATTAAGGCACTCAATATCTGGTGTTTGGCTATCATGAATAATTAATAATTATCAAAAATATTTATTATTAAATAGTTGGATCTGAATTACAAGATCACCTCGGGGCACCACCCTTCTAGGAAGGGAAAAGATAGCCAATCAATTAAATCAGTCTCATAAATCATACTAAATTGTCAATTTCAATTTCTGATTAATAATTATCTTAATAACTATAACCAAAATTACCATTAACAACTAGTTGAAGGAATTTGGGAGTTCTTGGCAGTGTAGAGGTTGGCAGCATTCACTCTTGTACAACATTAAACAGACAACTGGTATGTTTAAAGGACATTTATTACAAGAATAAATCAAACATACAATCTAACTAAACAGTACTCTAAACAGGTGTGTGTGTGTGTGTGTGTGTGTGTGTGTATGTGAGTGTTTGTCAAAATGGCCGCCGGTGTGGGCGTTCCAAAATGGCCGCCGCTGTGGGCGTTCCAAAATGGCCGACAATGTGGGTGTGTCAAGATGGCCGACAATGTGGGTTTGTCAAGATGGCCGCCGAGGGAACAATGGGGCCGCTCAGACCATGTGCTGGCCAGCAGATGTGTGAAATGTGATAAGAGTTTTATGAGGTGCCAGGTTAGAGGAAGAGTGGTTAGTTAGCATGCAAGAGACCCTAAGTCTATGTGTTGCATAAACTAAACTAACATCAAACCACTATACTATAAACACTCAATAAACACAAATATCACATCAAATCAACGTTCTATGCTTAGCTCTAGCTTAGCTACTATGCCCAGGTCATACTACCGGTTGGTGGAAAGTCCATTTCTGGTATGTTGCTCCTTTAGTTGGCAATTCCTGGTGGAAAGCCAAACTGGGAAAAGTTGCAGTCCTTGCTGTGTGTCCTGATGGCAGACGTTGGAGGGAAACCGGCCGCTCCTTGAGTCCTTTGAAGTTGCTTGTTAGCAGGTCGGTGCTAACTAGCCGCGTGGCTCCTGTTGTTTGTGAGTTTAGCCTGCAAACCCTTTGTTCGCTGGCTAAAAGCTGGTGTAGATTCCTCAGCAGGATTTCGCTTCGCTGCTGTATGGAGAACAGGCCCGCGAGTAGTTGCTTTGTGTTAGCAGACTACTTGGCACCCAGCTGCAGCCGAGCAGCTGGGGGTCTCCACGTGGTGGTGTGGAGTGGAGTGGGCAAGAGGTAAGAGGTAAGAGCTGAAGAGCGTAAGAGCGGAAGAGCAAGAGAGAAGAGGTAGAACAAAGGCCAAGACAGCGCATTTTATATGACCTGATGACCTCAGAGGTCACATGCCACTGTCAGCCAGTGAACTGCTGAGTCAGTTTTCACACCTGGAGGATTGTGGGACTTGTAGTTCCCAGTGATTCCCTTTGTCTCCAAGACAAAGACAAAACATGTGGTTAACTTGGTTATGCCTGGTGAGCTCCCGTAGCTCACCACAAGGGTCATATTCCAACATGGCAAACAGAATCTGTTGGACTTTTTACAATTTTCACTTGAATCGCAACATGACATACACGTCTTTCATGTGAACATTCATTCATTTCTTCAGTCATTCATCTTCTGTAACCACTTGTCCTGAAAAAGGTCATGGGGAGACTGGCGACCTTGGACAGGTCGCCAGTCTATTGAAGGGCTAAGACAGACAGACAACCATTCATCATGTGAACATTTTTCTGTAAATTTATTTACAATATATTCATTTACAGTAATTCTTGAAGTTGCTGCTGCTCTGTGTTAACAGTCTTTAAGAACAACACACCATGAAGAATTACACACATTTCCTGTTCAGTGGTTTGTTGTGGTGACATTACATTACTCTTGATCTGCCTGTGTAATGTGGAAATGCTCTTAGTGGTAATTCAACACTGTTTACAGCTGAGGTGTGTTATTTTGTAGTGGCGACTGTGGCTCAGTAGGCAGAGTGGGTTGTCCACAAACCAGAGGGTTAACGGGTCGATCCCCGGAATGTGCCACATGTTGAAGTGTCGTTGAGCAAGACACTTGCTTTTTTTGCTTCGAAAAAGCAAGGCCATTTACCATGAGTGTGGAAGAGAGGCTGGCCCTGTTTAAAGTAAACAGGAACTAATGCTTTGCTGTACAAGATATCATTGCACATTTAAATGGAAAGTAATAACATTTGGAAACATGCAAATGCACTTAACATGTCTTGTGGTTCTCTTATATAATGTTTTAAGGGTGTCAGACACACCACTGAAGATGTATTTTACTCTTCACTAGAGCTTGTGTGCTGCCTTTCCATTTCCATAGCAGTACACCCATGTTTCCTGAAAATGAACTTTTTGCCTGTGCAGTGGAAGGTGGAGGAAGAAAAGTAGAAGATGATGGGATCAATACAGGTGTTGAAAGTGCTAAGCAGTAAGGTGTAGTGCCTCCATTGGGGGCTTGTATGCTGGAAGTAACCAATTACATGAGAGACATTGTGTGGTACAACACAAATAAGGAACACAGCAAGAGTCCCCATGGCCATGCCAATGGCCTTCTGCTTCTGCATCCTTGATATCCTTGGACGGGTGTACAGAATATAGATGCAGTTCAAGTAGCAAAAAACACAAATTAGAAGGGGTACAAGGCAAAGCACAATGAAAACCTCCAACCGAGCAGGGAGGAGGAACGCCAACTGTTTTTCTGTGAAGTTTTCGTAGCACACAGTGGAGTTTTTGTTGGACCAGGATGGGTAGTGTAGGGTGATAAAAGTGATGCTGCAGTGTGCTGCTGAGATTAGCCAAATAACAGCACAGATACTAATGGTGTACACAGGTTTCTGCAGCCGCTGATAGGTGATAGGGAATGCTACTGCTACGTAGCGCACCACACTGACTGCCATCAGTAGCAACACGCTGGTGTAGATTGTGAAGAAAAAGATGTAGGAGGTGATGGAGCACATGAAGGTGGGCAGAGTCCATTTCATGCCAGAGGCTGCCTCGTGCATCTTGAGAGGAAGGATGATCAAGAAGAGCAGGTCGGAGACAGTCAGGTTGAGCAGCAGGATGTCTGTTGGACGTGGCTTGGAGTAGATCTTCATACTGAAGGCATAGAGAGCCAGGAGATTGGCCGGGAAACCAATCAGGAAGGAAACGATGTTAACTGAGAGAATGGCCTCGCTATTCACCATTATGGAACTAAACCAGAGAACATGATAAACATCAATGAGAATGTGTGTAGAGACCAGAGATTATAAGATAATATAAGACAAACACATCAACTTTATGTCCCACACAATCACACCTGTTCATGCCAGACATTTTTATAAACTTGTTGATTTTAAGTCAAATCAGAGTCCCAAGGTTTTGATCAACAGCCTTATTAAAGATACTGTAAATACATCAGTTCTATTTGGCATCCTTATTCTTTTTTATATAAGGAGGCAGGAAGGTAATGGGGAAAAAAGCCTCCCATGACTCTGACTAGTACCAAATCAAATGAGGCACAGTTTTCAAGTTCACATCTCATACACCAGATAGAGAATTTCAACACCAAACAGGACTTGCAAAGCTTAGCTTATTAATGTAAAACATATTTACTTACCTGGTAGCAGACGATTTTAGAATTGTTACGGCTAAAGAAAAAAAAAGCTAAATTTGGTGCCTTTCCTCAGAGACAATCTGTTTGTAACTGCAACAACCTGCAGGCATCACCTCTGTCGTTTTTCTGTGGAAGTGCACTGTTATAAATTCAGTCCTGTTGCCAGAAAGGGAAGTTATGGTGACAGGATATGAATGATTTAAATCCAGTGACGCTGATGAGTGTTGGCAGAGCCTCCTCCTGAAATCATATAAAAAATTTGCATTCCTTTGCATCTTCAGGTTTCTACTGTTTCCTCAATTTGTATTTGTATACTGTATAATACTGGTAACTGCTACTTCCTGCATGCGTCCCCTCTCATGAGTCCAAATACTGCCAATCTGAATTGTTGGGGCCTATTAGCCATGCTGGAAGCTACACTGCGTGGCTGTTGCCGCATTTCCTCACGCTTCTTCTTTGCTTTATTGGACTGACCAATTTTGGCTTTGTCTTATCCGTCCTTTATGCCTGCATTGTCGTTTCACCTGATCTGCCTCCGGATCCTAGAATCTGTTTGCCTGGGGATATCTGAGCCTTTTTCTTCTTGCTTCGCTTTAGGAGCGTTAATATTTCGAAATAGTAGTCCGTTTTTCGGTTATTGTTCATGTTGTTTAGGTTCAGTTTAAGTACATTAATTTAGTCGGAATGAGGTCGGCCCCTTTGTGGACTGTCCAAGTTCCTCTTTTGTTCTTTTTAGTCCTTATTGGTTCTTTGAGTTTGTTTATTGTTTTGCTCCCCCTACTCATGTTTTTGAGTTTAAATAAAACACACTTTTGTAGAACCTCCAAATTGTTGTCTGGCGTTCCTATGATATGTTACGTGTTTATCGAGCCTTTTAAAAGACGAGACCATAACACTGACACAAGTCAACTTTCTTATTATGCACAGTTAACCACGTTTGCTGTGCTGCTTGGCCTCCAGATAACCATCAGTGTGGTTGTAGATTTGCATTTAGTTCCTTTATATTTTGTATTTCTGTATTATTTTGTGTTCTTTTGCTGACTTGTTTTGTAAGGTGACTAACCCTAACCCTTGACATGAATAGTTTGAAAGTGTTCTTTTGTAATTCTTTCTTTTTTTCCGCTGTTGTACCTTGTATTGCAGAAGCTGAGAGCCTAAAGTGGTGGTGGCTGGTCCTCTCTGGTGGCAGCATCTCCTTCAGCAAGTGCCCACTGTTTGCTTGTTTGTGTTGACTTTGTGTGTTTGGGGTGTGTTTTGATGCACTGAAGGCAAAGTTTACCTCTGCACCAATGCTTGCCTGTGCTGACTTCTTTTTATCCTTCATCCTGGAGGTGGATGTGAGCAACAGGGGCCTAGACACAGTCCTTTACCAGGACCAAGGAGGAAAACTAAGCCTAACTGCCCATGGCAGTCAAGGTCTGAGGCCCAGGGCCTGTATTCCTAAAGATTCTGAGAATCCTCTCAGAGCGCCTAACTTAGCCTAATAATTCTTAGCTAGGAGTCTTAGCTTAGAAATGATTCCATGATATCTTAGTGAGGAGGTGTGGTTGACTCCATTGCTAGGTATGACTCATCATTTCAACTTCAACATTATCACTTTTGGTGATAATTGTGTAGCGGGTCCCAGCCAGGCCGCCGACAGATATATTGATAATCCTGACTGGAGTGCTGGAAACTGGAAACACAGGACAGCAATAAGAGAAACAGGACAGCTACTGCTCATTCTCCAAGTCCATCGGATTATGAGCTTCACTTTCGCGATGCACCGCAAACAGTCCCAGTGGCGCCGCCGGTAAGTGCTGCCACCCTGTGTCCATTTACCGCAACCTCAAGTCATTGTGTGTTTCTCTTTCTTACTCTACTTAGCAGGATAAGATAATAAAATAAAATGGTAACAGTGACAATAAACCAAAAAAGTGACTTCAGATGAAATGAAACAATAATAATATTTCAACAAAACACTTTTGTGAGTATCACAATTGGCCTCGAATAGACAATTAAATCAATCTATATATCATAATCTATCTATCTATCTATCTATCTATCTATCTATCTATCTATCTATCTATCTATCTATCTATCTATCTATCTATGACACAGAGAGATTGATGGGTAGACGATGGTGAGTTTGGTTAGGGGGAAAAGTAGCGTTTTTTTTTTCTTTATCTTAAAACATTTACAGTATATGGCAAAAGAGAAAATGAGGCATTTTAACTAATGCTATTAGAGGAATGGACATTGGCCGGGTAGCAAAGGAAATAACCATTTGCACCAACAAGTGAGAGGCCCCCCTTCGAAGCCCTTTTTCCATCTCGGCCTATTTAGGGTCATACTAGTCCTCAAAGTTATATATGTTCAGAGAGTGGATTAGTTGCAGTAGGCTTCAAAGGAATGAGATAACCCAGACTGCTATTGCTGTTCTGTTTCAGCCCACACCCTCTGATATTTATACTCTCTGTCAGGCTGATCCAGCTATCCAGGAAGTGTGTTGTGCTGAAACGCACCTAGAATTGGCTGGAGAATGTCTTGGTAATGAGGGACATTTTGAGTAAGTATGCGCTCACTATTCCCACCCGTGACCAACATGCCTCCACTGTGGCTCAGGTCTTGGTGGCAGAATGTTTTTGTAAATTTGGTTTTGTAAACTTGAGCGTGTCACTCGAGGCTCTGTCAGAGGTGACTGTTATATTTCTTTGCGCAGGAGCACTTTCAGTAAGTCGGCCTGGTCAGTAAGGAGTGCAAGTGTGTGGAACTCAATACCTGAGGAGGTTAAACTGCTCACGACATACAAGGTCTTTACAAAAAAATTGAAAACGTGGCTTATCAACACCTACAGCTGCTGCCAACACTAAAAGAAGTTGTGATGCTCTGATGTTTTGATGCTACTGTTTGATGCTAATGTTGTGTTGTACTTTTTTTAATTGTACAGTAAGTGTTTGTATATGTATTTTGTATTATATTGTATTGTATGCTTCTTATTACCTTTTTTACATCAAGGCCAGGGGACTACAGATGAAAATTAGCCTTGTGTTCTATGAAATTGCACTGTCCCTTTCTTAAATAAACAGTATAGAAAATGTCCCAGTTTGGACACATTTAGACCAAGGTGGTAACTTTGAGAGTTCTCTCATCCATTGTAGTCTGTATGGGATTGAGAAGTTTCGCACAAGGTCATATGATCTGGCCGGGAATGCGTAGTGTGAGTGTTTTAATAGAACCCTCTACAAGCTGCTGCACACTGGAATGCCTTCCTGGCACAGGTGCGTTCCTGTTACAACACCACTCCCCATTAGGCCAACTACTTGTTGATTTCCTGTTGGGGAGAATGCAGGATCCTGCTGGTGGGGGTCTTCATGAGTGTCAAAACAGGCTCACCAAGCTCGGCTGCAGGTAGCTTTCGAAGGGGCAAGGGAGCTGCTGAAAGTTGCTGCTGAGAGCAGAAAGAGCCATGATCAGCATGTTCGAGTGCACCACTGAAAGAGGATCAATTGTTGGTTCTGCGTGACTATGCAAAAGGGTGCCACAAGATCTCAGATTTGTGGAGCTCTGTGATTTATAGAGTTGTGAAAGTACCCAAAGAGAGTGGATCAGTATGCACTATTGCATCTGTGGATGAGGGACAGGCCAAGCAGTTTCATTGCACACTTTTGAAGGCTTGGATTGGATCAAACCCTGCACGTTTTGCCTCCTTCAATCGCCCAACCTTTGTTGATCATCCATTTTCAGAGTACGAACAATCCAGTGATGGTGACCTCTTGGTCCTTTGGCAGTAAGCTCCTCAGTGCTCCAGATCCCACGTCTAATGCAGTTGTTGCTCTTTTTAGACCCTGGTGTTAGCTGTGATCGTAGCATTGCTTAGTATATCTTTGGGGACAACAATTCAAAAAGGACAGGTAGATTACAGCAGGCAGGATACCTCCCTCTGTCTATTCAGGTCTGTTCCTGTGTGCTTTTGATTGGTCTTTCGCCAGCCAAATTGGCAGTAGAGTCACTATAAAAACTGAGTGTTGCAGGTTTTCTATGTGAGTCCAGTGCTGTGGAACTTGATTGTCATTCACAGACCACTACTGGTAACTGTGCTACTTCCTGTGTGCTTCCCCTCTCGTGTGTCCTAATACTGGTTTATAAAGCTCTTAATGGTCTTAGTCCAAGCTATTTATCAGAGTTTCTCTTATCGTATGAATCTCTATGAATCCTCACAGTGGTGTTTTAACAGTACCTGGAGTTTGAACAAAAACCCATGGTGAGGCAGCCTATTGTCACTACGGTCCCCATCTGTAGAACAGTGTTGATATTTTTAAAAGCAAACTAAAGACCTTCCTTTTAGTTCCTTCTTAGTATTTGATTGATTGAGCCAAATATCGATAATATCAATACCAATGTTGGTATCGAGATATACTTAAGTTTCAGTTTCTCTCGTTTCATTAAAGAGGTGACCTGACTTTGTCTATATGCCGCTGCTGTCATAGAGCAGGCTCATTTTGCTCCTCCTCCCCCTCCGGGTGTTTCTTGTACAGTCACATGACTCTGTGGCGCCAGGTGACCGAACACTGCCCACCGCTACCAGTCAGCCCGGCCAGTAGCAACGCATTACACACAGCAAGAGAAAGAGTAGGGCTGTTTGGTTATATTTTCGGGACGAAAATGAAACGATAGCAAGTTGTACTATTTACAAAAAAGCTGTAAGATACAGTGGTATCACAACAAACTTGTATAAGCTTATGGAAATTTTTAAAATCCCCTACCTAGCCTCTATGACCCTCAGACTATTGCACATGATTTAGTTTTTATTGTAGTTTCTGAACACTCTGCCTGAAAAATAATTTGTTTTTATTTGTCCTCAAATGCTCATTTTGTGTTGTTTCTGAACAAAAACTTTAATTGTGATAATGAAGTATTTTGTATTTAATTATAAACTTTGTCCAAATTCTGTACTGGGTTTTAACTGATTAATAATCCAAAAGGCAAATCACAAAAACGCTTAAAATGTCATGAAAATTAATTCAGATTTAGATGCGTCCACCTTAATTATTAAAAAGTATCGATATTGGTATCGGCGATACTAGCCCTGTATTTACTTGGTATCGGATCGATACCAAATCGGTACGCACACCTCTAATATTTGCATATTTGCAATTTGCATTTGCGCAGAATCACTTCCATAAATGTTCTTACACTGTTCTTACAAACCTTCAACTAAAATGACCTTTACTTCTATGAACACGGTTTTTACTATGTGCCACTCTCTGCTCGCCTGGATTTGGTGGCTCTGCTCATGACCTTCTTTGCAGGTTTGTCTATACATAAGACTTCAATAGACTCCTCTTAAATGACTGTATCTTACTGGTGGCAAACAGAATCTGTTGGACTTTTTACAATTCTGTCTCAAATCACAAGATGAAATACACGTCAGTCATGTGAACATTTTTCTGAAAATGTATTTACAATATATTCATTTACAGTAATTCTTGAAGTTGCTGCTGTTCTGTGTTAACGCAATCTTTAAGAACAACACACCATGAAGAATTACAACACTGTTTACAGCTGCGGTGTGTAATTGTGCAGTTATATTCTTCATGTATGCTGACAGAATACATGAGTGTGGAAGAGAGGCTGGGCCTGTTTAAAGTAAACAGGAACTAATGCTTTGATGCTGCACAAGATATCAATGCACATTTAAATGGAAATATAAAATTTGGAAATATGCAAACATACCGTACATGTCTTGTGGTTCTGTTATATAATGTTTTTTTAAGGGTGTGAGACACACCACTGAAGATGTATTTTACTCTTCACTAGTGCTTGTGTGCTGCCTTTCCATTTCCATAGCAGTAGAGCTATGTTTCCTTAAAATGAACTTTTTGCCTGTGCAGTGGAAGGTGGAGGAAGAAAAGTAGAAGATGATGGGATCAATACAGGTGTTGAAAGTGCTAAGCAGCAAGGCATAGTACCTCCACTGGGGGCTTTTATCCTGGAAGTAACCAATTACATGAGAGACATTATATGGTACAACACAAATAAGGAACACAGCAAGAGTCCCCATGGCCATGCCAATGGCCTTCTTCTTCTGCATCCCTGATATCCTTGGACGGGTGTACAGAATATAGATGCAGTTCAAGTAGCAAAACACACAAATTACAAGGGGTACAAGGCAAAGCACAATGAAAAACTCAAACCGAGCAGGGAGGAGGAACTCCAACTGGTCTGTTGTGAAGTTTTCATAGCACACAGTGGCGTTTTTGTTGGACAAGGATGGGTAGTGTAGGCTGATAAAAGTGATGCTGCAGTGTGCTGCTGAGATTAGCCAAATAACAACACAGATACTAATCGCAAACACAGGTTTTTGCAGCCGCTGATAGGTGATAGGGAATGCTACTGCTACGTAGCGCACCACACTGACTGCCATCAGCAGCAATGAGCTGGTGTAGATTGTGGAGAAAAAAACAAAGGCGGTGATGGAGCACATGAAGCTGGGTAGAGTCCATTTCATGCCAGAGGCTGCCTCGTGCATCTTGAGAGGAAGGATGATCAAGAAGAGCAGGTCGGAGACAGTCAGGTTGAGCAGCAGGATGTCTGTTGGACGTGGCTTGGAGTAGATCTTCATACTGAAGGCATAGAGAGCCAGGAGATTGGCCGGGAAACCAATCACGAAGGAAACGATATAAACTGAGAGAATGGCCTCGCTCTTCACCACTGACCCCATTATGGAACTAAACCAGAGAACATGATAAACATCAATGAGAATGTGTGTGTAATGTGTTGTGACCAGAGTTTTTAAGGTAATATAAAACCTTAAAATCTGAGGTTTTGATTAACATTCATATTGAAGATACTGTAAATACATCAGTTCTGTTTGCTATGGGGAAAGAGCCTCTCCATGACTCTGACTAGTACCAAATCAAATGCTCAAGCTCACGTTTTAAACACCACATATGGAATTTCAATAGGACTCGCAAAGCTCAGCTTGTTAAGGTAAAACATGTTAACTTACCTGGTAGCAGATGATTTTAGAAATGTTCGGGTTTAAGAAAAAAAAAAATCTAAATTCCGTGCCCTTCCTCAGAGACAACAAGTTTGTAACTTGGAGGAATCACTTCTGTCTTTTGTCTGTGGCGATGCACAGATATAAAGGGAAGTTATGATTACAGGGTATTGGCGATTTAAATCCAGTGACGCTGATAGGTGTCAGAACAGCCGCCTGAAAGCAAGAATTTTTGTCATTCCTTTGCATCTTCAGGTAACTAGTGTTTTCTCAATTAATTTCTTATTTTTTAAATAACTTCTATAGAAAATTACTATATTTAATTATTATTATTATTATTTTTTTTTTACGAACTACTCCCTCTTTACAATAATAACTCTCTCCATCTCTGTCTATTCGGATCAGTTGCTGTGTGCTTTTGATTGGTCTGTCGCCAGCCAACTAGTTACAGAGTCACTGTGAAAACGGGAAGTTGTGTGCTGAGCTCATCCCTGACTCTGAGGGCATACATCCCTTGTTCCAGGTTGCCTGACCTCCATGAGTGTTGCAGGTTTTCTGTGCGAGTCCAGTACTGTGGAACTTTGTTGTTGACAGACCACTTCTGATGATTATACTACTTCCTGCGTGCTTCCCCTCACCTGTGTCCAAATACTGTCTGAGTTTTTGGGGCCTATTAGCCATGCTAATGGCTAAATTGCTTTTTCCCTTGGGTGTGCCACACTTAAGGAGCGTTAATATTTAGAGACGTTTTGTGCATAGTTTTCTGTTTTGCTGCCACAAGTCAACTTTCTTATTGTGCACAGCTCACCACGTTTGCTGTGCTGCTTGGCCTCCAGATGGCCATCGGTGTGGTTGTAGATTTGCATTTAATTCCTGTATATTTTGCATTTCTGCATTATTTTGTGTTCTTTTGCTGACTTGTTTTGTAAGGTGACTTAGAATTCTGTTTGCTTGTTTTGACATGAATATATTGAAAATGTTCTTTTGTAGTTCTTTCTTTTTTTCCACTGCTGTTGTATCTGTAGCCTAAAGGACTAAGAAGTGTGTTTGAGGTTTGCCTTAAAACAAATCCACAGGTGTCCCTCAATTAACCTTTAATAAATAGCAGCATCACTTGGGCTTTCCTAAATAGTTTAAAGGCATAGTACTCTTAGTGTATGTAAACTGTATGTAAAAATATCTCTCTCATTATTTTAGCAAATAGAAAGTATTTTGGTTGTCCTAACTGACCTAAAACAGATTTAGTCTGATTTAAGACTAAATCCAGACACTAGGGGAAAAAAATGTGTCATTTTATAGTGTAAGTAAACTTCTAGTTTCAACTGTATTTAGCAACAGTAACCACTGCTGCTGTTTCCAAATAAATGGTAGTTGCCAAATCCAGAGAACTTCCCCTGAAATAACACTGAAAATGTTTCATAGTATTGAGGCTTTTCTTCGCTTTGTCTCAGCTTACTAGAATGAGACACTTGCACAGAAGTGTCTCTTCATTTATTGCACAGAAGTGCAATAAATGAAGAGATTAAGTTTTTATTGTAGTTTCTTAACACTCTGCGTGAAAAATAATTTGTTTTTATTTGTCCGCAAATGCTCATTTTGTGTTGTTTCTGAACAAAAACTATTATTGTGATAATGAAGTATTTTGTATTTAATTATAAACTTTGTCCAAATTCTGTACTGGGTTTTAACTGATTAATAATTCAAAAGGCAAATCACAAAAACGCTTAAAATGTCATGAAAATTCTTCCAGATTTAGATTGATAGTGCGTCCACCTTAATTATTAAAAAGTATCGATACTGGTATCGGCGATACTAGCCCTGTATTTACTTGGTATCGGATCGATACCAAATCTGGCGGTATCGCACACCTCTAATATTTGCATATTTGCAATTTGCATTTGCGCAGAATCACTTCCATAAATGTTCTTACACTAGTTAACCTTCAACTAAAATGACCTTTACTTCTATGAACACGATTTTTAATATGTGCCACTCTCTGCTCGCCTGGATTTGGTGGCTCTGCTCATGACCTTTGCAGGTTTGTCTATACATAATTCAATTAAATTCAATTCAGTTTTATTTATATAGTGTCAATAACAATACAAATCGTCTCAAGACGCTTTACAACACCCGGCCTGAAACCCCCAGAGCAAGCCTGAAGGCGACGGTGGCAAGGAAAAACTCCCTTTTAACAGGTAGAATCCTTGAGCAGAACCCAGCTCATATGGAGGGACCCATCTGCCTAAGGCCAGCCGGGTACAGACAGAGAAAGAGAACAGCAAGATAAATATACATCTGTCATAAATACACATATCTGACTAAAGCATACAAGTTGGATGCTATGATTCAAACTAATGATGTTACATGACAGTTTGAAAATGTAAGAGGAATCATAGGCAGGTTGGAGAATTGTTCATTCAGGTAGGAGTGGATAACAGCAGGATTCCATGGAGACTGGGCAGGCTGATGAGACCACGACAACAGATGTAGTATGGCGCTCCACAGGAAACACTCAACTCCAGGCCAGAGATACTCGGAAGAAGGGAGAGCAGCAGTAAACATTCTACATAGTAATAGCACAGAATTGCATGACTAGTAGCAGATAGGAATTTAGAGGGCAGGAGCTCTGTGACAGAGAAAAAGAAAGTGTAGGACACGAGAGAGGAGAGAGAAGAAAGAAGGAGAACATGTGTTTGGTGCATTGTCCCCCAGCAGCCTAGGCCTATAGCAGCATAACTAAGGGATGGTTTAGTCCAGCCCTAACTATAAGCTTGATCAAAAAGGAAAGTCTTAAGCCTGACCTTAAAAATAGAGAGAGTGTCTGCTTCACGAACCCAAACTGGGAGCTGGTTCCACAGGAGAGGAGCCCGATAGCTGAAAGCTCTACCTCCCATTCTACTCTTTGAAATTCTAGGAACGACAAGTAGGCCTGCACTTTCAGACCGAAGTGATCTGTTGGGATGATATGGTACAATGAGGTCTTTAAGATATGATGGAGCTAGGCCTTTGAGGGCCTTGTATGTAAGGAGGAGGATTTTAAATTCTATTCTAGACTGTGAGCCAGTGAAGAGAAGCTAAAACTGGAGTAATATGATCTCTCTTGCTAATTCCTGTCAATGCTCTTGCTGCAGCATTTTGAATCAGTTGGAGGCTTTTTAAAGAGTTATCTGGGCAGCCACAGTAATGAATTACAATAATCCAGTCTGGAAGACACAAATGCATGAACTAGTTTCTCAGCGTCATTCTGAGACAGGATGTTCCTAATTTTGATGATATTACGTAGATGAAAGAAGGCAGTCCTGGTTACTTGCTTAATGTGACATTTAAAGGAAATATCCTCATCAAATATAACACCAAGGTTTTTCACAGTAGTACTGGAGGCCAAGGTAATGCCATCCAAAGAAACCACGTGATTAGATAATGAATCTCTGAGATGCTTAGGACCAAATACAATAACTTCTGTTATTGTATTGTAAGACTTCAATAGACTCCTCTTAAATGACTGTATCTTACTGGTGGCAAACAGAATCTGTTGGACTTTTTACAATTTTCACTTGAATCGCAACATGACATACACGTCAGTCATGTGAACATTTTTCTGTAAATCTATTTACAATATATTCATTTACAGTAATTCTTGAAGTTGCTGCTGCTCTGTGTTAACAGTCTTTAAGAACAACACACCATTAAGAATTACACACATTTCCTGTTCAGTGGTTTGTTGTGGTGACATTACATTACACTTGATCTGTCTGTGTAATGTGGAAATGTTACTTTGCAGTTATATTCTACATGTGTGCTGACATAATACATATACAGAAGTGTGAGAGAGAGGCTGGCCCTGTTTAAAGTAAACAGGAGCTAATGCTTTGACACTGCACAAGATATCAATGCACATTAAAATGGAAAGCAATAAAATTTGGAAATATGCAAACATACCGTACATGTCTTGTGGTTCTCTTATATAATGTTTTAAGGGTGTCAGACACACCACTGAAGATGTATTTTACTCTTCACTAGAGCTTGTGTGCTGCCTTTCCATTTCCATAGCAGTACACCCATGTTTCCTGAAAATGAACTTTTTGCCTGTGCAGTGGAAGGTGGAGGAAGAAAAGTAGAAGATGATGGGATCAATACAGGTGTTGAAAGTGCTAAGCAGTAAGGTGTAGTACCTCCACTCTGGGCTTTTACCCTGGAAGTAACCAATTACATGAGAGACATTATATGGTACAACACAAATAAGGAACACAGCAAGAGTCCCCATGGCCATGCCAATGGCCTTCTTCTTCTGCATCCTTGATATCCTTGGACGGGTGTACAGAATATAGATGCAGTTCAAGTAGCAAAAAACACAAATTAGAAGGGGTACAAGGCAAAGCACAATGAAAAACTCCAACCGAGCAGGGAGGAGGAACTCCAACTGTTTTTCTGTGAAGTTTTCGTAGCACACAGTGGAGTTTTTGTTGGACAAGGATGGGTGGTGTAGAGTGATGAAAGTGATGCTGCAGTGTGCTGCTGAGATTAGCCATATAACAACACAGATACTAATGGTGTACACAGGTTTCTGCAGCCGCTGATAGGTGATAGGGAATGCTACTGCTACGTAGCGCACCACACTGACTGCCATCAGCAGCAATGAGCTGGTGTAGATTGTGGAGAAAAATAAGAAAGAGGTGATGGAGCACATGAAGCTGGGCAGGGTCCATTTCATGCCAGAGGCTGCCTCGTGCATCTTGAGAGGAAGGATGATCAAGAAGAGCAGGTCGGAGACAGTCAGGTTGAGCAGCAGGATGTCTGTTGGAAGTGGCTTGGAGTAGATCTTCATACTGAAGGCATAGAGAGCCAGGAGATTGGCCGGGAAACCAATCACGAAGGAAACGATGTAAACTGAGAGAATGGCCTCGCTCTTCACTACAAACCCCATTATGGAACTAAAACAAAGAACATGAGATACATCAATCTATACGTAGGTAGTGACAAAGAACAGCAGTGGTCAACTGTTGAAGATGAAGATGAACATAGTACTGTCAAATTTTACACCAGTGATAGTCTGTAAGTATGATACTGTCCAAAAGAGGTTTTACAACCTTGAGTCCTGGCTGCCGACATTTGCTCACATAAAATATTTTATAAGCTATTTTATAAAAGTTGATGTTAAAGAAGAACATCAAGATGTGTCAAATCTGAATCCCAAGATGTTCATCAGCAGTCTGGTTCTGGTTTCACATGAGAAGAGGGAAAAAAGATCTATGCTACTCTAACCAGTATCAGATCAAATGAGCCACAGTCAGCTCCCATGCAGACATTTCCTACACCACATGACTCTCAATCTCAATAACAAAGGCGAGTTTCTGTGCATGAGTTGATAAGGAAAACATATTTACTCACCTGGCAGGAGAAGATTTCAGAAATGTTAAGGCTTTGAAAGAAAACCGCCTCCCGTCAAAGTCAACTAGTCAACAACTACCTTGTGAGTTCAACAATGAGCTCATAAAAATGTTATAAGCCGGAAGCATCTGTTTATACTGAAGCCCTGTTCAACACTCTGCTGCTCTCCTCATCCCATACTGAGCAATGAGCAGACACCACTTGGTTAATATTAACTAAAATGCAAAACTGTGGCTCATGTTGACTTTCACCTTGGGTATATTAATAACTTGTAAACCTTACAATTACATTTGGATTTCATTAGCCCATGAGTCTGCATTTATTCCAAATTACTACATAAGACAAACAAAAACATTTGATTTAGAGTTCTTTCTTTGAGTTTATGTGTGGTATCATTTAAGTGGAGAATAGCTATATATGTACTCTGTAGCAAGAATTGATTTCCTTCCTGTCATCACAGCTTCTCGTACCATATATACCTATTTTGTAAGTCTGAACTCTGTAAAAGTGATCTATTAAACATAAAAATATCATATAAATATTATATTTTTTGTCAGCATGCTTACAGTAAGTGGTGATTGGAACCTGCTATGTGAGATTACCAGCAAAGGATTCTTCTGATCAGCAGTTTAGATAGAAGCCCATGTTGCTATCCACTCCCTGTGGGAAGTCACATGCATAATATTGTCAGAATGCTGTAATGTAATAGCAGTGGCAGAGACAGACTCACATGCAGGACTGGAGAGACAAAACACACCAGTGGACCAACAGCAAAAAGAATGAAATCAGATGTGATTTGAGGATTTGATGGGTTTCCTCTGTTGTTTGTTGTGAAATTCACTGTACCTTTGCCAGCGACTCTGTTTTGCATTCCCTTTGGCAAGCGGCTGCTGCATTGTTGCGGTACTGCTGACTGATCATTTCCTCCAAAAAGTCATTGTCATAAACGCATGACAGCCTATCCACCTCAGAGTTTCTCTGCAGTTGGCAAAGGCTTGATGGTACAAATTCTTCTTCTTGTGATCTAACAGCAAAAGAGAGAGGGACATTAACACAGAGCCAGTGAGATCCCCAGTAACTATATAATAACCTATTAATCATATTCAACCTATTGTAGCACTGCCAGTTTCCCCGTTGCAGGATTAATAAAGGATTGTCTTGTCTTATCTTTATTCTTATTTATCACATATTCACAATAATATCAACACTTGAGGTTGACAGTAAAATTGTCTTATTCACCTGAACTATTGAAACCACATTTCAAAATTCCCGTGGGTAATTGTAATGATTATGAAATGATCATCCATTGCAGCACAGCCATAATATCAAGATAAGGAGCACAGTCAACCCACCTGGTTTTCTGATATTTGCTGTAAATTAACTTTGCGCATCCTAGTAGCAGAACAATCACAGGGAGCACTAACAACCAGAGCAAAGTAGCTGAAAAAGAAGAGAAAAAAGGTTACACACACGCAAACACACACAAAATCCCTTACATGTTTGACTTACATGACGAGTTACTAACAGACATCTGTTTGGTTTCACGTCCAAATGAGTTCCAGGCTGTGCATGATACATTGATCTGGCTTTTCGCTGGGACACTTATTTCTCCAGAGACCACAGTTTTCGTATTCATGGTCACAGAAGTGAACGAAGATGAAAGAGTGTGATTTCCATCAATTATCCAGTCTAAAGAGGCATCAGGGTACGTCTCAGCCAGGCAGACGCACCTGAGAATGCCTCCTGTCTGACTACAGGAGGACTCAGGCAGGATCACTGGGGCATCTGAAAGACAGAATGAAAGTAAACCTCTCACACCTTTTGATTTTCATGCCACATAATATCCTCAAAGTGAGCCTCCACTGTAGGTCAACCACTCTCGTTTTCGCCATGTTTATTATACCTCTGTGTACATACAATAAAAGCAACTTGATAACCTGATGTTTAAACACAATTTTAATTTTGTCTGATTGTATTAAACACTTACTGTGTATCCAAACACTGTGTATCTGTTATCTTTTTCTTCTGATATCATCTGCCCTCTTGTTTTATAACATTACAAAAGCTAGAATAAATCTACAGCAGCTTTTCTTAGTTTCAGCAAATTGAATGCTATTTAATCGCAACTCAGCTGACTTAAAAATATCCTTTGACTTGTGTGCAGAGTCCCCTGCTCTCATATACTTAAACACATTTAAACTGAGCACAGAAAGCTGAACTCATTTTAGATATCTGCAATAAAAGGTCATAGAGAGCCTTCACAGGGCCTAACGTTTGACACAAAGTCATCACATGGTTTCGTAGAAGTCAGATATAAATTGTTGTGGTGGTTAGTTGCTGCTGTTTGCTACTGAATGCTTTCTATTTCTGCTAAAGAAAGCATTCACCTAATATTCTGAGTGGTTTTATGTGCATTTTGGTGGTTTTGAACAGCTTTTGGACTGGAAACACTCAGCTGACCACTCTACAGCTAACTCACAGAGCTTTTGAAAGTCAGAAGCTCGTTGCTGTTTCTCCAAGCCAGTGGTTAATTTAGTTATTAACAACATTTCATTCTCTGGTGCTATCTAAAAATAAACTTTCAGTTTTAGTTATTAAAGTAAAAGGCATTAGATAAGGACTGGATAGTCATTTGCTAGCAAAGAAACATCTGGTGTTGTCACAGTAACGCACAGTGATGGACTCACTCACCTAAGTGCACTGATCAACTCTTGGGCCTGAGCAGTTTCATGGTCATTTAGGTAATAACGGTAAGAAAAGCTTAACTTGGCTTCATAACTGTATCTGCATGCTGGGTTATGCTTTGCTAACACTGGAAATGGTTAGATACAGTCATTTTCTTGTATATCCTGTATCCTATTCAGCTGCCTTTCTAAAATGTATTTCAGTCTAACATCTGACAAGGGTACAGTTGCACAATTGTAGTGAAAATATAGATATTCCTTTTTTTTTTTAGAATTTAGATATTCATTTATTGTATCTGTTTATATATATATTCATAAGTGCTGGTGCAGATTTAAGTCAATTTAAATATGCATTGTATTTAGATTTTTTTTACACTGGACATGCAGATCCACCCAGTCAGACTGCCCCACTCCAATGATATTGTGAGCCTTGCAGTACAGCGAAGTATCTCGTGTAATGTTGTGGATGGACACTCTTCTCAGAGTTGAATTTATTTGGTGGTTCTGGCCCATCTGCCTTCTGAACCATGAGTAATAGTATGGTTGGGGGTTACTGTTAGCAGCACACTCCATGAGGATGCTGTCACCCTCCACCACTGCCTCCTTCTCCAGTTTTAGGGTCACAGTGACAGGTTTATCTGTGGATACAGGAGATCAGCATAAAGACACAGCCAATGAGTATGGGACTCATTTACTGTAGTTTTAAAATGCATACCACTCCACTTACATAAAACACTGAGTGTCACTGGTTGACTTTCTGTGGTGAGAGTTCTGAATTGTGCAGAACACCTCAAGATGCTGTTGTGCATTTCATATGTTGCTATTCCATGCAGTATCTGTCTGTACATCCATTGCCCCTGCACTTCTATGATGGAATTTGTTGAAGTTAAGTTTCGAGTCCGATATGGACTCATGTTCCATCGAAGTGATGGAGGTGACAAAGGGCAGGAGAAGAGTATGCTACAGTCAGCTTGGAAAATCTCTCCGTCCTCTATTGGCCTCCGAGTAAACATAATGGGAGCTTTTCTCTCTAGAAGTTAAGACAGGAAAACAATTAAATGTATTAAACTCCTTATGAGTAGTGTAGATCAAATGTGTAGCCCCTAGCTCTCTTTTTTCTATCCTACTCCACATCATATATACTGTAGATGGTACTGTATATATTTTTTTATTAAACCTCAGAATGAATTCAACTTAGAAGAGCCTATTTAAATTTTAAGCTTAGAAACATTTACTTACCAACATATATAGTTACAGTTTGGTCATGGTATCTCTGACCCTCAATGTCTGGCTCGATCCAGGCATAAATTTGTAGGTGTTGGTCAGCTCTCCGCACATTATTAATAAGCAGGGAGCAGTTTCCCTCTGCAGCGTTACCTGGTACTGAGGTGCGTCCTCTGAATTGTTGGTTCACTTTACTGGGATGACGTCCGTCATACACAACAGGATAACCTATACTATGGTACTGGTACCAGATGACCCGATCATGAGATTGTGTCTGACATGGCACCACAACACAACTCCCTTCCACTGCAGTAATGGTTTTAGGTACAGAGATGCTCCAGCTTCTCACCTGCTGGATGACTGAGATGCCTTTGTGGAAACAGGAGAAGGAAGGGAGGAAAGTAATATTATAGAGGACAGTAATGTTAGTTGTATATACGTAAATAAAATAACCACAATGCTATACGTGGTAAGCCATATTAAAATAACAAAATGCAAAACCTTTTCTCCTACTACATAAAGCAAAAGAAGTAGGACTGCCAGTTTTCTTCAAGAATGTATTTATACATATAATCATTTACGTGGATACGCTATGTTCCCAGCAGTGTTAAAATAATTATTTGTGTGAGAGAATTACACAGATTTAGTGTTGTCTTTTTCCTTTTGAGGGGCTCACTCCCTGTTCTTTGGTATAGTGCTTTAAAGATGCCTCTGATAAATGTAGCTCAAATAGTGCTTTAGAAGTAATAGCAACTGAACCAGCAATACAGTCCAATAAAGTATATTACCAGTAAGCAAGATAATCAGTTCAAGCAGATGCGGGGTCCCCATGAAGAAAGTAGTTGCTTTCCACCATTCAGTAAATCAGATTTGTTCTGAAACACAGCAGATTATACGGTGGATGATTATGTATTATATCATCAGTAAATCATTGTCACTTCTAATCCTGATGATAGTGTTTGTTCCTAAAGGCCTCTTTAGCAAGTAATCTTATTTTTCACTATTATTTCACTAGAAAGTAACTATATGTACTAGAGTGCTTACCTTACCAGAAGAGCAGCTGTATAAAAGTGTCAGTGATGCTCCACTGATCTGTTACTGGGCTAAAGTTTTCCTTTTTAGCATAAACCTCAACACCCACCGCTGTTCTAAGAAGTCTCAATTTGGAACAGGAAACTCATTTAAACACTCTGACTAATTTAATATGCTCTGACACTACAGACCATGTGATTCAGTGCTACCTTTCAACATTACCATAAATATCTGCTCACATGCTCTGCACACTTCAATGTAGACATAGCTTGAGTCATGCTAGTTCACCGACCATTTGTAATGCTGTCATTAACATGTGTTTGTGTTTTAACATATGCAGGATTTGATGCTGTGAGGTGGAAAATCCAAAATACATAAAACATAAAAAAGATTAAAAACGCTTCTGATCTAAAAACTCTCCAAAAACTTAAAGGGGAACTACCATTTTTTACAACCTTATTTCTGGCATATAATGCGATCGTTTACTCACACATATAACTTTGATGTCATTTGGACTCCCATGTAGTGGGAGTGACTGGGGCTCTGAAACACTCTAATGCATTATCTGCTGAAACTCGTTAATTTCACCCATATTTTGTTACATGTTATCATCATCTGGAGGATGACCTACTAACCTCTGACCTGGATGATGGGTGGTTCACCTGAACATGGCTGAATATTTTTCCGATTCTGAGGTTGTGGTCGATGACTTTGCTTGTGATGGACGTCCTTACCGTTTTGAGCCAGAGTATACGGATGAGAAGCTCGTTGAAAGGAGGATGCGGAGGCAAAGAGAGGAACAGCTGACCAAAGAACAATAAACCACTGCATGACGCGAATAGATAACAGGTAACTCTGGACTCAACGGGGAATTGCACGACTAGTGTATCATAACAAAATATTGGTGAAATGACTTTCATGACAGAGAATGCGTTATTTAGAGGCTGTGTTACAGTACACCATTACAGTCACTCCCACTATGGATATATGTGAATGTACACTACCAGTCAAAAGTTTGGACACACCCCCTCAATTAATGTTTTTTCTTTATTTTCATGATTATTTGCATTGTAGATTCTCACTGAAAACTATCAATGAACACATGGAGTTATGTGGTAAGCAAAACATGAAATAACTCCAAATATAATTCATATTTTACATTCTTCAAAATAGCCACCCCTTCACTTTGATTACTACTTTGCATCCTCTTGGCATTCTCTTGATGACTTTCTTGAGGTAGTCACCTGAAATGGCTTTCCAATGGTCTTGAAGGAGTTCCCAGAGATGCTTGGCACTTGTTGGTATTTTGCCTTCACTTTGGGGTTCATATTATCCCAAACCATCTTGACTGGTTTTTGGGTCAGGTGACTGTGGAGGCCAGGTTATCTGGCACAGCACTCTGTTACTCTCCTTGGTCAAATAGTCAAATAATTTGTACTCAGACCAAAGCACAGGTATCCTCTGGTCCAAAGTCCATTCCTTGTGTTTCTTGGCCCAAACAAATATTTTTCTGTTGCTTTGCTTAGTCGTGGTCTCTTCTGAACAGTTGACGTAGAGATGTGTCTGCTACTAAAACTCTGTGTGGCATTGATCTGGGTTCTAATCTGAGGTGCTGTTAATTTGTGATTTCTGAGGGTGGTGACTCAGATGAACTTATCCTCAGCAGCAGAGGTTACTCTTGGTCTTCCTTTCCTGGTGCAGTCCTCATGTGAGCCAGTTTCATTGTAGCGCTTAATGGTTTTTGCAATTTTTCCACACAGACCTTCAGTTCTTAAAGGAATGATGGCCTATCGTTTCTCTTTACTTAGAATTCATATTATTATGGCAAGAACCAATCAGCTAACAGTTGTCAAATAGGGTTGTCAGCTGTGTACCAATCTGACTTCTGTACAGCACAACTGGTGGTCCCAACCCCATTAAGGCAAGAAATTCCACAAATGAACTCTGACAAGGCACAGCTGTGAAGTGAAAACCATTTCAGGTAACATCATGAAGCTGATTTAGAGCAGTCCAAGGGTTTGCAGCACTGTCAACAAAGCAAAGGATGGCTATTTTTAAGAATCTAAAATATGAATAATACTCATAGTTACTTCACACTTTTGTGTTTACTATAATGCCATGTGTCCATAGTTCTGTCTAAACATTTGACTGTGTTACATCCCTAACAGTGTGTAATTCAGGGACAAACACCGTACAACCAATGAGACCAAGTCTGTGTGAAAGGGAAGTTTAACAAAATACAAAAAGTAACTAAACCAACATATCCTCAAAACAAAAACAGTGGTGAAGACTTGGAACCAGGTGGTCGTGCCAAATGAATGCAATAAAACAAAACTAGGCTTGGCTAACACACTTCCATATATAAAAACAAAAGGGCTTAACTATCTTTTCTGCTAAAAATGTTACCAAAACTACATAGGTGGCACTAACCAATAATCCTAGTGTGTATAACAAAGGATCACCTACATGGTGGGGTGTAAAGGGTACCTCAATATTACCTCTGGTCCGCACCTTCCACCATAATTGAAAAATTATTCAAAAAGGGTCCACATGTCTCGATACCACAGTAGGTGAAGAACAATCGAGCTGGGTAACAATCAGAGGGCAGAGAACCATGTGGTTTCCAAAACCAGCAACAATCTACTTAACTTTTTAATTCCACAATTTCAGTTTCCAGGTCATTCATAGATTTGATGTCCCGTGTGATATTGAATGTGTACTGTTGACAGAGCTGCTTTATTTCCACAATCCCACAATCCCATGCCTCAGAGATTTAAAATCAGACTTTCTGTTCTTAAAACAATTCCAAAAGAATCTAAAAACATCTTTAAAATGGAAATCATCCAACTGAGCAGTGTTAGAAGCCAGTAAGCACTCCTGGACTTTAAGTTAGAAATTAAAACATTGCTAGTAACTAAAAAGTGGTCAGTAAAACCAAGAGGCATCATTCACCAGTCTTTAAAAACATGAAAATGATGTTTAAAACAATAAAACCGATCCAGGCTAGCTAGAGAAATGACACTGTCTCTTGCTTGAGTCCATGTGTACTGTCTTCAGTCTCCATTCTTTCTTCTCCATACAGCCACCATTTCATGTGTTTTCAGTACATTTTGTAAAGCAACCTGTGATGCAGTATGTGGTTCTGGATTGTTTCTGTCTAGTAAATGGTTTTCTGTGCAGTTAAAGTCTCATCCCAAAAATAAAAAATCCTCAACATTGACTTTATCTAAAACTGAACTTAAAACCTTTAAAAACAAAACTCTGTCAGGTCCTGCAGTGGGCGCATACACATTTATAAAAACTACATTCAAATGGTCTACCTTTCTTCACCAGTAGTCTGCCCTCCACCACCTGCTCCACCTCTATAGACATACCATAGACTTTCTAAAACACGATAGCCACAATTCCATCTTTTGTTTTTCCTGTTCTACTTTGATCCCTTTCACTTACCTGGCTGTCCTGTAGATTCTCACTTGTCTCCTCCTGTCCTCCCTCATTCTTCTGACTGTCCTGTTGACTTCATTCTGACTCTTTCTGTCCTCCCTCATTCACCTGGCTGTTTTGTTGACCCTCACCTGTGTCTACCTGTCCTGCCTTGCTTACCTGGCTATTCAGTTGACCTTCACCTGTGTTTACCTGTCCACCCTCACTCACCTGGCTGTCCTGCTGTCCCTCACCTACCTCATCTCCTTCCACACTAACCTGACTGCCTCCAGAACTCTTGTCAGCTGTTTCTGTTCCTCCATTTTGTCTTGTTGTGGACGATGTCTCTGGGCATGCTTTGAATAAATGTCCCCCTTTACCACTGAAACATTACATGTTATCTGATCTTACAAATATGACATAATCAAAGTCACCCACAATGATTCTGAAGGTTAAATTCAGTTCTTCTTTCTTGTTAAGGATGATAAAGATCTGTCTCATGTGAGACACCATGTGCTTCAGTAGAGGAGACTTACAGCCAGAGCGAACCTTCTTCATCTGTGATATTATCTTTCCATGACGAGATAGTTCTCTGATTAATGTCTCGTCTCTGATGAAGGGGGGTACATTAGACAGCGCCATTTTTCTTGCTGGTGATGTGAGAGGTGAGACAGGAACAAACGTATCCTTTATAACGATCCCGTTCTCCTCCACCGTATATGCTTTTTCCATGGTATCTACAAAAATCCCCACCATACGCCGGCGCTACCTTGATGCCACTTCCTAGTTAGTTTAACCAACTCCATGTGGATCAGTCAGACACTGGCCACCCATCGATGACACACAGAAACCCCTAAAACGCTAATTATGCACCAATGTGATACCCCCCAAAAATACACAATATATATCCGTGGGGAACCTTCAGGGCTATCTATGTTCTAAAGTTTACTGTCAAGATCACATCAGCAATGAAAGGGTTACTGTCCTGAAAACATGTTATCCAATCAGAATCGTCCGTCCCTATCAAGGCCCGGTTAGCTGGCTTATTAATTGGCTAGGACTTTTTCATCCCCATAACCTATTCATGAATACCTACTGAGCAGTAAGAAGAAATCAATGAGCAGTCTCAAAACAGACATGTTATGCTCACAAAAGCAAAAAAAACTAACAAAAAAAAAAACATTTCATGACTATAAAAGGAACACATTTGTTGTTAGCTATTTGCTAGTTTCTTGTTAAAGTCCTCATTTGTTCACACAAGTAATGTTAAACATAATCTTTTCCAATATATTCTGTTCAGACATTGCCTTGCATTAACATCCAACCTGGGCAGTCCAGTCGTACATGGCCAGGTTTAGGTACTGTATCTTCTGCCACACCTGGTATTAAAATGTATCTTCATGTGTCCACAGCCAGTGCTTGAAATCCGATCTCAGTTTGGCTCTTTGTATTAAATAAACACCAACGTCATTTGTATCCACAGTAGAATATTATAACAGCAACTGTCTCCAGTGGATGTCTACTGCTGTATCAGAACCACAAACAGCTGTTTGAAGGACCTGTGGAGATGATCCATATCATAGAACAAGCTGTGAAGTCTCTCTCACTCAATCTATGCACCTGTGTTAAGCTTCTATTTATATATTGATCTCGACCCAGACGTTATATAAGTCTGTAGATCTTATACAGCTATTTATTGCTATTTATTCAAACAATATGTGAAAGAGAAAATAAAGGATATATGAGATTATATAGATTAGTAAATTTCACTGCAACACCTGCAACGACAGGCCAAAATGACTGCTGGCAAACGTTTTAGATTATAAACACAGGCAACTCATTTAAAGCAAAACATAAAAAAGACATTCTGTATCACTCTATTTGCTTCTTTATTGTATAATTTCCGAAAGTTTAAGGTAACAATAACAGCATCAACAAAATGTCTCTTAATTTACAAAAGACCAGCATCTGTATTTAATTAAAACGTGTAAATATACAGCATTAAGTATTAGTTTAAAATGATTATATACACCTAAATCAGAGATCTACACATAATTTAACATTCCTGCACTAAAGCTCATCTCCATGAAGGTTATGGTATTCAGCATTGGTTTAAAAGAACAGAGAGAGCTCTCCATTCAACTGTGTTTTTATTTTGGAGGCTGTCGGACTAGAAATTGTTTTGTATTGCACCAACACATGTTTAGTATGTGAGCTAAGATAAATAACTGAAACGCTTTTATGTTTAATTCAATTCAGCTTAATAGCACCACAAACTACAATGATCATCCAGTTGAATTAGGACTGTTACATTTGCAGTAAAAATACAACAACTCTTAGCTCTATGATCATATATCACAATAACAAGGAACCTGCCATTTCAAATCTATATAGAAAAATGAAGAAAATGCTCTGAACACCCTGATATAGAGCTGGATGGGAGCAAATTCTTAACTTGATTCAAAATCTGATCAAGGTACACGTTACAATAATTGATCGATCCCAAATGGAACTATGTTTAGATAACTTATTTAAGTTATTTATCAAATGAACCAGCCAGTCCTCAGTCTTTTCCCATGTGTTGTGTCCCATGAAAAAGGACTGGTGCTAATGTTTGCTCCCTTCAACTGATGGGGGACCTTCAATATGGAGCTTTATTGTGCACTCTGGCATCTAGCAATATTAGGAATACATTTTTGTGTCTTCCTCAACTTTGGTTTACAGTGGTGTCTTTTCAGTGTTGCACAACAAAAAAACATACATGTAAGACAGCAAGACTAGTTCTTTTTCAGCATCAATGCCATCAATACAAAACAGTCTATTTACGTATAGTGCTCCTCTTCTTAAATTTAACTTGAGCATATTCACACTCCACTTCCCTCTCCACATTTCTAAGCTCTGCTTCATCATACAGGCTTCCCATCACCATTGCGTTGCTTACAAAATTCTTGCACATGCCCTCTGCCATGTACTTTTCCTCCTCCAGATAGGAGATACCAGATGGATTCATGTCCACAGAGTCTTCTACCTTGTTTTTCTTGCTTTTCTTCCAACTTACATTAGCATAAATGACATCACTCCCTTCTCCATTCTTCTCTGAGCTTTGACTTTCTCCTTGTACATTGTCTGGCCCAGCACTTGGCAAGTTTGTTCCGTTTTGTTCAGAGACAGTTTCAGGGTGAGCGCTGTCTGCTTGTCTCAACCCATCTGTGTTGACATATATGTCCTCTTCTCTTTCGTTGGGTACCTACAGTTACAGAGGAAATGTCAGTGGTAGAGATACTCTTTGTACTGTTGTTTTTAACTAAATCATACGTTAATTCAGAGTACCTCATTTCCTTGTCTTATCAGATGTTTGCTTGTTGCAGCTGGGCTGGTTTCACCTGTGGGCTGACTCTTACGGTCACGCTGATTCTTCAGAGTCCTGAAAAATACAGTACAATGTCTAGAATATGGGTATGTTTGGTTAATCTTTGTTTTCTCTACATCTCCAGTCCCACAAAGTTGGATGATATTAGGTACAGCATGAGAAAAGAAACATGATAGACAAGTGAAATAAAAGTGTCCTGGTAGGGACTTCCGGTGCGGTGCTACAACAAGATGGTCGCATAACAGCGAGCTCCTGCAAGTCGGTTTGGACAAAGTACCTCCTATCATTATAAATAGCGCTGATACCGTTTCAATTTAAGTATGGACGGAGGGAGAAAGCTAAGGAGTCAGAAGATGAACAAGATTGAGAGTGATTCACAACAAAACCCAGAAGTGACCGAGTCTACTGAGCACGAGGAAAACGACGACGACAACGGAGAAACAATGCTAGGTGAAGCTAGCACTGACCAGAACGCTCTGTTTCAAGCTCTAACAATGCTTCATTCAGAGTTAAAAGACTTTAAACAAGGAATGAGACGAGACCTGGACGAATTTAAAAACGATGTCAAGAAAGTTTTGAAAGACGACCTCGCGGAGTTTAAAGGTGAAGTTTTGCAGGAGCTCCAGAGCCAAAATGCTAACATAGCTGAGGCACAAACCCGAATAGCTGATGTGGAGTCGGCCTGCTTGGAGATGAAAGAAACGCTACTGGCGGTGGTGAAAGAAAACACGCAGATGCGGGACAAAGTTGTTGATCTGGAGAGCCGTTCAAGAAGAAATAACATCAGAATTTACGGGGTGCCAGAAGAAAAAGAAGGAAGATCTGTCATTGAGTTTGTCAACGAGTTGTTTAAACGCCACCTGGCCCTGCCGGAGGGACTCGAGCTCCGTGTCCAACGGGCACACAGAGCATTGATCCCAAAGCCAGCTGCTGCCGCTTCCCCGAGATCAATAATTGTTAACTTTTTGGAGTTTCACGTCAAAGAGTTGGTCCTAAGGAAAGCGTGGCAACAGAAGATTGAGATTAACGGCAAAAGACTTTACTTTGATAACGACTACGCGACAGACGTCATGGAGAGGCGCAAGACGTACGGACCCATCAAAGCAGCTCTGAGGGAGAAGGGGATCCGATACCAGACGCCCTACACGAAGATGCGGGTGCACTGGGACTCCGGTCTGGTGATATACAGCACAGCGGAGGAGGCAGCTCGGGACCTGAACCGACGCGGAATCAGGGTGAAGGTGATGACCAAAGTGAACGTCGCAGTGGCCGCGGAGGAGCGTCTGAACGCAGCGATGCCATGGAAATGCACCACCAGCACTTCTGACAGCGCAACTCTACGTGCAAGGGAGAGGCTGACGGAGTTTAGACGAGACACAGACCAAGGGAACCACAATGGATGAAAAGATATAGACTACGTCGCCGGGTGAACCCAAACATTATTATTTTTATTTTCTACTTCAAAAGGATATTTACTTTTGTAATATAGAGTGTTAGCACACACACATCTGGGCCATATTATATAATGACTCACGACTTAAGTTTATAGGTCAATAAAACCGATAAGAGGGAGTGTTTTGTAGTAAGCACTAAATGTTGGACAATTCTAGTATCTGTGGGTTTTTTCTCACAACTAGGGAGGGCCCCTACTACAGTGAGGCACTATACCCTCCTCCCACCAACAGGGACCACAAGGGATGGATAAGTACATCTCCTTTTCGGAAGCCACTTTGTTCAGTGTTCAACTGTTATTCTTTGATTATGTTTTCTATGTTCAGAGTTGGATTGTCGCACAAACTCATTAGAAATGATAGAGTATAATACTAAAATACTGTCGTTGAATATTAATGGTTTAAATAATCCTGTGAAACGTCAGAAGGTGATGACAAAATTAAAAAAAGATAAATCACAGATTATTTTTCTACAAGAAACGCACCTGTCTAGTCTGGAAAGTGAAAAGCTTAAAAGGTTTGGCTATACCAACTCATTTCATAGTTCATTCCGCCATGGATGTAGAAGAGGTGTGATCATACTTATCCCCAACACAGTGAAATTTGAATGTATCAAAAAAATTAGTGATAAAGAGGGGAGATTTATTATTGTGAAGGGAAAACTGGAAAACGAATTGGTGACACTAGTAAACGTATATGCACCACCTAATAGTGCAAAACAATTCTTTAAAACTTTATTTGATATCATGATTTTAGAAATGGATGGAGTGTTAATATGTGGTGGTGACTTTAATATTGTGATGAATAGTAATCTAGATACGACAAACAAGAATAAACATACCAACCATGTTACGAGATTGGTCAAGAGAACACTTAAAGAATTCGGGATAGTTGATACATGGAGGGAGTTACATCCTTCTAAGAGAGACTACACACACTATTCACCCCCTTACAACAGCTATGCTAGAATCGATTACCTTTTTATGAATAAGATTGATTTATATAGGGTAAAGAAGTGTGAAATCCAACAAGCAGATGTATCTGATCATTGTGCGGTTTATCTTGAAGTCAATTTGAAAGTGCAGGAGAAAAATACGTTATGGAGGCTAAACGTGGGAATACTAAATAACAAGTCAAGTGTGGAGGAACTAAAGAAAGACATCATAACCTATCAAAATGAAAATGATAATGGAGAGGTTACCCCTGTTATTTTATGGGACGCTCTTAAAGCAGTTATAAGGGGAAAACTGGTTGCTAAGACGGCAGCAATTAAAAAAAACAGAGAGGAGGACTATAAAAAGGAAAAGGAGAAGCTGTTTATAACTGAACAGCAACACAAAACTACACAGGACCCCTCATTGCTTCCAAAAATTAAGGAAATTAGGAATAATATAGATAAAATACTAACCACAGAAATTGAAAAGAAGACACGATTTCTAAAACAATCCTATTATGAAGTGGGACCAAGGGCAACCAAACTACTGGCAAAACGATTAAAAAAACAGCAAGCAGATCGGACAATTCACAAGATAAGGGATACAAGTACGAATCAAATAATTTATGACCCCAAAGAGATTGCAACCCAGTTTATGAACTATTATAGAGACTTGTATAGTCAGCCTCCCTCTGCTGACCTCGACCAAATGAAAGCTTTTCTTGAGAAACTGGACTTACCATCAATTGGGAAAAATCAAAATGACCATCTGACTTCACCCATCACAAAAGCAGAGATAGAGAAAGCAATAAACAAACTAAAAACAAACAAATCTCCCGGCAGCGACGGTCTGCCATCCGAATGGTACAAAAAATTTAATGTACAGCTTGTACCTCTACTCGAAAAATCATTCAACTATACACTTGAATATGGTGAAATGCCCCCTTCCTGGAAAGAAGCTGTAATATCAGTGATCCCCAAGAAAAACAACAGTGAGACTTGTTCAGACTATAGACCCATATCACTACTCAATGTTGATTATAAATTGTACACTTCAATCATTTCCAAAAGGTATGAATACTTTATCAGTGACATCATCGATGAAGACCAGACGGGCTTTATTAAGGGACGTCAAGCCCAAGATAACATAAGGAGAACTATACATATTATTAACCATATTCTAAAAAAGGGAAAATGTGCAGCCTTAATAAGCCTTGACGCAGAAAAGGCTTTCGATAGCGTAAATTGGACTTTTTTATATCAGGTACTTGAGGAATTCGGACTTAATGACAAAGCAGTCAGATGTATTAAAACACTTTATCAAAACCCAACCGCAAGGATAAGAATAAACGGCAGTCTGACTGAGAGCATAACTTTAGGAAGATCTACTAGACAGGGCTGCTGTCTCTCCCCAACCTTGTTTGCAATTTTCATAGAGCCCCTGGCACAAGCAATCAGGCAAAATAGAGATCTTAAAGGAATAGAGGTCGGGGGAGAGGAACATATCATTGGACTTTTTGCTGATGACGTGGTCTGTTTTTTAGAGGACCCAGACACTTGCATCCCCATACTAATAAACCAACTAGAGATGTTTGGCTTTTGTTCTGGATACAAGCTTAACTTGACCAAAACACAGATTCTAACTTTCAACTACTCCCCATCCAAAATTATACAACAAAAACATAATCTGAACTGGAGAGCAACAAAAATGAAATATCTTGGGGTCACTTTAACACAAAACATTGATGATCTATTTGAAGTTAATTATGCCAAACTGGATAAGGAAATTAAGAGCGATTTGGACAGGTGGGCTATCCTTCCATTAGACATTGGTTCACGAATAGAGACCATAAAAATGAGTGTTCTACCCCAACTTCTTTACCTCTTTCAGTCACTACCCATTGAGATACCCGAAAAACAATTCAGACTGTGGGACAAAATTATTTCAAGGTATATATGGAATGGTCACAGACCGAGAATTAAATTTGAAACATTACAGATAGGAAAGGATAAGGGGGGTTTGGCACTGCCATACCTCAAGGGATACTTTCATGCTGCACAAATTAGACATGTAATTTGTTGGTGTGACAAAGAGTATGTAGCCAAATGGAAGAACTTAGAAAAATTTGTACAAGGAAGAGAAATTCAAAGTCTTATTGGAGACAGAGAAGAAGCAATGAGTGTAATTAAACAGGTGAATACAGTCACTCAGTTCACGCTAAAACTATGGTTTAATCTGGTACGAAAATATAAACTAGAGAAAGAGCTCGGACTGCTTCGGTGGATAGCTCATGACAAGGGTTTTGTCCCTGGTTCTCTTGACCAAAGATTTAAACAATGGATTCCTAATGGTTTAACAGCGATATGTACAGCAATCAAAAATGGGAATTTCATGAGCTTCCAGGAGATTAAACAAAAATATGATTTAAGTAACCAAGATCATTTCAGATATTTGCAGATAAGGAACCTTTTCAATAAAGAAATAAAAAACAGTGTAAATCTGGACAAAAATTCAATAATCAAAACCATAACTGAAGCCTACAATGGAAAGAAATTCAGAATAATCTCTACAATTTATGGGCATATAATGGAGGCAAGAGGGAATACGACGACATATGTTAAACTGATGTGGCAGAGCGAGCTGGGTGTGAACATATCTGATGATGAATGGTCACATATATGGAAAACACAGCAGTCAACAACATCATCACGTGTTTGGAGATTACATTGCTGGAAAAATTTAATTCGATTTTTTATAACACCCAAAATTAGGAATAAACATACTAAATTACCACAGCCATGTTGGAGAAGCTGTGGAGATGTAAATGTGAACCATTCACATGTGTTCTGGCACTGTCCTAAAATCACAAAATTCTGGGAAGATGTGCATTTGGTTATAGGCAGAATTTTGGGTTATGATGTATCCAAGTCTTGTACATTATTATATCTTGGTGTAATTACGGAAAATGTTGTGTTGAAAGATGATAGATACATATTGAAAATTATGTTAGTAGCCTGTAAAAAGGCAATCACAAGAAAATGGTACAAGACAGACCCACCGTCACAGGAAGATTGGTTGAAGGTTATGGACGAAATACATATTATGGAACAACTGACTCATAAAATAAGGTCTCAAGAAGACCAATACTGCCGGAAGTGGGAGAAATGGACTGATTACATAAAAGCGACAGGACAAGGACCATATTGATATTGAAAATGATCAAACTGTAGAAGCATGGTGATCCAACATGTTCTTTTTCACATTCTATTTTTATTTTATTTTATTTTTATTTATTTGTATTGTTGTTGTATAATGTTTATGCAATGCTAAAGAAAAACAATAAAAAAAAGAAAGTGTAAAAAAAAAAGTGTCCTGGTAGAGATTAAAGTAACCACCAAGGTTATGATAGATATGTTTGATTGACATGAAATCTAGTATTACTGACCGGTTTTGCCAGTAGTGAGTAAAAAGAACAACATTTCTGTCCCTGTCATAGTATTGACTTCTAAACATCTCTGTAATCCTGTTTGATTTTCTTTGCGTTTCTAGTTTCTGTTTTGAAAGTTTCTTCCTTGGTGTTTGGTTTCTTGCTCTCCTTCCTGTGTTTTCCCTCTATTATTTAGTTTGATTAGTTTCTCCTTGTGTGTCTCACCTGTCCATGAGTCTCAGTGTGTGGATGTTCTTTATAGTCCCGCCTTTACCTTTGTCCTGTGTCTTGTTGTCTGTTTGTCCCCGCATGTTTCCAAGCTGTGGTTCTAGACATCAGGTATTTTATCTCCAGTGTTCCGTTATCCTCCCGGTGTCTCCTTGCTCCTTGTATATCAAACTGTGTGCCCCCTTTTCAGATCTATTCTTTTCTTTTTTTCTTTGTTGGATTTCTTTTGTGTGGACTATTGTTTGTAATGTCCTGCCCTGACACTGCAGCTCTTTTTATTCCTGATTTGTAAATAACATTAAACTAAAAATGATGTCATCCAATCATTGTTTTTTGTGTGTGTCCTGCGTTTGGGTCCTACCTCTGTCCTACTCATCATATGAAAATGAAAACCTGTGCTTTGATACAGTTGACGTATTGCCTTTAGAAAGGACCAGCATTTAGTTTGCTGTTATGGGTGAAGGCCCAAGCAAACTGAAGAACTGAAAGAGACAGTAAAAGTGAGGAAACCCATTACTTTGTAGGGTCATCTGAACATTTTGGCATCTTACCTGATGACAAAGAGCAGAACACATACTAGAACTAGTGAAGCGACAATTGTGGTGATGAGCACTAGCAGCGTCTTGGCTTGACCTGAAACCCAAAATTAAATATTAATATAAAGATGTAATTTAGATGGATAATTCTTCTGATAAACTCTGCTTGGTTAGTTATTCCAGATATTAATCATTGTACACATTGTGTCCGTCTAAATCACAATATACTGATCAACTGTATGTGCTGTATGTTGAGTGGCTGACAATCATCCAAACCCAGATATTTGGTAGCTACTACACAGTCAACAATATGTCCCCATGAATGTTTATCACCCCACATAGATTTTCAGATGGGTTTAATCACTTCATACATATTTTCCTTTGCAGTGATTGAAATAGGAATATCACACATGGAGAACCCTGTTACTAGATAGTATTCAAAATAATGTCTAAATAATAATATGGATATCAATAAAGTGCATCACAGAAACATATCCTGTTTACTGAAACATGGAACTGATACATACCCTGAACATCTATTTGTGTGTCTGTGGATCGTCCAACTCCAAGGTCATTCTCAGCCTTGCAGAAAAAAGGACTGCTGACTTTAGAGGCTTCAATGTTTAAAATGTGTCCAGTCCCAATCAAAGTCTCCTGGTCTCTGTCAGCTCTGTACCAGGTGTAGTTCCTTACTGCTGGGTTGGCAGTACTACTGCAGGTCAGAGTCACAGTTCTGTTCTCTGGTACTGGACCAGAGGGACTGATGGACACTGTGATGTCTTTAGGTGGATCTGAAAATGAGGAGAAAGAGGTGCATATTATTAGTATATACTGTGTGTTATATTGTCATGAGGTCTAAACTCTGCTGTAACGAATAAAGAATGGTAACGCCAATTTTTATATTGTAGCTGAATTAAAACATTGTTATTCCATAAAGAATATGTGAAACAGATAAGTCTAAAATTTAATCCATACACTGAACATCTATTTGTGTGTCCGTGGATCGTCCAGCTCCAAGATCATTCTCAGCCTTGCAGAAAAAAGGACTGCTGACTTTAGAGGCTTCAATGTTTAAAATGTGTCCAGTCCCAATCAAAGTCTCCTGGTCTCTGTCAGCTCTGTACCAGGTGTAGTTCCTTACTGCTGGGTTGGCAGTACTACTGCAGGTCAGAGTCACAGTTCTGTTCTCTGGTACTGGACCAGAGGGACTGATGGACACTTTGGTGTCTTTAGGTGAATCTGATAAATGGGGAGCAAGAGGTGCATATTATTAGTATATACTGTGTGTTACATTGTCATGAGGATGGAAATCTGTTGTGTAATAAATAAGGAATGGTGACACAATTTTTTATATTGTAGCTGAATTAAAATATTGACCCTCCATACAAACATATGTGAAACAGATTAGTGTAAAATTAAATCCATACACTGAACATCTATTTGTGTGTCTGTGGATCGTCCAACTCCAAGATCATTCCCAGCCTTGCAGAAAAAAGGACTGCTGACTTTAGAGGCTTCAATGTTTAAATTATGTCCAGTCCCAATCAAAGTCTCCTGGTCTCTGTCAGCTCTGAACCAGGTGTAGTTCCTTACTGCTGGGTTGGCAGTACTACTGCAGGTCAGAGTCACATTTCTGTTCTCTGGTACTGGACCAGAGGGACTGATGGACACTGTGATGTCTTTAGGTGAATCTGAAAAATAAGTAATAAATGTTACTATGGATGTACAAGTTTAAAATATGATATTTGTAATAAAAAAACAAATAAACCACGAAGAAGTTTACATTTAACAGCCTAAAATAATGGACTACAGTAATTCTATTTTTTTATCAACTCATTAAAATGAGACACTGCAGTCTGGAGGAGACAGTTCAGTCCAGAGACTAAAATTCATCTCCATAAGTGCATAAGTGATGATGAGATGATGAGCCGCATAAGGTAGGGTAAGATTTCATGGTAAGCCAATCAGGGCGGGTGTTGTTTACACACAAACGCACGCATAGTAGTATCACACAAGTGACCACAGATATCCTGCAGCAATGGAGAGTTTGGAGCATTCAGAGTTAAAGTTTTCTTTTCTTTTTTTGATAAAGAAAAACAAACAAGGTGCTTACAGGACAAGGACAAAAATAGTGTAGAACATTTGACAAGATAAACTGTGCTAGTTGTACGTGTGGAATTGTGTGGGTGGGTCAGACAAAGACAACAAAATAAAAAATAAAAATAAATAAGTAAATAAAGAAAGAAACTGCAATGTGACATTGAGAAGGTGTTACTGTAAATGTGTATCCAGGTTGTGATATTGTTGGTGGTTTCAAGGTCCCTTTCCCACTCTTTTATGGTTGGCGAGAGGTTATTTTCTATGTGTATTAGGTGTTTGTATATTTTTGAAAATGTTTTTTTCTGGGTGGATAGTAATTTTATTTGACTTAACAATGGGGATATTTGCAAAGTATTGTTTATTATATTAATTTTCTCTTTTAGACAGCATTTTAGTTGTGACTATTGTAGAAAACTGTTACTGGCAATGTTATAATGTTGTTTTAGTATGTCGTGGGGTATGAGTGTGTTGTGATCAAATATATGCTCCAAATGTGTTATTCCATGACTGAAAACATAAAGGCTTGTTTGTAATTTGAAAATCTGGATTGTGCCACAGTGGAGTGAGTTTATTGGGGGATATGGGATGTCCTAAGATTTGGTTGGATTTCCACCAAGCTGAAAAAGTCACTGCTGTATGTGAGTTTTTGAAACAGTTGTGTTTTTTGACTGATTGTGAAGGGGAGATCTCATATTGATATTTCTTGACAGTCATGTTCTATGTCTACCCAGGGTTGCTGTGATAGCTGTGGATATTGTAACCATTTGGATATATATTGTAGATGATTTGATAGGTGATATACAGTAATTTGAAATTTGGGGCAGCCAGTCCTCCATGGTCTCTAGGTTTCTGCAGAGTGGAGAGTTTGATTTGTGTGTTTGTGTGTGTGTGTGTGTGTGTGTGTGTGTGGGTGTGTGTGTGTGTGTTTCCAGTAGAATTTATTTATGACAGAGTCTATTGCATTAAACCATTGAGATGTGGGTTGGACTGGGGTCATTGCAAAAAGGTAGTTTATTTAAGGTAAAATGGACATTTTTATTGCTGCTGTTCTTCCTATTAGTGAAATGGGTAGATAATTCCAGTGAGCGAGGTCTTCTTCTATACTTTTGAGTAGTGGTGTGAAATTCAGACAGCTTGGTGGAAACATTGATGCCAAGATACCTGATGTTATTGCTTACTGTCAAAGGGAGTTTTCTAGTCACAGCATTCCAGCTTTCCTGACAGATTGGAAGATTCTTGAAAATGACGATATAATATGTATAGCTTTGGGAAGGGAAGTTCTGGGCTCTGTTAGATATAATAAGATGTCATCTGCATATAAACTGATTTTGTGGTGGGACGGGTGTGTTTGTATTCCTGTGATGTCTGTGGCCTGACGAATGGCAGCTGCAAAAGGTTCAATGAAAACAGCAAATTATAGCAGAGAGAGTGGACATTTTGTCTTGTGCCCCGTTGTAATGTGAAGCACTGTGATGTATAATTAGTTGTAGAGAATTTTAATCCACTGGGTGAAGGACTCCCCAAAACCAAATGTTTTGATGGCAGTGAGGAGAATGCTTTTTCTGCATCTAATGATCCAATTATGGTGTTAAGATGATTTCTTTGTGATAAACTGATGAGATTGAATAGTCTGCACATGTTTGTGGATGAGTGCCTGTCTTTTGTGAATCCTGTTTGGTCTGGGTGGATGAGTGTGGGTCTTATGGGTCTGTAACTAGAGATAAGTGTTTTCATTTTCCAGTTTAAGTAAGACTGAGATGAGGGCTGTGTTCATGTGTGTGGGTATGGTTCCTGATAATTTAATTTTATTGACCATTCTGATGAAAAGGGGAGATATAAATTGCCAGAAATGTTTGTAGAATTCAGCTGGGTAACCATCTGGGCCGGGGGATTTATTGCCAGACATGGAGAATGTGGCTTTCCTAAGTTCATCTGCACTTATTGGTTGGTCTAGACTGGTTGCTTGATCTTTTGATATTTTAGGAAGGTCTATTCTACTAAAAAAGTTGATTTCTTCTGTGCTGGATGTGTCTGAATGGAAGAGTTTCTCATAGTATTCAGAAAAGTGTTTATTGATTGTCTTTGCGTCATAAATTACATTTCCCTGTGGGTCCTTGATTGCTGTAATGATTGATTATTCTTTGTTTCTTTTCAGTTGGTTGGCGAGGAATTTTCATTTTTTTTCATTGTTTTCAAAGTAATTCAGTCGTGTTTTTTGTATGAGAAATTTAGTTTGTTGGTGTATGATGTCTTCTAGTTGTGTCTTGATGTTCTGTAATTCTTTCTGGTTTGCTCATTTGGTGAATGGGAGTTTTGGGATTAGAGACGTTTATGTTCCAGTTCTTGGTGTTTTTCTTGTTCTCTTTTTTTCTTGTGTGGGATATGAGATAATATACCCCCTGAGTACAGCTTTTGCTGTTTCCCAGAGCAGTGAGGGACAGGTTTCTGGGGTGTCGTTCAGTTCCATGAAGGATGTGTATGGAAGAACTGCCCTATACTTACACCATTTTCGAGGTGGAAGTACAGGTGCTACTTCAACTTCACTGAGGTAAAAGCCAAGAACGTACATGTGAACTGTACATTACGCTCAGAACAAAATCTAATACTTAAACGTATTTAAACATATTTTTTACAGTAACACAATAGTTACTTTCCCTGGCAATTAGTCACTTTTATAGTGGAGTTATAAAAGTTACAGTTACTTTTTGGGAGAAGTAACTGTAACTTTATTACTATAATTAATTACTTTTTAAAAGTACTGATGAGATGTAATGTTAGAAATGAACTCACATGAAACAGTAAGTGCTGAAGTGTTACTGCTGCTTGATTGATTGCTGCCATCTTGTTTCCTGTAGACAGCAGTGCAGGAGATTTTCCGTCCATGATGGAGGTGAGAAGCAGTGAAGGTCAGAACAGAGGTCTGGACTTTAGTTTGGTCCTGATTCTCCTGCAGTGTCTCCTGACTGTCACCCAGTCTGGGGCTCCATGTCAGAGTTGGAGGATGAGACAGACAGGGAGCTGGAGCAGAGCACGTCAGACTCACGGAGGTTCCCTCCTTCACCTCCAGTGTGGACGGAGTCAGAGTGGGTGAGGGAGGATCAGCTGGTAGGAAGGAACAGTTGGAGCAGTCAATAAATAATCATTGATTATTCATTTGTAGTAAATCTACAGCTGAATGAAATTAAATGATGGGAACTTTAAAAGAGAAATCATAACAATAATATCAACATTTACCTTTGGCCACAATCTTGATTTCGTATTTTTTGTAGTCCCATTTCAAGTCATTCTCACATTCCAGTCTGAAGTAATATGTGTCATCAGAAACCATGTTATTCAGGGTTGTAGTGCAGTCTCTGTCTGTCAGTACTCCCATCAATTCTCCATTTGTGCTAGTTTTACTATCAAACACAACTTCATCATTACTGTTCTTTTTCCATACTGCTTTACATGTCTGATCTAAATGTGTGTTATATGTCCTCTCTATGTCAAAGTAGCAGGGGATGGTCACACAGGATCCTCTCAGAACCTCTATAGTCTGTGGCATATTGACTCTCCACTGTCCACACTGGACACCTGAAACACAAACACACAGTTTAGAAAGAAGAAAAGGAAACAGTAGTTCTCAGCAGCAGTCTAGTGGTAATGACTGATACCGACTCTACAATGTGATTACTGTTAGCAGATTTATAGTTATTATTTAATAATCTGTCTGTTATTTCCATGATTTATTGTTAAATGTAAACTGCAAAAAATCAAAATCCAACTTCGAAGATATTAAAAGAAATTCAGTCAGTAGATCAGTTCAATAATATCCTTATTATTTTAGAGTTTTAGCAGAAGACAAAATTAACTTACAGGAAACATCAGCTGTTAAACTTGTGGTAACAGATGCATCAGTGCTGCCATCTTGTTTCCTGTAGACAGCAGTGCAGGAGATTTTCCGTCCATGATGGAGGTGAGAAGCAGTGAAGGTCAGAACAGAGGTCTGGACTTTAGTTTTGTTCTGATTCTCCTGCAGTGTCTCCTGACTATCACCCAGTCTGGGGCTCCATGTCAGAGTTGGAGGATGAGACAGACAGGGAGCTGGAGCAGAGCACGTCAGACTCACGGAGGTTCCCTCCTTCACCTCCAGTGTGGACGGAGTCAGAGTGGGTGAGGGAGGATCAGCTGGTAGGAAGGAACAGTTGGAGCAGTCAATAAATAATCATTGATTATTCATTTGTAGTAAATCTACAGCTGAATGAAATTAAATGATGGGAACTTTAAAAGAGAAATCATAACAATAATATCAACATTTACCTTTGGCCACAATCTTGATTTCGTATTTTTTGTAGTCCCATTTCAAGTCATTCTCACATTCCAGTCTGAAGTAATATGTGTCATCAGAAACCACATTATTCAGGGTTGTGGTGCAGTCTCTGTCTGTCAGTACTCCCATCAATTCTCCATTTGTGCTAGTTTTACTATCAAACACAACTTCATCATTACTGTTCTTTTTCCATACTGCTTTACATGTCTGATCTAAATGTTTGTTATATGTCCTCTCTATATCAAAGGAGCATGGGATGGTCACACAGGATCCTCTCAGAACCTCTATAGTCTGTGGCATATTGACTCTCCACTGTCCACACTGGACACCTGAAACACAAACACACAGTTTAGAAAGAAGAAAAGGAAACAGTAGTTCACAGCAGCAGTCTAGTAGTAATGACTGATACTCATTCTCTACAAAGTCATTACTGTTACCATGGTTTCAGTTATTTTAGATCTTCACATAATAAATCATTGATTTATTTTGTAGTTTACAGCAAATCTAACTTTGAAGGATGAGCATGAATGCTTGAACTTAACAAAAGAGTATTGTGGTCATTTGAAATAATCTTCCAAAGCAGGTGTTAATGGACTTGAACTCACCCTGCAGCAAACAGCCAATGAGAAGGAAAGTCAGAGCTCCAGCCATCTTTGTTTGTCAGGAGAAAGTCTAGTTTAAAGGAGTCTGGAGTTTACACATGAAACATGGTTGGTTCATTTCTTCTATTAAGCTGTTAAAATACATTGAAGAAACTCTTCTCTATATATTTGCTTATTGTTATGTAAAAATGTTAACAAAACCTGCTCATTTCTTTCAAGAGAGAGAGAAAGAGAAAGAATTGAAATTCGTTTTCCTAACAGAACTGAATTTCTTTCAGGTATCAGATCAAATACATCACATATGTTTCACTCACTGGTGGAAACAGTGGTTCATTATTATGATTTTTAGTCAACAAAATTTGAATTAATTAAATTAAGCTCTCTACAATGATAGTAACTGAAAAAGACTCCCTATTTTTATTTAGCAATGTCCATAAGATGAAAAGACAGTAGAAATAAAAACAGGAAGTTCTATGCTGGAAGCAGTCATGACAAACATTTGATCTAATTCCTTGTTCCACATTCCATGTGTTTCATGTTTCTAATAGACTCAGCAGCAACAGTCTCCAAAACACAGAGTTCTGTTAACAGTGTCACATTTAGAAAAGAAAAGATCTCACCTCTTCAGTGGAACTGTTTGACCTTTTTCTTTGACTTCAAGCTTTGATATCCAGTTATTCTACATTAAAGATAGAATAACTTCCATTTTCATGAGGTCTGCAGAAAAGCCAGCTTCCTCAGAAGGGAGGTTACACTTTGAAGAAGTGTTTAAGAAGTGACTAAAAAAGAGGAACTCACAGAGAAACCAATGAGAGAGAGAGAATGAGATATTATGGACTTGTCATCAGAAATGTATTTCACCAGGACCACCCTTTTTTCTCACCTTGAACATTCAGAACATTAGACATTCAGTTCTCTCAGAAATGATGTTAAAGGAAGAATCTTTGACTTTGTTGCAGATGTTAAATAAACTGATAGTAGCTCTGGGATGTTTCCATTATTTTAGAATCCAGACTGATGATCTGATAACTGGACACTTGGAGATATGCCATCAAATAAAGGTTTTGTTGAACTGATTAGTGCAGCTGTCACTAGTTTTAGTCATTTGTAGTTTTAATAGGTTTTCTAGTCATTTACTTCCCAGAGGAAAGGAAAACTCGAAAAGAGAAAATTTTCATTTACTTCTCCTAGACAACTATGAGGCCCATGTTACACCAAACTGAGACCAAGGCTTATTTCTCCTGTCTCACTTTTTTCTGAGCAATAAGATGCACTTAATCTCAATTTAGTCTCCTTTTAAGTTTAAGAAGAGATCTCATCAAGCTCTAATATGATTCTCAGAGTTTGTCAGTTTTTGTGTCTCTTTGTCATCTCAGGCAGAGAAATCAGAGAGCTCTCTCTATGAACTCAATCTACTCTCAGTTCATGCATCTCATACCAAGCTCAGACAGAGCAAATGAAGAGCATGTTTTGGTTGTTTATCTTGTTGTTGCTGACCTTGGTAACGTTTTCATAAATTTGAACAAGTGCAATATCAAAATAAAGCGCTGTTTATTTATTTCCTCACACTCTCCCACACTTATTTCACTTAAAATTTGTGCATTTGTGGTAAACATAGTGCAGCTAGCTAGCGAAGCTAAAGACATTACTGTGCTGTTGGAGCAGCTGAGATCAGCACAGGAGAGAGCAAATGTGGCCATCTAGAGAAAAAGCGCTGCACCTAGTATCTTTTTTGGTTTGATATGGCTAAATTAACACTATCTGCGTATCCTAAGGTATCAAGAAGTTGCTGTCCTACATTATGAGACATAATTTCACAATAAAATTAAGTAAGAACTTGAACCACCATTGTAAATTATTAAAATGTGCTGTACTTTTATATATTGAACAGAATGGATGGCCCAGCAGGGAATGCCAAAAAGAAGATGCCTAAAAGAAACTCACAGAGGAAGATGAGTGTCTATGAACCAGACACCACTTTATCCAGAGATGATCCAGATGGTAATTGAGTTGTTATTTTACTACATGGCTGAGCTATTTTTAAAGTGATTGTTATACTATCACTTTAAAAAACTATTATAGTATTGTAGTAATGTGAACAACACTATCAATCATTCATAAATCTTTCTTTTAAAGTGAACCAGTTGTTAAGTTGATGTTGTCTATTTACTGTTGTGCTTTTTGTTTGATTACTTGATTAATTGATGGAATAATTAGTAGAACACACGGTTATTAACATAATGGATAACTGCATCCCAACAGGAGAGATGTCCTGCCGCATTTGTCGTGTTGCCTGTGGACGAGTACGCTACATGCACATAATATAGCTTACAAAATGGTTTTGTGGTCGTCAACACAAACAACAGCCTCTAACCCAAACCAGCACTAGAGTTCTATATTGGCTCTTTAAGAAGCTGGAACCAGAGATTTTATTCTCAGAAAATTTCCCTTGTTTAATTTTAATTGAGAACTAATCAGCCAATAGGTACAGCTGTAGAAAATTAGATTCAACCTCAACGTAAGTGTTTTTCAACAAAGCTTTAACTGCCTACTGCTTAACACATACCAAGCCATCAACTGCAACCTAAAGAAGCACAACTCATTTTCATTCTCCTCACATTCAGCACCATATCTGGCCAAATGTGACCATGAAGTGTTGGGACCCCATGTATCACATAGCCACATTTAATGTTTCTAAATTGTTTCTATGTCCTCACAGTTTTACTGAATTTCCTTATGTGTGAATCATAGACATATTGCAATATGAATTTTATGATATCAAGTTAAAAAACATCTATATTGTTGTGGTAACTGCTGTTAAATTATGCAGTTTGTAATTTGTGTTTTATTTGCTTTCTTTGCAGCATATATCGTGCACTGTAGTACACTGGATGAATGGACACCAGTTGAAGAATGTAAGCTCAAAAAAGCCTTCATAAACAAGTGCCGCATGAAGGCCAACAATGTAAATTCTTGAGTGTGGCAGCACCGATGGACATTTGTTGATGTAATTTGTTTGTTGATACATGAAAATCAAGAAAACCCTGTTTTTACAATTTTGATAATGTTATAATTTTTGCTGTCTTTAAAGTGTTCTCAAATGTTATTGATAATTTAGTTCAAGTGCAATTTTTGATCATTTGAAAACGCTAGCATCCGCATACAAACACTGCATGAGTGCCTATAAGTTCACTGTAAGACTGTAAGTTGAATATGAAGAAATCTTAATAAAGAAATATTTGTTCCAGCATTTGTAAGTGTCATGTGAATGTGTGTGTGCTTGCGTGCAGGAAAGAGACTAACAAGAGACTAACATATTGCTCCATAGTAGCTCCTGTATTGCTCAGTTTCTCCAAATGAGAAAGAAAGGAGCCATTACACTCACTGAATTGAGATGACTCCCTCTAAACTCCCTCCTAAAATTCACTAGGAGAAATAGGTGAGAAATATTTCAGACAAAATCAAAACTAAAATGAGGCTGAGATGAGAATCTCAAATTTGTCTCCCAAGCCATAGAAGAGCAATCTTTGAGCAGTACAATCTTCCTCTGGATTTGTCCTACTTTGAAAAGTGGTTTATTTTTATCCAATATTTCATTATCATATTAGCCTACATTCAGAACAATGTTTTGTTTAACACGAGTCAGTTTTGACAGAATGATAGAATTCACTTTGAGAAGATACAGAAATTTATATGTCAAAAAAATATGTCTGAATTTTTAATAAAGCCATGCCTCACAGCAAGAAGGTTCTGGGTTTGGAACCAGGCCGTGGGCCTTTCTGTGTGGAGTTTGCATGTTCTCCCTGTGTCTGCGTGGGTTCTCTCCAGGTACTCCAGCTTCCTCCCACCATCCAAAGACGCATGTGTTAGGTTTCCTGGTGATTCTAAATTGGCTGTAGGTGTGCATCTCTCTGTGTTAGCTCTGTGATAGACTGGAGACCTGTCTAGGGTGTACCCCTCTTCTCACCCGATGACAGCTGAGATAGGCTCCAGCAGACCCCATTACCCTCCAGGTCAGCACATGCAGTTACAGAAAATAAATGAATATGCCAAATGGACTAAAAGACAAATTTAGTGTTTATTTTATTGAATAAAATAATAAAAAAAAAAGTGTTCACATGTTCTTAAAATGAAAAAATGACAGCTCTGTCAGAGAGGCTTTTCTGCTCATGCAGTTGACAGGACAGGCCTGCGGTAAGTTCAAGTAACTTGCCAACCAAGTACATGCAGAGAGAAAGACACACCCAACAAGGAAAACGAGGGTAAAACACACAGGAAATCCTGACAAGTGCAGAGCAGTGTGGAAAGTTCTCTCTCCTGTGACTCAGTCACTGTGATGAAGATCCTCAGACCTGTGTCATTCTGAGGTGATTTCTATGTCATTATCAGAAACTATGTTATTCAGGGTTGTGGTGCAGTCTCTGACTGTCAGTCTGCAGCAAATGGACTCTCCACTGTCCACACTGGACACATGAAACACAAAAACATAACTAAAGAGCACTTGATAGTATCAGTGCTGTTTAACTGTTTACTGTCTTCAAAAGATGTAATTAGGGTTACCATGATTTAAGAATCTAATGTAAAAGGGGAGGATGAGGGGTGGATAATGAAAAATGCAAAAACTAATATGATTAATGAAAAAAAGTTATTGAAAGGGGACAAAACGCAGGTAATAGTGAATATCGGGGGAGAGCACGCTGACAGTGACCGAGAGGGAAAGGAAGGCGGGGGAACGCTAGATGCCGGTGTACTCCAAAAAAGGTTTTATTAAAATGTTCTTTAAAACAACATAAAATCCACGGTTAAAACCTTAAAAGGTTTTAAAAAAACAAACAATAAAAGCCACGTTAAAAGCAGTCCACTCTCAGAAGACGAACATAATCCGACGAACGGCCAAACCGGGGGCCACGGCGTCTTAGGGGAGGTGGCGGAGGTCTACCGCTGGGCCCAGTTCCAGCGCTTCGGCTGCCAGCTACAGCGACCGTCCGGGAGGCGCCTGGAACACATAAAAACGCAGGACCAGTACGGGTGCACACAATGCTACCACGCCGTCACAAACCCACACGTCTGAGCGTTGCTAAATCCCAAAGGGGTACTTACCCGCCTGGCAGAGCGCTATGCTCTGCCGCTGCGAGTAATCCAAGTCACAACGCTCAGGGGTTCCTTCTTTTTGTGGATCGGCGTACCCGCTACCTGGCTCCTGTCAACTCCTGTCAACTCCTGTCAACTCCTGTCAACTCCTTCGCGTGGCGTCCCGTGTTCCGGCCTTCTTTCCGCTCCCGGTCACTGTCAGCGTGCTCTCCCCCGATATTCACTATTACCTGCGTTTTGTCCCCTTTCAATAACTTTTTTTCATTAATCATATTAGTTTTTGCATTTTTCATTATCCACCCCTCATCCTCCCCTTTTACAGATTTTGGCGTTGTCGGCAGGATCGGGGTTTAGAGCACCTGCGGTGACCAGGAGAGGAGGCGGCCATGATGATGCCGGTGTACCCTGGCGCCCCTTGGTTACCAAAGTTCAAGGGACCAGGTGACGAATTAAAATACAATGACTGGAAGGAACAAATACAAGGTTTGTTGGGCACGCAAGACTTGGTAGAAGCCAGGAAGGTCGATATCGTCTTGGGTACATTAGCTGGGGAAGCTAAGCGCCAGATTAGTGTTTTAGACGAGGGCGAAAGGGACCAAATTCGTAAAGTCTTTTCGTATTTAGACTCACTGTATGGTGATAAAACCCCTACACCTGTGCTAAGGTCTCAATTCTTTAGCTGTGTCCAGAGGCCAGATGAAACGGTGCCCTCTTACGTCCTTAGGCTACGAGAATTGCATTGTAGGCTGCGGCGACATGACCCAGATGGTGCCCCCTCTGATACTGCCTTGAGAGACCAGCTACTACTGGGGTTACGTGAGGGTCCCCTGGCCCAAACTTTGAAGGTCTACGTCCGCCGCAACCCAGCTGAAACCTTCGCTGCGGTTCATCAGGAAGCATTGCTATTGGATTCGGAGAGTGGGAGCCCAAGGCCTGAGGTAATATGTGCATCTGTGAGTAACCCAGGTGTATCTGTTCAGACGCAGGATGTCAGCTGGAAAGAGACCCTGAAGCGAGAGATAATGGAGGATGTAAGATTGCAAATGGCCGGCATTACTCAGGAACTGTTGAGAGAGATCAAACCACTCATCCAACCAACCAGCGTTGTGCCGCAGCCACCTCTTCAAACTGTGAGGGAGCAACAACGGTTGACTGCCCACCCAAACAGTTGGGATGAACGAGGTAGGCCCATTTGTCGCCGGTGCAGACAAGCAGGTCACATTGCAAGATTTTGTAGGCAATCGGTAGCTTCCCAGCAACCTTTAAACTAACCATCCCTGCTGCTGAGGTCCGAGGGGCGGGGGTTAAGCATACACCAGAGGAGAATAGGGCCACTGAGGCATTTATCGGAACTTGTCCATCTATCCCAGTTAAAATTGAGGGAGTCCAACTGTCTGGATTGTTGGACACTGGGTCTCAAGTAACATTGATGCAACAAAGTCTCTTTGAGCAACACTTCCCTCAATTGAAGTGTGGCAAAACGCCTGTGTTTTTTAGATTGAGGGCGGCCAATGGCCTTGAGCTTCCTTACACAGGCTATGCTGTGCTAGACATGGAAGTGGAGGGTATTGCTATACCTGGACGGGGGGTAGTGATAGCCAAGGATGAACACTGCACACACCCCCTTGTCATGGGAATGAATGTTGTGAAATCGTGTTGGAATGCTCTTTTTAAACGGTCCGCAGAGACTGGTTCTCCCCCTTTGAATCTGCAGAGCCACCAAGCCTGGAGAGATGCGTTTGCCACCTGCCGTCGCATCGAGGCCACCATGACAGAGGATGGGTTGCTGGGTTATGTACGACCAGCGGGCCGATGCCTAATCAGAGTCCCTCCAAAGAGTGAGCTATTAGTGTGGGGCCGAACCAGGAGGGGCCCCAAAGGCAAGGACTACTGTGCTCTCCTGGAAGCACTGCCTGGAGACGGCAGCATGGGAGTAGCACGGACACTAACAATGGTAAGAGATGGCAGAGTTCCGGTGAGGATTTGCAACCCGCACTCTTATTATCTGACCATAGGCCGATATCAGAAGCTCGGCAAACTGTACCATGTTGAGGAGGCGGACGTGCATGGCCCAGACGACCTGAACCTGTCCCTGAAGGATGATGGTGTCGTGGAGGTGGCATCGGTGAATACAGCAGCTGATGGACCTGAACGGGAACTGCCAAAAGAGGTGAGCAGCCTTGCTGACCGACCAGATCTTTCAGAACGGCAACAAGAGGAGCTACGCGCCCTCCTGCTAAAGTGGAGACATGTCTTTGCACAACATGAGGAGGACTTTGGACGTACAAACCTCGTACAGCATCAAATACACACTGGTGATGCCCCACCAGTCCGAGAACGGTATCGCCCCCTACCCCCGGCTATGTATAAGGAGATGAAGACGCTACTTTCAGGTATGCTTGAAACTGGGGTCATCAAGGAAAGTTGTAGTCCGTGGGCAGCGCCCATAGTACTGGTGAGGAAGAAAGATGGCAGCTGGAGATTTTGTGTAGATTATAGAAAGTTGAATGCTGTGACTCATAAAGATGCTTTTCCCTTACCTAGGATTGAAGAGACCCTCACCAGCCTGACCCAAGCGGAGTGGTTTTCCACTCTTGACCTCGCCAGCGGCTACTGGCAGGTTGAGATGGACCCCCTTGATCGAGAGAAGACTGCCTTTACCACACCACTGGGCCTGTTCGAGTTTGAGCGTATGCCATTCGGCCTCTGCAATGCGCCGGCTACGTTCCAGCGGCTAATGCAGCGGTGTTTGAGTGGTCAGCTGTCCGACTATGCACTTGTGTATTTAGATGACATCATCCTGTATTCACCTGACTTCACCTCACACCTGCAACATTTAGACAAGGTTTTGGAGAGGTTGGGGCAACATGGCCTGAAACTGCGGCTGGACAAGTGCAAACTGCTGCAACCTGAAGTGAAGTTTTTGGGCCATGTTGTGGACTCAACAGGTGTGAAACCTGACCCAGACAAAATTTCCGCTGTACTTGATTGGCCTGTCCCCACCACCATCAAACAGGTACGAGCTTTCCTTGGACTAGCTGGATATTACAGACGATTTGTATCCGGGTTTGCTAAGGTTGCGCGGCCCCTGAACCAGTTGCTGACTGGAATCCCAGCTAACAAGAAGTCTGAGGCCCAGAAGGTGAATTGGTCCCCAGAGTGTCAGACATCCTTTGCTGAACTTAAAAGAGCCCTAACACAGGCACCGGTTTTGGCCTATGCTGATTATTCCCTCCAGTTCACCGTTTATACAGATGCCAGCAACCAGGGACTGGGAGCGGTGTTGGCTCAGGTCCAGGAGGGACGAGAACGCGTAATAGCTTACGCAAGCCGTAGCCTACATCCAACCGAACGAAACGATGCCAATTACAGCTCTTTCAAATTGGAACTTTTGGCCCTTAAATGGGCTGTGACAGAAAAATTCAAAGATTATCTGACTGGAACAAATTTTACTGTGTACACTGACAATAACCCTCTGGCCCATCTGCAGACAGCTCGCCTAGGTGCAGTGGAACAACGCTGGGTTGCACAGCTTTCCTCTTTCAATTTTGAAATCAAGTATCGCTCTGGTAAGAGCAATGTTAATGCTGATGTACTGTCTAGATGTCCAGTTAACCCCCTGCCCACAGGTGAAGCTAGCACTGCACCTGGCATGGAGTGTATTCCAGTGACGGCCACTATTGAGTTGACCCCTGAAGGAGACCAGGCGGTAGGGGCTGGCAGCGAGTGGGAGGAAGCACAGGCTAGCAACCCAGATATATGTGCTATCAAAAGGTATGTGGAAACGCATGTACGACCTGGGAGACCGGAGCATCAGGCCCTGTCTCTCAGGGGTCGGAGACTGTTGCAGCAATGGAAGAGGCTGCACATTGAAGGTAAAATCCTATGTCGCAGAGTGTTTGATCCTCACACTCACGAAGTACGGAACCAGATTGTGTGTCCCAGCTCTAGGAGCCAGGAGGTGTGGAGGAGCGTACACGAAGCCACTGCCCATGCTGGAATGGAAAGGACACTTACCCGAATCCGTCAACGGTTCTACTGGCCAGACATGGAGGGGGAGGTACGTCAGCTCCAGCAGGGTTGTGTCGCCTGCAGCCTGCAACGGGAGAGAGTTGAGCCTCGAGCCCCGCTAAAACCCATTGCAGTATCATACCCCCTTGAAGTTGTAGGTTTAGATTTCTTGTCTCTAGGTCGCCACGCAGACACTCACCCAAACATCTTGGTAGCCACTGATTTATTTACCCGCTATGCTTGGGCCATTCCCACACGAGACCAAACTGCTGAGACCACAGTTAAAGCTTTGTGGACCCAAATAATCCAACCCTTTGGCTGCCCTGCTAGGTTTCATTCAGACCAGGGACCAAATTTTGAGTCTACTTTAATGAAACAGCTGTGTAATACCTATGGTATAACAAAGAGTCGTACTACCCCATACCACCCTGCTGGTAATGGGAGTGCAGAACGCTTTAATCAGACCCTATTGAACATGCTCCGTTCCCTTGAGGCTGATAAGCAAAGCCATTGGCCTGAGTACTTACCTGAATTAGTACATGCATATAATAACACCATCCACAGCTCCACGGGCTACGCGCCCTCCTTTCTCATGTTTGGGCGACACTTGCGCCTCCCAGTTGACATTGGGTTGGGTGTTGGGCCTCAGCAGATGAGACATAATGTAGATGGGTGGGTTTACCATCATCAGGAAAGGTTATGTGTAGCATACAACCTTGCTAAACAGAAGATGGACAGGGCAGCTTCTCAAAATAAGAGGCACTATGACCGTAAGGCCAGAGTTTTACCTTTAATACCTGGAGAGAGAGTGTGGCTTCGAAACAGGACAAGACATGGACAAGGGAAATTGTGTACTTGGTGGAACCCAGAGACTCATGTTGTACTTGAACAGGTTGGAGACACCAAGTTAGTGTATCGGGTTCAACCAGAGAAGGGTGGCCGGGTACAGACTGTTCACCGAAATGCACTAAAGGTGTGTACGGCCCCCACTACAGAGACTCCTCCACCGACCGCTCTAGCATCTGCAGAGGCTCAGGAGCTTCCCTTGCCACTGATGTATGGGTTTCCCCCGAGGCCTGTAGGGATGCCGCCTGTGAGAGAAGAATCTGAACCACGACGGTCCACAAGGGCAAATTTTGGACAACCCCCAGTGAGATATAAGGATTGACAATGTTGCAGGGACTGCCAACATTAAGGTGTGGTGAAATGTCAGGGGGCAGGAAGAATGTTTCATTTTTTTATGCTTGTTTATATATATATATATATTTTTTATTTTTTTTCCTTGCATGCATTTGTGTTGTGTTTTGATTGTTTAATGGTTTTGTTTTTAATGCATGCCTGTGATTTTATGACTTCCTGCAACCACCTTTTTGTTTGAGTAGCCGCACCTGGGGGGGGTTCCGCCCTCTGCGCTCAACCAATCGGAGGAGCGCAGAGGGTTTCGCCCCGGAAATAAAAGTGGCGTCATGGGATTAGTGAGCAGCGGAAAAAGAAGGCCGGAACACGGGACGCCACGCGAAGGAGCTGACAGGAGTTGACAGGAGTTGACAGGAGCCAGGTAGCGGGTACGCCGATCCACAAAAAGAAGGAACCCCTGAGCGTTGTGACTTGGATTACTCGCAGCGGCAGAGCATAGCGCTCTGCCAGGCGGGTAAGTACCCCTTTGGGATTTAGCAACGCTCAGACGTGTGGGTTTGTGACGGCGTGGTAGCATTGTGTGCACCCGTACTGGTCCTGCGTTTTTATGTGTTCCAGGCGCCTCCCGGACGGTCGCTGTAGCTGGCAGCCGAAGCGCTGGAACTGGGCCCAGCGGTAGACCTCCGCCACCTCCCCTAAGACGCCGTGGCCCCCGGTTTGGCCGTTCGTCGGATCATGTTCGTCTTCTGAGAGTGGACTGCTTTTAACGTGGCTTTTATTGTTTGTTTTTTTAAAACCTTTTAAGGTTTTAACCGTGGATTTTATGTTGTTTTAAAGAACATTTTAATAAAACCTTTTTTGGAGTACACCGGCATCTAGCGTTCCCCCGCCTTCCTTTCCCTCTCGGTCACTGTCAGCGTGCTCTCCCCCGATATTCACTATTACCTGCGTTTTGTCCCCTTTCAATAACTTTTTTTTCATTAATCATATTAGTTTTTGCATTTTTCATTATCCACCCCTCATCCTCCCCTTTTACACTAACACTGATTCTTGCTAGGTATAAGGACCAGAGACTACAGTAAGTTAACTACAGTATATCTATCACGTTGAAATATGTTATTACAGACATGGAAATGCTAAAGAATGAATTCTTGAAATTAGGAACAGTGCAATCTGATAATCTTTATATAATGTCTTGCGGACCCCCCAGTGACCAGCCTCATCATGTGCCAACTTCAATACTGCTTCACGAAATTTAGCTGGCACCACAATCTGGATAATGGGTTCGCCGATGAAATCGTCACCGTGTGGAACCCACTTTCTCACGAGAACCTCACGTGAACGAAGTAGCCTCGAGAGCTATCGTTCACCACTTCTGTTGGAAGCACCTGTTCAAACAAAGCCGTCAGAGAGGGATCAGCTTGTTGCTCAACCTTCAGGTCTTCTAATGACACTGAAAGAGGAACCTCAGATAAAGAAAATGCACACAATTCTGACGCTTCATGCTTGACATTGTTCACCTTGTCTTCATGTGCAGCATCGGCACGCACCATGGCGCGCGTCACCACACACGCTGTAAAGACTTCTGGAGAGTTCACTTCACTATCGTCAGGCCGGTTCCTGACTAATGGAACAGAAGAAACTACTGGGGGTATCGGTGGACCATCAGGCCAAACCCGGCTTCCAGCCGCACCATTTCCCAGAATGAAAGTGATGCCCCCAATCGGCAGTGCTGGCCGCACTCCAACAGGCACTTGACCCTGAACCAGGTCTGAAAAAAGCATGACATTGTGCAGCGGGACCTGCAAAATCTTCATGCCCACACCCAACACAGGAACAGAGGATCCCGTGTTGCTCTCCTCTGAAAAAGGCAGCACCGAAGCCTGGATAAAGGAGTCAAATGCAGCAGTATCACGTAGAATCTTAACTGGTACTTTCTTCTCACTTCCCACCAAAGAAACAAAGTCATCGGATACAAAAGGTAAGAAGGCATCCAGCTCACCAGATAAAATCCCTTTCTGCAGCTCTTCCTTTTCCTGCTTAACCTCGGGCATTTTTGGCACCGACACCGCTAGACAAGCGCCTCTCGCCTGCCCCACCGATTTGTTTTTAGCCTTTAGAGCAGTGATCCTCACTATTTTTTTCACAAGAGCCACATTGGCAGTGCAAAACCAAAAGGCGAGCCACTTTTACGACAACATTCTAAGTCACCTTTGCAAATGTGCGTTTCTACGTATAAATTGGACATCCCACAAAAAAGAAATAACACAGCCAATACATTTTCATTTAAGACCAGACTTACTTTAATACTGGGATGAGCGGAAGCTGACATGCATGTCCTTGACTTTCTTCATGTTGTATTTGTAGTTTGTTGTTGCAATCACAGTGAGGCATTCAAGATGAGCATGGGTCAGTCGGTTTCTCTGTTTCCTCTTGGTAGTGTTCATGGTCGAAAATGTTGATTCACAGGTGTATGTGCTCATGAAGAAAGACATCAATTTCTGTGCAAGTGGTTTCAAAGTGGGAAAGTCTGCTTCAGAAACCAAACTCCAGAAGTGGCCAACACCTGCTCTGAGTTCAACTTGGAGGATGTTATTTGTTTGCAGCTCAATTATTTCACTCTCCAGAGCAGCACGATTACCAGGGCAGAGCTGTGTGATGGTTGGCGTGAGGGAGGACACATCCACATGGAAGGGGTTTTCAATAAAATTGAAAATCTCCTTATGTTCAGTCACATCACTGAATCTGGATTCAAACTCACCCTTCAGGTCCTCCAAAACTAAAACAAAACTGCTGTACCTGAAGTGCTGCTGCAGACATGGGTCACTTGTGGTTGTTGCTCTGAGTTTAGGGAAGTGGATGAGTTCTCTGTCAGGTATCCACAGAGCAGTTATTTTGTTTTGGAATGCTCTGACTGCCCTCAGCATGTCACTTGGAAGCTTGTCTCTCCCTTGGAGCTGCAAGTTGAGAGTGTTCAGGTGACAGGTAATGTCAGTAAGGAGGGCCAGCTGTATGATCCAGTTTGGGTCTTTCAGCTCTGGCTGGTGTTTCCCCTTGGTGTCCAAGAAACTGCTGATTTCAGGAAGGAGGCTCAGGAACCGCTCCAGCACCCTTCCACGGGACAACCATCTTACTTTACTGTGCAACACTAAATCGCTGTACTCTGTGTCGTAGTCCTGGATTAACTCTCTGAACTGTCTGTGGTGTAGTGCTCTTGAAACAATGTAATTGACCACATGCACAACTCTTTGCATCACATTTTGGAATTCACTGTTTCTGAGCTTTGATACCAGTGCCTCCTGATGGAAGATGCAGTGGAAGCTGATGAAATTGGGGATTTCATCTCTTTTTTTCATGAAGCCAACAAGACCCTTCTTTTTGCCTCGCATGCTTGGAGCACCATCATTACACACACTTGCAAGTTTGGACCAGCTGAGATGATTTTCCTCAAAAAATACTAAAAGTGCATTCAGAATATCCTCACCTCTTGTTTGGCCATGGAGTGGTAGTAAGCGCAACATTTCCTCTTGAAAAGAGTTTTCTTTTGGGAACCTCACCCAAGTGCACAGCTGAGCAACGTCAGTGACGTCTGTGCTGTCGTCCACTGCGATGCTGAAACAAGGTGCAGCGCGCAGATCAGCCAACAACTGGTCACGTATGTCCTTTCCGATGTCTTCCATTCGCCTCATTATTGTTGAATCAGACAGCTGTAACCCTTTTATTTGTTTAATGATGGCGTCCTTGTTGTCAAAGTCTGCGAACAGTATTTCTGCTGAAGCCAAAAAACAGTCTTTCACTATTTCTCAGTCTGAGAAGGGTTTTTTAGCCCGCGCCAAAATCCACGCTATTTCATAAGATGCCTCTGTTAAACGCTCTGCAGTGGAGGTTGTCCGGTGGTAAAGATTTTGCTGCTCACAAAGTGAAGCAGTGAGCTGTGCTATTTTCTTCTGTCTTAGTTCACTGCCAGATGGGTAACTTTCATTGAACTGTGGATGCGCCGTTTTGAAATGGCGCTCCAAGTTGCTTCGTTTGAACCCGGCACGGGTTTGTTTGCATATTAAGCACAAAAGGAACCCTTTGCCATGCAGAACAAATAAAAGTTCGTCTGTCCACTTGTCTTGAAATTTTCTGTGCTCATCTTGTATGGTTCGTGTTTTTCGTTTCTTGCTGGGTAACTTTATACCTGTCGTTTGTTTGCTCGTCCCCTCTCCGGTGTCCTCGTGCTGATTTTTGTTTGCTGCTTCCTCGGACTCATTTTCCTCATCCGGTCCATTTTGTGTTTTTCGCTAGCTAGCGGAGCTTATGTCGCCTGCCTGCAAACTTGCGCTCCGGTCAAGTTTTGTAAACAATGCCACATGGCCATGGCCTTTCATTCGCGCTTTCCGTGATTCAGCTGCGTGAAATGTATTACAACTTATCGCCACGAGATGGCAGTTTAAGTCCACTGTAGCATTGCCGGTAAACTGTGGAGCGGATTGCATTCAAAGGCAAGTGGCAGGGTGATACTGTAAGCTACCATGCGAGCCGCCAGTTATAGCTTGATGAGCGGCATGTGGCTCGCGAGCCGCGCAATGAGTAACTGTGCTTTAGAGCATAACAGTCAGCCTTCCAATGACCCTTCTTATGGCAAAAATTACAAACCTTATCTCCATTTCTCGAGCTACGATCCCTCGCCTCAGTTTTAATTGGAGCAGATGCACCATAAAACTCTGCACTCTCCGCGAAAGTGGAGCTGCGAGCATGTCCATCAACAAAAGCACGCTTGTGCGTCAAGACAGTCATCTGCCAGAGCGGCTGCTTCCATGGCAGTCCTCACCTTGTGATCACAAATATGGGTAGCAGTACTGGCAGGAATTGAGTTTTTAAATTGTTCCAAAATTATGAGATCACACAAATCTTGAAAGCAGTCAACCTTTAATGCAGAGCACCAATGCATAAAATGAGTGGTCAGATCACGAGCAAACTTTAAATGAGTTCGTTTCTCAGCTTTCCTCCACGTGCGGAAACGTTGGCGGTAAGCTTCTGGGACCAGCTCATAAGTATTCAGAACAGCAGATTTCACCAAGAGATCATTTTGGCTGTCCGCGAAAGACAATGCCGAATAGGCCTCCTGCGCTCTGCCAGTTAATGCGCACTGCAGCATTAATTCAATTCAATTCAATTTTATTTATATAGCGTCAATAACAATACAAATCGTCTCAAGACGCTTTACAAGACCCGGCCTGAAACCCCCAGAGCAAGCCTGAAGGCGACGGTGGCAAGGAAAAACTCCCTTTTAACAGGAAGAAACCTTGAGCAGAACCCAGCTCATATGGAGGGACCCATCTGCCTAAGGCCAGCCGGGTACAGACAGAGAAAGAGAACAGCAAGATAGACGTACATCTGTCATAAATACACATATCTGACTAAAGCATACAAGTTGGATGCTATGATTCAAACTAATGATGTTACATGACAGTTTGAAAATATAAGGGGAATCATCGGCAGGTTGGAGAATTGTTCATTCAGGTAGGAGTGGATAACAGCAGGATTCCATGGAGACTGGGCAGGCTGATGAGACCACAACAGCAGATGTAGTATGGAGCTCCACAGGAAACACTCAACTCCAGGCCAGAGATACTCGGAAGAAGGGAGAGCAGCAGTAAACATTCTACATAGTAATAGCACAGAATTGCATGACTAGTAGCAGATAGGAATTTAGAGGGCAGGAGCTCTGTGCCAGAGAAAAAGAAAGTGTAGGACACGAGAGAGGAGAGAGAAGAAAGAAGGAGAACATGTGTTTGTTGCATTGTCCCCCAGCAGCCTTGGCCTATAGCAGCATAACTAAGGGATGGTTTAGTCCAGCCCTAACTATAAGCTTGATCAAAAAGGAACGTCTTAAGCCTGACCTTAAAAATAGAGAGAGTGTCTGCTTCCCGAACCCAAACTGGGAGCTGGTTCCACAGGAGAGGAGTCTGATAGCTGAAAGCTCTACCTCCCATTCTACTCTTTGAAATTCTAGGAACCACAAGTAGGCCTGCACTTTCAGACCGAAGTGATCTGTTGGGATGATATGGTACAATGAGGTCTTTAAGATATGATGGCGCTAGGCCTTTGAGGGTCTTGTATGTAAGGAGGAGGATTTTAAATTCTATTCTAGACTTTAAGGGGAGCCAGTGAAGAGAAGCTAAAACTGGAGTAATATGATCTCTCTTGCTAATTCCTGTCAATGCTCTTGCTGCAGCATTTTGAATCAGTTGGAGGCTTTTTAAAGAGTTGTTTGGGCAGCCAGACAGTAATGAATTACAATAATCCAGTCTGGAAGACACAAATGCATGAACTAGTTTCTCAGCGTCACTCTGAGACAGGATGTTCCTAATTTTGATGATATTACGTAGATGAAAGAAGGCAGTCCTGGTTACTTGCTTAATGTGACATTTAAAGGACATATCCTCATCAAATATAACACCAAGGTTTTTCACAGTAGTACTGGAGGCCAAGGTAATGCCATCCAAAGAAACCACGTGATTAGATAATGAATCTCTGAGATGCTTAGGACCAAATACAATAACTTCTGTTTTGTCTGAGTTCAAGAGTAAGAAATTACAGGTCATCCAAGCCTTTATGTCTTTAAGGCACGCTTGGAGTTTAACCAGCTGATTAGTTTCATCTGGTTTCATAGATAAATATAGCTGGGTGTCATCTGCGTAACAATGAAAGTTTATGCCATGTTTTCTAATAATCTTCCCTAATGGCAACATGTATAACGTGAAGAGTATTGGTCCTAGCACCGAACCCTGAGGAACTCCATAACTTACTTTTGTATAAGCAGAGGAATCATGGTTGACATGAACAAACTGGAATCTGTCAGACAGATAGGATTCAAACCAGTCTAATGCAGTTCCTTTAATCTGGATCTCACTTTCAAGTCTCTGTAGTAAAATATTATGATCAATAGTGTCAAATGCAGCACTAAGATCTAGCAGAACCAGTATAGAGACAAGTTCACTATCTGAAGCCATGAGGAGATCATTTGTAACTTTAACCAAAGCTGTTTCTGTACTATGATGAACTCTAAAACCTGACTGAAACTCTTCAAACAGACCATTCCTGTTTAAGTGGTCACACAACTGATTAGCAACAACTTTTTCTAGAATTTTGGAAATAAAAGGAAGGTTGGAGATTGGTCTGTAGTTGGCTAAAACATTTGGATCTAGAGTGGCTTTCTTAAGTAGGGGCTTAATTACAGCAATCTTAAAAGACTGAGGCACATATCCTGTTAATAAAGATACATTTATCTGGTTCAATATGGAGGTGTTAATTAAGAAGAACATCTTTGAGCAATTTAATTGGGATTGGATCTAGAAGACAGGTTGATGGTTTAGATGCTTTAATTATTGAAGATAGCTCGAGAAGATCTACTGGGGAGAAGGATTCCAGATGTTGATAAGGTCTAACAGAAATTTCTAAAGTCACTGTACTTACATCTTTGACAGCCGTCGGAAGGATGCCTTGAATGTTTTCTCTAATGCCAACAATTTTATTAGTAAAAAAGCTGATGAAGTCATTACTACTGAGGGCCGAAGGAATAGATGGCTCAACAGAGCTGTGGCTCTTTGTCAGCCTGGCTACAGTGCTGAAAAGAAATCTGGGGTTGTTCTTGTTTTCTTCTATTAATGATGAATAGTATGCTGTTCTAATACTACGGAGAGCTTTTTTATAAGTCGTTAAACTATCTTTCCAGGCTATATGAGCTTCTTCAGAAATAGTGAAGTGCCAAATTCTTTCTAGCTTTCGGGCTGCCTGTTTTAAACAGCGCAACTGCGAAGTATACCAAGGAGCTAGCCTCCTCCGATTTTTGACCTTCTTTTTCAGAGGAGCAACTAAGTTTAGAGCTGAACTAAGCGATGCTGCAGTGCCATCGACAAAATCATCTAATAGTGCAGGAGTTAAATTGTGGTTGCTGTTGTCCACATTATTGACACATGGCACTGGGATATATAAAGAAGGAATTAATTCTTTATATCTAGTTACAGCATCATCAGATAGACATCTACTGTAATGATATGTCTCTTCAATTCTTGCGTAATCCATTATAGTAAATTCAAAGGTTATGAGGAAATGGTCAGATAAAAGAGGGTTATGGCTAAATATAGTTAAACCTTCAGTTTCTATGCCGTATGTTAATACCAGATCTAAGGTGTGATTAAAACTGTGAGTTGATCCGTTTATATTCTGAGAAAAGCCAATTGAATCTAATAATGATGTAAAAGAGGAGCTAAGGCTGTCACTGACAACATCAACATGGATGTTAAAGTCACCTACTATAATGACTTTATCTGTTCTAAGAACTAAATCACACAGAAACTCAGAGAATTCAGCCAAAAACTCAGAATAGGGAGCAGGTGGGCGATATACCACAACGTGGGCGATATACCACAACATAACGTGCGCGCAGATTCGTGCCACTTTCTCGACTCTGCTATGCGTTCAAACAGGCAGAAGAAAGTTTCAGGGTCTCTCTCATTAAATTTTGGCAGCAAGCGCAAGTTGCCTAACACATCAAACCCACACTCTGGAAATTCATGGTGAAACGGTGAATCTTCAAGAACAGAAGTATCAGTAACAGACCTTCCCTTCTTTATCAATTCAAGTTTTACCTGTTCCAAAGAAACTTTTGCCTGTTCAGTCTGATGACTGAGCTTTTCAACAGCCAGTTCCTTCTCAATCTCTGCTGTCTTCATCATCTTATCATGCTCCAATTGTAACATCAGTAACTCCTTTTGCTGCTCAAATGTCAGGTTCTTATTGACAAATAATGGAACAGAACCACCGGCATTAGTGGCAGAAGGAGGTTGCTCCTCTCCAGCAGTTAACACACCCATTTCACTTAAGTTTGCCTTCAAAATGCCTTTTACTGTGTCCTTTAACCTTTTATCAGATATCTCAATCTTATAGTGGTTCGCAATCTTTAACAGTTGCTCTTTTGTGCACCTATCCAAAACATCTTCAGTTGGAGAATTAAAAACTCATCCACAAATTCATCCATTGTGCACACATGAGGAAAAACCCAACGTTGCTTCTCTCAAAACAGAGTGAATGCCAGGTGAACGCAAGGCCAATCAAGACCACAAACGGACCACTAACCTACCTAACCAAAAACTAACTAAACTCAACCCTAGTCTTCATGAAGTTACTTGCGGTGGGTACTTATGCACTGAAGACCGCTGTTATGGGAAAGTGACCATTAACTGGCAACAAACCCACCACCACGGCCATGCTCCCGAGACAAGCTCTAACCGCTTTTACCCCAACACTACAAAAAAAAACAACCAGCGAAGCTCAAAGGAGCAACGCTGCTAATACCTGACGGGGAAAATGCCTCCAAAACACCAAACGAACACTGAACCACACTCACGGAATTTCAACCAAACGCTGAACTCCACTTAATTTGTTAAACCTTTACAAATTTCCGTGTCTACACAGTGACAATGTGTAAAACCAGCTACTCAAAGCGTTCACTTTTACACCAAAAAAAAAAACAACGTACTTACGTCACTTCATTCATAAACCTTGCAAACAAATTATGAACAAACAATTAGACAAGCCCCCACTTTGTCACGACCTGGCTCGTGAGCCATGGCAAAATACACAGACAGACAGACAGACAGATACCAAAAAAAACACCCAATAAAGAATAATAGATAGTAATAAAAAATAAATACTGTGACTATACATAGATGGGTGTTGCATAAATATAGAAATACCGGGTACATTGTATTGCACATTACTGTTTTAGGTTAAATTCAAAAAGTAATTCAGGCTGTTTCCTTTTTGTCCTCCTCCCCCCAAGTGAGTGGTGGTTAAACAGTTTAATGGCACGGGGGACAAAGGAGTTCCTCAGTCTATTAGTCCTGCACCTTGGGAGGAGCAGCCTTTCGCTGAAGGTGCTTCTCTGGCTACTGATGGACATGTGCAGAGGGTGGGTGGCATTGTCCAGGATACACGTTAGTTTTTTCAGTGTCCTGCTCTCTGCTACAGTAGCCAGAGGGTCCAGCCCCGTGCCAACCACAGAGCCAGCCCGCCTGATCAGCTTCTCCAACCTGGAGAGGTCTGTCTTTGAGGTGCTCCCACCCCAGCACACCACAGTGTAGGACAGAACGCTGGCAGACTGGTAGAAGATCCCCAGGAGCTTCTTGCAGATGTTGAAGGATCTTAACCTCATCAAGAAGTACATCCTGCTCTGGGCCTTCTTGTACAGCTGCCCCATGTTGCTCGTCCAGTCCAGCTTGTTGTCCAGCCACAGCCCAAGATATTTATACGTCTGCACGACCTCCACCTCCTCCGCTCCTATCAGCACTGGTCTGGGGTTGGGTCTGTCCCTCCCAAAGTCGATGACCAGTTCCTTAGTCTTAGAGGTGTTGAGCTGTAGATTGTTTTTGTGGCTCCAGACAACAAAATCTCTCACCAGGCTCCTGTACTCCTCCTCTTCGTCTCCACTGACACATCCCACAATGGCTGTGTCATCTGCAAACTTCTGGATGTGACACGTGTCCGAGTTGTAGCAGAAGTCTGCGGTGTACAGGATGAAGAGGAAAGGGGAAAGTACAGTCCCCTGTGGAGCTCCAGTGCTGCTCCACAGGGGAACACGGTCTAAACGTAAAGGTAAACTGATTTATTAAAGTAAAGCAAAAGAACTAATGAGATTTGAGTGTGAGAATCAGTGTGTCTGTTGATGGGTGCATGATCATGTATGTGTAGTGTTGAAAGGTGTTAACAAAAAACAAACAAGCCGAAGCCAACAGAACCAAAAACCCAGGCTTGGAATCCAGGCGGCAGATGAGAGAGAGAAAGAAAGGACTGTGACTTCCTGTTTTTTTTTTTTTTTAACTTTGTCTTTATTTTGGATTGCACATGTATACAATAATGTTCAAGTATGGAACAGTACCATATAATAGAAAACAACAAATATATATATGGCACATTTAAATAATATGGTCAGACAATGCAAAAGAATAACAGTAAAAACAGAAAAATAAAAAAAAAGGGTAACTAAAGTAAGACACGACAGGGGTACACAAAGTTCATCCTTCCCTATTCTCCTTTTTCAGATCTATACAACAACCATTTTTCCCATTTTCTTTGAAATAAATCCTCTTGAAGTTTCAGTTTGAATGTCAGATACTCCATATCCTGAATGTTGTCCACAATCGTCCTCCACTGTTCATAGTCCGGGATATTTGTCGTAAGCCAGTTCCTGGTGATTGCCTTCTTCCCAGCAACCAGTAAGATCCTAACCAAGTATTGGTCTCTCGGACAAATAACATCTCTCATATGACCCAAATACAGAACCAGACATGAGCTAGGGATCTCATATCCTAAGACCGCACAAATTACTGAATGCACAGCCTCCCAGAAAGGCTGGATTTTACTGCAACTCCAAAAAACATGTGTATGGTCAGGATCGATTTGGTCACATTGTCTCAAACATATCTGAGGTGCCTCAAGCTGTTTACTTTTAATCCGAGGCGTGATGAAATATCTTATTTGGTTCTTCCATGAAAATTCCCTCCATCCGTTTGACTGAGTTGTCGTTTGGTGTATGCCCCACATATCATTCCACATCTCATCAGTAATGGTGACATCCAATTCTTTTTCCCATTTTTCCTTCACGTACACAGTAGAGTTTTTGTTCCACTCAATCAAACACATATAGAGTCTGGACACTGCCCTAGGGATGACCTTTTCATATGCCCGAGAGAAGAGCTGTATTATTGGGTGTATATCATCCTCTGCCCTCTTAACCTCTTTGCAATAGTAGTCTCTCAGTTGTAGATATCGAAATAAATCCTGATTGGCCAATCCATACTCGTTTTTTATTTCTTGAAAGCTCTTCATTTTTCCCTTAAGGATCAGCGAGCACATGGCGGTCACGCCTATTTGGGTCCATTGTTTAAATCTAGGGTCCTGCCTTCCAGGTGTAAAAGCCATATCGTATGCAATCCATTTCAACAAACCAAGTTCCCTTCCCACCTTTAACCGTCTCACAACCAAGTGCCATGTATTTAGTGTATAAGTCGTTATCATGTCCATCTCCGACATAAATTCGGTGTTCTCTGGGATCTTTCTTTCACCTATGATTGTTTGGGTTGGGAATCCAAAAACGGGTGCTTCTATGTCTTTCCATCTAGCCTCGTAAGCACCACTGCACCAGTTCAGGAATGGACGCAGCTGCGCTGCTTGAAAATACTCTTTCAAATTTGGAAGTGCCATACCACCCTTTTTTTTGGTCAGCTGTAGAGTACTATACTTTACCCTAGGTTGTTTTCCATCCCATATAAATCTTGATATTAGTTTATCCCATTTAACAAACTGTTCTGGCGGTACAGGCACTGGTAAGGAAAGGAACAGATATAGCAACCGTGGTAGTACATTCATTTTTATAGTATGTATTCTGTCACTAAATCCCATCGGGTATGTAGACCATCTGTCAATGTCCTTCCTTAAGTTCCCATCAATTTCGCCATAGTTACTTTTATACAGTTTTGTAAGATTTTTGGTAATGTTTATACCCAAGTATTTAATTGATCTTGCCCCCCAATCCAGACCGGTCTCCTTGAGTCTTTGATTTGGCTTACAGTTAAGCATGAGTACTTGAGTTTTAGATTTATTCAGTTCATATCCAGAATATGAGCTAAATTGATCTAAGGACTGCATAAGTGGTTCAAATGTGACTGATGGATGTTTTAAGATAGACCATTACATCATCTGCGAATAGACTTATTACGTGCTGCTGACCGTTGATTTCTATACCTGTTATCTCTTCATTTTGTCTTACCATCTGAGCTAATGGTTCTATAAAGAGTGCAAACAACGTAGGACTCAGGTTACATCCTTGTCTCGTTCCTCGCTCTAGCTCGAATCTATCTGTCAAAGAACCATTTATTTTTATCCTAGCTGTGGGCTTAGTATATAATGTTTTAATACATTGAATCGCCTTCTCTTCGAATCCAAATCTTTCTAGTGTGAGAAATAGGAAGTCCCAAGAGACCCGATCAAAAGCAGCCGCAGCATCCAATGAAACTAATGCAGCTGGTGTCTTATTTTTGTTTATTCGATGCATTACATGCAAAGTTCTTCTAATGTTGTCCTGCGTCATTCTAGCAGTGACAAAACCACATTGATCTTCGTCCACCAGACGTGGCATGAAGGACTGAAGTCTTTTAGACAATATAGAGGTATAGAGTTTGTAATCTACATTTAACATCGATATTGGTCTGAAGTTTTGACAGTGGTGTTTATCTTTTAATGGTTTGGGAATTACAGTAATTATAGCTTCCTTCCACGAGGGGGGAGTTATATTATTCTCTTTAACCCAGTTGAACGTAGAATAGAGCAATGGGGTCAGCTCTTTTTCATATTTCTTATATATTTCCGAAGGGAAACCATCGCTACCTGGGGCTTTATTTGTTTTTGATTTCCCTATCGCTTCCCCAATTTCTTCCATAGTTATGTTTTTCACCATTTCTTCATTTTGTACTTTACCAATGGTGGGAAGGTCCAAGCCGCCAAGAAACGATCTGACCTCCTCCCGACTGGAAGTTGATGTTTTGGCATATAGGTCTTTATAATAATCACTAAATACTTTCTCAGACTTCCTGGTTTTAACAACTCAGGGAGACTGGCCAGGTGCTCCCACTTGTTCCAAATTAGTCCCGCCCACTGAGGTACCTGCAGGAACACACAAAACAAGACAAGGGGGAAAAACACAAACACAGGCCCTAGTGGCAGGTGGCCGTCACACAGCAAAGACCGTACTGACGCAGACGGTAGAAACGGGACTTTTGTCTGTAAACTTTGCCCGCCCGGTTTGCACCTTAATTAAGGACTGCAGTTCTGATTGTCTTTATAATAAAGACCATTTAAGCAGCACGTTTGTCCTCATATTTTTATTGCAGGTGTAGACTGAATGGGTGGCAACAACGCATTAGGCAAATACACTATATTACCAAAAGTATTCGCTCACCCATTCAAATGATCAGAATCAGGTGTTCTAATCACTTGGCCTGGCCCCAGGTGTATAAATTCAAGCACTCAGGCATGCAGACTGTGAAACAAGACATTTGTGAAAGAATGGGCCGCTCTCAGGAGCTCAGTGAATTCCAGCGTGGAACTGTCATAGGATGCCACTTGTGCAACAAATCCAGTCGTGAAATTTCCTCGCTCCTAAATATTCCACAGTCAACTGTCAGCTCTATTATAACAAAATGGAAGCGTTTGGGAACAACAGCAACTCAGCCACGAAGTGGTAGGCCACGTAAAGTGACGGAGAGGGGTCAGCGGATGCTGAAGCGCATAGTGCAAAGAGGTCGCCGACTTTCTGCACAGTCAATTGCTACAGAGCTACAAACTTCATGTGACCTTCAGATTAGCCCAAGTACAGTACGCAGAGAGCTTCATGGAATGGGTTTCCATGGCCGAGCAGCTGCAGCCAAGCCACACATCACCAAGTGCAATGCAAGGCGTCGGATGCAATGGTGTAAAGCACGCCGCCACTGGCCTCTAGAGCAGTGGAGACGCGTTCTCTGGAGTGATGAATCACGCTTTTCCATCTGGCAATCTGATGGACGAGTCTGGGTTTGGAGGTTGCCAGGAGAACGGTACATTTCAGATTGCATTGTGCCAACTGTGAAATTTGGTGGAGGAGGAATTATGGTATGGGGTTGTTTTTCAGGAGCTGGGCTTGGCCCCTTAGTTCCAGTGAAAGGAACATTGAATGCTTCAGGATACCAAAACATTTTGGACAATTCCATGCTCCCAACCTTGTGGGAACAGTTTGGAGCGGGCCCCTTCCTCTTCCAACATGACTGTGCACCAGTGCACAAAGCAAGGTCCATAAAGACGTGGATGACAGAGTCTGGTGTGGATGAACTTGACTGGCCTGCACAGAGTCCTGACCTGAACCCGACAGAACACCTTTGGGATGAATTAGAGCAGAGACTGAGAGCCAGGCCTTCTCGACCAACATCAGTGTGTGACCTCACCAATGCGCTTTTGGAAGGATGGTCAAAAATTCCTATAAACACTCTCCTCAACCTTGTGGACAGTCTTCCCAGAAAAGTTGAAGCTGTAATAGCTGCAAAAGGTGGACCGACATCATATTGAATTCTATGAGTTAGGAATGGGATGGCACTTCAGTTCATAGAATGAGTAAAGGCAGGTGAGCGAATACTTTTGGTAATATAGTGTACCAGTATCCTGAGGGCTGTCCGCTCGATGCTAACTTAAATTCTCATTCAAAGGGTGTAGAATTGCTGTCTGTGGTGCTACAGTGGGCAGTGACAGTAATTTTGACAAATAGCTCGCAGCAATGTATTGGAGGTAAAAAAATGTAAAAAGAACTAAAAATGAACGATTTAGTTCATATTTGAAATCATGAACGAACAAGTTCATTTTAAAGATTGTGAACTATGAACTGAACTAGTTAATTTTAAAGCTTATGAACTATGAACTGAACTCGTTCGTGTAAAAAAATAACTTTCCCAACACTGGCTACAACAGCCTCACATTTAGAAAAAGGAAAACATCTCACATCATCATCATTAATCCCACTAAATCAAAGGATCACTGAACATTATATTAACCTTGTGTTAAACTTCTATTTACAGCTATGCCACATTGCTGCCTGCTCAACCATATGGTTGAACACATTTTGGGTCACTATATCTCAATGAGAGGAGTGCCTAACTTAACTCAACCTAGTTGATCCATCTCAGCCACTTGGCTGAGGTATGTTATGCTAAAAAAATCCACTATATTGCACTTTGTCTTTAAATTGTAGTCTTCTTCGTCCCCCCTCCAAATAGGAAGTCAGAAACGGGAAAATCATCTCAGACATGTTGACTGTTTTTACTAAAACTTTTAAAGGTAGGAATAGTTATATTACATATGCTAGTGCTGGAGACCTTACTAAACAGATTTATGTTACTTGATGCCACCTAAAAACCTAAATTTAATGTTTAATAATTTTTTAAAAATATGCTCTACCAAATGGTTGATTTGTCGATTTATGGTAAATGCAGCAAATAAAACAAATGCAATTAAAATTGACTTTCTTTGCTATAAAAACAAAATTTCTTTTCATCTATTGCTGTAAATATAAAATTAAATGTTGTTACAGTCATATAGATCATGAATATGATAAGAGAATTATTTTTCTATGTCATTTTTATGACTTTTTGAGTTGATATTATTAAATATGGTAAAAATCTAGAATAAATGTGAGGAAATCATAATTTTCACAACTAATTCCCTTTCAACTAATTGACACAAGCTGGTATATCATTATTACTACCATTAGAGGTTTTAAATTATAGTTTAATTTTAACTTGTACTACAACTACTAGATGGACGCCAAAACCTTCTATTGTACAAGACATCCTAAAAACATTTCCCTTGGAGGAGACAGATGACAATCCTGACCCAAGTTACCAGGTCCAGGTCCAAACAAAAGCACAAGTAGAATCTGGAAGCATGAAGACATTGAGAAGTTCCAGGTTCCAAATTCAAGATTTGAACCCCGTGTTCGGTACTTCAAAATGCTCCTCAACGATGAGATGATTGAGATTTGAACACCCTTCCAGTACTTCAAAATGCTCTTCACTGATGAGATGATGCAACATATTGCACATCATACCAATTTGTACTCAGCTCATGAGTTTGGGGATCCCTAAAGAGATAGAGCATTTCTTCTCCAGACCAATTTTACAAAATCAGAAATAATAGTTAAATCAATCCAGGAAACCAGCAATAGGAAACTAATATAACCAATATAACCAGTAATAGGAAACCAGCTATACTAGTTCAATCAATCCATCAGAAATGTGACTGTTTTTTCCCCAAAAAACATAACTGTTGTTGCACCAACATAGACAAGGTGTGTTGAGACAGTAATGCGACAAAATGCAAATATTTCTGTTGCTTTGCAGTATTTTCTTTTCCTTTTTGAATGCAAAACTTAATGTTTTGCACAGTTACATATAATCAGAAGTGAACTGAATTTGAGACTTTTGTGCTGTTGCACTTTAACATGGATACAGACAAGATGTGAAAATTAGAAACGTTGCATTTCTAATTTTCCTAGTTCGAAGCAATAATTTCCTTGCATGAGATAAAAAACATTGGTGTTTTGTGGCATACTGACTGAAATAAAGGGTATCCAAGGTCCCAGACATTTTTAGTTGTTTATTTTTTCATAAATTAGCATTTTATTTAAATATATATACTGTTTCTGGTATTTGTAATACGTTCCGCACTAAAACCATTAAGTGACATCTCAACCGTTTGGTAGAGGTCAATATTTTAAAAACCACGGGGTCTTTTGAAAAAAAAATGTTTTGATTGTGCTTATGACTCACCCAAGGATAAAAGAAATGCAAAGAAATAATTTTTTCACTGCTTTTTTCTTGGTGGGGAAGTTAAAGGGTTAACGATATAGTAACTTCCATTTTCATGAGGTCTGTAGAAAAGCCAGTTTCCTCAGAAGGGCGGTTACACTTTGAAGAAGTGTTTAAGAAGTGACTAAAAAAATGAGGAACTCAGAATATGCTAATGGGTTCTTCTGTACTTGTCACCAAATAAGACATTAGTATAAGTATTTGATGAACTTCATCAACTAATTCCGCCACTAAACTTTTCTGACACAAACAGTTCATTGTTACATGACGATGAGAAAAGCCTTTGTTATAAATGAATAGATTACAGATCTCTAACACTGATTCCTCACATCAAGGTTCTGAGTTTGAATCCATCAGCCTAGAGCCTTTCTGTGTAGACCGTAGGCTGTAGGTGGGGGTACAGATGATGAGAAATGAGAAATGAATGAAGATCTCTATGATGGAGGTGAGAAGCAGCCATGGTCACAATGAGCCTCATGTATGAGCCGTACATATGCACAGATATGATTCTAAATTGTCTGTACTCACAGTTTTAAAACTTTAGTGCCATTCATCAATAAGTTCACACCAACTCTCATTTTGTTGCTGTTAAATATGTTTGATGCCACAAACGCTATTGACATTATTAAACACAGAAGAAAAACAACCTATAATCAACCATGTGATCATTTTATTTTTTTTTCATTTTGGCTAACAGTGACTAACACAATGCAAATCTATTCACTACACAGGCCACATCAGCCATCCAGTGAGGAAACGTCAGAAACTGACTTCACAATCAGATAACTCACAGAAAGATGTACAAATCATAAAAATCTCATTAAAATATGCAGCACTATAATTATAGCCTCTTATCATAGCTTGATTGAGAAAATCATAATTATCCCATGAAGCTCATAATGTCACACAAGAATTGAATTAATAGCAAAGAAAAGAGACATCAGGCTATGACGTTCTTGAAGTAATACGCATATGCAACTCAAGATGGAAAGAAAAATATTAACAATTAATGTACTGTGTATATTCCATATCATCCTGTCCCTTGAACAAATAATATAAAACACATATATAACTTATACATGACTAACATCTGCATTTAAGAACCTTCCTCAACTTTGGTTTACAGTGTTGTGTCCTTTCAGTGTTACACAACAACAAAAAACATACATGTAAGACAGAAAGACTAGTTCTTTTTCAGCATCAATGCCATCAATACAAAACAGTCTATTTACGTATAGTGCTCTTCTTCTTAAATTTAACTTGAGCATATTCACACTCCACTTCCTTCTCCACATTTCTAGGCTCTGCTTCATCATACAGGTTTCCCATCACCATTGCGTTGCTTACAAAATTTTTGCACATGCCCTCTGCCATGTACTTTTCCTCCTCCAGATAGGAGCTACCAGATGGATTCATGTCCACAGAGTCTTCTACCTTGGTTTTCTTGCTTTTCTTCTTCCAGTTCACAGCAGAGTAAACCACATCACTCCCTTCTCCATTCTTCTCTGAGGTTTGACTTTCTCCTTGTACATTGTCTGGCCCAGCACTTGGCAAGTTTGTTCTGTTTTGTTCAGAGACAGTTCCAGGGTGAGTGCTGTCTGCTTGTCTCAACCCATCTGTGTTGACATATATGTCCTCTTCTCTTTCGTTGGGTACCTAGAGTTACAGAGGAAATGTCAATGATAGTGTAAGGGTACAAAGAGCATCTCAAATTTAGAGTACCTCATTTCCCCCTCTTATCAGATGTTTGCTTGTTGCAGCTGGGCTGGTTTCACCTGTGAGCTGACTCTTACTGTCAGGCTGATTTTTCAGAGTCCTGAAACATACAGTACAATGTCTAGAATATGGGTATGTTTGGTTAATCTTTGTTTTTTTTTCACATCTCCAATCCCACAAAGTTGGATGATATTAGGTACAGCATGAGAAAAGAGCAATAAAACATGATGGACAAGTGAAATAAAAGTGTTCTGGTAGAGATTAAAGTAACCACCAAGGTTATGATAAACATGTTACATGTGGGGTTGGTGAATGTTTGATTGACATGAAATCTAGTATTACTGACCGGTTTTGCGAATAGTGAGTAAAAAGAACAACACTGCTTCACTTTAGGACCGATCAGATGTATTGGGCATAGTTTCCTGTTTCGCTGACACATGCCAACTTTCTTATTGTGCACAGCTCACCATGTTAGCTCCAGGCCTTCAGACGACCATCAGTGTGTTAGTAGATTTGCATTTACTGCTGTATATTTTATTGAAAAGCTAATTTTGTCTTTAATTTGATTTTTTTTGTATTGATTTTGTGAACTTTTGCTTAACTTTTTATATTAAGCTTAATTTGAAAATTATGTTAATTTATTTTTTCTTGTGTAATTATTTTATTTGTGTGGACTCCCACTGACTGTTTAATCTTGTATTTCAGAAGTTGCGAACATAGTACGAAATGGTGGTGGCTATGCACTGAATAACCCCCATTTGTTTGTTCGTGTGCGTGTTGGCTGTAGGTGTGTTTAAGGTGACCATTCCCTGAGATACCTCCTCTTGTAACCACCGCGATTTTTATTTTTTATTTTTTACAGATGGAAACTCATCTCCTGCCTGTTTGCATAACGACCCTGAGTGAGTTTATAAGAATGTGTTTAGTGTTTAATAATCCCTAGGTGGGCTGTGTCGGATTGTATCTGTTGGTGGACCTTAGCTCCACCACCATGCCCTCCATGACTAAGCCATTAATTTGTAAGGTCACCTGAGCATTTTGGCATCTTACCTGATGACAAAGAGCAGAACACATACTAGAACTAGTAAAGCAACAGTTGTGGTGATGAACACTACCAACGTCACTTGACCTGAAACACAAAATTAAAGATGTAATTCAGATGCATAATTCTCCTGATAAACTCTGCTTGGTTAGTTGTTTCAGATATTAAGATTAACATTGGATGTCTATAATAACATATGTGACATATGACATGTCTGGATGAAAACAACATTCTGGGGAAACATCGGTACTGCTTTTGTCAATACTTACTGTACAACTACTGTATTTGGGTACTTTACTGTTGACATACAATGACATATCTAAGGTTTGTCTGATTTACTTTGAATCATTTCAGTCTCCCACCAATAACACAAGCACAGAAATAACAGACCTTGATTTTCTGCAGAGCTTTGAGTCTCAGGAGTGTTGACACAAAACTGCTGCCTGGCAGATCCCAGAGAGTTGAAGCTGTGACAGATCAAGGTGGAAAGATTCCCCTCCTTTAGTTGACTGACAGTGATGAAGCTCCTCAGACCTGTGTCATTTAGAGACTCACTGCTGATTAAAAACTCTCCAGACTGATTGACAGGTCTTCCATCCAAATACCAGTGTAAAGTAGGAGAAGGGTTTCCCACAGTCTCACAGGAACAGTTGACCTGACTTTCAGTTTTGGTGCAGTGAGATGAGTCCAGGATCTGTGGAGGAACTGCAATAAAAGTGGCGAGAAGAGCCAAAAGAAGCCAAGAAAAGTTCACAAAATTAAATCAAATTATTTACTGAGGAAATAATTGTTTAAATGTTTTCTAGAAATTGATTTAGATATATACATTTTATGTGAACATTTCTGGCTTTTAAAAGATCTGTCTAAATCACAATGTAATGATCAGCTGTATGTTGAGTGGCTGATGATCATCCAAGCCCAGATATTTGGTAGCTACTACACAGTCAACAATATGTCCCCACATAGATTTTCAGATGGGTTTAATTATTTTATACATATTTTTCTTTTCACTTAATGGAATGGGAATGTCAAAAATGGAGAACCCCATAACTAGATAGCATTTAAAATAAAGTCTAAATAATTGCATGGATACCAGTAAAGCCAGTTACACAAAAAATACATCCTTTTTTGAAATATTTTTGATACATACACTGAACATCTATTTGTGTGTCTGTGGATCGTCCAACTCCAAGATCATTCTCAGCCTTGCATAAAAAAGGACTGCTGACTTTAGAGGCTTCAATGTTTAAAATGTGTCCAGTCCCAATCAAAGTCTCCTGGTCTCTGTCAGTTCTGTACCAGGTGTAGCTCCTTACTGCTGGGTTGGCAGTACTACTGCAGGTCAGAGTCACATTTCTGTTCTCTGGTACTGGACCAGAGGGACTGATGGACACTGTGGTGTCTTTAGGTGGATCTGAAAATGAGGAGCAAGAGATGCATATTATCAGTATATACTGTGTGTTATATTGTCATGAGGTCTAACCTCTGTGCTGTAACGAAAAAAGAATGGTAACGCCAAATTTTATATTGTAGATGAATTAAAACATTGATATGCCATAAAGAATATTTGAAACAGATAAGTCTAAAATTGAATCCATACACTGAACATCTATTTGTGAGTCTGTGGATCGTCCAACTCCAAGATCATTCTCAGCCTTGCAGAAAAAAGGACTGCTGACTTTAGAGGCTTCAATGTTTAAAATGTGTCCAGTCCCAATCAAAGTCTCCTGGTCTCTGTCAGCTCTGTACCAGGTGTAGCTCCTTACTGCTGGGTTGGCAGTACTACTGCAGGTCAGAGTCACATTTCTGTTCTCTGGTACTGGACCAGAGGGACTGATGGACACTGTGATGTCTTTAGGAGAATCTGATAAATGGGGAGCAAGAATTGCATTAGGTTGCATCAAGGTTTTCTGAGTTATATTAGCATTTAATGGGTATACATCTGGGATCTAAAGATTTGAATACTTGAAGTTGGCTTCAATAATGAATATGTAAAAGAGATAAGTGTAAAATTAAATTCATACACTGAACATCTATTTGTGTGTCTGTGGATCGCTCAACTCCAAGATCATTCTCAGCCTTGCAGAAAAAAGGACTGCTGACTTTAGAGGCTTCAATGTTTAAAATGTGTCCAGTCCCAATCAAAGTCTCCTGGTCTCTGTCAGCTCTGTACCAGGTGTAGCTCCTTACTGCTGGGTTGGCAGTACTACTGCAGGTCAGAGTCACATTTCTGTTCTCTGGTACTGGACCAGAGGGACTGATGGACACTGTGGTGTCTTTTGGTGAATCTGAAAATGAGGAGCAAGAGGTGCATATTATTGGTATATACTGTGTGTCACATTGTCATGAGGTCTAAACTCTGTGCTGTAATGACTAAAGAATGGTAACGCCAATTTTTATGTTTTAGCTGATTTAAATCATTGTTATTCCATAAAGAATATGTAAAACAGATAAGTCTAAAAGTAAATTCATACACTGAACATCTATTTGTGTGTCTGTGGATCGTCCAACTCCAAGATCATTCTCAGCCTTGCAGAAAAAAGGACTGCTGACTTTAGAGGCTTCAATGTTTAAAATGTGTCCAGTCCCAATCAAAGTCTCCTGGTCTCTGTCAGCTCTGTACCAGGTGTAGTTCCTTACTGCTGGGTTGGCAGTACTACTGCAGGTCAGAGTCACATTTCTGTTCTCTGGTACTGGACCAGAGGGACTGATGGACACTGTGGTGTCTTTAGGTGAATCTGAAAAATAAGTAATAAATGTTATTAAGACTGTAACAGTTTAGTGTAAATTGTGACATTTGTAATAGTAAACGAATAAAGGAAAAAATGAATAAATATTACACGTCTCATACTAGAATTTTGTGGTAAAACACATAATAATCTTGGTAGTGTTATGTATAGCTACATATTTTAGAGCACTAAAAGTTTGACAGTTCTTGAAGGATCATCAATGAAACAGTGTGGTGGATATGGGAGACACTGCAGTCTGGAGGAGACAGTTCAGTCCAGAGACTGAAATTCATCTCCATCTACATGGAGGTAGTTTGTTCCCAAAGACACAGATTCAACCTAGGGCTGCACCTAACCATAGTTTGTACTGAGTTCATATATTGATCAAACATTCTTAAAGTGCTCCTGATGAGATTTAATGTTGGAAATGAACTCACATGAAACAGTAAGTGCTGAAGTGTTACTGCTGCTTGATTGATTGCTGCCATCTTGTTTCCTGTAGACAGCAGTGCAGGAGATTTTCCGTCCATGATGGAGGTGAGAAGCAGTGAAGGTCAGAACAGAGGTCTGGACTTTAGTTTGGTCCTGATTCTCCTGCAGTGTCTCCTGACTGTCACCCAGTCTGGGGCTCCATGTCAGAGTTGGAGGATGAGACAGACAGGGAGCTGGAGCAGAGCACGTCAGACTCACTGAGGTTCCCTCCTCCACCTCCAGTGTGGACGGAGTCAGAGTGGGTGAGGGAGGATCAGCTGGTAGGAAGGAACAGTTGGAGCAGTCAATAAATAATCATTGATTATTCATTTGTAGTAAATCTACAGCTGAATGAAACTAAATGACTAAATACCTTTGGCCACAATCTGTATGTTGTAGTTTTTGTAGTCCCATTTCAAGTTATTCTCACATTCCAGTCTGAAGTAATATGTGTCATCAGAAACCATGTTACTCAGGGTTGTGGTGCAGTCTCTGTCTGTCAGTACTCCCATCAATTCTCCATTTGTTCTAGTTCCACTATCAAACACAACTTCATCATTACTTCTCCTTTTCCATACTGCTTTACATGTCTGATCTAAATTGTTGTTAAAGCTCCTCTCTATATCAAAGGAGCAGGGGATGGTCACACAGGATCCTCTCAGAACCTCTATAGTCTGTGGCATATTGACTCTCCACTGTCCACACTGGACACCTGAAACACAAACACACAGTTTAGAAAGAAGAAAAGGAAACAGTAGTTCTCAGCAGCAGTCTAGTGGTAATGACTGATACCGACTCTACAATGTGATTACTGTTAGCAGATTTATAGTTATTATTTAATAATCTGTCAGTTATTTCCATGATTAATTGTTAAATGTAAACTGCACAAAATCAAAATCCTACTTCAAAGATATTAAAAGAAATTCAGTCAGTAGATCAGTTCAATAATATCCTTATTATTTTAGAGTTTTAGCAGAAGACAAAGTAACTCACAGGAAACAGCAGCTGTTAAACTTGTGGTAACAGATGCATCTGTGCTGCCATCTTGTTTCCTGTAGACAGCAGTGCAGGAGATTTTCCGTCCATGATGGAGGTGAGAAGCAGTGAAGTTCAGAACAGAGGTCTGGACTTTAGTTTGGTCCTGATTCTCCTGCAGTGTCTCCTGACTGTCACCCAGTCTGGGGCTCCATGTCAGAGTTGGAGGATGAGACAGACAGGGAGCTGGAGCAGAGCACGTCAGACTCACTGAGGTTCCCTCCTTCACCTCCAGTGTGGACGGAGTCAGAGTGGGTGAGGGAGGATCAGCTGGTAGGAAGGAACAGTTGGAGCAGTCAATAAATAATCACTGATTATTCATTTGTAGTAAATCTACAGCTGAATGAAACTAAATGATGGGAACTTTAAAAGAGAAAACACAACAATAGATATCAACATTTACCTTTGGCCACAATCTTGATTACATCATTAATGAAGCCGTATTTCAAGTTCTCACATTCCAGTCTGAAGTAATATGTGTCTTCAGAAACCATGTTATTCAGGGTTGTGGTGCAGTCTCTGTCTGTCAGTACTCCCATCAATTCTCCATTTGTTCTAGTTCCACCATCAAACACAACTTCATCATTACTTCTCCTTTTCCATACTGCTTTACATGTCTGATCTAAATTGTTGTTAAAGCTCCTCTCTATATCAAAGGAGCAGGGGATGGTCACACAGGATCCTCTCAGAACCTCTATAGTCTGTGGCATATTGACTCTCCACTCTCCACACTGGACACCTGAAACACAAACACACAGTTTAGAAAGAAGAAAAGGAAACAGTAGTTCTCAGCAGCAGTCTAATGGTAATGACAAAGTCATTACTGTTACCATGGTTTCAGTTATTTTAGATCTTCACATAATAAACCGTTGATTTATTTTGTAGTTTACAGCAAATCTCACTTTGAAGGATGTTTTCTCAGACATTGAGACAATGAGCATGAATGCTTGAATTTAGCAAAAGAGTATTGTGGTCATTTGAAATAATCTTCCAAAGCAGGTGTTAATGGACTTGAACTCACCCTGCAGCAAACAGCCAATGAGAAGGAAAGTCAGAGCTCCAGCCATCTTTGTTTGTCAGGAGAAAATCTAGTTTAAAGGAGTCTGGAGTTTACACATGAAACATGAAACATGTTTGGTTCTTTTCTGTTATTAAGCTGTTAAAAGACATTGAAGAAACTCTTCTCTACATATTTGGTTATTTTTATGTAAACATTTTAACAAAAATAAGTGAAAAGGATTAAAGTTTGACAGAATTGAATTTCTTTCAGGTATCAGATCAAATACATCACATATGTTTCAGTTATATATTCATTCATTCATTCATTAAAAAAAAAAAAACTCCCCACTTTTATTTAGCAATATCCAGAAGATGAAAAGACAGTAGAGAATAAAAACAGGAAGTTCTATGCTGGAAGCAGTCATGACAAACATTTGATCTAATTCCTTGTTCCACACTCCATGTGCTTCATGTTTCTAATAGACTCAGCAGCAACAGTCTCCAAAACACAGAGTACTGTTAACAGTGTCACATTTAGAAAAGAAAAGATCTCACCTCTTCAGTGGAACTGTTTGACCTTTTTCTTTGACTTCAAGCTTGTAAATATGATGATTGATCCCACTAAATCAAATGATCACTGAACATGATATTAACCTTGTATTAATCTTTGATATCCAGTTATTCTACATTAAAGATAGAATAACTTCCATTTTCATGAGGTCTGTAGAAAAGCCAGCTTCCTCAGAAGGGAGGTTACACTTTGAAGAAGTGTTTAAGAAGTGACTAAAAATGAGGAACTCACAGAGAAACCAATGAGAGAGAGAGAATGAGATATTATGGACTTGTCATCAGAAATGTATTTCACCAGGACCACCCTTTTTTCTCACCTTGAACATTCAGAACATTAGACATTCAGTTCTCTCAGAAATGATGTTAAAGGAAGAATCTTTGACTTTGCTGCAGACGTTAAATAAACTGATAGTAGCTCTGGGATGTTTCCATTATTTTAGAATCCAGACTTATAATCTGATAAATGGACACTTGGAGATATGCCATCAAATAAAGGTTTTGTTGAACTGATCAGTGCAGCTGTCACTAGTTTTAGTCTGTGATCATTTTCTATTTATTTACTTTGTCCTACTTTGAAAAGTGGTTTAGGTATTAAATTAGTCACTTTATCTAATGATTCATTGTCATATTAGCCTACATTCAGAATAATGTTTGTTTTTCATTTAACATTTAAAGGAACTCTCTCATTGATTCTCTCTGTTTTCTATATTAAATATCTTTATATGGTGAAGTGTTTTCTCATAAAATAACCCAGTAACTACAAAGAACATCCATCATGACAGACTGTTTTCTGACTTTTGTAGATTAACTGTAGATTGATCAAAGATGATGGTAAATGTTTGCATCCCTAAATGTGTTCATAGTTGTCTAAAGAAGACATTTGCTTTCACTCATGGTCAACACTTTAATGTCTAATAATACCAACATTTCAGTCTTTGATAGACTGTCTCTAAAATGTGGTCAAATAGTTGATGTCATGAGTATTGTTGAGAACTATTTTAGTACCTGTAGTAACTATCCAGAAACAACTATGATGGTTTCAGCTCCTAAACCTCTAAGAATGTGTTGTTTCTTTAGGTTCTGGACTGTTAGTTGAACATAAGCAAGGGATTAATTATAAAAGACACTTTTCATGAAGGATTATTCTTGATAATTTTGTAGATTAATTGATAATGATTTCTACTGTTCACATCCTTAATGTGTTACTAATTGTTGGTCCTGTCTCTCATGGCTGACACTTTCCTGTTTTATCATTAGCACATTCAGACACAGAACACAGAAAAAAGAAATACAATAATAAAGAAAATGACTGAGGACAACAACAGAGGTTTACAGTGCTATAATGTCTGCCTCCATATCTTCAACAAACATTAAGAAAGGCTGCCATATGTTATAAAATTTTCTAATAGACCCCCTGATTGTGTATCTGATCTTCTCCAACTTGATATGGTACATGACTTCCCTAACCCAATGACTGTATGTTGGAGGTGCTGGTTCTTTCCATTTTAGTAGTATCAGTCTCCTAGCTAAGAGAGAGCAGAAAGCCACCACTATTCTTTCCCACATCTCTAGATGGACATCTATCGGAGTAACACCAAAAAGTGCAATGAATGGAGACAGTGCAAGCCTTTTCGCAAAGATCTTAGAAAAGGTCTCAAAGATGGGCTGCCAGAAAGCGTAAAGCTTTGGACATGACCAGAACATGTGTAGGAGAGTGGCTGGATCTCGCCCGCATCTATCACAAGTGGGGTCTATATCAGCATTGATCTTAGAGAGTTTAACTTTTGACCAGTGCAGACGATGTACAATTTTAAACTGAATGACAGCATGTCTAAGACAGATGGAAGATGAAAAAATTCCCTGTATTATTTTGTGCCAAGTGTCGTCTGTGATTTGCTCATTTAAGTCTGTCTCCCATTTATTTTTGAGGAGGTCCAAGGGTATCAAGTTATGAGAGTATAGTATTTTGTATATTGTGCTAATAGGTCGTTTTCAGACTGGTGTACAATCAAAAATTGAATCCAACAGGTCAGTTGGAGGACGTAAGGGAGAACATATAAAGTTTGAGAATACAAAATTCCGGACTTGCAGGTATCGATAAAAATGTGATCTAGGAATGTGATATTTTTGTACCAACTGTTCGAAGGAGGCAAAGCTGCCGTCAATATACAGATCAGACAATGATATCATACCTCTTCTGGACCATATATCGAAGACCCCATCTATTAATGATGGGACAAACATATGTTTCAGTGCAATTGGGGCAGCCTGAGAGAGATCTGTAAGTGCGAAGGATCTTCTAAATTGGTTCCAAATCTTAATTGAGTGCAAAACCACAGGGTTAGAAGTAAAGTTAGAAATGGGCTGTGTAAATGGCAGCTTGGAACACAGTAAGGCTTTTAAAGAAGTGGAATTTACAGAAGCCCCCTCCAGATTTAGCCATTCAGTATCCGTGTTGTCATTATCATTATCCATCCAATATAACAGTACTCGGATGTTAACCACCCAATAGTAATACAGGAAATTAGGGAGTGCCATTCCTCCCATCGAGCGAGGTCTCTGAAGTATACTTCTTTTTATCCGGGGCAGTTTTTTGTTCCAAATGAAACCTGATATCTGATTATTTAATTTCGTAAAGAAAGACTTCGTTAAAAAGATAGGAAGGGACTGAAATACATATAAAAACTTGGGCAGTATATTCATTTTCACTGTATTAATTCTTCCACCAGAGAGAGAGGCAGGGAATCCCACCGTTTGATATCCTGATTTAAGTTTGATAACAGGGGCTGATAATTAGCAGCATAAAGATCTTTGTGTTTATCTGTAATCCATATGCCGAGGTATTTAAATTTTTTGGGGCTAATTTTAAAGGGGAATGAATTCAAGGATACCTCATCATTGCTGGTGCCAACCGGCATCAGCTCACTTTTTTGAACATTGACCCTGTAGCCGGATAGTGTGCCAAATTCTTTCAAAAAGACCATTAGCTTAGGAAGACTCAAAAGGGGATGTGATATATATAGTAGCATGTCATCTGCGTAAAGCGAGACCTTGTGCTCCCTCCCCGCCCGATGAATTCCTCTGATATCAGTATTTTGCCTCAGAGCTAAAGCTAGTGGTTCCATTGCAACCGCAAAGAGAAGCGGTGACATGGGGCATCCCTGTCTTGTACCACGTTTAAGCTCGAAGAAAGGGGACAAATTATTATTAGTACGAACAGCAGCGACCGGAGAAGTATATAAAAGTCTGATCCATGATATGAATTTATTGCCGAATCCAAATCTTTCCAGCGTGCTGAAAAGATAGCCCCACTCCACCCGGTCGAACGCCTTTTCAGCATCAAGTGAGAGGACGACCTCTGGCACACCAGGTGGAGAGGGGGTATAAAGGATGTTAAAAAGGCGTCTGACATTGAAAAAAGAATAACGATTCTTAATAAAGCCTGTTTGGTCAGATGATATAATGGAAGGAAGAACCCCTTCCAGTCGGCGTGCCAGAACCTTGGCAAGGATTTTTGCATCCGTGTTAAGGAGAGAGATTGGGCGGAATGAACTGCACTCCAGAGGGTTTTTTCCTTTTTTGAGAATTACAGAGATTACTGCTTGGCGCGTGGTCAGAGGTAAGGTCTTAAGTGAAAGCGATTCTTCAAAAACTGACATTAGTAAAGGGGCAAGTTGGTCTGAAAATTTTTTGAAGAAATCTGTCGGATATCCGTCCGGCCCTGGAGACTTGCCGCATTGCATAGATCTGATTGCAGATATTATTTCCAGGGCCGAGAAGTCTTTCTCCAGTGAATCAGCTATGTTTGGGTCTACGGATGGAACATGTAGGGATCTTAAAAAATTCTCTGACACGGAGGGTGCAGTTGTACATTCTGATGTGTATAACATTTGATAGAAATTGTGAAAACAGGAGTTAATTTTAAGGCTATCTGTACATTTTGAACCTTGTTCGTCATTGATTGCAGGTATAGTCTGATTAGCAGTTCTTTGTCGTAACTGATGTGCGAGAATGCGCCTAATTTTTTCCCCATGTTCATAGGATCCATGTCTAGATTTGGAGAGGAGATATTCCGCCTGTTGCGTTGATAGGATATCAAATTCAGTCTGCAAAGACAGACGTTTTTTCACTATGTCAGGAGATGGTTGATGGCTATATAACATATCTAGTTTCAGTATTTGATCTGTTAATTCTTTAAGGCGCACCGTATTTGTTTTCTTCTTATTTGCACAGTAAGAAATGATTTGGCCTCGTAGATAAGCTTTTAAAGATTCCCATATAGTTGAATATGACATTCCTGGCATTTGATTAGTGTCAAGAAAGAATTGTATTTCAGATGAAATGAAGTTGGTAAAAGACTCTTCTGATAAAAGAAGAGGATTGAGTCTCCAAGGGCGGTAACTATCTTGTGTATTAGGAATACTAATTTTCATGGTTAACGGACCATGATCCGAAACGACTATGGCATCATAATCACACTTAGTTACCGAAGGTAAAAGTCTTTTATCCAGAAAACAGGTATCTATACGAGAATAGCTCTTATGCACTGGAGAGAAAAAAAGAGTATGCTTTAGCAGTGGGATTCCGAAATCGCCATACATCCACTACACCATATGTTTTAAGAAAAAGCTGGATTGTGTGTGCTGATTTAGACAAGGGTGTCTTTTTGGAGGAACTGCGATCTAAGGTAGGGGAAAGTACACAATTCAGATCACCACCAAGGATAAGATGGTGTGATACCATGTTTGGTAGACGAGAAAAAATTTTTGAAAAGAATTCAGGATTGTCCCAGTTTGGTGCATAAATATTGGCCAGGATGACCGGGAATGAAAAAAGTTGTCCCGTCACAATAATATAGCGCCCTGCAGAATCAGAATCGACATTAGTCATTGTAAATGGTATATTTTTATCAATGAGGATGGCTGCCCCCCTAGTTTTTGTGTGGAAATTAGAATGATAAACTTGTCCTGACCATCCTCTTCTTATTCGGAACAGGTCCGCTGTACGCAAATGCGTTTCCTGAAGGAATACAATATCGGTCTTAAGTTGCTTTAAATGTGTAAATACCTTTTTTCTCTTAATTGGATGGTTAAGTGACTTCACGTTCCAACTCAAAGTTCACTGATAAGAGTCCATCCAGCGCTCTAGTGGAATTAGGATCAGTCATAATCTACTGAGTAAGAGATTTAGTGCACTTGAAATTTACATCTGGCTGAGCAAATACAAAGGAAAAAAGAGTTACATAAAATAAATCCAAGAAATAAACAAGTCTGGTATAATCCCACCCGCCCCCACCCCACCTAGTGCCTAGAAAAACAAGGCGAACATGGTATCCCTCAGGAACAAATCCACACATATGTGTTTGTGTTGGGGAACTCTATAGAGCCAACTGTTCAGGCCCCTATCGAACGGTTCCTGAAAACAAATTCAGCGCATTGTTATTGTAGTGTATTGTCACTATAAGGCAAGTAAGAAATACAAAAACAAATAACTATTACGCTACAGTAAGCCTATGAATAAATGTAATCAGCATTGGCAAAGAAAGGAAAGAGAAGGGGTCTCCTGGTCCAGTCATTTTACCTTTGTTTTCCACTTTAAACAATAACAGCATAAGCTGGTGAAACTGTAACAGTCAAACAACAGTGATATTAGTCCACTGGATGCAGTCCATTTGGCTGCCTTTCCACGGATGAAAACGGAAAAAGTACTGTCAGAACAGTTGAAAACACGAGAACAGTCTCACTCACGCTCCTCTGCGGGGATGATGTGCTTCCTCACGTAGGTCATCGCTTTTTCTGCGTCGGTGAATTCCTTTTCTTCCCCGTTGTGTGTGACACGGAGACGGGCTGGGAACAGTATGCCAAACCGGACATTCTGGCGGTTGCGGAGCAGCTTTCTGACCTCGGTGAACGCGGCCCTGGCTTTAGCGACTCTTGAAGTATAATCCGGGAAGATAGCAATTGACTCTCCGTTGTACCGAATTGGAGCACGGGTACGTGCCCGGTTCAGTACCTCAACACAGTCTTGGAAATAGTGAAGTTTGGCTACTATCGCTCGTGGTTTACCGCCGGGTTTTCTTGGAGCTAGACTTCTGTGTGAGCGATCAATGAGCACATCCTTGTCCAGCTGCAGCGCCTCTCGCAGCAGCTTTGAGACCGATAACGTGGTGTTTGATCCAGGCGCCTCAGGTACCCCCAGTATTCGGATGTTACACCGCCGCGCTCCTCCCTCCATGTCCTCGCATTTATTTCGGAGCTCTGCCACCTCCGTCTTCAGGGTGTTCACCGTGGTCTGTAAAGTCACCACCTCATCTGTCCATGCTGACAATCCGGTCTCCATGTCTCGGACTGTGGTTTTCACTTGGTCGATCTCAGAGAGATTTTTAAGGAAATCGAAGTCGTCGGCAAGTGCGTTTTTCATTTCTGATTTTATCACCGCCGAAATTTCAGCTTTCAGCGAGAGAAGAATCTCCGACTTCAGGGACTTGGTGTCCATCTCTGGTTTAGCGTTAGCTGACCGTAGCTGTGGAGGAGATGTTCTTGCCGCGGTGTTAGTAGCAGTGTGGCTCCCGGCGGTGCTAGGCCTTGTGTTCGCTGCTCCGGTATATTGGAATTTACGCAGATTCGTCGCCATTCACTCAAATATAGACTTTCTCTCAGCTTCCGAAATGTTTTCAGAGCAGATTGGTCGATGTGTACTACACGCTTATTAACTTAAAATGAAAAAGAAGTTCGAAGGGAGCTCAAAGCAACACGTCTTACTCCATCGCCAGCTCAACAGCGCCCCTTTTAATGGATTTTTAATATGTTTCATAATGTAAATATGAGGTCATGTGACCTATTGGCTCAGAATCAGTGTAGGACAGTAGATCTACACTTGCAGTATGAGACACACCTCTTTTTATAGCATTTTAACATCACTCATATTTTTCTTATTAATTCTTAATACATTCTTAATACATATACTATCCAATACTTAATACATTATGTAAATATGAGCATTATCTCCTCTGGGCACTGGAGAATGTCTTTCACTGCCTTTGAGGTACGGGTTTCGTCCCTTAATAGCTGGTGCAGTGCTTCAATAGGGAGTGTGTACACTCTAAGAAATAAACACACTTAATATAGTTATGTAAACCGGTCTCATGAAACTAGGCTGAATAAATGGGAAAATGTGGCTCAACGTCTGGAGCTCCAAAATATTCTAGAATTGCTCCTGCGAAGACAAGGCTCCTTAGGTTATCACGTACAATAGATCAGTAGTGCATGTTTCCCTTTTGTAATTGCAGTGGATCTGTTTTTATATTAAACACTGTGACGTACAGTGTGCCAAACAACAAAGTTGTCACATTTAAGAGTTTTCTGCAGTCATTTACACACAGGACTAGTGAAATAAATAAATAATAAACAAATTACAAAACTGTAGCACACTTCTAATTAGAGGCCTATATAATACACACACACTTGAAAATGACCATGACAGGACAGGCTGTCCATTCACATGCGACATATTCATTTTACATTTGTGAGTTTGCGACAAACAAATCCTAGCCAGCTAGCTAACATTTATTGTTGGGTCGGAACCTCTAGAGCACCAAAACCTGTTCCTGTGAGACTGTGGGGAACCCTTCTCCTACTTTACACTGGTATTTGGATGGAAGACCTTCTTCCAACATTTATCCAGGGCTAGCTAGCTGGCTAGCAGGACAAATAAACAAACTTGCTAAACGGCGTTTCACCTCCACCTATCCAGCCCACGCCACCAACAGATGCCTTACCTTTATCTTTTGACCGTTGTTCTTTTCACACTGCAGTCCAACGAATATGACGCAGTCTTCCCACAAAACACCAGTCACTGCTTATTACTGTATTGCAGTTTATTCTATTTATATCCTACAACGTTTATTTTTAAGCGTATAAAGCCCCATTGGTTGCTTTTTATGTATTTTACTGTAATATATACATAATTTATTTATTATCAGCTTTAAACCACTTATCCATGTGGTGTAGTCAAACATAAATGTGCATGGCAAATCAACACCCATACAAAAATGAACCAAGACCATGTCTCAATTATAATGCATTTTTTTCTCCACTATGTCCTAATAGAGCACTGTGTCACTGAACATTCGAGTAATGAACCTTTTTTTGAATCATGTGTCGAGGCTTCAACAAAGCCTCGACTGGCCATCACTACGTATATATGTCTGTCATTGACTGTAGGTCTATGGGCGTGTCTTCCAAGGCGTGCTCAGCCACACTGCGCATGTGCAACAAAGTACAGAAACCGTGTTGGGACGGTCGTCATTCATTTTAACGCCTGCAGCACGTTTTCAATAACTTGATTACGTAGATTCAATTCAGCACAATTTTGTAATCGCAAAGCTTTTTTGTATTACATTATTGCAATGGAACTCTCTTGATTTATTTATCAAAAGTGGAATTATTCAATTGTTTCACCTTAAAAAAATTATATAATGCAAACAACATCCATGTTTCAGTTCTTAGGGTGTACGTTATGGCATGAACAATGGGCCGCCACCATTTGTGAACGTATTGGGGTGCTTGGATTAAGCACTTGTGACCCAGTAATGGGACAAGATTGTCTTTGGTAGGAAGCTGGTAGCATTCATGCACATCAAGTATGTCAATCAAGGCTTCCATTTCAACCGATTCAAAGTTCTCTAGAGCTTGTAGAAAAGCTCCTCCTGGTCTGATACATATTGTAGGAATTCCTTCTTCAAGGAAAGGGGCTGCCAGCTGAACAGGTAAGTATTCAGCCCGTTTCCATCCCACAGCCATGATTCTTGCCACGGCCTGCCATTATTCAAACTGGAAGTCATGCCTTATGAAAGGCACCTTTGTGTCATTCCCAACTCTCTCGTAAAACTCTTTCCGAAATTCTGTTATGCAGTCCCTAAATACTCCGATTCCTTCGCCTTCCTCCAGCTGACCTGGAAAGTTTCGTGTTTTTTAATGTTTCCAGTAGATGTATGGGTAGATTGCTCCAGCAAGAGAGGTCTTCTTCTACACTTTTTAGTAGTGGTGTGAAATTCTGGGAGAACAACTCTGACAGCTTAGTGGAAACATTGATGCCTAGATACCTGATGTTACCTGTTCTCGTCAAGGGGAGCTTTCTAGTCGTAGCATTCCAGCCTTCGTGACAGATTGGAAGGATTTTAGATTTTATCCAGTTTATAGAGTAATCATAATATTTATAGCTTTGGGAAGGAAAGTTATGTGGTCTGTTAGATATAATAGGATGTCATCTGCATATGAACACTTTAAGTAGTGGGAAGGCTATGTTTGTATTCCTGTAATGTCTATAGCCTGACGAATGGCAGCTGCAGGTTCAATGAAAATGGCAAATGGTAGTGGAAAGAGTGGACATCTTTGTTTTGTGTCCCGTAGTAGTATGAAGCGCTGTGATGTATAATTATTTGTTATAACTGATGCTGAAGGTGAGTTGTAGAGAGTTTTAATGCACTGGGTGAACGACTCCCCAAAACCAAATTTTTAGCAGTAAGGAGGAAAGTCCAGTTGACTTTATCAAGTGTTTTTTTCTGCTTCTAATGATCCAGTTCTGGTGTTGTGACGGCGTTTTAACCAGCAACCGGATTCTAGATGCCGTTCTTTGTTCAGGGGTTCGCTGTGGTCATGACGCGCTCCAAGTAAAACAATCACTGCCTCTTTTGAGTTATATACAGCATTTTACATGCGTCTGGTTCTCAGTGTCCACAATCATTATCACAATAAGAAGAAAAACAAGAACAAAAAAATAAAATAAAATTGTAAACTTCATCTAAACAGTTATGCTCCAGTTCAGATGGTAATAATAATCAAACCAAACATACAAAGATGGCTCTAATAGGTGTTAAGATGGCTGCTTTGTGATAGACTGATGAGAGTGAATAGTCCGTGCATCTTTGTGGACGAGTGTCTGTCTTTTATAAATCCTATTTGGTCTGGGTGGATGAGTGTTGATAAGACTGTTTCTAATCTGTTGGTTAATGCTTTACAGATTATTTTTAAGTCGCAATTGATTAAGCTTATAGGTCTGTAACTAGAGATAAGTGTTGGATCTTTTTACAGTTTAAGTAGGACTGAGATGAGAGGTGTGTTTTTGTGTGTGGGTATTGTTCCTGATAGTTTAATATTGCTGACCATTCTGATGAAAAGGGGAGATATAAGTTGCCAGAAGTTTTTGTAGAATTCAGCTGGGTAACCATCTAGCTAACAATCAATGCTGTATCCCAGAGCAGTGAGGAACAAGTTTCAGGGGACTCCTTTCTAGTAGAGACTGCTTTACTGTGTTAAATTTAGTATTGTTCTGATGATGGAATTTACTTTCCCATCAATAATTAAAGGTTAGTGTGTTCTTAAATGCTTAAGGATCATTATCTGGCTATTACTTTTATTGTAAAGGTTAAGATGGAGCTCAGATTCTTTGTGGTTTTGTTTTATTAGATTACCATGAACAATAAATGTAGAAATAAAAGCAGATTTAAAATCACACTGACGCAAACTGAAAGACAAAAACAAGAAATATTCATGTTGAATTAAGTCCATACATCATGGAGTTATGTAGCCTTCAGTTCATAAAGAAGAGCAACATCAATACAACGTGTCAATGTGACCCTACTGTAGAGACTGGAGATGTTCAAGTCTTACAGTGAGGATGGAGATTATTCACACTTAACTAAAAGTAAAACCACAGCCACCTCAGATATTACTAAAAAGATAAATCAGTAAATCTGTGATGGAGTTAAAACCAGAGGAGAGTACTTCTTTAAATTACACTGAAGAGCTGCTCACAGTTGATGCTCAATCCCCCTGTAGAAAACTGACTCCTAGACACTATTTAAGACATTACAGGAAAGATCAAACTGACAGAAAGAAGAACACCGGGAATGGCAGGGCTATTTATAGACATGGCCAGAGGAATGACGTGATTCAGATCACCCAAATTAAGGGGGAGCACAAAACAATCTAAGGGTGGGGACTGTGGCTCAGTAGGTAGAGCGGGTTGTTCACGAACCAGAGGGTTAGCGGTTCGATCCCCGGAATGTGCCACATGTTGAAGTGTCCTTGAGCAAGACACTGAACCCCCAGTTGCTCCCAGTGCATGGCACTGGTGTGTGAATGTGTGCGTGCTTGTGTGAGTGAATGGGTAGATGTGTCTCTGACTGTAAAAGCGCTTTGAGTACCAATAGGTAGAAAAGCGCTATATAAAAGCAAGGCCATTTACCATTTACCTGACTCCATATAACCAATGCAGAAATACAAGAAATCATTCAGTAAAGCTTCTGATCATTATTCTCATTTACGTCTTTGGGTAATGACGCCGTATTCTGAAGACTCTGTGACGTTTCTACGATCCAGTGACATGTAAGTTCTGTCCTCTTCATTCGGCTTCACGTTCCTCAGTTTTTTGCTGTGATAAAACAAAAAAAGATGTCAATGGTTTGTTCTGAAAACATCAGCAGAGTTTTCATATTGAAATAACAACCACATGAAAACATACCAAAGGAACACGATGTAGATTATAAAGAAGACACTGGAAATGAAGAATCCACCAGCAAGAGCCCAAGGAAGAACTCCACTGTAATGTCCACAGTCACAATGCAGCTCAAAACCTGCCAAGAGAAATCAGAGAATGTGAACAAAAAACAGATCAAAACCCCAAGAATAAAAGTATTCACTCTGTAGTGATTTGATGCTCACCAAGCTGCTGCCTGGCAGATCCCAGAGAGTTGAAGCTGTGACAGAGCAAGGTGGAAAGACTCCTCTCCTTTAGCTGATAGACAGTGATGAAGCTCCTCAGGCCTGTGTCATTTAGAGACTCACTGCTGATTAAAAACTCTCCAGACTGATTGACAGGTCTTCCATCCAAATACCAGTGTAAAGTAGGAGAAGGGTTTCCCACAGTCTCACAGGAACAGGTGACCTGACTTTCAGTTTTGGTGCAGTGAGATGAGTCCAGGATCTGTGGAGGAACTACAATGAACATGTTTTAAATCTGTTAAACAGATCAAAACCCAAGAATAAAAGTATTCACTCTATTCATTGCATCACATGTGTGACTGTAGACACATGTGATGCAATGTGTTTCAATACATAATATGTGTCATGTTCATTTCTTAAAAAGTACGGCTGATATTTTTTGATACATACACTGAACATCTATGTGTGTATCTGTGGATCGTCCAACTCCAAGATCATTCTCAGCCTTGCAGAAAAAAGTACTGCTGAGTTTAGAGGCTTCAATGTTTAAAATGTGTCCAGTCCCAATCAAAGTCTCCTGGTCTCTGTCAGCTCTGTACCAGGTGTAGCTCCTTACTGCTGGGTTGGCAGTACTACTGCAGGTCAGAGTCACATTCCTGTTCTCTGGTACTGGACCAGAGGGACTGATGGACACTGTGATGTCTTTAGGTGAATCTGAAAATGAGGAACGGGAATTGCATATTAGCAGTATATACAGGGATCTGGGATCTAAAGATTTGAATACTTGATGTTTGTCTCCATAATGAATATGTAAAAGAGATGAGTGTTAAAGTAAATTCATACACTGAACATCTATTTGTGTGTCTGCGGATCGTCCAACTCCAAGATCATTCTCAGCCTTGCAGAAAAAAGGACTGCTGACTTTAGAGGCTTCAATGTTTAAAATGTGTCCAGTCCCAATCAAAGTCTCCTGGTCTCTGTCAGCTCTGTACCAGGTGTAGTTCCTTACTGCTGGGTTGGCAGTACTACTGCAGGTCAGAGTCACATTTCTGTTCACTGGTACTGGACCAGAGGGACTGATGGACACTGTGGTGTCTTTTGGTGAATCTGAAAATGAGGAGCAAGAGGTGCATATTATTGGTATATACTGTGTGTCACATTGTCATGAGGTCTAAACTCTGTGCTGTAATGACTAAAGAATGGTAATGCCAATTTCTATGTTTTAGCTGATTTAAATCATTGTTATTCCATAAAGAATATGTAAAACAGATAAGTCTAAAAGTAAATTCATACACTGAACATCTATTTGTGTGTCTGTGGATCGTCCAACTCCAAAATCATTTTCAGCCTTGCAGAAAAAAGGACTGCTGAGTTTAGAGGCTTCAATGTTTAAAATGTGTCCAGTCCCAATCAAAGTCTCCTGGTCTCTGTCAGCTCTGTACCAGGTGTAGTTCCTTACTGCTGGGTTGGCAGTACTACTGCAGGTCAGAGTCACATTTCTGCTCTCTGGTACTGGACCAGAGGGACTGATGGACACTGTGATGTCTTTAGGAGAATCTGAAAAATGGGGAGCAAAAATGGGGAACCAGGAATTGCATTTGGTTGCATAAAGGTTTTCTCAGTTATATTAGCATATAATGGGTATACATCTGGGATCTAAAGATTTGAATACTTGAAGTTGGCTTCAAAAATGAATACGTAAAAGAGATAAGTGTAAAATTAAATTCATACACTGTACATCTATTTGTGTGTCTGTGGATCGTCCAACTCCAAGATCATTTTCAGCCTTGCAGAAAAAAGGACTGCTGACTTTAGAGGCTTCAATGTTTAAAATGTGTCCAGTCCCAATCAAAGTCTCCTGGTCTCTGTCAGCTCTGTACCAGGTGTAGCTCCTTACTGCTGGGTTGGCAGTACTACTGCAGGTCAAAGTCACAGTTCTGTTCTCTGGTACTGGACCAGAGGGACTGATGGACACTGTGATGTCTTTAGGTGAATCTGAAAATGAGGAACAGGAGTTGTATTATATTAGTATATATTGTGTATATATCTGGGATCTAAAGATTTAAATGCTTGCAGTTGACTTCAATAATTAATATGTAAAAGGATACGTGTAAAATGAAATTCATACACTGAACATCTATTTGTGTGTCTGTGGATCGTCCAACTCCAAAATCATTCTCAGCCTTGCAGAAAAAAGGACTGCTGACTTTAGAGGCTTCAATGTTTAAAATGTGTCCAGTCCCAATCAAAGTCTCCTGGTCTCTGTCAGCTCTGTACCAGGTGTAGTTCCTTACTGCTGGGTTGGCAGTACTACTGCAGGTCAGAGTCACATTTCTGTTCTCTGGTACTGGACCAGAGGGACTGATGGACACTGTGATGTCTTTAGGTGAATCTGATAAATGAGGAACAAGAGTTGTATTATATTAGTATATATTGTGTATATACACTATATTACCAAAAGTATTCGCTCACCCATTCAAATGATCAGAATCAGGTGTTCTAATCACTTGGCCTGGCCCCAGGTGTATAAATTCAAGCACTCAGGCATGCAGACTGTGAAACAAGACATTTGTGAAAGAATGGGCCGCTCTCAGGAGCTCAGTGAATTCCAGCGTGGAACTGTCATAGGATGCCACTTGTGCAACAAATCCAGTCGTGAAATTTCCTCGCTCCTAAATATTCCACAGTCAACTGTCAGCTCTATTATAACAAAATGGAAGCGTTTGGGAACAACAGCAACTCAGCCACGAAGTGGTAGGCCACGTAAAGTGACGGAGAGGGGTCAGCGGATGCTGAAGCGCATAGTGCAAAGAGGTCGCCGACTTTCTGCACAGTCAATTGCTACAGAGCTACAAACTTCATGTGACCTTCAGATTAGCCCAAGTACAGTACGCAGAGAGCCTCATGGAATGGGTTTCCATGGCCGAGCAGCTGCAGCCAAGCCACACATCACCAAGTGCAATGCAAGGCGTCGGATGCAATGGTGTAAAGCACGCCGCCACTGGCCTCTAGAGCAGTGGAGACGCGTTCTCTGGAGTGATGAATCACGCTTTTCCATCTGGCAATCTGATGGACGAGTCTGGGTTTGGAGGTTGCCAGGAGAACGGTACATTTCAGATTGCATTGTGCCAACTGTGAAATTTGGTGGAGGAGGAATTATGGTATGGGGTTGTTTTTCAGGAGCTGGGCTTGGCCCCTTAGTTCCAGTGAAAGGAACATTAAATGCTTCAGGATACCAAAACATTTTGGACAATTCCATGCTCCCAACCTTGTGGGAACAGTTTGGAGCGGGCCCCTTCCTCTTCCAACATGACTGTGCACCAGTGCACAAAGCAAGGTCCATAAAGATGTGGATGACAGAGTCTGGTGTGGATGAACTTGACTGGCCTGCACAGAGTCCTGACCTGAACCCGATAGAACACCTTTGGGATGAATTAGAGCGGAGACTGAGAGCCAGGCCTTCTCGACCAACATCAGTGTGTGACCTCACCAATGCGCTTTTGGAAGAATGGTCAAAAATTCCTATAAACACTCTCCTCAACCTTATGGACAGTCTTCCCAGAAGAGTTGAAGCTGTAATAGCTGCAAAAGGTGGACCGACATCATATTGAATTCTATGAGTTAGGAATGGGATGGCACTTCAGTTCATAGAATGAGTAAAGGCAGGTGAGCGAATACTTTTGGTAATATAGTGTATAACAGTTTAGTGTAAATTGTGACATTTGTAATAGTAAACGAATAAAGGAAAAAATGAATAAATATTACACGTCTCATACTAGAATTTTGTGGTAAAACACATAATAATCTTGGTAGTGTTATGTATAGCTACATATTTTAGAGCACTAACAGTCTGACAGTTCTTGAAGGATCATCAATGAAACAGTGTGGTGGATATGGGAGACACTGCAGTCTGGAGGAGACAGTTCAGTTCAGAGACTGAAATTCATCTCCATCTACATGGAGGTAGTTTGTTCCCAAAGACACAGATTCAACCTAGGGCTGCACCTAACCATAGTTTGTACTGAGTTCATATATTGATCAAACATTCTTAAAGTGCTACTGATGAGATTTAATGTTGGAAATGAACTCACATGAAACAGTAAGTGCTGAAGTGTTACTGCTGCTTGATTGATTGCTGCCATCTTGTTTCCTGTAGACAGCAGTGCAGGAGATTTTCTGTCCATGATGGAGGTGAGAAGCAGTGAAGGTCAGAACAGAGGTCTGGACTTTAGTTTTGTCCTGATTCTCCTGCAGTGTCTCCTGACTGTCACCCAGTCTGGGGCTCCATGTCAGAGTTGGAGGATGAGACAGACAGGGAGCTGGAGCAGAGCACGTCAGACTCACTGAGGTTCCCTCCTTCACCTCCAGTGTGGACGGAGTCAGAGTGGGTGAGGGAGGATCAGCTGGTAGGAAGGAACAGTTGGAGCAGTCAATAAATAATCATTGATTATTCATTTGTAGTAAATCTACAGCTGAATGAAACTAAATGACTAAATACCTTTGGCCACAATCTGTATGTTGTAGTTTTTGTAGTCCCATTTCAAGTTGTCACATTCCAGTCTGAAGTAATATGTGTCATCAGAAACCATGTTATTCAGGGTTGTGGTGCAGTCTCTGTCTGTCAGTACTCCCATCAATTCTCCATTTGTTCTAGTTCCACTATCAAACACAACTTCATCATTACTTCTCCTTTTCCATACTGCTTTACATGTCTGATCTAAATTGTTGTTAAAGCTCCTCTCTATATCAAAGGAGCAGGGGATGGTCACACAGGATCCTCTCAGAACCTCTATAGTCTGTGGCATATTGACTCTCCACTGTCCACACTGGACACCTGAAACACAAACACACAGTTTAGAAAGAAGAAAAGGAAACAGTAGTTCTCAGCAGCAGTCTAGTGGTAATGACTGATACCGACTCTACAATGTGATTACTGTTAGCAGATTTATAGTTATTATTTAATAATCTGTCAGTTATTTCCATGATTAATTGTTAAATGTAAACTGCACAAAATCAAAATCCAACTTCAAAGATATTAAAAGAAAGTCAGTCAGTAGATCAGTTCAATAATATTCTTATTATTTTAGAGTTTTAGCAGAAGACAAAGTAACTCACAGGAAACATCAGCTGTTAAACTTGTGGTAACAGATGCATCAGTGCTGCCATCTTGTTTCCTGTAGACAGCAGTGCAGGAGATTTTCCGTCCATGATGGAGGTGAGAAGCAGTGAAGTTCAGAACAGAGGTCTGGACTTTAGTTTTGTCCTGATTCTCCTGCAGTGTCTCCTGACTATCACCCAGTCTGGGGCTCCATGTCAGAGTTGGAGGATGAGACAGACAGGGAGCTGGAGCAGAGCACGTCAGACTCACTGAGGTTCCCTCCTTCACCTCCAGTGTGGACGGAGTCAGAGTGGGTGAGGGAGGATCAGCTGGTAGGAAGGAACAGTTGGAGCAGTCAATAAATAATCATTGATTATTCATTTGTAGTAAATCTACAGCTGAATGAAACTAAATGATGGGAACTTTAAAAGACAAAACACAACAATAGATATCAACATTTACCTTTGGCCACAATCTTGATTACATCATTAATGAAGCCGTATTTCAAGTTCTCACATTCCAGTCTGAAGTAATATGTGTCATCAGAAACCATGTTATTCAGGGTTGTGGTGCAGTCTCTGTCTGTCAGTACTCCCATCAATTCTCCATTTGTTCTAGTTCCACCATCAAACACAACTTCATCATTACTTCTCCTTTTCCATACTGCTTTACATGTCTGATCTAAATTGTTGTTAAAGCTCCTCTCTATATCAAAGGAGCAGGGGATGGTCACACAGGATCCTCTCAGAACCTCTATAGTCTGTGGCATATTGACTCTCCACTGTCCACACTGGACACCTGAAACACAAACACACAGTTTAGAAAGAAGAAAAGGAAACAGTAGTTCTCAGCAGCAGTCTAGTGATAATGACTGATACTCACTCTCTACAAAGTCATTACTGTTACCATGGTTTCAGTTATTTTAGATCTTCACATAATAAACCGTTGATTTATTTTGTAGTTTACAGCAAATCTCACTTTGAAGGATGTTTTCTCAGACATTGAGACAATGAGCATGAATGCTTGAATTTAGCAAAAGAGTATTGTGGTCATTTGAAATAATCTTCCAAAGCAGGTGTTAATGGACTTGAACTCACCCTGCAGCAAACAGCCAATGAGAAGGAAAGTCAGAGCTCCAGCCATCTTTGTTTGTCAGGAGAAAGTCTAGTTTAAAGGAGTCTGGAGTTTACACATGAAACATGAAACATGTTTGGTTCTTTTCTGTTATTAAGCTGTTAAAAGACATTGAAGAAACTCTTCTCTACATATTTGGTTATTTTTATGTAAACATTTTAACAAAAATAAGTGAAAAGGATTAAAGTTTGACAGAATTGAATTTCTTTCAGGTATCAGATCAAATACATCACATATGTTTCAGTTATATATTCATTCATTCATTCATTAAAAAAAAAAAAACCTCCCCACTTTTATTTAGCAATATCCAGAAGATGAAAAGACAGTAGAGAATAAAAACAGGAAGTTCTATGCTGGAAGCATTCATGACAAACATTTGATCTAATTCCTTGTTCCACATTCCATGTGTTTCATGTTTCTAATAGACTCAGCAGCAACAGTCTCCAAAACACAGAGTACTGTTAACAGTGTCACATTTAGAAAAGAAAAGATCTCACCTCTTCAGTGGAACTGTTTGACCTTTTTCTTTGACTTCAAGCTTGTAAATATGATGATTGATCCCACTAAATCAAATGATCACTGAACATGATATTAACCTTGTATTAATCTTTGATATCCAGTTATTCTACATTAAAGATAAAATAACTTCCATTTTCATGAGGTCTGTAGAAAAGCCAGCTTCCTCAGAAGGGAGGTTACACTTTGAAGAAGTGTTTAAGAAGTGACTAAAAATGAGGAACTCACAGAGAAACCAATGAGAGAGAGAGAATGAGATATTATGGACTTGTCATCAGAAATGTATTTCACCAGGACCACCCTTTTTTCTCACCTTGAACATTCAGAACATTAGACATTCAGTTCTCTCAGAAATGATGTTAAAGGAAGAATCTTTGACTTTGCTGCAGACGTTAAATAGACTGATAGTAGCTCTGGGATGTTTCCATTATTTTAGAATCCAGACTTATAATCTGATAAATGGACACTTGGAGATATGCCATCAAATAAAGGTTTTGTTGAACTGATCAGTGCAGCTGTCACTAGTTTTGGTCTTTGATCATTTTCTATTTATTTACTTTGTCCTACTTTGAAAAGTGGTTTAGGTATTAAATTAGTCACTTTATCTAATGATTCATTGTCATATTAGCCTACATTCAGAATAATGTTTGTATTTCATTTAACATTTAAAGGAACTCTCTCATTGATTCTCTCTGTTTTCTATATTAAATATCTTTATATGGTGAAGTGTTTTCTCATAAAATAACCCAGTAACTACAAAGAACATCCATCATGACAGACTGTTTTCTGACTTTTGTAGATTAACTGTAGATTGATCAAAGATGATGGTAAATGTTTGCATCCCTAAATGTGTTCATAGTTGTCTAAACAAGTAATCCAAGGTCATCCTCAAAGTCTGTAATAACCTGAAGTCCTGGGTGAGCCTTCTCCAGCTTCTTCTTCTTCATTCTCTTCCTCTCTGTAGCATTTGTTTCAGCCATTCTCACACAGTGTAAATAACCTGCTCCAAGTCTTATTTGTGGTGATGAGACAAGTTGACACTAGATGTCAGTGAGTTTACATGTATGTTCCCACTGAGCAGAAGCTGATTGTTCTCAACACATGGGGTTCAAGAAATCCTCCAGAGATGATTTACTATCATCCCACAAAGTTACATTAAGAGATATTTGTTTAAAAAGTTTTGTAGAGACAGCAGAGAATAAAAACAGGAAGTCATATGCTGCAGTCAGTCGTTACAAACATTTGATTCAATTCATTTCAATGTTGTATTTTAAATCTACATGTGTTTCATGTTTCTAACAGACTCAGCAGCAACAGCCTCCAAAACACAGAGGAAAAGAAAATATCTCACCTCCTCCCTGTTTGACCGTTTTCTTCAGGATTGATAAATATGATGTTTTGTGCCAATAAATCAAAGAATCATTGGATGTTATTCAAAGGTTGTGTTAATCTTTGATATACTATTCATTAAGGATACAATAACTTACATATTCATGACTAAAATGTACAAATGTGCTAATGAGAGTGTGAGAATGAGATATACTGATTGTTTGACAGGTCTTCCATCCAAATACCAGTGTAAAGTAGGAGAAGGGTTTCCCACAGTCTCACAGGAACAGGTTTTGGTGCTGTGATATAAGTGCTGTGATATAAGGCCAGGATCTGTGGAGGAACTACAATGAACATGTTTTCAATTTGTGACTGTAGACACATGTGATGCAGTGTGTTTCCATACATATTATATGGTCATGTTTATTTTTGACAGAATAAAGCTTTTACTTTTTCATTCATACACTCCACTGTTCACACTGGACACCTGAAACACAAACACACAGTTTAGAAAGAAGAAAAGGAAACAGTAGTTCTCAGCAGCAGTCTAGTGGTAATGACTGATACTCACTCTCTAAAAAGTCATTACTGTTACCATGGTTTCAGTTATTTTAGATCTTCACATAATAAATCATTGATTTATTTTGTAGTTTACAGCAAATCTCACTTCGATGGATGTTTTCTCAGACGCTGAGACAATGAGCATGAATGCTTGAACCTGACAAAAAACACAGAGTACTGTTAACAGTGTCACATTTAGAAAAGAAAGGATCTCACCTCTTCCACTGGAACTGTTTGTGTCACAGTTCAGTCTCAAGACTCAGACTCTATTGACCCTGGGTCTGCCCAACCCAGCCTGCCAGCCATGCCCACCTCATCAGTCTACTCAGCTCACCTGTGCACACAGCTATCTCTCATGCAATCAGCCCAGCATATAGGCACCAGCTCTACACTCACTCCTTTGCCAGATTGATATTTGCCATGCAAGACTTTCCAGCGTTGTCCTGCCTGACTTCCCACCGGTATTGACCTTGCCTGTCCCTGATTCTTCTGTTTCGTCTGCCACCTGGTAACCATCTCAATCTTTGATCTTTGTTGCTAATGAGAGTACAGCAAGTGCAGATCCACTGTTCTACACTGAATTTCAGCCAATAGGTCACATGACCTGGAAGCTATTCAGCTTTAAAGCTCAATAGCTGAATGACACACCTCCTTTTATAGCCATGTTTTTTTAATGGATTTTTTTTTTATTTAGTTTTACAAGTCATAGTTTACAGTATAACAAAAATCCAAATGAACCATAACCCCCCCCCCCCACCAGACATACAGAGTTCACAGTATGAAATACGTAATTCGATATACAGTACTCACATATCCAGATTCTAAAAAAAAAAAAAAAAAAAAAAAAAAACACAGAAAAAAGAAATACAATAATAAAGAAAATGACTGAGGACAACAACAGAGGTTTACAGTGCTATAATGTCTGCCTCCATATCTTCAACAAACATTAAGAAAGGCTGCCATATGTTATAAAATTTTCTAATAGACCCCCTGATTGTGTATCTGATCTTCTCCAACTTGATATGGTACATGACTTCCCTAACCCAATGACTGTATGTTGGAGGTGCTGGTTCTTTCCATTTTAGTAGTATCAGTCTCCTAGCTAAGAGAGAGCAGAAAGCCACCACTATTCTTTCCCACATCTCTAGATGGACATCTATCGGAGTAACACCAAAAAGTGCAATGAATGGAGACAGTGCAAGCCTTTTCGCAAAGATCTTAGAAAAGGTCGCAAAGATCTTAGAAAAGGTCGCAAAGATCTTAGAAAAGGTCTCAAAGATGGGCTGCCAGAAAGCGTAAAGCTTTGGACATGACCAGAACATGTGTAGGAGAGTGGCTGGATCTCGCCCGCATCTATCACAAGTGGGGTCTATATCAGCATTGATCTTAGAGAGTTTAACTTTTGACCAGTGCAGACGATGTACAATTTTAAACTGAATGACAGCATGTCTAAGACAGATGGAAGATGAAAAAATTCCCTGTATTATTTTGTGCCAAGTGTCGTCTGTGATTTGCTCATTTAAGTCTGTGTCCCATTTATTTTTGAGGAGGTCCAAGGGTATCAAGTTATGAGAGTATAGTATTTTGTATATTGTGCTAATAGGTCGTTTTCAGACTGGTGTACAATCAAAAATTGAATCCAACAGGTCAGTTGGAGGACGTAAGGGAGAACATATAAAGTTTGAGAATACAAAATTCCGGACTTGCAGGTATCGATAAAAATGTGATCTAGGAATGTGATATTTTTGTACCAACTGTTCGAAGGAGGCAAAGCTGCCGTCAATATACAGATCAGACAATGATATCATACCTCTTCTGGACCATATATCGAAGACCCCATCTATTAATGATGGGACAAACATATGATTCAGTGCAATTGGGGCAGCCTGAGAGAGATCTGTAAGTGCGAAGGATCTTCTAAATTGGTTCCAAATCTTAATTGAGTGCAAAACCACAGGGTTAGAAGTAAAGTTAGAAATGGGCTGTGTAAATGGCAGCTTGGAACACAGTAAGGCTTTTAAAGAAGTGGAATTTACAGAAGCCCCCTCCAGATTTAGCCATTCAGTATCCGTGTTGTCATTATCATTATCCATCCAATATAACAGTACTCGGATGTTAACCACCCAATAGTAGTACAGGAAATTAGGGAGTGCCATTCCTCCCATCGAGCGAGGTCTCTGAAGTATACTTCTTTTTATCCGGGGCGGTTTTTTGTTCCAGATGAAACCTGATATCTGATTATTTAATTTCGTAAAGAAAGACTTCGTTAAAAAGATAGGAAGGGACTGAAATACATATAAAAACTTGGGCAGTATATTCATTTTCACTGTATTAATTCTTCCACCCAGAGAGAGAGGCAGGGAATCCCACCGTTTGATATCCTGATTTAAGTTTGATAACAGGGGCTGATAATTAGCAGCATAAAGATCTTTGTGTTTATCTGTAATCCATATGCCGAGGTATTTAAATTTTTTGGGGCTAATTTTAAAGGGGAATGAATTCAAGGATACCTCATCATTGCTGGTGCCAACCGGCATCAGCTCACTTTTTTGAACATTGACCCTGTAGCCGGATAGTGTGCCAAATTCTTTCAAAAAGACCATTAGCTTAGGAAGACTCAAAAGGGGTTGTGATATATATAGTAGCATGTCATCTGCGTAAAGCGAGACCTTGTGCTCCCTCCCCGCCCGGTGAATTCCTCTGATATCAGTATTTTGCCTCAGAGCTAAAGCTAGTGGTTCCATTGCAACCGCAAAGAGAAGCGGTGACATGGGGCATCCCTGTCTTGTACCACGTTTAAGCTCGAAGAAAGGGGACAAATTATTATTAGTACGAACAGCAGCGACCGGAGAAGTATATAAAAGTCTGATCCATGATATGAATTTATTGCCGAATCCAAATCTTTCCAGCGTGCTGAAAAGATAGCCCCACTCCACCCGGTCGAACGCCTTTTCAGCATCAAGTGAGAGGACGACCTCTGGCACACCAGGTGGAGAGGGGGTATAAAGGATGTTAAAAAGGCGTCTGACATTGAAAAAAGAATAACGATTCTTAATAAAGCCTGTTTGGTCAGATGATATAATGGAAGGAAGAACCCCTTCCAGTCGGCGTGCCAGAACCTTGGCAAGGATTTTTGCATCCGTGTTAAGGAGAGAGATTGGGCGGAATGAACTGCACTCCAGAGGGTTTTTTCCTTTTTTGAGAATTACAGAGATTACTGCTTGGCGCGTGGTCAGAGGTAAGGTCTTAAGTGAAAGCGATTCTTCAAAAACTGACATTAGTAAAGGGGCAAGTTGGTCTGAAAATTTTTTGAAGAAATCTGTCGGATATCCGTCCGGCCCTGGAGACTTGCCGCATTGCATAGATCTGATTGCAGATATTATTTCCAGGGCCGAGAAGTCTTTCTCCAGTGAATCAGCTATGTTTGGGTCTACGGATGGAACATGTAGGGATCTTAAAAAATTCTCTGACACGGAGGGTGCAGTTGTACATTCTGATGTGTATAACATTTGATAGAAATTGTGAAAACAGGAGTTAATTTTAAGGCTATCTGTACATTTTGAACCTTGTTCGTCATTGATTGCAGGTATAGTCTGATTAGCAGTTCTTTGTCGTAACTGATGTGCGAGAATGCGCCTAATTTTTTCCCCATGTTCATAGGATCCATGTCTAGATTTGGAGAGGAGATATTCCGCCTGTTGCGTTGATAGGATATCAAATTCAGTCTGCAAAGACAGACGTTTTTTCACTATGTCAGGAGATGGTTGATGGCTATATAACATATCTAGTTTCAGTATTTGATCTGTTAATTCTTTAAGGCGCACCGTATTTGTTTTCTTCTTATTTGCACAGTAAGAAATGATTTGGCCTCGTAGATAAGCTTTTAAAGATTCCCATATAGTTGAATATGACATTCCTGGCATTTGATTAGTGTCAAGAAAGAATTGTATTTCAGATGAAATGAAGTTGGTAAAAGACTCTTCTGATAAGAGAAGAGGATTGAGTCTCCAAGGGCGGTAACTATCTTGTGTATTAGGAATACTAATTTTCATGGTTAACGGACCATGATCCGAAACGACTATGGCATCATAATCACACTTAGTTACCGAAGGTAAAAGTCTTTTATCCAGAAAACAGGTATCTATACGAGAATAGCTCTTATGCACTGGAGAGAAAAAAAGAGTATGCTCTAGCAGTGGGATTCCGAAATCGCCATACATCCACTACACCATATGTTTTAAGAAAAAGCTGGATTGTGTGTGCTGATTTAGACAAGGGTGTCTTTTTGGAGGAACTGCGATCTAAGGTAGGGGAAAGTACACAATTCAGATCACCACCAAGGATAAGATGGTGTGATACCATGTTTGGTAGACGAGAAATTTTTTTTGAAAAGAATTCAGGATTGTCCCAGTTTGGTGCATAAATATTGGCCAGGATGACCGGGAATGAAAAAAGTTGTCCCGTCACAATAATATAGCGCCCTGCAGAATCAGAATCGACATTAGTCATTGTAAATGGTATATTTTTATCAATGAGGATGGCTGCCCCCCTAGTTTTTGTGTGGAAATTAGAATGATAAACTTGTCCTGACCATCCTCTTCTTATTCGGAACAGGTCCGCTGTACGCAAATGCGTTTCCTGAAGGAATACAATATCGGTCTTAAGTTGCTTTAAATGTGTAAATACCTTTTTTCTCTTAATTGGATGGTTAAGTGACTTCACGTTCCAACTCACAAAGTTCACTGATAAGAGTCCATCCAGCGCTCTAGTGGAATTAGGATCAGTCATAATCTACTGAGTAAGAGATTTAGTGCACTTGAAATTTACATCTGGCTGAGCAAATACAAAGGAAAAAAGAGTTACATAAAATAAATCCAAGAAATAAACAAGTCTGGTATAATCCCACCCGCCCCCACCCCACCTAGTGCCTAGAAAAACAAGGCGAACATGGTATCCCTCAGGAACAAATCCACACATGTGTTTGTGTTGGGGAACTCTATAGAGCCAACTGTTCAGGCCCCTATCGAACGGTTCCTGAAAACAAATTCAGCGCATTGTTATTGTAGTATTACAACATCTGCTATGTGTTCAAGTAGAAATTTAAAGGTGTTCAAATTAAACACTGTGGATTGGCCACATCATATAAAATTAAAAGATTCAATTTTGTAATCAACAGAAATATATTCAATCAGGCAAACCTCTTCACTATAAGGCAAGTTGTAAGAAATACAAAAACAAATAACTATTACGCTACAGTAAGCCTATGAATAAATGTAATCAGCATTGGCAAAGAAAGGAAAGAGAAGGGGTCTCCTGGTCCAGTCATTTTACCTTTGTTTTCCACTTTAAACAATAACAGCATAAGCTGGTGAAACTGTAACAGTCAAACAACAGTGATATTAGTCCACTGGATGCAGTCCATTTGGCTGCCTTTCCACGGATGAAAACGGAAAAAGTACTGTCAGAACAGTTGAAAACACGAGAACAGTCTCACTCACGCTCCTCTGCGGGGATGATGTGCTTCCTCACGTAGGTCATCGCTTTTTCTGCGTCGGTGAATTCCTTTTCTTCCCCGTTGTGTGTGACACAGAGACGGGCTGGGAACAGTATGCCAAACCGGACATTCTGGCGGTTGCGGAGCAGCTTTCTGACCTCGGTGAACGCGGCCCTGGCTTTAGCGACTCTTGAAGTATAATCCGGGAAGATAGCAATTGACTCTCCGTTGTACCGAATTGGAGCACGGGTACGTGCCCGGTTCAGTACCTCAACACAGTCTTGGAAATAGTGAAGTTTGGCTACTATCGCTCGTGGTTTACCGCCGGGTTTTCTTGGAGCTAGACTTCTGTGTGAGCGATCAATGAGCACATCCTTGTCCAGCTGCAGCGCCTCTCGCAGCAGCTTTGAGACCGATAACGTAGCCGGGTGTCGGCTGAGTGTCGGCTGGGCCCCCGGGCCTGTACTGGCCCGCACACTACAATACTGGTGTAGCCGGGTGTCGGCTGAGTGTCGGCTGGGCCCCCGGGCCTGTACTGGCCCGCACACTACAATACTGGTGTAGCCGGGTGTCGGCTGAGTGTCGGCTGGGCCCCCGGGCCTGTACTGGCCCGCACACTACAATACATCAATAAAGACAATAAACTGAAATTCATTAAAAAACTTGTATTAACAGAAACAATGGTTAAGATAAAAATGATTAAGATAATAACAATAATAATTTAAAAAAGAAATTATTACAAATTGATTACAAACTTTGAACACACACACACACACAATCACACGTTCTCTTTAGCGAGGAGCCTCCTTTTTCGTCCTCCTCACGGTCTTCATCACACTTTCAACAGCTGCTTCAGATGCAGCAGCCGACTGAGGGTTTCGGCGTCTAGCAGCTTTAGTATAAAGAGAAATGGGAAATAGATATGGAATGGATACATAAATATAAAAATACACACTGCAATTGTGTGGTATTAAAGGAGAATTCCCAAATTTTTTCACATAGATCTCTGTTTTCTCGAGCTCACAAGTACTGTCAGTATGAAGAAAAAAAAAAACCAACAATTGATCTACTTAGCTCAAGTTGATGCAGTGAACTGTTCACAGTTAGAGCTGCCAGGCAGTTACAGCGCTACACTCTGGGGGCATGTGCATGAGTCCCCATGTTCATGCCCCCAGAGCATAGCACGGTAGCTGCCTGGTAGCTCTAGCTGTTAAGAGATCTGTGAAAAATCGCCAATATTCTCCTTTAAGCTTATTTCAACATCTGATATCAAAATTCTGTATGAGTCCAAATATACTTACCAATAATCACCTCCCTCAGATGGAGGCTGGCCAAGGAGGCCAGCCCATTCGATATGACGCGTCCCAATACCCGCCATGTGCAGTCACGCACATCTGCGCCACCAAGTAGGGCCAGGTAATTGATCTAAAACAGAATTTAAAAGAAAAACAACCATTTCGATCAAGTTTCTGATAAACAAAATGTAATTTTCTTGTCCTGTTGTGTATGTTGTGTTTGAATGCATATCGTTCCTTGTTTTAAATTAAATTAAATTGCTCACCATTTTGTCTCTCTGATGGTTAATATCCTGGAGTGGTAGGCCTTCCACACTAGTAACAGCTGTCCCCTCCCGACGCTGGAGCAGCCGGAGGATGGTGGACTGCTGGTCTAGCACCATCTCCAGCTTAGTCATCACCTCTTTTAGTACTACTACAGAAAAAATTGTTGACTATATGTTAAAATGATATACAAACAATACAAACCCCTATAACATTTACTTATTTACTGTTTTAGCAGATACTTTTCATCCAAAGTGACTTACATATGTAAATTATACTACAGGGGACAACATTGTCCCCGGTACAACTTGGGGTTAAGTGCCTTGCTCAAGGGCATAGAGTGGAAGATGGGAATTAAATCCAGTTTTTCAGGCTACTACATGCTAGCCCAGCTCCTTAATCACCACCGGCAACAAACAGCCAAGTACAGCCAAAATGGCAATGTCAAGAAAATTAGAAAATGTACTTATATTCAGTGCTTACATTGTGTGTCCCCACTGTTTTGGCCCTGTAGTCCTACAAAAAAAATAAAATAAAAATAACATGGTGTTGAAATGAATCGCACGAATACACACTCACGACTCACTATTCCTTCTCAACAGAGTGAATGGCAGATTGTGCCGGATATGCTTGAACAGAAAAAGTGGATATCGGCAAATACGCTTTTTATAGGGGCAGTCCTGGAAAAGTATGACTGTACATTGTGTGTAATTTTCCAGTTTACTATACAAAATATATTGCATTCCTTAAAATAACTGGTAGTACTAGTGAACAAGGGAGAACACAGAGCCAAAGCACAGCTTTAGTGATGTGACTAGCCCTATAATTGAGTAGAAATCACTTGACCTTACCAGAATCTGTCTGCTGGGGGACCCATCTAAAGGTGTGGCCAGGTGCTACAGGGGGACATACACAATGTTAACAAGTAAAAATGTAACATGAGTGTGTGTAAAGTGTGTATAAAGTATATGAATCAGTGTCAGACAGAAACATACACTTGATCAAAATTAAGTGGAAATTTGTGTATAATGGCACAGAACCTACACCAATCCAGTTAAATATTGTTTGATGTAAGACAGATATTGATTCGGGCTTGAGAGGGAATAAGACAAAGAGATAATACTAGATGGATGGATGGATGGATGGATGGATGGATGGATGGATGGATAGATAGATAGATAGATAGATAGATAGATAGATAGATTTGGGAAAGATTCTTAAAAATTTAGTCTTTTAATTAATTCTCCACAGTCAAGCTTCAATGTTATTCAAAAAATACAGACTCTTTCCCAAATCTTGGTGTAATGGCTCAATTTAGCACATAAAGATTTATCATTACCGTTACCCATGACAATTAAAAATGTGTGTCAATGAATGAATGAGCTGAATGAACCAATTCTGAAATGCTACCGTTAGCTCAAGAGGCCTAAATCGTAATAGCTGTCAAATAGGCTATTAGCTAAGTTTACTAACTTTAAACAACGTTAGCACTAGGCTACATATCACGATATTACGATTATGCGTAGACTATGTGGGCATTTAATATTTTACTATGCATTAAATGGGCAGAGCATGATCTATGTAGCCTATGCTAACTTAATAACGACATGGCCCTTATTAACTTTAATTGCGGGGAGAATATATTTACATAATAAATCAGACGTCTTGTAAGTAATATGCATATATTTTAAAAGACCCTCGTTGAATGTTTATGCTATTTCTATGACCCTTTACACTACTTACATTGATGATTAAGCTAATAATCTCAGAGCTGTCACTTACCAGATCGGAGTCGAGAAATGAGAAAGATTCGCGCCGCCTTGGCTCCGTAGGACTGTTGAAAGTCGGTCTGTGGCCGTTCCATAGGTAGTGGGCCGATCGCCACTTAATGGAATCGGGCCGTCTCCTGTATAATGCTCATCTACCATACAAATAGTGTTTTTTTTGCCGCGAACATGGATACATATATGTATCATTTTTGCCGATACTGATCAATGTCCGTTCTTAAAGTATCGGGCCACACACTGTGTGAGATCCGTCTGCCGAACTTGATTTGAACACTGGCAGTAGCCCATCAAACCACAATCGGGCCAAGTAAAGAAACAAAGTAGTCAGCCCAACTACTGCGTGTCAGTGTCGGCCCATTCAACGGGGGACAGTCCCAGATAGCAAAATTTGACCGGCCCAACTCTGGCCCACTACCTTGCCTCAGGGTTAAGTGGGTGTTGGCCCAGTTCTGGCTGGGCCTCCGGCCCAGCAATGGCCCAGTCACTGATAAATGACACAAAACATTTGCTCTGGCCCAGGTGTGGCCCATACACTGTGAAACGACTCTTATTGTTTCTGTTGGCCCAGGCCTGGCCCGCACACTACAACACTGGTGTAGCCGAGTGTCGGCTGAGTGTCGGCTGGGCCCCCGGGCCTGTACTGGCCCGCACACTACAATACCGGTGTAGCCGGGTGTCGGCTGAGTGTCGGCTGGGCCCCCGGGCCTGTACTGGCCCGCACACTACAATACCGGTGTAGCCGGGTGTCGGCTGAGTGTCGGCTGGGCCCCCGGGCCTGTACTGGCCCGCACACTACAATACCGGTGTAGCCGGGTGTCGGCTGAGTGTCGGCTGGGCCCCGGGCCTGTACTAGCCCGCACACTACAATACCGGTGTAGCCGGGTGTCGGCTGAGTGTCGGCTGGGCCCCCGGGCCTGTACTGGCCCGCACACTACAATACTGGTGTAGCCGGGTGTCGGCTGAGTGTCGGCTGGGCCCCCGGGCCTGTACTGGCCCGCACACTACAATACTGGTGTAGCCGGGTGTCGGCTGAGTGTCGGCTGGGCCCCCGGGCCTGTACTGGCCCACACACTACAATACATCAATAAAGACAATAAACTGAAATTCATTAAAAAACTTGTATTAACAGAAACAATGGTTAAGATAAAAATGATTAAGATAATAACAATAATAATTTAAAAAAGAAATTATTACAAATTGATTACAAACTTTGAACACACACACAATCACACGTTCTCTTTAGCGAGGAGCCTCCTTTTTCGTCCTCCCTCACGGTCTTCATCACACTTTCAACAGCTGCTTCAGATGCAGCAGCCGACTGAGGGTTTCGGCGTCTAGCAGCTTTAGTATAAAGAGAAATGGGAAATAGATATGGAATGGATACATAAATATAAAAATACACACTGCAATTGTGTGGTATTGAAGGAGAATTCCCAAATTTTTTCACATAGATCTCTGTTTTCTCGAGCTCACAAGTACTGTCAGTATGAAGAAAAAAAAAAACCAACAATTGATCTACTTAGCTCAAGTTGATGCAGTGAACTGTTCACAGTTAGAGCTGCCAGGCAGTTACAGCGCTACACTCTGGGGGCATGTGCATGAGTCCCCATGTTCATGCCCCCAGAGCATAGCACGGTAGCTGCCTGGTAGCTCTAGCTGTTAAGAGATCTGTGAAAAATCGCCAATATTCTCCTTTAAGCTTATTTCAACATCTGTTATCAAAATTCTGTATGAGTCCAAATATACTTACCAATAATCACCTCCCTCAGATGGAGGCTGGCCAAGGAGGCCAGCCCATTCGATATGACGCGTCCCAATACCCGCCATGTGCAGTCACGCACATCTGCGCCACCAAGTAGGGCCAGGTAATTGATCTAAAACAGAATTTAAAAGAAAAACAACCATTTCAATCAAGTTTCTGATAAACAAAATGTAATTTTCTTGTCCTGTTGTGTATGTTGTGTTTGAATGCATATCGTTCCTTGTTTTAAATTAAATTAAATTGCTCACCATTTTGTCTCTCTGATGGTTAATATCCTGGAGTGGTAGGCCTTCCACACTAGTAACAGCTGTCCCCTCCCGACGCTGGAGCAGCCGGAGGATGGTGGACTGCTGGTCTAGCACCATCTCCAGCTTAGTCATCACCTCTTTTAGTACTACTACAGAAAAAATTGTTGACTATATGTTAAAATGATATACAAACAATACAAACCCCTATAACATTTACTTATTTACTGTTTTAGCAGATACTTTTCATCCAAAGTGACTTACATATGTAAATTATACTACAGGGGACAACATTGTCCCCGGTACAACTTGGGGTTAAGTGCCTTGCTCAAGGGCATAGAGTGGAAGATGGGAATTAAATCCAGTTTTTCAGGCTACTACATGCTAGCCCAGCTCCTTAATCACCACCGGCAACAAACAGCCAAGTACAGCCAAAATGGCAATGTCAAGAAAATTAGAAAATGTACTTATATTCAGTGCTTACATTGTGTGTCCCCACTGTTTTGGCCCTGTAGTCCTACAAAAAAAATAAAATAAAAATAACATGGTGTTGAAATGAATCGCACGAATACACACTCACGACTCACTATTCCTTCTCAACAGAGTGCCGGATATGCTTGAACAGAAAAAGTGGATATCGGCAAATACGCTTTTTATAGGGGCAGTCCTGGAAAAGTATGACTGTACATTGTGTGTAATTTTCCAGTTTACTATACAAAATATATTGCATTCCTTAAAATAACTGGTAGTACTAGTGAACAAGGGAGAACACAGAGCCAAAGCACAGCTTTAGTGATGTGACTAGCCCTATAATTGAGTAGAAATAACTTGACCTTACCAGAATCTGTCTGCTGGGGGACCCATCTAAAGGTGTGGCCAGGTGCTACAGGGGGACATACACAATGTTAACAAGTAAAAATGTAACATGAGTGTGTGTAAAGTGTGTATAAAGTATATGAATCAGTGTCAGACAGAAACATACACTTGATCAAAATTAAGTGGAAATTTGTGTATAATGGCACAGAACCTACACCAATCCAGTTAAATATTGTTTGATGTAAGACAGATATTGATTCGGGCTTGAGAGGGAATAAGACAAAGAGATAATACTAGATAGATAGATAGATAGATAGATAGATAGATAGATAGATTTGGGAAAGATTCTTAAAAATTGAGTCTTTTAATTAATTCTCCACAGTCAAGCTTCAATGTTATTCAAAAAATACAGACTCTTTCCCAAATCTTGGTGTAATGGCTCAGTTTAGCACATAAAGATTTATCATTACCGTTTCCCATGACAATTAAAAATGTGTGTCAATGAATGAATGAGCTGAATGAACCAATTCTGAAATGCTACCGTTAGCTCAAGGGGCCTAAATCGTAATAGCTGTCAAATAGGCTATTAGCTAAGTTTACTAACTTTAAACAACGTTAGCACTACATATCACGATATTACGATTATGCGTAGACTATGTGGGCATTTAATATTTTACTATGCATTAAATGGGCAGAGCATGATCTGTAGCCTATGCTAACTTAATAACGACATGGCCCTTATTAACTTTAATTGCGGGGAGAATATATTTACATAATAAATCAGACGTCTTGTAAGTAATATGCATATATTTTAAAAGACCCTCGTTGAATGTTTATGCTATTTCTATGACCCTTTACACTACTTACATTGATGATTAAGCTAATAATCTCAGAGCTGTCACTTACCAGATCGGTGTCGAGAAATGAGACAGATTCGCGCCGCCTTGGCTCCGTAGGACTGTTGAAAGTCGGTCTGTGGCCGTTCCATAGGTAGTGGGCCGATCGCCACTTAATGGAATCGGGCCGTCTCCTGTATAATGCTCATCTACCATACAATAGTGTTTTTTTGCCGCGAACATGGATACATATATGTATCATTTTTGCCGATACTGATCAATGTTCGTTCTTAAAGTATCGGGCCACACACTGTGTGAGATCCGTCTGCCGAACTTGATTTGAACACTGGCAGTAGCCCATCAAACCACAATCGGGCCAAGTAAAGAAACAAAGTAGTCAGCCCAACTACTGCGTGCCAGTGTCGGCCCATTCAACGGGGGACAGTGCCTCAGTCGTATGGAACTCTACCGACAGTGGCAGCGCTCAGCCAAGATCGGGCCGACTGTGTTCGCTGTGGTTCAGCCGACACGGACCTCGGCCGACACTGCCGGCACTCAGCCAGAATCGGGCCGACTAAGCTTGCTATCTGGGGTGCCTCAGTCGTATGGAACTCTACCGACAGTGGCAGCACTCAGCCAAGATCGGGCCGACTGTGTTCGCTGTGGTTCAGCCGACACGGACCTCGGCCGACACTGCCGGCACTCAGCCAGAATCGGGCCGACTAAGCTTGCTATCTGGGGTGGTGTTTGATCCAGGCGTCTCAGGTACCCCCAGTATTCGGATGTTACACCGCCGCGCTCTTCCCTCCATGTCCTCGCATTTATTTCGGAGCTCTGCCACCTCCGTCTTCAGGGTGTTCACCGTGTTCTGTAAAGTCACCACCTCATCTGTCCATGCTGACAATCCGGTCTCCATGTCTCGGACTGTGGTTTTCACTTGGTCGATCTCAGAGAGATTTTTAAGGAAATCGAAGTCGTCGGCAAGTGCGTTTTTCATTTCTGATTTTATCACCGCCGAAATTTCAGCTTTCAGCGAGAGAAGAATCTCCGACTTCAGGGACTTGGTGTCCATCTCTGGTTTAGCGTTAGCTGACCGTAGCTGTGGAGGAGATGTTCTTGCCGCGGTGTTAGTAGCAGTGTGGCTCCCGGCGGTGCTAGGCCTTGTGTTCGCTGCTCCGGTATATTGGAATTTACGCAGATTCGTCGCCATTCACTCAAATATAGACTTTCTCTCAGCTTCCGAAATGTTTTCAGAGCAGATTGGTCGATGTGTACTACACGCTTATTAACTTAAAATGAAAAAGAAGTTCGAAGGGAGCTCAAACCAACACGTCTTACTCCATCGCCAGCTCAACAGCGCCCCTTTTAATGGATTTTTAATATGTTTCATAATGTAAATATGAGGTCATGTGACCTATTGGCTCAGAATCAGTGTAGGACAATAGATCTACACTTGCAGTATGAGACACACCTCTTTTTATAGCATTTTAACATCACTCATATTTTTCTTATTAATTCTTAATACATTCTTAATACATATACTATCCAATACTTAATACATTATGTAAATATGAGCATTATCTCCTCTGGGCACTGGAGAATGTCTTTCATTGCCTTTGAGGTACGGGTTTCGTCCCTTAATAGCTGGTGCAGTGCTTCAATAGGGAGTGTGTACACTCTAAGAAATAAACACATTTACTTAATATAGTTATGGCAACCGGTCCCATGAAACTAGGCTGAATAAATGGGAAAATGTGGCTCAACGTCTGGAGCTCCAAAATATTCTAGAATTGCTCCTGCGAAGACAAGGCTCTCAAATAAATAATAAACAAATTACAAAACTGTAGCACACTTCTAATTAGAGGCCTATATAATACACACACACTTGAAAATGACCATGACAGGACAGACTGTCCATTCACATGCGACATATTCATTTTACATTTGTGAGTTTGCGACAAACAAATCCTAGCCAGCTAGCTAACATTTATCCAGGGCTAGCTAGCTGGCTAGCAGGACAAATAAACAAACTTGCTAAACGGCGTTTCACCTCCACCTATCCAGCCCACGCCACCAACAAATGCCTTACCTTTATCTTTTGACCGTTGTTCTTTTCACACTGCAGTCCAACGAATATGACGCAGTCTTCCCACAAAACACCAGTCACTGCTTATTACTGTATTGCAGTTTATTCTATTTATATCCTACAACGTTTATTTTTAAGCGTATAAAGCCCCATTGGTTGCTTTTTATGTATTTTACTGTAATATATACATAATTTATTTATTATCAGCTTTAAACCACATATCCATGTGGTGTAGTCAAACAGGAATGTGCATGGCAAATCAACACCCATACAATAATGAACCAAGACCATGTCTCAATTATAATGCATTTTTTTCTCCACTATGTCCTAATAGAGCACTGTGTCACTGAACCTTCGAGTAATGAACCTTTTTTTGAATCATGTGTCGAGGCTTCAACAAAGCCTCGACTGGCCATCACTACGTATATATGTCTATGTCATTGACTGTAGGTCTATGGGCGTGTCTTCCAAGGCGTGCTCAGCCACACTGCGCATGTGCAACAAAGTACAGAAACCGTGTTGGGACGGTCGTCATTCATTTTAACGGCTGCAGCACGTTTTCAATAACTTGATTACGTAGATTCAATTCAGCACAATTTTGTAATCGCAAAGCTTTTTTGTATTACATTATTGCAATGGAACTCTCTTGATTTATTTATCAAAAGTGGAATTATTCAATTGTTTCACCTTACAAAAAGTATGTAATGCAAACAACATCCATGTTTCAGTTCTTAGGGTGTACGTTATGGCATGAACAATGGGCCGCCACCATTTGTGAACGTATTGGGGTGCTTGGATTAAGCACTTGTGACCCAGTAATGGGACAAGATTGTCTTTGGTAGGAAGCTGGTAGCATTCATGCACATCAAGTATGTCAATCAAGGCTTCCATTTCAACCGATTCAAAGTTCTCTAGAGCTTGTAGAAAAGCTCCTCCTGGTCTGATACATATTGTAGGAATTCCTTCTTCAAGGAAAGGGGCTGCCAGCTGAACAGGTAAGTATTCAGCCCGTTTCCATCCCACAGCCATGATTCTTGCCACGGCCTGCCATTATTCAAACTGGAAGTCATGCCTTATGAAAGGCACCTTTGTGTCATTCCCAACTCTCTGGTAAAACTCTTTCCGAAATTCTGTTATGCAGTCCCTAAATACTCCGATTCCTTCGCCTTCCTCCTGCTGACCTGGAAAGTTTCGTGTTTTTTTATGTTTCCAGTAGATGTATGGGTAGATTGCTCCAGCAAGAGAGGTCTTCTTCTACACTTTTTAGTAGTGGTGTGAAATTCTGGGAGAACAACTCTGACAGCTTAGTGGAAACATTGATGCCTAGATACCTGATGTTACCTGTTCTCGTCAAGGGGAGCTTTCTAGTCGTAGCATTCCAGCCTTCGTAACAGATTGGAAGGATTTTAGATTTTATCCAGTTTATAGAGTAATCATAATATTTATAGCTTTGGGAAGGAAAGTTATGTGGTCTGTTAGATATAATAGGATGTCATCTGCATATGAACATTTTAAGTAGTGGGAAGGCTATGTTTGTATTCCTGTAATGTCTATAGCCTGACGAATGGCAGCTGCAGGTTCAATGAAAATGGCAAATGGTAGTGGAAAGAGTGGACATCTTTGTTTTGTGTCCCGTAGTAGTATGAAGTGCTGTGATGTATAATTATTTGTTATTACTGATGCTGAAGGTGAGTTGTAGGGAGTTTTAATGCACTGGGTGAACGACTCCCCAAAACCAAATTTTTAGCAGTAAGGAGGAAAGTCCAGTTGACTTTATCAAGTGTTTTTTTCTGCTTTTAATGATCCAGTTCTGGTGTTGTGACGGTGTTTTAACCAGCAACCGGATTCTAGATGCCGTTCTTTGTTCAGGGGTTCGCTGTGGTCATGACGCGCTCCAAGTAAAACAATCACTGCCTCTTTTGAGTTATATACAGCATTTTACATGCGTCTGGTTCTCAGTGTCCACAATCATTATCACAATAAGAAGAAAAACAAGAACAAAAAAATAAAATAAAATTGTAAACTTCATCTAAACAGTTATGCTCCAGTTCAGATGGTAATAATAATCAAACCAAACATACAAAGATGGCTCTAATAGGTGTTAAGATGGCTGCTTTGTGATAGACTGATGAGAGTGAATAGTCCGTGCATCTTTGTGGATGAGTGTTGATAAGACTGTTTCTAATCTGTTGGTTAATGCTTTACAGATTATTTTTAAGTCGCAATTGATTAAGCTTATAGGTCTGTAACTAGAGATAAGTGTTGGATCTTTTTACAGTTTAAGTAGGACTGAGATGAGAGGTGTGTTTTTGTGTGTGGGTATTGTTCCTGATAGTTTAATATTGCTGACCATTCTGATGAAAAGGGGAGATATAAGTTGCCAGAAGTTATTGTAGAATTCAGCTGGGTAACCATCTAGGTAACAATCAATGCTGTATCCCAGAGCAGTGAGGAACAAGTTTCAGGGGACTCCTTTCTAGTAGAGACTGCTTTACTGTGTTAAATTTAGTATTGTTCTGATGATGGAATTTACTTTCCCATCAATAATTAAAGGTTAGTGTGTTCTTAAATGATTAAGGATCATTATCTGGCTATTACTTTTATTGTAAAGGTTAAGATGGAGCTCAGATTCTTTGTGGTTTCGTTTTATTAGATTACCATGAACAATAAATGTAGAAATAAAAGCAGATTTAAAATCACACTGACGCAAACTGAAAGACAAAAACAAGAAATATTCATGTTGAATTAAGTCCATACATCATGGAGTTATGTAGCCTTCAGTTCATAAAGAAGAGCAACATCAATACAACGTGTCAATGTGACCCTACTGTAGAGACTGGAGATGTTCAAGTCTTACAGTGAGGATGGAGATTATTCACACTTAACTAAAAGTAAAACCACAGCCACCTCAGATATTACTAAAAAGATAAATCAGTAAATCTGTGATGGAGTTAAAACCAGAGGAGAGTACTTCTTTAAATTACACTGAAGAGCTGCTCACAGTTGATGCTCAATCCCCCTGTAGAAAACTGACTCCTAGACACTATTTAAGACATTACAGGAAAGATCAAACTGACAGAAAGAAGAACACCGGGAATGGCAGGGCTATTTATAGACATGGCCAGAGGAATGACGTGATTCAGATCACCCAAATTAAGGGGGAGCACAAAACAATCTAAAGGTGGGGACTGTGGCTCAGTAGGTAGAGCGGGTTGTTCACGAACCAGAGGGTTAGCGGTTCGATCCCCGGAATGTGCCACATGTTGAAGTGTCCTTGAGCAAGACACTGAACCCCCAGTTGCTCCCAGTGCATGGCACTGGTGTGTGAATGTGTGCGTGCTTGTGTGAGTGAATGGGTAGATGTGTCTCTGACTGTAAAAGCGCTTTGAGTACCAATAGGTAGAAAAGCGCTATATAAAAGCAAGGCCATTTACCATTTACCATTTACCTGACTCCATATAACCAATGCAGAAATACAAGAAATCATTCAGTAAAGCTTCTGATCATTATTCTCATTTACGTCTTTGGGTAATGACGCCGTATTCTGAAGACTCTGTGACGTTTCTACGATCCAGTGACATGTAAGTTCTGTCCTCTTCATTCGGCTTCACGTTCCTCAGTTTTTTGCTGTGATAAAACAAAAAAAGATGTCAATGATTTGTTCTGAAAACATCAGCAGAGTTTTCATATTGAAATAACAACCACATGAAAACATACCAAAGGAACACGATGTAGATTATAAAGAAGACACTGGAAATGAAGAATCCACCAGCAAGAGCCCAAGGAAGAACTCCACTGTAATGTCCACAGTCACAATGCAGCTCAAAACCTGCCAAGAGAAATCAGAGAATGTGAACAAAAAACAGATCAAAACCCCAAGAATAAAAGTATTCACTCTGTAGTGATTTGATGCTCACCAAGCTGCTGCCTGGCAGATCCCAGAGAGTTGAAGCTGTGACAGAGCAAGGTGGAAAGACTCCTCTCCTTTAGTTGATTGACAGTGATGAAGCTCCTCAGGCCTGTGTCATTTAGGGACTCACTGCTGATTAAAAACTCTCCAGACTGATTGACAGGTCTTCCATCCAAATACCAGTGTAAAGTAGGAGAAGGGTTTCCCACAGTCTCACAGGAACAGGTGACCTGACTTTCAGTTTTGGTGCAGTGAGATGAGTCCAGGATCTGTGGAGGAACTACAATGAACATGTTTTAAATCTGTTAAACAGATCAAAACCCAAGAATAAAAGTATTCACTCTATTCATTGCACTGTAGACACATGTGATGCAATGTGTTTCAATACATAATATGTGTCATGTTTATTTCTGAAAAAGTACGGCTGATATTTTTTGATACATACACTGAACATCTATGTGTGTATCTGTGGATCGTCCAACTCCAAGATCATTTTCAGCCTTGCAGAAAAAAGGACTGCTGACTTTAGAGGCTTCAATGTTTAAAATGTGTCCAGTCCCAATCAAAGTCTCCTGGTCTCTGTCAGCTCTGTACCAGGTGTAGCTCCTTACTGCTGGGTTGGCAGTACTACTGCAGGTCAGAGTCACATTTCTGTTCTCTGGTACTGGACCAGAGGGACTGATGGACACTGTGATGTCTTTAGGTGAATCTGAAAATGAGGAACGGGAATTGCATATTAGCAGTATATACAGGGATCTGGGATCTAAAGATTTGAATACTTAATGTTGGTCTCCATACTGAATATGTAAAAGAGATGAGTGTAAAAGTAAATTCATACACTGAACATCTATTTGTGTGTCTGCGGATCGTCCAACTCCAAGATCATTCTCAGCCTTGCAGAAAAAAGGACTGCTGACTTTAGAGGCTTCAATGTTTAAAATGTGTCCAGTCCCAATCAAAGTCTCCTGGTCTCTGTCAGCTCTGTACCAGGTGTAGTTCCTTACTGCTGGGTTGGCAGTACTACTGCAGGTCAGAGTCACATTTCTGTTCTCTGGTACTGGACCAGAGGGACTGATGGACACTGTGGTGTCTTTAGGTGAATCTGAAAAATAAGTAATACATGTTATTAAGACTGTAACAGTTTAGTGTAAATTGTGACATTTGTAATAGTAAACGAATAAAGGAAAAAATGAATAAATATTACACCTCTCATACTAGAAGTTTGTGGTAAAACACATAATAATCTTGGTAATGTTATGTATAGCTACACATTTTAGAGCACTAAAAGTTTGACAGTTCTTGAAGGATCATCAATGAAACAGTGTGGTGGATACGGGAGACACTGCAGTCTGGAGGAGACAGTTCAGTCCAGAGACTGAAATTCATCTCCATCTACATGGAGGTAGTTTGTTCCCAAAGACACAGATTCAACCTAGGGCTGCACCTAACCATAGTTTGTACTGAGTTCATATATTGATCAAACATTCTTAAAGTGCTCCTGATGAGATTTAATGTTAGAAATGAACTCACATGAAACAGTAAGTGCTGAAGTGTTACTGCTGCTTGATTGATTGCTGCCATCTTGTTTCCTGTAGACAGCAGTGCAGGAGATTTTCCGTCCATGATGGAGGTGAGAAGCAGTGAAGGTCAGAACAGAGGTCTGGACTTTAGTTTTGTCCTGATTCTCCTGCAGTGTCTCCTGACTGTCACCCAGTCTGGGGCTCCATGTCAGAGTTGGAGGATGAGACAGACAGGGAGCTGGAGCAGAGCATGTCAGACTCACTGAGGTTCCCTCCTTCACCTCCAGTGTGGACGGAGTCAGAGTGGGTGAGGGAGGATCAGCTGGTAGGAAGGAACAGTTGGAGCAGTCAATAAATAATCATTGATTATTCATTTGTAGTAAATCTACAGCTGAATGAAACTAAATAACTAAATACCTTTGGCCACAATCTGTATGTTGTAGTTTTTGTAGTCCCATTTCAAGTTGTCACATTCCAGTCTGAAGTAATATGTGTCATCAGAAACCATGTTACTCAGGGTTGTGGTGCAGTCTCTGTCTGTCAGTACTCCCATCAATTCTCCATTTGTTCTAGTTTTACTATCAAACACAACTTCATCATTACTTTTCTTTTTCCATACTGCTTTACATGTCTGATCTAAATAGTTGTTATATCTCCTCTCTATATCAAAAGAGCAGGGGATGGTCACACAGGATCCTCTCAGAACCTCTATAGTCTGTGGCATATTGACTCTCCACTGTCCACACTGGACACCTGAAACACAAACACACAGTTTAGAAAGAAGAAAAGGAAACAGCAGTTCTCAGCAGCAGTCTAGTGGTAATGACTGATACCGACTCTACAATGTGATTACTGTTAGCAGATTTATAGTTATTATTTAATAATCTGTCAGTTATTTCCATGATTAATTGTTAAATGTAAACTGCACAAAATCAAAATCCAACTTCAAAGATATTAAAAGAAAGTCAGTCAGTACATCAATTCAATAATATCCTTATTATTTTAGAGTTTTAGCAGAAGACAAAGTAACTCACAGGAAACATCAGCTGTTAAACTTGTGGTAACAGATGCATCAGTGCTGCCATCTTGTTTCCTGTAGACAGCAGTGCAGGAGATTTTCCGTCCATGATGGAGGTGAGAAGCAGTGAAGGTCAGAAGAGAGGTCTGGACTTTAGTTTTGTTCTGATTCTCCTGCAGTGTCTCCTGACTGTCACCCAGTCTGGGGCTCCATGTCAGAGTTGGAGGATGAGACAGACAGGGAGCTGGAGCAGAGCACGTCAGACTCACTGAGGTTCCCTCCTCCACCTCCAGTGTGGACGGAGTCAGAGTGGGTGAGAGAGGATCAGCTGGTAGGAAGGAACAGTTGGAGCAGTCAATAAATAATCATTGATTATTCATTTGTAGTAAATCTACAGCTGAATGAAACTAAATGATGGGAACTTTAAAAGACAAAACACAACAATGGATATCAAAATTTACCCATGGCTAAAATCTTGATTGGGGTCGCTTTGAATTCGTATTTCAAGGGATTCTCACATTCCAGTCTGAAGTAATATGTGTCATCAGAAACCATGTTATTCAGGGTTGTGGTGCAGTCTCTGTCTGTCAGTACTCCCATCAATTCTCCATTTGTGCTAGTTTTACTATCAAAAACAGGTTCAATACTGGTCTTTAGCCACATTCCTTTACATGTCTGATCTAAATGTTTGTTATATGTGCTCTCTATATCAAAGGAGCAGGGGATGGTCACACAGGATCCTCTCAGAACCTCTATAGTCTGTGGTATATTGACTCTCCACTGTCCACACTGGACACCTGAAACACAAACACACAGTTTAGAAAGAAGAAAAGGAAACAGTAGTTCTCAGCAGCAGTCTAGTGGTAATGACTGATACTCACTCTCTACAAAGTCATTACTGTTACCATGTTTTCAGTTATTTTAGATCTTCACATAAAAAAATCATTGATTTATTTTGTAGTTTACAGCAAATCTCACTTTGAAGGATGTTTTCTCAGACATTGAGACAATGAGCATGAATGCTTGAACTTAACAAAAGAGTATTGTGGTCATTTGAAATAATCTTCCAAATGGACTTGAACTCACCCTGCAGCAAACAGCCAATGAGAAGGAAAGTCAGAGCTCCAGCCATCTTTGTTTGTCAGGAGAAAGTCTAGTTTAAAGGAGTCTGGAGTTTACACATGAAACACGTTTGGTTCATTTCTTCTATTAAGCTGTTAAAAGACATTGAAGAAATCCTTCTCTATATATTTGGTTATTGTTATGTAACAATATTGAAAACAAGAATTGTTTTTCTTTTAAGACAAAAACACTCCCCACATTTAGCAATGTCCAGAAAATTAATTTCTATGCTGGAAGCATTCATGACAAACATTTGATCTAATTCCTTGTTCCACATTCCATGTGTTTCATGTTTCTAATAGACTCAGCAGCAACAGTCTCCAAAACACAGAGTACTGTTAACAGTGTCACATTTAGAAAAGAAAAGATCTCACCTCTTCAGTGGAACTGTTTTACCTTTTTCTTTGACTTCAAACTTGTAAATATGACGATTGATCCCGCTAAATCAAATGATCACTGAACATTATATTAACCTTGTATTAATCTTTGATATCCAGTTATTCTACATTAAATATAGAATAACTTCCATTTTCATGAGGTCTGTAGAAAAGCCAGCTTCCTCAGAAGGGAGGTTACACTTTGAAGAAGTGTTTAAGAAGTGACTAAAAAAGAGGAACTCACAGAGAAACCAATGAGAGAGAGAGAATGAGATATTATGGACTTGTCATCAGAAATGTATTTCACCAGGACCACCCTTTTTTCTCACCTTGAACATTCAGAACATTAGACATTCAGTTCTCTCAGAAATGATGTTAAAGGAAGAATCTTTGACTTTGCTGCAGACGTTAAATAGACTGATAGTAGCTCTGGGATGTTTCCATTATTTTAGAATCCAGACTTATAATCTGATAAATGGACACTTGGAGATATGCTATCAAATAAAGGTTTTGTTGAACTGATCAGTGCAGCTGTCACTAGTTTTAGTCTTTGATCATTTGTAGTTTAAATAGATTTTTAAGTTGTTTACTTTGTCCTTGAAAAGTGGTTTAGGTATTAAATTAGTCACTTTATCTAATAATTCATTGTCATATTAGCTTATATTCAGAACAATGTTTGCATTTCATTTAACATTTAAAGGAACTCTTTCATTAATTCTCTGTTTTCTATATTAAATATCTTTACATGGTGAAGTCTTTTCTCATAAAATAACCCAGTAACTACAAAGGACATCCATCATGACAGAATGTTTTCTGACTTTTGCAGATTAACTGTAGATTGATCAAACATAATGGTAAATGTTTGCATCCCTAAATGTGTTTATAGTTGCCTAAAGAAGACATTTGCTTTCACTCACGGTCGACACTTTAATGTCTAATAATACCAACATTTTTGTCTTTGATAGACTGTCTCTAAAATGTGGTCAAATAGTTGATGTCATGAGTATTGTTGAGAACTGTTTTAGTACCTGTAGTAACTATCCAGAAACAACTATGATGGTTTCAGCTCCTAAACCTCTAAGAATGTGTTGTTTCTTTAGGTGCTGGGCTGTTAGTTGAACATAAGCAAGGGATTAATTATAAAAGACACTTTTCATAAAGGATTATTGTTGATCATTTTGTAGATTAATTGATAATGATTTCTACTGTTCACATTCTTAATGTGTTACTAATTGTTGGTCCTGTCTCTCATGGCTGACACTTTCCTGTTTTATCATTAGCACATTCAGACACTAATCTATTTTGACCTCAAGTAATCCAAGGTCATCCTCAAAGTCTGTAATAACCTGAAGTCCTGGGTGAGCCTTCTCCAGCTTCTTCTTCTTCATTCTCTTCCTCTCTGTAGCATTTCTTTCAGCCATTCTCACACAGTGTAAATAACCTGCTCCAAGTCTTATTTGTGGTGATGAGACAAGTTGACACTAGATGTCAGTGGGTTCACATGTATGTTACCACTGAGCAGAAGCTGATTGTTCTCAACACATGGGGCTCAAGAAATCATCCAGAGATGATTTACTATCATCCCACAAAGTTACATTAAGAGATACTTGTTTAAAAAGGTTTGTAGAGACAGTAGAGAATAAAAACAGGAAGTCATATGCTGCAGTCAGTCGTTACAAATATTTGATTCAATTCATTTCAATGTTGTATTTTAAATCTGAATGTGTTTCATGTTTCTAACAGACTGAGCAGCAACAGCCTCCAAAACACAGAGGAAAAGAAAATATCTCACCTCCTCCCTGTTTGACCGTTTTCTTCAGGATTGATAAATATGATGTTTTGTGCCAATAAATCAAAGAATCATTGGATGTTATTCAAAGGTTGTGTTAATCTTTGATATACTATTCATTAAGGATATAATAACTTATATTATATATTACATATGTATTATATTACTCAATAAAACAAACAAATGTGCTAATGTGAGTGTGAGAATGAGATATACTGATTGTTTGACAGGTCTTCCATCCAAATACCAGTGTAAAGTAGGAGAAGGGTTTCCCACAGTCTCACAGGAACAGGTGACCTGACTTTCAGTTTTGGTGCAGTGAGATGAGTCCAGGATCTGTGGAGGAACTGCAATGAACATGTTTTCAATTTGTGACTATAGACACATGTGATGCAATGTGTTTCCATACATATTATATGCCATGTTTATTTTTGACAGAATGAAGCTTTTATTTTTTCATTCATACACTGAACATCTATTTGTGTATCTGTGGATCGTCCAACTCCAAGATCATTCTCAGCCTTGCAGAAAAAAGGACTGCTGACTTTAGAGGCTTAAATAATCATTGTTTATTAGTTTGTAGTAAATCTACAGCTGAATGAAACTAAATGACGGGAACTTTAAAAGACAAAACATAACAATAGATATCAAAATTTACCTTTGACCACAATCTTGATTACATCATTAATGAAGGCATATTTCAAGTTCTCACATTCCAGTCTGAAGTAATATGTGTCATCAGAAACCATGTTATTCAGGGTTGTGGTGCAGTCTCTGTTTGTCAGTACTCCCATCAATTCTCCATTTGCTCTAGTTTTACTATCAAACACAACTTCATTATTACTTTTCTTTTTCCATACTGCTTTACATGTCTGATCTAAATGTTTGTTATATGTGCTCTCTATATCAAAGTAGCAGGGGATGGTCACACAGGATCCTCTCAGAACCTCTATAGTCTGTGGCATATTGACTCTCCACTGTCCACACTGGACACCTGAAACACAAACACACAGTTTAGAAAGAAGAAAAGGAAACAGTAGTTCTCAGCAGCAGTCTAGTGGTAATGACTGATACTCACTCTCTACAAAGTCATTACTGTTACCATGGTTTCAGTTATTTTAGATCTTCACATAATAAATCATTGATTTATTTTGTAGTTTACAGCAAATCTCACTTTGAAGGATGTTTTCTCAGATGCTGAGACAATGAGCATGAATGCTTGAACTTAACAAAAAACACAGAGTACTGTTAACAGTGTCACATTTAGAAAAGAAAAGATCCCACCTCTTCCAGTGGAACTGTTTGTGTCACAGTTCAGTCTCAAGACTCAGGCCTCGTCCACACATACGAAAACGATCTTTTCCCTATCCGTTTTCGCTGGCACGGTTTCAAAAATATCAAATTTATTTATCAAAAAAGTGCGTTTTAGGGCTATGTGTTTACGGGATTCGTCTGGACGAAGAGGCCAAAACGAATAAAAAAATCTGCGTTTACGCAGAAATGTGTTTTCGTGTGGACAGGGCCTCAGTCTGCCCAACTCAGCCTGCCAGCCACGCCCACCTCGTCAGTCTACTCTCAGCTCACCTGTGCACACAGCTGCCTCTCATCTCATGCAATCAGCCCAGCATATAGGCACCAGCTCCACACTCACTCCTTTGCCAGATTGTTATTTGCCATGCAAGACTTTCCGGCATTCTCCTGCCTTTGAAGAAGTGTTTAAGAAGTGACTAAAAAATGAGGAACTCACAGAGAACCCATTGAGAGAGAGAGAGAGAATGAGATATTATGTACTTGTCATCAGAAATGTATTTCACCAGGACCACCCTTTTTTCCTCACCTTGAACATTCAGAACATTAGACATTCAGTTCTCTCAGAAATGATGTTCAAGGAAGAATCTTTGATCTTTGCTAATGAGAGTACAGCAAGTGCAGATCCACTGTTCTACACCGATTTTCAGCCAATAGGTCACATGACCTGGAAGCTATTCAGCTTTAAAGCTCAATAGCGGAATGACACACCTCCTTTTATAGCCATGTTTTTTTTTATGAATTTTTAATATATTTCATAATGTAAATATGAGCATTAAAGTTCAATAGCTTCCAGGTCATGTGACCTATTGGCTCAGAATCAGTGTAGGACAGTAGATCTACACTTGCTGTATGAGACACACCTCTTTTTATAGCATTTTAACATCACTCATATTTTTCTTATTAATTCTTAATACATTCTTAATACATATACTATCCAATACTTAATACATTATGTAAATATGAGCATTATCTCCTCTGGGCACTGGAGAATGTCTTTCACTGCCTTTGAGGTACGGGTTTCGTCCCTTAATAGCTGGTGCAGTGCTTCAATAGGGAGTGTGTACACTCTAAGAAATAAACACATTTACTTAATATAGTTATGGCAACCGGTCCCATGAAACTAGGCTGAATAAATGGGAAAATGTGGCTCAACGTCTGGAGCTCCAAAATATTCTAGAATTGCTCCTGCGAAGACAAGGCTCTCAAATAAATAATAAACAAATTACAAAACTGTAGCACACTTCTAATTAGAGGCCTATATAATACACACACACTTGAAAATGACCATGACAGGACAGACTGTCCATTCACATGCGACATATTCATTTTACATTTGTGAGTTTGCGACAAACAAATCCTAGCCAGCTAGCTAACATTTATCCAGGGCTAGCTAGCTGGCTAGCAGGACAAATAAACAAACTTGCTAAACGGCGTTTCACCTCCACCTATCCAGCCCACGCCACCAACAAATGCCTTACCTTTATCTTTTGACCGTTGTTCTTTTCACACTGCAGTCCAACGAATATGACGCAGTCTTCCCACAAAACACCAGTCACTGCTTATTACTGTATTGCAGTTTATTCTATTTATATCCTACAACGTTTATTTTTAAGCGTATAAAGCCCCATTGGTTGCTTTTTATGTATTTTACTGTAATATATACATAATTTATTTATTATCAGCTTTAAACCACATATCCATGTGGTGTAGTCAAACAGGAATGTGCATGGCAAATCAACACCCATACAAAAATGAACCAAGACCATGTCTCAATTATAATGCATTTTTTTCTCCACTATGTCCTAATAGAGCACTGTGTCACTGAACCTTCGAGTAATGAACCTTTTTTTGAATCATGTGTCGAGGCTTCAACAAAGCCTCGACTGGCCATCACTACGTATATATGTCTGTCATTGACTGTAGGTCTATGGGCGTGTCTTCCAAGGCGTGCTCAGCCACACTGCGCATGTGCAACAAAGTACAGAAACCGTGTTGGGACGGTCGTCATTCATTTTAACGCATGCAGCACGTTTTCAATAACTTGATTACGTAGATTCAATTCAGCACAATTTTGTAATCGCAAAGCTTTTTTGTATTACATTATTGCAATGGAACTCTCTTGATTTATTTATCAAAAGTGGAATTATTCAATTGTTTCACCTTACAAAAAGTATGTAATGCAAACAACATCCATGTTTCAGTTCTTACAGTGTACGTTATGGTATGAACAATGGGCCGCCACCATTTGTGGACGTATTGGGGTGCTTGGATTAAGCACTTGTGACCCAGTAATGGGACAAGATTGTCTTTGGTAGGAAGCTGGTAGCATTCATGCACATCAAGTATGTCAATCAAGGCTTCCATTTCAACCGATTCAAAGTTCTCTAGAGCTTGTAGAAAAGCTCCTCCTGGTCTGATACATATTGTAGGAATTCCTTCTTCAAGGAAAGGGGCTGCCAGCTGAACAGGTAAGTATTCAGCCCGTTTCCATCCCACAGCCATGATTCTTGCCACGGCCTGCCATTATTCAAACTGGAAGTCATGCCTTATGAAAGGCACCTTTGTGTCATTCCCAACTCTCTCGTAAAACTCTTTCCAAAATTCTGTTATGCAGTCCCTAAATACTCCGATTCCTTCGCCTTCCTCCAGCTGACCTGGAAAGTTTCGTGTTTTTTTGTGTTTACAGTAGAATTTATTTATGACAGTGTCTGTTGCATTAAACCATTGAGGTGTGGGTTGGGGTCTGGGGTCATTGCAAAAAGGTAGTTTATTTTAGGTAAAATGGACATTTTTAGTGCTGCTATTCTTCCAGCAGCAGGGAAATGGGTAGATTGCTCCAGCAAGAGAGGTCTTCTTCTACACTTTTTAGTAGTGGTGTGAAATTCTGGGAGAACAACTCTGACAGCTTAGTGGAAACATTGATGCCTAGATACCTGATGTTACCTGTTCTCGTCAAGGGGAGCTTTCTAGTCTAGCATTCCAGCCTTCCTGACAGATTGGAAGGATTTTAGATTTTATCCAGTTTATAGAGTAATCATAATATTTATAGCTTTGGGAAGGAAAGTTATGTGGTCTGTTAGATATAATAGGATGTCATCTGCATATGAACATTTTTAGTAGTGGGAAGGCTATGTTTGTATTCCTGTAATGTCTATAGCCTGACGAATGGCAGCTGCAGGTTCAATGAAAATGGCAAATGGTAGTGGAAAGAGTGGACATCTTTGTTTTGTGTCCCGTAGTAGTATGAAGTGCTGTGATATATAATTATTTGTTATTACTGATGCTGAAGGTGAGTTGTAGGGAGTTTTAATGCACTGGGTGAACGACTCCCCAAAACCAAATTTTTAGCAGTAAGGAGGAAAGTCCAGTTGACTTTATCAAGTGTTTTTTTCTGCTTCTAATGATCCAGTTCTGGTGTTGTGACGGCGTTTTAACCAGCAACCGGATTCTAGATGCCGTTCTTTGTTCAGGGGTTTGCTGTGGTCATGACGCGCTCCAAGTAAAACAATCACTGCCTCTTTTGAGTTATATACAGCATTTTACATGCGTCTGGTTCTCAGTGTCCACAATCATTATCACAATAAGAAGAAAAACAAGAACAAAAAATTAAAATAAAATTGTAAACTTCATCTAAACAGTTATGCTCCAGTTCAGATGGTAATAATAATCAAACCAAACATACAAAAATGGCTCTAATAGGTGTTAAGATGGCTGCTTTGTGATAGACTGATGAGAGTGAATAGTCCGTGCATCTTTGTGGATGAGTGTCTGTCTTTTATAAATCCTATTTGGTCTGGGTGGATGAGTGTTGATAAGACTGTTTCTAATCTGTTGGTTAATGCTTTACAGATTATTTTTAAGTCGCAATTGATTAAGCTTATAGGTCTGTAACTAGAGATAAGTGTTGGATCTTTTTACAGTTTAAGTAGGACTGAGATGAGAGGTGTGTTTTTGTGTGTGGGTATTGTTCCTGATAGTTTAATATTGCTGACCATTCTGATGAAAAGGGGAGATATAAGTTGCCAGAAGTTTTTGTAGAATTCAGCTGGGTAACCATCTAGCTAACAATCAATGCTGTTTCCCAGAGCAGTGAGGAACAAGTTTCAGGGGACTCCTTTCTAGTAGAGACTGCTTTACTGTGTTAAATTTAGTATTGTTCTGATGATGGAATTTACTTTCCCATCAATAATTAAAGGTTAGTGTGTTCTTAAATGCTTAAGGATCATTATCTGGCTATTACTTTTATTGTAAAGGTTAAGATGGAGCTCAGATTCTTTGTGGTTTTGTTTTATTAGATTACCATGAACAATAAATGTAGAAATAAAAGCAGATTTAAAATCACACTGACGCAAACTGAAAGACAAAAACAAGAAATATTCATGTTGAATTAAGTCCATACATCATGGAGTTATGTAGCCTTCAGTTCCTCAAAGAAGAGCAACATCAATACGTGTCAATGTGACCCTACTGTAGAGACTGGAGATGTTCAAGTCTTACAGTGAGGATGGAGATTATTCACACTTAACTAAAAGTAAAACCACAGCCAGCTAAGCTGACTCCTAGACACTCAGTAGCTATTTAGGACATTACAGGAAAGATCAAACTGACAGAAAGAGGAACACCGGGAATGGCAGGTCTATTTACAGACATGGCCAGAGGAATGACGTGATTCAGATCACCCAAATGAGGGGGGAGCACAAAACAATCTAAGGGTGGGGACTGTGGCTCAGTAGGTAGAGCGGGTTGTTCACGAACCAGAGGGTTAGCGGTTCGATCCCCGGAATGTGCCACATGTCGAAGTGTCCTTGAGCAAGACACTGAACCCCCAGTTGCTCCCAGTGCATGGCACTGGTGTGTGAATGTGTGCGTGCTTGTGTGAGTGAATGGGTAGATGTGTCTCTGACTGTAAAAGCGCTTTGAGTACCAATAGGTAGAAAAGCGCTATATAAAAGCAAGGCCATTTACCATTTACCATTTACCTGACTCCATATAACCAATGCAGAAATACAAGAAATCATTCAGTAAAGCTTCTGATCATTATTCTCATTTACGTCTTTGGGTAATGACGCCGTATTCTGAAGACTCTGTGACGTTTCTACGATCCAGTGACATGTAAGTTCTGTCCTCTTCATTCGGCTTCACGTTCCTCAGTTTTTTGCTGTGATAAAACACAAAAAGATGTCAATGGTTTGTTCTGAAAACATCAGCAGAGTTTTCATATTGAAATAACAACCACATGAAAACATACCAAAGGAACACGATGTAGATTATAAAGAAGACACTGGAAATGAAGAATCCACCAGCAAGAGCCCAAGGAAGAACTCCACTGTAATGTCCACAGTCACAATGCAGCTCAAAACCTGCCAAGAGAAATCAGAGAATGTGAACAAAAAACAGATCAAAACCCCAAGAATAAAAGTATTCACTCTGTAGTGATTTGATGCTCACCAAGCTGCTGCCTGGCAGATCCCAGAGAGTTGAAGCTGTGACAGAGCAAGGTGGAAAGACTCCTCTCCTTTAGTTGATAGACAGTGATGAAGCTCCTCAGGCCTGTGTCATTTAGAGACTCACTGCTGATTAAAAACTCTCCAGACTGATTGACAGGTCTTCCATCCAAATACCAGTGTAAAGTAGGAGAAGGGTTTCCCACAGTCTCACAGGAACAGGTGACCTGACTTTCAGTTTTGGTGCAGTGAGATGAGTCCAGGATCTGTGGAGGAACTACAATAAACATGTTTTAAATCTGTTAAACAGATCAAAACCCAAGAATAAAAGTATTCACTCTATTCATTGCATCACATGTGTGACTGTAGACACATGTGATGCAATGTGTTTCAATACATGATATGTGTCATGTTTATTTCTGAAAAAGTAAGGCTGATATTTTTTGATACATACACTGAACATCTATTTGTGTGTCTGTGGATCGTCCAACTCCAAGATCATTCTCAGCCTGGCAGAAAAAAGGACTGCTGACTTTAGAGGCTTCAATGTTAAAAATGTGTCCAGTCCCAATCAAAGTCTCCTGGTCTCTGTCAGTTCTGTACCAGGTGTAGCTCCTTACTGCTGGGTTAGCAGTACTACTGCAGTTCAGAGTCACATTTCTGTTCTCTGGTACTGGACCAGAGGGACTGATGGACACTGTGATGTCTTTAGGTGAATCTGAAAAATAGGGAGCAAGAGGTGCATATTATTGGTATATACTGTGTTACACTGTCATCTGTAAATCTGGTATGTAACAATCAAATAACGGTGACAGTGTCATGGTTCTTTGATTTGAGCATTTCCTCTGGACCTGTTTGGTTTTCATTGTGTTTCCTGTTTTTATTTTGCATATTTCTTCCTTGGTGTTTCATGTCTTCTCTTCCTTCCTATGTTTCCCCACCTTTAGATTGTTTTGTGCTCCCCCCTCATTTGTGTGATCTGAATCACGTCATTCCTCTGGCCATGTCTATAAATAGCCCTGCCATTCTCTTTCGAGCTGTCCACTATGTTACCTCTATTCTGTTCTGCTATGTTACCCTGTTTTTCTTAGACTCATGCGGCCCCATGTTCCTTAGGTTTTGTCTTGGTTTTGGTTCTTATTTATTTAATTTATTTAATTATTTTGTTGTTGTTGTTTTTGTTTTGTTTTTTTGGATTTGTGTGTATGGATTATCCTGCCTCTCAGCAGAAGCACCCTTGTTATCATTCATAAGTTTTCATTAAATTTGCTTTGTTATCTACTATCTACTCCTGCCTCATCCATGTGTCCTGCATTGGGGTCCAACGTCAACAGAAATCATGACAGAATGACTCAACCATCATGAACCCAGCAAACAGTCATTTTATGTTAATGCCCTGGAAAAAAGGCACGTGGTTTTGGCCTATTTGGACCAAATGTTGGATTTTAAGCCATGTCTCATGCCAGAGGTTGGGTCTTTTTTTGGAAGCACTTGGCTTGCAGTAAAGTACACCGTCAGGGAGGCATAGCCCTGGTGGTTCTCTGGCCAAGTAGCCACCAACCTGCTAATCCCCAGCAAAATGTCTCAAAGTACCCGGAGAGAACCCACGCAGACACAGGGAGAACATGCAAACTCCACACAGAAAGGCCAACCGGCCCATGGATTCAAACTGGTGACCTTTTTGCTGTGAGGCATCAGTGCTAACCACCTCGCCACTGTGCCGCCCCAAATAAGGATATGTGAAGATTTTTAAGGAAAATGTTGAGCAGTCAGCAGCAAAACTGGGTCTGGGTCATCGCTTTGTCTTCCAACACGACAACGACCCAAAACACACGTCACTCCCAGTGAAGAGCTACCTCCAGAAGATCAAAGTGATTGTTACTGAATGGCCTGCACAAAGCCCTGACTTGAATCCCGTAAAAAAATCTGTGGGGTGAACTAAAGACCAAGGTCCATGCCAGAATGCCATAAAATCTGGAAGAGCTTCAGAGATTTGCCAAAGAAGAATGGGCTGGTATTCCTCAGGAGACATGTCAGGGACTTGTTTAAAACTACAACAAACAACTACAGGCTGTTATCCAGCAAAAAGGATACACAACTGACAATTAACATCAGGGGGACTCATAATTTTGATCCTGGTAATTTTTGTTTTGTGAAATAATTTAATTTCTGTGTGGAAAGTAAAATAATGTAAGCATCCAAAATAAAAGGCAGATGTTTGGAAGAGCGGTGTTAAACACAGCACTTGGGAAATATTTCCAAAAGAATCAAATTTCCATAGGGGGGCTAATAATTTTGGCCTCAACTGTACATGTTTCATTTTTTGGATTTGTGTTCTTGTGTTATACTGTCTCTCAACAGTAGCACCTTCAGTAATCTTTCATTACTATTCATTAACTTTGTTTTGTTTAATACTCCTGCCTAATTCCTGTGCCCTGCAATAGGGGTTCTATCGGATATTTCATCTAATTTAAAACATTGTTCATCCAGTTGTGGAATTTAATACATACACTGAACATCTATTTGTGTGTCTGTGGATCGTCCAACTCCAAGATCATTCTCAGCCTTGCAGAAAAAAGGACTGCTGACTTTAGAGGCTTCAATGTTTAAAATGTGTCCAGTCCCAATCAAAGTCTCCTGGTCTCTGTCAGCTCTGTACCAGGTGTAGCTCCTTACTGCTGGGTTGGCAGTACTACTGCAGGTCAGAGTCACATTTCTGTTCTCTGGTACTGGACCAGAGGGACTGATGGACACTGTGGTGTCTTTAGGTGAATCTGAAAAATAAGTAATAAATGTTACTATGGACACAACAGTTTAATGCAAATTATGATATTTGAATAGAAAACGAATAAACAAATAAATGAATAAATATTATACCACAGAGAAGCCATTTAACAGCCCTAATGGGCTACATTACTTCCATTTTTTTATCAACTCATTAAAATGAGTCATGTTTTTCTCGTATTAGAATTTTGTGGTGAAACATAATAATCTTGGAAATGTTATGTATAGCTACACATTTTAGAGGACTAAAAGTTTGACAGTTCTTGAAGGATCATCAGTGAAACAGTGTGGTGGATACAGGAGACACTGCAGTCTGGAGGAGACAGTTCAGTTCAGAGACTGAAATTCATCTCCATCTACATCAGGGATGGGCAACTGGCGGCCCGCGGGCCGTCACTCGAAGTGCCTTAGATTAATTTTTGAAAATTATAAAAATGTGTCCTCTGCGGCACTGAATCAGTTGTAATGACACAGTTGATGCAGATGCTGCCTCGCACACGCTTCCACCGGGTCTGCTCTACAAGTGAAGAAGAGACGTTTAGCCTGGCTAAGAGTGGAGGACAGAAAAAGAAAATCGTGTCTTTCAGGTGAAAGAAGGTCATCTGTTCACAGAAAGTACAGGCGTAGAGACGCTATCTGCCATGAAAGATTTCAATTAAAGTTGCCGCTACAACACATGGCACAAAACTACATACGAGAATTATACTGAAGCTTCAAGGGCTGCTATCATAACGGACCTCAAATCAAAATTACGCAAAAAACAGCGGGTGGTGAGGTAGAGTGAGTATACAGGGAAAATGTTGAACTCTTTCTTAGTGTAAAAATTCACGAATGAATTAAAATTATTATAACAACAGTAAGTAAGTAACAGTAAGTGAACAGTCTATTTCAGTTTAATGGTTGTTTGCAATAAATTGCTTTCTCATTCTTTTTTCTTGTCTCACTCCCATTTCTCGTTTTTGCATTTTGGAGCACTACTTAGAACCTTCTTAAGATCCAACAGTGCAAAATGTAAATTCTTCTCATTTTTCAACTGGTCTTAAAATTTTGACCAGGAGTATCTATACACACACACACACGCACATATATTTAAAATGGCAGTTTTATCTTATCTGGTTAAGTGTGCGGTCCTATGTGGACCTCAGGTAGTGTCGATGAAAAATCATGATCCCCTCCATCATTTAGGTTGGCCATTCCTGATCTACATGGAGGTAGTTTGTTCCCATTTTCAATTTAAACCGGTTTATAACTAAATGATTATTAGTTAAAGTGCTACTGATGAGATTTAATGTTAGAAATGAACTCACATGAAACAGTAAGTGCTGAAGTGTTACTGCTGCTTGATTGATTGCTGCCATCTTGTTTCCTGTAGACAGCAGTGCAGGAGATTTTCCGTCCATGGTGGAGGTGAGAAGCAGTGAAGGTCAGAACAGAGGTCTGGACTTTAGTTTGGTCCTGATTCTCCTGCAGTGTCTCCTGACTGTCACCCAGTCTGGGGCTCCATGTAGAAGTTGGAGGATGAGACAGACAGGGAGCTGGAGCAGAGCACGTCAGACTCACGGAGGTTCCCTCCTCCACCTCCAGTGTGGACGGAGTCAGAGTGGGTGAGGGAGGATCAGCTGGTAGGAAGGAACAGTTGGAGCAGTCAATAAATAATCATTGATTATTCATTTGTAGTAAATCTACAGCTGAATGAAACTAAATGATGGGAACTTTAAAAGACAACAAATCGTCAATCGTCAGAGCAGACCAATTACCTGATAAGCCCCCGCAGTTTTTTCCACCACTTCCCGATGGGAATTACAGGTGCGCAGTGTAATTTCACTCATAAATGTAAAACATACTGCCATCCACACACAGGGAAGACACTAAAAATAAAAGGGGTCATATCATGCAACACTAAGAATGTGATTAACATGATAAAGTGCCCTTGCGGCCTTGCTTATATAGGTAAGACTACACGTTGCTTCAAAACACGGATCTCGGAACATAGAAGTAGCATAAGATCAAATGACCAAAAGAACCCAGTGGCTGTTCATTTTAATGCCTTCAAGCACAATTTATCTACTTTAAGGTACGTTGGTATCGAACATGTTTCCATCCCCAGACGTGGAGGAGACATTGATAAGGGAGGCATTCTATATATATATATGCTAAACACACTTTCTCCTAAGGGTCTCGACATGGAGTTTGACCTCAAGCCGTTCCTTTGATTGCTCACTCTCTATATTCAAAAGTATATGAATTTGCTTGTTATGTACTTGTGTATATATATGTATATATGAATGTGTACTATCAAAAAACCTCTTTGGACTGTTTTTATCTGTGCCGGTGCACTGGCTTCCATTGCTGCGCCTGCCTGCAGGGGCGTGGCACATATATTGTTATTGCTCGCGTTTAATATTCTTATAGCTTCTTCTGGTACTTTTTTCGGTTCGCTTCTTCTCCCAGAGTTTTGGAGACATATAGACGAATTTATATGGAGACGTGCGCATTGATCGGGAATGGTGTGCTATGTCTCACATAAGCGATCCGTCCAACGGGGCGAGAATAAACGGCGAAATTCGAGCGTCTCGTAACATGGAAGTGAATGGAGAAGCCCGAAAAAAAACGGAAACATTCCAAAATGGACACCTTTGCTTTGCTGAGCAATCACTCAGCCATGCTTTGGAGAAGAAAAATGCTTTGAAGTTTGTACGAGGGACGGGAAGTGTAGCTTCGTTTTTCTGAAAACGGCGTTTCGATAGCTTTTACGGTTTGGTCGGGGTCGCAGTTTACGTTTTGGTGAAATTTTGGAAAAAAGTTCAAAAATCGTCGTTTATAATGGAGCCCTATGGGCCCACTCTAAGTCCCCCTCTAGGTTCAGAGTTTCGGCCAAATTCAGAAAAAAAAAGGTTTCAATCTCAGATGGCGGCCACAGGTTTTGAGCTACAGAGATAAAAACTACATAAAAACGTAGGGATTTTTGTCTGCTTTCAGATGATGTGTGTCTTATATGTGTGGGACGTACGGTTTGGACTGCAGGCTCCTCCGAGCGAGGAGTGCGCCTACAGCTTTTCGAATTTTTTCCCATTCGTGTGTATGTAGAAACCGAGAGAGATTTCTCGACGATTTTTCGAGTCGCATGCCTTTCTTTCCAAAACGAGTACGGCCACAATTTTGGCAGCACGCTCGTGGGAACAACACTAATTTGTAGAAAACCCTTGGCCGACGCTCACAATGCGTTCGTTTTCGAGATAGGACTTGTAGTTTTCGAGATATGAGCGTTTGTTCTGACACAGATTTCTAGGGTGCAGGAGAGAGGAGAGTGAATATATAGAATATCATGTACGCATAGCGTAGCCATGGCAACGGCCCCCAACGAGCAGGCACAGAACAGGTGCGCTGAGACAGTGGAGGGAAAAGCGTCACGATCTGCCAAAAGATTAGGGTCTGTCAGTGTATTACAATGGGGAGGAAGAACACCCCATACAGGAGCACATTCACACAGACGCAGAGTGCCATAACATTATGAACACTGAACCGATCCTGATGAACAAACACATCGCAGGTGTGCACACAGAAGGCTGAGGGGCACAGAGGGAGACGATATGCCAAAACATTATCACCCCCCTCCCCTTCCCACTATAGCATTACAGACACAGATTGACAAAACATTAGGGACTCTCCTCAGTCTATTACAATGGGGAGGCATAACACCCCATGACCCCCCCCCACCTCCCTCCCTATCTCCCTCCCTCCCTCTCTCCCTCCCTCCTCAGTTAGTGCTTTCACACAGCCGATCTGCCAAAAGATTAGGGACTCTCCTCAGTCTATTACAATGGGGAGGCAGAACACCCCATGACCCCCCCCCTCCGTCTCTCCCTCTCTCCCTCTCTCCCTCCCTCCTCAGTTAGTGCTTTCACACAGCCGATCTGCCAAAAGATTTGGTACTCTCCTCAGTCTATTACAATGGGGAGGCAGAACACCCCATGACCCCCCCCCCCCGTCTCTCCCTCTCTCTCTCTCTCCCTCCCTCCTCAGTTAGTGCTTTCACACAGCCGATCTGCCAAAAGATTAGGGACTCTCCTCAGTCCATTACAATGAGGAGGCAGAACAACCCATGACCCCCCCTCTCCCTCCCTCTCTCCCTCTCTCCTTCCCTCCCTCCTTCTGTCGCTCTCTCCCTCTCTACTTCCCTCTCTCCCTCTCTCCTTCCCTCCCTCCTTCTCCCGCTCTCTCCTTCCTTCTTTCCATCTCGCCCTCCTTCCCTCTCTCCCTCTCTCCTTCCCTCCCTCCTTCTCTCCCTCTCTCCTTCCCTCCCTCCTTCTCTCGCTCTCTCCCTCTCTCCTTCCCTCCCTCCCTCTCTCCTTCTCTCCTTCCCTCTCTCCCTCTCTCCTTCCCTCCCTCCCTCTCTCTTTCTCTCCCTCCCTCCCTCCTTCCTCAGTTGGTGCTTTCACATAGCTGAAGCCATCCTGACAAGGAAACTCAGCACAGTTGCACACAGAAAGTGGCGGGAAAACTATGCCAAAACATTAGGAACACCCAAGCCATTACTGCAGTACTGTAGGTGGCCAGAACCTGACATTGTTACCCTCAGACTCCATTTTAGCGTTACAGTAATGGACAGCCAAAACATTATGACCACTTCAAGCATTACAGGACTATAGTACAGTGGCAGAATCTGACACTGACCCACCACTCCATTTCAGCATTACAGTAAGAGACTGCCAAAACATTATGACCACTTCAGTCATTGCAGGACTATAGTACAATGGCAGAATCTGACACTGACACCCCACTCCATTTCAGCATTACAGTAACAGACTGCCAAAACATTATGACCACTTAAAGCATTACAGGGGCATATTGGAGTGGCAGAACTCTATGACATCAAACTCACAATGAAACACCACGCACACATCATGACGCACACATCACCGGCACAGTCAAAATTTCCGCAGGAATTTTCTAGTTTTTTTTAACTGTTGCTATTTGTGATACACATGCTATGCCAATTATTACCCCACACAGCGCACTCTTTTTTTCCTAGACGGGTGCCCTGTGGGGGATCACGTGATATAAGTCATCCTAACTATTTCCCTCATTGCCTGATGAAGATCCCATAGGATCGAAATGTTGCCTGTCTTAAATAAATAAATTGCACTTGGAGCATACTCAGTGTGCAGACCTTTTTTCAATAACTTTAAAAGACAAAGCATAACAATAGATATCAACATTTACCTTTGACAACAATCTTGATTTTGTCGTTTTTGTAGTCCCATTTCAAGTCATTCTCACATTCCAGTCTGAAGTAATATGTGTCATCAGAAACCATGTTATTCAGGGTTGTGGTGCAGTTTCTGTCTGTCAGTACTCCTATCAATTCTCCATTTCTTCTAGTTTTACTATCAAACACAACTTCATCATTACTTCTCTTTTTCCATACTGCTTTACATGTCTGATTTAAATAGTTGTTATATGTGCTCTCTATATCAAAGGAGCAGGGGATGGTCACACAGGATCCTCTCAGAACCTCTATAGTCTGTGGCATATTGACTCTCCACTGTCCACACTGGACACCTGAAACACAAACACACAGTTTAGAAAGAAGAAAATGAAACAGTAGTTCTCAGCAGCAGTCTAGTGGTAATGACTGATACTCACTCTCTACAAAGTCATTACTGTTACCATGGTTTCAGTTATTTTAGATCTTCACATAATAAACCATTGATTTATTTTGTAGTTTACAGCAAATCTTACTTACTTACAATGTCTGAGGCATTGAGACAATGAGCATGAATGCTTGAACTTAGCAAAAGAGTATTGTGGTCATTTGAAATAATCTTCCAAAGCAGGTGTTAATGGACTTGAACTCACCCTGCAGCAAACAGCCAATGAGAAGGAAAGTCAGAGCTCCAGCCATCTTTGTTTGTCAGGAGAAAGTCTAGTTTAAGGGAGTCTGGAGTTTACACATGAAACACATTTGTTTCATTTTCATTTCTATTAAGATAAAAAGTGACAGAAAGAATTAAAGTTTGTTTTTAAAACAGCACTGAATTTCTTTCAGGTATCAGATCAAATACATCACATATTTTTCACTGATTGGTGGAAACAGTGGTTCATTATTGAGTGAAAGGATGATTTTAACTGATTAATTTGTGCTAATTCAAAAGACTTGACAGAGAATATAAGTCTCTGAGGTGATGATATTTCACTAAAAGGTCAATGTTGCTGTCTAATCTCACTAAAGAGATAAATGTTCAGCTCTCCAAAATGATATTCACTGAAAAAGACTCCCTATTTTTATTTAGCAATGTTCCACACTCCATGTGCTTCATGTTTCTAATAGACTCAGCAGCAACAGTCTCCAAAACACAGAGTTCTGTTAACAGTGTCACATTTAGAAAAGAAAAGATCTCACCTCGTCAGTGGAACTGTTTGACCTTTTTCTTTGACTTCAAACTTGTAAATATGACGATTGATCCCACTAAATCAAATGATCACTGATCATTATATTAACCTTGTATTAATCTTTGATATCCAGCTATTCTACATTAAAGATAGAATAACTTCCATTTTCATGAGGTCTGTAGAAAAGCCAGCTTCCTCAGAAGGGAGGTTACACTTTGAAGAAATGACTAAAAAATGGTCTAAGAAAGTTGATGTTGAAGAAGAACATCAAGATAAATCAGGTCTGACTTCCAAGATTTAGATCAACAATCTCATTAAACGCTATAACTACAATACACCAGCATCAAATCCAATGAGCCAAAGTCAGCTCCCGTGCAGACTTTTCCTACATCAGATGGTGAACTTCAATAACAAAACGATTTTCAATGGGACTTCCGGTTCCGCTACTGAGAGGATGGCTGCTTAATCTCGTGGCTCCCGAAAGGTTTTACAATTTAACCCCCTAAAACCTTGATTTATCAAACCTGGGTGGTGTTAAAAACAAACGATGAAAAAGGGGGTCACTACTAGAAGTGGACTAAGCATGGCTCTGGCAGAAGAAGACCCAGACCGGAGACGTAGCTGAAGTAGCTCTCCGGACCAGTTAAACCCATGTGAGGAACATGGCCCCGAAGCTAGCCTGAACAGCATTTTCAACGAAATCCGTGCATTCAGAAGAGACACCGGGGCGCAACTCTCTGACATAAAACAGGAGTTAAAGAGGGCAAATGACAGACTGGACGAAGTTGAGGGGAGAGTGGATGAAACGGAGACCGCGCTTCAAGCAACATCAACGCTAATCAAGCGGCTAACACTGCGCCAGGCTAGTTTGGAAGCGAGGCTGATTGACCAGGAGGCTCGAGCGCGGAGAGACAACTTGCGGATTTACAGAATACCCGAAGACAAAGAAGGCACTAACATGGCTAGCTTTCTGGATAAGCTGTTGAAAACTTCACTCGACCTGCCGCATGACCAAGATCTCAAAATTGAACGGGCACACCGAGCTCTGGCTCCGAAGCCCACCGGCTCACAGTCAAAACCGCGCTCTATAGTGGTCAGGTTTGGCAGCTGGCGAACCAAAGAGGAGGTGATAAGGAGAGCATGGCAGAAAAAGGAGGTGTTTTGTGACAACGTCCGTTTCTATGTCGACCATGACTTTCCCCGAGAAGTGCTAAAGAAGCGCGGCGAATACACCAAGGCCAAAAAAGTGTTGAAAGCAAAGCGAATAAAGTTTCAGACGCTGTACCCCGCGAAGATACGGATCTTTTATGATGACGGCACCCGGCTATTCGAGAACGCTGCTGAGGCTACGAGGGACATGTCAGCGCGAGGGCTCCAGGTTAAGGTGGTAAAGACCCCCTCCACCCCGGACCGGGAGGAGATCCAGCTGCTGTCCACCTGGCAGGTGGCGAGGGGACGGGGACACCAGGCCGGGAGTCAGGAGCCTGCCGCTGCGGACGGCAGCACACAACAGAATCATCAAAATACTCACTTTAAAGGCAGACTCAAGGAGTTCAGAAGACAGCCCTCCCAAGACACCAACTGATCAGTGATGAATGGTATCTTCGCGCTTACCAGATAAGTCTTACCTAAAACATGTAGCTTGCATTTCAAGTAGTTCGCAGCTTACATGCTACTTGCAGAAGTCTGCCATAACAAATTTACCTCACCTGGCCCAGACCCATCTAATCACAGTCTATACTTCTATTTTCTTTATTGCTTAACGAGATAAACGGGACTTATTGGGCGAGTCATCCTCGATTTGACCTTTTTTTTTTTTCTTTCCTTTATTATTTACTTTATTTGGACTCTGGCTGAAGTGCGGCCACATCTCAGGGCCCCACTGCTGCGACGTGGGACGTTCCCTTACGTGGACTTTGACTTTACAATGTCCCACAGGGCTCCTTTGAAGCGAGCCTCTGCATCGGAAGCAACAGTTCTGAACTGCTCCGGTGATATTTTGTTTCAGACTGTTTTACACTGTTCCTTGTTTGTGTTCGTCGGGAAAGATAAGTTTAGTAAGTTATATGTATGCCCAGGTAGTCCAGGAGAGACTCTGTGGGTAGGTGACAATAAATATAGACCACAGTAACAGATAATGAACAGGCAAACCCTTAAAGTGATCTCATTCAATGTGAATGGGATTTTAAATCCAGCTAAAAGGAGGCAGATACTGACAAAAATGAAAAGGGAGAATGCGCAGATTGTACTATTACAAGAGACACACCTCACCCCACAGGAGCATGAAAAACTTAAAAGAATGGGCTTTTCAAAGATATACTATTCATCTTATAAATCAGGCCACAGGAGAGGTGTAGCAACTTTGATTTCACAACAAATACCATTTGAACAAGTTTCAGAGACATCTGATAAGGAAGGGAGGTATGTAGTAGTCTCTGGGAAAATACATGATGTAACTATCACAATTTGTAATGTTTATGCCCCCCCTGGAAGTAATTTTGCTTTTTATAGAAATATATTTGACCTGATGCTAAAGGACACAGGGGTTGTCATATGTGGAGGTGACTTTAATATTCGTCTCAATCCAAAACAGGATTCATCCAAAAACCCGGTTACTACGCTGTTGCAAAAGAAAATTAATGCCTTAATGACAGAGCTTGGTATTCTGGACTTGTGGAGAGATTTCTACCCATCTGGCCGTGATTATACTTTTTACTCACATCCACATGATGCTTATTCTAGGATAGATTACTTTTTTATATTAAAGAGAGATCGTCATCGAATTCACGATTGTGATATCGGATGCATCGACTTATCTGACCATGCACCCCTCTCCTGCACTGTAGATATTATTGATAACCCAGGTAGAACTTTATGGAGGTTAAATACCAGTATCCTAAATAATCTGAGATTTAAAACCCAAATGAGAGAGGAAATAAAAAGGTTTCTTGAGGAAAATGATAATGGCGAGGTTGATTCATCTACAGTATGGGATACTTTAAAAGCTGTAATAAGAGGGAGGATAATACTATCTGTGCTTATGAAAAGAAACAAAAACAATTAAAATTGATAAATCTTAATAGAGAACTGAAAGATCTTGAGACACAACATAAAAGAGAACAAAAACCAGAAATACTAATTAAAATAAAAACAGTTAGAAACGAAATAAATCTAATATATACACAGGAAATTGAAAAAAAGATGATATTCACAAGACAAACTTATTATGAGTCTGGAGCAAAATCACTTAAAATCCTGGCAAGAAAACTGCAAAAGCAGCGAACAGACAACACGATATACAAAATAAGGGATATCGACTCTAAAACTATACAGTACAAACAAGAAGAAATACAAAGAACTTTCAGAAATTACTATAAACGCTTGTAAACACAACCCCAATTAGAAGGTGACCAGCAAATTGCTGATTTTTTAAAATCTCTTAATTTACCATCTATATCACAAGAACAGAATGAAATATTAACAGCACCTATTACAAAGATGGAGCTAACTAAGGCCATCTCCACCCTAAAATCAAACAAATCACCTGGCCCGGACGGCTACTGCTCAGAGTGGTATAAGGCATTTAAAGCTGAGTTAGTACCAACCCTTCTCAGAACTTGTAATACGACATTAAAAGACGCTAAAATGCCCCCTTCTTGGAATGAGGCGGTGATTTCCGTTATTCGTAAGGAGGGAAAAAATAAATTAGAATGTAACTCATACAGACCCATCTCGGTGCTGAATGTCGACTACAAACTTTATGCAACCGTCCTCGCCAGAAGATTGGACAAAGTTCTTCCTCAGCTTATACCTAATGATCAGACCGGATTTATCTGCCAAAGACAGACTCACGATAACATTAGGCGATCATTACATATATTACATCACATCCAAAAGAATAGTATTGAAGCCTGTTTAGTTAGTATAGATGCCGAGAAGGCCTTTGACTCGGTAAGTTGGTCTTTCTTATACAAAGTTCTAGAAGGATTTGGCTTGGACAAAATTTTTATTAGAGGGATCCGTACATTATATAACAAACCATCAGCGCGGATAAAAATAAATGGATGCCTTTCCGATGCCATCACACTGGAACGGGGCTCGAGACAAGGATGCCCAATTTCGCCCCTGTTATTTGCACTTTATATAGAGCCCCTAGCCTTGTGGATAAGACAGACTCAGAATATTAAAGGTATCTGCATTAATGGAGATGACCACAAGGTGGCGCTATATGCTGATGACGTTTTGATTTATTTAAGTAACCCTCATAACTCACTCCCCAAACTAATGGCCATCCTAGAAAAATTTGGTAATTACTCAGGATATAAATTAAATATACAAAAAACACAAATTTTGACCATTAACTTTCAACCCACAAAGCAACTTAGAGAGAAATTCCATATTAACTGGGATCAAAATTCGATAAAATACCTCGGAATAAACCTACCGAAAAGGACCCGGACATTGGCAGAAATAAATTATGGCCCCCTCGTAACGAAAATTAAAGACGACATACATAGATGGAATTCAATTTCTTTCCTTAGTCTTAGTCACAGAATTGATTCTGTAAGAATGAATATTCTCCCTCGATATCTCTACTTATTCCAGGCTCTCCCTGTAGAAATTACCCCAAAACAATTTTCTGAATTGAATAAGATCATTTAAGACTTTACAACTCCCAAAAGAGCAAGGGGGAATGTCACTACCTAACTTTAAAGATTATTTCTATGCAGCTCAGATTAGACCCCTAATTCATTTATGTAACCCATCTTTTCAAGCTAGATGGAAAGATATAGAACTCTCAAGCTTAGCTGATCCCCCACTACAAGCAGCACTAGCGCACAAACATCTGGACGGACTCATAGATAAGGTACAGAACCCATGGATCAAAGGGCAGCTAAAAATCTGGAATATGATAAAAGATGAGTACAAATTAAATAACAAGTTACAAATAATTCAATGGTGCGCTTATGATCCGGAGTTTAAGGCTAACGTAATAGACAAAAGATTTAAATCATGGATTCCAAAAGGGATAACAACATACTATTCGCTGACAGAGAAGGGACAATTTAAAAGTTTTGATAGGCTGAAGGAAGACTGTAACCTGGACAGAACTGATCTTTTTAGGTTCCTCCAGGTACGTAGTCGTTTTGAACATATCAGAAAGGAAACAGACCTTAATGACCCCATATCAAAAAATTGTATTGACGCCTTTCAAAAGAAACCAAACAAGGGCATCATTTCCAGAATTTATAAAGGCCTATTGTCTAAAAAGTCCCATAGTACAGACTATGTGAGGAAAAAATGGGAGAGAGAGGGTAATCTGTCAGTATCTGAGGAGGATTGGCTTGACATCTGCCAATCACAGTGGAAATGCACTCTTTCTCATTCATGGCGAGAGTTCAGTTGGAAGTGTTTGATCCGTTTCTTTATCACACCAAAACAAAAGGCGCACTTAACTGGAGGGGAAGCTGCGCGTTGGAGACAATGTGGACACCGTGAAGCCAATCACTGGCATATCTTTTGGGAGTGCCCGGTGCTTGGACCTTTTTGGACAGAACTCCCTAAAGTATTAAGTGGTCTGTTTAACACTAATCTTCCTAAGCAGTTTTCCACACTATTTCTAGGAAATCTTGATCCACAGGTCAGAAAAGCAGATGAATACTTATTTGATATTTTGATGGAAAAAAGCACTTACAAGACGATGGTTAACGATGGTTAACCCCCGATCCACCCACAATACAGGAGTGGATAAGTATTGTAAATGACATCTACCTTATGGAAAGGATTACCTTCTCCTTCCGCCTTCAAAAAGTCACTTTTACTAAAAAGTGGGCCAAGTGGGTTAAATATGCTGGTCTTAAACAGACAGATGTAACGAATGGGTGACCTTGTAATGCTGTTATTCATTTCATCTTATTTGAATGTCTTGTTGGATTTTAGGATTTATCTGTCACACTTGCACTTCTCTACGAAACTACCTGGTAGACTTTGGATTTATCTTTCCCTGTTTGTTCAAATACTTTGTGTATTTTCTTTACTTTTTTGTACACACGAAAAATAACTGTGAGTGGCATAAATAACTTTGTATGTTCTCTTAAAGTAACAACTGTACTGTAATTGCTCTCACAAAATAAAAATAAAAAATGTCAAAAAAAAAAACGATTTTCAATGCTTGATTTGATAAGGTAAACATATTTAGTCACCTGACAGGAGAAGGTTTCATAAATGTTAAGGTTTTGAAAGAAAACTCTGTTCCTCCCGTCAAAGTCAACTAGTCAACAACTACCTTGTGAGTTCAACAATGAGCTCATAAAAATGTTATAAGCCGGAAGCATCTGTTTATACTGAAGCCCTGTTCAACACTCTCCTCATCCCATACTGAGCAATGAGCAGACACCACTTGGTTAATATTAACTAAAATGCAAAACTGTGGCTCATGTTGACTTTCATCTTGGGTATATTAATAAAGAACCTGTTCTAACTAGCTCTCTGCTGAAATAAATTGTAAACCTTACAGTTACATTTGGATTTCATCAGCCCATGAGTCTGCATTTATTCCAAATTACTACATAAGTCGGTCCTTATTTAAAAAAACAAACAAACAAACAAAAAACATTTGATTTAGAGTTCATTCTTTAAGTTTATTTCCACTGTGGCATCATTTGAGTGGAGAATAGCTATATATGTACTCTGTAGCCTATAAATGTCTTGTATCTTGCCTGAGAACAACAAAAGAATTGATTTCCTTCCTGTCATCACAGGTTCTTATATCTATATCTATTACATTCTATAAGTCTGCACAAATGTCTATGCACAAGTCTTAACTCTGTAAAAGCGATCTATTAAACACAAAAATCAGAAATAAACATAAATATTACATTATTTTTTTTTTTCAGCAATATAGACAGTAGGTGGTGACTGGAACCTGCTGTGCACCACAACCTGCACTGGCACAATAACACACAAATAAACAAGGTGGTTTGACATGGCACCACAACACAACTCCCTTCCACTGCAATAATGCTTTCAGGTACAGAGATGCTCCAGTTTCTCACCTCCTAGAGGACTGAAATGCCTTTGTGGAAACGGAGGAGAAGGAAAGGAGGAAAGTAGTATTATAGAGAACAGCAATGTTAGTTGTAGTTAGGGGTCCATGCAATGACGTTGCAGGATTGATATTGATTTTGTTGCAACTTGGTAGAAGTCCCACCATTTGACTTTGCCAAGGTGTTAATACACATGCCTACAGCTAGGTGGTGCTATATAAGTCGATTTACATTTTTCCTCATAGGAGAACCGTGTGCCCTAGAAACAAAATTCTTCCTGCCTCTTATCCCTTATATAGCCCTGGTTCTAAAGGACTAGGTCATGCCCATTTCCACCTGCCATTTTTTTCCACCATTGAAAAAAAAAAATGCACCTCAAAGCAAAATCTACTCCTCCTAGCCCATTCATCCATTTCTCACCAAACTTGGCATGTATCATTGAGCCAACTTAGACATCAAAATGTGGTTCAACATTTATGTTCATTGTTGATTTGAGATAAACGTTATTAATTTATTTATTGAGTACATGAATTTCATCATTTTACAGTTTTGTGTTTTTCCTACTGGTTTCCTCCTCCTAGATTGTGCAACCAATCCAGTCTGACTAAGTTTAACTGAGTTCTGGGCCTGACTGTGCGGAACCCGGCCATTATGATTTGAACCAGTCAGCGCCACTCTCACTTTCAGAGGCATCGTGTCATCACAACAAAGACAATTTGACAATAACAATCTGTGGATAACTCCTTACAAGCCCACCAAGTTTTGTGCAATATGGTCTATAGGGGGCGCTACTAGTGACCTTTGCCTCTCCCTCCCTCGCAATCATCTAGTTATACATCTTCTCGTGATTAATCTTATTCTGCTTAGCTAAAAGTGTCCGCCCAGGACAAACTGCAAGGGCGAAAGGTATGAAACTTTAAGGCCGAGGTTAGTAAAATTGTCATTGACTGATTTTTTTAAAACTGTGACAGAAAAGTCTGAAGGCCATCCATCAGTTTGACAGTATGCAATTCCCACCCCTGACCACTTGGTGGCGAGTGACCTTATTAATTGACTCTTGTCTCTAATCGCAGTTTACATTCCAAACATCGTAAAAGTTTTATCAAGGCACGATTTTCTGGTACACCGATTAAACTGATGCACATGTCAGAGCTTGGCAACCCATGGACATACAATATATCTGTCTATTTACCAAAACATATACCAAAATGGAGGAATGGGATAAAAGCACATTGCTAGGACTGATGAGTTTTTGTGCAAAATAAAAGAGTTTGCATACCGCCAAAGCACAACCCTACGGAGCTGTTAGCGGTAGCAGTCCCAGTCCGAGTACAGACAGATAGACAGACACACAGGGAAATTCAAGCATCCAGTAGCAGTAACATACATTGAACATACAATACAAAAACTATAAAAAAAAAAAATAGAAAGTGACTAGAAATAAAATGTTTTATACAGCTATAAACTATGTTAAAAATATGAAATGACCTGTAAAAAAATATAAAGTGACCAGTAGAAGCAGAAGTTTTTTTTTTTTTTTTTTTTTTTATAAATATGAGAGCTACAAATGGGAAAAAACGAATGAATTCACAGTCACCACATGTAGCAGAGGTAGACAGACATGCCAAAGTCAGTAGTGCCAGAACATTTGTCCATTGTGTATTATGCCTCCTGCCATCACTGAGAGCTGTAGTACAGTCTGATAGCCAGGGGGACGAAAGAGTTCTTCAGTCTGTTGGTTGAGCAGGACTGAGACAGCAGCCTGCCACTGAACACACTCCTCTGCCTGATGAAGGTGTTGTGCAGAGGGTGGTGGGCGTTGTCCAGGGTCCTTCTCTCTGCTACTGTCACCAGAGAGTCCAGCTCTGTGCGCACCACTGAGCCAGCCCTCCTCACCAGTCTGTCCAGTCGAGCGATGTCCCTCTTCTTGCCACTCCCCAGCAAACCACGGCACAGAAGAGGACACTGGCCACCACAGACTGGTAAAACATCTGCAGCAGTTTTTTGCAGCCATTGAAGGACCCCAGCCTTCTCAGGAAGTACAGTGGAGTGTGTCCATGCATGAAGTCCAGTCCAGCCTGTCGTCCAGCTTCAGCCCCAGATATTTGTAAGCCCTGACCACCTCCACATCGACCCCGTTGATTGACACAGGTTGGAGATGTGATTTCTTCCTTCTGAAGTCCACCACCATCTCCTTGTTCTTGGAGGTGTTCAGCTGCAGATGGTTGGACATGCACCATCTCACGCGACCAGGATCCTGTACTCCTCCTCCCGTCCATCCTTGATACTGCCAACTATAACAGTGCCATCTGAGTATTTCTGCATGTGGCACAGCTCAGAGTTGTACTGGAAGTCAGATGTGTACAAGGTGAAGAGGACGGGAGAGAGCACGGCCCCCTGTGGTGCTCTGGTGCTGCTGACCAGTGTCCGACGTGCAGTCCTTCAGTCTGACATACTGTGGTTTCTCTGTGAGGTAGTCTGTAATCCATCTCACCAGGTGTGAGTCCACCCTCATCTGTGTCAGCTTGTCTCTCAGCAGGAGGGGCTGGATGGTGTTGAAGGTGCTGGAAAAATCAAAAAACATGATTCTCACAGCACCGCTCTCCTTGTCCAGATGAGAATAAGCCCTGTGTAACAGATAGAGGATGGCATCCTCCACGCCCACCTTCTCCTGGTATCCAAACTGCAGTGGATCCTGTGCGTGGTGGACCTGAGGTCTGAGGAGATGGAGCAGCAGCCGCTCAAAAGTCTTCATGATGTGGGATGTTAGTGCAACTGGTCTGAAGTGACCCGCCTCCCTGGGGTGTTTTGTTTTGGGAACCGGGATGGGACAAGAAGTCTTCCAGAGCACGGGGACCCTCCCCAGCTGCGGGCTCAGGTTAAAGATGTGCTGAAGCGGCTCCCCCAGCAGAGCAGGCCTTGAGCAGGACACACTTTGTCCGGGCCCGCTGCTTTCCTTGGGTGCAGCCTCCTCAGCTCTCTGCTCACCTGATCCTTGGTGATGGTGAAGGGGAGAGGGGTTGAACTGTCCGTAGTGGGGAGGGGGGTTGAATTGTCTGTGGTAGTGGTGGGGAGGGGGAGGTGGGTTGGACTGTCTGTGGGGGTGGTTGGGGATGGGGGTTGAACTGTCCATGGTGGGGAGGGGGGTTGGACCGTCCGTGGTGGTTGTGGGGAGGGGGAAGTGTGTTGCACTGTCCATGGGTGTAGTGGGTGGGGGAGCTCTGCAGTCCGAGTCGTTGTCTGTAGGAGCTGCAGTATCAAAACTGTTAAAAAACAGGTTCAGCTGGTTTGCTCTCTCAGCATCCCCCTCTTCTGTGCTGATGCCCTTCTTCTTGCAGCCTGTGATGGTTTTCATGCCATCCCAGGCCTCCCTCATGTTGCTTCTGTTCCACCTTCCTTCCCCCTGTATGCGCTTTAGCTCGTCTCAGTCACCATCCTTGAATGTCCTCTTCTTCCTGTTAAGGATGTCCTTGACATCACTGGTGATCCAGGGCTGTTTGTTCGGGAAGCGTACAGTCCTAATGGGCACCACAACATCCACAGGACCAGGTTATGATCAGACTTTCCCAGTGGGGGCAGAGGAGTGGCAGTGTAAGCTTCCTTCACGTTGGCGTACAGGAGGTCTAACCTCCTGTTCTTCCTGGTGGGGCAGCTTACTAGTTAATGTCTGGTAGTGTGGAGTCCAGTGTGACGTGATCAAAATCCCCAGAGATGGGGAGCAGCTTCTCCCTTGAATAAACAAGTTGTCTACTGCTGTGTTGCCGGTAAAAAGACGTTGTATCCATGGGATATATAAAGTTACACAGCAAGTGTACTTACAAAGAGAGAAAAAAGTTGAAAAAAAACATACTTTAAGCACTTTAAGCGAGACGTGTCGGCAGCCAACACCTTTTTCCCTGCCATTTAAAGTCAGTACGGTCAATACTGAAGGAGTTATAGTTAATGAAATTTTAATGAAAATTAAATGCTATTGAATTGTATTATCCGATTGCGCTATTTAGACAAACACTTTTAAAATAAAGCAGCCAAATATTTTTTTTCAGCTATTATATTCGGGGGTGCTGGGACAAAGTTTAAAAACGGGCTAGTCATGCCTATGCCAGTAAACAAGATAGTCAGTTCAAGCAGATGTGGGATCCCCATGAAGAAAGTAGTTGCTTTCCACCATTCAGTAAATAATTTCTGATGTATTTTGTGCTGAAACACAGCAGCTTTAATAATGTTTATACAGTTGATGATTTTGTATTATATCATCAGTAAATCACTGTCTAATCATGAAAATATTGTTTTTATAGATATTGTGCTTCTTCTTTAGGAAGAAGAAACAATACTATTATTTCACTAGAAAGTACTAAGGTGCTTACCTTACCAGAAGAGCTGCTGTATAAAAGTGTGAGTGATGCTCCACTGATCTGTTACTGGGCTAAAGTTTTCCTTTTTTAGCATAACACCCAACACCCATCGCTGTTCTAGGAAGTCTCAGTTTGGAACAGGAAACTCATTGAAACCACTCTGACAAATTTAATATGCTCTGACGTTAGAGTACAGAGCAAGTGATGCACCTTTCAATAAATATCTGCTCACATGCTCTGCAGACTATGCCTTCAATGTAGACATAGCTTGAGCCATGCTAGTGAGCCATCAGTAGGAATCTTGAGTTCAAGTTTATTTAGATATCGATCTGTACCCTGGCATTAGTTATTTTAGCAGCGCGAAGCTAAGGTGATAAAATTTTCCACACACACAATAATTTCACCAGTGTGCTGTTGAGGAAATACATAACTGAACTCCTTATAGACAAATCCGATGAAACACGGAAGTAAAGCAGCGCCAGCATTACTGCGTGCCTTGCTGCTAAGGAAATAGCGGAAGTAGCGTGTTGGTCCCGCAGGCGGCAGTAGCAGATAGCTGTAGGAAATTCTTAGCCAGTTTAGTTTTTTTTAGTATGTATGCTGTCCAGTGATCCCGGGAAGATCGTGTTATACATTATGGTATGAGTCCACTGCCTGTGAAAATCTCACGACACCTTTTAATGTGATGAGCTCATCTGCGATGGTATGCAGTATCTGGCCAATCCATCTGAGCTCATGTAATTCTGACCTTCAATCAATGCCCTGAAGCTCATCACATGTCAGATGATTAATAAAATAATCTTGAATATCTGTAAGAACATGTAGGATATTTTATTGTTACAACTGGTCGTGGCTAATAGTTATTTGCAACTTGTGAACATATTAGCAACACAGCTAGTGTAGAATGACGTTCGGTTTTATTGTTGTCATCAATTAATACACGTCTTAATTACATTACATTTGGCTGACGCATTTTTACATTAATACATTATGTTGTCAGTAAATTGTGAACATATTAGCAACACAGCTAGTGTAGAATGACGTTCGGTTTTATTGTTGTCATCAATTAGCTTAGCCTTATAGCTACACGTCTCAATTACATTACATTACATTTGGCTGACGCATTTTTACATTAATACATTATGTTGTCAGTAAATTACCTTTATCGGTAAGTTTTGGCCATTGCCTGACATCATCTACCCAATGTTCACTTTCACCAGACATTTTCTTTCATGAGCAGGATCCGCTTTCATTGAAATGTCATTAGAGGGTAGACCAGCAACTGTACTGTACACCGTCACACTTCGCAGGCACGCAGTAATGGCGGCAGGCAAGATGGCGGTGCCCATAGAGTTGGCGGCGGATTTGTCTATAAATAATAAAATGAATACATAGGCAGGGGTTTAAAATAATTATTTGTATGTGAGAATTATTTAGATTTAGTGATACTGACACTTGAAATGTAGCTCAAAGTCTTGAAGTCTTGAAATCCGATCTCAGTTTGGCTCTTTCTATTAAATAAACACCAACGTCATTTGTATCCACACTCTAAAAAGTAATACTGCATATTACTTAATTCAATTGGTGCAACATTTTTACACTCAAAGATATTGAGTAGATTTGAAAGCTCTCAAATCAGTTAAATCAAAACATGAATCATGAGTAAATCTGAGTAATATTTTCAAGTATGTCTGAATGAATTGACTTGGCTCAAATACCACATAAATTAAGTAAATGTAACTGAAATGCTGTGTTAATCATATGAAAAAACCTGAGTAAAAACACTAAAAAAAACTCAGTAAATATAATTGAAAACATTTATAGGAGATACTTGCAAATTTGCCAATGACTTACTAAAAAAAATGTGTTGTACTGATTTTTTTAGTTTTTATTTTTATTTGAGGATATTCAGTAGCTACTATAAATGAATATGACCAAGACTTCACAAACCAGGAAAAGTTTATTTTAAAACAATTTTCCCACAGAAAGTTACATTTTTTCCCCCCAACTCCTCTGATTTGTGAGCTCTATACAAGTGTGCACGCAAGGCACTCCAAGTTTTAAAGGAACATGGACAGTTCAAATGAATACAAGGCAGATAATGTCCACGACCAAAATGTCCATGTTTCAGTCGATAGTGCTTAAGAAGTCCCCCCTTCGATGATGCCACAAATGTGCAGAGCTTGCAGTGCCATTCCATACACTGTTACCTTACTGTGGGTTTATAGGAAGCATCAGCAGCTCACATGCCAAAGATCATGCAATAAGGTGGTCGTGGTGATCTGGGTCAAGTGTGGCCTTCTGCTGTTCGTCCTCCCTCTATCTTTCTCCTTGATACGTGCACTTCTATGGCTCCCACGCCGATTCTGTAACATAAGCAAAAAGAAAAAATGTGACCACAATAAAAATCTCTGTTACCTGCTAAAGCAAGTATATCTTCCCACAAAATTTATAATAAATATTCGTTGTGCTTTGCTACTATTAAATCCAAACAACTTACCTCTCCACTCACTCTTCCTCAGCGTTTGCTTCCCATGCTGAAAAGCAGATTTTGAAAATAATGCATGAAAAACACTTTAACTAACCACCTAACTAACCACCAAACATACAAGCCACTATGAACTGCCACTGTGAACTTTTAAAAAAGCCTACTACACACACACTGGCTACAGTGAGTGAGACAGACAAGAGACCTGCACTGAAAATTAATATAAGACAGAGCCCAGCCTGAGACGTTAACATTTGAGACAACTATGATACACAAACACAGGCACAGCACAACTTACTTTTTCCTTAGTCATGTTTAGTCATGTTTAATCTTAATTACTTATAGCTTAATTTTTATAATAACATTTACACCATAGAAACAATTTTCCCCTTCCATTTTTGACTTTTAAGCATATGAAATTAAAAACAGAGAAAAGGAGATAAGAGCGGAGACGGCATGGGAAGGAGGCGTCCACAGTTATACATGGACCACATTTCGGATAACGTAGTTTACGGCTATAAACTCAACAAAAACCCGTGCACACCGCTTCGGCCAAGACCACCTCGCCGTGGTGAACCAGGTCGACGGTTAGAGCAGCTCAAAAGACAGCCAAATCGCGGATATCTGAAGCAGACCGACACTCACTTCCAGCCGAACTCGAAAAAAATATGCAGCGCGTGCAACAACAGTGCATTCTGAGCTTGAAAACCCGCTATTTTCGGTGCTGGTTAACACGGCACGCAACCGTAGAGAGAGAGGAGGAGGTTAAAAAAAGCGGTGGTGACCGGGGGCTTGTTCTGCCATAACCCGTGGGTCGGGCCGAGTTGGTCCGGCGCCAGAATTAACGTTCACGCGGCCTGAAACCGAACTACAAAGCTAGTCTGAACTTAGCACGGACAAAAGTTTTAAATTTTATTGCCAAAACTGTCTCCACCTTAAAATATGCCACAACATGCTCGACACAATGTTCACAGTGTTTCAAATAAGTCAAGCCATTAAAATAACGTTAGCTAACAAGGCCAATTAGCTTTGGTGAGGAATGGCTTCTTCGCGATAGTAATGTTTGTAACGTTAAATTAATATTTAATGCAAAGGAATGTTATCATAAAAAATAAATTCATTCAAAATCAGCTACTTACGGTCAGGTCAAGTTGATATTCAAGTCAATCCGCTGTGCCCGCCAGCACGTCGGCCACATGCTCTTCCATGCCTGCGTCCATCTTTTTCAGATCTGTCCCAACCGTCAGCAGCGTTGCCAGGTGGGAAATGTAGGATTATCGTACCAGAGGCATAAAATTATCGTATTTTGAGGGAAATATGCTGATGCACTATAGTCAGTCTAGTGCAGAGGTCTTCAACAGGGGGTCCGCGACCCCTAGGGGGTCCGCGGAGGTACTGCAGGGGGGTCGCGAAAATGTTTTGATTGATTAGACATTTTTTTATATTCACCTCCACAATTTTTTTTAAACACACATGAAGTTCTTTTTAAATGTTATACAGCTTGGGGATTATGGGGAAAAGAATCAAGGCTCTAACTATTATATAACATATATTTATGGGCGATTTCCTGATAGTAGTGATCATAAACGGCAACAGAGTCAACCATCTTGATGTAAATAAACGATCTATGCTGCTGTGCCACTCACGAGGCCGTATGTGACACACTGTCAGGTTCCCCGTGAGCTCATTCATGCTAGTAGCTGGCAGCTGTTTTGAAGAGAGAAATGAAAAAATGGATCGATTTTTAACACGCCAAAAAAAAGATATAAATGGCAGTGGCACGGCCACCCATACCACTGTACCTTGCATGTTCAAAATAAAAACATGAATATATTAACCTGTTTGTTATTTTAATATCTTAGTATTGAATGCAGAACAACAAGGTACATTTCTACAAGGCACTATAGGACCGGTGTAATATAAAACACAATTTTATACAATATATATATATAAGTAGCTGGGGTCCCCGCTCCATCTCTCCATCAGATTGGGGGTCCTTGGCCTGGAAAACGTTGAAGACCCCTGGTCTAGTGTATAATAGCGTCCTATGGGCACTCACGGCTTTGTAACGTCAGTACCCCCAGTACCCCCCCAAGTGGGGTTGTCCGTTTTTTTTGTTTTTTTTACAGTCGACACGCAGTGAGGATGATTTTGTGGTCCTCTAACTTGTCGGGAAATAAAATGAGAAAAATAAAATGTTTGAAATGGTCAAATTATCGTACATTTGGCCCTTTTTGGGATTATTGATCGTACATCGTACAGAGGGCCAAGTTATCGTACAAATACGATAATTATCGTACACCTGGCAACACTGACCGTCAGGGAAAGACGTCACTTAGTCGGTTCCGCTTACTTAATTTTTTTAAGTTAAGTTACTGTCCAATAAAATTGAGTTGACTTGTTTGATAACTACACGTAGCTACTTAAAGCTAATTGATATTTGTAGTGCATTCTCAAAAATCTTGTTGAAAACATACATTTATTATTACAAATATTTAAATAATATAATCTGTGAGTCAAATATGAATTTATTTTAAAGACATAAACTTAATTTTAGTATGGATATTTCACACAAAGATTCCTGTTGGATTTTTACTAATGAATTTTGATGTAGTCAAATCAAATACCCATCATGATGACATTCAGCATTTTTATTAAGCATGCCTACCTATATATTAATGTTACATTTACTGGGCTCTTGAATTATTTATTACAGTGTATGCAGCGGGTTAATGTAAAGTTGAGACTTGGGATTGGCAAGGGAACAGCAAGGCTAAGAAAGCTTTTTTTTTTTTTTTTTTTTTTTTACTTTTTATTTCAACACCAAACATACCCACCTTCAAGTGAAGCACGAGTTTCCTCATGTTTTGTTTTCTTTTTTCTCTTGCTTGCTCCCGACTCCTACTGACGCTTGGAAGCCATATCTTCATCTTCCAGCCTGGACTGTAGTGCACCTCCTGACCCATGATCTGACCGCTGATTGATCGGATGCTGCTGCCAAGTGCCAATCATTGCGGCGAAGTGTGTCACATTACACCTTTTTTTTCTTCCTGCCTCGGGCTGACTCTTTATGGTATCACGGTTGCCAGATTGGGCGGTTTTTCCACAAAATTGGGCTACTTGGTTTATGTCCGGCGGGGGAGTGTGACGGGTTTCCATAGGTGTCTGGCAACTTCGTGGTTTGGGCTGTTTTTATTGGATTGGGAGGCGCGGTGCGCTCGCGCTCGTCTCTCCGCCGCCGGAGCACTGCGCGTCCTTTGCGCATTTTTAGAAAATGCGTCATCTTGTGCGACATGGGGCCCCCCATGGATCGCGGGGCCCCACGCGCTGCGCGTGTTCTGCGTATAGGGCGGGGCGGCTCTGCCGTTATTTATTCACGAAGCCATCCAGTGAAGCATGTGTAGCCTACGTGTAGTATACACACTGTCATGAATCGCATTAGAAATAAAGAGAAAATCATGAAACACAAGACATGAGATCAGTTCTCAATCGAAAACCCAAAGGAACTTTTAATTCGAAGATAATTCAGAGCTGATTGGTCGTAGGTTTGTAAATGGTAAATGGTAAATGGCCTTGCTTTTATATAGCGCTTTTCTACCTATTGGTACTCAAAGCGCTTTTACAGTCAGAGACACATCTACCCATTCACTCACACAAGCACGCACACATTCACACACCAGTGCCACGCACTGGGAGCAACTGGGGGTTCAGTGTCTTGCTCAAGGACACTTCGACATGTGGCACATTCCGGGGATCGAACCGCTAACCCTCTGGTTCGTGGACAACCCGCTCTACCTACTGAGCCACAGCCGCCCCACGCCCCTAATAACAATGAACCCGGACCCTCGGCCACATTAATTAAGCATGCAAAAATCTTAACTTGCACAAAACAATATTACACATACATAGTGGAACCAGAACCAACAATGTGTCACAGTCCGTGTAACTGTTCATGGTGCTGATCACTTTGGCAACAGTAAACAATTTGTCACAGTTGTCCATGTAACTGTGGCGCTGAACACCGGGCGTAAAGACGTGATGCGCAGTTGCAGCATTCGAAAAAGAAACGTGATTTGACGCCTGCATCACACAACTCCAAATGTGGCCTTCCTCTCAGACAAATTTAACTTTTAGCATTTTCTTTTTATCCCCACTTTTTTCCACTTTATTTCATGTATTTATTTTTGGGTAAATACATTTTTGGGGTGCAGCACCCCTACATCCCGCGGTACTGCTCGAGATCAAGCAGCAGACAACGTATGCGAGGAGAACTGCCAGTGTTCAGGACAGCAAAATGGCTAGCAATAAAGTTTGTCGCTCAAGTGTTGATATAGTTGTGTGGATATAGAAGTGGGGACAGCTGTGCCAGGCTAGTAATCTCTCCAAAACACAATGCTGGTGGTCATGTTGTATAGCTGACCAGGCCCCGGCCCCCCATCACAGTCAGGAACGATAATGTGGCCCCCAGAGAAAAAAGTTTGGTGACCCCTGGTCTTACGTAAGGAACAGTGTGAAGAAAGTCTCAGACCTTTTCATATCCAACAAAGGTTCAAAAAAGGCAACTGGACTTGTACATTTTAGAGACGTTTCACCACCTCAACTGAGTAACTTCTTCAGTTCCAGGGGACTGGTGAGAAGTCTGAGGTTTAAATAGGAACTCCTCCTGAAAAAAACCTGCTTATTATGCTAATAATGAAAAACTGGTGCAGCTAATTTCCATTAACGACTGGGTACTTACCTGTTGTAGAGAGGGATCTGCACTAATCTGTATTAATCATCATTTCAGTGTCAAGTTAAAGTTTTATGTCGCCGTAAGCGACAGTAAAGACAACTATCAGGGCTAGTATACATGTCACTGGTCATCTTCATGAATATCTTTGTTTTTCAACGTGAAAGACAAAACATACTAAAGTTTAGGAAAAATAGAAATCATTTTGGTCAGTCTGATTTAACTTCAGACACAATTTAGTCACATCAAGGCTAATTCAGATTCAGACTGAGAAAACTGTGGAGTGTTTCCAAAGATGGGGCAGAAAAAGATAACACTGTTTGAGGGATTGTTTTGTTTCTCTTTTGTTTTTAATTACAGAGTGATTCCATGTTTAAATTGTCATCATGCATTTTTCATTCTGTGGTCAACAATTTAGACAAACAGGATTATTGTAGCCGCCAAGAGAAAACGTCAAAGTACCTCAAGCAGAGATGAGGGATTGTTGCTGATTTTATGATGGACAGTTAAATAATTTGTAGCAAACATTACTTTTACTTTGTTCAAGTGAATCATAAATCAGAGTCTGTCCTGTCGTTTTATTTTATACAATCATTTACTGGACTTGAGATTCGGGTTTCAGACAAAAATCCAAAATTGTCACTTTTAAAGCGATTTAATTATAACTGTTAGTTATGATCTGTAGCTGTGTCTCCACTGACAATGAAGCAGCCCCTTCTGATGATGGAGGAAATTGTTAAAGTTGTTGTTTATGTACATATGTTATAATCCCTCACAAGTTATCCAACATCTTCCTGAGGTTTATTGTCAAGAAATGAAATGCAACTGTAGAAGGACTGCATACAAAAAGAGACCCAGCAGCGTCCTCTGTTGTTGGTAAAGTGTAAAAAGCTTACAGCACCTGGTAATCCCAGGCGGTCTCCAACCCAAGTACTAGGCAGGCCCAACCCTGCTTAGCTTCCAAGATCAGACAAGATCGGGCGTGTTCAGGGTGTATGGCCGTAAGCGAGAGCAAAGACAACTATCAGGGGGTTTATACAAGTCACTGGTCACCTTCATCAACATCTAAAGGTGAAAGTAACTTATTTTAGTCAGATCAAGGCTAACTCCGATTCATATTCAGATTCAGAAAACTTTATTTGTCCCCTGGGGACGTCACTAGGGAGGTGAGAGCTACTGCCCAAAGGTCGTTCAGAGCTTTTGTTTTACTTTTCTTGGGGATAGGGATGACTGTGGAGTATTTCCAAAGATAGTGGACGAAATGACAGACAGTAAAGGTCATGAAGAGCATTAGCATAAAAATATAAATCTCCCCGTCGGGGAATCGAACCCCGGTCTTCCGCGTGACAGGCGGAGATACTGTCCACTATACTAACGAGGAGTACAGCGCATGCTCAGTAGAACCCGGAAGAGTCGGAAAAAGTCGACGGCTTTGAAGTTCTTTGATGTGTTACGATGACGTCAGATTCCAAACCTTTAGGGTCAAATCAGAGCAGAAGTTTCTCAACAATTAGCTACGATCAGCAACGATCAACGCACACAGACAACCGTCAATTGACTCACGTCCGTCAGACACCGTCAGAAACTCCGAACAACCCGTTCACACACATCCGGCATCGTTAACCACAGACAACGAGCGCCACCTCGAGGATTTAACTGTCAACTACAGTTTCCTACAACTGATCAATCCCGATCATAAATGCCTTCACAACAGGCATCGAGAAGAGCTCAGGCTCGCACCCACCAGGGTAACTTCCAACGTGCAGGAGTGCCCCCCAGCTTGGATATGCACTCACATCAGGCATCGCGCAGAGCTCAGGCTCGCGCCCCCCAGCATCGCCAGCACCGGGGTAACATGCAACCTGCAGGAGTGCCCCCCTGCTCAGATATGGGCCCACAGCAGGGATCACAGAGAGCACAGACTCACACCCCCCAGCATCCCAGGCCAAGGCAGGACATACAACCTAGAGAGATGTCCCAAAGCTCTGATGTGCTCGCAGTCAGAGAAGAACTTTATATTGCCACGTACCAAATTGATGGGATGAAATCTGCTTTGAACACAATGACAGGTCTTACGACCCAACAGGAGCACACACAAGCGCGGATGGAAATGAACAATCGCTGCTTACAGAGCGAGCTGGGGAGAAAGGTGTATATGGCCAACGAGAAGATCAGCCAGTTGGAAAGAGCTTTAAACATCGCAAGGAAAGACCAGGAGCAGAACCTGAAGAGAGAAGAAGAGATCTGCTCGCTCCGTGATGAACTAGAGTCATCAGAGAAACGTAAAGTCCTCTGGATGAACACTGCAGAGCATCTGAAGGCTACCTATGACACTGAGCTGACAAAGCTCAAGTCGACCTACGACGCCCAGCGCAGATCTTACCTGCAGCAAATGGAAGCTGAATGTCAGAAGAAGGTGAACCCGCTGCAGGAGCAGGTCACCGAGAAAGACAACCTGATCGACACCGTCAAGAATGAGCTATCGGCCATTTCATCTGAGCTCAGCCTCAAACAAACTGAACTGGACCAGAGCATCAACAAGTGTCGGGCTCTGGAGGAGAAGTTTAAGGAGAGGCTGGCTGAGGAGCGCAAGAGAAGTGAGGAAATTATTCTGGAGAAAGACCGGGAAATCTCCTCTCTTCAAGAAACTCTTCACGCTCAGAAGACGGAGACAAAAACAGTCACAGCTTCATTGATGAAAACCTGTGACCACATGAAGACTGACTTTGACAATGAGCTGACAAAGCTCAAATCCACATACGACGCCCAGCGCAGCTCTAACCTGCAGCGAATGGAAAGTGAACGTCAGAAGAAGGTGAACCAGCTTTAGGAGCAGGTCACCGAGAAAGACAACCTGATCAACACTGTAAGAAGTGACCATTTGGTCATTTCATCGGAGCTCAGCCTCAAACAAGCTGAACTGGACCAGAGCATCAACAAGTGCCAGGCTCTGGAGGATAAGTTCAAGGAGGAGCTGGCTGAGAGAGAGGAGAGCTCAGAGAGCAGACTGAAAGAGACGGAGAAGCTGTGGCTGGAGAAAGAAGAGGCCCTGAAGGAGAAAGCCAGCAAAGCCGAAGAAGACCGGACGCTTGCGTTTCGCCGAAAACGCCCGTCTTCAAGAACTAGCCCTTCAGAACAAGAATACAAAGGAGGAGGAGAAGAAGAGGAGCAGCATTGAAGAGGATGAAGCCACAGCGTCTCCACCGCAGGACGACAAACAAGACAAGAGACACAGCTTCTCTAGAAAACAACCAAAGACCAGTGACGATGAAGCTGCTGTATCTCCGTCTCAGGATGAACAGGAAGACGAGACGAGAAAGAAGAAACGTCACGGCTTGTGGTGCAGATTTCGCAAGATGATAAGCCGCCGCCACAGCGACACTACACCGGACTAGACATCTAGTCCCTTACTGAAAACTAAAACTACAAAGCAGAGAGCACTGACACATGTCTGGTTGTCTTTGGGTGCTGCATGTGCTGAATCAGCCTGATTGGCCACACCTGAGAAGATGTGAATAAAGGGAATTGTTGAAGAGGCCTGGACTAGTCTTTAGCAGCACAAGACTCACCATGTCTCGCCTTTACTTTTCTTCTGTGTTCACTTTATTATTAGAACGCTGGGTCATAACAAGTTGATGTCACATCAAGGTTAATGGTGTACTCACGAGTCCAGCAACAGTCGGAGATGGGGAGGGAAAAGGGGGAAAAGGCAATAAGCAGTTTCGGCGGCAAGGGAACAGAGCGTGTAGCAACACCTTGCGGGGAACCACGCTCAAGTACAGCAGCTACGATCTCTCTCCTCGATCCAGGGCTCTCCCGGTCCCCACTCTCTCTCTCTTATGGCAAATGTCAGTCAGTCAGTCAGTCAGTCATTTTCTAAACCCGTTTAGTACTGTTAGGGGTCATGGGGGTCTGCTGGAGCCTATCCCAGCTGTCATCAGGCGAGAGGCAGGGGTACACCCTGGACAGGTCGCCAGTCCATCGCAGGGCCCTTATGGCAAATGTCTGGTCCTGAATCACACAATTCCTCTTAGTAACTAAGCTACAGGCTTATTCATGGCGAAAAATCCTGTGTGTTGTCAACAAATTAGCAATTGCTAACTGCAATGGAGAGTTAACCATGTGAAAATGAGTAGGCTAAGCTAAAGGCTAGTAGCGATTAGCAATTTAGCTTGTATCTAACACATTACAATTTCACAACAGCACTGAGTATATGAATTTACCTCTGGCAGCTTCTCAAAATTCTCACACATAAACCACAGGACGACTCTCCTACAGTCTTGGTTTGGTTTCAGTGTTTCACTCACAGTTGTGGATTTTCCTGTTTGCTTCAAATAAAAGATCTCAGATCAAAGGTTTTGTCTACGAGAGCTTTATTGCATCAATCAAAGATATACCACTCAAATGGGGAGAGAATTGTACGGAGCTGCTCATTGGTCTCTGTTTACGTTGTTGCAATTCATGTCCTCTCTGCCCAGCGCCGGTATGGCCTTGACAGGGCTCTCGTATTTCAGCTGTTATCTGTCGGGGCCTACGTGTGAGCACAAAGACGGATGAGTTCACAGAAACTGTTAACTGTATCCTACGCCGCGTCTAATTAAACAGACAGCCAGCAAGAGTTACAGGTGCTTTCCTCCCACATTTGCAGGAGGCCACGCTACGGGAGGGGCCCACACTCAGTATTTTTCCACTACACAGTTTACAGTTATCTAACCGATAAAACAGACTCTGCTGTCGCTAACTTAGCTGCGGCACGCCAGTGGCACTAAGCACCTCCCACCTGAACAAAGTGAGGACAGAATTGGCTCTGCGGACATTACAAAGATGGGAGAAATTAAAAAAAAGCTTCACTAGCCCACAACAAATGCGATCTTTTAAAATAACAACACTTTTCTTTCTCCGATTTTAACTGTATATAAAAGGACTGTTTCTTTTTTCAACATTTTATAACCACCTACCTTCGACTGAACACCTACAACGCTCTCAAGCAAAGCTGGGTGTTGGAGTTGCACACCAAACAACGAATCCTATCTACCGGTCCAAGAGAGGCCTGCATCAGCTGTGCCGTTATCGTCAACAACTCGTCACACTGACGCTCCGCCATCACCGACGCCGAGAAAACTCTACGGAAAAGTACGCTGAATCGTTCCTACCGCTTCAGGCAAAGAGTTGGTGTCACTACTTTGAAACCTTAAAACATCTCCATCTCTCACCATCGCTCCAGAAATGAATTATTCCATACCATATCATATTCGTTTACCGCGTTACAGCAAAAAGCAATAGAGCAGTAATTACGTAACGCGTCACTCCAACATGATAAGGATATGTCAGAAACTGACTTCACAAACTGAATTCACAATCAGATAACTTACAGAAAGATGTAAAAATCATAAAAATCTCATTAAAACATGCAGCACTAAAGCCTCTTATATAGCCTGATTGATAAAATCATATTGATCCCATGAAGCTCATAACGTCAAACAAGAATTGAAATAATAGCAAAGAAAATAAACATCAGGCTATGATACGTCCAGCAGGTACTGTCATAACAGTTAGCAGTCATGCTTCAGAATTTCTAGAATGACATGTCAAAAAGACCGTACTGTTTTTGAAGTAATACACATATGCAACTCAAGACAGAAAGAAAAATATTAACAATTAATGTACTGTATATATTCCATATCTTCCTGTCCCTACACTTGAACAAATAATATAAAACAGATATTTAACTTATATATGACAAAAAAAATATTCTATACAAACTAACAATATTCATTCATTCATCTTCTATACCCGTTTAATCCTGTTAAGGGTCACAGGGGTCTGCTGGAGCCTATCTGTCATAGGACGAGAGGCAGGGGTACACCCTAGACAGATCGCCAGTCTGTGTGTCCCATGAAAAAAGACTGGTGCTAATGTTTGCTTCCTTCAACTGATGGGGGACCTTCAACGTAGAGGTTTATTGTGCACTCTGGTGTCTGGCAATATTAGGAATACATTTTTGTGTCTTCCTCAACTTTGGTTTACAGTGTTGTGTCCTTTCAGTGTAACACAACAAAAAAACATACATGTAAGACAGCAAGACTAGTTCTTTTTCAGCATCAGTGCCATCAATACAAAACAGTCTATTTACGTATAGTGCTCTTCTTCTTAAATTTAACTTGAGCATATTCACACTCCACTTCCTTTCCAACATTTCTAGACTCTGCTTCATCATACAGGTTTCCCATCACCATTGCCCTCTGCCATGTACTTTTCCTCCTCGACATAGGAGCTACCAGATGGATTCATGTCCACAGAGTCTTCTACCTTGTTTTTCTTCTTCCAGTACACAGCAGAGTAAACCACATCACTCCCTTCTCCATTCTTCTCTGAGCTTTGGCTTTCTCCTTGTACATTGTCTGGCCCAGCACTTGGCAAGTTTGTTCTGTTTTGTTCAGAGACAGTTCCAGGGTGAGCGCTGTCTGCTTGTCTCAACCCATCTATGTTGACATATATGTCCTCTTCTCTTTCGTTGGGTACCTACAGTTACAGAGGAAATGTTAGTGATAGAGTTTTATTTAGTTAAACAAGGGTACATAGAGTATCTATATTTAAGAGTACCTCATTTCCTTGTCTTATCAGATGTTGGCTTGTTGTAGCTGGGCTGGTTTCATCTGTGAGCTGACCCTTCAGAGTCCTGAAACATACAGTACAATGTCTAGAATATGGGTATGTTTGGTTAATCTTTGTTTTGTCTACATCTGCAGGTAGAGCTTAAAGTAACCACCCAGGTTATGATCAACATGTTACTTGGGGGTTGGTGAATGTTTGATTGACATGAAATCTAGTATTACTGACCAGTTTTGGCAGACGTACTGGGCATAGTTTTCTGTTTTGCTGACACATGCCAACTTTCTTATTGTGCACATCTAACCACGTTAGCCCCAGGCCTTTAGGCGACCATCAGTGTGTTAGTAGATTTGCTTTAGGTGTGTTTAAGGTGAACATTCCCTGAGATACCTCCTCTTGTTAGGCCTCCTCTCCACCAGTTAGCCTCAGCTCTGAATCAACTCTTAGTGGTTGTAACATATTTTTGCATCAATAAAAACTTTTCTTTTTTTACAGATGGAAACTCATCTCCTGCCTGTCTACATAAAGCCCAGAGTGTGTTTATAAGAATGTGTTTAGTGTTTAATAATCCCTGGGTGGTGGCGGTGTCGGATTGTATCTGTTGGTGGACCTTAGCTCCACCACCATGCCCTCCATGACTAAGCCATTCATTTGTAAGGTCACCTGAGCATTTTGGCATCTTACCTGATGACAAAGAGCAGAACACATACTAGAACTAGTAAAGCGACAGTTGTGGTGATGAACACTAGCAACATTACTTGACCTGAAACACAAAATCAAAGATGTAATTCAGATGGATAATTCTCCTGATAAACTCTGCTTGGTTAGTTATTTCAGATATTAAGATTAACATTGGATGTCTATAATGACATACCACTGTCTGGATGAAAACAAGATTCTGGGAAAACATCCGTACTGCTTTTGTCAATACTTACTGTATAACAATTATACTGTATTTGGGTACTTTACTGTTGACATACAATGATATATCTAAGGTATGTCTGATATACTTTGAATCATTTCAATCTTCCACCAATAACACAAGCACAGAAATAACAGACCTTGATTTTCTGCAGAACCTTGAGTCTCAGGAGTGTTGACACAAAACTGCTGCTTGGCAGATCCCAGAAAGTTGAAGCTGTGACAGAGCAAGGTGGAAAGATTCCCCTCCTTTAGTTGACTGACAGTGATGAAGCTCCTCAGGCCTGTGTCATTTAGAGACTCACTGCTGATTAAAAACTCTCCAGACTGATTGACAGGTCTTCCATCCAAATACCAGTGTAAAGTAGGAGAAGGGTTTCCCACAGTCTCACAGGAACAGTTGACCTGACTTTCAGTTTTGGTGCAGTGAGATGAGGCCAGGATCTGTGGAGGAACTGCAATAAAAGTAGAGACAAATAATTATTTAAATGTTTTGTAGAAATTGATTCAGACATATAAATCCCGTGTGAAAGTCTCTGGCTTTTGACAGATCTGTCTAAATCACAATAGAATGATCAACTGTATGTGCTGTATGTTGAGTGGGTGATGATCATCCAAGCCCAGATATTTGCTACTGCACAGTCAAAAATGTGTCCCCGTGGATTTTTATCACCCCACACAGATTTTCAGATGGGTTTAACTCTTCTTCTTCTTCTATACCCGTTTAGGTTAAAGTATCTATCTATCTATCTATCTATCTATCTATCTATCTATCTATCTATCTATCTATCTATCTATCTATCTATCTATGTTAGGGTCACGGGGGTCTGCTGGAGCCAGCTGTCATCGGGCGAGAGGCAGGGGTACACCCTGGACAGGTCTCCAGTCCATCGTGGGGCCAACACAGACACACCTGCGGCCAATTTAGAATCGCCATTTAACTTAACGAGCATGTCTTTGAATGGTGGGAGGAAGCCGGAGTACCCGGAGAGAACCCACACAGACACAGGGAGAACACGCAAACTCCACACAGAAAGGCCCACCGGCCCATAGATTTGAACCGTTGACCTTCATGCTGTGAGGCACCTCGCCACTGTGCCGCCCAGTTAATGAAATATGAATATCAAAAATAGAGAACCCCATCACTAGATTGGATTTAAAATAATAGTCTAAATAAGCCTGTTACAGAAAAATCCTGTTTACTTCATCTTTGATACATACACTGAACATCTATTTGTGAGTTAGTGGATCTTTCAACTCCAAAATCATTCTCAGCCTTGCAGAAAAAAGGACTGCTGACTTTAGAGGCTTCAATGTTTAAAATGTTCCAATTACCCTGCCTCTCAGCAGAAGCGCCTTTGTTATCATTCATAAGTTTTCATTAAATTTGTTTTGTTAACTACTCCTGCCTCATCCCTGTGTCAGAATGATTCAACCATCATTAACCCAGCAGACACAGTTTTTTAATGTTAATGCCCTGGCAAAAAGGCAAGTGGTTTTGGCCTATTTGGACCAAATGTTGTATTTCAAGCCCTGGCTCATGCCAGCCCACCTAAACTCTGACTCCCTGGATTATTTATTTGAGCCCTGCCATTCCATTTGTTCTGTGTCCAGTCTCTCTGGTATTAGGAACATGAGGAAGTGCAAATCTCGGTTGTGATCTGTTTTGGTTCGTACATGTCTATTTTTTGGATTTGTGTTCTGTTTGTAATCATTCATTACTTTTCATTAACTGTGTTCAATACTCCTACCTAATCCCTGTGTCATGTAATTGGGTTATATTGGATGTTTCATCTAATTTAAAACATTGTTCTTCCACTTTCTTCTTGCAGTTGTGGAATTTAATACGTACACTGGACATCTATGTGTGTGTCTGTGGATCGTCCAACTCCAAGATCATTCTCAGCCTTGCAGAAAAAAGGACTGCTGACTTTAGAGGCTTCAATGTTTAAAATGTGTCCAGTCCCAATCAAAGTCTCCTGGTCTCTGTCAGCTCTGTACCAGGTGTAGTTCCTTACTGCTGGGTTGGCAGTACTACTGCAGGTCAGAGTCACATTTCTGTTCTCTGGTACTGGACCAGAGGGACTGACGGACACTGTGGTGTCTTTAGGTGAATCTGAAAAATAAGTAATAAATGTTACTATGGACACAACATTTAAATGTAAATGATGATATTTGTAATAGAAAACAAATGAACAATTAAATGCATGTATATCATACCACAGAGAAGTAATTTAACAGCCTATGTTAATGGCCTACATTATTTTTTTTTTAATCAACTCTTTAAAATTAGACATGCAGTAATATATTTTTCTCATATTAGAATTTTGTATTATAATACATTATTCTAATATGAGTGTTGGTAGTGTTACGTATAGCTACACATTTTAGAGCACTAAAAGTTTGACAGTTCTTGAAATATCATCAATGATGTATCCAGTGTGGTGGATACAGGAGACACTGCAGTCTGGAGGAGACAGTTCAGTTCAGAGACTGAAATTCATCTCCATCTACATGGAGGTAGTTTGTTCCCAACCTAGGGCTGCACTTAACCATAGTTTGTACTGAGTTCATATATTGATCAAACATTCACATTCCCATTTTCTAGGCTCAGATGCCATCTTTCTATAACCTGTTTATTCAAAGTGACAAAGAGGATTCAATTTAAACTGGTTTAAAACCAAATGATTATTAGTTAAAGTGCTCCTGATGAGATTTAATGTTAGAAATGAACTCACATGAAACAGTAAGTGCTGAAGTGTTACTGCTGCTTGATTGATTGCTGCCATCTTGTTTCCTGTAGACAGCAGTGCAGGAGATTTTCCGTCCATGATGGAGGTGAGAAGCAGTGAAGGTCAGAACAGAGGTCTGGACTTTAGTTTTGTTCTGATTCTCCTGCAGTATCTCCTGACTATCACCCAGTCTGGGGCTCCATGTCAGAGTTGGAGGAGGAGACAGACAGGGAGCTGGAGCAGAGCACGTCAGACTCACTGAGGTTCCCTCCTCCACCTCCAGTGTGGACGGAGTCAGAGTGGGTGAGGCTGGTGGAAGGAACAGTTGGAGCAGTCAATAAATAATCATTGATTATTCATTTGTAGTAAATCTACAGCTGAATGAAACTAAATGATGGGAACTTTAAAAGACAACAAATCATCAATCGTCAGAGCAGACCAATTACCTGATAAGCCCCCGCAGTTTTTTCCACCACTTCCCGATGGGAATTACAGGTGCGCAGTGTAATTTCACTCATAAATGTAAAACATACTGCCATCCACACACAGGGAAGACACTAAAAATAAAAGGGGTCATATCATGCAACACTAAGTATGTGATTTAAGTGCCCTTGCGGTCTTGCTTATATAGGTAAGACTACACGTTGCTTCAAAACACGGATCTCGGAACATAGAAGCAGCATAAGATCAAATGACCAAAAGAACCCAGTGGCTGTTCATTTTAATGCCTTCAAGCACAATTTATCTACTTTAAGGTACGTTGGTATCGAACATGTTTCCAGACGTGGAGGAGACATTGATAATCTTCTCCTTAGGAGGGAGGCAGTATATATATATGCTAAACACACTTTCTCCTAAGGGTCTCGACATGGAGTTTGACCTCAAGCCGTTCCTTTGATTGCTCACTCTCTATATTCAAAAGTATATGAATTTGCTTGTTATGTACTTGTGTATATATATGTATATATGAATGTGTACTATCAAAAAACCTCTTTGGACTGTTTTTTTTTAACTGTTGCTATTTGTGATACACATGCTATGCCAATTATTACCCCACACGGCACACTCTTTTTTTCTAGATGGGTGCCCTGTGGGGGATCACGTGATATAAGTCATCCTAACTATTTCCCTCATTGCCTGATGAAGATCCCATAGGATCGAAATGTTGCCTGTCTTAAATAAATAAATTGCACTTGGAGCATACTCAGTGTGCAGACCTTTTTTCAATAACTTTAAAAGACAAAGCATAACAATAGATATCAACATTTACCTTTGACAACAATCTTGATTTTGTCGTTTTTGTAGTCCCATTTCAAGGCATTCTCACATTCCAGTCGGAAGAAATATGTGTCATCAGAAACCATGTTATTCAGGGTTGTGGTGCAGTCTCTGTCTGTCAGTACTCCCATCAATTCTCCATTTCTTCTAGTTTTACTATCAAACACAACTTCATCATTACTTCTCTTTTTCCATACTGCTTTACATGTCTGATCTAAATAGTTGTTATATGTGCTCTCTATATCAAAGGAGCAGGGGATGGTCACACAGGATCCTCTCAGAACCTCTATAGTCTGTGGCATATTGACTCTCCACTGTCCACACTGGACACCTGAAACACAAACACACAGTTTAGAAAGAAGAAAAGGAAACAGTAGTTCTCAGCAGCAGTCTAGTGGTAATGACTGATACTCACTCTCTACAAAGTCATAATAAACCATTGATTTATTTTGTAGTTTACAGCAAATCTTACTTACTTACAATGTCTGAGGCATTGAGACAATGAGCATGAATGCTTGAACTTAGCAAAAGAGTATTGTGGTCATTTGAAATAATCTTCCAAAGCAGGTGTTAATGGACTTGAACTCACCCTGCAGCAAACAGCCAATGAGAAGGAAAGTCAGAGCTCCAGCCATCTTTGTTTGTCAGGAGAAAGTCTAGTTTAAAGGAGTCTGGAGTTTACACATGAAACACATTTTTTTCATTTTCATTTCTATCAAGATAAAAAGTGACAGAAAGAATTAAAGTTTGTTTTTAAAACAGCACTGAATTTCTTTCAGGTATCAGATCAAATACATCACATATGTTTCACTGATTGGTGTAAACAGTGGTTCATTATTGAGTGAAAGGATGATTTTAACTGATTAATTTGTGCTAATTCAAAAGACTTGACAGAGAATATAAGTCTCTGAGGTGATGATATTTCACTAAAAGGTCAATGTTGCTGTCTAATCTCACTAAAGAGATAAATGTTCAGCTCTCCAAAATGATATTCACTGAAAAAGACTCCCTATTTTTATTTAGCAATGTTCCACACTCCATGTGTTTCATGTTTCTAATAGACTCAGCAGCAACCGTCTCCAAAACACAAGAGTACTGTTAACAGTGTCACATTTAGAAAAGAAAAGATCTCACTCTTCAATGGAACTGTTTGACCTTTTTCTTTGACTTCAAACTTGTAAATATGACGATTGATCCCACTAAATCAAATGATCATTGAACATTATATTAACCTTGTATTAATCTTTGATATCCAGTTATTCTACATTAAAGATAGAATAATTTCCATTTTCATGAGGTCTGTAGAAAAGCCAGCTTCCTCAGAAGGGAGGTTACACTTTGAAGAAGTGACTAAAAAATGGTCAAAGAAAGTTGATGTTGAAGAAGAACATCAAGATAAATCAAGTCTGACTTCCAAGATTTAGATCAACAATCTCATTAAACACGCTATAAATACAATACACTAGCATCAAATCCAATGAGCCAAAGTCAGCTCCCGTGCAGACTTTTCCTACATCAGATGGTGAACTTCAATAACAAAACGATTTTCAATGCTTGATTTGATAAGGTAAACATATTTAGTCACCTGACAGGAGAAGGTTTCATAAATGTTAAGGTTTTGAAAGAAAACGCTGTTCCTCCCATCAAAGTCAACCAGTTTATACCTTGTGAGTTCAACAATGAGCTCATAAAAATGTTATAAGCCGGAAGCATCTGTTTATACTGAAGCCCTGTTCAACACTCTCCTCATCCCATACTGAGCAATGAGCAGACACCACTTGGTTAATATTAACTAAAATGCAAAACTGTGGCTCATGTTGACTTTCATCTTGGGTATATTAATAAAGAACCTGTTCTAACTAGCTCTCTGCTGAAATAAATTGTAAACCTTACAGTTACATTTGGATTTCATCAGCCCATGAGTCTGCATTTATTCCAAATTACTACATAAGACAGTCCTTATTTAAAAACAAACAAACAAACAAACAAAAAACATTTGATTTAGAGTTCATTCTTTAAGTTTATGTCCACTGCGGCATCATTTGAGTGGAGAATAGCTATATATGTACTCTGTAGCCTATAAATGTCTTGTATCTTGCCTGAGAACAACAAAAGAATTGATTTCCTTCCTGTCATCACAGGTTCTTATATCTATATCTATTACATTCTATAAGTCTGCACAAATGTCTATGCACAAGTCTTAACTCTGTAAAAGTGATCTATTAAACACAAAAATCAGAAATAAACATAAATATTACATTATATATATATATATATATATATATTATTATTATTATTTTCGGCAATATAGACAGTAGGTGGTGACTGGAACCTGCTGTGCACCACAACCTGCCCTGGCACAATAACACACAAATACACAACAGGATAATATTTCCCTCGTGCTACCTTTGGGGTCTCTGGGACCCCAAGTGAATGGACAGACAGATAGAGAGCATGCAGGTGGGTAGCATGAGGGATAAACTATGGTACTGGTAGATGACCCTGAAATGAGCTGTTTGACATGGCACCACAACACAACTCCCTTCCACTGCAATAATGCTTTCAGGTACAGAGATGCTCCAGTTTCTCACCTCCTAGAGGACTGAAATGCCTTTGTGGAAACGGAGGAGAAGGAAAGGAGGAAAGTAGTATTATAGAGAACAGCAATGTTAGTTGTAGTTAGGCGTCCATGCAATGACGTTGCAGGATTGATACTGATTTTGTTGCAACTTGGTAGAAGTCCCACCATTTGACTTTGCCAAGGTGTTAATACACATGCCTACAGCTAGGTGGTGCTATATAAGTCGATTTACATTTTTCCTCATAGGAGAACCGTGTGCCCTAGAAACAAAATTCTTCCTGCCTCTTATCCCTTATATAGCCCTGGTTCTAAAGGACTAGGTCATGCCCATTTCCACCTGCCATTTTTTTCCACCATTGAAAAAAAAAAAATGCACCTCAAAGCAAAATCTACTCCTCCTAGCCCATTCATCCATTTCTCACCAAACTTCGCATGTATCATTGAGCCAACTTAGACATCAAAATGTGGTTCAACATTTATGTTCATTGTTGATTTGAGATTAAACGTTATTAATTTATTTATTGAGTACATGAATTTCATCATTTTACAGTTTTGTGTTTCCTCCTCCTAGATTGTGCAACCAATCCAGTCTGGCTAAGTTTAACTGAGTTCTGGGCCTGACTGTGCGGAACCCGGCCATTGTGATTTTAACCAGTCAGCGCCACTCTCACTTTCAGAGGCATCGTGTCATCACAACAAAGACCGCAAGAGCCACTCAGATTGGCCCAGGTGTTCCTCTTCAGTGAAAGTAAAGTAGTTCACTAAATTGCAGGTATGTAAGTTCAGTCAACCCATGGGGTAATTTTATGTTCATTTATAGTGTTGCCAGTTTAAGCTTTGTCGCATTTTGATCTAAACAGTTGTTGCTACAATTAGCTTTGCATTTTTCCCATCAGGTCATTAGCTTTTGAACACGACCACCATGCTAACATTTGCAGAAGCTTTAACGTGAACAACAACAGTTGTTGGTCGCTATCATTATCAGAGTGATAGTAGTTACTCCTGTGCGAGACTTTGGTGGGCCTCCATTGTCGTAGTTAATCAATGGGATAATTGTTGTTTTTTAAAGCAAGTCTGCTTAGTCTGCATAGAGACGCTATCTGCCATGAATGATTTCAACTGAACTTGCCACTACAACACATTGCGCAAAGCTAATTACAAGAAGTATACTGAAGCTGCAAGGGCTGCTATCGTGGCGGACCTCAAATCAAAGGCTTTTTACCAGCACAAATTAATAATAATAATAATAATAAAAAAAATCACAGTAAGTGCTTATTTTTTGTTTGCTTCAAGAAACGTACACACACACATACAAACATATTTAAAATGGCAGTTTTATCATATCTGGTTAAGTGCATATATCTATAGTGTCAATGAAAAACTCTGGCCCCCTCCATCATTTAGGTTGCCCATCCCTGTTTTAAGTATTCACCCAATCCTCATGAATCTTATTAAGCATCATTATAATGTGCTTGCGTGCAATCATGTTCAAGTTTCATGAAATTCGGACTGTAGGGGTGCTACAACCATTAGACGTTTATATCTCACAAACCACCACAGTCAACCACTTTAAATTTGACAATAACAATCTGTGGATAACTCCTTACAAGCCCACCAAGTTTTGTGCAATATGGTCTATAGGGGGCGCTACTAGTGACCTTTGCCTCTCCCTCCCTCGCGATCATCTAGTTATACATCTTCTCGTGATTAATCTTATTCTGCTTAGCTAAAAGTGTCCGCCCAGGACAAACTGCAAGGGCGAAAGGTATGAAACTTTAAGGCCTATAACTTTTTAAGTATTCACCCAATCCTTATGAAACTTAGCAGCCAACATTATAATATGCTTGCCTACAATCATGCCGAGGTTAGTAAAATTGTCATTGACTGATTTTTTTTAAAACTGTGACAGAAAAGTCTGAAGGCCATCCATCAGTTTGACAGTATGCAATTCCCACCTCTGACCACTTGGTGGCGAGTGACCTTATCAATTGACTCTTGTCTCTAATCGCAGTTTACATTCCAAACATCGTAAAACTTTTATCAAGGCACGATTTTCTGGTACACCGATTAAACTGATGCACATGTCAGAGCTTGGCAACCCATGGACATACAATATATCTGTCTATTTACCAAAACATATACCAAAATGGAGGAATGGGATAAAAGCACATTGCTAGGACTGATGAGTTTTTGTGCAAAATAAAAGAGTTTGCATACCGCCAAAGCACAACCCCTACGGAGCTGTTAGCGGTAGCAGTCCCAGTCCGAGTACAGACAGATAGACAGACACACAGGGAAATTCAAGCATCCAGTAGCAGTAACATACATTGAACATACAATACAAAAACTATAAAAAAAAAATATGAAATGACCTGTAAAAAATGACCTGTAAAAAAATATAAAGTGACCAGTAGACGCAGAAGTTTTTTTTTTTTTTTTTTAAATATGAGAGCTACAAATGGGAAAAAAACGAATGAATTCACAGTCACCACATGTAGCAGAGGTAGACAGACATGCCAAAGTCAGTAGTGCCAGAACATTTGTCCATTGTGTATTATGCCTCCTGCCATCACTGAGAGCTGTAGTACAGTCTGATAGCCAGGGGGACGAAAGAGTTCTTCAGTCTGTTGGTTGAGCAGGACTGAGACAGCAGCCTGCCACTGAACACACTCCTCTGCCTGATGAAGGTGTTGTGCAGAGGGTGGTGGGCATTGTCCAGGGTCCTTCTCTCTGCTACTGTCACCAGAGAGTCCAGCTCTGTGCGCACCACTGAGCCAGCCCTCCTCACCAGTCTGTCCAGTCGAGCGACGTCCCTCTTCTTGCTGCTTCCTCCCCAGCAAACCACGGCACAGAAGAGGACACTGGCCACCACAGACTGGTAGAACATCTGCAGCAGTTTTTTGCAGCCATTGAAGGACCCCAGCCTTCTCAGGAAGTACAGTGGAGTGTGTCCATGCATGAAGTCCAGTCCAGCCTGTCGTCCAGCTTCAGCCCCAGATATTTGTAAGCCCTGACCACCTCCACATCGACCCCGTCGAAGGACACAGGTTGGAGATGTGATTTCTTCCTTCTGAAGTCCACCACCATCTCCTTGGTCTTGGAGGTGTTCACCTGCAGATGGTTGCACCACCTCACGTGACCAGGATCCTGTACTCCTCCTCGAGTCCATCCTTGATAGAGCCAACTATCACAGTGTCATCTGTATCACAGTATTTCTGCATGTGACAGAGCTCAGAGTTGTACTGGAAGTCAGATGTGTACAAGGTGAAGAGGACAGAAGAGAGCATGGCCCCCTGTGATGCTCCGGTGCTGCTGACCAGTGTCCGACGTGCAGTCCTTCAGTCTGACGTACTGTGGTCTCTCTGTGAGGTAGTCTGTAATCCATCTCACCAGGTGTGAGTCCACCCTCATCTTTGTCAGCTTGTCTCTCAGCAGGAGGGGCTGGATGGTGTTGAAGGTGCTGGAAAAATCAAAAAACATGATTCTCACAGCACCACTCTCCTTGTCCAGATGAGAATAAGCCCTGTGTAACAGATAGAGGATGGCACCATACTACTGTCCATGGTGGGGAGGGGGATTGAACTGTCTGTGGTAGTGGTGAGGAGGGGGAGGTGGGTTGCACTGTCCATTGGTGTGATGGGTGGGGGAGCTCTGCAGTCCGAGTCGTTGTCTGTAGGAGCTGCAGTATCAAAACTGTTAAAAAACAGGTTCAGCTGGTTTGCTCTCTCAGCATCCCCCTCTTCTGTGCTGCCGCCCTTCTTCTTGCAGCCTGTGATGGTTTTCATGCCATCCCAGGCCTCCCTCATGTTGTTGTCCTGCAGCTTCTGTTCCACCTTCCTTCTGTACTCCTCCTTTGCCTCTCTCAGCTGGACCTTGAGTTCCCCCTGTATGCGCTTCAGCTCGTCTCAGTCACCATCCTTGAAGGAGCAGCGTACAGTCCTAATGGGGACCACAACATCCACAGGACCAGATTATGATCAAGGGGGGCAGAGGAGTGGCAGTGTAAGCTTCCTTCATGTTGGCGTACCGGAGGTCTAACGTCCTGTTCTTCCTGGTGGGGCAGCTTACTGGTTAATGTCTGGTAGTGTGGAGTCCAGTGTGACGTGATTAAAATCCCCAGAGATGGCGATGAAGGCGTCTGGGTGTTGCGTTTTAAAAGCAGCTTCTCCCTTGAATAAACAAGTTGTCCACCGCTGTGTTGCCGGTAAAAAGACGTTGTATCCATAGGATATATAAAGTTACACAGCAAGTGTAGTTAAAAAGAGAGAAAAAAGTTGAAAAAAAAAACATACTTTAAGCACTAAAAATGACACGACGCGTACGGAGCTACTGGATCGGCGTCCTGATCACGCTGGCGCCGGAAGAAGAGATGTGACGAGACGTGTCGGCAGCCAACACTTTTTTCCCTGCCATTTAAAGTCAGTACTGTCAATACTGAAAGAGTTATAGTTAATGAAAGTTTAATGAAAATTACATGCTATTGAATTGTATTATCTGATTGCGCTATTTAGACAAACAACTTTGAAATAAAGCAACCAAATATTATATTTGGGGGCGCTGGGACAAAGTTTAAAAACGGGCTATGTCATGCCTATGCCAGTAAACAAGATAGTCAGTTCAAGCAGATGTGGGATCCCCATGAAGAAAGTAGTTGCTTTCCACCATTCAGTAAATCACTTCTGATGTATTTTGTGCTGAAACACAGCAGCTTTAATAATGTTTATACAGTTGATGATTTTGTATTATATCATCAATCATTGTCACTACTAATCATGAAGATATTGTTTTTATAGATATGGTGCTTCTTCTTTAGGAAGAAGAAACAATACTATTATTTCACTAGAAAGTACTAAGGTGCTTACCTTACCAGAAGAGCTGCTGTATAAATGTGTGAGTGATGCTCCACTGATCTGTTACTGGGCTAAAGTTTTCCTTTTTTAGCATAACACCCAACACCCATCGCTGTTCTAGGAAGTCTCAGTTTGGAACAGGAAACTCATTGAAACCACTCTGACTAATTTAATATGCTCTGACGTTAGAGTACAGAGCAAGTGATGCACCTTTCAATAAATATCTGCTCACATGCTCTGCAGACTATGCCTTCAATGTAGACATAGCTTGAGCCATGCTAGTGAGCCATCAGTAGGAATCTTGAGTTCAAGTTTATTTAGATATCGATCTGTACCCTGGCATTAGTTATTTTAGCAGCGTGAAGCTTAGATTATAAAATTTTCCACACACAATAATTTCACCACTGTGCTGTTGAGGAAATACATAACTGAACTCCTTATACTGTACATTTAAAAAAAGAGACAAGTGAGTCTGCAGATCTTATACAGCTATTTATTGTTTCAATATATTGAAGTAAAAGCAAAAGATATATGAGATTATATAGATTATGAGTAAATTTCTACTATACCTGTGACTACAGGCCAAAATGACTGCTGTGAAATGTTTTAGATTATCAACACATGCAACTGATTCATAGAAAAACATAAAAAAAAGACATTTTGTATGTATTACTCTATTTGCTTCTTTATGTATATATTATATAATTTGTAAAAGTAAGGTAACAATAACAGCAACAGTATCAGTAAAATGTCTCTTAATTTACAAAAGACCAATATGTGTATTTAATTAAAACATGTAAATGTACAGCATTTTAAACATAATGTATAATTGTTTCTAAAATATTTTTTTTGTTTCACCTTTTAATTCAACTTGTTTCCAACACATTAACAAAAATGTAATATTTAGTCCTGTAGTTTATGGTACGATACTCCTAATTTACAAAAAAGTACAAGTACAAAACAAAGCAGAAATTCTGAATTATTTTCACTAAGCTTATGAGTAAAGGCATATATGTTGATCATTATCACAGGCTGGTATATGTCAATGTTCAGGCAGGATATTGTTTTGAAACCTTTTTGATCTTTTTAATGGCAGCAAATAGTCACACCGGTTGTCCTCCCAGGTCAATTTGACCCAGGCTGTTTCAATTAGTTTCAATGTAAATGTGTATAATGATTATACCATTCTGTGTTGCATATTGTTGGCCTACTTCATGAGAAGTCACGTGTTTTCATTTTGGAGGCTGTGGTTTGTAGGACTGTTGAATTATATTGTATTGTACCGACACATGTTGAGTCAGTGGGCTAGGCTAAGTAACTGAAACACTTGGTTTATTTCAATTCAGCTTAATAGCACCACAAACTACAATGATCATCCAGTTGAATCAGGCTGATTCAGCATAAACTGAACATTACAACAATCATGAAGGGGGATTTAGTGCAGGACTGTTATATTAGCAGTAAAAATACAACAAGTCTTTGTTCTATGAACATATATCACAATAAGGAACCTGCCATTTCAAATTCATAATACCCAAATTGATCGACCCCAAATGAAACTATGTTTAAATAATTTACTTAAGTTATTTCTCAAATGAACCAGCCAGTCCTCTGTCTTTTCCCATGTGTTGTGTGACACATGAAAAAAGACTGGTGCTAATGTTTGCTCCCTTCAACTGATGTGGGACCTTCAATATGGAGGTTTATTGTGCACTCTGGTGTCTGGCAATATTAGGAATACATTTTTGTATCTTCCTCAACTTTGGTTTACAATGTTGTGTCCTTTCAATGTTACACAACAAGAAAACATGTAAGACAGAAAGACAAGTTCTTTTTCAGCATCAATGCCATCAATACAAAACAGTCTATTTGATATATATAACAATATAGTATAGTGCTCTTCTTCTTAAATTTAACTTGAGCATAAATTTAACTGGAGCACACTCCATTTCCTTCTCCACATTTCTAGGCTCTGCTTCATCATACAGGTTTCCCATCACCATTGCGTTGCTTTGTGTTTGCACATGCCCTCTGCCATGTACTTTTCCTTCTCCAGATAGGAGCTACCACATGGATTCATGTCCATGGAGTCATCTTATTTTTCATGCTTTTCTTCTAATTTACATTAGCATAATGACATCACTCCCTTCCTCATTCTTTTCTGAGCTTTGGCTTTCTCCTCGGTGAGCGTTGTCTCAACTCATCTGCGTTGACATATATGTCCTCTTCTCTTTTGCTGGGTACCTACAGTTACAGAGGAAATGTCAGTGATAGAGATACTTGTATTGTAGATACAGTTGTCCCTTGCTATAACGCGGTTCCCCTCACAGTTCCACAGATATTTTTAGTGCAATTTTGCATGCTTTTCATTTAATTATTTTTTACAGCGCATTGTTTTCTGTGTCATCTTCTGCGTCCTAATTGGCTAAGGGACTGTAGACCATTGTCAATCAATCTCCTCGTACGGTGTCTCTTGTACAGTACAGAATGCGTTCAGCTTGCCAAATTTAAATATACAGAATATTTGATCGCTGGCAGTGTGACTGAAGTGCAGTATGTTTGCAAGTTATTAAGAACAGTGTATTAAGTGTGTAGTGAGGTGTTTTGCAACCTTGAAACATTTATAATCATTGCAAAAAATAAAGCTGACTACTTTGCGGATTTCACCTATCGTGGGTTATTTTTAGAACGTAACTCCCGCGATAAACGAGGGACCACTGTACTTTGTACCCTTGTTTAACTAAATCATACTCTAATTACCTCATTTCCCCCTCTTCTCAGATGTTGGCTTGTTGTAGCTGTTTCACCTGTGAGCTGACTCTTACTGTCACGCTGATTCTTCAGAGTCCTGAAACATACAGTACAATGTAATCTTTGTTTTTTCCACATCTCCAATCCCACAAAGTTGGATTATATTGGGTACAGCATGAAGAGCAATACAACATGATGGACAAGTGAAATAAGGTTATGATAGACATGTTACATGAGGGTTGGTGAATGTTTGATTAATATGAAATCTAGTATTACTGACCAGTTTTGCGAATAGTGAGTAAAAAGAACAACATTTCTGTCCCTGTCATAGTATTGATTTCTTAACATTTCTGTAATGCTGTTTGATTTTCTTTGCATTTCCAGTTTCTGTTTTGAAAGATTCTTCCTTGGTGTTTGGTTTCTTGCTCCCCTTCCTGTGTTTTCCCTCTATTATTTAGTTTGATTAGTTTCTCCTTGTGTCCTCCACACTCAGTCTCACGTGTCCCTCATTAGCCGGACGTTCTGTATAGTCCTGCCTTTCCCTTTGTCCTGTGTCTGGTTGTGTGTTTGCATGTTTCCAAGCTGTGTTTCTACACCTCAAGTATTTTACCTACAGTGTTCCTGTTATCCTCCCGGTGTCTCTTTGCTCCTTGTATGTCAAACTTTGTACCCCTTTTTAGATTTATTCAGTTTTTCTTTGTTGGATTTCTTTTTGTGTGGACTATTGTTTGCAATGTCCTACCCTGACACTGCAGCTCTTTTTATTCCTGATTTGTAAATAACTTAAAATTATTTAATTTAATCCTTGAATTAAATAATCCTGTGATGGTTCTGGCTTTGTGGTTTCTGTGTTCGCGTTTTGAGTTATGTTCATGTTTCTTGTTTTCCTGTTTCCTGTATTATTTTGTTAAGTTTGTGATTTCCTGTTGTGTTACTCCCTGTGTTTCCCTGTATTGATTAGGTAAATGGTTTCCTCCTCGTCTTTGATTTCTGTCATCTGTGTCTCGTCACCCCTCATGTGTGCATATATAGCTCTGCCTTCCCCTACTACCTCTGTCCTACTCATCATAACAGTCCACGAAAATGAAAACCTGTACTTTGATACAGTTGACATATTGCCTTTGGAAAGGACCAATATTTAGTTTGCTGTTATGGATGAAGGCCCACGCCAACTGAAGAACTGAAAGAGACAGTAAAAGTGAGGACACCCATTACTTTGTAGAGTCATCTGAAAATTTTGGCATCTTACCTGATGACAAAGAGAAGAATACATACTAGAACTAGTAAAGCAACAGTTGTGGTGATGAACACAAGCGACATCACTTGACCTGAAACACAAAATTAAATATTAATATAAGTAATAATCAGTTTGATTGCCAAGCATGTGTGTATACAAGGAATTTGCTTTGGTCCTACAGAAAAGACCATGGCCACCGATAGTTATGGGCTCATTTTTGGGAAATTGGGGGCAGGAAAGAGGAAAGGAACAAGAGGAGAGAGGAGAAGAAGAAAAAAAGCAGCTCCCAGACTATACTCCTTTGGGGGAGTACAGTGTGGAACCAGGAAATAGATGGCTAATTCTCCTGATGAACTCTGCTTGATTAGTTGTTCCAGGTATGAATCACTGTACAACATATGTTCTGTGTCTTTGTGGTTTTGTGTATATCTGTACACATGGTCATACCACTATGTGGATGAAAACAAGATTCTAAGTAAACAGTAGTGCCGCATTTGCAATACTAACAACTTACTGCCAGAGGTGTTGACACAAAACTGCTGCCTGGCAGATCCCAGAGAGTTGAAGCTGTGACAGAGCAAGGTGGAAAGACTCCTCTCCTTTAGTTGATTGACAGTGATGAAGCTCCTCAGGCCTGTGTCATTTAGAGACTCACTGCTGATTAAAAACTCTCCAGACTGATTTACAGGTCTCCCATCCAAATACCAGTGTAAAGTAGGAGAAGGGTTTCCCACAGTCTCACAGGAACAGGTGACCTGACTTTCAGTTTTGGTGCAGTGTGATGAGTCCAGGATCTGTGGAGGAACTGCAAGGAAAGTGGACAGAAGAGTCAAAAGAAGCCATATCAAGAAAAGTTGATTCAGACATACAAATTCCCTGTGAAGGTCTCTGGCATTTGACAGATCTGTCTAAATCACAATATAATGATCAACTGTAGGTGCTGTATGTTCAGTGGCTGATGATCATCCAAGCCCAGATATTTGGTAGCTACTACACAGTCAAAAATATGCCCACATGGATTTTTATCACCCCACATAGATTTCCAGATGGGTTTAATTATTTTATACATATTTGTATTCTCAGTTAATGAACTGGTAATATCAAAAATAGAGAACTCCATCACTAGATTGTATTTAAAATAATTCAGTTCACAGACTGAAATTCATCTCCATCTACATGGATGTAGTTTGTTCCCAAAGACTGCTATTGTTGAGATTTAATGTTAGAAATTAACTCACATGAAACAGTAAGTGCTGAAGTGTTACTGCTGCTTGATTGATTGCTGCCATCTTGTTTCCTGTAGACAGCAGTGCAGGAGATTTTCCATCCATGATGGAGGTGAGAAGCAGTGAAGGTCAGAACAGAGGTCTGGACTTTAGTTTTGTCCTGATTCTCCTGCAGTGTCTCCTGACTGTCACCCAGTCTGGGGCTCCATGTTAGAGTTGGAGGATGAGACAGACAGGGAGCTGGAGCAGAACACGTCAGACTCACTGAGGTTCCCTCCTCCACTTCCAGTGTGGACGGAGTCAGAGTGGGTGAGGCTGATGGAAGGAACAGTTGGAGCAGTCAATAAATAATCATTGTAAGAACCTGAGCTCCTCTCAATTCTCCCCCTCTCTGGAATTTGAATTTAGAAGAACTCTTCTAACAGATCAACCTTTTACACCTATTGCTATAAATGTGCCATGTCCAGATGGTGGACTGACTCATGCTATCGGACCTCCCTAATGCTGAGGACGTCATCTGAGCCAAATAGACAGATTTACACTTCTGTGGAATTTCCCCGCTCTTGTTTCTGGACTAATTATTTCTGAATCGAAAGAACATTAATGCAATATCAGGAACTACAAAGACTGAATTTATTGACTTCTACTTCATATGAATTTCTAGAAGTCTTAATGTTATTTTTATTATGTTTTAAGCTTGTGATGTACTAATTCTTCCTTTTCAGAGACACACGCATGCAAACATACCAAACACTTTCTTGCTCCCCTCTCTAAGAGTGACCAAGGGAGTGGAACAGATAAGGGGTTGTAAATAACTTCCTCCCAGAACCAGACTCTGATCTGCATTTCTCTTCTCTAAAAAGAGCCTATGTTTGATAATATGACTATCAAAATTGCAATAACCTTTCCATTTTTCGTTTACGTTTTAGTTCTTCTTTACATACTTAGTCACGTTCATACTTAGTAACTTTGTTTCAAGAACAACTTGAATATTTCAAGCTCTGTTTGTTTCTCGTCGCATGTTTTTCCCCAATGTACAATTTTTATAGTGACTTAAATATTTTTCTAGCTTTATTTATTTTTTTTACTCTATGAACCGAAGTACTAACCATCATCGTTTATAAGTTAGCCAGCATAGACAGCTGGGATATCAGAGAAAGACTCTTCGACGGATCAAGAAACCAAGAAGCTGTTGCCATAGCAACGACATCAAGAAGACGTGACGATCCGGATTCTTTCTTCAAACACAAAGACATTGCCAAGTGTCATCTACTACCTTTGACTGAACACCAACAACACTCTCAAGCGAAGCTGGGTGTTGGAGTTGCAGACAAGGCAATGAGTCCTATCTACCGTTCCAAGAGAGGCCTGCATCAGCTGTGCCGTTATCATCACCAAATCGTCTCACCGACGCTCCGCCATCACTGACGCCGAGAAAACTCTACGGAAAAGTAAGCTGAATTGTTCCTACCGCTTAAGACAAAGAGTTGGTGTCACTACTTTGAAACTCCCTACTAACATCTTAAGTGTGGGTAGGTGAGGATGATGCCTGTCCACTCTGCACTTGTGTCTGCACGCTTAGTCATATTCTGACAGGTTGTAAAGTTAGTCTCTCCCAAGGACGTTATACCTGGCGTCACAATCGGGTACTGAAATGTTTAGCAGCTGCAATAGAGGAAAATCCATGGCTGTAATAGAGGTATTAAGTTTGTACAGGAGGGAGAAAAGGCAAGAGGAGCAGGCTTCAGGCATAACACGGGACAGCTAAGGGTAGGAGGAGCCTCGGAGATGAGGGGGGACTTAAATAGCTAACTGGTTGTTCCAGGTGAGATAGCTAGCACTCGACTACGGCCAGATCTGCTGTTGTGGTCTGAGCCAGAGAAAGTGGTCTATTTCATAGAAATATGGAAACTAGAGTTGAGGAGGCTAACGAGCGAAAAAGAGCCAAGTATGCAGAGTTAGCAGCAGATGCAGAGCAGAATGGATGGAAGGCTTATGTCCGCCCGGTAGAAGTGGGCTGCCGTGGATTTGTGGCAAAGTCAGTCATTGCTCTGCTGAGTGAGCTGGGCATACGAAGAAGTAGCCAGAGGAATGCGGTTAGCAATATGTCCCGGGCAGCAGAGAGAGCCAGTGACTGGTTATGGGTGCGCAGGAAGTATGCTAGCTGGGGAGCTAGCTAAGGTAAGGATGTAGGCCGCATGTAGGCCACGGTTGATTTGTTTGTTGCTTCAGCTTGCATTAACGGAGCGGAACATGGTAGATTTGTTTGTTTGGCTCGTGGTTATTAGTTTCCATACTAGTTGTTGATAGACATCGAATGGTGAGGAAGAGAGGGTTGTGCAGTGGCGGTGTGGAGGGGGGTGATTCCAGGACGCTGGAAATCACTGTTAAGCCTTCTTGAGGTGTCATGGGCCTAACTTAACAAAACATCGGTGAAGGGAGGTGCCCACTTGAAAACCCCAATGATATGCTGCATACTGCTGTTGTTTAGATCATGTTCTCATGTTACTTGGTAGCCATGGTTTGCTGCTGAGCGGGCCATACAAGCCAGCAGCGTTTAGTTAGGTATGTTGTACAATGTTTGAAGTATCCTCTGCTGCTCAATGGGCTTACAAGCCAGCAGCTTCTAGTTAGCCTAGGTAGAATATAGGTTATTGGTCATATTACATGGCTGTAGGTTCGGTAGGGCCTCTAAACGTGTTTTGCCTGCACACGTTTAGAGGCACAAGGGATTGTAACATCTTGTCCTGTGTATTACTTAATGTTAAGAGAAGATTGATTAGATTAGGTATGAAATTAATTTCCTTTTAGATTAAACCTTAAAACAGCTCCATCTCTCAACATCGCTCCAGAAATGAATAATTCCATACCTTATCATACTTGTTTTATTTGATTATCCATGCATATATTCTATTACTCCCTAATTTATTCATAGTTGTCCCTTCATTAACTAAATATTTATTCACACTTAAGAAATTGTTTGTGGTGTTGTTTACGGCAGAGAATGACTGGTAAAAATTGTAGTAAAGGATTTACTCCTTCAGATATACAAATTATTTAATTGAGACTGATAAACTGATGTAAACTGTGTTCTTCCTACGATAACAGGAGGTGGTGCCCTAATGAGACATCATTGATTATTAATTTATAGTAAATCTACAGTTGAATGAAACTAAACGATGGGAAATTTAAAAGACAAAACATAACAACAGATATCAAAATTTACCTTTGGCCACAATCTTGATTATGTCATTGTCAAAGTTCCATAGCAAGCGATTCTCACATTCCAGTCTGAAGTAATATGTGTCATCAGAAACCATGTTATTCAGGGTTGTGGTGCAGTCTCTGTCTGTCAGTACTCCCATCAATTCTCCATTTGTTTTAGTTTTACTATCAAACACAACTTTATTATTACTTTTCTTTTTCCATACTGCTTTACATGTCTGATCTAAATTGTTGTTATGTTTCCTGTCTATATCAAAGGAGCAGGGGATGGTCACACAGGATCCTCTCAGAACCTCTATAGTCTGTGGCATATTGACTCTCCACTGTCCACACTGGAAACCTGAAACACAAACACACAGTTTAGAAAGAAGAAAATGAAACAGTAGTTCTCAGCAGTCTAGTGGTAATGACTGATACTCACTCTCTACAAAGTCATTTCTGTTACCATGGTTTCAGTTATTTTAGATCTTCACATAATAAATCATTGATTTATTTTGTAGTTTACAGCAAATCTCACTTTGAAGGATGTTTTGTCAGACACTGACACAATGAGCATGAATGATTGAACTTAGCAAAAGAGTATTGTGGTCATTTGAAATAATCTTCCAAACCAGGTGTTAATGGACTTGAACTCACCCTGCAGCAAACAGCCAATGAGAAGGAAAGTCAGAGCTCCAGCCATCTTTGTTTATCAGGAGAAAGTCTAGTTTAAAGGAGTCTGGAGTTTACACATGAAACACGTTTGGTTAATTTCTTCTATTAAGCTGTTAAAAGACATTGAAGAAATCCTTCTCTATATATTTGGTAAATATACTTTTTTTCTTTAAAAATATTAACAAAAAAGTGTTGAGACAGATATGACCCACATGTTCTGTTTTAAAAATTATGGAAAAAAATGTAATGAATTTCTTCAGGTCTCTGATACAGCACATATGTCTGTAACAGGGAGATAAAAATTCAGCTCTCCAAAATGATATTCACTGAAAAAGACACTTTTATTTAGCAATGTCCAGAAGATGAAAAGACAATAAAGAATAAAAATAGGAAGTAATGTTTGGAGTGAAATTAGTCTAAAAATAGTCACAATTGTCATTTTAATGACAATCGCTAAGTCGCATTAGGATTGGGTGAATACTTCCAAAGTTAGAGGTCTAAAATCATATGAAATGTTTCTGTGTCACCTGTAGCACACCCTTTAAACATAATGTCACACAACTTGATGGGCATCTACACAATATTTTACAGATGTATATCAAATTTTACGAAGCCAGCTATTGCAGTTTTGGAGACATTGAAATGTTGCTTTTGTAGGGCCCCCTAGAGACGGGTCACAAAAGTCAATCAATGATGTGAAGTTTGATTAAGTTTGGCTTTATACTTCACAAAATATTAACTTTGGAGTTATACTGCACCACACAGTAAAAATGAATTAGTCATTAACTTTGTAATCAATAACACTGCTGAAGTTCTTTTTGTTTTCATTATCTTTGACCATAAGTGATACATGATGATAGTTTGGTGACAATTGGTTGAACAGGCTAGGAGGAGTTGATTTTGCTTTGAGGTGCATTTTTTTCAAAATGGCAGAAAAAAATGGCAGGCAGGTTGGGCATGGTCTATTAGAACCATGGCTATCTAAGAGAGAGAATTTGGTTTCTAGGGCACACAGTTCTCAAGGTATTAGCCAAAATGTAAATTCATTTGTATAGAAATAAGTCCTTCTAGATGATTTTAGAATACTAGGGTTGTCATGGGGACAATAAAGAGAGCAACTTTTCCTGAACCTAACAGCTGGTGTGTCTCTGATGCTCCTGCCTTACATCTTGAATTAGCAATAATGCTATGAAATGGTGTCAGAAGTTAATTAGTCAGGAGTTAACTACTAGCCAAGTGAGTCGTCAGCTGGTGGTTTGTTATTTTTTTCTATTATTACTGCGCGGAAGGAAACATAACTTCAAAGCTTAACGTTAACAAGGCAACAGATCGTCAGCGTTTATCATGAACCAGTTTCAAGGAGCTCCACCAGAGAAACAGAGGACTGGCCGAAATGGATCAAACAGTTTGGCAGGTTTTGCATTGCTTTAAGTTTGGAAACCCAAGCAGATGAAAATTAAGTGAATGCTTTGATTTACACATTCTAACATCCTTGCACCTAATGGCTGATGAAGCAAGTGAGTACCACACAGTCAAAGAGAAGATGGACGCTCACTTTGTCGCTCACAGGAATGTCATTAACGAACAGGTTTTGTTTAATCAACGGCATCGATACATCACTGTGTTACATTTCTTGGCAGAGAACTGCGGATATGGCGCGTTACATGACAACATGGTGAGAGACAGACTGGTATTGGGTCCTAGAGACAGACGTCTATCAGAGAGATTATAGCTGGAGCCTGAACAGCGCTGTGGCGCAAAAACAAAACAGGCTCAACCACGGGCCAAACCAGTGTTCAGTCAAGCACAGAACAGACCATGCAGAAGGTGTGGGGACACAAGGTGACACAGCCTACACCAATGTCCAGCAAAGTGCAACCAGTGCAGAAAAAAAGGATATTATGCTCATGTAACTTTTTTGTCTGCAGGTCTAAAAAGTTACATGGCCGTGAATATGGCCACAATGTGACACACACAGGATAGTGACGATGGAAATGGATGACCACAAAGCAATGTTTAAAAGTGACACAGGCGCAGATGTGACAGCCATACCCAAAAAAATGTATGACGAGGGCCAGTACGATCAGCTATCGAAAGCTACATTGGTTTTAAAAGGGGAAGGAGGAAACCCTCTAAAAGTGATAGGCAAGTTGAAAGCCACTCTAAAAAGAGGAATAAAACCAAGAGACTGTGTACGTTGTGGATAGGCTGAGGACACCGCTGCTAAGCCAAGCAGCCGCCACAGAGCTGCAGCTGGTCATCAGGCTGGACAACAAGTAAGGTGGTGAAGTAGGAATTCCCAAAGCTCTTCTCTGGACTTGGAAAAATGGGAGGGTGAGTACACAGCAGATCCTAGAGGGCATAGATGGCGTTGTGTGTCACATGGATGATGTGCTCATTTGGGGAGCTAGTCAGGCAGAACACGATGAGAGGCTGCGGTAAACACTCTCAAGGCTGCAGAGTGCAGGAGTGACACTGAATGACAAATGTGAGTTTTTGAAAAACAAGATAAAGTTTCTGGGGCAGATCATCGAGTCAATAGGGGTCAGTCCAGACCCAAACAATGTGAGCGTTGTTAAATCCATGAAGGAGCCCAGAAATGCCAGTGATGTTAGACGCTTTCTGGGGATCACTAATCATCTTGATAAATTCATGCCTTACCTAACTGAGAAAGTTCACCCACTCAGAGAGCTGATCGAGAGATCAAACATATGGACTTGGGGGCCGCAACAGCAGCAGGCTTTTGACAGCATAAAGGAGGACCTGACTACTCCTCCAGGTCTGGCACTGTATAACCCAAATATTGACACGCTTGTCTCAGCAGATGCCTCATCATACGGCATGGGTGCTGTTCTCCTCCAGCAGCAAGACAGCACAGCAAAGTGGAAACCGATGGCATATGGATCAAGGGCACTCAGCAGCACTGAACAGAGGAATGCTCAGACTGAGAAGGAGGCTCTTGCTTCCACATGGGCCTGTTTGCAGAGTTCATCTCGCAGTGTGCCATTTGCAACAATGGCACGCTGGCCTTGCTGATGCTTAATACAATTCAGATTGCGCATTTACCCATTTGTCACCCTCCAAATTCACACACAAATCGTTGTACGCACTAGGCTTGTAGTCAAGACCGCCTAAACCGAGACCAAGACACTACCAAGACCAGAGAGTATCAAGACCAAGACCAAGACAGACCAAGTCATGACTAAGACTAGTTCAGTTCAAGGCCGAGACCAAAAAAAAAAAAGAAATAAATAAAACTTTTTTTTTTTTTGCCATTTTGCTTGAGTTGTAGAACCTAAGCACCATACTTGGTTCAGCTGCTTAGTATAAATATGAGATTGTATTATTTCAGCTACAGGCACAATAATACAGAGACAGTGCATGTCTTGTGTGTAAACACACTATAAAGGCTTTCATGTATTTCTAGACTACTTGAGGATTGACTCTTGAGTGCTGTTAAGGACTGACATGACTATAGTCCTAAAGTCATCTAACAAAATAACAAGCCTCCAACACGACCCTGCACCTCAAAAAAAGTTAAATGAATAGGAAATATGTTACTGATTTAAATTGTACTTAATTTGTAAATGAAACAGATACACAATTATCAACTTGAAATTATTATTATTATAGTAGCCAAATTGCACTGTATAATATCAGCATCACTGAAATGGCGTAGGCCTAATGCTTAATCAATCTCAATGATATGCAAATATTATTCAAAGACCAATGATGCCTTATATTTATTTAAACAAGGCCATTATAAGCACAACTGTAATTAAATGCACAGACACATACGCAGGTGCACCAAACTCATCTTTATAGTCTGTAAAACCAAACCTGACGACTGAAGAATTCACCAACATTTTGCTTGTGCCAACACCTTCTGTGTTACAAAATGCATGTGATTTGTATTTGAAGGGGGCATCTAATGATGATAAAATAAATAAATAAATGTATAAATAAAGACCACGAAAAAGTGGTCTTGAGACTGGTCTCGGGAACTGCAAGTCTAGTACGCACACACAAATCGTTGTAGACACACACAAATCGTTGTACGCATTTGTGAATGTCGTGTTTCATGTGTGGATCATGGAACACGCTTTTGTGACCATTTTGAGACTAATTTCATACCATAGTTTTCTAATAGACTCAGCTATAACAGCCTCTAAAATACAGTGGACTAATGGACTGAAGTGTCACATTCAGAAAAAAGGAAAATATCTCACATCTTCCAGTGGATCCCTTTAACCTTTAGCCTTCAGTTTTATAAATATGATCAAAGGGTCACTGAACATTACATTAACCTTGTATTAATCTTGGATATCAAGTTATTCTACATTAAAGACAGAATAACTTACATTTGCATGAGGTCTGTAGCCAGCTTCCTCAGAAGGGAGGTTACACTTTGAAGAAGTGTTTAAGAAGTGACTAAAATGAGGAACTCACAGAGAAACCAATGAGTGAGAGAGAATGAGATATTATGGACTTAGATTAGATTAAATTAGAAATGTGTTTCACCAGGACCACCCTTTTTTCTCACTTTGAAACTGCTGTAGACAGTTCTCTCAGAAATGATGTTCAAGGAAGAATTTGACCCTTAATAGGAAGAAGCGGGTACAGAATTAATAATCTTTGATGTCTGTTGCAGATGCTAAATAGACTGATAGTAGCTCTGGGATGTTTCCATTATTTTAAAATCTAGATTGATAATCTGTCACCATCAAATAAAGATTATGTTGAACTGATCAGTGCAGCTGTCATTAGTTTTAGTGTGTGGTCATTTGTAGTTTCAATAGATTTTCTAGTTATTTACCTAAAGTGGTTTAGGTATTAAATTAGTCACTTTATCTAATCATTCATTATCAAATTAGCCTACATTCATAACAACATCTGTGGTTGCAAGCTGAAGGGAATCAGAACTTTACAGTGTGAACACTGCTTTGTGTGGACAGACACTCAAGAGGTTGTAGAGGACACAGCACCAAAATCAGTAAGGTTCAAACCAACCCATGCTGGATGATAAAGTCCATGCACTTCTCTGTGACTGAACTTGGGAAAGTAGTAGTTATAAACAGACTGTGGGTGCTACCTATGCCAGCCATCTCTTGTTACGTCAAGCTAAGCCAAGAGCATGGTGCATGGTGGATTGTTTTGTTTTTTTTTCACAAGCAAGGTCACAGTTCACAATTATAAATGAAAGTTGGAGGAAATCCTGTACACACACAGGTAAGCACTGGACAGCATGATTTATGGGATCCTCCAATATCAGTCAATCATTTCTCTCTTGACCAGCATTAAGTAATAATAATAATAATAATATATTTTATTTATAGGCACCTTTCATGACACTCAAGGTCACTGTACAACATAATTTAAAATAAAACACAATTCAAATACACAAAATAGTTAAAACAAAACACAAAGTGCACACAAGCATAATATAGAACATATAGTTATATACAAATGACAGATAGCATGGGAGATAGAAGTGAGATTATGGGATGGAGTAGGCCTGTCTGAATAAATGAGTTTTGAGCTGAGATTTGAAGGTGGTGACTGAGTCTGAATTTTTTAAGTGTTCAGGGAGGGTGTTCCAGAGGCAGGGGGCTGAATGGGAGAAGTAGAGTTGCTGCAGGACCGCTGTTATTTGACTTATGGAGGGGCTTCTAGTGATGATATGTGTGGCATAGTTTTGAACCTGTTATGGTTATGGATGGATTTGTCAGGTAAACCAAATAAAAGGGAGCTGCAATAGTCCAGACGGGACGTGACTAGGCTATGGACAAGAGTGGCAGTATTTTCAGGTGAGAGGGATGAGCAGACAGGATGTATTGCGTAGGTGAAAATAGGCTGAACAGATGATGTTGTTAATATGAGAATGGAAAGAAAGAATGGTGTCAAGGATGACACCCAGACTCTTAACCTGGGGAGAGGGGGAGACTGGGGAATTGTCAATTTGAACAGAGAAGTTGTTTATATTAGGGTGTTTTTGGTGCTAGTGAGAAGAAATTCAGTTTTACTACTGTTGAGTTTGAGGAAGTTGGTGGAGAACCAGGTTCTAATTTCCTGAATACTGTCTGAGAGGTAAGTGGGTGGAAAGGTGGAGATGGGTGTGTCATCTGCGTAACTATGGAAATTAATATTATACAAATATCTGGCCAAGGGGGGTGAGGTAGATAATGAATAAAAGAGGAACAAGAACAGAGCCTTGGGGAACAGAGCTGTTTTTGTGCTGTACAAAGAGCAAAAATCAGATTGAAATTGTTCATATAGGTTATTGTCAGAGAGGTGGGCATGGACCTGAGATGCAACTGTTTACTGATTTATAATGATGCCTAGATAGTTAAAAGGCCATCAATAAAGTGTTAGTTAATGAGTTATAATGGCTTGTTAACTGCATGTTAAAGGTTTATAACTATACCTTATAACTTAGTAATAGATCATGAACAAGGTATTAGTAAATTATATGACTTCTTAAGTATCAGTTAGTAGTTTATATATGTTATTGGGATGTTATTCTAAAGTGGCAACTATTCCTCATTTATTAACTGTTAGTAAATTAGGAATAGGTGCAACTTTAGAATAACATCCCAATAACATACACTAGCTAATAACTAATACTTAACTATTATATTAACTCACAATTACAGATCAGTTGTTAAGTTTGTTAACCATTTACTATATCAGTGAAACGTTGTAGAAAAGCAAATGGGTGGAACAAGTTCAAGGTAGAGACATTTGATGTGATATTTATAATATCCTTGTTCCACCCATAGGCTTTTCTGTGTACTGTATTTTTACCAAAGAAACACCACAGATGAAATGTTGAACATTGTGTTTAATGTACAGAAACACACATACTGAGCCATCACATGGCAAAATGGCAGTATACAACAGTATACAAACCCATGAGGTTTGGGCACTTTTTGTGCTAAACACTGGATAAACAGAATTTCAGAGGGACATTTAATGTCCACACATCACAGTAATGTCATGGATTATCCGTCCTAACGGCCCTTTGTGATGCTTATGGGCAAGCCACTCATGCCATTCAATAACTCTGAGATGGTCTACCAGTTACTCTTCTGTACGATTCCACCTGAGTCTCCACACATTTTCCTTAACCGTTCTCCAGGCCCTCTCTATGTGCTCAGTGTGTGCACCTGTTTGGACATCGACATATGACACACTGTGATTAACAGTGAAATGGGTGTAACCTAGCTGATGTAAAGCATTGTGATATTGCTCGCCACTCATCACTTATCATTGTAGATCCCGCTTTAACATGGTGAGCTATAAGTGGCACCAGATCTCTCCTTCTTCTCTCGACTAAGCAAAGAACAGGCTTTGCATGTCTTCTCCCTCTCCAGTTCACACCTAGCATCCCAAACACCCACTTCTTCCTCTTCCAGCCAGCAGCCACTCGTCCCCGTCCATACTGTTGAGAAAATAAAATATTAGGAATTATTCTTCTTTAAACAAAATCAATAATCTGTCATGCAATGTTAATTTGCATTACTAGTATCTTGATAATAATGCTTAGTAGTGTACACATCTTGCAACTTTTGAGCCATCTTGGACAGGGTTGCTGAGCTTCGACAAATGTCATCACTGATCATGTCTACTTGACGTAAACGCAGCCCTTGTGCAGTCTGAAAGAACAAGGCAAATAATTATTATACCACAGTTCTTGTCATCTTTTTGATACACAGCACGCATCTACTGCACCCCAGGATATGAAAATTGTTCACTACTGTGCACACAAACACAGCAATAATGATGGAAATTATGTTTTGTGGTATTTTCTACGGAGCTCTGTCAATACATTTGGGACTAATAATACTGTAGGATATTTGTAAAATCTTATTTCTAATATTAATTGCCAGAGCCTATATATTGAGAGCCAATTGCCATTGAGCTTCAAGAGGCAGTGTCAGACACTCATGTTGCGCCAGGCTTAGTGCTGACCAACGCAGCATCCCATAAGTAACAGCAATTAAATCACAAAATAAATCACAAAAGTGAAATAACTCCAAGGGGGCGACTGTGGCTCAGCAGGTAGAGCGGGTTGTCCACGAACCAGAGGGTTAGCGGTCCGATCCCCGGAATGTGCCACATGTTGAAGTGTTGAAGTGCAAGACACTGAACCCCCAGTTGCTCCCAGTGCGTGGCACTGGTGTGTGAATGTGTTCGTGCTTGTGTGAGTGAATGGGTAGATGTGTCTCTGACTGTAAAAAGCGCTTTGAGTACCAATAGGTAGAAAAGCGCTATATAAAAGCAAGGCCATTTACCTGTTATCATTATGAGACTAGAGATGCTCCATAACATAATAATCACAAGCTTTACCACACAGTCTCCAGTTATTGTTTATGACAACATAGTTATACAGTACTTCTATTGAAATAAACACTTTTCATCATAGACAGACTAAAATCATATACCACAAGAGTGTCTAAATTTTAGGGTGCCTGTTAAGATCTGGCTAGGGACAACAGATGGAAACTAGCACTTGCAGCTAACTCTGGCTTGTTTACAGTGAGTAACTTCTCTGTTGATTAATGAGGATTGTCCCTATCAAATAAACAAATAAATACATAATAAAATAATTTCCAGTTTTGAAAGACTATTTTCTTAGCGATAGTTAGAGAGACATGTATTGGGTATTTCAGTTTCTGTGGAATGAGGATGGAAGTGGTGTCTCCTAGAACACAAAGTGAGGGGGAGGGTGGGATTCTACAGTCCAAGATGGTGGAGAGTGTCTCTGTGACTGATGTCCATAGGAGATTGACAAGCTGACAGGACCAAGTGGCATGGAAATACGTATCAATGCTCCCTGACATGCAGTGAGGGCAGATGTCTGTGTCGGCTAATCCCATTTTGAATAATTTGCTTTGGATGAAGTGAGTCCTGTGAATGGATTTATATTGTATGAGTTGTAAGTTGGTGTTGGAAGTCGTAGAGAATATATTCTTGCAGATATTTGTCCAGAAATCTGGGGTTGGGAGGAGGGCCAGGTTATTTTCCCATTTAGCTTTGGGGAGTGTTATAGAGGAGTTTGAAGAGGCAATCACATTGTAGAGTTTAGAAATAGTTTTTTGTGGATGGTCTGCAATTTGTAATAGCTGTTCAATGGTGTTTGTAGGTTCCAGTGTGCTGTTTTTATTGATTTTCGTTTTAATTATTGCTTTCAACCCCATACTTCCGGACAATTGTGTGAAAAGTAATGACAGTTTCTGAGCCACGTGATTGATGCTGATGACAGCCAGACCACCTAAACATTCCTGCCCCATCAATGAATGAGTTTGAGCTTTGAAAAGCTTCGCTCAGCAGAGGCAACAGGGAGACTCATTGCAATACGAAGAGCAATCCACAGATTGGGATATACCTCTTGAAGCCAAGGCAGATGTCTGCGGTGCAAGCTGAGGAAAGTTGATGATTTCCTGCATCATCTCAGGTCAATCAGTGTCAGCCAGTAAGCAAACCTGATGTGTCTGAAATAATGTTAGATTGAGCTTACTTTATTAGGAGTTATCAAATCAAAATGATTTGGCGGCACAGTGACGAGGTGGTTAGCACTGATGCCTCACAGCAAGAAGGTCACCGGTTCGAATCATGGGCCGGCTGGCCTTTCTGTGTGGAGTTTGCATGTTCTCCCTGTGTCTGCGTGGGTTCTCTCCGGGTACTCCGGCTTCCTCCCACCATCCAAAGACATGCTCATTAAGTTAATTGGGGATTCTAAATTGCCCGTAGGTGTGCATGTGAGTGTGAATGTTGGCCCTGCAATGGACTGGTGACCTGTCCAGGGTGTACCCCTGCCTCTCGCCCGATGACAGCTGGGATAGGCTCCAGCAGACCCCCGTGACCCCTAACGGGACTAAATGGGTATAGAAAATGAGTGACTGACTGACTGACAAATCAAAATGTTCCCACACAGGGGAAATCATCCTCCTCCTTGCTGGCTCTATCGTGTTATCTATCTTACCACATTTTGAATGGAACCCGAGGGGTTTATATTGCTTTCAAACCTCGCGGGAAAATCTGAACCACTTCTTGAACCAGTGCCGTGGTACAGCCGGGCAGCAAGGCTTCTGACGTCATTATTTTTGGCTCCTCCCCTAAATGAAGCAAGCTTCGATACGCGCTTCGCGGAAACCCCGCCTCATTACCTACTCGGCACACGCTTCGAAGCCTCAGCACGTCTCGTAACATCACTAGTGTATTGTAGCTGTGATACGCTTGTTGAATTTCTGATGTGTGTAACTGAGTTGAAGAGCTACGTTTATAAGCGCCACGTGCGGACTTTTCAAAACTATGGCGCTAGCGGCTAGTTAGCATCTGTATGCTGCAACTCTGTATCTGTGATTCTTTGTGCTAGTGTCCTCACTCCCTGGCAATTTCGGTTTTGAATAATCCTGATATGTTATGAATTATATGTTATGAAGGAAATGTTAGTGTTCAAAGAAGGGAGTTATTCCTGAAGTTACAGAGGAGTAATTATATGTCTAGTCTGTGTTAAAAAATGTATTACAATTTAAGCAGTTGTCCCTATGTGTATGATGTTTCATGGTTTTGACTGAAGTCATTTAAATATTCATCTAAAGCCAAAGAGGGTTCCTAGCAGCGAAGTGCAAAATACCGAGATAAATCCAGGTACTGTCGGGAGAAAGAGAAAGAAGTCAACAGCGGGTACTTCCAGTAAAAAGAAAACTACACCTGTTGACCATGCTGTGCACATGGACAACAATGGTGACGGTAAGCAAGACTGCCTGTTATCTTTTCATTAAAGATGTTTGATCAGAATAACACGGACTCCATTCAACCAGATTAGTGAAGTATCCAATGATTAAATTTGTGTGTGCACGGGCATTGTCTTTTCCTGTTTTTGAAAGCTGGGGAACGTCCACTCTCTGGCTAACAAAATTGATGAATTGCTCCTTCTCCTAACCAAAAAACTCAGACTTTCGCCGTTCAGCCGCCCTGTGCTTCACTGAAACCTGGCTCAGCGAACACATCGCAGACAGTGCACTATGGCTGCTGGGCTTCCAGCTGTTCCGTGTGGACCGCTGCGCAGAACTGTCTGGGAGGTCAAAGGGAGGAGGAACGTGCGTCTACATTAACGAAGGTTGTACATATGTCACAGTGGTAAAGAAGTCATGTAGCCCGCATTTGGAATCTCTCTTCATAAACTGTAGACCATTTTATTCACCGCGGGAGTTCACATAGTTTGTGCTGGTCGGTGTGTACATTTCGCCGCAGGCGTGCAATGGAGGCGTTACATCACTTCGCCAACAGATTAAAGGCGTGGAGATGACACACCCAGACTCTCTGCTAATCATTCTCGGGGATTTTAACAGAGCAAATCTCAAACTCGAAATGCCTAAATATAGGCCTCGTCCACACGTACGAAAACGATCTTTTTCCTATCCGTTTTCGCTGGCACTGTTTCAAAAATATCCGCGTCCAGACGGATCCATCTTAACACGACTCAAAACGCTACTTCATATCCCAGGTCTATAGGCGGCGCTGTTTCAGTTTCAGAAATTCACCAAAAACGGAGAGGAAGAGTTTCATACCTTTCACTTCCCCCACCATCTCCATCACAAAAGGCCTACCAGCACCACAAACCACACCCGACCCCCTGCCTGTGCCGAGGATCTGCGAATAGGATGTGTGTCAAGTCTTTCAAAGACAGAGGATTAGGAAGACCCGATGGAGTGTCTCCGTCCTGCACTGTACTTCAGCTCTGTATTCAACACTATCGTCCTGGAGCTCCTCCACCAAAAACTGTACTAGCTCACCGTCAGTGGATTACCAGTTTCCTGACTGACAGGAGGCAGCAGGTGAAACTGGGTAACTTCACATCCAACACCCAGTCCCTCAGCACTGGCGCCCTCCAAGGATGTGTTCTCTCCCCACTGTTCGTCTCCCTTTACACCACTGACTGCACCTCAAGGGACCCTTCTGTGAAACTCCTGAAGTTTGCAAACGACACCACCGTCATCGGACTCATCCGTGACGGCGACAAGTCTGCATACAAAAGGGAAGTGGAACAGCTGGTCCTCTGGTGCAGTCAGAACCACCTGGAGCTCAACCCATTCAGAACTGTGGAGATGACAGTGAACTTAAGGAAGAGACCCTCATCACCCCCTCCTCTCACAATACTCAACAGGACAGTCCCAACAGTTGACTCATTCAGGGACCTAGGGTTCACAATTTGACGGGACCTGAAGTGGACCTCCCACATAGACTCCGTGAGGAAGAAGGTCCAGCAGAGGCTGTACTTTCTGCGTCAGCTCAGGAGCTGCTGACCATCTTCTACACTGCAATAATCCAGTCTGTCCTGACCACATCCATCACTGTCTGGTTTGGATCCACCACCAGGCATGACAGGGACAGACTGCAGAGAACAGTCAGGGCTGCAGAGTGGATCATTGGCACCGATCTACCCTCCATCCAGGACCTGTACCGGTCCTGGGTCAGGAAATGGGCCAGGAAAATCTCCACAGACCCCTACACCCTGGTCACAACCTGTTTAGATTCCACCCCTCAGGCTGGTGTTACAGAGCACTGTACGCCAAAACCACCCGCCACAAGGACAGTTTCTTCCCCCGGGTTGTCGCTGTGAGTGTGAGTCCATCCACATGAACCGTAATCAATAACGCTGCACTGTTGTATATACTCACTGTACAATAACCCTGGTGTGGTGTATATATTATCCTATATTTTTTATGTGTACAGATTATTATATTTTATTTTATTATATTTTTATTTCACTTATTTAAGTTGTTCTGTACTAGAGAGAAAAGTTGCCAGAGTCAAATTCCTTGTATGTGTACATACACTATATTACCCAAAGTATTCGCTCACCTGCCTTTACTCATTCTATGAACTGAAGTGCCATCCCATTCCTAACTCATAGAATTCAATATGATGTCGGTCCACCTTTTGCAGCTATTACAGCTTCAACTCTGGTGGGCCTCATCACCAACGGCAACGAGACTCACTACAGGAAAGAGGTGGAGCTTCTGACCGGATGGTGCAAAGAAAACAACCTCGTGCTAAACATCAGCAAGACCAAGGAGATTGTTGTCAGCTTCCAGAGAGGCCACACCCAACAGCCCCCACTGAACATCGACGGTACTGCAGTGGAGAGGGTGAGCAGCACCAAGTTCCTGGGGGTGCACATCAGCGATGACCTCTCCTGGACCACCAACACTGCATCACTGGCCAAGAAAGCACAGCAGCGTCTCTACTTCCTACGCAAACTGAAGCGGGCATGCGCCCCACCACCCATCATGACAACGTTCTACAGAGGAACCATTGAGAGCATCCTTACCAGCTGCATCACAGTATGGGGCGGGAGCTGCACTGACTACAACAGGAAGGCTCTACAACGCATCGTGAGAACAGCTGAGAGGATAATCGGTGTATCACTCCCCACCCTCCAAGACCTGTACACCACCCGCCTCACCCGCAAAGCCATCACAATCGTCAATGACGCAAGTCACCCTGCACACAGTCTGTTCAGCCTCCTGCCCTCTGGAAAGAGGTACAGGAGTCTCTGCTCCCGCACCACCAGACTCACCAACAGCTTCATCCACCAGGCTGTGAGACTGCTGAACTCCCTCCCCTCCACACCCTCAGCCCCAGCCGGAAGGAACACCAGGCTGGGGAGGAGTCTAGTTACTCTGGACCTGCACAACAACTGAGACTCTTGAATATGCAAATTGCACACAACTGCTGCTAACTTCTATATTTATATTATATTTATATTATTTTTGCACTGGCCATTTCTATTACCTGTTGAAATTGCACACGTATGCTGCAAACTCTTATACCCATAGTATTTGCACTGGCCACTACTCTACTCTACTCTCCATGTACTGCCAATTGACTATTTCTGCACCTTTACAACAACAACTACCTCTAAATGCACACAGCTGGAACACTCAGTCTTGTCTTGTCTTGTCTTGTCATGTCATACTTGTTTGTGAATCTGCACTTTACTGTTGTTCGTGGTTCATGTATACGCATGGGATGGGGTGAAACGTAATTTCGATTCCTTTGTATGTCAAGTATATGCGAAGAAATTGACAATAAAGCTGACTTTGACTTTGACTTTGAACTCTTCTGGGAAGACTGTCCACAAGGTTGAGGAGAGTGTTTATAGGAATTTTTGACCATTCTTCCAAAAGCGCATTGGTGAGGTCACACACTGATGTTGGTCGAGAAGGCCTGGCTCTCAGTCTCCGCTCTAATTCATCCCAAAGGTGTTCTATCGGGTTCAGGTCAGGACTCTGTGCAGGCCAGTCAAGTTCATCCACACCAGACTCTGTCATCCACGTCTTTATGGACCTTGCTTTGTGCACTGGTGCACAGTCATGTTGGAAGAGGAAGGGGCCCGCTCCAAACTGTTCCCACAAGGTTGGGAGCATGGAATTGTCCAAAATGTTTTGGTATCCTGAAGCATTCAATGTTCCTTTCACTGGAACTAAGGGGCCAAGCCCAGCTCCTGAAAAACAACCCCATACCATAATTCCTCCTCCACCAAATTTCACAGTTGGCACAATGCAATCTGAAATGTACCGTTCTCCTGGCAACCTCCAAACCCAGACTCGTCCATCAGATTGCCAGATGGAAAAGCGTGATTCATCACTCCAGAGAACGCGTCTCCACTGCTCTAGAGGCCAGTGGCGGCGTGCTTTACACCATTGCATCCGACGCCTTGCATTGCACTTGGTGATGTGTGGCTTGGCTGCAGCTGCTCGGCCATGGAAACCCATTCCATGAAGCTCTCTGCGTACTGTACTTGGGCTAATCTGACGGTCACATGAAGTTTGTAGCTCTGTAGCAATTGACTGTGCAGAAAGTCGGCGACCTCTTTGCACTATGCGCTTCAGCATCCGCCGACCCCTCTCCGTCACTTTACGTGGCCTACCACTTCGTGGCTGAGTTGCTGTTGTTCCCAAACGCTTCCATTTTGTTATAATAGAGCTGACAGTTGACTGTGGAATATTTAGGAGCGAGGAAATTTCACGACTGGATTTGTTGCACAAGTGGCATCCTGTGACAGTTCCACGCTGGAATTCACTGAGCTCCTGAGAGCGGCCCATTCTTTCACAAATGTCTTGTTTCACAGTCTGCATGCCTGAGTGCTTGAATTTATACACCTGGGGCCAGGCCAAGTGATTAGAACACCTGATTCTGATCATTTGAATGGGTGAGCGAATACTTTTGGTAATATAGTGTACTTAGCCATTAAAGCTGATTCAAGAGTCAAGACACGATAATGATCCGGCGTGCAGCGCAAACACCTCAACCCGGAATCCGTTCCTTCATATTATTTATCTTAGGGTTATGTGTTAATACATCATGAGAAAGTAACCGTGTAGATCCAGAATATGTGATCAGTTTATTCAAATAACGCTTGTTCGGACGTTTGCTCGGATGTTTTCGGAGAAGTGTTTTTACTTTATCTTTACTTTTTCTTAATCTATATCAACTTGCAATGTCATCACTAGTTCGGCAATACTAGATATTTGATGTAGTCAGTATATATATCTTTTTGCAACCCTATTTTAACATGTGTTTGAAAACCAAAAAACTACAAATATCACATGACTGTATCAAACTACATGTCACAGCTCAAGGAATTTGTAGTTTCTACAACGATTAATGATTTCCTAGAATAGGAGGTGTATAATAAAATGAATACATAGGCGGGGGTTTAAAATAATTATTTGTATGTGAGAATTATTTAGATTTAGTGATACTGACACTTGAAATGTAGCTCAAAGTCTTGAAGTCTTGAAATCCAATCTCAGTTTGGCTCTTTGTATTAAATAAACACCAACATCATTTGTATCCACAGTAGAATATTATAACAGCAACACTCCAGGCTCTGGATGTCTACTGCTGTATCAGAACCACAAATAGCTGTCTGAAGTACTTGTGGAAATGATCCATAGTATAGAACAAGCTGTGAAGTCTCTCTCACTCAATTAATGCACCTGTGTTAAGCTGTTATTTAGATTAGCGATCTGTACTCTGACGTTAGTAATTTTGGAGATGTGCACAAGGCTCAGATTATAAACATTTTCATATGCACTATAAATTCACCACTGTGCTGTTAAAGAAATATTTAACTCTTTATACATTTAAACAACAGAAAAACAGTGTAGTAACAACTGAAAATCGAAGACAGTCACAGTGATATATAAATGGTACAATGTGAATGTCTAGTGAGATGTTAGTAGTAGAGTGGAAGAAATGAGTCTGCAGATCTTATACAGCTATTTATTGTTTCAATATGTAAAAGAGAAAACAAAGCATAAATGAAATTATACAGATTATTTGTAAATTTCCATTACACCTGCAACGACAGGTCAAACAGCTGTGAAATGTTTTAGATGATAAACACTTGCAACTCATTCAAAGAAAAACATAAAAAGACATTCTGTGTCACTCTGTTTGCTTCTTTATAAATACATTTTATTATTTTTGAAAGTTTAAACGGGTAACAATAACAGCAACAGTATCAGCAAATGTCTCTTAATTTCCAAAAGACCAACATCTGTATTTAATTAAAACGTGTAAATATATAGCATTTTATATTAGTTTAAAATGATTATATACATCTAAATCACAGATATGCACATAATCTAACACTCCTGCACTAAAGCTCATCTCCATGAAGGTTATGGTATTCAGCATTGGTTTAAAAGAACAGAGAGAGCTCTCCATTCAACTGTGTTTTCATTCTGGAGGCTGTGGTTTGTAGGACTGTTCAATTATATTGTATTGCACCGACACATGTTGAGTCAGTGGGCTAGGCTAAGTAACTGAAACACTTTGTTTAATTCAATTCAGCTTAATAGCACCACAAACTACAATGATCATCCAGTTGAATTAGGCTGATTCAGCATAAACTGAACATTACAACAATCATGAAGGGGGATTTAGTGCAGGACTGTTACATTTGCAGTAAAAATACAACAACTCTTAGCTCTATGAACATATATCACAATAACAAGGAACCTGCCATTTCAAATCTATATAAAAAAAAGAAGAAAATGCTCTGAACACCCTGATATAGAGCTGGATGGGAGCAAATTCTTAACTTGATTCAAAATCTGATCAAGGTACACGTTCCAAGTGATCAACCCCAAATGGAACTATGTTTAGGTAACTGAAGTTATTTATCAAATTAACCAGGCAGTCTTTTCCCATGTGTTGTGTGACACGTGAAGAAAAACTGGTGCTAATGTTTGCTCCCTTCAACTGATGGGGGACCTTCAACATTTGATTGTGCACTCTGGCATCTGGCAGTATTAGGAATACATTGTTGTGTCTTCCTCAACTTTGGTTTACAGTGTTGTGTACTTTCAATGTTACACAACCAGAAAACATATATGTAAGACAGCAAGACTAGTTCTTTTTCAGCATCACCATCAATACAAAACAGTCTATTTACGTATAGTGCTCTTCTTCTTAAATTTAACTTGAGCATATTCACACTCCACTTCCTTCTCCACATTTCTAGACTCTGCTTCATCATACAGGTTTCCCATCACCACTGCGTTGCTTACAAATTTTTTGCACATTTTCCCCATTCTTATCTAAGCGTTGGCTTTCTCCTTGGTGAGCGTTGTCTCAAGTCATCTAAGTTGACATATATGTCCTCTTCTCTTTTGCTGGGTACCTACAGTTACAGAGGAAATGTCAGTGATAGAGATACTCTTTGTACCCTAGTTTAACTAAATCAAACTCTTATTCAGAGTACCTCATTTCCCCCTCTTCTCAGATGTTTGCTTGTTGCAGCTGGGCTGGTTTCACCTGTGAGCTGACTCTTACTGTCACGCTGATTCTTCAGAGTCCTGAAACACACAGTACAATGTCTAGAATATGGGTATGTTTGGTTAATCTTTGTTTTTTCCACATCTCCAGTCCCACAAAGTTGGATTATATTAGGTACATGTAGCACTGATAACTTAAGTACTCTGCCATAGTTTATTGTTGGCCAACATAAGTCACCACCTGCAGCACAACAGGAAACAGCCAATCAGACACAATCAAAGCATTAGACTTCCTCACTGTCATCTGAGCCAATCACCTGCACTCTTGCCAATCAGCTGCAGTCTTTTCCACCTGGCATTCACCCCTTCCTTTGAAGTGAACTCAACTTCATTCAGACACACGCCAGCTACTCAATCACAGCACACCATTTCTGCTGCTGCCAGGATAATGACATTTGGCTGAACACTGGTTAGGCTTTTTTTGGATGAAGACATTCAAGATTGATGGCGAGCTACCTCTGAAAGAACTGGGCAACCTCTGAGAGGATTCGAGGATTAACCCATTCACCCACCCCACCTATTGGCAGGCCTCAAGCCTCCATGCTTCATGCCTTTCTCAATGGTGTGGTAGGAACATAACTTCACATACAGCATTCACTATTCACATCCGGGACTAAGAACTGCTATTGCACACTGCATCTGGTTTAGTAGAGAAGGAAATGTTTGAATTTGAAACTTAGAGGTGCATTTAATGAACTTATATGGAAACTACTACTAGTAGGACTGTGAATATAACTTATTGCATTGCAATTGAGAGATTTTTTTGTGTTACTGTTTTGCTTTATTATTTTGCTCATTGTTTTCCTTGATGTATTTCAAGTGTTTTCTGTTACAAGATTATTTAATACAATACAATACCGGTAACATCAGTACTGTGTCTCTGTGCTTCACTGATCTTCACACAGCTCCATGAGTTGAACCTTAGCCCAACCTAGATCATCCATAGTAGACTAGCAAATTATTGTTCTTATTCTTCATATCAATTGTGTAATTGTTTAATAGGAACGTTCCATTTTCTATTGTAAGTGCTACATACAGCATGAGAAAAGAGCAATGAAACATGATGGGCAAATGAAATAAAAGTGTTCTGGTAAAGATTAAAGTAACCACCAAGGTTATGATAGACATGTTACATGGGGGTTGGTGAATGTTTGATTCATATGAAATCTAGTATTACTGACCAGTTTTGCCAATAGTGAGTAAAAAGAACATTTCTGTCCCTGTCATAGTATTCACTTCAAAACATTTCTGTAATCCTGTTTGCGTTTCCAGTTTCTGTTTTGAAAGTTTCTTCCTTGGTGTTTGGTTTCTTGCTCTCCTTCTTGTTTTGTCCCTCTATTATTTAGTTTGATTTGTCTCTCCTTGTGTGTGGACGTTCTGTATTGTCCTGCCTTTTCCTTTGTCCTGTGTCTGGTTGTCTGTTTGCCTCCTTAGCTGCCCTCTCAATTTTAGCTTTAGCTTCTTGTTCAGTGAATGCAAGGCATTCTTTAGCTGCTCGCGCTTTAGCATGTGCACGTATTAATTAGCTAGTTGACAATGGACCTGACTGTGAACTACGTTTACTAGCCAGTGAACTCCTGTCACATTGTTCTGCTGCCATCTTCCACGATGTACAACACTAGCTTTTCACTGTCTTTTCACTATGTTGTTCTCATTACAGTGTAGGAACTGCAGCTATACAACTAGCTAAAATCGTCATTTAAAATGATGACTTGAGTCATAGTAAGTTTTCGTCATTCTTTACTGTGGCTCTTTCATCACAAGCATGCAATGAACACAGACACATGCAGATACAGTCCCTCTATCGACAGAGAGGAAGTGAACTCTGAACCCAAGCCAAACCGGAAGTGAAGTCTGAACTTAAACCTAGAACTTCCTGGGCAGAATAAACACCTGTCAAATTAAGGGTAATTTAAAAAATACACACTCTGCACACATACTGCACACTCTGCAGCACATGTTTCCTAGCTGTGTTCAGGTATTTTGCCTCCAGTGTTCCAGTCAAACTTTGTACCCCTTTTTAGATTTATTCAGTTTTTCTTTGTTGGATTTTTTTTCTGTGGACTATTGTCTATAATGTCCTACCCTGGACACTGCAGCTCTTTTTATTGATTTGTAAATGACAAGACTTTTTTTTTATTATTATTCAGTCCTTGTTTATTCTTTGTGTGTCCTGCGTCTGGGTCCTATTTTGTGCTACTCATCATAACAGTATATGAAAATCAAAACCTGTGCTTTGATACAGTTGACGTATTGCCTTTGGAAAGGACCAGCATTTAGTTTGCTGTTATGGATGAAGGCCCAAGCAAACTGAAGAACTGAAAGAGACAGTAAAAGTGAGGAAACCCATTACTTTGAGTCATCTGAACATTTTGGCATCTTACCTGATGACAAAGAGCAGAACACATACTAAAACTAGTAAAGCGACAGTTGTGGTGATGAACACTAGCGACATCACTTGACCTGAAACACAAAATTAAAGATGTAATTCAGATGGCTAATTCTCCTGATGAACTCTGCTTGGTTAGTTATTTCAGATATTAATCACTGCACAACATATGATTTGTGTCTTTGTGGTTTTGTGTACATCTGTACACATGGACATACCACAATGTGGATGAAAAGATTCTTTTCTAAACAGTAGTGCCACATTTGCAATACTAACAACTTACTGCCAGAGGTGTTGACACAAAACTGCTGCCTGGCAGATCCCAGAGAGTTGAAGCTGTGACAGAGCAAGGTGGAAAGACTCCTCTCCTTTAGTTGATTGACGGTGATGAAGCTCCTCAGGCCTGTGTCATTTAGAGACTCACTGCTGATTAAAAACTCTCCAGACTGATTGACAGGTCTCCCATCCAAATACCAATGTAAAGTAGGAGAAGGGTTTCCCACAGTCTCACAGGAACAGGTGACCTGACTTTCTGTTTTCGTGCAGCGAGATGAGGCCAGGATCTGTGGAGGAACTGCAATAAAAGTGGAGAGAAGAGTCAAAAGAAGCCATATCAAGAAAAGTTGTTTGAACTGATTCAGACATACAAATTCCCTGTGAAAGTCTCTGGCGTTTGACAGATCTGTCTAAGTCACAATGTAATGATCAACTGTATGTGCTGTATGTTGAGTGGCTGATGATCATCCAAGCCCAGATATTTGGTAGCTACTACACAGTCAACAATATGTCCCCATGGATTTTTATTACCTCACATAGATTTTCAGATGGGTTTAATAATTTTATAAATATTCTTCTTCTCAGTTAATGAAATGGGCAATATCAAAAATAGAGAACGCCATCACTAGATTGGATTTAAAATAATAGTCTAAATAATTATATGGATATCAATAAAGCCTGTTTACTTCATCTTTGTTACATACACTGAACATCTATTTGTGTGTCTGTGGATCCTCCAACTCCAAGATCATTCTCAGCCTTGCAGAAAAAAGGACTGCTGACTTTAGAGGCTTCAATGTTTAAAATGTGTCCAGTCCCAATCAAAGTCTCCTGGTCTCTGTCAGTTCTGTACCAGGTGTAGCTCCTTACTGCTGGGTTGGCAGTACTACTGCAGGTCAGAGTCACATTTCTGTTCTCTGGTACTGGACCAGAGGGACTGATGGACACTGTGATGTCTTTAGGAGAATCTGAAACATTGGGAACAAATATTGCATTATGTTAGTACATATTGGAATTACATATGGGACCTAAATATTTGAATACTTGAAGTTGGCTTCAATAATGAATATGTAAAAGAGAAAAGTGTAAAATTAAATTCATACACTGAACATCTATTTGTGTGTCTGTGGATCGTCCATCTCCAAGATCATTCTCAGCCTTGCAGAAAAAAGGACTGCTGACTTTAGACGCTTCAATGTTTAAAATGTGTCCAGTCCCAATCAAAGTCTCCTGGTCTCTGTCAGCTCTGTACCAGGTGTAGCTCCTTACTGCTGGGTTGGCAGTACTACTGCAGGTCAGAGTCACATTTCTGTTCTCTGGTACTGGACCAGAGGGACTGATGGACACTGTGGTGTCTTTAGGTGAATCTGATAAATAAGTAATAAATGTTACTCTCAGTGCAATAGTTTAATGTGAATTATGATATTTGTAAAAGAAAACAAATACACAAATAAATAAGTGTTATACCACAGAGATGTCATTTAACAGCCTACATTAATGGGCTACATTCATTCTATTTTTCTTGTATTAGAATTTTGTGGTGAAACACATTAATCTTGGTTCTGTTATGCATGGCAACCAACACATTTTGGAGCACTAAACATTTGACAGTTCTTGAAGGATCATCAATGAAACATTGTATTGGATACAGGAGACACTGCAGTCTGGAGGAGACAGTTCAGCTCAGAGACTGAAATTCATCTCCATCTACATGGAGGCAGTTTGTTCCCAAAGACACAGATTCAACCTAGGGCTGCACCTAACCATAGTTTGTACTGAGTTCATATATTGATCAAACATTCTTAAAGTGCTCCTGATGAGATTTAATGTTAGAAATGAACTCACATGAAACAATAAGTGCTGAAGTGTTACTGCTGCTTGATTGATTGCTGCCATCTTGTTTTCTGTAGACAGCAGTGCAGGAGATTTTCCGTCCATGATGGAGGTGAGAAGCATTGAAGGTCAGAACAGAGGTCTGGACTTTAGTTTGGTCCTGATTCTCCTGCAGTGTCTCCTGACTGTCACCCAGTCTGGGGCTCCATGTCAGAGTTGGAGGATGAGACAGACAGGGAGCTGGAGCAGAGCACGTCAGACTCACTGAGGTTCCCTCCTTCACCTCCAGTGTGGACGGAGTCAGAGTGGGTGAGGGAGGATCAGCTGGTAGGAAGGAACAGTTGGAGCAGTCAATAAATAATCATTGATTATTCATTTGTAGTAAATCTACAGGTGAATGAAACTAAATGATGGGAACTTTAAAAGACAAAACATAACAATAATATCAACATTTACCTTTGGCCATAATGTTGATTTCATTGTTTTTGTAGTCCCATTTCAAGGGATTCTCACATTCCAGTCTGAAGTAATATGTGTCATCAGAAACCATGTTATTCAGGGTTGTGGTGCAGTCTCTGTCTGTCAGTACTCCTATCAATTCTCCATTTGTTCTAGTTTTACTATTAAACACAACTTCATCATTCCTTTTCTTTCTCCATACTGCTTTACATGTCTGATCTAAATGTTTGTTATATGTGCTCTCTATGTCAAAGTAGCAGGGGATGGTCACACAGGATCCTCTCAGAACCTCTATAGTCTGTGGCATATTGACTCTCCACTGTCCACACTGGACACCTGAAACACAAACACACAGTTTAGAAAGAAGAAAAGGAAACAGTAGTTCACAGCATCAGTCTAGTGGTAATGACTGATACTCACTCTCTACAAAGTCATGTTACCAGATTTATAATTATTATTTTAAAAACAGAATAATCTCCATTATTTTCATGATTAATTGTTAAATGTAAACTATAAAAAACAATCAGTCAGTATAACATTTCAGTTATATTCGTATTATTTTAGAGTTTTAGCAGAAAAGAAAGTAACTCACAGGAAACAGCAGCTGTTAAACTTGTGGTAACAGATGCATCAGTGCTGCCATCTTGTTTCCTGTAGACAGCAGTGCAGGAGATTTTCCGTCCATGATGGAGGTGAGAAGCAGTGAAGGTCTGAACAGAGGTCTGGACTTTAGTTTGGTCCTGATTCTCCTGCAGTGTCTCCTGACTGTCACCCAGTCTGGGGCTCCATGTCAGAGTTGGAGGATGAGACAGACAGGGAGCTGGAGCAGAGCACGTCAGACTCACTGAGGTTCCCTCCGCCACCTTCAGTGTGGACGGAGTCAGAGTGGGTGAGGGAGGATCAGCTGATAGGAAGGAACAGTTGGAGCAGCCAATAAATAATCATTGATTATTCATTTGTAGTAAATCTACAGCTGAATGAAACTAAATGATGGGAACTTTAAAAGACAAAACACAACAATAGATATCAAAATTTACCCATGGCTAAAATCTTGATTGGGGTCGCTTTGAATTCGTATTTCAAGGGATTCTCACATTGCAGTCTGAAGAAATAGGTTTTATCAGAAACCATGTTATTCAGGGTTGTGGTACAGTCTCTGTCTGTCAGTACTCCCATCAATTCTCCATTTGTGCTAGTTTTACTATCAAAAACAGGTTCAATACTGGTCTTTAGCCACATTCCTTTACATGTCTGATCTAAATGTTTGTTATATGTGCTCTCTATATCAAAGGAGCAGGGGATGGTCACACAGGATCCTCTCAGAACCTCTATAGTCTGTGGCATATTGACTCTCCACTGTCCACACTGGACACCTGAAACACAAACACACAGTTTAGAAAGAAGAAAAGGAAACAGTAGTTCTCAGCAGCAGTCTAGTGGTAATGACTGATACTCACTATCTAACAGTGGTGGACAATAATGAAGTAAATTTACTTGAGTACTGTACTTAAGTACAGTTTTTGAGTATCTGTACTTTACTTATTTACATTATTTTTGGGGGATACTTTTACTTTCACTCCACTACATTTAAAGGACAAATGCTGTACTTTTTACTCTCATTACTCGCTACTTTTGAGCTTACTGATTATGTTTTTTATTTTATTTTATTTTTTTTTTCAAAATTCTGAGAAAATGAACTGCCGATTGAGTCGCTACATCATGCCATACAATCCATACATTGCAGAAATAAACTGGAGAAACCCATGTTTAAGTTTTTTGCCACAAAAAGTGATTTGTTTCAGTTTAAATGTTTGTTGTGCTTACCGTGAACAAATTATACCACGGTCTACAAGAACTCGTCTTCTAACCTGAAAAAGCAGGCCGTGGTATGTAAAGTAGCTACTGATCTAGCTTAATGTTTGTTAAATTGCTAATGAACATTTTAAATGTATTTATATGAGCTTGTAGAGAGGGAGAGAGAGAGAGAGAGAGAGAGAGAGAGAGAGAGAGAGGCTGTCTGCAAGAGAAAGAGTGAGGCTGTAGATTGTTGAGTGGATTGTATAATGACAATAAAGCTACTTTCCTTTCCTGTATTTCCTGAGATACTTGCCGCTACTTAAATACTTTTACTTAAGTACTTTTTAAGCAAATACTTTAGTACTTTACTGTACTTTAAGGATTTTTTTTACTAAATTGCTTTTACTTGTATTGGAGTAATATTTGACAGGAGTATCTGTACTTTTACTCAAGTAGTGAAGATGTACTCTGTCCACTTCTGCTCTCTACCAAGTCATTACTGTTACCATGGTTTCAGTTAGTTTAGATCTTCACATAATAAATCATTGATTTATTTTGTAGTAAATACAGCAAATCTTACTTTGAAGGATGTTTTCTCAGACATTGAGACAATGAGCATGAATGCTTGAACTTAGCAAAAGAGTATTATGGTCATTTGAAATAATCTTCCAAAGCAGGTGTTAATGGACTTGAACTCACCCTGCAGCAAGCAGCCAATGAGAAGGAAAGTCAAAGCTCCAGCCATCTTTGTCAGGAAAAAGTCTAGTTTAAAGGAGTCTGGAGATTATATATATATATATGTGTGTATATTCTTTAAAAATATTAACAAAAAAGTGTTCCTTTACATTAAGACAGATTTGACCCATGTTAAAGTCTATTTTCAAAACTAGGAAAAAAATGTAATGAATTTCTTCCCGTCTCTGATACAGCACATATGTCTGTAACAGAGAGATAAATATTCAGCTCTCTAAAATGATATTCACTGAAAAAGATACTTTTATTTAGCAATGTCCAGAAGATGAAAAGACAGTAGAGAATAAAAACAGGAAGTAATGTATGGAGTGAAATTAGTCACAATTGTCATTATAATGACAATCACAGAGTCACATATGGATTGGGTGAATACTTCCAAAGTTAGAGGCCTAAAATGTTTCTTTGTCACCTGTAGCAACCCCTGTAGACGTAATGTCACACAATTTGATGGGCATCTACACAATATTTTGTATATGTATGTATATGTATATCAAATTTCATAAAGTTCATGATTGCAGTTTTGGAGACATTGAAATGTTGCTTTTGTAGCGCCCCCTAGAGACTAAGGGTCACAAAAGTTGGGGTGCTTGTACAGAATCACATTATTATCAATGATGTGAAGTTTGATTAAGTTTGGGTTTATACTTCACAAAGTATGAGCTTTGGAATTAGCCATTAACTTTGTCAATAACCCTGCTAAAGTTCTTTTGCGAAGTTTTCGTTGTCCATAAATGATACATGGCAAGTTTGGTGAGAATTGGATGAACGGGCTAGGAGGAGTTCATTTTGCTTTGAGGTGCAATTTTTTCAAAAGGGCAGGGAAAAATGGCAGGCGGGATGGGTATGGTCTAGCATAAGCATAGACATGCATACACGCAAGGGCTACAAACTAACATTTTAATTTAAAACATTGTCTTACCTGCAAGCAACGTGCAAGCATTATCCTGCTGTCTCTTCTTCTTCCTTTTTTCCGCCCCCAGCTCTTGGTGCCTTTTCGAGGCCATGTCTAGGGTCGGTGTCTGCCAAATTTGACATTGAAGCATAATCGAACAAACCACTGGGAGGTGGGGAAGGGGGGCACCAGAGGGAGACTGGAGAGAGGGCCGCACAGGAGATTCACCTTTTTCTCGACTAATTTGGTCTAGGGCTATATATTTTTGTATTGCTTTTTGTATATTAACATGATTTAGACATATTTTATTTGTTATTTATACTAGTGTGGCCTATTGTGATGATTTTTCACAACCCAGATTTTTTGGTGCCCCCCCAGGCACTTGGTGCCCTACGCGCAGTGCGTGATGTGCGTGTGCGGAGCGCCGGCACTGCTGACGACTGAAGAATTCGCCAACATTTTGTGACACCGAAGGTGTCATGCATTTAGTGATACTTTAAGTTTCACAAAATGCATGTGATTTGTACTTGAAGGGGACATATACTGATGATAAAATGAATAAATAAAGACCACGAAAAAGTGATCTTGAGACCGGTCTCGAGAACTACAAGTCTAGTACACACACACAAATCGTTGTAGACACACACGAATCATTGTACGCATTTGTGAATGTCGTGTTTCGTGTGTGGATCATGGAACACGCTTTTGTGACCATTTTGAGACTAATTTCATGCCATGGTTTTCTAATAGACTCAGCTATAACAGCCTCTAAAATACAGTGGACTAATGGACTGAAGTGTCACATCCAGAAAAAAGGAAAATATCTCACATCTTCCAGTGGATTACTTTAAACTTTAGCCTTCAGTTTTATAAATATGAACATTAATCCCATTAAATCAATCGATCACTGAATATTACATTAACCATGTATTAATCTTTGATATCGAGATATTCTACATTAAAGATAGAATAACTTACATTTGCATGAGGTCTGTAGCCAGCTTCTTCAGAAGGGAGGTTACACTTTGAAGAAGTGTTTAAGAACTGAGTAAAAAATGAGGAACTCACAGAGAAACCAGTGAGAGAGAGAGATTGAGATATTATGGACTTGTAATTAGAAATGTATTTCACCAGGACCACCCTTTTTTCTCACCTTGAAGCTGCTGTAGACATTCAGTTCTCTCAGAAATGATGTTCAAGGAAGAATCCGACTCTTAACAGGAATAAGCGGGTACAGAATGAATGATGTCTGTTGCAGATGCTAAATAGATTGATAGTAGCTCTGGGATGTTTCCATTATTTTATAATCTAGACTGATAATCTGATAACTGGACATTGGAGATATGCCATCAAATAAAGATTTTGTTTTAACTGATTAGTGCAGCTGTCACTAGATTTAGTCTGTGATCATTTGTAGTTTTGATAGAGTTTCCAGTTATTTACTTTATCCTACTTTAAAAGGTGTTTAGGTATTAAATTAGTCACTTTATCTAATCATTCATTATGAAATTAGCCTACAATCAGAACAATGTTTGTATTTCATTTCATCATGATGCCCAAGAGCTGTAGCTGTAACATCTGTGGTTGCAAGCTGAAGGGAATCAGAACTTTACAGTGTGAACACTGCTTTGTGTGGACAGACACTCAAGAGGTTGTAGAGGACACAACACCAAAATCAGTAAGGCTCAAACCAACCCATGCTGGATGATAAAGTCCATGCACTTCTCTGTGACTGAACTTTGGAAAGTAGTAGTTATAAACAGACTGTGGGTGCTACCTATGCCAGTCATCTCTTGTTATGTCAGCAAGCTAAGCCAAGAGCATGGTGCATGGTGGATTGTTTTTTGTTTTTTTCACAAGCATGGTCACAGGTCACAATTATAAATGAAAGTTGGAGGAAATCCTGCCACACATCCAGCTACAGTGCATGAGTGAGGATGAGACCCTTGTTGGCAAAGCAGTGAACCAACACCCATACCTTCAGCGGGCTGTGTCGAGTTAGAATTTGAGCTAGGATCAAAGAAGAGGCCATAGCCAGAGCTACTTGTACTGGTTCTTGTTTCTAATGAGCCACAAGGACAAAGAGAGTGTGGTGAGTGCACCAAGTTAAGGCTGTCTACGCAGTAGATGTGCGAATACAGACAGGTAAGCACTGGACCAGTATCAGTCAATCATTTCTCTCTTGACCAGCATTAAGTAATAATAATAATAATAATAATAATAATAATATATTTTATTTATTGGCGCCTTTCACAACACTCAAGGTCACCGTACAACAAAATTTTAAAAAAACACAATTCAAATACACAAAATAGTTAAAACAAAACACAAAGTGCACACAAGCATAATATAGAACATATAGTTATATACAAATGGCAGATAGAATGAAGATAGAAGTGAGATTATGGGATGGAGTAGGCCTGTCTGAATACATTTTTAGTTAAAGTTTTGAGCCGAGATTTGAAGGTGGTGACTGTTTTCTACTAGACTCAGCTATAACAGCCTCTAAAATACAGTGGACTAATGGACTGAAGTGTCACATCCAGAAAAAAGGAAAATATCTCACATCTTCCAGTGGATTACTTTAAACTTTAGCCTTCAGTTTTATAAATATGAACATTAATCCCATTAAATCAATCGATCACTGAATATTACATTAACCTTGTATTAATCTTTGATATCGAGATATTCTACATTAAAGATAGAATAACTTACATTTGCATGAGGTCTGTAGCCAGCTTCCTCAGAAGGCAGGTTACACTTTGAAGAAGTGTTTAGTGTTGAGTAAAAAATGAGGAACTCACAGAGAAGCCAGTGAGAGAGAGACTGAGATATTATGGACTGTCTGAATACATTTTTAGTTAAAGTTTGGAGCTTTAAATGTGTTTTTAAGATAGTTATGAGATGAATCAATGAGAGATGTGTCAGCCAATGTGATGAAACATTCTGGAAATAAAAAGTATAGAACAGTAATTAACATTGACAAAAATATGGTGTGACAAGTTGCACGAAGATTTTTAAAATCTATATATAAATTAAATGATCAAATACATTCAAGATCATTGTCAAGGGGCTGGTTGAACTAACTTTTAAAAAGCCTTTGTTGGAAAAGCCAGGTGCTCTCCTCTCTTCCTGCGACCTGCTGAACCACACGACACACCAAATGACGCTTTACAAAACCTGACCTGAACCCCCAGAGCAAGCCTGAAGGTGATGGTGGCATGGAAAAACTCCCTTGAGCGAGAAGAAGAAACCTTGAGCAGAACCCAGCTCATATGGAGGGACACATCTGCCGTAGGGTGGCCGCGTATAGGTAGAAAAGAGCAGCAGGAGGAACTAGATGAACATATATCTGTCATAGATACATACAGTACATACTGTACATCTGACTAGTGTTCATGTGGAATCTAATGTGGTCTGTTGTGCAGATGGAGACAAAGTCATGTTTAGATTAAACTTGACTTCACTTTGTCTTCATCCGACAAAGAGAAACTATTTTGAAAATGAGGAACTTTAACAAGTGTGCGCGCAGTGTGAAAATACTTTAACGCCCTTCTTGTTTTCTTCATCTGTTATTTATATTAACTCACGTGTAAAGTTATTTACACACCACAGAACAGTGAATCATTTCAGTCTTCACGTGGCTGATTAGTTTATTACACTGGTTTGTCAAAAAGTCATTCACTATCACCGTTTTACTCGACTCAAAGAGTTTAGGTCAGTTTAACCTGTGGTTTCTGCATAACATGTGCAGAGGAAACAATAGTATATGCTTAGATTTACTTGACACCACAGAGAGAAGTAATGCTTTATTTTACAGCTGAAACATGTAATCAGTTTAAAAGTGTATTTGTGCTGTTAACATGACATGGGGTCTCCAAGACTCCAGACAGATCCTTATGGTTAATATGCTGGTAAAAGAAGATTAGATTAAAAAAACAATTAAGGTCTCTCAAGGAATTTGGTCTCTGCATTTATCCCATCCGTGAATTAGTGAACACACAAAGCACACAGTGAGGTGAAGCACACACTAGTGAGGTGTTAGTTGCCTTGTTCGGTCGCACTCTACAGGTCTGGGGTTCGAACCAGCAACCCTCCAGTCACAAGCCCAAAGCGCTCCTTGAGCTTCAGCCTGTTCCTTCAGCCTGGTCTCTGTAAACCTGGATCTCTTCAACCTAGTCCAGGTAGGCCTTATTGGGTGACTTCAGATTTTTTAAAGTCAACTAATATGTGGTGAAAGTCGAGTCAACGTCAACTAATGGATGATGTCACACACAAAAACGTAGAAAGTAATGTGTTGTAGTGTCTCTGTTACGACCCGTGCTTTAAGGGATGAGGGGAGTAACAAAAGATATGTTCCCAGGATTGATCACTGAAAGATAAGGTAAAGAGACAGGATTCTGGGCAAACAAAAATAAGGTGTTTATTTATAAATGGGAAAAAACAGGGTGAATCCAAAGCCGGTTGCCTGCAAAAGGAATTGCACGGTTAAACAAACTGAAAGCGCTGGCCTTCCACAGGAACCAGGATGGTTGATAAAATGAAAACACTATGCTAACAACTTAGCGCGCACCACACACACCTTTCCACTGAAGGATGGTCAAACAACAAGAATAACATCACCACCACAGCCATGCCACACAGTGTACCAGCTGACCAGAGGGTGTCCCAACCAACCAGAGTGCTGTTCTCCTCTCCTTTTGAACTCCAGCTGCTGATTAGGGGATTGGAAACTACTGTGAGCTGGGGGAGTGGTATCCACCTGGAGAGGGAGAGAATGGCACCACAGCAACACACACAAATGAAAGAAATCGGCCCACAGGCTGACAGATATGACAGGTCCTGCAAAACTGTGCCACATCCGGTTTTTCGGGCACTGTGGCTACCCTCCCTGTCTCTCTAAACTTTTCCCCCTACCCTATTCCACAGAGGTGATCGATCCCGGACGAGCCCCCACCATGTTACGACCCCGTACTATAGGGGAATGTTCCCAGGATCGATCACTGAAAGACACATGCGCGGTTGTATTGAACCACTGTGCCGAGGCGTGGTTCGGTCATGTGATTAGTGACATTTGAAGCACTTGAGTGAGATTCGAAGCAGTTCAAGTGATTCAAACGTCACTCAAGTGTTTTGAACACACCACATACCACCACTATATTGATATAGTTACATAGTCCTAAATAGTTTTTATAAAACAGAGAGAGAGAGAGAGATACAGCTAAGCTATAGACATAGTCAGAATTGCATGTATAGTTTTGGTTAGGTGTTTTGTGACGTATGAACCATTTCACTACTTCATTCAGAAACCCTGTCACTGGTTTGGTGTCAGCTCTTCAGGAGAGATGAGATGAGTCTTAGAAGCAAATAATGACTGAGTCAAGAGAGATTTGGTTTGACACTGTTGCATAAAGTACAAATATTCTCTAATACTACTATACCATGACACCAAGAGCAAATGAAAATAGTTGATGTAAGTGCTGAAACATAAACATTAGTGCAAATTAGCAAAGGTTTATAGAGTATAGTAGTGACGTAATTAAAATGGTCCAACGACAACATTGCATCACTGATGAGATTAGTGGTACACTGTGAAATCACCGGTCTTTTGTTACCGAAGCGAGGGTTAGATTCTCACTGGTTCGTTTTTTTTTTTTTCTATTGTTATATGTATATAATTTTCTTAGGATAAACTTTAAACCACATGTCCATGTAATGTAGTCGAATAGGAATGTGCATGGCAAATCAAGTCCCATACAAGCATGAACCAGTTATGACACGTCTCCATTGCACTGCATTTTATTGTCCACTAGATGTCCTAATAGAGCACTGTGTCAGGATTGGAAACTACTGTGAGCCGGGGGAGTGGCATCCACCTGGAGAGAGAGAGAATGGCACTGCAGCAACACACACAAATGAAAGAAATCAGCCCACAGGCCGTAACAGTCTCACACAAAAGAAGCTACAGAGGCTTTTCTACAAGTTTGCTGAACACAAACTACTGTCAGCTGTAGCCCACATCAACACCACAGACATTATCAGTCTGAACATAAACACACAAGTTTACCAATACGGTGCGCTGCAGATATGCTTAGCCTATCGGCACCGTCAGTAACCCTTAATAGTATTTCACAGCGTGTTGTAAGAAAGGATGATGTAGCCGGGATTAAAAAAAAACAAAAAAACCCCCAAAAACAGCAGTATATCTCCAAAGCCTTTTATGTGTATAGCAGCTAAAGGTCTAATAACTTTAGACAATGCAATTCATAAGCAAATTGTTGAAGTGCAAAATCCTTCAGTCTGTTACCACAGGACGTTTGGTGAAGTTGTTAACTGGCTGCTGTTGAGTGGATTTAGAGCTAGAGCTAGCATTAGCAGATGTCTTTGCATTTGAGTTACTATTCCAGTACATTTGTTGTACTTCAGGACTGATTTATATAGTCTGGCTTGTCACGGTAGAATGGCAGTAGAATGGGCTTCATCTTAAGTGAAGTATTTCCACGCACTTGATGAACCGCTGCTAGTTTGCTGCTATGACCCTAGGCACATCAGCTGTCTTCTAGGAGGCGTCCAATGTTGTTATTGTGACGTGATCGGCAACTAGTCGACTTCCTGCTTAAAGCATCATGGCCTGTCATGGCCCAGCAGTAAGTCAGTAAGTCTTAAAGTAAACTGAAATCCTACACAAAGTCTGCAACAATGCAGAGTCTATGTTGTTCCACCCACCCACCCCTTCTCTGTCATTCAGAAAGAAGTCAGAAGAGCACAAGTTAGCATATTTTGTAATCTATGTTACTCTCTTTAGAGACATGTTTTTGCTGACAGTGTTTTCTGTTCCTCTGTCTGTAGTGCCAGATAGAGGTCCTCCACAGCTCTGAAACTCCCTCTGAACTCAAGTTATTGCCACACATACTATACTACTGTTCTACACAAGTAGAACAATCATGCTACTGTAAGTCAAATATAGAGGGTCAGAGTATTTCCAGGCCTTGAAAAGGCTTAACATGCTCACAATTCAACTCAAACAGAGGCCAGAGGTTTTGGCTAAACCTGGTACATCCTTGGCATTCCTGCAGGTGGCGTTCAATCCTTTCAGTCAGCGCTACCAGTCTCTAGCAAACCCTGTCACAGCACCAAGCAGTTTCTCAGATTCAGATCAAATCATCTGTTTTATGCCTGGCTAATACAACCATTAACTGACAGACAGTCTTCTGTGTCCAGGCCATGTTAACTGATTAATCATTTTACTGCGAAGTCCTGTCAGAAGCTTGAAATGTAAAGTGTGAACCAATGGCAAAATGTTTTGATAATGACACAAATAATGATTTGCACTACTTATTCAACTTCTGAACCTAACATTTTACGATAGTTGTACCCTACTAGCTCTGAATCTTAATGTATTTCTTTCGAGGCAGTGTTTGTTGTATACTTACTTGGCACTTGTTGGATTTCAGGACTGCAGGTTGCAAACTAGCTGCTTGCTTGTACAGGCAGTTTCATATCAAACTGTCAGAGAGCATAAAAACAGTCTGGTTGAGTTGTTTTAGAGAAAGCCTTTTTGAGAATTTAAACTACACTACTCACTAGAAAGATTCCTGACAATGAAGAATCGGCCCCAGTCTGTTGAGTCGTCTGTTTCCAGTGTTGGAGTACCCCAAGTTGAGCTACTGCAACTTGTGTATAGAAAACTGTGGACTGTACTGAAACGCCGTGCAAGAGATCAGAAAAAAATCTTCACCATCGGTTTGCACAAGTGCAGATACTAACATACAGGCATCACTGCTGAAGTGTCTGTTGACCCAAAGATGGGCCAGCAGGTTGTTCTCTGTTTCCAGAGGGTGCCTTCTCCAGCAAAGACCTGCATCTTGGTATCAGTCAGCCAAATTCAGCTGAGCAGTGAGTCTACCTGAGACTACAGCAGCTGCTGAGTTGAGCTCTGGCTTCAGAAAATACCACAGGCTGTCATGAGGGGGCAGCACAGTGGCGTGGTGGTTAGCACTGATGCCTCACAGTGAGAAGGTCCCGTGCTCGATCCATGGATCCATGAATTCAGTCTTTCTTTGTGGAGTTTGCATGTTCTCCCTGTGTCTGCGTGGGTTCTCTCCAGGTTCTCCAGCTTCCTCCCACTGTCCACAGACATGCTGGTTAGGTTCATTGGTGATTCTAAATTGTCCGTAGGTGTGAATGTGAGTGTGAATGATTGTCTGTCTCTGTGTCAGCCCTGTGATAGACTGGAGACCTGTCCAGGGTGTACCTCTGCCTCTCACCTGATGACAGCTGGGATAGGCTCCAGCAGACCCCGCGACCCTTCACAGAACAAGTGGTTACAGAAGATGAATGAATGAATGAATGAATGAATGTCATGAGGGATAAAACAAATACACTATGGTATTTGAATTAAAGGTTTAAAGGAATGGTTACTGCTCTCTATTCAACACACACTGAAACTTTGACTTATACATATAGAAATTTAAATCAGGATTACTTCACTATCACCACCATGCTCATTCATTTAAACGCAGCCCTTAAATACAGTGGTATGAAAAAGTTTGGGCACCCCTTAGAAAAATCATTGCATCAGTTTGTCACTTGCTGAGCTTTTGAAGCAGCAACTTTATTTTAACAAATGTTATACCTTATGGAAACAGAAACATCTCAGTAGAGAAATCATTTTCATTGGTCCAACAGAAACATTTTTATGAATATTTAAACAACAATAGGCATGTGCATAAATTTGGGTACCCCAAAGAAATAATTCCATTAATATTTAATAGACCCTCCTTTTGCTGCAAGAACAGCCTGTAGACGCCTCTTATAGCCACTGACAAGTCCCTGAAGTCTGGCAGGTGGTACTTTGGCCCATTCCTCCATACAAAACGCCTCCAGTTCAGTCAGGTTCCTTGGCTTCTGTGCGTAAACAGCCTGCTTCAAATCAATCCATACATTTTCAATGATGTTAAGGTCTGGGGACTGGGATGGCCATTCCAGAAGATTGTACTTGTGCTTCTGCATGAATTCCTTGGTGGATTTTGAACAGTGCTTGGGATCATTGTCCTGCTGAAAAATCCAACCCCGGCGTAGCTTCAACTTTGTGACAGATTCTTGAACATTCTTGTCAAGAATCTGCTGATACTGAGAGGAATTCATGTGGCCCTCAACTTTAACAAGGTTTCCAGTCCCTGTGCTAGCCACACAGCCCCATAACATGATGGACCCTCCACCATATTTCACAGTAGGCAATAAGTTCTTCTCATGGGATTCAGTGTGTTTTTTTCACCATGCATACCTCCTCTTGTTCTGACCAAATAACTCTATCTTAGTCTCATCTGACCACAGTATTTTTTTCCAAAATGCTTCTGGCTTGTCCAGATGTGCTCTTGCATACCTCATGCGACTCTTCTTGTGACGAACACTCAGGAAAGGCTTTTTGCGCATCAGCCTTCCAAAGAGCTTTTCCTGGTGCAAAGTGCGCTGGATTGTGGAACGATGAACAACTACACCATCAGTTGCCAGATGTTCTTGTAGTTCTCTGGAGGTGGTCTGTGGCTTGTCTGTGACCATTCTAACCATCCTTCGTCTGTGTCTTTCCAGTATTTTTTTTGGCCGACCACATCTTTCCTTCACAATGACTGTTCTTCTGGCCTTCCATTTCTGCACCACATTTCTGACTGTGGAAATAGACATCCCAAACCTTCTTTATAATTTCTTGTACCCTTCTCCTAATTCATGATAATGAATTATCTTAGTTTCTTGGTCAGTGGAGAGTTGTTTCGATGCCCCCATGCTGCCAGGAGCATAGGACAAGCACTGCCAGCAATTGCCTCTGTTAAATAGCCTTTTTCATGATTGGTTTTACTTGTCTTTGTAATTGAAGGTCTCACAAGCTAATCAAAGCAGTTTTGGGCTGCAACATGTCAGCTACAAATCCCTACAGGTCTTGAAATCAATGTGATTAAAAGGGTGCCCAAACTTTTGCACATACCATTTTTTACATTTTAATTTATTATAATAAAACTTTGTAATTATACTCTAAGAATTTTGGTCTGGAAAACACTCAAATGTCTACATCTCTGTAGGAAATAAAATCTTGTTGCTGTGATCGTCTTTTATAAAGTTAGAGCAAATTATTATGAAATCTTAGAGGGGTGCCCAAACTTTTTCATACCACTGTAGATATTATTGTATTCAGCAACTCCAGTCGAGTTTCAGTCTAGACTGGAGTTGCGATTTCAGTCATCAGAGCTGGCATAAAGACACTTTCAGTCTTAAGACGTGGGGAGGTGTGGCAGCTCTGTAGTTCAAACATGTCCCTGTCTAATTACTTGTATGTCTATCTCCATCCAGGTGCCAGTGATTTCAGTGTTATGCAGAGAATATTTACAACATGTAAATATCCAACTGGCTTCCTCCCACCATCCAAAGACTTGCTCATCAGGTTGACTGGTGATTCTAAACTGACTGTAGGTGTGAGTGTCTGTCTGTGTTAGCGGTTACAGAAGATGAACAGCATTTCTGTTTTAGCCTGCACATTTTTCCCTTTGTTGTCCTGAACGTAACCAAATACCTGTTTACACTGACGAATAATTATGGAAAAGCAACAAGCCAGCGTCATGCAGATATCATTAATCTGTTTTCCCTGCTATTTTCCAGTTGTTATCACCCTGTCTGAGGTTTGGTTTGGCCACTCTGTGTGGACAAAGGGAATCAGAACTGAGCACATTTAGTTTTTGGAGCCTTTGAGGAAATGGCCAACAGCATGAGAATGACTCACTCATTGTCATGTGTTTGGCTCACAGATTATCGCTGAGGTCTTTCTTTCCCTTGCCAACAATTTATAGTTTCACCACTTTAGCGATCTTCCGGATCTTATGTATGTAAATGTGAACAAAATTCTAAATCTTTCCTGAAACATACGCATGGACCATGAGACAAACTGCACTCGGTGGAATATACAGTAGGTAATGCTTATGGAAGTGTGAGAGGTGGCATCCATGTGAAGTCATACCACTGGCGCAATGAAACACTCCAACTTCCCCTCTTTGCCCTCCGTTCATCCCTCCCTGTCTGTGTCGGCAGAGCAGGGTTGCAGTCATGCATGTGGACACCGTCTTTCTAGTGTGTCCTCTGATTCTTGGTAAGGACTTCAAACTATTATTTCTATATTTCAGTGCATTTAGCCATTTTTTGCTCTTTGTACCAATATAATATTACAATATTTAAATTAATTATATCATTTTTATTCACTGTCTAATGTATTGACTTGCTTTGCCTGATACCAGTGGAATCACTAGAGATGTAAAAGCTTTTTGACTGCTTGTTTCCCATAGAATAGATATAGAATATAATTTACTGGAGAATTTACAACAGTATGTAATATTGTAACATAATATCCACATGGAAAAAAAAAAGTTGTTGGAGAGCTAAGAGTTCAGTAACCCTCTTCCCTTTTCTAAATATACATCTGTTGCGAAATTGTTTGGTGTCATGCATTTGCTGCAGAACAAACCTCATTTCAATTTAGAATTTATGTTTATTATATGTATTATATTATTAGTATATTTATTAGTATTCAAGGTTTAGGATGATTCAGATATAACTTTTTGATTAGGTCAGAAAAACTTCTGAACTTGCTATGTACTTTGAAAAAGTGTCACAACTGTGCAGCTCTGGAGTTCTAAAGAAGTCCTTGTAGAATAATGTACATTGAACCAAATCCTTCCTGATAGTTTTTATGTTCTCAATCACAACAGCAGCCCTGTGGAGGGGGGTCCAGGCTGCCTCTCCTGTACCCTCAGTCCCTGACCGTGTTCAGGCTCTGGTGGGCTCCTGCGTGCTCATCCCCTGCTCCTTCACTCCTCTAGCTCCTCATCTTCTCAGAGGGAGGAAGGAGAGGATAGAGGTCCGACTGAGGTTCAGAGGCGGTAGCAATATTTTTCCTCTTCGGAGCACTGCGTTTAACAGCCAGGACAGAGATCAAGTCAGCAGGGACTTCTTGGGCGGACTTCCCTCTTTGGCCGGATCACAGACGGAGACTGCTCAGTGAAGATCGACAGGATCCGGCAGGATGACTCGCAGGTGTATGAGATAGCTCTAAAGAGAGGTGAAGACTTACTCTGGGGGAAGCCAAGGAGCTTCAATCTGGATGTTATTGGTGAGATTTTTTATATCATTCTGATATTTTGTTTTATTTTGTGGACTATTGGACAGTCAGGTTAAATCTGTTTCTGAGCTGCTGAAACAAATGTTACATAAGAGAATGTTGTATGAGTACAGTTTTGTACATAATGTCTACATAAAGAAATATTTGAATAAATGAAAATGAACACCTTTTTATATCTGCCTTCTACAAAAATGTCATCAAAAGATAAAATAAGAAAGTAAAACATGACAGAAGAATGAAATGAATAACCTGGGCAGATGGGTTTATAGTCTCTACATACAGTAAATATGGAAACCTATGGAAACAAAGGATAACAATAGCCTTTGTAAGAGATTCCACTTTTGTACAATTATTATCACACATGGTGATGATGGAGATTTTCCTCACTGACAGATACTCCTGAGCCACCTGTCATCAGCGGCATGTTGTCGGCCACAGAAGGCCAGAAGGTCACTCTGAACTGTTCTGTCAGCTATCACTGCCCCTCCAAACCTCCTGCCCTGGAGTGGAGGTGGGAGAGAGGAGCCCTGCTGAACAGCACTGAGCCTGGAGAAGTTCAGACATTCTACCCAGATCCCCACAGGCGGATGCTACTGGCCTCTCTGTCCTTCACTGTGTCGCACCGGGTGAAGCCCAGGCTCAGGTGTGAGGTCAGCTACCCAGGAGCCCAACCATTAGCCACTTCTAAGGATCTGCATGTGACTTGTAAGCATAGTTTCAGTTGTATCTTTGCATTTCTTGGCTCAGTTTACAATAAATATTAAAATAAATTTTTTTCCCCTCTCCTCTTAGTTCCACCGAAAGATGTGAAGGTTCAGGTGCACTCCTTGGAAGTGCAGGAGGGGGGCAATGCTTTGCTGATGTGCTCTTGTAAAGCTGACCCTCCGGTGTTGGAGTACCGCTGGTCCTACACTCAGCACGGCCACACTGTGCACCTACGGCAACGAACACACACGGTCCGGGTGTTCAACGTGACCCGAGATATGAGGGTCCGGTGCTCAGCTCAGAACATGATCGGTCGAGGAGATTCCCGGCCAACAGCCCTGAATATACAATGTAATTGTGCCTCAATTGCCTTGCAAACAGATTTGCAAACGCACACTTTGTGTCGCTTTCTATAACACTGCACACAAGTAGTGATGTTTAGAGATGGTAGGAAGTAGATGTGGCTACTGCTGCAAGGAGCCGGCCTTTCCTATGGCTTCATTAAACAATACAACAATCTAATTGATAGCAATAAACATATTTCTCATGTTTCAGAAATCTTAGTCTTAGCGTGATCACTATGAACATCACTTGTGTATGCGACACAAGTCAAAGCTTCGTAAAATATGGGCAAAGGTACAACATAAAAAGGCATAATTGTTCCAGAACATGTAAAAGAACATCCTTTCTCTCCTCCAGATAAGCCAGTCATCTTCCACCTCTCCTCCAACTGCACTGTGGAGAATTCTGTGCTGCTGTGCCGCTGTTCGGTCGACTCTAACCCCAAACCTGCAGTCACCTGGAGCGTTAATGGCACTCCTCCGCCTCATGATTACAACATGTCGGCAACATCAGAGCCCAACACGCTGACGGCCACTCTGAGGGGCCACATGGACAAACCCCAGAGGGTGATCTGCTTCGCTTTCAACGCGCTGGGAAACGACTCTCTGATTTTGCTGCAGGGAAGCGAGGGTGTGTTCAAAGCACTGTTTTTTTCTTTCACACTAACAAAGACAAATCTTGTTTATTCACTCGTAGTGATGTAGTGTGGGCGCTGAAACATCTGTGCAACTTGCCTGCAGCTTTAAAACGGTGGAGAGAGAATGTGGAAAGAAAACTTCATGATGCTATAACTTTCTAGAACCATGTTGATAGCATGGCATTGCTTAGTATGTTGACAAAGGTTTTACAGACAGTGTTATAAAGTGAACCCTCTAACATGAAGACAACAAGTCTGAAGGTGTGCTCTTGTGTTAAACTTACAGAAACACCAACATTGTTGTGGCTGGTTCTCCCTGCTGTGGCCATCTGCATGCTCATATCCCTTCTGTGTCTTCTCGTCTACTACTGTCGAAAGAGAAGCAGAAAGTATGTGAAGCACGTCTACCCTTTTACTTAAATTTCATCACACTTGCTCTTTGTGAAGCTCACACACCCGTCATGCTCCTTTCAGACGTGTCCTGAGGAGACGTCCCGCTGTGTACCCTGAAGGACTGGGAATTTATCAAGACAGGATGCCCCTCTACATTAACTGCACAGAAGTGACTCATATTTACTCCAACGGCAGCTACCAACTTGTGTACCAGAACTGCACTCCTCTTTTTGTCCACACTAAGCAGGTTTTTGTTTGACTTTATCATTACATAATGTCAAAAATGCCTCCGTATTTTAGATTTAGCAACATTTGTCTTCCCTTTTCAGATTCCTCCAATGGGCAGAAGAGGTGGGGAGAGAAGAAGAGGTGGAGACGGAGGACGAACGGACAGGCGAGCTGGTCAAGTCAGGGCAACAAGAGAGGTGCAAGGTGCCGCTACTGATGCAGAGACGGCCATCTATCTGGAAATCCTCTGAACTTTGAGCCAAGTTAAACTCTTATCATAAACTTCACATTTATTGTACTGATGGCTATCTGTGTTTATGTAGCTTACAGGCCGTTGTATATAGGATACATCAATACTTGGGCGTCATTAGCGTTGTACAGCCATGCACACTGGTCCCTCGAACAGCTAGAGGTGATCTGTTCTTCTCCTAGTCTGCATATTGACCAATTTCTGTCACTGAGTGTCGGCTTGTGTCTTTGTTTTATATAAAAGATGATAAGGTATGATAAAAGAGGTTTCAATATTTTATCTGCAATGCCCTTGAAAACACAGAAAACAGACCCTCAAATCTGATTTAGTCTGACCGGTCAGCTGCATTTATAACAGCAGCTGCTGCGCAAAGTGATCTACAGAGGGTGTTTAAAGTTCCTCTTGAGGGAGAAAATCCGGAGCTCAAGCTGTGTTGCAGGTTGCTCCACCGTTACATCAGTGATAGCTCTGTTCTGCAAAGCATCACCTGAAGGTTTTACCAGTGGCAAGGAAGTCACATAAAGCCCAAGGTCTTAACACCTAAGGAAAACTGAAATATTTGTGTAAAACTAAAATAAATATTACTGATAATTATCCTCTCACCCATATTCATCCATCCAAAAATGACTGGTTGTAGTAATTTCCAAGAAAGATTTGACTTGATCAGTTGTGTTTATTTACATAGCTCCATTAGTGCATTAGTCCATTAGCACAGTTATTTACACTGATGTGTATTTCATGTTGCCTACTGTACATTACTGTATATAGTATTCTTATTGTGGTTTATTGAAATGTTCTGTTTAGTTTTACTCTTGCAATTACTGTCTATTCACACATAGTTTTGATTTATGGTCCTTTTCTGCATTTTTTTCTCTCTCTCTTTTGTGTGTGTGTGTCAGGCTTGCCTTTAGTGCAGATGCACCAATGTTTCACCTAGAGATCAGCAAAGTTATCTGACTCAAGGCACTAAAAGACTATGAATGGAATCAACAGAGTAATAAACTATAGAGGCTACTTCTCTTAAAAATGACTGCTCTGAAATATGTTTATTTGTGTACGAATTGAAAAGTGTCACGTTGCAACAATATAAAAGATACCATGCTTATAATATCCTCCTCAATACTGGAAAAAATTAACTAAATAATAATAAAAAATAAAACTAAATAGCAACTGTACCATAAAAGTTGATTTATATTTGACGGTATTTGCATTGATAATACAAATTATTACACATTCTTACCAAATGGAGGTGATGAATCCCAAGCTGACCCGTTGATTAAATCGTAGAAGAAGAAACCAAAGCTCTGATTGGTTGGGACTGCTCTTTGCCGGAAGTTGCGTCGCATCTCGAGTCGTACAGGCTTTTGGTGGGAAAATGAGGGAACCTCCACGCACATTTTACTTAATATTAAAAGCATTATAATGTATTTTCTGATGTTTGCGGTAACGACAAAGTACCGTGTGTGTGTCAAGTGCATAACCGTGTGAAAGACTTACGCGGAACAGCCCTCAGGGTGTACTAAAACCATCAGTTACTCAGGAAAAGTTCACTCTGCCTATTGTTTGCTAGCATGCTATCACGTTAGTCCACGGTTTGTCTGACGCTGATTGACAAGAAAGTAAATTTGCTTGAGTTTTTTAGGTTAAAGTTGCTGCCAGTGAATGGAAACCTAATGCGCTGTATGTTTTATTAGCCGTTTACAGTCGTGCTTCGTGACCACGTAAGTGCCCGGTAGGTTTTATTTGAATACACGGACCAATTGATCAGCATTAACAAAAACATGCCAGAAATCAAGCTGAAACACGTCGTGTCCTGCAGCACCGAGGACACTGTAAGTTGCTCCACTGCCACTTCATTAATACGCGTTAAGTGTTTATAAGCATATAGATAGATGTGAACCTTACACCCACTTTTTGTTGTAATGTTAAACAGACTCACAAAGCAGACAACCTGCTCAGTTCTGACACCTACAGAAAGTGGAAAGCTGCAAGACCCGGGGAGAAGCAGACATCAGTCATCCTACAGGTTTGTTTTTGTCTCGGGTGTTAAATATCTCGTTGTTTGGTTGCATGTGCTTTTTTTCTGAAAACGCAAACCACAGATCTAAATGCATAGAATCACAGAACATATTACAGGAGCGAATTTAAATCCTAGTTGTCTTTGTATACTCCCAGTTATCTTGATGGGTTTGTCCAAAAATCAAGTGTTTATGAAGTCTGTTTATTACCAAAGCACTTGTCAGTTCAAAAGGAGAAAATGTGAAAATGATTGCAGTCAAGGTCAGTTGGAGGCGTGCCCCTACATATTTTGCTTGCACTACATTTTCAGCTTCAGTGGTATTAGTTATAATGTCATATATGAATCAACTTGCAGACATAGTGAATATGTGTGGTGGCCCAAGATAAGACTTGAGCAGACTTAAGCATTCCAGTGTCTTCCCACTTCCCGTTTGTTGATATATATTTGTCACTTTGGGAATCCCCTTGTCTGGCCTTAACAGTGAGACGATCCTCAGCTTAGACGTATAAGTTGAGGAAGCAGCCGAGTGCTGCTGTTGCATCATTTTACACAGCATTTGGTTGTTTGGCGGTTATGATCACACACCAAATCTTCTCTGCTCTTTGCGCCCCATTTATTCAACTTTAGAAGTCGGTAAGGAACACATTTAATAGCAGGGATCACTAGAATACTTCCTGCAGACACTAGTCCAGATCTTTTGGACTTGTTTCCATGCCTTGTTTAAGCTCCTTTAACCAATGCTGCTTTACATTTTTCAGTTTGAGAAAGAAGATCAGGTGCACAGTATTGATATTGGAAATGAAGGGTCAGCTTTCATCGAGGTATTGGTGGGGAATTCTTCAGCTGTCAGAGACCAGGACTATGAGGTATTCTTTCAAACCAATCCAAGTAAATCTCACTACATATAACTAATCCTTTACGTATTAGTTTGAACTTCATACTTGCCTTTAACTTTTTACACGCTCTGCTTTAGGTTCTTCTGGTTACGTCCTCTTTCATGTCCCCCACTGAGAGCCGTAATGGCACCAACATGAACCGGGTGCGCTTCTTTGGGCCCAATCAGCTGCAGAAGAGCACAGCTCAGGAGAAGTGGGACAGAGTGAAAATTGTGTGTAGCCAGCCGTACAGCAAGGTAAGGCCCTGGTGTAAACAAATCGGTTTCAGTTAAAATTATTAGCAAATACGACAACAGCAGTGTCTTGGAATAAAATTGTTTTTCAGAGTAATGTGACAGGGCCCGGTATACACTGCCTGACGTACGGTACATGTGTGCATGGAGCCTCCTTCACCAAAATATAACACAAGTTTGTCTTTGCATTTTACAGAACATTGCATACGGGCTTGCCTTTGTTAAGTTCCATTCACCACCTGACAAAAATGATCCTCCACCGACTTCCTCTCCAGTAAGTAATGCACTGCCTAGATCTCATTTAATCGTTTCAGCTGAGACCATATTGTCAGTGTTGATGGCATATGGATAATTACTTTAAAAAGTATGTTGTGTTTTGTTTGGTGTGTCAAAATAAATAATATGGCTGTGGCTGTACAATAACCATAACAGTGTGGAACACACTATAAAAGTCTGAAGTTGGTCTATTGCTTAATAAAAATGTGACTGCATCACTTTACTTTGACATTAATCAATTTATAATATTGCCATATTCTCAGCTTCGTTGTATAAGTGCTGTAATGGCTTATTTCTAAGTGGCTACCTTGAACATTTCAGTTCTGTTTGACTTGGTGGCACCTGTAGTGGCTTTTGTTTTGATAAAGAAATCAGAAATCTGTGTTCATCGTTCAGTATGCAACAGCAATCTAAACTTTGCTGCTGAGAATTAGGGGTTAATAAAGTGCCCTGCATGTCTCCTGCAAGCTCTTCATCTACAGCTCACTATAGCAGCTTTTTGTTCCATTACTACCTGCAATATTATAAATTGTCATATAAAATGACTATTGTCTTCTTTCATTTTTTAATTGTCGAAATTTTTGAGCTGTTCCTGAGACCACTTCATAATAAAACTGTCTCCCCTGTCAAAAAGCTTTTAATATGAAGCTGCAGCTGTAGAAAAAGTCAAATTAAAAACGATTTAGTATTCTGCATGCACATACAGATATATGCATATAGAATACATAAGATTTGAGAAAAGATTTATTTGTTCCACTTTTCAAGAGAAATCCTGAGTTGTACTCCTCTAGTTAAATTCTGTTTTTTTTCTCTGCATAGAACGCAGTAAAATGTTTTAGTGTTAAACTAAATTAAATGGGCAATATTTTATCAGATGGTAAGTGGATGCAGTAAATTCTCAGCTCACTGACAAACACATTGCAGCTTATGTATTTTCCAGTTAAATTCTTTTACCTACTACCAGTCCTTCCATCGTCTGCATTGACAATGAACTCTTCGTTCTTCTCTCCCGTCAGAAACTGACAAAGCTGGGACAGTTCAGGGTGAAGGATGAGTCTCCTTCATCCGGGCCCAGCCTTCAACCTGGCAGTCTGTTTTTCAATCGCGACAGTGCATCAAAACCTAGTACTTCACTCAAAGGTAAATCCATTTATTTAACCCTACCATCTCCTGAAGTCCCAATTTAACTCTTTCAACTTTTGGTGGTGCTTTGTGGGAATAGTTTTCCTGTGTTCCATCACCTGTCCTCTGCACATGTCTCTCCTTAGTGTCTCCTCAGAGTGAGAAGTTGAGCTACGCTGCTGCTACCCTACAAGTGGGAAGCAGCTCCCACGCATCAGGCCTAGCTTCCTCTTCCAATTCTGCCTCACCACAGGTATTAAACATCCTCATCACTGTCTTCACTGAAGGACGGGCAGCTGCTCCTTAATGAGCAGTAGGAGATTTCTTGATTTAAACCACAGGAAGGCAGAGAGGGGCACAGTGAAGATGAAACAGATTCCTACATAAGTGCTTACATGGTCATTAAATAAATGATCCGTTAAGATATATGTGTGTACGTGTCCCAAAACATTAATCAGAATAGGACTTTTTGATGTATGGTTGTTCTGCCAGCAGTGGAGCCAGCAAAAGTTTGACAGTACAAGGAGTTTATTCCCAACTTAATTGGCAGCACTGAACTTATTCAATAGATTAAGATGATGAAGATAAACCTCCCACATCAATTCTAGTTTCCATGTTTTCAAACACCTAGTTGTTTTGCTGCCTCCTTGTTCCTGTCCCTCATAGAAAATCATCACGTCACCTGGTGTTCAGGCCGCGTGGGCTAAACTCCCCAAGAAAGTATTTAGTCCATCCAGAGAAACAATCAATTCGTATTGAATTCCAATCAGACCAGTCTTTTCCGACTGAGGTGGTTACAGAGGCTATTATTTTGATTATTAGTGACATGTCCATGTCAGTGCAGTCACTACAGGTACATCAAAATGAGTCCGACATATTGATCAGTTCTTCTGCCACAGCAGTTGGCTTTTCAGTGATAAGTGATCCCGTGTTTAAAATAAATAAATACAAATACAAACATTATAATTCCAGTCACACATTAAAATGGATTCTTCCTGAGCCCACTATGGCAAGGAAAGCAGGAGGGGCGACACTCAATACAGGCGGCACATCACTTGACTTTTGAAAGGAAACATGAATACAGAAAAATCTACCGGACTGAGCGGCACAAATACACGTCACTGCAAGGGAAGGCAGACAAAATTATTACTCTGGTAATTTAAGTTTTATTTCTAATTATCAGCAGCATTAGCAGAATCATTTAAGTGGATGGAAAAATAGACCTCTCCTACTCTAGTCACTCTTGAGTTGGGTTGATTAAATGGTCATTGTTTTGTGAGAGGACCTTCTTGTGACTTAGAATGAATGTCTTTGAGTTTCTTCTGAGCCTACTTTATTGTATATCCTCCCAACATCTCTGCCTTTAACACAAGGCGTGCTTTATTTTGTTCTTTCTCACGGCTTAAGCTCATATTGACTGCTAGTTTTTTTGTCCTGTAGCCACCAGCAAAAAGAAAATTTGAGTTCAGCAAAGAGCGTCAGTCTGCCCCCGGCCCTACGCCCTCAAAGAAAACAAGCCCAGCCGGATCACCTGAGGGAAAAGCTGTGACCCCCAAACACAAGCCGACACCAGTGAGCACACCCAGCCCCAGCACCGCCAAAGGTAACACAGTATCAGAACCTTAGCAAACATGATTTTGTTTCTTCTCCCAGACAAATGTATTAAAGTTTTCAAATCTCTTTGCAGTGGCGTCAGCGCAAAAATCTACGGAGAGGAAGGGTCCACCTAAACCTGAACCCAAACCCAAACCCAAACCGAAGGCAAAGTCCCAGAGCGAGCAGCAGGTCCCATTCAACCGGATCATGGAGGGGGTGGTGTTTGTACTCAGTGGCTTCCAGAACCCCTTTAGAGGGGAGCTGAGGGAAAAGGCTCTGGACATGGGGGCCAAGTATCGGCCCGACTGGACGCCCGACTCCACTCATCTGATGTAAGTAGCTGAGAGGCATAGAAAAGAATATGAAAGCACTTGCTCAAGTTGATCTTACTTATGGTTATATGTATGTATTAAACATGTACACCGATCAGCCACAACATTAAAACCACTGTCAGGAAAAGTAAATAACACTTTTGGACCTGGATGGACCTGGCATGTACCACCCACCCAGACCAGATCAGGCACCCCCACCCTACAGCACTGACACTCAAAAAAAACATGTAGAACAGCACAAGGTGTTGACCTGGCCTCCAAATTCACTAGATTCCAAACTGATCAAGTGTCTGTGGGATGATCCACAGAGGCCCCTCCCCTCAACCCATAGGACCCAAAGGCCACCCCTGTGACAACATTCACAGTGATGTTGTGACAGTTTTGAGGAAATATCCAGTTTTGTGTCAAGAGTTGACAATGGTGAGGTGCGATCTAAGGTGATGTAGTGCTCTGAAGGTGTTGTGTTGATGCAGGGAAATACAACCCCAACTCCCCACCAGTCATTTAGAACTGAAGAGGAGTGGGGACACATCTTCAAGAAAACTCCTTCCAAATCCAGTTGCCTTTGTTTAAGGTATTCCATGAACTTTACGACTCATCACAGTTATCACATTCTTACAGAGAAACTAAGGCCCTGTCCACACGAAACCACATTTTTTCGTAAACGCAGATGTTTTTAATCGTTTTGGCCTATCGTCCAGACGAATCCCGTAAACGCATAGCCCTGAAACGCACTTTTTTGAAACCGGGTCCCAGGGTGGATAAATTCGAAAACGCACTTCTTGTGGATCCGTGTGGACAGGGGAAACTGGTGATTTTGGAAAACAATGATGTCATCGCCACCATGGCCACACACCTCGAGCAGCCTTCCACCTCTTATATCTCGCAAAACGTCTCATAACAACATCAACAACAATGGCGGACTACATGCTTGCGTTACTGCTGGAGAAGATATTGAGCCTGTTATGGTTACTAGGGCAAAATCTAATTTTTCCTTGGCTTTGGTTTTCTTCTAAAGCTGATTTGTAAACAGCGCTCAAGCTTCATGCGCATGCGCCACCTCTTCCTTTCCGTTTTTTGGTGAATTGCTGAAACCGAAACAGCGCCGCCTATAGACCTGGGATATGAAGTAGTGTTTTGAGTCGTGTTAAGATGGATCCGTCTGGACGCGGATATTTTTGAAACCGTGCCAGCGAAAACGGATAGGAAAAAGATAGTTTTGTACGTGTAGACGAGGCCTAAGTCAATTTTAAAAGTCAGTGTTACTTTATTCAGAAAGTTGTTTACTCTGTGTCATTGTGAGTGTCTTTAGTTTGATAAAGACACCAGCAGAACACTGATCAGATATTTTCCCACCACATTAGACTGTTAGAGACATTATTCACTGTAGGTCTTTGACGAGGAGAGGTCAGAAACGTGGCTCGAGGAAGAGAAATTGAAGAGATAAACCGAGAACAAATGCAAAAGATGCAGATAAGACAAAAGATCAATATGTGGTGGAGCTACACAGTGTTGGTAGAGGACTAAAAGAAAAACATGAGAGTACAATGAAGAATAATATTTTCAGCTAAATGTTTAGAAATTATTGAAGTGTAAGATGTTGAAGCTTTGTGTCAGCACATGATGGTCATAATCAATAACAGTCAATAATAATCATTATTAATGACCCAGTCCCCTTATCTTTAGACTATATGTGGTTGTTTTTTATCACTGAAACAGATTACAGCATTGTGTAAGAGGCCTGTTACCACTCTCAGTAATTCAGTGTGATTGCATCTTGATCTCCGCTGTCAGCACAGACGATTGCCCTTGTCAGCTTCTCTTGATGATGTAACCATGTGTGTCCGTGTGTGCACATCTGTTTCGCTCTATTAATCTCCAGCTGTGCCTTCGCTAACACCCCGAAGTACAGCCAGGTGAAATCCGCAGGTGGCATGATCGTACGAAAGGAATGGGTGATGGACTGCCACAAGAGAAAGCAGAAGATTTCCTATAAAAGGTAAGAGAGACAAAAAAGTGATTTTGTGGCTATAATGGCGGTATTAAACTGCACTGTAATGAAATTTCTATGCTCTGAATTGGCCAAAAGAACAGCTGGAGGGATACTTGTTAAAGGATACCTCTGTGCACTAACAGCATGGTTTTAGCATTAACCATGTGCCCAACGTATGAATCCTTATCTGATTAATAGTTTCTCTTAAGCCATGTCTGTGTTTCTACAATCTGTGCACAGCACTCACACTGATTGAAGCATCCAAAAATACACCTCGCACAGCAGCGTTGCCCACTTGCTTCAGAGAACACTGCAACCTTGAGCAGCCCGATCCCTGCTGTGATCACAAATTCAACCCACCCAGCTCCCACAGCTCTCTAATTATATGCCTCATTATAGGGGGAGCTTTTGCAGCATCAAGGTCTTCTGTCATTGCTCCACACAAATCTCTGTGTTCTGAATAATGCAGGGCTGAATGCTCATCTCAAGCAATGGAAGGTCCATAATGAATGGAATGCTACTGTACTGAATGGAGTGTTGCCTTTATCGTTTAAAGGATTCCTTCAGTCTCGTTCCGTCTGTAATGGTTGTATCCGCATTGAAGATGAATCGATTTCCAGCTAGGCTGGGTTATCCAAGGCTACTCACCATGTGAAACTACTAGTAATATAATTCAGATGTAAGCTGACTATGGTTGATGAGTTGTAGTTATGGTATTAGCTGTATCCATTTTAAGTATATTGTTGTTCATCCACTTTCAGTCATAGAATCAGTAACTTTGCTGGCTTTTATCTAGAGATGTGTTGCTGCTTTATGTTTTCTTTCCCTTCAGGGCTGTATTCCTAAAGAATTCCTAGCAAGGAGTCTTTGCCCTATTCGCACGGGACTACTTTTACATGGGGACATCATGTGATTCAGAAACGACCCCTCTACGTCTGTGTTTCATGTGGCGCATTCGCACGAGACAAGCAAACTGTGTTTCACTCTAATTTACTATGCATAGCTATGTCTCTGCTACATTCCGCTTCTTTCCACCGCATGTCAGAGGACATTTTTCATTTTTTGACAGCTTTAGTTACTTTGAAAATTCTAATTGAGAATAAAAAAATATATTAGAGACTATTGATCCCGGGAAAGAACTCACAAATGACCTTTCTCCCGCTGTCCAGACTTTGATTTACAGCACATCTTTCATAAGTCTTAAGTGACGAGAGGCAGAAAAACGCCGCAAATCGAACAAAGATCTTGGAAAAAGTAAAAACATTCCTCAAAATCACAGAGATGCCGATTCGCACTGGATTAGTATTGTCACAGGACCTCTGTGTTAGTCAAATAGGGTGGGTCATTTGCGGTGTAATTTGTACTTTACAAATTACAGACATGGTCAATTCGCACAGGATTAAGATCACAGATGAACTCTGTTATTATTGCAAATTACCGGAGGTCCCCGGGTTAAACTAGTCCTGTGCAAATAGGGCTTTAGCTTAGAAGTGAATACAGAGCATTCTCAGAACTGTGAGAAAGTAATGGACAGAAACTCTTAGTGAGGAGGTGTGATTGACCCTGTTGCTAGGTATGAGTCATCATTTCAAGAGGTGTGATTGGTTGATCCTTAAAGCTAGATAAAAATACACTTTTGGTGATAATGGGCCTAGAATGGACCATCAAATCAATAGACTTAATAACAGAACCTAATCTCTACGAAGACTGTGTAATTAAAAGTAATATTTTACATAAAAAGAAAATCTCTGTTAAATAAATCTTAAACTATACTTTAAAATTATCCTACAAATGTGTGTATAAACTCGGGCCCACTTGCACAGTATTCACATGCTGATAGTTCTATTTATTTGCTTCCATTCATTTACCGTGCTGGTCATTTTTCATCTGTTCGGTATTAACAAGGGTAAAATGAGTTTCTGTGATTGCTAACCAGCCTATAGGAAGCAGTGTTGGTTGGCGTTCAGATCTACCACAAGCTTCAACAGTGAGAAGAAATGAAGTAGGAAACCCAACTGGACAGAGGAACAGTGTTTGCTTCAGGCTCAACTGGTCAATGAGACTAAAAGTGTTTTGAGACATAGATCTGGTCCAAATGTCGCACTATAAGCCAAGAAGTAGGCAATCTGAAAATATGGCTCAACAGATTTTTTTTCTTCATTAAGAGGAAAGTCCTAAGCCTCCTAAAAGTCCTCCTCCCTGTTTTTAACAGATCTCACCTTGGGAGCTCTCTTAAGAGCTTTAGGAATACCTTTTATCTTTACTAGGATCTACTCTTAAAATCAGTCAGATCTCACAGATGTAATGTTCCTAATACTGCTCCTGGCATCGTTTGGAGGTCTGCTGTGGTAAGCCTATTCATTTTTATAAACTGTCCACACACAAATTCCCACACAGTCTCAGTATCAGCCTTTTTTCTTTTTCAGTTTCTGTGTCATAGCACTTCCTTGTCACATAAAACATTTAACTGCAGAGCTAAAACTATGATTAACTAAATACCTAAATATGTTATCTTTAATGAATTGACAACATTTGGCTTTAATATTGACAGTTGACATAGACATTAACATTGAAGTAACTGAAGTAAACTCAATCACGATTCAGTTTAAAAAAGAAAATATTAAATCCATTTTTTTGTTGTTTGCTCACTGGCGACCACAAAAAACCCAGTAAGCCACGGTAGGCTAAACACAGGAAAAAAACTGACAAACTTCACTTCCGTTTCAATTTGACTTAGTCCTTTTCACAACGCTGTACAAGCTTACGGTTGTTTTCATGCATCCGTGCAAAGTAATAAAGGCAAAATTCACATTAATGCGGTCAACAGACATTTTCACTCCTGCTATTAAAGGCCAGCACCAGTGAACAGGTGAGTGCAGTCACTTATTGACTTCTAAGTACACGCCCATAGTGACACACCCGTCCACCCAAGTGCCAAAACGATGCGCGCACACACGCCAGATACATGAATACAAAAAGACTTACATGGATGGCTCTTACAGCTTGTTTACTAAGTATTTCTAAATACCTAAGGAGAACCGACTTTTAAATAAATACTTCAGAAGAACGATGGCATACAATGCTGAGGTTTCATTAAATCCCATCCAAGCCTCTGGAAATGAGAAGTTCACTGCAGCCTGTGTCATCATTCTCCCCCATGCTCGTCTTCCTCTGTCAGTTTCTCATTGTGCCAAAGATCTCTCACCCCCACCCCCCACCCACCATCCTACTCTGTCCCCCGTCTCTTGTTGTCAGAATAATCCATTCCCCTGCCCAGCACCACTATTGTGTGTTGCTTGGAGTGTGCGCAGCTTTGATGATGTATCCTTTATTTAAAAGCTGCATCTGCTATGGGTAATTAAAGCGACCACTTACTTTGATGATGACAAGTGCCCGGACAAATGCGCACACTCACTCTCAAACTGTTGCTCCATCCTGCATACAAACACTTTATCACTGTGTATCTGGAGACAAATGCACAGCTCTGTTCACATCCTGACATGCATGTGCTCCGTGTACTGTATATATTAATGAGACTGCGATCAGCTGAGCACCCCAGAAATGCATTCTCCACAGCCATTACTCAGTTGCAGAGGATCTAGAGATGGGCAGAAAGATGGAGAGCAGAAAACACTCGAGCAGCACTGTAACATCACATCACAACGGAGCCAAATAAGTCCACAGATTTCTCTGTAGATCAGTGCGCCGTTGCAACAAAAGGACTCGGAAAATAGTGCACATGGAGGAGCCAAAATATCTCCACATAAAAATTCACTCGCATCCACAACCCAAAATATAAAAGCACAGAGTGTTCACTACATCCTGAAGGTGTTGTGACAAAAGTATAGAAGTGTTGAAGCATTTGATCATCAGTAACAAATAGAGTTTTTCACAAATATCAATCAATAATTGACCCCTAAGTTCTTCTGTATGCTCAATAACATAAATTTTTTGTGCGTGTTTAGTGCTTGAAAGTGCTACATTAACCCTGAAGGTTAATGTAGCACAGGCATAGAAAATGGGGGCTTCAGACTTATTTATTAATCTGTAATTTATTTTTTAATCAATGGTGAATGTTTTAGTTAACTGACTTTCATAAAATAGTGATAAAATATCTTGTAATTTCCCAGAGCTCAAGGTGATTAAAGTTGCTTTTGTGCTTGATGAACTATTTAATCAAAGCTTCTCTGTTAACCTCAGTTAATATCTCAAACCACCAGATACAGTGTTATATTGTGGTGTTTCAGCGAACGTACACCAGCCACAAGATTAAAACCAGGACATAATAACATTGACCGTCTTGTAACAATTCATGTAGCACCCACCTAGACCAGACCAGACCCCCCTACCCCATAGCACTGACACTCCTTGATGGCAGCAGCCATCCACAGCAGGATGCAGCCTGACACATACACACACACAAAAACACTTTAGGAACAACTCAAAAAAAACATGAAGAACAGAACAAGGTGTTGAATTGGCTTCCAAATTCGCTAGATCCCATTCTGGCTGAGGCCCCTCCCCTCAAACCATAGCACCCAAAGGTCCCCATTAACGGCATTCTGTTACCAAACACCACAGGACACCCTCAGAAGGCCCATGTCCATTCTTTGATGATTCCCAACTGTTTTGGAGGCACAAGTGAGACCTACACAATATTAGGACATAATGTTATGCCTGATCAGTGTAGCACCACATTAATCAATGGCTGGAGTCCATTTTAAGCAGAGCAAGCATGTTGTTCTTCCTTTATTGCAATGACACTCACTGCCATATGCAGTGGTTTTCTTGTTACTCTCTCTGCCTACGGTATCCCTTTTCCATTTTCCAATTTTCTGGACACTGAGTTTTATGAAACAAGCAAGCATAGCTCAGCAAAATCTCTCCTTGCTGTGTGTTTGGAAATGATTACACCAAAACGGTGGCATTTTGACTCTTCACAAGCTGATAACATCCAGCTGGCTTTATAGTGGCTTGAAGTAATATATAGAGAAGCTAGGGGATAGTGTCATACTCATTGTTCCTTTATGGCGTGTATATGTGTGAGGGCAGCAGGAATGATTGTTTTGTTGGTCCTTTTTTATTGTTGTCCATATCCCACCTGCTTATTACCACAGGATTTTCTTTACCTATAGAATTACACAGAACAGAACCAGGCTTCTGGCCAAAGAACAGTTGATCTCTTTTATTGAACAATCTATCTTTGTGTCGTGTGGAATTGATGTCATTATGACATAAGTTGAGCAACTGAAATTGAAATAAAGTAGCACACCGCTTACAGGGAGTAAGGGCAGCAGCAGTACCGAATAATTTATTACTGTGCCGTTTTGTTTTGTTGTTGGGTGGCTGTGACTCAGTAGGTAGAACAGATCCTCATGTTGTCCACGTACCCGAGGGTTAGTGGTTCAAACCCCCATGAGCGACATGCCAAAGCATCCTTGAACAAGAACCCCCAGTTGCTCCCAGTGTGTAGCACTGGTGTGTGAATGGGTCGATGTGACTGTAAAGCGCTTTGAATACCAGTAGGCAGAAAAGCGCTATATAAAAGCAAGGCCATTTACTAAAAATAAGGCTATTTGCTTTTAGTTAGACTAAACATGTGTCATGCATGTGTGGCATGCAAACTTAAAAGCATATAATGCATGGTCATGTTTTAAACATCAGGACGTTGGTTCATCTAGTGAAAAATGTTACCTTTACTCTGAATCCTTCTTTTGTTTCACTAATGCCTAGCAAGGCCCCACCGCATTTTAAATCATTGTACAGGTAAAGCTGATTGGAGAACAAGATATATTGTGCAGGCGTTCTTTTCCCTCTGGCTTTTAATCATCCCGACACACTGTGTGAAGCCCTCTTTTTCTGTTTATCACCAGGTATTTGATGGATGGGGCAGAGTCGAGCTCAGAGAGCGAAATGGAAGTGGACGAGCAGAGTGAAGAGGAAATGAACACAAAGGTAAATTTGCTTCTTCAAGTGAGCTTATAAATTATAGTCAAACGAAAAATCTTAACACTACCTGTTTTTGCAGATTTCACCGAAGCAGGAGAGACAAGTCACTCCTAAAAAGACACAAATAAAGAAAGAGGACAGTGATGAGTATGATGGATCCACTGATGTAGATGAACCAGGTTGGTATCAGTGGATGTTAATGGACGATGTAACTGAACTGATGTTTCTATTATCACCAGCACTCTTTGTGTGCATAGGGACTGTTTTTGGGAAACATGAAAAACCCCATTGTTGTTCTCAAAAGATCAATAGATCATAGCCTTACAAAGGACTTAAATGTGTTTTTCTATTGACTCATAGCCAAAATTCACCTGAGACCAAAGGGACAGACAGGGTGAAATGACAGGGGATGAAGGTAGCAGTTGACCTAACGAAAAGGTGAAATGGAGGAAATTGAAAAATGACAGCCAAGATAAAAGAGGATGGATCACGTCCGAGTGTACAAAAACAAATTAAAAAAAGAACATGTTTGAAAAGATAAACTCTCCTGTTAGCTGATGGTTCAAACTAAAATGATCTTGTCACACTGGCCAGCATAAACATTTCAGTTCCATTTTAAGTCCACTGACATGTACCAAGTGAGAACCAGGTTGAACTAGTTTCAACTTTAAGGTGTTTGAGGTGACAGCCCATTGAGCAACTGATACAGCTGAATGACAAATATAAAGTTTTCCTAAACCTTTAGCACAAGGAAACGACCTTGGTTCCTACCACCTAAGTCCCCATGCTGGTAGCAAGCAGTGACTGCAAGAACAGGGTGCTCTGTCTCTTATTTTTATGTTCTCCTTGTTACACTTAAAACAGTCGGCGTGGGAATAATAAAAGGGAGTTACCTAAGCAACCAGGGCCTCCAATGTCCACTATTGACCAACTGTCAGCTATAAAGTGATAGCTGATAATCGAATCACTTTATATGTGAACAGGGAACAGTCCCAAGAAAAGGTCACGATACAGAGTCTTTGGTCAGTGTCAGGCTGTTGGTGAGTGATCTCTCTGATTTCCCTCTGAAACTGTTGACCAACTGATCAGTTGTTCAGGAGGGTCCGGCTCTGTGCTACAGTTTGTAGATCATCCTGGACTCCAACCTAGTCCTTGATCTTGATCTATATCCCCTTTGGATTAACAAAGGGGATACAGACTACTGCCCCCTGCTGGTAGGAAGACGTGCTTTCATGCAAGTGTACATCATGCAGGCTAGCGTTTAAGTGGAAGTTATTTGTCCAGACACAGGCAATGTGAGGCAGTTCTCAGTTCCGTGATGTCGGCTTGGTGTGTTCGTTCCTTTAGTCTCTGTAATTAAAACGTGGGCAAAAGCAACTTCTCAAATTCTAACATAATGTAATAATCACAAGTAACATGGTCATCAGTAGCAGATGAGTAAACTGTAAAATAGAACTAACGTGTCACAAAACATGTAGAATGTTCTCATTTGTTTGGGTTTATTCTCAGTATTCACGTACTGAAATAGATCAGGCTTTTCCACTGCACTGCACCAAGAGCAAATAAGAGACACAATGACACAAGAAGAAACTACAAACCAAAAGGTCTAGAAAAAGCTTTTAATTCAGTAACTGTTCATTAACGCAGAAGATGCATTTAAAGCAACACTTAATTCTTCGTTAAATATACAAGTGCAAGCATATAAATAGATGCGCCACAGAGTCCAGGAGCTGAGAATAAGTGGCTGTGACTCATGGGAAGTGATTCATTCTATTAGCACAAATAACTAGAGATTGAGATAAGGCTGCACTGGAGCTGAAGAGGACTGTATGAATTGAGAGGGGCCAGCGGACGCTGTGAGAGCCCAGGGATTAAACAAAAGGGGTAACCTTTATGAAGCACTCGGGAATGGAAGACACGAGAACAACATATACTTTACTGTAGATGCAGATTAACGTAGAAGGAAGAACGGGGAGGCAAGTCATAATCGCCGTAAAGGGACTTGTCCATGATTCTCATTTCTATGTTAATGCGAGGCCAGAAGTAAAGTGCCGGGGTGCATCAGTGACGAGAGACAACAAGCACCGAGCCACCAAACGCATACATGGAGACGGCATTTTAATTACAGCTTCTTCTCTTTACCCCTCTACAACCCAGGACTCTGTGTTAATGGCAGACGATGCCAGCAAGGCTACATGCATTCGAGTGCTGATGTATGTTACAAATCTCGATGCATGATGCAAGGATAGAGAACTGACCTGACATTTTTCCTGCTTTCTATGCTCAGTGACAACAGAAGTCATTGTATCTCATGGATTAAACTCATCACACTATATTGAATTTATAGCAGGTTTAGTTTAAGATCAGGGCCAGAATGGAGTCACTGCTGTTTATATTAACAGTGACTAGTGGTGTATTGAATAGAATTATCTACAAGGTTTTACCTTAGTCTAAAAAATGTATTTAATCATACTGACAAATAACATTAAATCTCACAGGTGGTGGTGATGATGGAGACTCTGCAGTGGACACTGAGGATGAGCTGCAGAGGTAAACAGAACAAATCATTCAGTTATTTCTTTCTGAATCAATACATTTAAATGACTATAAAGAAGCCAGGTAAGTCTTCTGATGTGGTGTTGTCTTATAGTTTGTCATCTTTAAAGCGATTTAGTGTCTTTTAGCTTACTGTTTTGGCTTTGCAAGCTGGTTGGGTCTTGCTGCTCGAGGTTTACTCAGACGCTGCAGTAAATCACCCCACATTACCCGCTGTGTACTGTATTTCCAGCAACAACAGCATTGTTTGACTAAAGTAGAAGGCTGTCTGTTCCCTGAGAATGCCCTTACGACTTGAAAAACACGTCTGGAACGCCTTCAGCTTGCACAGCTTATAGCAACATCAGTGTTTAAAATTGCACTTGATAAGCAATTGAGCGTAATCTCCTGCTTACTTTACTGGTTTTGTCTCGCTGTTCCCCTGTTTTCAAGCTCCAGTTTTATTTGACTGAATAAATCTTAATTATTCATTGTTTTCCAGACACAAACTCAGTTCAACTGTTTCAAATGACCCCGTTCATGCTGTATTTCAGCACTAAACAGCAGATAAAGTTGACCTCCTACACTGGCGCAGGTCTGATCTCTCAGGATGTACATGAGACGAGACGTAGCTGAAACACCTCTTGTTAACAGCTCTCATCACAGTACTCTGAGAGTTTTTTAATCACGGTAATGTGCTGTGTACTTTACATTGTTGTAAGCGGCCCACCAAATTGCCACACATGCACTTCAGCCCTGCACTTTTCTAGACTTCACTCAGTGGAACAGATTTGAGGACGCAAATGTCTGAGCAGACAATAATGACACTTAATCCTCCCAGTCACGTTGCGTAATATCCGGTTGAGGGCATGTCTGAATAGCTCAAGTAATTGATAATGATCAAGTTACTGTGATGTGGCTCTCCTTGCTTAAAGTACTGTAAGAACAGACAAACTCTTGTTCTCTGCTACATGTCAGAAAGAGCAATGTCGGGACCTGCTTCTCCCAACGCTGTCTGGAGATCGTGTGTGAAAACGGCTCTGGTGATCACGTTTAGCCGTACCTTCACATTTACAGCTACATTACAATCTCTAATTTCATGATTATATTGGTTGATTAAAGTGCAAGAGAGTGAGGTCTAAATTGCCTCGCCAGTGTAGCTGGCTGCTATTAATCAGAACAGAACTTTCTACGTATAAAACGTATTGTCCTTGTGAAAGGGTGGAAAAGGAGACCAGACAAAAGAAAACAGCAACAGCAGGAAGAACGTCGGTGAAGGAGGAGGATCCGTACGGGGGCTCGACAGATGAAAACACAGACGCCGAAGCTGAAGAGGATCATCCCATTCCCGAGCTGCCTGGTTCGTCTCTGTTCTTGTTTCTCTGTCTTCGTGTGTCTGTTCCTGTTCTTGTCACAGGAACACATGTCGAGCACTGGAACCGCTGACAGAAAGTAATTGGATAGTCACATACAAACGTCATTGTGTTTTCTGCTCTTTGGGGCCTTTCCTTTATCAGAGACCACGTATATAATCACTCCTCCTCCATATTGTGTGGTATTGTAATCTTTTACTTTCCATGTTTCTTCCAGACTTTTTCAGCGGAAAACGCTTTTTCCTTTACGGTAAATTCCCCAACAACGAGAGGCGACTGCTGTTACGGTACATCGTCGCTTTCAATGGGTGAGAAACCCTCATCTGTTCTAACCCTGTACAACATGAACCTTTCATTTGTGCGGCTGTAATTATAACGCACGCTTCTGCCTTCACTTCAGAGTGATTGAGGAGTACATGACGGAGAAAGTGCAGTTCGTGGTGACCAGCGAGGGATGGCATGACTCATTTGAAGATGTGAGTTGACTTCTCTTTATTTCTTTGGCCGTTGAGCTCCAAGGCAAATAAGGACGTCCAGCACAAACATAAAACACTGTGCTTTTATCTTTCACTCTCACAGCCGAGTCCGTTTTTAAATTGCTCAATTATAAAAGCTAAGAAGTCTTCTTCAAAAAGGCACAGACGAGAAAACACACTTTCAATACACCACTCAAACACTATCAGCACTTTATTTAATTAATTAATCACTATCATTTAGCAAGGTGTAATCGAATAAAAGCACAGAAGCAAATCACAAGCTCAAGTGTTGAAGGGAAATTCAGGAGTGTTGAGTTCAAGTGTCTTTAGAATTCTGTGCTTCTCAGCATCTGACTAGTCAGCTTTAGTTATATACATTCTGAATGGATTTAATAACGCTGCCTGACCATTTGCTGATGCCAAAGGGTCACTTAATGACTGCAGCTTTGACTTTCCACAGGCGCTGATGGAGAACGAAAATCTGAACTTTGTCAAACCCGCATGGATTTATGCAATCAATGAACGTCAGAAGATGCTGCCCTATCAGCCCTACACTGTTGTCCCCTGATCTTTACACCGCGCCGCGTGCACAGCAGAGTCTGCGGACAATTCCTATCTTGACGAGGACACAGGGCGGAAATCCATACACACTTTTTTTTTTTCCCAGACTCACCAACTTCGCTTAAAAGAAGCAATAAACCCACTATTATCCAATGAATGACTTTGTACTTGATGTTCATTCAGTATTTTCAGTCCTCACAGTGTTTTCAACTTTTGGTCAAGCTGGAAAAAAAGCATCTTTTGAATATTGTTTCTTGAGTTTATGGTAGGATTAGGTGTAGATTTTAGGTTTTTCTCTTGAGGGCTTGTCTATTCCAGCTCCATCACCACCACCTGTGTGCTGCTTAAGCACTTGGACTATATGAACGAAGCGCTCTCCTTCTGATTCAGGACCTGTTTCTGTTCCCGTGCTGCGGTTGGCTGCTCACCTCGACTACCTCAGGCTCCGTCTGGAAATGAATTATCACTGTGTCCTGACTGCCAGTGGCACTGATAAGACTGTGGCTTGTGTAGGCGAGTAGACTATTATGAGGCCAGCCCAAAGTCAGGTGAAAGGTGGCAGTTATTCAAGGCTGCAGGAACTAACTGCAACTAAACTAAACAGCACAGCTAAACTAGATGAGAGCAACTCCTTTTCTCTTTTTATATTATTAAATGCTGCAAGTAATGGATTTTGTTTCTGTGTCTTGAAGTTAAAGTATTTGTGTTTGTGGATTAATTATTACAAGAGATGGACTGGCTCCGCTGATGTGAGGACTTAAAACAAATGCCAATGTATTGGATCACTTTTGAGATTTCCAAAAAGCTTGCGTAGTCCATGTGGAAATGCCAAGCTTAAAGTGTGTTAAAGCAGCTTGTTTAATACTTTTTTCTTATCATTCTTAATTATTTTGTCTAAATAAAATTTTAAAAAAATGTAATGAAAAATATTGCACTTGTTTCTCTTACACTGTCATCTCCTTCCTGTGCTTTCTTCTGCAGCTTAAGAGGCACTCTCCTCCTTTTCATTCCTTCTCTGATCTCTCGTCCTCTCTAATTTACTTCTCCTGTTTTGCGCCCTGAAGCCACTGGGTCTACTGCACTTCAGTCAAGGGGATTAGAAAGATGGTGTGTGAATGAGAGACGGGGAGGGAGAGGGAGACTGCAGGAAAGAGGGAAAGGTCTGGATTCTCTCTGCAAGGATGCATTTCATTTTTTAAAGTAGCTAAGCGCTGCATTGTTTTGTTGCAGCTCTTGTGTAGGTTTAAAGTGACACACAAGCACGTCGGCGTCACTTCCTGCAGCCCTGTCGCTGATTTGCTTCTGATGATGAGGAGAGTCCAAGGTCAAATCCATAAAGGTCTGGAGGCATTAAGATTTATAGCAGCAAATGGCATCCGCCAAATAAAACATATTTCACCTCAATGAATGTCCGTGTCTGAGATGGCGAGGAGAAGGGACTGCTTTCAAACCGTCACATTTGATTGGTCGGCTTTGATCAAACAGCAGTTTCCACCAGACTTATGCCACATGGATCTCTACCAGGCAGATTTACACTTTGATTCTTTTCTCTGAGCATTTTTATATCCCCCATGAATTTTAGCAATGACTGAAAAAAACTGTCATCATTTAGACAGTATGTATTGTTTCACTGTTAAAGGCTGTTTTGATTGATTGATTGATTTTTGTTTTTATTTTACAGCTTTGATGAGAGGTACAAGTATTTTATTTTATTTTTTTATATTTAAGATAAGATAAGATAAGATAGGACTTTATTCATCCCCGTGGGGAAATTAGGGCGTTACAGCGGCAGGAAACAGCAGTGCAAGATGCAGAAGATGCAAGAAATACAATAGAATAAAAAAGTAAAAAATAAAAAATAGAATATGGTAGACGAATATGTTATGTACATAAAATATTTACATATTGCATCAGAGAGGTTCACAGTGTCTAAACTGAGTTGAAACAGCCGATTTTTAAATATGTTTATGTGTATATGTTGACATTCATGAATATCATGAATAAAAAACAGCAACAAACTCCAATTTAGATTACTTTAGTAGTTATCTGTTTTCGCCTTAAAGACATTTACACAGATTGTCAGTGTCAAATAAAAAGCTAATTAAATCTGCTGTTTTATTCAATAATGTACCAATAAAAGATTAAAACAATGAATTTATTTGCATAGATTGCTCTACAGAAAGCACATGGAGCACGTCCACCTCCTTCAGCTGACTCTTGGACGAACTTTAACTTTGAGGTGGAACTATTTCTAACATTTAATGGAAAGTGTGCCATAATGACTGAATGCCATTGAGCGTTGAACAGTATTTTATTTTCAGTACAGTGTTGATGAATAGACTGAACTCAGGACAAAGCCTGAACTACTATTTCACGTCGATCAAAAGTTCAGTTGATGTATTCTACCCCTACGATCTGATTTATTTATTTATTTATTATTATTATTATTCATGCAAATGTCAGCTGTTTCTGCAAATTAAAATGAGGGAAACCTCAGTGTTTATTTTAAAGTCATGTCCGGGATAAATTGGCTGAGATGTTGGGTCATTAAAAAGAAAAAAGAGTGCTTGAGACTCATGAGCTTGGAACACAAGTCCCCTAGGGGTTTTTTTGTTACTGTTTAACGTTAAACACACAGCTGTGACATGTGTTTTCTAATTTCCTTTGTTCTTTAACTCGGCCACATGGAGTCATTTAATCCTGGTCATCTCTAAAGGGATTGTCGTCTGGAGCCGTTAAAATTAAACTGTAAATGGTAAATGGCCTTTTTTTTATATAGCTCTTTTCTACCTATTGGTCGTCACAGCTTTAGAGTCACAGACATATCTACTCATTCACTCACACATTCACACACCAGTGCAACGCACTGGGAACAACTGGGGGTTCAGCGTCTTGCTCAAGGACACTTTAACATGTAGTACATTCCAGGGATCAAACCGCTAACCCTCCGGTTCGTGGACAACCCGCTCTTCCTACTGAGGCACAGTGGTTGACATTTTAGGTGAATAACTTAATGAAAAGTCTGACTGGTTCAGGTTTTCATTCAGAACATCTGTGGATGTGCAGGCCGGTGTCAGACACTAGCATTGTGAGTTCCAAATGTTCGCTACAACACGGATGTTCTAAATAAAAACCTTCACTTCTCACCAGTTATTAAAACTGAAGAAAACCACTTGCTGAAATATCTTCAAGAAAATTCAAACAAATCCACCTGCCTTTCTTTTTGATGCCATATTGTGTACATTCATAAAGGGTTAGGTTTGTAAAAAGAAATGTGACTCATTTCCTCAAATAAGTGTCCTTCCTGCACTGTTATGTTTCCACCGTGTAGTGAATCATACCGCTGAGATACTGTCAATAAATATTGAAATGCAACATTATAAATAGTTTTTTTCCTGCAAGGAACTATTTGAACTAAGTATGGTGTCAGCAAAAGGAAGAATAAAGTAACCAAAGCACAGTTACTGGTCCTTGATGTACATACTGGATAGTCTGTTGCTATAAATGAAACAATTATGAGAAGGACTGCCAAAAGAAAAAGTGTTTATTATGCAGAATTTAAAGAAGTGTACTTTTTGCTCTTTTTTTAGTTTTTTGCAAAGTGAACGCCGATTGTGATATCTCTTGCCTGAGGTGTGTTGTCCTCCACTAGTGAGAAAAGATGTGCTATATGAATGCAACTGCACATTTTATTGATGACTAGCACAGTTTGGAATCCCTTCATTAGCTGGTGGATGATCCAGAACAATAAATGGGACTCTTGAGAACACATTTACTTTGCTGGTTGCAAAGTCAAATCATCTCATCTCACAACCGCAGATGAAGGCTACTTCATGACAGAGATACTTGTTTTTGGTATGATTTCTTTTTATATTGTTTTCCTTCTTTTTGTTTCTTGGTGGCATTTGGTGGCAGTATTACTGTCTATTGTCTCTAAACTGAAGAAATAGTCTTTACAGCAGCTGGTGACACCCAGAGAAACTTCCTCTAAACTGCTCACTAGTTTTGAATTTTTTATTTATATATATTTTTTTAAATCACTGCTTTATTATTTATGAAAAACATTGTTTTTGCATACTTTTGTATAGGGACCCCCTTCAGGAATGTAAAAAAGTCCAACCTGATATCATTAATGATAGGAAAAGCAGTGACTAGAAAGGATTTTAATGAAATAAAGTTCAGCGTTAGGTTTTCAATCATAAATCATATTTATTTGTTTATTTCACCCCCCATATTAACCCCAGGGGGTCCTGCCTTTCCAGTCTAAGAACTGTTGCTTTAAAATAAAGCACTGTTTACTTATTCCTTCTCATCACAGCTAATTGTCACATTCTGGTCAGGGGTTATAAACATTGTTTGTTTTGTTGTTGTTGTTGTTGTTTGTTTTTACTGATATTTGAATCTGTATGATGTATGATTTTGGAGGCAAGAAGAGGTGATGCAACTGAACATTTTACAAGTCTTCACAGGGAAGCTTCGAGTGAGCTGGCCTCCATGAATGACTGCATGTGGTCCCTTCATGGTGGTTCCTTATCTGGGATGCCATAGTGTCTGAGCACTTTCCAGAGGGTGTTTCTGTCAACACTGTCAAATACCTTCTCATAGTCCATGAAATTAATGAAGATTCCACTGATTCTTCAACTGTGATATGGAGAGTTGGAATTTGTTCAACACAGCATCTGCTTATTGGTCTCTTAGCAATGGGTCCACGGCTTTCTTTATTCGTCCCAGCATAGTCCTGTAAAAGATCTTTCCTGGCACCAAGGGCAGCAAGATGCCCCTGTAGTTATGGCACTGAACAGGGCATCCTTTCTCAGGGAGCTTGAACAGGTATCTTTCCTTCCAGTCTGGTGGATTTTTCTCCTTCTTCCAGGTCTCCTCAAACAGTGGGTACAGTAACTCCACAGAAGCGTCTATGTCTGCCCTCAGTCCCTCTTTTCTTCGCCTGTTTGATGATTTCCATGTATTCTTTCTGTTCTTTTGCCTTTGTTGACCTTGTTCTGCTGTCATTAACCTGACATTTCGCCTCTATAGGCCCTTGCAGCGAGCTCCTGGTGTTATCCATTCTTTCTACTGGCAGTTCTTTCATCCGAGCACTTCCTGGAAGGTTGCTGTGATGGCCTCTTTTATTTTTCCCCATATACCTGGTTACTCTTCCTCGTCACTGGTCAGTTCTGGAATCTGTTCTTTAGAGTAACCGTGTACTCCTATCTTTCTCTGTCTTTCAGGAGACAGTTGTACATCTGTCGGTTTGTAGTTGTTGGTTTCCAGTGCTTCTTTAGCTTCAGTGTGGCAACTAGGATGTGGTGATCTGATCCCATGTCAACTTCCCTCCTTGACCTGACATCCTGCAGTGATCTCCTACATTTTTTCTTTAAACAGAAGTGGTCGATCTGGTACTTGGTCAGCCCGTCCAGTGATACCCATGTCACCTTGTGTATCCTTTTACGAGGGAAGACACTCCTCTGATAACTAGATTGTTCGGGGCACAGGTGTCCATGAACCTCTCTCCGTTCTGACTCATTTCACTAAACTTTGCTTTCCATCATTTTCGTGTTGAAATCAACCATGAGGATGTTCATGTCTTTCATTTTAAGTTGTTCCAGGATGCTCTGCAGTCTGTTATAGTAGTTGTCTTTGTGTGAATCCATTTCATTTAACTCTAGGTTGTATCTCCTCATCTCTGCTGGTACTTGCATTGTCTTTCCTGTCTCATACATAGTCCTGACATTCCAGGTTCTGATTCTAATATTCCTGTTTGAGAGAAGGGGCTTTGGCTCTGTGACTTCCAAGACTTTTCGGCTTTCATCACCCAGCATTATATTTCTTCTTAGAGAACCTTCCTCTACCAGGACTGGTAGAGATTGTCTTCAACATTTCTGTAGCATATGTATGTTTTTTTTTACGAGATGGAGTTGCTGGCCCCAAGCCCAAGCTTCCCCCATTTCTGGGTTCAGGATTTTTTCGGGGATGGTCTGTTAGTCCCCTTCTCTAATCTTTAGTCCTCCAGGTAATGGATTATAGTCTCATTCGCAGTGAGACCAGACAGGTTTCGGGTCGTGCAGAAGCTGCCTCGGCACGTCAATCCCAGCCTGCTACTGCTACTGTGTAATGAAAGCTTCCCCAAGGGAAAACATTTCATACCAGCAGCGAGAGACAACCAGGCTAGCTTCACACAAATATTTTTCCAGTCTCTGTGAGAAACTAATTCATCATGTCTTTCAAACAAGACAAAAACAGGTTATCCTAGCACTGCAAAAACACTCAAAATAGAAAGTTGCTTCTCCCAGGCTAACTGCTCCATTATAATTCTAGTCTTTGTGCTAAACTAAGCAAACTTTTCAGATATGTCTTTCAAATATAAGCCAACAACAGACTCATATTTAGACTAAAGAGACTGGGAGCAGGGAGTCAGTCCTACCAGAATAGCTGTTTTTATATATATATAAAAACAGGTATTCAGCTATTCATATTAAATATACCACTCAGCCACAACATTAAAACCACTGACAGGAGAAGTAAGTAATACTGACCATCTTGTGACAAGTCAATGTTCTGCTGGTAAACCTTTGGACCTTCCATTCATGTGGATGTTACTTAGACATGTACCACCCACCTTGACCAGACCAGGCACCCCCACCTCATAGCACTCCTTGATGGCAGCAGCCATCCTCAGCAGGATGCAGCCTGACACAGACACACACACAAAAACGCTTTAGGAAAACATAAAGAATAGCACAACACGGAGGCAGCAGGGGATTGCTTCCATTCCTCTGACTGGGAAGTGCCAGAGGCATGCAGTGGGGACTGGGGATCACTGGATGCAGGATCTATCTATCTACAACTGTTCGCAGACCGTGTGAGACACTGATGACTGACTTATTGATCTTCTTATCTAACTGTCCACCAGAAAACAAATGATGAGGCATGTTTTATAAAATAAACCTTTAAAAGCCAAAAACTTTAACTTGTTATCCTTAGCCCCGCCCCATATTTACTGTAGCCAATAGAATTAAAGCATGTCTGCAGCGTGACCAGCTGCTCAGTTTTTTTCCTTACAAATATAAACATCAGAAACTAAGAAAACCTGAAACACCTCCTCCTCCTCCTCCTCCTCCTCCTCCTCTCACCATCTGCTTCTACCCTCCTCCTCCTCCGCCGCCTTTCAGACTCTCTTAGCCTGGACCACACTAACAACCACGGGCACGATCGAGAAGGGGAAGCGTATCACGGAGGAGCGGGGACGAAGTGAGCGGAGCGCTCTGTGACTGACTGATGGAGGTCAAGGAGGGAGGGTTTGTTGTAAATCCTGGATGGGATGCTGCAGACTGAGAGACACTTTACTGCCCGGCGTTGTTGCTGAGAGGAGAGCAGATCTGATCGTGAGCATCTCTTCCGGAGAGGGCAAGTGCACGCTTTAAAAATACTTTGATTTAGAAACACATTTGTCTTAAGTTCAGTTTGACTTAAAACCGAAGGAACACGTGATATAGGATGGAAACTTGTTGCTGTGTCTCGTTTTAAAGTTTGTTTTGGTAAACAAAAATATGATTAACATTGATTTTGTGTTTGAAAAATGGGTTTGGACTTGGAGTTTTGAGAATAATACGTTTCCAAATGTTCAGTAGGTTTCAGTTTAAGGGGCATTGGATACAAAACATTAAACAGCTTCCTAAATCCAGCGTGCAACAGAAGATATGTAGTCAAAAACAGTCTGTCATCTAACATATAGATGTAATGTTTTAATGTATTCACATGTAAACTGCACTGCTCCAATTAAAAAAGAAATAATAACAACCAAGCTATATCTCAAAAGATTTAAAACTTGAAGAACTATATGAAAGACGTATTTAAACGTTTGCATTGCACAATTAAAATATGTAAGATTAACCAATATAAAGGATCCTCTAAATGCTATTATTTATATTAACTGTTGCCTTATACTTTCCTTTATTTTTATTCAGTTGTGAGTGTACACGTAGAGGTCCACAGAGATGTTGATGCTGCAATTAAATAAAAGTGCTTTGCCTCCATCTGAATCGCAGAGACAGACAGTGTAATATCTCTAATGAAGTTCTCATTCGTGATACCCTCTGTTGGCCATTAGGCTCCAAAGTGCCATTATGTCTGGTTTGGAGGTGTGCTCTCAATAATAAAGCTCAGCCAAAGGACACCTTTCATACAATGATTTTCAGTAAGGTTTACACGGGTGATCCTGTTTTGCAGTCAGGAATATGGTTAAGTGAACCCTGATTATAATGACATCTCAAATGTTAGTACCATCTGTCCTACGTGTTATTCCTCGCTTTCTATGAAATCTCTCTCACACGGAGACTTCGACCTGCTGCTGTAAATCTGTTACCGCGCACCACACTAAAAACACTTCCCCCCTCGACAGTCCGGGTGTGATGGTGTGTTAGATTATTTTCAACTCTGCACACATCACTTGGAAGTGACTTCCCAAAGGCTGCAGTGTCTCATTTTGAAAGAAAAATGGAGAAGATGCCAAATTGCCTCTTGAATAAAAGATGGTTGTGGTTGATAAGGAGCATTGCCCTCAGGTTGAGGCTCCCCCGTGTATTGTTAATCAGTTTGTTGGGTATTTATTCTCACAAGTGATACTGATTGTTTTTTAGTTATTTTTTCAGTTATTTAATATGTTGTAGAGTTGAATGCTTCCCTGCGTTCCCCTGTGGATTATTGAATCTTTTTTGTGTTTGGCAGATTACCTCTTGCAGGAGAGGTTTAGAAGGAGCCAATGTTTTATTGATAACTGTCTGACTCAATGTCTTGCCTGCACTTTACCTGAACAAATGAAGCCAGTTTCACTCTATCTTACAATTTCTTTTGCCTCTAATCATTTTATTTTTTTAATTTATTTTTTCAATTTCTGACTAGCTCACATTAGAGGTGTGTTACTGCATGTGAAGTATGAGGTGTCACTAATCAGAGCTTTCCTCATAATTGGTACCATGGCTTTGCACAGGCTGCTGATTGAGTTTATATTAGCATATTGGGTGTGAGTTTTTGTAGCAGCACAAGGAAAACACATAATTTGCTGCTCTCTGACTGTTGTTACGTATGGGCTCTCCTCTTCAAAGAGAAAAGAACTCAGCCACTCGAAGATATTTTCATTTCACTGCTTGATTTGCTTCTACATAAATAAAAAATTAAAAGAATGTTTTTTTGTGTGTGTGTATCTGTAACCTCTACAACATTCCAGTAATTGTATTTATTCCCAACTGCTGTTGGCTGCTTGTTAAAAAACATGCATTAGGCGTTCTTAGACGGACTGAGAGTCAAAGTGGTGTTGAGATTGAATATTTTCTGCCATGATCTCAGCAGAGAGCTGATTATTCTGCAGCTGAAGATCCACATCATTCCCAGTGGCTGAAACTCATTCCCGCCTTTGCGTGAAAGCGATGAAAGATTAATTACAGGCCAGCTCGTAGCCTTATAAAACCTGGAGGGGTATTTCAAGGAGTGTTTATTATTTCAAATTCTCTTCTCTTCTCTTCTCTTCTCTTCTCTTCTCTTCTCTTCTCTTCTCTTCTCTTCTCTTCTCTTCTCTTCCCCTCATATAGGGGCAGACAGGGCTAAGGATCTAATAGACCTGTCAAGTGCCTCCAGAGAGGAGCAACAGGAACGGGAGATTAGACAGCAGGAGAAGGAGATAAGAAAAAAAAACGAGCTGGTGGACATTATAGAAGGGAGATTTAGAAAACAGAGGCCATCAGATAGAAGGAGTGAAAGGTCAGCTCATTAGAAATATAAATAAATAAAAAACTGCTATGCAATTACAAGGGCCAGCGAGATACTAAAGGCTTAGCTTTTGCAGGGAAGATCACATAATCTAGGTTCACAATATCAAAAACCACAAAACATGATGCTGGTGTCAAATCTAAGGCTTTGATTGAGGTCAAAAGTGGATTATTGCACAACATTTTCAATTTACTGCTGTTCTTGGCATCTGTAATATGAGCTCCTATTTCAGTTTGCACCAGTACAAATGGGCAAGGACCATCCTTGTTTTATAATGAGAAACAAATAATGGACCGAAGGCACAGCCCGAGGCAGGAGAGGCGGAAGACGAAGTGAAGATGTAAATCTAAGTTTAAATTAAAGAGCAGAGTACACACTGACGAGTTACAGTGTTGCACAAGTAATAACTTCCGCAGCAACTCCAAATGCACTCATCTAATCTAATCTAGTCATTTACACGTGTCACATTCTTTGAATTCGTGTCAGATTTATTTATCGTGTTTGTATCCTCACAGCCTTCTGTCCCCAAACACATCGCCTCGGCGGGTTTTTTCTGAATATGCAACGCACGGCCTTGCTACCGTGTGCAGCCCTGTTTTGGTGATACCTTTTCTGTGAGTGGTGCACAAGAAATGTGAGGTTTTAACAGGGTAGAAGAAGATGCATCCCAGCAGCTGCTGTAGAGGATTTCACAGCTCTGTGTGCTGCTTGGACACAGTCTCATGAAATTTTGACCAGATGAGCTCAGACTTGTTCCATTACTGTCGTATAACAGTCAAAACAAGTTTTGGTTAGGGAGCATATAGTTGGTGAAGTGAAACGGGTTTTCATGAGCTTAACGCATTACAGAAATGTAATGAGACAGGTTTTCACATCACCTCAACATTCACACTTTAACACATCAGATTTTCTTTAGCTCTGCTTAATAGAATTTTTTCCTTCATAGCTTTCAGAGATGTCTATTCATCTTTATGATGTATGTATGCACCAAATAGCATTTATGGTGATGCATCAAAATCAGAAAATGTATTGAGGGAAAAATGGTGTAGTGTATACTTGAGGTCTATTCTCAGCCACGCGTGTCCTTACAGTGAAGCAGTTTAATAACACCTGACCTTAAGAACCACATCTTAGAAAATCAGATGGCATTTACAGCCATGACCCCTGGAACTCTGGCGGCTGTACTTACGTGTGTGCATACAAGGTTACGCGGCTTTGCTTCGATGGCTGTGTGAAAATGAATTGATGTGAGCAGGGATCATTGCTCCCTGTTCCAACAGTAAACCAATAATCTGATGTTAATGATGACCTTCCCCTAATAAAAACAAAGCATAACAAAACAACATTGCAGAGCTGGAGTACCTGAAGACACAGACACAGGGAGAACATGCAAACTCCACACAGAAAGGCCCAGTCGTACTCATATCTTTTATAGTTTCATGCTTGACTCTATATAATGCACAATATAACTCATATCTCATACTCTCACATACTGTATATATTGTATATTCACACTTACATACTGTCATTGTATACTGTTTCTAGTATTACTGTGGTAATACTAATGATACTAAAAAACAAACAGCCTGTTTTTGACTGCTTATGCGTCAGTTTTCTCTCTGCAGCTTTTATATCCTCTCTGTTTGTTTTAGTTTTTACTCTCGTTTTAAGCTGCTGCCATTAGCTATTAGCCACTGAACTATTTGCAGAAGGCCTCTTTAATGGACTCTTCACGAAGGGTTGAAACAAGTTTCTGCATCCAAGTGTGGTCCCTGCAGTTCAGTCCTGCACGCTGCTGCCCCCTGTAGCAATTGCAGTGACCCCTACCACCATAATAATGCCTCTGTACCACTTCCCATCAAGTCCTCCACTGACTCAAATCAATACCTAACCATGTGAAATCAATACATTTGCCACAAGCTGTAATGTGTTTTGGTCGTTGGTGCGAGGGATAGTTTATTGATTTGTTAAGCTCAGTCTGTCTCAGGTAAGTGTTGATTAGCAATGCAGATCACAGGACAAGGTCAGTGATGGGCGCGTGAGGCTCCTGTTGGTGTGGGCGGTGATCAGGTTGCAGATATCTAAGGGAGTTTATCCACGGCCTTGGGACTGATGAGAAAGTTAACCGAGAGGCTGCGAACCCATGGTCTGTTTCAATTACCTATTGCTGATAAATATTTTATGCAGCTTTTTTGCATTCTATCATACAACCTGGTTGTTCGACTGTATCAGGAGTGATAAAAGGGGAGAAGAAAAGTTCTCAAGTATCCTGATCATGTCTCCTCTCGGTTGGAACACATGAACCTTCAGCAGCAGGTTATTTATCGTGAGACTGAAACAGATGCTTGGACCACAGCAGATGCATTTTTAATGACAGGGTCTTAAATTAACTGCTTATCCTCACTTCTTTTCACTCTCTTTCTTCACCTTCTTATCTTCAAAGCCAGCTCACACGTTTATGTTTATGCTAGTTCTCTCAGTCTCAGCAGGTGTCTGTCAGGAACAGGATTGAGATTGGGTTGTACAAGGGATGCTGTTCTCTGTAACAGAGACGTCCCCAGGCATTGGATTTGGCTTTTGATTTTAAAAACAAACAAACATATATGCAGCTAAATTATCCACAGAAATCAGTTTCAAACACTTTTAAAATTTATTCACGCTTGCTTTCATGGGTATCAAGCTCTCCCCCATGCAGGCTTCAAATGCTTTTGTAGGTGTTTGTAGTTTATTTCTTTATAGAGATTATAAGCTTCAGTATGACACTTAGGATGAAGTCAAATATATTCAGATTTTCGTGGGGAAGAAAAGACAGCTTCAAACGTTTCTATCCTTCATTTGTATACTCAGTCCATAGACGGTATATAAATATGGAGTTTGCAGTACGGTCTGAGAGTGGAGCCATACAGAGCCACGTTATCGATGACCAATACAAAGAATGATGGATTACACTGTGCTTATTTATTTATATATTTATACTTTTTTTTTTTAAACCAACTCTCACGCTTCACAGAGCAGTTGGCTCTGCAACTTGCAGTGGTCATGATGTCACATCCTGTTTCCATAGTGTTAAATAACAAACTAAAACTAGGATGGATGGAGTGAATGGATACTTGCTTATGCATCAGAATGATATCAACCACCCAAAATGACCTATACTGCAGGCGGCCACCAGGTGGGGCTCTATTTACTTTGGCTTTACTTTTGATGAGTAGTTCTACTGCCTTTCTTTATGCAGTCTATGGCTCCGCCTTAAAATGCGGATAAATCTAAAAATTGCTGTCAAGATAAAGCTCCTGAACAGAGTGAGTGGCGATTTGCACGTTAGAGCACTTGCCTCCTGAGTAAAATCAAGTATTCACCAGAAACTGACACAGAGTGCAGCTAGTACAGTTTGACTTATGGACAGCAGTTACTGAATAATCAACTAATTCATGTTGTCCTCTGGAGTTTTAACCATTAGTGGTGGTAGAAGTTTACATGAGTCCTTATACTGCATGGGTGCAGTGGTGTTTCTCCCAGTGACCTTGCTCACAGGCTCCCACTTGGCCCATGTACTTTAATTGGGATGATGTATGACTCCTAAATAATCTTGTTTTCATGCTTTGGGAAAGTAAACGAATAGAATATGGAAAAAAAACATGGATAATTGACCATGCATAGCTGACCTTGTTAAAAGTTTATGCAGGAAAAATACACTTTAGGTTGCAGGGCAATTTTCAGTTGCAGTAATATGAGAAGTTTGAGAGCAAGGCTTAGCAGATGATAGATTATAGATAAACACGACTCCTTTAGCAGCGTAAGTCTCCCCATCATTGCTTGCCACCAGAACTGCATGGAGAAAGCGTGCAGTAGTATTCTGAAAACTAATAAACATAAAATCTTACAGAAAGAACCGAGTATGTAAAACCAACCTGCTGTGTGGGTTCACAGCTTGATGCACTGCAGAGCTTTATAAACTCAGTCACGCTAACAGCTGTTTCTTAGTTCATGAAATTGAGTTACTTTTACAACATCAGAGGCCAAAAAGAACTTGCAGAGATCTAAGAGATTTCTCATCTCTGTCCCAGTCAGTGGTTTAAACTGAATCAGGTGAACTTGACTGTGTGTATACAGGTAGGGTGTAGTGTTTGTATCCATGACCCCGTGTCTAATGTGATACCAGAGACAGACAGATAACCTTTTATTTTCTTCTGTTAGAGCTTTTGTTGGATCTATTGTGAAAGCCTGAATCGAATGCACAGTGGGCCATGAAGGGTCAAGGGGTAATTATAATTCTCTTCCTCTCTTTGTTCCATCAATTTCAGCCTGACCATGTTCACTGGAGCGAGATCATGACTTTACTCAACGAGTCAGACGAGACCTCCTCTCCCTCCTTCCCTCTCTCCTCCCTCGAGAGCAATTTCTCCGTTTTTGTGAGCCATGACCCCTCGTACTCCCTCGTATCTTTCCCCACCTCCTCGTCCTCCTTGCTGACGTCCTCCAACTGCACCACTTCTCCGCCGCCCTCATCTCCACCGTACAACTTCTACGCGGTTCTGCTTGTCCTCCTGATCTTTTGCGTGGTGTTTGGCAACGTGCTGGTGTGCGTGGCCGTGTCTCGGGAGCGGGCTCTTCAGACCACCACCAACTACCTCATCGTCTCCCTGGCTGTGTCCGACCTGCTGCTGGCCACCCTGGTCATGCCCTGGGGCGTCTATCTGGAGGTACGTCTGTACAGATTCTGCCCATCTTTGTTTTTACTGTATTATTTATTGTGCTTCTGAAGGCTCAGAACTGAAAACAGTGGAAAACACACCCAGAGATCCACAGGGAGCTAAGCATGGATGAAAGAGTTTCTTTTCAAGATTACAGTATTTGCCAAAGCTGCAAATGCAAAACAGGGTTCTGAACATACACAGAACCCTCGCAGTTCAGAACAAGTCAGTCTAATCAATTAGATAATCAGTTTAAGATCTAAGCTCACCTTTCTCAACAAGATTATTAGAGAATTAATTTATATTCAAACCCATTAAACAGTTTGAAAGTGCCTCTTTATAGTTCCAAAGGTCATGTTATCAAGTCATTTCTAATTTTTGACCAATTGTCCAAAACTCAAAAATGTGCAGTTAAATGTCACTTAAGACTAAAGCGTTGAATAGTCACTATTGCATTTGCTTATTCAGTTTATCATTTCATTTGGAATATGCAAATGGTTTCCTTTTTTCAATCAATAACTAACTGCAAACTTATTGAATAAATAACATTATCAATGATAAGCAATAATGTGTGTTTGTGAGTGTAAAATCAATATGTAAATGCATTTTTTTATTTTTTTATTTCTTGTACTTGACATTCAAATGGTTGTGGCCTGTGACTTTTTGTGGTGGTGAGGTATGAAGATGTAGGACCCAAACGCAGGACACACACCAGGGGGCCAGGCAGGATGAAATAAAAATATTCACTTTAATGTGACTTGCTTTGATGAAAAAAAAAGAAAAAAAAAGTGCTGCAGTCAAGTCAGGTAAGGAGTTCAACGAGAGGTACTCAGAGATAAAGTAGTTGAACAAAAGTCAGGCAGAAATCCAAAAAGATGTCAAGACACGAGAATATGACTTGAAACTGAGGGGAACACTGGCGTGGAAAAACAAAACATGCAGACAGAACACAGACGAACTGACGGGGGTAACAGAGCAGGCGACTAGACAAAGAACAAAGGCAAAGGCAGGACTATATATACACATGGGCAGAGGGGTGAAACTAATGAGGGTGGAGCACACAAGGAGAAACCAATCCAGCAATCAAACCAGGAAAACGGAGGAAGTAACACAAGACAAAAAGCACCAAGGAAGAAGGTTTACAAAATAAAAACACAAACACAAAGAAGCAAAACAGGATTACAACAGAGGTATCAAAAATAAAAGATCAAGACATGATCTACATTAAAAACAATTGAATAATAAGTAAATCCTACTGAAAAGAGGAAGCTTGTACAATCCTGGTCAACATGAATGCATCTGGACCAGAATTACAATCCAATACGCTGGTCAATTAGACAAAATGAGTCCCTGGAGTACATTGTGTCGGTCAGACATTCAGCTTGCGTTTGTCTTTGTTGAAGGTGGTGGGCGAGTGGCGCTTCAGTCTCATCCACTGTGACATCCTGCTCACCCTGGACGTCATGATGTGCACCGCCAGTATCCTCAACCTCTGCGCCATCAGCATCGACAGGTGGATTACAGCTTTTTTATTACATTTTCTGATGTGTCTTCATTGAACTCAAACACTGCTGTTCATCATCTTTATTTCCTCATCTCCATTTTTCCACTCTAACCTTCATCCTAATAATGGGCTAAACAAAGAGAAGAGTATGGTGTGCACATGTCCTCTAAAAACCTTTTTGACGTGTCCAACATGCAGCTGTCACTGAGCAGCGGGACAGAAGCCCCTGAGCTGCTGTCATCTGTTTATCCAGCGGGTTATGACAGGGTTTCACATTAACAATGCCCTCTACAGTCATTAGTGTCTGCTTTGTTTTATCCGGAACAAGGAGACCTTGTTTGATGAGTCGCCATTCCACCTTTACACCCTCTTCATAGGACCGGAGGAAGGTGACCGGACACCCAGCGGGCAGGTAGTCTGTAGCTGTGTCCTGATTCCTCGGACAGAGTGACATATTGAGGCTACACCAGAACCGACTGGTTTAAATTGGGGCTATAACGAAGGACAGGGTCTTAATTGCCTTGAAGCTGCAGACGATAAAATATGCACTGCAGTCATAATGCTATCTATCCTAGCAACTTAGAATGAGCCAGTGACAGGAAGACTAGAGCTGTTGATTATGAAATGAATCTCTGTTAGTGCTCAGTTGTTTAGATAAATTAGCATTAACCCAAGTAAAGTTGTTGCATTTACTGCAGTTATTGCATGATCACAAGTGTAGACGTTGTGTGCCCAAATGCAGACTCAAAGGCAGAGCAACAGTTTGTTTAACTTACACAAGGGGAGACGGGGCATGGGCACCTGAGACCCTAGCGTAAGGCTGTGTCTCAGGCATGGACAGCGGGAGACACTCAGGGAGGTCAGGCAGGGGAGGAGGTGTGTCTAGAGATCTGGGAGCTGAGCCGATGAAGGAATCTGATGAGGCAGTAGGTGTAGCTACAAAGGCTGAGGCTTTGACAGAGAACCACAGGAGAACAAGGATTTGACAGAATACTGACAGAACAGTGAATGCAAAGGGAAATGGGCGGAAGTCGGACTAAATGCATGAGCAGAGTCAACGTCCAGGCACGGTGGAGACGGCAGAACAGAGTACTTTGTGATGCTGCTGAGGCGCCATTCAAACATACCTTAGACTCAGACGTTTCAAGTATACATCAACAATGCACACTGACATGACACTAACGTAGCAGTAAATATACACCGTTACTAAATCAGTGTCCTGCAATTATGAACATATATAAGACACAAAAGAGAGAGTTGGACTAGCCCCACACAAGGGGCTAGTCCTTATTTGTCATGAATGAAAGGGCAGGGCTTGCATGCACTGTTTCTTCTTCAAGATCTATACCAGAAGTCAGAAAGCATACTCTGCATTGGACTGAATTAGGAAACTCATCCATGTACAATGTCAGTTTGTGTTGTTTATTTCTTATATTTTATTACCAACACCAATGCTGTGTAGAACTATTAGGACTGTATCTGTGTAACATAGGACAAAAAATAATAATGAAATAAAATACTCCATATGCACTTCGCTGAGGAGATTTAATTCCTATGAGGCTCAGTGGTGGCTTGCCTTACAGTATGTGTAGTTGAAAGAAATCAGAATCTATTTTGAAACTGCAAATCTGTTCTTAAAATGCCAGATTTTGTTATATACAACTGAAGTTCACAGTGTCAAACCGTTCAAACAGCCTACAGTATAATGGTGCAGCGGAGATATGTACTCTTTCTGAGAGAGATTTGTCGATCCCAAAGGCAAGGCTGTATTTCTGTCAGGGGCCCCACATATTCCTGTTAAAGGACCCGATTCAGCCCTCAGAAGGCCGTTTGTCTCCTTCTGAGTGGAAGTATTTGACAATAATATGACATAACGAATGTCAAGAGACAGCTCTGTTAAACTCAATACCATCCTTTTGTCCCTAGAAGAGGCTTCACACCAAAATATGTTACAAGTTTCGAATTTAAAACTATAGACAAAGAAGGTTCTGCAAGCAATTGGACTCTTGCACGGCCCTGATTGACTTTTCTGCAAGAATATTTAGAAACACAGCTCCAGCTTCTTAACACTACACGTGACAGAATAAGAAACCCGTAACAACAAGGAGTGGAATGCGCAGAAAACCAATTTCCATTTGTGGAGTCTTTTAACAACTCTTGGGTGATTTCTCTGTGACCCTCTGCCCGCAGTCGGGATTACATCTGCTCAGTCAAGGATGGTCACACCTGCAGTCGGAGCAGATGACACTAATCGGTTTTGACATGCCGGCAGTTGTGTGTTTTATATCCCGTGTGGCTGTGAAACAAGCAGTGACATCTTTTATCTGTCTGAGGGGCTGATTTTACTTTCAAATATGTGGGAGTGTGTCTGTTCAATTAAGCCTGTGGACGCATCAATATGTGTTTACTGTATATCGACATGTGTGTTCAAATGCAAACACTGTGAGTGAGTGCGTGAGAGGCATGCTAATGTGCCGCGTTTCCTTTGCAGGTACACAGCGGTGGCCATGCCGCTGCTCTACAACACCAGATACAGCTCCAGGAGGAGGGTGGCAGTGATGATTGCTGTGGTGTGGTTCCTTTCTTTTGCCATCTCCTGCCCTTTACTGTTTGGACTGAACAATACTGGTAACAGCGCCATCTGATACTTCCTCTCAGGTTACTCCTCACATACTGGGCTAGGTGTTAGTTAGTTCCATCCAGCCAAGAGAGTGCCTCATTGAAATTCAGTCACAATCCCTAGAAAATAGATGATACTCAAACCATGGAGCTGTAGTGTGCACTTTACGGTTGTGCACTGTCGAAGCCTGGTCAGGAACTGGGAAATAGCACCGTGGAAATGTATATGTGCCATGCATTTCCCATAAATGAGTAACTGCACACTGGCCTGCAGTTTATAGTCCTGCTGGCAGACGTGCTGAAACAGTCAACTGTTGAAACATCTGCTGCTCGTCAACAGAAGGGAATCCGTGTCGGAATTTACTTTGTCTCATTAGTCAATGTACTGACCGTGATTGCACTGAAGTGAGAAATGCTGTCATTTCTTTTAGCCGAGTCAGTGTCTCTTTGACATGACTACATTCACAGCCAGTGAATAAATAATAGGATAGGCACAGCAGAAATAATCCAAATGTGCTTTGCAGTTACTGCAAAATGAATCAGATATGTGCAATACTGATGTCACTTATGACATTACTGATACTTATTCTGTACAACTTCTGAGCTGCTACGTCCTTGACAATGAAGAAAAATGCAGTGACACATAAAGGTCAACAGATGTGGCATAAAACTCTGAAAGCGTTTCCAGAAAAAGGACATAAGTTTAATTCTCAACAGTCTTAGAGTTTAATTGATACATTTTTAAAGCAAACAAGCATCTTATACTTCCTTGGATGTTTTCCTTGATACAACTAGTTTTCCTCCTAATTTCCCTATGAGTACACGAAGATAAAGTTACAAAAAGAAACTTAGAAAAGCATGAGCTATATTACTTCAGGATTTTTTATTTATTAATTATTTATTTTGTTTTTGCTTTTTTATGCTGCCACATGTTTAATTTTCCAAGAAGACTGTAGTGAGATATGACAGAAGACAGAAACGACCCCGGCAAACCTATGAGTTTACATAGATAATATGTAAACTTAATTAAAAAAAATGGAACATTCAGACTTTCCAGAAGTTTTTCGAAAACCCACAACATCCTAGTCAGATTTGCTTACACCAGTGATCCGTTATCAATCACCTTTTGTCCTCTGGAGGAGGCAACTCAGGGTTAACACAGAAAAGATGACCACCTACGCCACAGGCAGAACATAAACACACATAAACTACCCAGGATGTCCCTGAGGTGAGGCCTCAGTGCTAACCACCACACCACTGTATCAGCCTCAGCAGACACTTCCGTCGACGTTAGCACTTCCAACACGTCTTTTAAACCTCCGTTTCCTCATAGCTGCTCCCCAGTCACACATTACAAAGTGTCATTTCCTTTTTTCTTTCACTAAAGAGACCTGAAGGACCAAGAATGTAGAAGACACTGTGAGGAAAGCTGGCTTCAACACTACTGTTGATTCAAAGATGCCCATTTTGAATGAAACAAATGAAAATAGTTTTATTGCTATAGCTTAACTGTTTGTTTTAATCATTATGGTGTCTCATCATCTGAGATGTAATATAAAATGGAAGAGATGCGTCACTAATGGAGCTTCAAATCAATTTCATTTCATCTCATGTATCTGCCCCAGTCAAGAAAACATTAGCACGTATTAAAAGAAAAAGTCCATTAACAACAGGCATGCAGGGCATTTAGGAACATTTGCATATGATGTTCTGATCGAGTAAAAGGTGATGCCTCACAAACTGGACGTTGCACATAATCCTTGATTTGATACCTCTCAAAAGCGCCAGGAATGAAAGAGCCCAGCAGATATCCTTTACTTTAATGAAGGCGGCCCTGAGGAGGGCCTTACACTTTGAATCAAAGGAAACCACTTGAGAATAAGTAGGAAACACTAAGTAATATGAGAGCTGACATCCAGCAGTTTGAGATGTAGACGCAAACACAGCAAGATACTGAGTGATGTAAGTCAAACTGTGAATCACATTTCAGTGTCATCAGTAATGGGTTGCTCACAGATTACAGCACTGGCACTGTTTGTATGGATTTTTCCTGTGCCAGCGCTGGCGCTCAGATGATCAGGTTACATCATCGCTGTCTTATGAATGAATACGGTCCATTTACAAATGTGTGCATAATGAAACTGGCACAAAATCAGGATAGCAGTTGTTGAGTTTCAGTTCTAGTTTTCTTTATGTCTTCCAAAAACTAAGGTAGCATGAAACTAAAACAGGGGGTTACAATAGCTTAACAGCATAAGGGGTGGAAGCAAAAGTAAAACTGCCCTTTGCATCTACACCTTTAAAGGTTAATGACTGTCACACTCTGTTGTTTACCTAGTGTCAGCTCTTTTTCCTTGTTACTGCTGCCTATGTGCAGTTTTATAATAATTCTCTATACAAGGTTCAAACAAGTACTAGATAACTTATGTGCTGGTGTTCCCCATTTCCTTGCTTCTGACTTTATGTTTAATAGAAGGATGTGAGAGTTATCATAATATTCTCACCATGACCAGGAATTGCATGAGCATACTTTTAATTAAAATATTCGTTCTCTGCATTTTGCTCATCTCTGCATTAGCGAACCGTGAAGGCACCACGTGCAGCTTTGCAGACCCGGCCTTCGTCGTGTACTCGTCTGTGGCCTCCTTCTACGTTCCCTTCATCGTGACGTTGCTGGTGTATGCACAGATCTGCCTGGTGCTGCGCAAGCGAGGCAGGCGCACGGCCCCGCCGCGCAGACACGGCCTGCTCACGCAGGTTGGGGCCGAGGCAGGAGAAGGCCATCGACACCGGAAGGTAGAGTCCATGACTCTATAATGGGACCATTAATGTTTTGAGGTTAACTAAGGTTTTAAGTTAATGTTTTCGCTGCTGTTAAATCATATTTAAAATGATCTACATAGTTTCCTGGAGATATTGTTTCCTCACAAAACATCAGACATCAGCTCAATATTTGAAGCGCTTTCCTTCCAGTCTTCTTTGCAGTAGCTTTCCCTTTCACTGTACTCTCCTTTTTTTCCCCTTCCAGAATAAGTGTACACAACCAGAGGATGTAAAGTTGTGCACTCTGATCCTGAGACCTGCCACTGCGGCTCCGCAACGCAAGAAAGTGGTGAGTGTCATAACCAACAGGAGCACTAAGTCCAAATTATCTCTCTCTCTCTCCTGGTCTTTCTGCTTGCAGCTTCTTCTTCTTCTTCTTCTTCTTATATTTATTCAATTCAATTCAATTCAATTCAGTTTTATTTATATAGCGTCAATAACAATACAAATCGTCTCAAGACGCTTTACAAGACCCGGCCTGAAACCCCCAGAGCAAGCCTGAAGGCGACGGTGGCAAGGAAAAACTCCCTTTTAACAGGAAGAAACCTTGAGCAGAACCCAGCTCATATGGAGGGACCCATCTGCCTAAGGCCAGCCGGGTACAGACAGAGAAAGAGAACAGCAAGATAAACATACATCTGTCATAAATACACATATCTGACTAAAGCATACAAGTTGGATGCTATGATTCAAACTAATGATGTTACATGACAGTTTGAAAATGTAAGAGGAATCATAGGCAGGTTGGAGAATTGTTCATTCAGGTAGGAGTGGATAACAGCAGGATTCCATGGAGACTGGGCAGGCTGATGAGACCACGACAACAGATGTAGTATGGCGCTCCACAGGAAACACTCAACTCCAGGCCAGAGATACTCGGAAGAAGGGAGAGCAGCAGTAAACATTCTACATAGTAATAGCACAGAATTGCATGACTAGTAGCAGATAGGAATTTAGAGGGCAGGAGCTCTGTGCCAGAGAAAAAGAAAGTGTAGGACACGAGAGAGGAGAGAGAAGAAAGAAGGAGAACATGTGTTTGGTGCATTGTCCCCCAGCAGCCTAGGCCTATAGCAGCATAACTAAGGGATATTTATGTGACCCTCTTCCTTACTTGTGCTTTCTATACAAGCTGCCACATCTTTGTTCCCCCCCCCCAATGCTGTTCTCCCTCATCACACTGCTTCCTCCCTCTGTGTGCCAGACCCTGGTGAAGGAGGCCGTCGTTCACCCCCTTGAAGTGGAGCCAGGTCGGTTCCTGCCGCAGACTGAGCAGAGCCTGCCTCCTCCCACCACTCCTCCCGCTCCGCAGCCCTCTTCCCACTCGGGACGAGCCCGGATCTCCCTGTCCATCTCTGTCGGACCTGCCCCTATCCTTCCTTCAACAGTGGCGCGATCGGCCTTGACGCCGCGTCCGCCCACCCTCGAGGATGGCATGAGGGGCCGTGAGGGATGGAGGGAGCGCAGTGGAGGCAGGGAGAAATGGGGGGTGACCAAGGAGAGGGTGAGAGGGAGGCTGTCACAGCAGAAGGAGCGGAAGGCCACGCAGATGCTTGCTATTGTGCTCGGTGAGCTGAGGGCATGCAGACTAATCAACAGCATGTTTGAACCATGCATTCAGTACACTTGTAGCTTCTCTCACTGTGTGTACACGATCAAACTATGAATAGCAGCTTTCATTTAGAAGAGATGGAGACATAGAAGAAACAGACGTTTTCGAAAAATTTCTTTCTGTCTGACTGTTAACTGTCAGTCATTTGTTTCATGACTTGACAGCTGAAAGCTGCTACCAGCCAAGACAATGAACAGCAGCGGGAATCTATTCAAAATCCACTTCCCAATGCGTCTAAAAGTCATTAATTATATCTATATATATAGGGTGACACTGGAATCAATTGTCAATCCCATCCCATCCCGAGCCCTCAAAAATACTCCCGGCATATCTAGATTGCATGACTGCCCCCCCCCAAAAAAAATTCTTGGCCTGCAAAATCCTGAGAGAAAGACTCGTAGACTCAAACCCTGTCCCAAAGTTATCAGACTTTGTTGCCCAACTTGCCCCCCATAGCATGTTTGGTTAATCGCAATCAAATCACTGAGGCTGCCTCGGAAATATGGGCTACACTTAGCCTGTACATGCATTACCTGCAGGCCTAGGTAATTTCGTAATTACGTAATTCCTGACGGAGATCTTTTCACACTATGTGGAGCGCAGCAATTCCAACATATTTCACCGCATTGCAGCGTCATTTCTTAATTTAACCTCTGGCTCTGTCCTGCTCCCACTGATTATTTGCTCTTTCCTATCCTTGTCGTGTTACCAACACTGAAATTGGTTTCCGTACCTGCGGGAGTCCTGAAAAATTGTCACCTAGAGGGGTAATTATATCCTCTATAATTAATTAACATCCTCATCCACACCATCCACAACTGTTGACTCTTACCCGTAATTTGCTTCTGCTAGTTTTTTTGCAACATGGCTGAATACTTTTCTGAGGTTGTGGATGAACCATAGCAGTAGCTATGGTTCATCCACTGTCGCAGGTGCGCGCGCTCAAAGACATCGTAAAGGTCAGGAGACATCATCCGGGGTCTGTAGGTCAATCTACAGACCCCGGATGATGCTAACAGGTAACTCCGGGCCCAACGGGGAGTAACACTAGCATATCATAAGTTTCGAGGCAGATAATCAAGGCAGTTATTAAGAGGCTGCATTTCGGTGCCCCTGTCACATGAATGGATATAGATATACACTGATTTAAATATCGAGTTCAAATAACACAAAAGTTATAAGGGTGAGTAAATGAGGATTTTATGCCAAAAATAAGGTCCAGGTTGTGAAAAACAGAAGTTTCCCTTTAAGATTAAGTTTCATATTTGGGATATTTTGTTGTTTAAACTAGAAGACAATAAGCTTTTTTTCTAGATTGAAGGTATTTTGAAGTTTTACTTCTCTCCATTAGAGACACAGTGTCGAGTTTTGACATCCACGACAGCAGTTTTTCTGCTTTTCCGCTATTTTTGATTACTTGTATTTTTTTCTTGCAACCCTCGTCTGTTTTGTGATTAACTTGACAGGGCAACTGGTATTGCTGACGTTCCTTGTCTAGCTGTCAGTCTATCTACCTATTTCAGCAGTTTTGTGACGCATGTGTGTAAGAAGACAAATGCGGCGGATATCTCGGAAAATTGATCAATTCCTGCATAACGCGTGGCCCACGCTGCCGTCCCTTAATTCCTGTCATCTCTTTCTTTCTCAACAAGGTGTGTTCATAATCTGCTGGCTGCCTTTCTTCCTGACCCACGTCCTGAAGGCCCACTGCAGGAGCTGTTGCATCTCGCCCTCGCTGTACAGCGCCGTCACCTGGCTGGGCTACCTCAACAGCGCCGTCAACCCTGTCATCTACACCACTTTCAACATTGAATTCCGCAAAGCCTTCATCAAGATCCTGCACTGCTAGGCCGGGAAAAGAGGAAGCATCAGCTGTCAAGGCAAACAAAGGCTTTGAGATCTGTGGCGACAGGAAGAAGAAGACAGTCGAGAGAAAGAGCCCGGTGATGGTTTTCATAAACAGGAAAAGGGGATTGGTGATAGACCGGACAAATGATAAGTGATCCAAGCTTTTAGGAGAATTGAATGTAAACAGTGGCTCAGATAAAGAAAGACAGAAAACATAGCACACAAAGAGAATGACAGCAGGCAAGAAAGAAAATGCCAGGCCATCACAAAAAAGTCTGTGACAGGTAGACAGCAGCTTCAAGAGACACAAACAAGCAGGAGATATTTTTGGGAAACAAGACATGCCCTGTGTTGTGTACATATGTTCTGTAAAGGGGGATGTGTGAGGACTGGGAGTCTCTCCAGCGCAAACTAACTCACAGCCTCTACATATGTGAGACTCCCTGATACGTGACTGTTTTTCCAATTTAAAGGAGCACTCGGCTCATGTCACAGTTTCACTGTCGCATTCCTGCTTCTAATTCTGACAAATGGCTTCTCGTTGTCCGGTCGCATGTTCTCGTCATTCTCACAGGACCGGCAAACGTTGAGGCAAAGAGAAAGAGTCCAGCTCAAACGTTTGTTTTGCTCTCATCTTTTTACGTACTTTTTCTTTGAGAACTCACAAAATTGACTCTAAGCTAGAATTGCTGATTTGGTGACCATGCCCGTGAGAATGCAGCAGATGACTTTCGTCCAATTAAATGTGTACATTTCTTAATTTTGTGCTTTAAATGTGCAATAATGTCAAATACTGTGCTGTAAATAATAACTTTACCTGTTTAGGATGTGGATTGTAGAATCCCTTATTGACAATAATAAATAGTCTCTTTTATTACTTATTGTATCATATGAAATGAATGTTCATCTGTATTTGTCACAGGAGATTTTTTTATTTTCCCCAAGGTGCACATTGTTTTGAGTGAAATAAAATAATTAGAAAATAATACATAAACATACAGTATCTTTAAAGGACCATAGGTAGTAATATGAGCCACAGTAACTGTGGTACAGTAGATTATATTTGAGCAGCTGGTTTTTCACATAGTGCTCCATGTGCACACTGGGGATTGTGGACATGTTTCATTTAAAGCCAGTAGATCGGTGGTGCCCTAATAGGCTGCTAGCTGTTTTCCTCGGGCACTGCCAAGACGTCTGGAACCACTGCACTAAGCTTCACAATCAGTAAGTCCATGGGCGCGTCCAGTTTGTTTTGGTAAATTTTGTTGCATGCTTGGAGTTACAAAGTTACAAGAGAGGGTCTGTCATCGATTCAGTAAAGAAAGCAGCTGGCTTACCATTCCTGTGTTTACCCATTTTATTCAGACAAAAACTAGTAAACTAGATGATCACAAGCGATCATAAAGGAGTCCATGCTGTGACAAAGTCATCCCTGAGCAGGCCGCAGAGGCATGAGTCACCAGTAGCGCCCCCCTATAGCCCGTACTGAATGAAAGTTGCTTGTAAAGAGTCATCCACAGATAGGATTGTTTTCAAATTTCAAGCAGTTGACTGTGGTGGTTTGTGACATATAAACATGTAGTGGTTGTAGCGCCCCCTACAGCCCGAATGTCATGACATATGAGCCATATTGACTTATTATTGTTATGGCAATAGACCTAGCTAGTCATGTGTATTGACACCTTGGCAAAGTAACATGGTAGGACATCTACCAAATTACCAGGTTAGATGCCTTTTGCCATTGCACTTTGTCCTGGACAGACACTTTTAGCTAAGTAACGGGGAATAAGAAGAAGAAGAAGAAGAAGAAAAATTGCAACAAAATCAATAGGGATCCTGGGGCCCTAATTAAAAATAAAAAAATAAAAATGTGTTATGTGTGGGGAGTATTTCTAAATTATAAAATTATCTGTTCAATTACATGTTAATCATATATTTTCCCTTTAATGAAGCTGCCAGAGGTTTAACACATTTGTTGTTCTTTTTACCATGTGGGAGTTATCATCTGTGTCAGAAAGCATTTGAATCTCTTACATGGATCAATTGGCAGCTGATTTTTCTATATCAACTGCTTGCGATAATGACAGCAGCATCTCCCAATCTAACTTCGCCCAGACTGTCAGACTGCTACCTTAAATCCCCCTACAATTATTTCAGTAGAATGCGGCACAGTTCAGCCTTGTTGAAAGGGTTGTAGTTTGCCAAATTCTGTCAAAACTAGTTGAAGACGAAGTCACAGGAGGAGAAGGGAAAACCTTAAATGTAAGTGAGTTATTAAAGAAAAAGTACATCTCCCAAATGCCAGAAAGTTTTACAGTGACTGAGAAAGAGATTTAAGTTTGACTCAGTGTCTGAGCCACTTTCAGCTTCCTGACAGTAATGCTGCTGTCCTGTCAGTGCACCCCCACCGATGTGTCTCTCTGCGCTAGAAAAAAAATGACAATATTAAGCCGCAAACGCTGCTGTACCTCAAGAGCTGCCGTTCCTTTCTTTCCATCTCTGACTGATACCACAGGGAGGGGAAGCTGGAAGCTGTGTCTGTCTGACGAGCCCCGATTGGTGTGAGTTGCCAGTCAGCTTGATTGGAATAAACGATGACTCTGACGCCTCCCTTCATGTGGGAGCAAACGAAGGCTTGATTAATGCATTCAGTCGGTCAGTCTCTTGAGCAGGATGCGGGCGCCACACACTAGTCACGAACAACAAATGAAAGAAACGCTTCGGCGCTGGCGCAGGTGTGTTTGTAGTGTTGATTATGCAGAGAAAGCAAAAGGAGAACGACAACAGCTCAGAAAGCTTGAGCCGACAGTCACAATAAAATGGAAAACGGTGACATTTTAAATAAACAAGTGTAAATGCAGATTGTACGGAAGTTTCACTTATTGTGTTTAACAACATGGGTATTGATTTCAGTTCAGTGTGACAGTATAGTCAAGATTAATGCATCTCAGCTCATCTCATATTCTCAGCTGGCTGAAATAGCACAAAGTCAATTCATTCCTAATCTCAATTCATTCAATTGAAAACATTTACATCCTACCCATCCCCCCTCTCCTTTGGTGTTCCCCAAGGCTCTGTTCTTGGTCCTCTTCTATTCATCATCTACCTCATCCCCCTTGGCCAGATATTTCATAGGTATAATATTAATTTTGTTGCGCAGATGACACCCAGCTCTACTTGTCCACCAAACCCAGCTCCACCTTTCCACCCACTTACCTTTCTGACTGTATTCAGGAAATCAACAAAAACAACTTCCTCAAACTCACAGTAGTAAAACTGAAATCCTTCTCATTGGCACCAAAACCACTCTATCCAATATAAATAACTTCTCTATTCAAATTGACAATTCCCCAGTCTTCCCCTCTCCCCAGGTTAAGAGTCTAGGTGTCATCCTTGACACCACACTTTCTTTCCATTCCCATATTAACAACATCACCCGTTCAGCCTATTTTCACCTACGCAACATCTCCCGTCTCCGTCCATCCCTCTCTCCTGAAAATACTGCCACCCATAGCCTGGTCACATCCCGTCTAGACTATTGCAACTCCCTCTTATTTGGTTTACCTGACAAATCCATTCATAAGCTACAACTGGTTCAAAACTACGCCGCACGCATCATCACTGGTACCCCCTCCATGAGTCACATAACACCAGTCCTGCAACAACTCCCCTGGCTTCCTGTCAAATTCCGTATCATCTACAAAATCCTACTTCTCACCTTCAAGGCATTAAACAACCTCGCCCCTCAGTACCTCACTAACCTGCTCCACATAAACATTCCTGCCCGCACTGGTCATCTTCATCACAACAACTCACCATCCCACCTGCTCGCATGACCACCATGGGGTTTAGAGCGTTCTCCCATTCAGCCCCCTGCCTCTGGAACACCCTCCCTGAACACAAAATTCAGACTCAGTCACCACCTTCAAATCTCAGCTCAAAACTTATTTATTCAGACAGGCCTACTCCATCCCATAGTCTTACTTCTATCTCCCATGCTATCTGAAATTTATTTGTATCTATATGTTCCATTGTTGCTTGTGTGTACTTTCATTGTGTTATTTGAACTGTGTTTATTTTAACAATTTTGTACGGTGACCTTGAGTGTCATGAAAGGCGCCTATAAATAAAATGTATTATTATTATTATTATTATTATTAAAGTCGATAAGGATGAATCCTATTGAACTTCCATCTAGCACCACTTGAAGTTTTACCTTTTGGTTTTCAGTGAAATGTCTCAGTGAGTGTTATCATGTACTTACCAGGAAATCAGATGTGGAAACTCATGCTGAATTATAAATTATAATTGTTTTTCCAAATCCCATCAGTTTTAAACATTCTTTGTGTTTAATGCCTATTTGCAAATGTTAGCATGCTAACTTTGATTAACATGGTAAGCACTGTACCTTCCATACATCGCCCAGTTAATATGTTAGCATGCTGAGATTAATAAAGATGTTAGCATGGCTGTAGAGCTTTCGCTGAAGTTTTGTTGAGCTCATCATGTTTTTCGTTGTAATGTAAAATACCAGTGTTTTTACAATGACTTTGGTCCATTATGCAGAATGGGCAGAATGTCCCTTGTTTCTCTTCTGTGCATGTGTGTTGTGGAACTTCATGTTTTCAATCATTTATTTCTGAACTTCTCTGTCTCCTCCTCCGTGTCAGATCTCTGGACTGAGCTCAGCAATGTAACCGAGAAGAGGCTGAGTAACACCACGACGAGGATCCTGGTCACTGCCAGCGCCACACACTGTCCGATGGAGTTACGTAATGAACAAAATACCCATGAGAGGCCTGACCGCACACATGCTCACGCACCCAATCCTGCCTCTTCAGATTCATAATGAGAGCATGATTATTGAATACATATCTTTCAAGTGTGTGAAATTCAACTCTGTGTGTGCCTGTGTCCGTGTTCTGTATGTTCCTCATTACTTCTGACAGGGAGCGAGTCATTTGGGTGGTGTACATTACCCTCTGTTGTTAAACTCTGACCCGAGCTCACAATTATCCCCATGCATATTTCATAGACTCCCAAAGGCAACCAGGGCACATATCCGTTACTGACCTACCTGTTGCAGCCTCACTTGAGGAGAAAGATTGAGTTAGAGAGGACGGTAGGCTGGAAGGAGAAGGAGGAGGGTGTTGAAGAGTGTGACACAATAACAGGATTAAGTGGTAACAGGCGAAGTGAGCGGCGGAAACTTGTTCAAGATGAGAGATTCACCGCGACGGAACTGATGTCTTCGTATTAAAGATGTGCCGGGCGCCTTTTGGTGTCTTGTCGCTCACAAGGCCCGCTGCGGTACAAGCTGGTTTAATAAGTGGAGGAGGCGCCTGCTGCACATACAAATGAAACATGCACGTCTACACGGCTGACAATCAGGTGAGTGCACTTGAAAATATGCATGTCTGTTGTGGAGGGTGCGAGAGAGTAGAATGAAAGGATGACATGTTCAGTTACAAAAGCTGCAACAACTTCAATGAAATTTGAAACAGAATGTCTGCGGCCTTATTTGGCATTTCCTCATGAGTAACTTTTTTAGATTTATTCGTACTTTTCTCAGACCAGGCTTGTGTTTAAAACGTATTCAAGTATTATTTTAATTTATCTTAGGAAAATGTATTTAACTGAAATTTTAAGCAGGCTTTCTTACCAAGATCTGATCTGCCTTTTGCTTAAAAATAAACAATTCTTTGCTGAATAATGTGAACTAAAACATTAGCTTTAAGAGACCGTGTTAGGTTTAATGTATACTATATAAGTTACACACAGAATTATTCCAAGCTCATGTTTTGTTATCATTTCTGTTTCTTTTACAGTCCTCAGCTGAGCTTTCCAGATCTGTGTCGCTCCTTTCAGTCATTTCTGTAATCCAGCTGAATCCACAAGCGTCGTGGTATCCCGTGTCACAATAAACAAATTACACGTCATGACTGCTCCTTGTGACTTCACAAACATGCATTTGCAGGACCAAACAGACGGCGCCTGTCCCTCTCCTGCACAGCAGCCAGTAGACGTGTCAAACTACCCCTCCCTTGAGCACTGGTCATCATCATCATCTTTTCCGTCCAGTCATCAAGTATTAAGCGTATCGTCTTTGGTCCCCTCCACGGTCCTCACACTGGTGCCCCACTATATCCCCACCACTGAGGGAAACCTCTACCCAGAGCTTCCATGTTTTCCTGATATTCCATCGGAGCCTCAGCCTCTAGAGACTACACCTCCTCCCTCTGCATCCTTAGAGACCCAAGATCAAAAAACCCTGACGTCGCCACTTCCTTGTAGTGATAATCATGAGGAATCTCAGCAGGGGAAGCCATCAGATGGAGGCCCACTGGAGGAAGGATCAGTGGGTCTCATATTACCCAAAGATGCCTGTAATGAAGAGCCAGGTATGGTAATAATTTCAAAAGAGTTTTGATGAGGCACGGGTTTTGATTTCGAGGTTCTAAAATTTCTGGGATGATACAAATCCAAATCCAAATGTTTCCACATCACTGAATGCATTTAAAGATGGACAAACCTGTCATTAGGTCACTCGTAGAATTGCTGAAGAGCAGTTTTGCTCAGCGTTGTGCCAGACCCCCCTCACTCTCTGCTAATTCTAAAAACAAAGAGAGTGGAGATGAGGAGCACTGGGAACGTCTACTCTAGGCAGACAACCGGCAACCAACCTGTCACTCAAAGCAGCTATGCCCTTAATTATAAATAAATGTAAGCATTCATAAAATTTTCACTTGCAAATGGAAATAGCTATCGAGACCAAAAACATGTTTCATACCAGGCTGTAAGAACATGTTCACTGCTGCTGGAAAGTTGGGAATTACATTTTAGTGTCAGTGTACATGTCATTTTATTTATGAGGTGCATTTAAAATTCATCACTGAACAAACAACGCATGAATGAAAAAATATATAAGCACACAAACAACACAAAGAAAAGAAAAAAGGAAGACATTGAAATGCTTCACTAAAATGACCCACTTGGTTACAATAAAAAGAGTAGTTCTCAAACTGAATTAAACACCAGAAAATAAACATTAAACTTTGTCATCATCTGAGCCTGCCTAAGAGTTTGGGTTGGCACAGCTGCAAAAGCACATCAGAAGAGAGAGGTCAGCAGTCCTTAATGACCTTGGCATAAAATACGGTTGTTTACTCACCCATATAAGTTTTGTGTAATTTGTATTCCTTTGGGAGATAATTAGGTCTGCGTATATCCGTGTAGTGGGAGTTACTGGGGCACCGAGACGCAGCCTCTAAACAACGCATTGCCTGCCGTGAAAACTCGTTCATTTAACCAATATTTTGTTAGCGTATGTTAGTCCTATTCCCCGTTGAGTCCAGAGTTAGTTGTTATCATGATGTCTTCTGATCTGGATGATGTCGTTTCTGAGCGCTGGCTTATTTACCTGTAATTTGTTACTGCTATGGTTCATCCACAACCTCCGAGATGGAAAAATATTCAGCCATGTTGCAAAAAAACAGCAGTAGCAAATTATAGGTGTAAAATTGAACTAATTCTGGACTCAATGGGGAATAGCACTAACGTATCATAACAAAATATTGGTGAAATGGAGAGCTTTGCGGCATTGCGGTGCCCCAGTCACTCTCACTAAATGGATATATGCAGATCTAAATATCTCCTGATGGATATGAATTACATCAAAGTTATATGGGTGAGTAAACCACCGTGTTTTATGCCAGAAATAAGGGCCAGGTAGTAAAAACAGTAGTTCCTCTTTAATGGGATGTGTGGTTGTGGAAGAACAATTTCAATTTCCCTGCGGGAACCTCTCAAAGGGATCAATAAAGTTGTCTATTAATATAAAGACACATCGAAGCCAGTCCATGATTCAGTGATCACATGCAAACACTAATATCATTAAAGCAATGCGTAAAAACGTCCCGGGAGCCGGTGAGAGAGGCCAGTGTGGGAGAAATGTGTTCCCTTGTGTGTCCTTGTTAAAAGAAAAGCTGCAGCACGTTTTCAAACTGGAAACATGTATGACCTTTGGTGTACGTCTCGATTTAAGAACACACTGTTTTTCAATGGAAGTGCTCACTGTTGAGATCAAGGCTCTCTCCACACAAACCAAGTCTTTGCATTTGGAGTTAATGTTGTCATGCTGAAATAAATTATTACTATTTCACGCTAGAATGCTGCAATGATGCTAGAGGCTATCCAACAGCAGGCTTCGTATAAGCTGAAGGGTTTGGTTCAGTTTTATTCACTCAAGACAATGTGGCTGCTTTGCTTGATTGGCTGGGTTAAGTGGTTCTTTGAGTCTACCTGCTGGACCTTTAACCTCATGTCATGAAACTGACCAAACATGCACAGTACAAGTTTGTAGAAGTTAGTCGCCATGTAATGTATGCCTCAACCACCTGAATACAGATGCACTGCCTCCGATGTGCCCTTGAATGCACCCCGATCTTAGGGTGCTGATTATATTTTCATCAAATTTATTTCGCTTCAATATCCGTAATCTATTGCAAACTGACAAGCTGCTACATGTCAAAAGAAATGCTGGCAGGGAAAATGAACACTTGTTAACAAAACTATTTCATGTCTTATATTGACTGATGATCAACTGAGATGGAGGAAATTAAACGAAACCCGGGACCAGGAGTCTCTCTTTTTTATAGTATTATTATTATTTCATGATATGCATTTGTTCATTTAATTAAAAGTAAAGGATTCTATCAGACTTTCAGAGTTCTTCAAGCTGCCATGTTTTGATTTTGTCATGTTTGATTACCGATGCTTGCTTCTCTACATTTTAATCAATTGTCGGCTACAACTTTAATCTTTGCGGCGTTGGAAGCAGCCACATTAATGATCTCCACTCATCAGCTCTGCGCTGTGCTTGCAGTTGAGCCTTGAATGGAAAAAAAAATAAAAATAATCAAACCCTTCTGCCTAAACGTTAATGTTGAATTCTAAAGTAAAGGATTTAATTAACTCTTAACAGCACCCCGTGTTCTTCCTCTGCACGGTGCGTCCTGTTCCCCTGCTCTTTTGGAGCAATGACACATATTACAGGGCTTGTGTCCTTTATTGTCACCATAATAAACAACAAAGATTTGGATCAAGATTTCACCATGTGCTTTATAATACAGTGATTATCTGGCACCACAGATCAACAAAGCTGTTTGAAAGACTTATGTTCCATCTCCTTTCAAGGTCCTGTATACTTCCTGTAGTTTCCACTGTGCACAGGTCTCTCCTTTCCTTGTGCTGTTTTCAGCCTCTCCTTGAAAAAGCAGCCTGGATGTGGATAACAGAATTCCTCATATGACCCTAACCCTAACTCACAGCAGTTTCTTCTCAGCTCCTAGACTAGATAGGTTCTGTAACATTCCTCAGTGTGCTGAGGCAGCTGTTTACTGCCTCAGTAATAACATCATATTGTGGGGTCAAGCTGGTGTGCAATCTTTTTTATTGCTATTCGACCTCAAAGTGACCTCTTGATACTGTTGCCCTTGATATATTTGGAAGGGTTCGAGCTGTGATGACTGGAATTTTTCATGCCACCTGAAATTGGATCGCATATAAGATCATTCTGCACAGGTCTACATTCCAGGCAGTGGTATTAATTCCCACTCCCAGCCGTCTCATTTCTCATTTTAATTGTACATTTACCAATACTGTATCAGCCGTGTGGACAGTTTGAGCCATGTAATGACGACTAATGAATGAGGCAGAATGGCAAGGCTGCGGCTAGATGACGGAACTGTCTCCCGTAATTTATCTTTTTTAAATATTTTTTTCTTAAACAGAATCATTTTACACGCAGCGGGTCAACCTCTTTAAAATTGTCTTACCTAACATGATCAGTTTCTAGCCATGATAAGGAAGGAAGTATAATTAAATGCTTTTTCCTCACTGTCTAAAGTTAAAGCTTCAGCCATCATCTTGACAAGGTCTTTAGCTGGGGTTGATTTTATGTTTCGGACCAATACACGTTCATCTCTGGGACATAGAACCTGTCTCACTTCAGACAGTGAGGAAAAAATGTTTATGTGTCCACAGTGTATGTAAACATCTTGGAACCAACTGTATATACATCAGTCCACTGCGTGGCTTCAGGTACACAGATTATCAGTTTATCTTCTATTCGCATTTACAGACATAAGAGGCACTACAGTATTCAGCATCCTGATTCACCCTCCTCCTTAACATTTAACTTCTCAGCCAGCTGTGCTGCTGCAGAGTGCTGCTGAGGGTCTTTTATTGAAAGGTAGTGTGAGGTTGTACGTTTCACCGGCGCCCATCTGCCCCAGGTGGCTGTCAATCAAGCATAAAATTGATTCCAACATTTCATACCCACAAGGCACTGCATGCAGCTCATGCTTTACCTCATATTATGTACGCGTTCTGTCCTCATTTGACTCCAGTCGTCACTCCAGAGCCTTTTGATTGTCAAGGTTTAAATACACGGTTGGTTTTATGAAATTACTTATTCATTTCCTGTCAAACTTTCTTATCTACTCTGTGTTTTTGGTCAGTTAAGACATTTCTGGCCATGAGTTTGATTTAGAAAGGTTTTCAAATTCTGTTGCAGAGACAAAATATTTCTCTATTGTGGACCGACTAAAGCACTAACTGTGGCCTAGCTTATTAACATTTGACTCTTGATGAAATATTTAATAACTGACCTGATTGCTCTGCATAACAGGATGTTTGCCATTAATCTACACAGCAGTAAATGTCATCAATTACCACCTGGGAAAAATAATGTGAATGCCCCTCTGAGTCGTAAAACGTTATCTATCTATCTATCTATCTATCTATCTATCTATCTATCTATCTATCTATCTATCTATCTATCTATCTATCTATCTATCTATCTATCTATATTTGCATGCCTGTTTTTCTGTCTGTCTGTCTGTCTGTCTGTCTGTCTGTCTCTACTGTTGCAGTATCAGCCTAATAACGTACTTTATTAGTGTTTCTATGATTCATTTGCATTTGTAATTGAAACTAATAATATGTCCTGGCTTCCCGTGTTTGCTTCCTTAGCTCCTTGCTGTCATGCAGACACTGGAAATAGTTATCAACTAAACACATCCTGTTTGCAGTGATCATGTTGTTTTCGCAGTGAACATGCACAATAATAATATACCACGCATTATAACTCTCATACATTACTGTATCTCTGAAACACATTTATCAGGCATAACATTATGACCACCATCCTAATATTGTGTTGGTCTCCTTGTGCCTCCAAAGCAGTTGTGACTCATCGGCAGAAAATGTTCTAAATCAGGAGTTATGTAAACATACTCGAGACACTACAAATCCACTCCTTTGCTGCTGACATATGTACATACAACAATCAGCCATAACATAATGACCACCATCCAAATATTGTGTTTGTCTCTCTTGTGCCTCCAAAACAGAGTCCTTGGAGAATGGACACGGGTGTTCTGAAGGTGTCTTGGCAACAGAATGTTGTTAGTGGGGGCCTTTGGGTCCTTTGGGTATAGGGGAGGGGTCTCTGTCGATTATCCCAAAGATACTTGATCAGTTTGGGATCTAGTGAATTTGGAGGCCAGGTCAACACCTTGTGTGTTCTTCATGTTTTTAGTTGTTCCTAAAGTATTTTTGTGTGTGTGTCTGTGTCAGGCTGCATCCTCCTGGAGATGGCTGCCATGGTTTTAATATTGTGGCTGATTGGTTTATTTGCTTATTTTACAAAGATTTAAGTAAAATTAAATTACAATCAGTTTACACTCACCATAGCTTGGCTAGTGGAATCCTACTTGCTTTCATGTAAATACAAAGCTAGACAAAGCATGCTCCAACACTTGCTAGTGAAAGAGAGATGCTGGAGGAAAGATTGGCATGTGAAGGATGACTCATAGTGTTTATCAGGAAATTTAAATATTATTAAGAACACCTACAAAATGACCTTTGGGTCAACGCTGGTACACAACATACTGGTGTACAGGTGACATATATATTATATGAATATTTTACAGGTCAGTGTGACATCCAATCATCCATTTTATGTGCTGCTATGGTGAAATCTCTGTACTAACTATGACGTAGCTGTAACTGAAGAGCTGGTGCAGGCGAGTCTTAAAAATTAAGCATGATGATGAAGTCGGGATGCCTTTAAGCTCACGGCCTCCTGAATAATTCAGTGCTCTTTTGTTTGCTGCAGAGTCTCGGGCCTGCACATCTCGTGAGCTGCTGCTGATTGTGGGAATCCCAGTCCTCATTCAACTGATCATCATTTCCGCCCTCTTAGGTACAGTATGCTGAAAGCAGCCCGTGTTTGTTTTAAGTTGCCAAACCTCCAGCAGCTGAATCCAGCAGGTAAAAAAAACACTTTAATGACAGTTACAACTCCCATTCCAGAACAAAGACAGAACATTTGCACGCCTGTTTTATTTTACTGCCCCACTCACTTGAATGTTTAATATAGTAATTTTTAAACTATTGTATGTAAATAGCAGCATCACAAAGATCACAAACCTCACATGCACTTCACTGGAAGACAACACAGTGCAATAATTAAACTAAAAATGCAGTCATGTATTTTAACCTTATTTCTTTGAGAAACACTTCAGTGGGTCTGCATATTAGGTCGGGGGGGGGGGGGGGGGGGGAATTGAAAAGAACTAAGGAAAACATCCAAGTTAATTAGTTTTGCAACCAGTTGTTGTAAGCCTTTCTCTTGAACTTAATTAATCATTTTATGAAAAGTGGATGGTCAGAGTCATTTGTTGAGGTTAAAATTGACTAAGTCGTGTCCATCCAAAAGTAATTTCAGTAAAGACTTGAAAAAGGAAGGGCTTTAATTCGTAACTTTTAAGGTAACTCTCTCTGTGTCCTCTTGGTATTTCCTTTGTCTGTACATATTAGTCACGTTCCTGGGTTTCCCCACTGAGTTAGGCGATTCATCTACTTCCTGTGATGAGAAACATAGCTGCATTTCCCCAAGTCAAAGGCCTCCTCTGTCTGAGAATCCAGTGCACCCAATAGGTAACCTTACTGCAGGTAAAAAAACTAAATAAAACTAAAAACAGTCAAGTATTTTCACACAAGCTATGATTTCCTGCCATTTGCAACTTTCATGCTTCCATTCATACTGTCACATTCAGAATGCCAAGTTGAGGTCAAAGGCGGACAGCGCATTGTTGGAGGGACCGCAGCGGCAAAGGAGACTTGGGGCTGGCAAGTTAGCATGCAATGGAGGGGGAGACACGTCTGTGGTGGGGCCATCATCGCTCCTCACTGGGTCATCACTGCAGCTCACTGCTTTACAGAGTAAGAGGTGGACATAAGGCAGGAATGTTATTAGGTCATTACCAGTTCTGAAGTGTAGTAAGGTCAGGGAGACACCTCCCATCAGTATTTCAACAATTAGTATGGGCTACAAGCAAGACCACCTGTCAAAGGTAATGCTATATCCAGATGTAATCCACTTTCAGTCAAGAGCAATGGTGAAAGAAAAATCATGTTTTATATCCAGAACTTGAATATGACAGATGGAGCTCTGTCTTCTGGGGCTGTCTGCTCCACTTGAATGTTTAATTTGGGTTTTGAGCAGTCCGCGGAGATATTTTGAGCTTCACTATAAACCAAAAGGCAGCTCATTAATTTGGCTGTTGTACAGAAGTGAGAATAGAAAGTTGGTGTGAGTGAGCAGAAAAGTGTGACTGTACATAGCACTGTAATAGTTGTGGATGTTGTAGTGATATTATCAGGTAACACATTTCATTCATAACAGTGTCAACACCTGTTGCTTAAGTCACAAAATCGTTGTGTGGTGAGGTGGATAACAATAATAAGAGCAGAAATTACAGTTGCGTGGAGTTTTATGGACTGCACGTAAATTTATCGACTAAAACTGCACAAGACATATGAAGAAAAATGGAAATACACTGAAATACGTTAAGGTCAGATATCCTAAACTCAGCTTAGCACTGATGCCTCACGTCGAGAAGGTCCCAGGTTCGAATCGGCTGGCCTTTCTGCGTGGAGTTCGCATGTTCTCCCTGTGTCTGCGTGGGTTCTCTCCAGGTACTCCAGCTTCCTCCCACCATCCAAAGACATGCTGGTTAGGTTCATTGGTGATTGGGTGTCAGTGTGAGTGTGAATGGTTGTCTGTCTCTCTGTGTTAGCCCTGAGTTAGACTGGAGACCTGTCGCCCAATGACAGCTGGGATAGGCTCCAGCAGACCCCCGCATCCCTTAACAGGAATAAGAGTTGAGGTTACAGAAGATTAATGAATGAATGAATCTTGAGCACAGACTGGACAATCACTTTTAGTCAGATAAGACTGAACTGAACTGAACTTAAGCCATAAACTTTTCTGTCACACTTCTGCAGGAATTCAATGTCTGAAGCGTCAGACTGGCTGGTGGTGGTGGGCACTGTCAACATCGCACAAGACTCTCTGGGGAAACGTTACAGAGCAGTGCAGGTTCTCTACCATCCCAGCTTCAGCAACCTGAAAAATGACTACGATGTGGGCCTGCTGCGCACCATCACAGACGTGGACATGACAGGTACTGGGGGGAAGCGATGGCCCCATCTGCTGGCAGAGTCAAACTAAAACACATCATGTGCTTCAAACTGATCAAGTCGCCAGATTCTTTAGATCTACACTAACAGACTGGTGAAAATCCATGCTTTCGAGATATGAGGCCACGAAACAGTTTAACACATTTCTTCCTTCCAGACAGAATTACAAACTCAACTAAATATCTGACAGCTTATTTTGAAATGCTACAACTTAAAGGCAAATCTAAAAACAAAGTCTGCATGAAGAATGCAACTTGCTTTTAAAGAAAGCAAGATTATTGATAATTCTCAAGTATGACTATGGTTTCATAGTCATTACATACTGCAGTAACCATTATCACTTTACAGCTTTCTTGACAGAAGCCAGATTATATTTTTCTGATTGCTGTGTGCCCTTTGTAGGTGGTGTGAGACCGGTCTGTTTACCCAGTCCAAGCGAGTCCTTCCTTTCAGGAGCTCCCTGCTGGATCACAGGCTGGGGATATATCGAGGAAGGAGGTGCATTACACTTACAAAACACTGTATTGTTTGAACCTGTATGCACCCTATTTGTTCCTGAAGACTGTCAGCTGATTCAAGTAATATTCAGCTGATTTGCACTACCTGTCAAAAGTTTTAGAACGCCCTAATTTTTCCAGTTATTTATTGCAATTCAAGTTGTGCAAGTCTAATAAATAGCTTGAAATTGTACAAAGGTAAGTGCCGAACAGCCAGAGGTTAAAAAAAAGGTTTGTTTACTCAAACCTGAAACATAATGTACTGTACATTTCAGAATTACAGGCAAAAGGGCCTTTTTCAGGGAACATAAAGTGGGTTCACAATTTAAAGCTGTTCTGCAGCAATGAAGGTTGAATCAGCCATGAAAGTTGGTGCGACTAATTCCTATAGGTGTTCCAGCTTTTCTTGGTTAATTACACACACTGTGGTACCAGACCCTCGTGAGCATCAGGTGAACATTATTTTACTGCAAAAGTAGTGTGTTGCTACATAAATGGTGAGAAAAAGGCAATTAACAATGGAAGCTCTTTCCTACAGGGAAACTGCAAAGAAAGTCACAGTGTCAATGAGTACAGTTTTCTTCACCATCAAAAGGCACAAAAGGAAACTGTAGGAAACTCTTGACAGGCGAGATCTGGCAGACCCAAAGCCACAACTGAATCAGAGGACAAGTTTCTGAGAGTTAACAGCTTGCGTGATAGGCGGCTCACAGGACAAGAGCTTCAAGCACAGCTTAATATTGGTTTTAGTAATTTCAACTGTGAAGAGAAGACTTCGAGGTGCAGGTTTGACAGGACAGGAGCAAGAAAGCCATTACTAAGACGTCCGAATAAGACAAACAGGCTCACCTGGGCCATAAAACACCGTTATTGAACTACTGAAGACTGGAAGAAGGTATTATGGACTGATGAGTCAAAATTTCAAATCTTCGGCAAAATGGCTTCCACAAAATTCTGCAGCACCATGCAATACCCTCTGGTATTCACCTAGTTGGTCAGAGGTTCATCGTACTGCAAGACAATGACCCAAAAAGTTTCCTTTGATATTACGTATAATGAATGAGAAGAAACACCATTTTCATTAGTTTAATATTTATTACCCCAAAAATTTAGACAATATCAAGGATAGCCCCAAATAACAAAAAGTGACATTGTCAGTAGTGGGTGTTTCCATCATTTGCGGCAATGTCAACCAGAATAACTAAATCTGTTTTGCGCTGACTGGTGATGCCTGCCCAGACTGTTGCACCTCCTCCACCAAAGCGAACCCTGGGGACCATGTTGAACTCGGTGTATCGCTCAACTTGCCTTCTCCAGCAACGCTGACGACCATCATTTCTGTGCAAGATGACCCAACGGTAGACCCCTGCATTGTCCAGGTCACATGGTCTTGTGCCCACTGCAATCGTTCACCGCGGTGTCTTGGTGTCAGTGGAATCACCTACAACGGTCATCTGGCATTCAAGCCAAAGCAGTGGAGTCAGTTGCAAATGGTTTGTCTGGAAACCCTGGTACCCCTCACAACTCGTGAACAGGCCTGCAGCTATGTGGCAGTTGCATAACGTTGTCTGAGTGCATAGGTCCTTAGGTTCTGGTCATCGTTGCAGTCTGTCACTCGTGGGGCTCCACTCCTGGGTCTGTCACGAACTCTTCCAGTAGTTCTGTCTTGATGCAAGTCTGCTGATGACACTTTGATACACACCAAGTTCACAAGCAACATCTGACTGCCTGCCACCAACCCAAAGGCGCACTATGGCCACTTGGCACTGCTCGTCCGTTAAGTGACGTTGTGTATTCATGGCTGTTTGAATGATGAACCTGGAATGACTTACTGACAATACCAGCTTTTATACCCACCGAATGTTGAAATTGATGCCACATTGAAAAGGGTTGTCTTTTAGTATGTTTTGGCATTGGCCCCAATATGTAAGGCACGCTGTCCACAGTGAGACCATTACATGGAAAACACAAAATGAGGTGTCTCTATCACCCCAATACAATTGCCTTCCTATCCCAAAAATCTCTGAAGTGAAACAAACACTGTATGTCTGACATCCACTGAGTCTCTCACGATATCCCTAACTTATTGTGAGAAGTGTATTTCTACAGATTCTTGGAGTCTGTGCAGGAGTCTGAGAATGAGGCCAAGGGGATAAGGAGATAAATAATAACTTGCCAAGATAGAAACTTTAGACTTTTTATAAGACTAGATATGCCATGCTGATAGGCTCTTATCCAAACAGGTAGAAAGCTATAATAAAACCTAGGGTGGGTCTGTGTTTGCTCACTTCTTCTTTTCAGTTTCATTTTTGTCATTTTGGTCTGATAGGTTCTGATAGGATTTATTTTTGTTTTTCACGTCATAAAAACCTGCGTAGTTTTTCTAATCACTGTAGGGACTAGAGAATATACAGTATATGTGTTTGTATTTTAATACTGTTTACACCTTGGCTTACACAGTGGAACTGATATAGAAACCCAACTAAGAATATGACTTTAGACACCTTTAGACCGGCTACATGTTTTTAGATTTAGATTAGTTTTACTTGTATAACTTATGACAGTTCCTGCTCAGATTTTCTTTAACTGATTTTTTTTTTTTTTTTTTTTTATTTCTATTTTGCAGGGACTGTGTCAAATGAGCTAAGGCAGGCTCAGGTATGGGTAATACCTCAATCCACCTGCTCCAGCATGAGCGTCTATGGCTCCACCATAACTCCTCGGATGATTTGCGCTGGCAACATGATCGGAGGGGTAGATTCCTGCCAGGTGAAATCGATAATCATGTCAGACTTTGTTAACATGTTACATGCTCACCCATTCTGCTTTATGTTTGATAGGGAGACAGCGGTGGACCCCTGGTGTGTCAAACACTCAATGGAAACTGGAGGCTGGCAGGAGTGGTGAGCTGGGGGGAGGGCTGCGCAAGGCCCAACAAACCTGGCGTCTACAGCAGAGTAACTGAACTGCTCCCATGGGTTAAAAGCCACACTCAGGTACAACTGAAACCACTCAATATGTTTTAATATGAAACCAGTCAGCACACGCCTCTGCTTGTGTATCTTGAACTCTGGCAGTCAAACTTACTTTGTGGTTACAGTTTAGTTCCTGAAGTTCAAAAAATTGAATTATTTTATGGTGTTTGCTACTCTCTGTGTTTAATTATGAACTATGAGCTCAGGGGGGAGAATTATTTGGCTTTCTACTAGGTGTACTCAAAAAATATACCTAAGGTCAAAGGTTAAAACATACCCAAGGTCATACAAACCACAGTGTTGACATATTTCTTACTATGACATAGTTTCCTGTAACTTTCTATATCTTGCAGGACTTACAGATACAGATAGCTTGAATACATTTCCTTCATGGATATATAAAACAATGTTGTGTTTTCTGTTTTTATGGGTGCCACAGGACAATAAAGAATAACTGGAAGAGGCCACAATGACAATAACTGACACCAATCACCTGTGATAACTGACAATAAAGAATGACCGGAAACTGTTTCTATTATAGACCATTCATTCATTCATTCATCTTCTGTAACCGCTTATTCCTGTGAAGGCTTGCGGGGCCGCTGGAGCCTGTCTTGGCTGTCATCGGACGAGAGGCACGGTACCCCCTGGACAGGTCACCAGTCTATCACAGGCATCTATTATAGACCAAAACCACTGTATTTGTGGGCACTTAAGGTCAACTTACATATAACAGAATAAATCATATAATGCAATATAAATAAAGATAGATAGCAATGAGATAAGAGGGAAAGCGGATTAAATGGAGGAAGCTGTTTTAAAATGTGTCGTGAATGTCAGGTGGGAGAATGTTCCAAAGGTGTGGAGCTGAGTGAGTGAATGCACCTGTGGTGGACAGTCGGACGGGTGGTGCAGTAAGTTGGGTGGCTGAGGAGGATCTGAGAGTACGTGAGGGTTTGCATAGTTGAAGAAGGTCAGGCAGTTATGAGGGAGCTTGGTTGTGAAGCTCCCTCATAACTGTATAAGTAAGTACAAGTAAGAACAAAAAGCACAAATAAGTTTGTTTTACATCTGAAATATGCACAAAAAATTACCTTTTGTATCCATAAATTCAATCTATTTAATGTAAATATGATGAGCTGACAATACCAGGTAATGTATCCTGTTTAGAATTTTTGTCTCTGTTGCTGCAAAACTTGCATAGTGCCCCTTTATGTGCGTGTAGTGGAACTTGTGACTTATCAGATTCGGTGATAATAGGGAAAAACCAAGTGATAAAAATATAAACGTTGGTTAAATATTGATAGAAAGACCCATTTGGAATGGTTGCAGATATCACACTGTTTTCAGATATGCATACGGTGTTATCTTTAAAACACTTATGTGATTATGTGATGCAATATAGATAAATTAAATAAATTAGTTTATTATTTTATACACTTCAGATAGTTTTTGATATACATCCCTTTGGTGAGAGAGTACCTTAAAATCTGCAGGTCTTCAGTAAAGCACAAATACATTTTAGTAAACATACTAAACATTTCTGTATTTATTCACTACGATCAGACGTCACACTTTCAATTTGGTTGAAACTTTTTTTTTATGTAATATTTGTCTTAAAATAAGCACGGAAATAAACGAACACGCTTAGGTTTAGTGGTCATATTTGAGGAAAGAATTTTTGAATATAGGTCATCCAAAAGAAGAAGAAAATACTAGTAGTAGTCTTGTAGCGGTTTGTTTTCCTGCTAAAGTTTTTAATATGGAAGATGACTGCGCGTTTATACTTGTGTTGTAATCAGGCTTGATACCGTCTGATTGTGGCACACGTCAAACGTCACGTAAACTGTGGCGCTCGTATTATTGTCTGCGGGGCGAGTGCGTGCCTCATGAGCGCGCACCAGCGCCCCCAACACGCTACTGCAGACGTTAATGATCTACTCAGAAGAAACCGAAACATGCAGGAAGTCAGTCTGCAGCAATCAAACTGGACTATCCTGCGTTTTGTTGCCCAATAAGACAACCGCTGGCGATGGCACCAGTGGGAGCCGCTGTCAAAGTGAATGACACTAGTGGTTCACTTGAGGTGACAGGCGAGCTTCCAGACCAGTCGTCTACAAATTATCTGCCATAAACCTCCAGGTAAACGGAGGAGATAACCGTTACCGGCCGGAGCCTGCCAGGAGCCTACGCGCGTCTCAATTGTTGTCGGTAGTCACGGTGACTCGACATCTAGCTGTGATAATTATCGGTTGGTGCATTCAGGAAGTTACGACGAACGAATATGTGTTCGGTAATAAGCAGGGTGAAACCAGTTCAGCGGGCTCTAGCTCTCGCTCTGCGGTACAGCACTAAAACAGAGGGCTCGAGTTTTGCAGTAACCCACAACAGACGCTCCTGTATCGGCTTGAGCGCCGCTGTTGATCCGCTAAGAAACGCCCGGAGATTTTACTGCAACAGGATGGCGTTGACCGATGGACTGCTCTTCAGACAAGTAGGTTAACGTTATTTTTGGCGGTTTTGTTACTTTTTGAGGCATTTTATCAAACAAAACGTTTCTACTTGTTGTTAATGTTACCGGTATAGGAAGCAAACTATGCGGCAGTTAGCTATAGCTTAACTGTACACAATATCATTGTAATTTAGCCTAGCTATTTAATTCGTCTTTTTGTCTTGTCGTGTTGAATTTAACAGCTAAACAGGCTTTTTACTTTTAATGCACCTGCTCGGTGTATCTTCCAATAACTCTGACACTCTGTTACTGTACTTACTATAAAAGTATGGCTACATCATGATAACACTGCATTGGACTCGGTGTGTTTTTGTGCATCTGTAATGGCGGAAGGCAAATGGTATTTAAAATTTAAAGTTCATCTTGACCTTGGAAACAGCAGTTGACGAAACAATCTCAGTTCAAGGCCTTATTTCATTTATCTCGCCAACTTTCAGCATTTGTATCACAAATAAGCAAACGCAGTCCGTTGGCGAGGACTGAATGATATGTTTAAAAGCTCCATGACAAAGAGTGGGATTGTTTTGTGAATTCGATTTGAAATTTTACATAGATGTTTGGCAGCTAAACACCAAAGGCACACTCATTTGCCAAAACATTAGGTAGAAATAAATTAGTTTTAATATAACAGTCCTGCACTAAATGCCCCAATGATCAGTCTATTTTGAAACCGTGTAGGTTATTCTACTGTATGAAATATACTGATCAGCCATAACATTAAAACAACCGACAGGAGAAGTAAATAACATTGACCATCTTGTGACAATCCAATATTCTGCTGGGATACTTTTGGACCTGGCATTCATGTTGATGTTACTTAGACATGTACCACCCACCAAGACCAGACCAGGCACTCCCACCTCATAGCGATGACAGCCTGAGACAGACACGCACACAAAAACTCTTTAGGAACAATTCAGACTCTTGAAGAACAGCACAAGGTGTTGACCTGGCCTCCAGACACCACAGGACACCCTCAGAAGGCTCATGTCCATTCTCTGATGAGTCACAACTGTTGCGGAGACACAGGGGAGGGCATAATCTTCATGAAGCTAAACTTTAATGCAGGACTGTTCCGTTAAAATGCATTTGTTTTCACTAGTGAACTAATGAACTGACAAATGACTGTACTGCTAACATGGAAAACTTATAGTAGTACTCTAGCATTAGTATTCTTAGTTTCTTTCTGTCTCTTGGTATTGCAAACACACACACACACACATGCTATCAAAGAATAACTAGGAGGCTGTGATCTTACCACCTGCTGTCATCTGTTGTTATTTATTGCTGAGTCATGCCTCTGCTCCTGCCTGCCTTTCCTGTTCAGCTGTTTGAGGCAGAGAGCTCCACCTACACCTACCTGCTGGCAGACACGGACACCAAGGAGGCTGTCCTCATCGACCCTGTGCTGGAGACCCTAGAAAGGGACCTGAAGATTATAAAAGAGTTGGGACTTGAGTTGAAAGTGGCAGGTATGTGCTGTCCTGTGGCTGGGCTAAGAAATCCAGTTTTATTCCCTATAATCAGACAGCTAAATGAAATGTGTGCGCACTAATAACTTTAATAGTTTTTCATGCTCCTACAACACTATTTTGTCCGAATCAGAATACTTTATTAATCCTTCAAGGAAATTGTTTGTATTCCTGCTTAAAAACAAACAAATTGAACAAAAATGAATCTATATCTTTAAATGCAGATGGTACTTTTTTTTTAATGGTTAACCTAAATGTTCCATTCATATTTGCAATTTATTTAAGGAAATACTTGACATCTATATATCATAAAAAATAGAACAATGTGTTGACCTGGCCTCCAAATTTCCACCGAACTGATCAAGTATCTGTGGGATGATCCACAGAGGCCCCTCCTCTCAATCCATGGGACCCAAAGGCCCCCACTAACAACACTCTGTTACCAGACACCACAGGACACCCTCAGAAGGACCATGTCCATTCTCTGATGAGTCATAACTGTTTTGGAGGCACAAGGGAAAACTACACAATATCAGGAATGTGGTCATAATGTTATGACGGATCAGTGTATTTTCACCTTCTTGAAAACTTTCTAATAATCAATACATACTCTTTCTGCGTGCATGACAGATAACCTTACAAACATCTGTTGGTTTCATTGGACCCTTTCTAAAATTTCACAATGTGATCCCACCAGAAGGAATATAAAATGAGATCCCTGCTTTACACTCAGCCACAATATCCTTCTTTTTGTGATAGTTAACACTCACTGCCATGCGGACCATATAACAAGCACTGGACGGATGAAGACAAGACTGTTTGGACTGAAGAGTGCCATCTCTAAACACAGCGGTGCTGCTGCAGATATCCACCTGACAGAAGGAGATGAGATCAAGTTTGGAAAACATGTAAGATTTTATTATTTCCGAGCATGTAAGAAAGATTGTTTTCAGCAACTTTTTGTATCAAGATGTTGATTGTTGTAATGCATCGGTTGCTCTGCAAATTGACAGTCATCTGTTCTCTCCTCTAGACACTGAAAGTGAAAGAAACTCCAGGACACACTGATGGCTGTATCACACTGGTGACCGGGATCAGCGCATGGCCTTCACTGGGGATGCTCTGCTCATTAGAGGCTGTGGCAGGACAGACTTCCAGCAAGGTAGACATTAAAAACTTTTGTTTTTGTAATGCTGGTAGATGTACACAAGGGGGCGGCGTTGCATCTGTATTGCAGTTGTTACAGTCGTCTTATTTGCTCTCTTTTAGGTTGTTCTAAAAGGCTTTACAACTCCATCCATAAACAGATCTTCACCCTGCCTGACCACTGCCTCGTCTACCCAGCTCATGACTATTTAGGTTGGAAGTTTCACTAATACATTATAGATATTTTGAGTGTGGAAGTACTGCTGCTTGATATAATATAGATGTATAAATGTGTCTTGTTTGGAAAGTCTATTGTTTATCAGTCGGTCTACTAAACCCATTTAAACATCTGTGAGCTTTTTGACAATAAACTATGATCTAAACATCCTTGTTACTTTCTGCAAGCTGCTGGGAGACTTATTTTCATAAAAGACGTATCCCTCTTGTTAGTCCTTGTTAAAGACTTTGGAAGAAAAGAACATTCTAACTCTTATACACTTCCTGTGAGCTTTTATTTTGACAGTTTGTGTATCTCTATATGTGCTGTTTGTTTGTAGTATCCTATGTACTGCACATACTGTTAAGTGTGAATTGATCAGGAACGTTGATTCGGTTTAACACTGTGCTGCTTCTGTCTTTGTGTATCAGGCCAGACGGTTTCTACAGTCGGTGAGGAGCGCAAGTTCAACCCACGCTTGACTAAGAGCCTGGATGAGTTTGTACACATCATGAATAACCTGAATCTTCCAAGCCCAAGAAAATAGGTATCAGTTTCTTCTTCGGTTCTACTACAGCTAATTTCTGCTTGTAAACACACGTCTCATTCGCTTGCCAAAAATACGTATGTACATGTTAAGACTAAGATGTTTCCCTCTCTCTTTGCAGATCAAGCCGTGCCTGCTAATCTGGTGTGTGGACTCCACGAGATCTGAATGCCATGCCGAGGAGAACATTCTAATCTAATTAACTACATCATTGCAAAGTGATCACCATTTAAATATTCTGTTTAGCAGAATTAGTCCAAATTCCACCATAAAGTGCTTTATTATTAAAATGTAAACAATATATTTGAACAGCTATTGTCATTTGCGGTATAGCCACTGATGCCGTTAAGATTATGCTAAAAATGTAATCCTGTCTATTTTAACTGTTAGAAATCAGGACAAAACATCTGTATATGATTAAAAGAAACTATTTTTGTTTAAACTTAAATGTGAGTGTTGTTTACTTTTTTAATGAGTTGCAAAATTGGGGAAGAAATTACAAGAAGCTCACAGAGAAATGTTCCATTCAGTGCTTGGTTTAGTATGCAACAATGCTCAACAGGACAACTGAGCTCTACATAGTCCTTTCAGTGATTCGTGGCTGTTGTAGCCAAGGCCACACACAGTGCCACCAGCTCTTTTGCATAACAGGAAAATAAAACTACACCATTTGCATTCAGAATCAATAAGAGCCAAGCTTCCATTGAAGAGCATGTCATAGCCAAGTGTTTGAGCTCTCATCTTTTCCTTTAGTTATATAATAGCGTATCTGCTGTAATCTATATTGTAATGAGATCATCTGACAGAGGATAAAGGGTGTCCAAGTCAACTTTCAAATCTACTTCCAGATTTACAACTGTACGGATCTAATCTTGCTCTCTCAGTCACACAAACTTGTAAACGTAAAAAAAAAAAAAAGCTTTAATGATTGTGTGGATCTGATCACGTGTCAGAATCAAAGATTGGAAAAAGAAAGACTGGTGATGTCATGGTTGTCACAGCTTTGGTTTGGAGGAAACTGAAAATATAACAGGAAGTGTATGCTAGAAATTGCGGGTGTGATGTTTGAAGAAAGTGAGAGAGGCTTTCATGAGACTGATGTTGAGTATAGCTCAGATATGTTTTGTTTATTTGAAGTGACACTTACTCAAGTAAACTGAAAACATGGATGCCTTGCATTCCCACAGAGCTTTATTAAATACAATTAAATACTAACTGAAGCAACATGTTTTATTGTCCAAGCAAGTATGTTAAATCTCAAACAACATGCGCAACCACGTATTAGTTGTTAGTCTACCAAGCTTTATAAATACAGTATTAAATGATGTACTATTGCAATTTGGAAACTGTTGAATCCAGAAATGTAACTGATTGACTCACACTGGGACTAAGTCCATGGCCCTGAAGTTTACCAGCTTGCAAAGTGGAATAGTGTCAGCCTTGATACTGTTACAGGACAATAACATACGTCATAGTGACACATGCTAACGAAATTCACAGTAATTAATCACTCATAGTCAAAAACTAGAAAACTCAAGAAAATATTATTGTTGAAAAACTTGGGCTGCTCAAAAAAAGTATTTTTTTTTATGATAAGGAAGTACTCTCCAAGCTTACAAACAAATAAGCATGGTACACTGAAACAGGCCTTATCAAGCAGTTGTTATTGCAGATGACGTGACCAGTCCATTTCAGTTAGCCCCAGCTGTTAAAGCAACAATACCTCCAGCTACCGTACATGAAAATGATCAGCATGAATTTTACATTGTGCTGTGTGCAGGTTTTAAATTTGAAAAAAAAAAGCACTATTTGCAGCTGTGGACATTTCTGTAGTATTGGAAAAATATAGTGTCAGTGTCCGTCTGCTGAAATGGATCTGATCCAACTCCCTTCAGCTGCAGCTCTTACTGTTGTTGCACCTGGAATATCTTTGGTGCTTCGGCAGCGAACCCTCTGGAAGGGTTTTAATTTCTCAAACATATTCATCAACTTCATATTTAAAAAAAAAAAAAAAAAAAAAAGTGGTTTAGGAATAAAAGCAAGTGTGAGTTAGAGGAAAGCTATCTCTTGGTGGGCATTGTCTGGTCTCATTCAAGTTATTAGCCCAGACATACACACACATACTGTACACCATCTACCAGCTGTCCCTGTTAGAGACAAACAACATTATTGGTTTGTCCTTCTGCCTCACCAAGTGTACTCGCTGACAGACACCTGCATTGTTCTTCATTCAAAGCAGGAGGTGTGTGCGTGCTATCAAACTGAAGATATGTTGCCTTTCCCGTATAAAACGGTCGTATTTTCTTGATCTCATTTTGCTGCTGCGAGGCGACGTGCCAGCTGTCCTCTCGCCCGGCCTGTGTCGCCCATCTGCCAGCTCCTCTTTCAGTCTCCCTCTCGCCTCACTTTAACCGCGCCACCGTGAACCTGCCCATTCTCCTCCACACCGTGCGCATGTCACTGGAAAGAATCTATTACACTATCAGTGCATTCAGAAGGAGCTGTAAAGAGGCCAGTCAGGGTGATAAAGCACTCGGGAGTGAGGAGAGCAGATTTTGCCGTTGGGACCTTAAAGAAAGTCACTATGGGTGGAATATGTGTTGTTAGTTAAGAGTTTAAAGTGGTATTTTTTTTAGATCCTACGACGCCAGTAGTGTGTTTACTTTGGCCTTAAAGTACTACATAAGCCACATTTCAGAGATTTATATTGCTGTGGTGCTCAGTGGCAAATTTACAGTGACTATATAATACTTAATGGTATTTTAATCCCTTCTTGGGTTTAGAATAAGACTGCCGCAGGGATTTACAAGTGTTCTTAGAGCGCTTCAGACACACTCTCAGTGACTTAGGTCATGGGCTTTCCAATAGTAGTAACTCACGCTGCCTTGATAGGGATAATTTTCATTTCTTAGAATGAATTTTTCTATGGGGACTTTTATAGTATTACAGACTGATGATTCTTCTGTTGCACACACATTTAAATGGTATCTTAAAAAATCCTTTAGTGGCACCTCTCAGCTCCTTCATTTTAATTCCCTGTTTGCAAACCAAGATAATGTAATAGTCACATCTTGAGCTCATTCTGAAAATGAAACTGCTGGTCTATGGTATTGTAAAAAGCCACCTGTTTTAATAAGGATGTCAGATAAGACCTCTTCTCAATCTACTTCTGTGTGGTCATTTAGAAACTGTCATTTGACATCTGACATCAGACTACTCACTATGTCACCTAAAGGTTTTATATAAGTTCAGGTTGTGGCTTTTATCATGTGACTTCTATAGATGAATGTCAGACAGAGTCCAAAAAAAAAGGTTGTTGTTGACTGTGCAAGAGGTCAGACATGACACCATGACACACATCACCATACACACGTCCTCCTACTGAAACCAAGGTAGAAGTGCCAAAATCAGCAGTTCCTAGAATGACCACTCGAGGCAGTCAATCCCCTCAGACCTCCATGTTAAAATGCCCCACTGTGCACCACAAATTAATGGTTATATCTTCATACAAAGAACTGTTTGTGTCTCTGTTAGTGATTTCTTCTTGGACAAAGGCACAGAGGTGACTTTGTATTTAAGGCGTTTGTTTAAATGATATCAAAACTTAAACATATCCATAATCATTGGCATGGTCTCTTTGAGTGACTCCGGGGGTGACCTCACTTATTGCAAGCGGCTGGATCAGCAACCACCTCAGCTCCACTCACACTCCACCTCTGTGACTATTTCTGAGTTGGCCAGAAAGGTAGGCGGGGTCACACACTACCAAGATGGTGGCGGTCGTAGCCACCATACCGAGCTTCAAAACCGCTCTATGGGAGAACTATGTGATGCCACAGAGTGTTCATCCATCTGTATATATAGCCAATGATTCACATATAGAGTCACATATATGCTAAATCAGATATCGCTTTGACTCTGGCAGAAGAAAGTGTACTTGAAGCTTAAGGCTTAAAGTGCACATATGAAAATGGCTTTGGATAGCACATGTTCCTGAAGAAGTGTTCATTGAGTTTTGGGATACACTGTGACAAGGGGTCCCATAACTCCCATTATTGCCCTTGGCCCCTTAAGAAGTTTATTCCGGCCATGTTATTTAGAAGCGAGTGAAAATGACCTTAGTTCAGCCCTCTGCGAATCACTTGAATATCATAACTCCCATGGGAGTTGTCTTTCAAAGTATTTGAGTAGCCTTTTATTTCACAGCGCTTTTGGCAATAGGACCGGGTGACTCTGCAACGTGAAATCCGCGTCAGTTCCCAGAATAGAAATCCCATTTCATTTCGCTTTAACCCCCCCATTCTCTCTCTCTCTCTCTGCAGTCCGGACAGCACAGAAACAGTGCTGGTGGTGGACTTTGATTGGGGAAAATGATCTGTTCATTTCTACCTTACAGAGCAATCTCGTATAGTTTCATTAGTCGGCGCCCGCCTCCGCCGTAGCCCTCCTCCGCGTGTTTCCAGCTTCAGTCTCACCTGTTGACGCCGACTCACGCTGGCGCTGTCTCTGTTTGCTCCTGGGAGGGATTCAATCAAACCAAGCGAAGTTAGAAACCAACCAGAAAAGAGGAGCTAAAGCTACCGTGAGACTCAAAGCAAACAACCGGAGCGAGACTGGAGTAACTTTACGCGACCCGTGCGTCTGAAAGTGAAACGGCTTCAAAAGTTCGCCGAAGTGACTTCACCTTTCCCTTCTTATGTTACGTTTAGCCACTATGCTATAAATGAGAATACCCCCTGCTGTTTTTTGCTGAAGTTGGAGCACGTTTTACAGGTAAGACTTATTTCTCTTGTTTAGCTCGCTTTGTTCGGCTCCTAACGCAGCGTTTACTTGGTTGTTGTGAATGAGACAAAAACAGCTGACAAACAGTTCACACTGAACCTAATGTGTTCCTGACATGAGGACGATAAGTCTTTAAGTTGTTGACCGCATCTAAATCTTGGATACTTGCTAACACAGCAAAATATGTTTGGTTGTATCAAAAGTAAAACTGGCCTCTTGCTCGAAACCGGGCTGTCACAGTAAAGTAGTTCATTAATTCATTGTTACATCCAACTCTCTACCCCTAGAGTTATCTAGAGTAGAGTCCCCTAGAGTCTTATCTGTGAGAAAAAGTTTTCACTTTCTGATACATTCATGTTTGTCAAACCTTCTCCCATGACAATAACTCCAGTTTACACAAATTCCCCCTTTGTTTACAGTGACCTTGGGATATCTCTGCTTTTATCCATCCATCAGCATGTAGAGGGTAAACAGATTGGGTGGGAGTGTAACCTGAGGTAGGGCTGTCAGGAAAGATTTGCTGTCTGGAGACGCCTGCCTTTCAGTTTGTTTCTCCATCAATCCAACTCTCACACGCACCCCTTCTTTTAACAAATCTGCGTCCGAGCCCTGCGTCCCAGGCTGGAATCACCCTTTTTTTGAGTCACAGATTTCCTCAGGCCTCAGGATTCTCTGTGAGTGTGGCAGAACCTGCACCGGTGTCAAGAGCTGACACACAGGGTAGGAACTGATAAGTCCCCTGAGAGGTTTTCTTACATCACTGTTTAAGCCCACAGGTAGATGAATGTATGTTCAGTGTAGGGTTGCTCCTCTGAGCTTACAGGAAATCACAGGCAATGACGTTAACAATGTGACTGTGTGACGGTCCCTGCACCGACATGGAAACTACCGTAAATAATGTTAATAAGAACGCCTCATGTAACCACCTAAATCGGAACAGCTCAGCCTGATCGAAAGGAATATTTAATCAGACTGAGGCGGGTTGTGTGCTCCTTTTTATAATTCATTAAATGGGGAAATATTCTTGTCCATAAGAATAGATGGATACATTTCTCTCTTGTTAATGCTCATTTCACCTTAAACATCAGGTGACTTTCCAGGAGAGACAGAAACATGGAGATGTAAAATGATGAGTTGTCTAAACCAGTGTTGAACAAAGCCAGAATCGGTGTGGGCCGCGTAGCTGAAAACACGACTCTGTCCTGGTCATCTTCATGTATTTGATGAAGTCAGTATTAATTATGTTCATTGAGGTACTTGTTTTGTAAAATGTACAGATTAAGTGCTCTGCAGCAGCAGTGTTGCTCTGTGTGTGTCAGAAAAGTTCTATAGATATTTTAGAGGAGCATTTTATTGAGTGTCCATGAAAGCAGTTAAGCTGGAGTCTCTTATCAGAATAATCAGAATTGATCTGATGAACTGTTGTCCGTGCAAACGCAGCCAGTGATCAGGTCTGTGTAACACCAGGGCTCTGAAACGGTGGCAGCTAAATAGAATCTGTTTAATCTGTGTTTATCATACTGACACACAATTTTGTCAGCAGCCATGCTCTTCTCAGAGTCTTTGTCTTGTTTTGGTGTCTTGTAGGAAATTAGTTAAGTGTATAGCTGATTCTTTGATCATAGAAGTGATTCACTTGTTGTTTTAGCTCGACGTTTCTAATTAATAACGGCAGTTGACATATGACACATTGTATTTTCAGTTTTGTGCTTCTCTTAAACTAGTTTTCAGCATTCTCCATGTTGCCTTTCATTATCCTCCATAGAATGAGCTTTAACTATACACGGTCGGCCACAACATTAAAACCGCTAACAGGAGAAGTAAATAACTTTGAACAATAAGAAGTATTATTAGTAGTTGTATTGATAATTTTATTAGTTGTGACATATTGTGACAATCGAATGCTCTGCTGGGAAACTTTTGGACCTGGCATTCATTCATGTAGATGTTACTTAGACATGTAGCACCCACCTAGACCAGACCAGACACCCCCATCCCATAGCAATGACACTTCTTGATGGCAGCAGCCATCGACAGCAGGATGCAGCCTGACACAGACACACACACAAACACTTTAGGAACAACTAAAAAAAAAAGAACAGCACAAGGTGTTGACCTGGCCTCCAAATTCACTAGATCCCAAACTGATCAAGTATCTGTGGGATGATCCAGAGAGGCCGCTCCCCTCACCCCATAGGACCCAAAGGTCCCCACTAACAACATTATGTTGCCAGACACCACAGGACACCCTCAGAAAGCCCATGTCCATTCCTGCACATATACAAAATTACACAGGTGGTTATAATGTTATGCCTGATCGGTGTATTTTCATATGTTGGTGGATTTGTAGCCTTCAGTGGAATGTGGGTTGTTGCAGTTTGGAGTTGAGGCAATACAGAGAATAGAAGACTCTCAAGTATGTTTAGTTTCCTAATTTCCTCAGAATATTTAACTGTAAGATTAAGCAAAATGCGGTTCCATAGTGGGAAAAACATATTTAATACCCCTCTAAGCACAGTGTTGAAAGTATTATAATGATACTGGTAACAAAACTTGTTTATGGGATTGGCACAAATCTCCTCAGTCATCGAAACAAACCTGTGTATCAGCTTACTCTACTTTGAATTCCTTCCGCTCTTTAAGTCGAGTTCTGGGGAACGGTGTGATATTTGATTGTGTGGGATGTTTGCCAGAGACTGACATGTACAAGTGATGACAAGTGAAACTTTCTACTCATAAAGCTTCTACTGTGGTGACTGAAAAACGTCTCAAAACGTGCGTCAGCTTCTCAACTAAATTTTCCAAAGGAATGTAAAAAAATGCAGAGTTAATACTGCAGCGTGTCCTGTTGGGAAATGTCCTCTAACTTGTTAGTTTACAATCTTTACAGGTTGTTTTCCTTTAATACCCGTTATTATCCAAGCTGACAATGCAGAGGCCTGTGCTGTTGCTATTTTCTAGCTGCATCAGTGCTTTTGGACTTGTGCGTTGCCACCCAGGTGTCAGGCAGGATTAGTCACTTTTTGTCACAGTCCCTCAGTAACAGCTGGGTGACTACCGGGACTCCCTGCTCTCACCTGCTTTTCCTGCTCACAAACTTGTACTGCGATGACAGGTTGTCCTTGGCGCCGAGCCAGCAGGAGCCAAATGCAGTGGGTCCAGAGGTCACGGCGGGGAAGTCCATCTGAATTTAATCTGCACTTTGCCCAAATGCCCATGAACATGTCCGTTTTTGCTGCTTAACAGGAGCAAACGTTTCAGGACTCTGTAGCACGAAAACCAACTTCAGTCTTTTGAAATAAGAGCAGGACTTGTGGGTTTTGTGTAGCAGGGCCGAAGCGAGGAAGTGGCAAAAAGAGGGACATCTGTGTCTCCATTTTTTTGTCAATAAAAACTTAATTACCTATGCTCTCTGGAAACATTGTGTCCATAAGATAGTGATGTGATGATGTCAGGCCTGCTGTTGAACAGAAAGTTTTAAAGCCTGGAGATTTGGTCTGTTTGAAGCCGCAGCCTGTAATTGTGGCCAATAAAAAGAATATAGGACTTGTCCTGCTAGTTCACAAGACTTATTAGCTGGTTTTTGGTCTCATGCCTGTTGCAGATGAGAATCAGCCAATTACAGTGACTAAGGGAGCTGCTTATCATCTGAGTTGTTGATGCACCTCTGATCTTAGTCAATGTACAGAGCTTACAGCGCAGTTCAAGGTAACAATGAATGTACTGTATGTTATGGAAAGCCTAGTTTCACAATTTACTAATCCTCTGAAAGGACTTTAACCCAACGTGACGGTTATGTTAAATTGACTTTTGGAGTTTCTGTGTTATTTTTCCAGGCCTTGTTAATTCAAAAACCACAAAAGAGGCTGTTATGGTCAGGTTTTATTTAACAGGTTTGCTGCACGTCCTGGAAAGTTGCATTAACAGATGTGTTGGATCACAGATCTGACTGGAAGGACCAAACATTTTAGCCATTTTATTTAAAAAGTCTTGACCATCTCCAGTTAAAATTTGTTGTTTTACCTGTAAAGGTAGAAATGTAGTTCAACTGATCAAAAGTGTGTTAAAAAGGGGTTTTTAGTGAGTGCAGCTGTCTGAACTTGTGATCTGAACCGCAAAGCTAACACATCCACATGTCTGTTATTGACATTTGTAGTACACAGTAACCCAGAGATTAGTCCCTGTCAAAGCTGGGGCAGCTAACATTCCAAAAATAAAAAAAAGTCTGGTTTCTCTGGTTTCTTTACAGTTTCCAGCTTTTGTCATTGCGGATCAGAACAGCAATTCATAATTATGAAACTATGTCTGCATCACTCACTCCTGCCTCATTATATTATTCAACTGAGCGAACTTGACCTCTGCGGATTCATTTGTCTTCGTGCACTGCCCCTCCTTTTTACCGGCCTGTATTGCTCACATGCTCCACGTGTGACATGTTTTTCCTATAGCTCTGCTACAGTGAATGCACAGTGACAGGCTGTAATCAGCATTCACACCCACACAGAGCATGCCATCGTCACAGCTCTTTTGTCCTGAGTGTGGCTGCTGCAATATGGCTATTGTCAGTGTTGACTTTATGGTTTTGTACACACACAATGCTTCGTTCCACTTTTACCTTTAGCCGCTCACCAGACGGGGACAAGGCCATTTCAGAGCCACTGTTTGGCTACAGGATCTGCTGATTTCACGAGTTTCAAGAGCAGATTTGTCAAACTTTAAATATGATCAGATGTAGGTTTTAACGCCAATATGCTACAAAGGTCAGTATAAAATATTCATTGATTTGGTATTATTAATGTAATCTTTACTCCTGGAGAGTCTTTCTAATTATACAGCTGAAACTTTTTGTGATGTATGTCATTGATTCCTAAAGAGCAGTTTTAAAGCTTACTGTGGTGGCTCCAGTCGTCGCCAGTCGTGCAACTCCACCTAAATTCCACCTGATTAAAAACTCGGCAAAGAGGAAAAGAGTTTTTTGTACTGGACTGCAAATATCCTTATGTCCGGTGTAATGTTGGACATTTTAACATGGGGGTCTTTGGGCATTGACTCACTTTTGGAGCCATCTTTTAGTGGACGAAGTGGACGAAGGCTTTCAGAAGGAACGGTGCAGGAACTTGAGTCAGCGTTGGTTGAGGTGGAAAGAGTACAGAGTTAGAAATACAGTAGGTGAGCCTCCTCATCTCTGCTTGAGGCTTGTGGCTCAATGGCATAATCGCTATGCCCAGTGTACAATCGTTAACTTCAAATTTAACTTCATGGTCATGGTTACAGCATGGGACGTCATGTACACAAAAGGCTTGGTGTTCAGTTGGTGACACCAGTCGTGAGAGCAGTTGCTAGATAACTCTGAAAGCCAATTAGGCTAGCAGTTTAGCAAGCTGGACGGCTAGACGCTAACGTTCATTCGTTCAGCCTTTGTAACTGCTTGTCTTATGAAGGATCACAGGGAGGGTGCTAGGGCTGGAGGTGTTGGGATAGGTGCTAGGGCCTATCCCAGCCGTCAACGGGCAAGAGGAGGGGTACACCCTGGACAGGTCTCCAGTCTATCTCAGGGCTGACACAGACAGACAGACAAGACAGACAATTTAGAATCACCAGTGAACCTAACCAGCATGTCTTTGGACAGTGGGAGGAAGCTGGAGAACCTGGAGAGAACCCACGCAGACAAAGGGGAAATGCAAATGCAGCATGACAAGATGAGGCTGTTGTAAATAACAATAAAAAGAATATTAAAAAAGGAAACTCTATGCAATGAAATTACAATATATTAATTGGTATTTCTGAAAACTTCCGCAAACACTTCACAGCTGAACGTTGACCTTTCTGAAAATTTCCACTTGTGAGGTTGTGAATAACACAAGAGGATGCCATTCATATGGACTTTTCTCTTGAACATGATATACATGACAACATTTGAAGGCCATGAGTAATACCTGCATCTCTGACCAAACTGCCGTTGAACTGAGTTGCATTTTGGGGAATTGTGGGTAGGTATTTGGGTAATTATGAGTCATATGGTGCACAAGGTAGTAAAATCTTTACGCACTAAACACCTTGTTGTTAAAAATAGGTGATAGTATACTTATGATACTGCCTGCAATCTTGGCATGGTGACAGTACTGTATATCGACAGAATATGGATTAGTGGAGATGAGCCACACAGCTGATATGAAGAGAGAGGCTGAAGTTTCAGCGGAGCCTCGCAGTGAGAGAACGAGTGATAACAGTTTGCTGATGTTAGAGCATGGGGAGATAATATGACACAAACAGCATTCTTGTCCTCCTCTCTGCTTGTTGAGTTGTCGTGCATACATAACTCCCTCACACTGGTCTGACTGTGTGTGTGTGTGTGTGTGTGTGTGTGTGTGTTGCAGCGAATTAGTTGTTGCTGGTTATCGCTGATCTGCTGTTGGTAATTGAGTCTTTACGTCATCTGTGATCAGTCTGAGAGCTGTGGACCATGCCTTATGGTACAACTGACCTAGTTTTATCACAAGGCATGCATAACACTCACACACACGTTAGCCAACACAGATGAAGCTGGACTTCCTCACGGCTCATTCCTTCCTTTCTGCTATCTTATTCTCCAGAGGCGCTCCCCTCCCTGCAATCAAGTCCAATTATTTTGGGCACAAAACCGTGTTTTGTTCTTTGATGTGGCTCTCAGTCTGAACTCTGTCCTCACTTCTTATTTTTCTGCATCTGCTGAATTTTTATCTATGGTTGCCCTTCTCTTGTCCCACTTTTTCTTGTCAGTGAATTGTGTTTGCTTAGGCTCCTGTTTGTTGCATGAAGGATGGACTTCACTCTCTCTCTCTCTCTCTCCCTCTCTCTCCCTCTCCCAGTCATTGATAGGATATCTGAATGGACTTTAGTTATAGGTGAAATGCTTGCGCTGATATTTGTTTGGCTAATGATGTAACCACCTGTGAATCCGCCTCTACCTTGTTTTCCCTAGAAGTTAACAGCTAGGACTGGAAAAGGGAGGGTCAGAGAGCACAGTAGAAAATATTAGTAGGTTGAAAAGTAACCTGTACACTGCGCTGACTGATTTTGCCGCTACGGTGTAAAGTTTCAGTTTCCTTTTTGACTCAAGTCAACTTGTCATCATGAAAATCATACTATACAAAGCAGTTAATCTCAACATGTATGTAACTGTCTTAGGAAGAATATATATTTAGAGTCAATGACTGACATGATATACACAAGATATTCCTACAACAATCTGTTGATGAAGCCATCTGTAACGGTGCTAATTTTATTTAGTCATTCTATATAATCATATCCATTGAAATGCTCCGTGTTATCTTTATTGTAGTTTCAACATCACGGGCACCTGTGCATTGTACTGTTTAGTCTAAACTGCTTGGGAAATGTGTTATCTGTAAGATAATAAATTTGGTTTGGTTTCATTTCATTTCATCTCCAAAAGGGCAGGAAAGTCCCACAGACTGACTGTATATAAATATAGACACACCCATAAGACCCAGAGAAATAAACCCATGCTCATTCGTGCTGTAAAGTTGGACATTTCATTTTAACACCGAGGTCACTTTTGAAGCCAGCCTCAACTGGTCAGTTGATGAAGAGCCCTAGAATTAGCAACTTGGTCACAAACGACTATCTGGTGTCTGTTTTGTTGGAGCTGATTTCTCCCTTTTCTCATCATCATGTGGAATGTGAAAATGATTGCCTCCTGTAAACATGGAGACATCCGTAAAGCTGCGTATCGAACATTCAGCGGGTTTGTAAAAACAAGACACTCCGCTCCGTTGTTCACCCTCTCTCCACTCTTGATGTCAGCGTGCCAGTGGCCGTTAGGAAGCCCTCACTCCTATCTGCGCCGTATATTTATCTCTGTACTTTCACTCAGCCCGCAGCCTAATAAGGTCTGGGTTGATGGAGAGGAGGAGGGCACAGAGGGTGGGCTGAGATGGTGGGAAAAGGTTGGACAATAGGAGTCAGAAGTATTTTCCCACAAATTGCTCTTTGGTCTGTGCACAGAGTAAAGAGCGACCGCATGGATGAGGATAAAATAGAATAAAGAGACCAGAGAAATATGGTTCATATTCCCGAATAATGGGAAGGACTTTGATGTAGAACATTGTAAAGACTATAGATAAAGATATTTGCTGAGGTAAATCCCCATGGCTCTGACAGAAACAACAATAAAGCACAATATAACAATACTTCAAAGTCTATTCTGATCTAGTTCCATTCATATAGTGCCTTGCTGGTGATGGACATCAAAGCATTCGGCAGAACAGGCTGCTGTTTATCACTCTCGTGCCTGCACATACTTTCTAAGGGAGAACACAACCACAAACCACCACCCACATCTCGAATTCTCTCCCCCTTCTTTCGCTATTGCTTCCTCTTCAGCGCAAATCGAGGTGTGTTTTTCCATCGCAGAGGGTTTTCTGTAAACCGGGGGGGGATTTCTTTGTTTTTTTATGTGCTGATGTTGTATTACTCAGCTGTGATATCCCCTCGGCAAACTGTCACCCGATCTGCCGTACGCCTTCAACCGTGCGGCAGATTAGATTACAATTACAATATTCACCAAAGTCAGCCACACACCCCTGCCCCCTCCTACACCGTGCCTCTGAGGCTCTTGTTAACTCCCCCGTTTTGTTTTAGCCTTCAGAAATGCCCCAACATAACATGGAAAACCCCAGGAGTCAGTGGCAGCAGGGCCTGCGGTCGCCGTGGATCAGAAGAGTGGCTGGAGGTCCGAGTCCCGCCTCCTCGGGGGCAGAGTCAGACACGGAGAGTAGCAGCACAGAGAGCGAGAAGGTAAGCGAGAGAGGTGAAGCCGCTGATGATGGTTTTCTTGGTCTCTCGCATGCAGCAGCATTCCTAGAGTAGACAGTTTGCTGTTTATGGCTTGTGCGCGGTAACTTTTTTTTTTTTTTCCTTTTCCTGTCAGTCCTGCATTAAAAAGCTGGAGCTGGGTTCACTGAGGGGCCTGTCGTCGCCCTCCATGCTGCAGCAGAGGATCACAGAAATTGACCAACAAAAAGAAGAACTGAAGATTGAGGTAGGGATGTGAGACAGTGGACACAAAAACAATCAGATTATCTCATCTAGTGAAAACAACAGCTTTAGCACTGTTGAGCTTAAAGGTCTTGGCACAAGAAATTAAATCTGGAAATTAGTTCTGAAGGTATCAGATCAATTGTTTTCAGACATTATTTAAAGGGAGAATGCCAAACACTTGCAGGTTCAAAAGAACTAAACCCAAGACAGATTTTGATTATGTTTCTGCTGAAGTCTGCACATTAAAACCATCACGCCGCTTCCAAGCACAGACTCAGTCACGGTGAAGGAATGCATATCTCTGACTCGCTCAAGGTCTGGTCAATATGATTCACCTCGGCTGTGTCTCCCGTTCTTTTCAGCTGCAGCTGGAGATCGCCCTGCTGCAGGGAGAGCTGCAGACGGAGAAGAACCAGCTGCACAGGCAGACGCAGAAGCTGCAGGCTCTGCAGCAGGAGGCCAGACAAAGAGAGAAGCCCAAACACAGCAACAGACTGACGGTAAAACTTTAGATTTTTGTTGCATGCTCTGACATATGTTATGCATTTGTGATATTTTCTGTCCTTGTAATTCATGACATTTAGTTTTGGCGGCAATGAACACTAAGATGTGTTGATTTAAGATTTAAACAGCTTAATGTAGGGATCACAATCACACCAGGAAAAGCTGTCTTAAGGGATTCCACAGAAGCACGTGGACTCTGTAATGGTCCACTAACATCAACACAAGATCGTATCAATGATAAGTCAGCTCCCACAAAATGATCGTTGGAAGTTAAGCACCGTGTGGAACGTAAACAGGAGTTGTGAAATAGCCGCCGCTTTGTTTATTTTTCATTGACAGGCTTTTTTTGTTTTGCTTTTCTAAACTGTCGCTCCGCTCTCGCCTTGAACTGCAGGAGCGAGCGAGTCTGGAAGAGGAGAGACGCAGGGTGGGGGAGCTGAAGAGGAGGTGTGAAGAGAAAGAGAAACTGATCCCCAGTCTGCCAGAAAGTCAGAGAGAGCAGTTAACTCTGCAGCTGCAGCAGGTCAGTGCATGGACAGTTTGGAACTTTTACAGCCGTTTTGCTCAACTGTGTAATCCAAAAGTCTGTGTCTGTGTGTGCTGGTTTGTCAAAACATTCACAAAACTAGCAGAGACAAATTCATCACGATCTGCCGCAACGGTCACGCTTAATTTAACCTGTATCAGCAACAATAGCCAACTGACGTTGCTTCACATCACCTGTGTCTGCACCAAATATTTGCACTTGAACGCATCACAGAGACCACAGTCGACAACAAGCTGGCACGTACCAACTGCCAGTATTCCAGTACCAACTGGGAGTATTCGTCACTCATCAGGGTGATTCAGTCCCGTCCTGGATGATACTCATCAACTCGGGCCACAGTTTAATCTAGATGATCATGTTGTCATGAAAATCCTTTTGTTTTGGAATATTCAGATCCAACTTGTCGGCCGGTCATTCATCCCAAACACAGCCTGACTACTTTACTAATGAGTGTAGCTGTAGCCTGACAGATAATATTCCTAGAAGTAGTCGGTGATATGAAGCAATGACCGATGTCTTTTGTTGTCTTTCATCGGGGGAAGATGCTATACATTTGCTAATGATTGCTTCTCCATGGCAGCGTTCCAAATGAAACATAAACCTACAACCGATACTTGGTTTTCCCGGTGTCTCAGAGACAGGGTGTGTTGACTTTAGCCCTGACTCTTCCACATAATGTTGTTTTTCCACAATGTGCTCGGTACCGGTTGGACAGGACGCGTCAGTGATCAGGCTGTTCACACACGCCCACACAGAACACAGGACACCACTCTGTTGCAAAAGTGGCGTTTAATGGTTGGTGCAGTCCGGCGGCAGGCTGCTACCTTCTGTTGTAACACGTCAGATTTATTTGCAAAGGGCTTTGACAAACAAGTTTGGCGCAAGTTGCTTCACAGTGACAGACCGCGCACATGCACTCCAACAGGGCTGACAGCACACGCAGCACCTGAGCCAGAAAGCAGGTATTTAAAGGGTGACATCACGGAGCTGCAGGCAATAGAGCTGCATTTGGATTTTTAGATACACACCAAAGTCTGGCTTCTTTACATTTTTAATATTTTTAAATTGAAAAGTGCCACAAATGACCCAATAATGTTATCTGAATAGCAGTTGTAAAAGTGAAGAATTTGATTCTACGCTACAGAAGTTGAAATCATGTTGTAAACATGAAAAAACAAATAAAAAAAATACATAGGGATTAAATGGGATTAAACCACTCCTCAAACAGGGGTGGAGCATTTAATATTATTAAGATAGCTCTGTTTTCATAGAAATTTAAAATGAAATAATGGCAGCCAGATTAACCAGCCTAGGACAAGGAATTCATGAAGATTAGGAAACAACAACATAGGTGCAACCTCATATTCAGCCAGAGTTAAACAATGTCCGTGTCAATCCCTTGACATTAGAGTCTTTCTCTAATCATTTCACTACTAGAGTTTAGTTCTTTGGTGTGGACCAACCCTAAGGGATGATGACTTCATTAGGCAGTCTTCTGCAATTCACAAATAATACCAGGCTCATTTTTAGAACTGAGTCTATAGACAGAAACTAAACAAGGTGTGTTAGAAAACTCTTTATATGAGTCTTCTTTATTTGCAGGAGAAAGAGGCGATGGAGGCGTCGACCCGGGCCTTCGAGGACTGGGAGTTCCGTGTTCTGGAGCTGGAGAGCGGCATCGAGGAAGAGGAGGAGGAGAGCACAACGGACAAAGAGAGCGAGGGAGAGATGGAGAAGGAAATCTCGTGTCAGCAGCATGTGGTCAGCGCTGCACAGGTAAACGGTGTGAAATCTTTAGAGAAGCTCCCAGCTGCTCCCAGACATGTTTTACAAACGTGCCGTTGGTGTCAGTGTTTACTTTGATATAAACCTTCAGGGTAGGCATGCAGACTTCTGCATACAGAAAAAGGGGCCACCATTATGTAATGGCATGCAATTTAATCTACATGAACTTAAAAAAAACAAAAAGAAAACACATGCTGTGCAAATATACTATTTGGAGGAGGAAAAACTCACGTTGTGGTTTTTCTTGCTGAAATGTTTTGCACCAGCATCCAATGGGAAGTTGGCTGAAATGCTGCTTTTTCATTTGAGAGCTCAAATATGGAGAGGGCAGAGCAGAAAGTGAACTTCAAAGACACAGATTTGCGCCCCTCCTACAGTAATCACAGAGTTGTTTTCCTTTATCGACACAACTATAAATCTTGTTCCGATAGTATTTTTAAAAAGTGTAATTATTTACTTGTTGCCGTGAGGGACTAAGGACCACATTAGACGGCTTGTTAGCATGCACAACGAGATGCACATCCTCCCTCCTTCGCTGTTCCACGCTCTGCCGTGGTCACCACTGCGTAGCTGCCCCCCTCAAGCGGTGACATGCGCGTGAACTCTTTACCTCACAGCGTCAACCTTATTCTGTCACATGGCTTTATACAGGCGGGTTAATTGCATCAGAGGCCTCCACGAGCAGGAGGAATCGGAGAGCAAGTCAGAACGACAGATGAGGAGGAGACAGGACAGTGGAGAGGACAAGCATGGCTGAAAGTAATCAGGTTCAGTGCTGAGATTGTGATTATGTCTCGGTCTCATTTTGGATAGAGAAGAGCTGTCCCGTCAGTTAACAGGAGGGACACTTAATGGGTTACTTATCAGACTCTTCAGATCAAGATTCCCATACAAATTAGAGGAGGCCTGGAACATGTCGCCGCTTGCGTTTATTAAATCCTAAATTTAGAGACGCTGAGAGGGTTGGCAATGAGAACGCGCTTTGAGATTTATAGACATTTCTGTTTTTCAGTTTCTTGTTCAGTTCCTGAGGTTTGTAAATCACCAAGTATGACAATAACATGCATTTTCTGTGTTTCTAATGTCATCACAATGAAACTGAAAATGAAGTAATTCTGGCAGTGTGAGAAAGCAGGCTTAACGAAGAGCAACATTTATAGTAGAATAGTAGCAACACAGTTCCAGGGAACAGATGTTCCTTGTCAGACTTTTGCTTGATTTTATATCTGCCTCGTCTTGATGTTTGGACGAGAATAAAATGCAGTGGTTCTCCAAAGTTAGATGGATTCATGAAAGTTTTTACAAAACGTCGAGGCAGTAGTGGGTGAGACTTCGCCATCCTCAGTTCAGTGAGGAGATCAAGAGCAGAATGAACATTTATCGTAGCATGAGCATGCAGAGTATTTAGGCAGGGATGGAAGAAGATAGGGACAGGCCCTCTAGGATTCTAGACGCTGGTGGTGGAGCTGCACGTGTAGACCTCTCAACACTTCTAGGGTGACCAGGAGGAGGTGGAGATGATGAGGAGTAGGGTTGTGCAATGAATTGCCCAAAGTGACAGATTTAAAATGAATTTAAGGAGCAGGTGCGAGGGACTGTTTGGCTCACCAGATATGGGCAAAGTCATAGGACGAGGTTGGTGATGAAGATGTTGACAACGAAGTGATTTTGACTGTTGGGAAAGTGTAAGAGATGAGGAAATGGAGCAAAGAGGGAGGGAAGCAGGACCTGAGAACAGATCTTCCTTGTTTAACTTCACTATAGAAGCCAAAGCCAATCATTCTTAACTGGATTTATTGGGAACATTTCATTGGTCAATCTCTCATGTGATTTGACCAAAGATCAGTAAAACGTCGTTTAAAACTAATGGATCTAAATGATTTCAGAAGCCTGCACTATTTTTAGGTTGTTATGGTCTAAAACGAGAGGAACTTTTTCCGTGCATTTCCACTGACATGTATGATTCCTCAGAGATAGATGCTGAATTGTTCCTCAGTTAGCTTGAGTATGTAAGAGGAGGAGGAGAGTAAAGTATGAGATGAAGACGGGGATTGTGTGAGAGGGATGCTAGTTGACTCAGCTGGCCCCTCTGCAGATGACGGCTCATTTCTCTGGCTCTCACTGTGTCACATTTCCTATCCGAGTTTAATCTTTTCGAGTTACGCTTTCACCCCTTCTGCCACACGTCTCCCTCTCGTGCCTCATTAACTTGCAAAATGGACTTTTGATTTGCATCGTGTCCCGGCTGACGACTTCTGCCCGGCTCAAGGGAGCTGCCTTTACTCACAGCAGCACGCGAGCCATCACATCTGGGATATTTACTCGATATTACATCGCAACATAATGAAAAGATTAAGTAAACCGGGGCCAGCCAAATGAATCAGCCGCAGCACATGACTTTTCGTCTGAGGAAACAAAACCACATGGCAGTCCACGCTGATGGGAATTATTCTCTGAATCTTCAGGAGCGAGTCCAGCATTTGGAGCGACAGCTGAAGGACATGGAGAAGGAGAAGGAGAGGGAGCTGAACGCTTTGAGGAAAGAGAAGCGAGAACTCATTCACACAACTCAGACTCAGGTACGGAGATTCCCGCTGAAGTTCTTCAACTAGTTGCACTACTGCTGCACTTCTAGCTGCTTGTTCCAATACTTTTTTGAATTTGCAAATTTTTCAAGTATATAAATACATTTTAGTATATTTCTAAAAAGTGCTCCTCACACTGCAGAATACATACATCATTTATGTTGCAAGCGTCCCGGTGCAGGCAGGTATGCAGATCAGCTAATTACACAACCTGAATTGCCCGTTTTACAGCTGCTCCAGGCTATAGTGTTGCATCGATTGCAAAATCATATCATGCAGACACTGACAGACTAACAGTTATCTAAGAATTATCTGATCGCTCCACACAGGCTCTTTTAAGGTGTTGCAACTCTCTGTTTTGGTTTTACATTTTAAGCTGCAGTTTTCAGAAAAAATAGGTCTTGTGAACCCCCCTATTATAAGTTAAGTAAGTTATTTACTTGCGAACAGCGAAGGATTTAAATTACTTCTTCCATAAAGGTAATAGGCGCAGTAAGTTAGCAAATAAATACAGATTCATCAGACACAAAGCGATGCAAGCACTCATGTGGTCTTGTCTTTCTGTGCACCTGATGATGCTCACCAACTTCTGAGGGGAAGATCCTGTTTGTTTTCACTCCTAAATGGTTACGTGCACTTGTGTTGCTGTTTACACGGACAAAATTATACAAAACTATACAAAAAACTATACAAAACTATACAAGAAAAACTGATCAAATCAAATCAAAAAGATAAGAATTAGAATCAATGCAAATGTTTGAAACTGCTCAGTAAATTAAGAGTGAAAGGGTACGTCATAAATATGACTAGGGTGAGTTATGCCTGAACAGACATGTCTTTTTAAAGGGCTGATCTTGGGTCAGTGTTGCATTTCCAGGTTTGTCCTCAAGTGGCCAACAAAACATCTCATGCACATCGAACAAGCTAATTTACTACAGCTGATCCAGATTACCCAGATTTGCCGTGCTAAAGCTAAGTTACAGAAATATTAAGTTGTAAGTCAAAAAATAAATGAGTCCGTTTTGTAGCATTGTCCAGATACCATAGGAGCGTGATCCATCCTATTTATTTTCCGTCAAACTTGGACGGTGATTGCAAACTGCTTGTGAAGTGTCTTGTAAGTGTATTCGTGACAAGATACACTATATTTACAATTTTACATTAGAAACATGCAAACTTGTCTGTGGTCCTTTAGGTCTTTTTTCACTTTGTTTCAGTTCTGTTTCATTAAAACATTCAGTGACCATTACTTGGCTGCAGGTTTTAGTGCAGCCCACAGCACCATGTGTTACATTTTATTATGAAACCTTGCCATTCCAAAGTGTGTGATTTACTCAGTCCCCTAATTAAACTGTGCTGTGACTTTGTCACGTAGCCAGTGGTTTGCCTTTGATCAGCGTGAGGACAGCGGCAGATAAAATGAGCAGGAGACAAGATCTGGATGAGGAGCGAGCAAATCAGACACGGGGAGAGGGAGGGAAGGAGGGAGGAGGAGGGAGGGAGGTAAGCGAGGGAGAGGGAGGAGCGAGCGATGTGAAGGGAGGGCGCTGCGGCTGTGAATGTGCATGCACATGTGTGTGGATGTGTGAGAGGGAGAGAAGGCGAGCTGGGAGAAGTTTCACATCCTTGCAGCGAGCGGTAAGCTAACAGAACGCGCTCAGATTGACAGGCTGAGTTGTTAAAGGCGAGTTTATCAGGTGTGATTACATTTCACTGAATGACAGGAGGAGGCAGGGCAGAAGGGAGCGGGGGAGCAGAGGAGGAGAGGAGAACGAGTGTGTGTGTGTCAGGCAGCGCAACCAATTGTGTGTGACTGCAGTATGATTGCAGGATGTGGTTTACTTCTGACATTGTGACACCCCTAATAGCAAGATCTGTTTGTGTCTTTGGGAAAATGGAACTTATATAGCTGCTAGTGTTGGAAAACTAGATCACACTGTATGGAAAAAAGAACACAGGAAGTATTTATTAAGTTCTATAGGTTTTAGTCTTGAATGTTTCAGTCTTAGGGAAATCATAAACAGCTGACTAAAAGCTTTAAATCTTCGCTGTTGGAATGCTCCCTGTGGGCATGCGCTAGTAATGAAAGAGACAGACAAGGGTTAAACAGTGGACAGCATGTGGTGACTGAATTGCTCATGTGTTTGTGAGTCAAGCGGGGAGGGAGGGATTGAGGGAAAGATAGTGAGGCTGTGATAACTTTTTAACTCATTACGATCCCATAGGGAAGTCTTCATTCTCAGCCAGATGTGGCATGTCTGACGCAGAGGCCGTCAGCGTTAGTGTTTGTTTCCCCCGCGACTACAGCTGCTTTAATTAAACGGCTTTAGCATTAACGTCTTCCAGCCAGTGCCCGTCTCAGATGCGTTGCTGTATCTCACAGTGTGATCTGGTCCGGCAGGTTCTGAAAGACAAGAAGCCGCTCGCTGATTGGTCAAACATCACCGGCTCGGCTCCCTGCATGATGTCGCTTTCGCCTATGAGCGTTCACAAGCCTCCTCAGGTATGCAGCTCATCCCCATTAATGGATTTACTGACCAGTAAATCCGTGTTTACACGATTTGAAATCACAGCGTCTCCTTATGACTGTTTTTTGGTTTTATTTTGTAGGAGCTGTGCAAAGAATCCTCCAGTTTGCCCAGAAGACGGAGCTCCCATCGCAACAGCAAACTCACCGACAGGCCGGTCTCGGCGCAGGGTGAGCTATTGTCAGCCCCTCTCTTTTCTGTCTTCCATTGTGCTAGTGATTGCTTAAGCTTAGAGGTTTGTGGTGCAGAACAATAATTTATGTGCGCTCATGTCCTCGATTTGTCTGTTTGTTCAGTTCCCTCCCTTTTAGTCAAATCGAAGGTGTGTCAGTAGAGCAGGCAGGTTATTGTTACCTCGCTAAAGGGCAGGATTGGCTTGTACCAACAGGATGAGGCTGAGACAAGCACCGATATACTTAAATCCTCAGGAGTGCGTGTGAAAAACAGATACTACTGTCTGTCACCAAATATCTGAGTAGCCTGATCTACCGGGTCAAGTCAAGTCTTGCCAGGTGCTTGTCCCTCTCTCTACCCTCTTTGTCTCTCCCTGAACGCCGTAACTGAGATGCCACAGCTTGTATTGACTGATGTGCATTTTTTTTTTAACTGTCTTTCTCAATCTCCTTAAACTGTCAGGGTTTGTGAGGACGATTCCAGACGACAAGTCCCCAGAGGCTTTCACTTCCCCCCTCGCCTCCCACAGACTCAGCAACGGGCACAGCAGCGCTCACAGACCGGCGACCAGCAACGGCGGTGGGCTCCTCACTCCGTGCAACAGCACAACAAGCTCTCGTGCTGCCAGGTCAGTTCTCTCACTGCACTGTGTTTTTTTTGTGTAGATGCAACAAAAGGACTAGCAAAGCATTTTTACTGTTAGTCCCTCTGCTCACAGAATGAGGAAATGTGTGGAGGGTTTTACTTCGCTGACTACAAAAGCTCCAGTTAAGGGGTTTTATTTTAGAAACAGTATAAGTATTTCTGATACAATGAATAATGACGAAAATACCGCTATGAGCGTCGTACCGAATTTCCCACAGGATAAATAAAGTATCGACGTATCTATCGATCTGTTCAAACCATGCCTGTCTGAACGGGCTGATTGAAGCTTGATTCAGCTCAGCACTCGGAGACATGCCGAGGACAAAGACGTAATGTTCCGAAAGCATAACCAAGAAGGACTTTTAGCCAAACTCGTCCAAACAACTGCAAAGCTCTACACTCCAGAAACACACGACCCGAGTGCAAAGTCGATCACATGAACGTTTGTTGAGATAAAAACACAGGTTTGTCATTTACAAATTTTGGCCCAGTGACAAACTATATCAACAACTCAGCGTGGGCTTTGACTCTGGACTAACACACAGCAGCAACACACAACACCAACAGTAAGGTGTGGTCTAAATGGAGATGAGCAGGATGCGGAGTCGACTTTAGAAGAGCTTGATGATGTTTGTTGGACACATGATTTGGCCCATTTTGCACTAAAAAGCTATTTATTAAAATCCTGTTCAACTGCAGTTCAAACTAACATGTGGATTTGTGTCCAGTCTAATGAGCAGATTGCCTTAGCATGTATTTCACTGTGTCTGTATCTGCTTTGAGCACAGTTATTAAGGTGTATATTATCTGTTTTTTTGTCATATTAGAAACTCTGATCCCAGTTGCGGGTATTGTTTAATATTCCTCTTCCTCTCGCAGCCCGTGCCTTTTGGATCTGGTGGAAATTGAAAGGAAACTGAGGGAAGCCAAAGTGGAGAAAGAGAGGCTGCTCAGAGAGAGGGTGAGTCACCTGCCGTGGGAAACTCAAATCACCAGTGACACACTGCATTAGACACAGCCCTCTGGTCAATGACAGCCACTCAGCTCGCACATGATGGTTCAGGAGAACAGCCAGCAGATGTGTGGACTTGTGCATGTTTGGAGCACTGGCATAAACCAAGACTGAAAATATCTGCAGCCATGTGACTGAGAAGTTTCAGTCATTTCAGCAATGAAAGGATACATTTAGAATTACCTACTGATTTCTCCTTGCCTTTTTTTAGGCATGTGTTCAGCGTGTCAGTTATCCTGAATGTTGTCACACAACAAGTTGCTTTGGTACATCTGTTCACCCAGGAGGAGCGACGACGGTTGCTTTTGGAGGAAAGAAAACACAGAGAGACAAACTCTCCCAAAACGGAACCTCAAGAGCCAGAGCCAGAGCCAGAGCCAGAGCCGTCGCAAAGGCTGGAGCCGGAGCCAGAACCAGAGCCAGAACCAGAGCCAGAACCAGAGGCTCAACCAAAGGCCAGTTATTCCCCGCATTCATCCCAGGTATGAATGAAAAGGAGACTACCTCAGAGTGTATTGGCTCTGCAAGTATATTCAGATTTGTCATTTGAAAAATGTTCTAATCAATAATAAAAAATTAAATGTAAATTGTGTTAGCTAAGCTCAGTTGTGTGCAGTTGCAGGTAAAGAAGCTGAACAGATGTTGTACTGAGTATCACTTAAACTAGATCTAGCTCCCAAACTATTTTCCATGATTAAATCTGCCGCATCTTTACTCTCTGTTCCTTTTAAATGTATCTTTGAAAACTCGTAATATAAATCACAAGACTGAAGTTTCAGTTTCTGTTTTTTAGCCAATATATTTTAACTTTACTCCACTCCTGAAATGTTGTCCCAGTTTGGGAACATAAACAAAGGTCACTCTAATAGCTAATAGCAAAATCACACAATGCTTTTCAAGCATGCTCACACGCCATGTTTCCCTCCAGCAGCGCAGCCTGCCCCTCTTCCTGTCTCCGAACTTTGACCTGCGGGCCCACGTGGAGTCTCTGGGTCACGGGGTGGCCGGCTGCCACGACCTGCGGCTCACGTCGCGACGCTGCGCGGGCTTCCTCACAAAACGAGGGGGGAGGGTCAAGACCTGGAAGAAGAGATGGTTCCTGTTTGACATGGACCACAGACGCCTCGCCTACTATACAGGTTAGACTGGCTGGAGGAGCGGTGTGTGCTGACTGACTCTTTGTCTCCGTGTTAGCTTGCAAAAAAGCTTCTGTGTGTGTCATACGAGCTCACACAAAGGCCGATTGTAAGATTACATGAACACTGTTTTCTAGCATCCATCATTTGTAGCTTGTAGAGGTAAAGAAGACTTAAAAGTGTTCCTGATGAGCTTGTGGTAATCATAGTTTTTCTTACTTTGTACTCCCTTTGCTACAGACTGTGACGAGAGGAAGCTAAAAGGAGTCATCTACTTCCAGGCCATAGAAGAAGTTTATTACGACCACCTACGAACAGCAAACTCTGTGAGTTCTCATACTTTACACACTTAGTGAGTAGCGCTGTTGACATGTCCTGAATGAACGGCTGCTGCCTCTGATGGATTGCTGCTGCTGTTACAGACGGCGCTGTATGGTTGTGTGTGTGTGTGTCTCTTGACACGCGGCTATGATACAAATTGTCAAACTAATAAGCTGAAAACCACACATTAAGTTGTTATTTATTTTATTAATTTCTGCCGTCTTGTTAATTATTTTAAAGACTTGCACAAAGCTAGGTTTACAAAAACTGGAAGCGTCCATATATGCTGTAATATTACTGCTGTTCTGCTGCTGCCAATGGAAGAAACATCTCCAGTAAACAAGCCTGAAGGAGGCACAGTTACTTAACTCCAGGTGCCTAATGTGCATCTCCAAATGTTATTTGAGCGAGCAGATTTTAAATGTGCCCCCAACTCATCTGCGCTTTGGGCCGGCCACTTGTGATGGGATCGGTTAGGATGTGAGATTTGAAGGTAACAGGAGGATTAAGACAAGACAGAAAATGGTTTTCATGATGTTAAACACCTTTAATCCTGGGGGTCAACTTGACCCCAGTAATTTAAACCTCCAGAAAATTGTTATAATTAAAATTGTTACCCAAGTGTATTTGTCAGGTACTTTGCTTATTTGTTGACTACCTAAATATCCCTTTAGAAAAAACAAACCCCACCCACCCCCCGTCCCTTATACATCCACAAAACCTGTTACAGGACTGAGGAGAAATATATATCACCATTAAAATCTCATTGAAGCATCATCATCATTAAGTGTATTAAAATAACACTTAGCTTAGACTTTAATCATCCTGATTTCATATTTTGTGTCTCCTGAAATTAAAACACGATTCTCTTTCCACTCAAAGAGAAACACGCCCTTGTGTGTGTTTATTCTGGTGTAAACACATGCCCCAAAGTTTGTTTTAACGGTTTGAGTTCCTCCAAATGAGCCAATTAGATTGTTTCCTCAGCAGATCTGCTTTATTTGTTTTATTTGGAGGCCTTGGGTCTTGAGATATGTCTCGAATGACATTATAGATTTTATAGTTAATAATATGATAGGATACCCTATTACTGACTGTGTATTATAATCTCATTCAACATGTGGAAGTAAATAAAGACATCAATGTACTTTTAGTGAAACTTGGAACAAATTGTCACTTTATTGTTGTTAGTGTCGTGTGAAGTGGGTCATTATAAGTTTGCATTATTAGGACCAGATGTACTTTAGCTGAGAAATGCAAACAGTCTGTTCTGCTCCTTAAAGAGTGTGTAAGGATGGAAGTGTGAGAGCAGTGCTTACAAAGCTTTGAATGAACTATTTTGTTACAATCTCATCATGCGCTGTGTGAGATAAATGAATTCCTGGTCAAAGCGTCTCCATGCTGACTGATCTCTTTTTCTGTCCCTTCCCCTCAGTCTCCACGGCCCAGTCTGACGTTCTGTGTGAAGACATATGACCGCCTTTTCTTTCTGGTGGCTTCCAACGCGGTGTCCATGCGAATCTGGATGGATGTTATTGTCACGGCAACAGACGAGCACAGCCGATATTGACCTCTGTCCCACCTGACTCTAGAATCCACGATTGAAGCTACTGAGCAGGCGGCGCAGTGTGTTATTTCCTCCTGCCTCCTGTTCGAAGGAGGCGGCTTGGCTGAGCATCCCCGTCACGGGCCCATTCTGCACGCAAATAAAGACTTTAAGACGCAGACCTGCCGAACAGATGTGTTTGAACACAGCGAAACAAGCTGTTACTGAGAGTGATGGCAGCAGAGGTTCGCCCGGTGCAAACCTCAAGACTGCCTGCACACTGGAGAGCTGTTACCAGGAGGAGGCTCCACTCCCTGTGCCTGACCTCCCTCTGCTGGACACAGTCCAGCATTACAGGAAAATACACTACAACAGTGGGACACAGTGCAACAGTGTTCTCATTATTATGTCCACATCCTGTGTCTGTGTTTTGTACATTCAGGATTATTTATTACGGAAATTTATATGGGGTTGGATTTTGCAAATGAATGAAGACATACACTGTTCTGAATGCACTATTAAATGTTTATTCATAAAAACATGTCTAGTTTCTTTTCGTTCCTTCTTTTAAACCTTTATTGCTGTTATATCTCCCATGTGCACAAAATACGGGACTCACGCTAACCATCATATCTGACTTCTGTGTAACTGTTTACTTAATTTGCAATCAGCAAATATTAGATGTATGTGGGGAAAAAAATGAGAAAATCCAAACACAGTACAAAAACTTGTGCTGGTGTAAAGCAGCGATCTGTTAGACTTCCCCAAAATCCATCTGTAGCATCAAAAAGCTGTTGTGCTGAACGCCACTCCCCACCACACACAGCCGAGTGTGCCCCTCACACGCAGCGCCAGTCTGACATGACTCACTTGTTGGATTATTACTACTGCTGGTAAGCCTCAATTTGCTCCTTTATTACAGGTTATTAAATGAGTTATCTGTCTGTACTTTAAGAGACTTGGACTCCACACGATATGCTTATGTTTTTTCAGTAAAGCTTAAAGGTGAAAATTAATTTCCTAAGAACTCACTGCTATCACTTAACTTATACTTTTATTTATTTATTAAGAAAATTACACATAAATGTATCCACAGAGTGAGAAATTTTTTTCCTACTTACAAATGTATAATGAAAACTCAGCTACTGCACTTACTCAGATCTGACAGCGATATTTGCCTATTACTTTTCAGTTGTGTAAAACAATTATGGAGCACAGTTTGAATTAAGGAATTAACTTAAAATAGCAGCTAAACTTGACTCTTTACCTTGACACTTTCCTCACTTATTTATGTGTAGTTGACAATAATGTTCCAATAATGTTGTTGTAGATTTACCTTTTGAGAGTCTAATATGACCGACTAATATTCCTTTGCAGTGTTGACACTTAAATAATACAGCAGCTTGCAAGCTTGGAACTATAAACAGTAAAAAAACAAACAAACAAAAAACAAATAACTGGGAACAACAAATCAAAAAAAATAATTAGGAATCTTTGTGTCAAATTGACAAAAAAAAGCTAGCTGCTCTTTAACCAGAAACTAATGATTCACTGATGTGTGACCTTTCTCTAGGAGAATTAACTTAAAGGAAAACATGGCAGGTGCTATAAAATTTTTCGTCGTATGCTGTCTACTTCAAGGTAGGACGTTTCACAATTACAGGCTTATTTATCGTTGTTGGCATTTATTTTCCATTTAAAGACACAGCCACATTTGAATCCTCACTGAGCATGGCTTATATTCACCTCAGGTAGCTTATGCCAACAGTGGGCAGTCGTCGTGCCTCAGAAACTAGACGCGGTGAGTGGATCCTGCGTGACCATCCCATGCAGTTTCAGGGTGCCCCCAGAATACGATCAGTACCTGGATGATTCGTGTAGAGCCATTTGGAAGAGAGGCTGGTCCCGAACCCAAGTGTTTGATTCCAGCCTCACAGGAGCGAGCGCCATCTCCAACATCCTGCAGGGAAACCTGACTGGGGTCCTACGTGAGAAAGACTGTACCACCATCTTCAACAACCTGCCATCGGAGCAGTATGACTATTACTTCAGACTGCACTGTGACAACCAGCTAAAGTTCAACTTTCCAAATAGTGTCCGTATCACTGTTCAAGGTTTGTCATGTCCTGTTAACTCACATAGATGTACAGTATACCCACATTTTTAGTTGTCTTGTGGTGATTCTTGCCATTGTTACTCCTCAGATTCATTTCCCAGACCCACTGTGACTTCCTCTGACCTGGAAGCAGAAGAAGGGTCTCCGGTAACGCTGAGCTGCTCAGCTCCAGCTCCCTGTCCCATCCTTCCCCCGGTTCTTACATGGACACCAGGCATAGGTGACACAGTGGAGGATACTGATGCTCAATCTGCCTCTTCTGTTATGAACTTCACCACTTCATACCTCCACGATGGACAGAAGTTCACGTGCACTGCTCTCTATAACCGGCAGGCTGGGAATAGTGAGCTTGTGTATGAAAAAAGTTTGACTCTGCGTGTTCTTTGTGAGTATGCTTCTAGCATTTTCATGTTTGTCTGAGATTTGATATAATCCCTTTTATTTTTATCCACATGTGTATAATGGCACTCTACAGAATCCATGCAGAGTAACCAGATTTGGCAAAAGTACTCTCATTCTGTACTTAAGTAAAAGTATGGATACTAAAAAATACTCTGGTAAAAGTAAAAGTACTGATTCAACTACTCAAGTAAAAGTAAGAAAGTACAGGTTCTGAAATGTACTTAAGTAAAAAGTAAAAATGATTTTTCCAAAACTGAAACAATTCCTCCATCAAAATGGTGTGAGCATTGCTAACATTGTAAACTAGCCTCCAAAAAAGCCCTCAAAAAGCTAATTATAGCAACAGAAACCACACCATACCTCAGTTTGATTTTTTTTCACATTAAACCAGTAGTTCTCAAATAGTGGGGTCAAGTGGGCTTTCAGTATTACTGTCTTTACTGATGCTTGATAAATGCGATAAATAAGCCTAGGTGGCAGCAGAGCTCAAACTAATCAACAGGCTGCCTGTTCAAAACAGTAGAAGAAGAACACAGGAATCGCACCATTGTCAGTCAGTCAGTCATTTTCTAAACCCGTTTCTAGTCCTGTTAGGGGTCACGGGGGTCTGCTGGAGCCTATCTCAGCTGTCATTGGGCGAGAGGCAGGGGTACACCCTGGACAGGTCGCCAGTCCATCGCAGGGCCAACATTCACGCTCACATGCACACCTACGGGCAATTTAGAATCACCAATTAACCTAATGAGCATGTCTTTGGATGGTGGGAGGAAGCCGCACCATTGACTTTCTCTAATCCGATGCTCTAGTCCAGTGATCCTCACTATTTTTTTCACAAGAGCCACATTGGCAGTGCAAAATCAAAAGGCCACATGGCCACCTTCATTCGCGCTGTCCGTGATTCAGCTGCGTGAAATGTATAACAACTTAAGTAGCATTGCCGGTAAATTGTGGATTGCAATTTGCAATTAAAGGCAAGTAGCAGTGTGATACTGTAAGCTACCATGCGAGCCGCCAGTTATAGCTTGACGAGCCGCGCAATGAGTAACTGTGCTCTAGTCCGATGTAAGGAGTAGAAAGTACAGATATTTGTGTACAAATGTAGGGAGCAAAAGTAAAAAGTCGTCAGAAAAAGAAATACTCAAGTAAAGTAGAGATCTACTACTACTTAATCTACTTAAGTACAGTAACAAAGTATTTGTACTTCGTTACTTGCCACCTCTGAGAGTAACCAAATGTACTGTATATATTTAACACTTCATTAACTAAAGTAAATGCATGACTTGTTAGAAAGTGAAACACCAAACCCAGATTGAATATCAGAGGTGAGTTGTTCACTAACCCCAGGCTGGAGGTTCAATCGCTGGTTCCTCCATACGGAAGTTGCTCTCAGCGTTGTGGGAACAAAATAGTTCTGTCAACCACTGAGGTGTGCAACAGTTCTCTTTGTTCAGTCAATTCTGTTTTGCTACTGCCAGAATGTATTTATTCCAGCAGAGAGAAACAATCTGATCAAGAGTTTACATGGTTATCAGGTATTAATGTTTTCTTATTGAAGACATAGTCCTGCCTCTGTATCTGATTGATAACTCCTTCTGATTAGGCCAGTCTTTTCTGGTTGAGGTGGTTTCACAACGTATTTTATTCTGACTGGATTATTATTTTACCAGTGTCTGTGTACACAGAACTGGACTGGATAAACTCAGTTGACTGGCCAGTATACACAATGCAACACAAGGAGTTTCCTTAAGGAGTTAGGGAATGCTTGCTCTGGGAGTTTCAGGTTTTTGGTCCTGTAAAGCAAATGGTGGTCATAAAAATGAATACGGCTGTTTTTGAAGCTGAAGTCATTCAGTGTAATTTGTCAGTGTTTCTTCAAGTGTTGACTCCAAGTGCCTGGTATTTCACATATTCACAGATCCTCCAAATAACACCTCCGTCAGTTACTCTGGTCCTATAAAAGAAGGCAGCTCTGCAACACTGACTTGCAACACTAACGCAAATCCAGCCGTGGACAACTACACCTGGTACAAAGTGGAGGGAGAGCAGGAGGCAGCAGTGGGGTATAAGAAGAGACTCTCCACCACAGTCTCAGAAGTGGACAGTCAGTTTTACTGCCAAGTCAGTAACAGATATGGGACCCAGAACTCCTCTATCACTCAGATAGACGTGCTGTGTAAGTAAAACATAACTACATATGATACATATCGGCCAGCGGCATCAACTGAACCCGTGTTTGTTTTTACAGTTTCTCCCAAGGACACAACAGTAGTGGTCGAACCCACTGGTCCAATCCTGGAGGGCGGCTCTGTTTATCTGCTCTGCAGGAGCCGAGCCAACCCACCAGTTAGCAACTACACCTGGTACAGAGATGATGAAGAGGACAAGGAGGCTGGGCCCACCTTAGTTATCGACGGTGTTGACTCCAGCCACAATGGTGGCTACCACTGTGCAGCAAGAAATGATCTGGGGGAAGAAACTTCAGCAAAGATTCTACTTGACGTTCAGTGTAAGTTTGTATAACACAGAAAAGACATTGATTTACACCAGTGAGTAAAAACAACAGAACTGTACATTTCCAGTCTGCTCGTGTGCTGAATATGTCTCTACTGTATATCCAGCTGTGCTCACCCAAACATGGGCTCGGGCCAAGATTAGTTCACAGTGCATCACTAGTGTCTGGAGCACGGACAGTGACTTATTGTCGTGTTGCGTGACAACCTCAAAATCCTTTCCGTGTCAGTGGTCCATCATGACTGAGCTCTGCTGTGTCCACATATGTGCCAGTGTGTTAATCCATGTGTAGATGTTTTGTTTGGTTTGTGTCTTCATTAGGATGTCATCTCAAGAAAACACAGAAACCAAAGGCAGTGGTCCAAGTATAAGAAAGGTCTACGACTGTGGATGAATCGGCTTTTGATTATCAGTTGTGTAACCCCAGCTCCCTATGAAAACCTTTTATTTTGCTTTCTGTTTATATTAGGAAAATACTGTATTCTCTGTCAAACTGGAAATGATATGAATACAAATCCATTGTAACTGCTTGTGCGGTAAATTGTACAGAAGATGAGCTGTGTTTTACTGCTCATCTTGCTTGATTCATGTTCTTTTCTTGATTTGCACAAGCTGATCTGGAGCTTTCTCAAGCCTGTCACAAGATCTTCATCAGCAGATGGAGTTGCCATTTTATAGATGTTCACCTTGCCATTTTTTTTTGTCCGTTTTCAAAGTTACCTAGTATAAACAAGAACAATAATTTCTTTCAGATCCCCCTAAGAACACTACCGTATGCGTTGAGCCCTCTGGTCCAGTGCTAGACGGCAGCTCTGTGACTCTGACCTGCACAAGCATCGCCAATCCAGCCGCAGTCAACGTCACCTGGTTCAGAGCGGCTGGAAGACAGAAGGAGGTGGTGGGCACTGATCGAGACCTTACCTTCAATGTGACCAAACTCTCAGAAGATCATTATTACTGTGAAGCTCTGAATCTCCACGGAGCTGAAAACTCGGATCCTGTCAGCATTGATGTCACATGTGAGATAGATATATATATTTAGATATTTTTATGCAAAATTTTTATTATTCCTAATACTTTTTGACTAGGCATGTACAAATAGCCTGTTATTTTCTCTGTCTCAGTTGCTCCAGAGATACTTCCTTCTTCGCGCTGCGTCAGGATTTTATCCCTAGTCCGATGTACGTGCGACAGCCAGGCGAACCCACTTCCCTCGCTGGTTTGGGAGTTGGGCGGGGAACCTGTCAATCATTCTGCTAAAATCCCGATCAGGGAGTTGACCCTGGGAAGCATGAGCACGAGAAGCTCCATCACCCTGTACCATCTGGACGAGGACATGCCCTCGCTGGTTTGCCTCGGCATCAACCCACTGGGCCAGGATCATCTGGCTTTCAATGTGTCCTCCAGTGACACTCAGCTAGGTAGAGGAAGATGCTGCAGCATTTGTTGCATGATATGTCTCTTTTACTTACTAATAAGGGTTTGTGGGGACTTCTCAGGTATCCATACTGTGTCTCTGCTGATCGGCTGTGCAGTGGGAGCAGTGGGGATGCTGCTGGTGTGCATCCCATTTCTGCTTGTGTTTTGCTGGTGAGTAACCTGCAAATGGCTGAAAAGGCACCAATATCTTAAAAGGAGGTTAACATATACATTCAAATTTGTTCTGAAGACATCCAGTGTACACACACACTTGGAGTTTGGATAAACTTTTGAAATTAACAATGTCTGCACAATCACAGATCCTGGATTTTTGTGACTAGTAGCAGCAGATGTAAACTTTGTGTGGAAAAAATTACAGTACACACATTTTATTATTCAAAGTATTTTCATGCATCTGAAAGCACATTACTAAGCCGTTCTGTGTTTGCTTTAGGAAAGGGAAGGGCAGCCTCTCACTTGACAAGGGACTGGTGGACACTTCAGAATTTTTAGCCGCCAGTGAGGTGAGGTTGTGTCCATGCGATGTATTTATATTTGTGGTTGGGTTGCAGATTGACAAAAACAGGAACCTTCAGACACCTCTGTGGTGGTTCAGGTGGTAAAGTTTGTCCAATGACTGCAGGGTTATCACTTTCACCACCAGTTTCATCTAGATCACAGTGTATCTCTGTGGTGAGATGGTTAAGAACCCAGAGCAACATGTAAATGACAATAACAAACACACTCTAACTCCGTGATACAAGATTGTGCATTGTTTACTGTGGCTCTCTGATGTACTTAGAAATATGATATATTGCCTGAAGCACAATTCTCTGATTTCATTGCAGACCAACTGTACACAAGTCGATATTGTTTATGACAATAAAGCCACTCTGGATGAGGAAGGAGGTAAAGAAGACTCTCTTCACTACGCACACGTGGACTTTGTTAAACTCCAGACCAGATCAGAGGGTAATCTTAAAGACAGTGAGATCAGAGGTGTAGAATCCAAGACAGCAGAGTACGCCGAAGTCCACCTGCGGTGCAATGGAGGAGACGCAAAATAGGACACTCACTTGAGACAAGATGTTGATGTGACAGGTTAGTGAAAAGGCGACTGCTTAGCTTAGTGCTATGGTGCTATGTGCCACTTCAGTGGTCAAACATCAGGATATGCCAAACTTGGAATTCCGAGCAGGAAATAGAATATAGATAAAATCAAACGGAGGTAAGAGCTGCCCTGAAGGAAACACAGAAATCCACCTCTCAACTGTTGTCTCTGTAAATCCCTCGTGTGTCTTCACTGAATAATGCTTTCCAATACATGCAGACATGAGAACAAACCTGCATGCCGAGGTTAAATCTTCTAAAACCTCTTTATGTCTAAATTGTTGTGTTTCACTACTATATAAGTAATAGGTAAATACAGTATTGCCATTTTTTTTTTTTTTTTGGAAGTACTTTTTAGATTGCTAACCTTTATTTCAAACCTTAATGCAGACTGAAAGAAGCCAGCACAGTGATACTTGTTCAACACTTCTTTTATTGATAACTTTGTGTTTTAGTTAAAATACATAAATATGTTTGCAGTTATTTAGAAAAGTAATTGCAGTTGGACTAAAAAGTCAAAGCAGATTATGAAATACAACTTTATACATGCAGGTACTGTATATGTGTCAACATTCTTAGATCAGAAAAAAATAATAATTGTTATATTGTCAGCTTTTTATGTACATTTATCCAGAAACCATTTACTCTACTTAACCTGGTGATTGATTTTAAACATATTCCAGGATATCCCTAAAGGACAGAAATATCTTAAGTCAGATTTTGACCTGCGAGTACTGAACCTCCTCTACAGAGCTGCTGGAGTGTCTGTCAGCTCTCTGGTGTCCAGCATTTGGCTTAAAGGTCACCTGGGTATAGTTGACCTCCACTTCTTCTTCACTGGTGTCCGAGTCGTCGTAGTCATAAAGATTTGGAGTGACGGCTGCCCATGCTGCACTAATGTTCTCGTAGTCCTCCAGCTGTTCTTGTTTTAACTAGAGTATAGAAGAGAAAGTGACAAGAGTGTTGTAATTTCTGGCGGTGTTTGGATTTGATGCATAGCGGAAAACATGCAGCAAAACACATTTGATTCTAGTTAGAACCAGAAGGTTTTCCTTCATTTAACTTTTCCTTGTCACAGAGACTGACTATTTGTTTTCCTAACACATGCTATAAACAGTAGAATGCTACGCTAAAAAAAGAATGTGGTTTAGATCCTTCTAACCTCTTCTGATGACATTGGCTTTGACACTTTCGAATACACATCCTCTTCTGGTTTCCTGCAAAAACAAATTATTATCAAATCTGGAAAGTGATGATACATTTCTCATCATCCTATTATTTGCAAAACATCTCACATTTGCTTATTCCCAAAATGCAGCGAAGCATAGTTGAGAGAATCATTCTCCACGTGTCCTCCATCCGCTCTGGTTGGCTTTTGTGCAGAGGGTGCCTGAGCAGATGCAGACAGAAGACATCGGTGAATGTACAGTAGTAACTGAATCAGTTCATTCATGTTTTAAATGCAAGGCTGTAGGTTTGTCCATTGATTCACTGCGCTGACTCGACTGACAGACGTCTGTTGACAGCCAACAGCAGCAGCACACGGGGGAAAGAAACAACACTGGACCAGTCAAAGACTCGCCCGCTTGTCTAAAATAGACTGAGTAATGACTTTACTGAAGAACACTGAGGACAATGCAGATGTTTACACAGCAGTTGTGAGGATGATTAATGTTATGTATGTGTTAAAGTGGAATAGTGTGAAGTCCTGACAGATGATTTTTGATTAAATGATTACAATTATTGTTGTGTTGTGTTCCCAAGGGAAAAAATCATTTGGGGATTATGCAATGATTAAAAATTGAAACTGAAAAATTATTAAAAGGTAAGGTAATAACAAATTTTTTTTTTTCAAATTTGTCTCTGGCAAAAGACATTTAAATATGGAATATTCTGCTGCAGATAAATTAATGCTCACGATTTTGAAAGAGTGTTTTTTGTGATCTTGGAGGGACTTGGATTAAACACTTTTAGGAACAAACAGACAAAACCACAACAGACCCTGAAATTTCAGACGCTATTCCATAAACAATATTTCATACATTTTAAATCATCCTATGTCTTTTATCTGTAAATGGAGTTTCCAAAACCAATCCGTGATAACAATGAACATTTTGGAACTACCCCCCAGAGCCACAGAGCATAGGCACACAGTCATAATACATAATCTGTAATGTTATGTCTTGATATTTTTGTTGTTTACTTTGAATTCATGTACTCACCCGTTGTCCCTCAGGCAAATTGACAGTGCAGTAAACAGTGTTGATGTCAGCGGCAGGCCTGGGTGAACAACAGTGACGTTAAGATTAAAACCATGGTCCCTAACTGAAAATAGTGAACAACAGGGAAGTCTCATTGTGCCATTCATGTCTGAATGACCTTCAATAGATGCTCTGCCTAAATAATGAGCAGCAGCATCCTGCTTTCAGCCCAACAGAGCGTTCTTTGTGCTGGGTGGAGACAGTGTGCATGGCTGCTGTCTTACGTTCTGTCTGGACGAGGCTGGCGCTGCTGGCCCTTCGTACGGAACGGCTGGTCTGACAAGAGGTCATCTCTGCTCCGGGAAGGCTCGGTCAAATTGGTATCATCCATCTGATTAATCCTCCTGGCTTGATTCCACCAAGCCTAAGTTAGTTTACGCACACAAAGTTGTAATTTTGGTCTAAATTTGGTATAGAAGAAGTAAAGTAAGAGTAAGAGTCATCACCAGAAAACCAAAAAAGGGCCGTGTGCGCACAGTTCCATGTCGGATGGATTTGTTTCTCCTCCGTCTAAAAACAAATTGACATGACGGTGGTTATACAGATCACTTACATGTGACAAGTCACTGACATTTTTTTCAGACTTTTATACTTTACCTGTATACAAGGAAAATGAAAAGTAAAAGGAGCAAAATAAAACAAGACAAAAAGAAGAGCTTCACGGCCTTCATGATGGTGTCTGTGGTTAGAAGAGGCACAGCATCAGTGTAACATCATTTGGACAAATAGTTTGAAAACAATACACAGCACACATAGTTTACTCACCATCAAACAGACTGACTGGTTCTGACCGCTTTTGGCTTATTGCATTTTTTGCGACGCAGTAGTACTCCCCCGGTGAGTGTGAGTAGACTGTTATGGTCTGACTGTCAAAGACATGCATGTTCTCTTTCTCTTTTTTCATGTACCATGAATATTTGGCTGGAGGATAGCTGTGACTGTTGCAACTCAGCTTAATAGAACGTCTCCCATCACCCTGCTGCACTGGTCCTTGGGTGATCTTTACGTGTTTTGGAGCATCTGAGCAGGGAAAAGGGAAAGTAAGAAAGGCAAAATTACTCAGATTTTAGCAGCTGAAAATGAAAGCCAGCGCTGAATTTTCAGATTTTTGGTCTCTATAGCTCATGTATTTATTCATGACACAATGGAAGGCTTAGAGTTATGCACGTGACAGATGGGTGCCATTACAGGTTGCTTGCTTTTTGCCTAGGTGTCACCTCACACGCTTCGGTTTCAATCAGAGTCCACCACTTTGCCCATTTCTGAATTAGCTGGGAGATGGCGCCAGACTCTCCAAAACTTCAGGAAAGCTTTGGGTTTGGCCATTGCCAATGGTGTGTCCATCTTTATATGCAGTCTATATGTTAACGGTGCTTTATGTGAAACACAAACAAAAAAGCATCACAGGGAGGGTGCTGGGGCTGGAGGTGTTGGGATAGGTGCTGGAGACTATCCCAACTGTCATCAGGCGAGAGGGAAGGGTACACCCTGGACAGGTCTCTAGTCTATCACAGGGCCATTCACACTCACATGCACACGTACGGCCAATTTAGAATCACCAGTGAACCTAACCAGCATGTCTTTGGACGGTGGGAGGAAGCTGGAGAACCTGGAGAGAACCCACACAGACACAGGGAGAACATGCAAACTCCACACAGAAATTCTTGTAACTGCTTTCTTTCCGTACACATTTGTCCCGGTAAAAAATAACGGCTGTAAACAGGATACATATTTAAACTGCCACATGTTTTACCTGTAGTCTTAAGTCTCACACGTCCTGTTTAACACTAAATAGACATGATGCATTACATGTTCACTGGTGTACTCACACTGGACTTTAATCTCGACTTGCTGAGAGTTATTACTTCCAACTTCATTTGTGGCTGTACAGCTGTACAGTCCGCTGTCAGAGGGACTGGCAGACTTTACAGAGAAAGTCTCCCGAGCGCCCTGGATGGGTTCTGTCTTCCCATTAGTCATCTTCATCCAGGTGACAGAAGTCAGGTTCGGGTAGGAATGTGCTCCGCAGGTCAGGGTCAATGTCTGGGTTTCGTTCACAACAAGACCAGGCTCAGCTTCTACTCTCACCTTTTTGGGAGCATCTGCATTAAATACAAAGAAATTAATAGTAAAATGTATATTACTGCAAGGTTTCTGTCCTGTGTATGGTCTATATAGCTTAATTCTATTGCCTCAGTAGTTGAAAAAAATCAGGTACACACTACACTGAGGTTTTACATTAATAAGTGTCTAAAGTATTATTAGGGTCACCATGCGAGTAAAGTAGAAACACTGATGCTGTTGTTTGGTAGCCAGCATATTTTCTGAGCAGGTAATCCGTTGTAAATGCTTTAAATTCATGTGTAGATGCAATAGATTGACAATACTTTTAAATATAAGTTAATGATACAAAAGGAAGCTGTGGAAATAAAAGCTCTGATTGTGATACGTGATTAACAAGAATAACCCACATTTCACCACCAATTTCCTGTGCAGGCTTTTGTTTGTTCCTTCTCTGTTCGAGGCTTCACACGTGTAAACGCCCGTGTCGTTCAAAGTCACAGTAAACGTGTGCTGGTAAGTGTTTCCACTGGCGGGCTGTAAGGCTTTCTGTTTTGAAGGCATTATCAAGGTGAAAGTTGATGGCGGGTTACTTTCGGCAGTGCAGCTGATAGTCATGTTCTGACCTTCAGTGACCACGCTATCCATAGACAGATTGACATTCGTAGGAGGAACTGTGGAGAGGAAGCAAATTTTTTATTTCTTTTTTTTTTTTTTCGTGGGGATTCAGTGCACAACAATAGCTTAGCAAGCAGATAAGCAGCAAACACATGGAAAGAGCTAGCTTGCCTTCTTCTAAAGTCCACCAACCAGCATCTCCAAAATGTATTAACTGACATCATATGTTATTGTTTAATCCATATAAAAGATGAAGTGTAAAAACCATAAGCTGTGATTTTACACAAGGCTGTCCTTGAGCCTTGTTCCGTTTTCTGCCGGGCACTTCTTGTGAAATAGAATATTGGCTTTTGTACGGATGAAACAAATGAACTAAGCTACAATGTGTTCATTTATGACTGGAAAGTGTTAGTGGCCAGATCCACCTCCATTCATGCTCCCTTCAACTAGGAAAAATTGAATCTAAATCTCTGAATTATTATTAGTTAATGAAATTTAATTGTTAAAAACGAATGAATAAAAAAACGTGTCGATGCATGTCTGAAGCAATCAGGTGTCAAGGCAGATTTTTCAAACTTGATGCAAAAGCGTACAGCAACTACCAGAACACATTTACTTACACAGTACTTCTATGCATGCTGGCCCACTTGTATCCCCTTTACCAATGATGTTGGATGCATTGCATGTGTAACACGCTTCATCTGCTCTTTGAACCGACGTCAAAACATAGAAGCGATCAGTGCTTGGTAACTCCACCCTCTTTGAAGGCCCAGTCTTTTTGTAACTGTACCAGGATATCCATGTGGCCTCTGGATATGCATCAATGTTGCAGGTGAATGTGATTTGGCTGTCAACTGTCACACTTCCGTTAGCAGCATCCTGGACGGAAATGCTGGTTTGCCTTGGCTTGTCTGGAAAAAACAAAGAAACAACAAACAACAAACTTTCAGTATGTGTTTGCTGGTGATACAGCTGTATTTATCTATTCTACATCATCACTGTCATTGGCATATACATTTTAGCACAAGAAGTGCATAACTTACATTGAACATTAAGCCGGCGTTCCTCTGATGTTCCATCACCCACAGCGTTTTGGGCAACACATATGTAGTCACCGCTGTCTTCCGGCTTTATGCTTTCAATATCATATATCTTATTTCTGGTAACAATGGTTGAATCTTTATACCACATGAATGTGACATACTTTGGGTTGGCTCTCTTCACATTACATGTAAGAGTAACTGCATGTCCTTCTATAATGTCACAGCTTTTTTGAAGCAAAATCGGTCTCTCCGGTGTAATCTGTATCTCGACGCTGGGGCTATCTAAAAAAAAAAAAAATTAGAATAGCACATCTTTAAATTAATTCCAAACACAAGCCAAACACAATGCTGTAAATCAACCTCAAAAGGATACACTGTTGTAGTCTCATTCAAGTCTTTTTACACTTTTTCATGTGATTTGTAACGTATTAGTGAGAAAATTAGGTCTGTAGTGAAATGAATGAAAGTTAAACAAGAAATACTTACATTGTACATCAATACTGACAAAATTTGATGAGTTCTTCCTTCCATATTTGTTTGTAGCTTCACAATAGTATAATCCATTCAGCGAATCATTAACTGATCTGCTTGTCCATTTCGCCCCAGAGAACATCTTTTTGCCACCATCACCATCACTCACTTTAAACCATGTAAAGTTTGCTTCAGGTTTCCCTTTGGCAGAGCATGTGAGAGCCACAGAGCTTCCCTCTTTTATATTTGTGGAGTTTATCTCAGCCAGTGTGTCTTTAGGAGGATCTAGGAGAAATCAGCCAAAAACAGCAACAACAGTAAAATGTACAGACTGTTTGACTGCAGTATTAGGAAAAGGTTACAGCTTAGAATTTAGCAACAGTAAGCAGGTGACGATCTCCTGCTTTCAAGTTCGAACAATGCACAGTTTAACAATGCAGGTATGTGGCTGCAACAATCCAATATCTTTCTGATAGAAGGTACTCCTAATTCTGTCACATGACTAAATCTTCTCATGCTTTCTGATCTTAAAATATTACTGACCCTTCTGATAACAGAAGTAATATCAGAGGAACAAGAGAAGAAATGTAAGCTTTAAAGACCTATTTAACACAATGGAGGAGTTTTGTAACAAATTCCACCTTTGTGAAACAATTAATTAAGATCTCTCAGCAGTGGACGTTCCTTACATACTTACATTCAACGGTCACGCTGATATTCTGAATCAGATATTTGTCGGTGTTATCTTGTGTTTGACATGAAAACACACTCCCATCATGCTTCCAGGTGGCATTAAAGGTGTGTGTGATGACACCTGGATTCATCACAAGAGTTTCCGGCGGCCGTGTTGTCAGTGTCTGAATCTGTAGGCTTGTAGGACATGAACTCAAAGTGGAGCATTTGAGGGTTATCATGTCATTTTCCACTACGGCAGGCAGCTTCTCAAACGTGATCGGGCATGGGTTGTCTGAAAATATGAAAGAAAGACAGCATACAAAGAAGAGCTGAATGTCTTGCTCTGATTAAGTGTTTTCATATAGTAGAATACACACAGGACGTGGCTGCAGCTTGGAAGTTCTAAACAATAAAGATTAAATATGCCCCCAAATAAATAAATAAAACCTCTAATATTTGGTCTGGGCTGCTTGGTGTCAGTCGACATGCAACCGGGCAAAGTGTGGGCAGATATGTCGTCTTCCTCTTTTATTTGGTACTGACAGCTCACCGAGATGCAGCAGACCTGAGCTATATTCTAGCTCGTCTGCCTCTGTATTCATGACTGATTGTTTTCATGTAGCTTATTTTCCAATAATCATTCAAAATCACTATTACAGTATATGATATTAGTTTTGTTTGTGACATTCATTCATAAAAGCAGTTTCTTGCTTTTTTTCTTGATTTAATTTCTAATTTATTCTGTCATTTTTCCTCAAGATAAAAACAATAACGCTCATTATTATTTATTTTTTTCATTATTTTCATTCAGTATTCTGATCTTTGTACTTACCCACTACTGTGAGATTCGCCTCTGGGTTAGTAGCCCATTTTTGTGTACCACCTTTTACCATTCTAAAAGCATAGTTTCCGCTGTCACTTTTGTTCAGATTGCAGATCAAAATACTGCAAGATTCCCCTAGTGTATACTCCTGACTTTGAGGTGAAGCAATAAATGTCGTTCTGTTTGCAAAGCCTGGACTGACAGGGCGCACTGATAAATCGGTACTGTATATAATAGTGGCCACATAGTCCTTTAGTTTCTCATCATATACTGGATCTTTCATCCAAAACCAGTACGCTTTATGAGGATTAATTTGTGTTTTAACTTTGCATTTGATTTCAACACAGGACCCCTCTGTAGCAGTCAGTTGAGTTTCTTCTAGTGTGAAGGGGTTTGGATTGTGAGAAAAACCTACAGTGGAGAGAAAGCAAGGGGGACAAGTCAAGTATTAAATGTGACTTTAACGTGAATGTTAAAAGAGAAGATTACAGTGGAGTGATGAAATACCTATTTTTGCTATGGCCAGGAAAACCAACCAGCACACTGTATGAACCTTCATTTTCACACAGGATTAACTCTCTGCAACAAAAACAAAGCAAATAAAAAATACAATACGTGTTTGGGGCGGATGTTTGTTGGGTTTGTCAGTGCACCTACGCTAGATACCGTCTTCCTTCCTCCTTTTACTGACGACTACAATAGTTTGTTGTTTTATTTTAACATTATCTCTTTTTCCCCCAACTAAAGCAGCACAGCTGGTGATTTCATTACATTTCAGTACAGAGCTTCCTAAAATCTAAAATTGTGTGTTCTCATTATTCTGGCCTCAAAACAGACATTTACCGTTTTGTTAGTTACACTTCGTTACCTAAAATGTAACATAGGGGAACACCTGTAACTTGTGTACTACTGAAGCCACGACATGCTACACATACAATACAGCCAGTTTATTTGGACATTTATCTTAAATTTTAAATTAACATTAAAAAAAGATAAATTGTGTCTTTTCAGGGTAATAATTTCAAATATATTTAATTACTGCAAAATGTTTCTTTCAAAATCAAATCGCGGCTCTGATATTTTAGAACAAACGATACAAAGATATTCTTGCTCTTACCTCACATGATGTAACACAGCAATGTTCAACACATTTTCTAGAGTCACAAAAAGATTCAAAAAAGGAAGTTTTTGCAGTTGACTTAACAGCTTGCTAAGTATTTGCATGCCCGGTCATGCAGGCAAGAGAACACTTTCTTTAATAGTTCAAGTATTGAAGGCGATTTTTTTTTTTTTTTTTTTCCTTTTAACTGGCAAGCTTTAGCGGTAGAACCTCCTCTCACTTCCTCTTTTTAAAACTTTGTCAAGCCTTAGCACGTCTGTTCAGGATATGTGGGTGAGATGTCTTAATCAGGCACAGAGAAGATTACATTTTTTGTTTTTTTATTTGCAGATTTTACGTATATCATATTTATAATGTTCTTTAGCACTAAGAGTGAAAACTGTATCAAAAGTTTTGAGAAACGTTCTCTGAGAGTGTTTCACATGACCACAGAAACAGGAAACATCTCAAACACAAGAGCATTTGCCGTTATTTCCCCTCTCCTAAAGCAACAGCCACTATTTTCTCAGCATCGGCAGCCATTTCATCGATAGCACCGTTTAAGGCCTGAAGCATGGCAGCGAAGGAGCGGCTGGCAGAGCGGGCGTGTCTAGGCATCGCCATCTCCAGCAGCTTCGACGAAGCCGTGGCCAAGTCCTTCTCTGCTGCCGCCAGACGTTTTTTCACCTCCCCTTTGGTGACTTCCACAGACAGTGCACAAGTCCTCATCCCTTTGAGACGCGTGGGTTCTGTGGCGCGCTGCCGGGCCAGTCGCTCAACCGATTCATCATCCAGGCACAGAGATAACTGTGCTTTTGTCAGGATCCGCACTGCTACACTTGAGTCCACCATAGACGCAACCAGGGGAACGGGAATAGCCGAGACCCCACCTGATAGTGAGGCAGCCGCCCACACCAGCGCTTTAAATGCTTCCTTTTTCTGGGCGACCAGCGTGGAGGTAAGCGTAGGAAGAGCCAAAAGAAGGGAATGGGCTCGGATTTCTGGAAGGTTGTTGCTCAAGTCTGCCAAAAGGTCAGGGAAGTCAAACTTCTCCAGAGTGGAGGGTCTGACCAGGTAGACTTTAGGCTGTGCCACACCCTTAGATGTCAGTACATTCAGGCTGGCTTTCTTCTTGTCTTCCAGGCTCTTTTCTGTGTCTTTTACTGAAGCTAAGAGTAGGAAGTACACAGTTTGTCGCTGCAACGAGCGGGCCTCCAAGTAAACCTCCACACTGTTTAGCTGGGGCGTCTGTGTGAATGTCATAAACACAGCATTGTAGCGGAGGAACTTCACTCTGTCCATGTATCCCTCTGGTTCAAATGGGGACGTGGTTGGGACGGGTGGCAGGTCCCATAGACGGAAGTCAGGGTGTTTTGGACTAGGGTAGCCAGCAACTTCCTCAGAGGCAACGGGGGAGGGCGAAGGAGCTGCTCCCTCATCGCCAGGTCCGAGGCCGCGGAGAGAGTTCATGAATGAGGCTTTCTCTTCCCCGCGGTCCCCCACCACAGCTAAATTAATCCGGCTGATGAGGAGGTCCTCCACCGCATCCTTAACGTCTGACAACTTGTTGTTCTCTATGGACTCTTTGAGGGTCTCAAGGAGGTTCAGGCCTCTGAAGACATCAGCCATCGCTGTGAAAATATGAAGATATGAATAATGTCATAAGAGTTATTTATTATACGTCATGCGAATAAAAAACTATTTGCAGTGAAAAATAAAGTATAATTAAACAATGACGTACTCATGTTGGGGTATATGTGTTCTTTTTGCACACATTTAAGTTTTAACACAAAAGCAACAAAAATTAAGCAGCAAAAAAATAAAAAAATAGAAGTATATTTGTTTTCTTTAGAGTTCATACTATTCAACTCTAATTGCACCACATACAGTAACTACCTTAATAAATCTAGTAAATATATTACATTTTTAACACTGATGCACAGTTGTTGCATTATAAATGCCCATTTAATAGCAAGGTATTTAACAACATTACAGGCACATGCATTATATTTGGGTACTTCAGTGCCATCAGTGTACATCTGATTGTACTTTAAATGCAGGATTTGTAGTGCAGCACTTGTACTGGAGTATTTTTAGTTGTACTTTCACTTTTACTTCAGTATATTACTACCAGCTAACGATCCCACAATAGCCCATTGCTTTAGTTTCCACTGAACAACAGCACACACACTTACCTGTGTGTCTGGAGCAGGAGCAGCACTCTGGTTGAAATATTTTGCTGATTCTTCTGCAGCTCTGAAGCAGTGACAGTGTCAGGTTGATCTATTTAAGGTGTCCATCCAGCTAGTGGAACATTCTAATCCGGTAAGCTCAGCCATAATCCACAATCAGTTTAAGCACATACATGCGTGCTACAAGTGCATGTAGAGCTTCCAGGTGTTAGCCTACAAGAATGCAGACACCTTCACAAGCACATAACAGGAGAGTGTTTTTAAGGAATCATTACTCAAGAAGCAGCAGTATGTATTATTCAACTCAATTTAAATTATTAGTCAATAGCTGTAACAAGCCAGTGAAGCCAGTACGCACAAGAGGGATGGCGAAAACTCAAACTAAATTTAAAAGTTAAACCCTAAAAACATGCACCTTTTACTGAGGCACTGGCTCATCTTAATGATGAGAATGGATTGATGAGGTCTATCTTCTGTGTAGGTAGGATTACCGTGGGACTGGTCTATTTGACTTGGTCTATTCGAGTTGGTTTTAACTTATCAGTACCATACAAACTACTTTAACTGTACAGTCCTCAGTGATGAAGATAAGATCTTAAATTTAACTGAAGGCATAAACCAGTATGTGTAATGTTTTAGTATTTTTAGTAGTTCTTTTACTGTTAGTAGTTTTAATATTTTAGCTTCTCATTTAGTGCCACACAGAGCACAATCTACGAACTGAAAATGTTGTTTTACTATAAAACTTGTTGCGTGAGTTTTGATTTCCTTTTCTTATAAAAACCACGCCACAAGGTTTTGCTTTCTTCCTTTTAGAGGAACCCAGAATGCAAAATGTCTCACACCTGTTTCAGATGCTATTTTCGGCTCGCATGCTTTTGTTCGTTTGACAGCAGAAGACAAGCCACTGCGAATGTGTGTGTTTCCTCTAGATTTGTTAGTTCATTTTTAATACAAAATTATTTGGCCAAGGAAATGGCTTTAATTTAAAGAAATTATTCACTGATTAATTACCGATAAATACTTTATTTTACTTTCCTGCTACATGGTACATTTAAAAAAAGAACTGCTTCTGCCGTCTCATAATACACTATAAGTACTATATAATAAAACATGCACTCACCTTGCATGCATTTTAGTTCAGAGATTCTCAGGTGCAACTGTGTGCTGTAAAAGTTTTACCTTTGTGTTGTGTATCAAACCAACAAAAGCTGTAGTTTAATATTTGGAGCCTATTCCAGCTGTCATCGGGCGAGAGGCAGGGGTACACCCTGGACAGGTCTCCAGTCCATCTCAGGGCTAACACAAAGACAGACAAGCATTCACACTCACACCTACGTCCAATTTAGAATCACCAGCCAGTACTCATAATGTCATGGCTGATCGGTGTATATACCTGTGTGTCTGCTTGCTGTTGCAGGAACCAAACAGTACAAAGACTGTATTCGAGCAACAGTATTTTCTATAGCCATCCAACCTTTTTTCAAACATTTATCTGCACGGTCGGCTTGGCTCAGTGTTTCTTCCTGTTAAGTGGGAGTTTTTTCTTGCCACCATCACCTTCATGTTTGCTCTGGGGGTTTAGTAAAGCGCCTTGGGACGATTTATGTTTTTATTGACGCTAGATGAAAAAATAGATACAACCTGTTTAGTTCTGGTATTGATATCATTTTTTCCTTAGTTTCCTTAGTTTTTTTCTTAGTTTGTGTGTTTGTTGTTGTTATTTTTAGTCTCCTGCCTGTTTCTTTTTTTATATGGCCAACAGTTTAATCTGTTGTCTACATTTAAGCTGTTAGCAGTGTCGTAGTCTTCACATCATGTGTATTTTTTGCCCCAATTTCAAGAGAAATAATTCTGTTTTTAGTATACTCTACATCTGCCGCCACAACATCTGTCACTCTGGCTACCTCTGATTTGTCGCAGCAACTCACAATCTATATGACTCATTTATTCGGGTGCTACAACTCAGACCACCAACATCCTGATCAGAAACCAACTCACATGGTTCATCTAAACACAGAGTCCTGTCTTGCTGTTCACCATGGTGTGTTTTACAAGTATTACCACCAGATGTCACCAAAAGAGACAAAGTCGTACATACCAGGGCTGGAGTACTCACCATGGACCATGTGCTGCTGTACAAGTCTCCTCACAAATTGACATTTGGAAATGTTCTTCAGCATGATTAAGAAAATACACCAAAGCTATCCCAACTGAAAGTGCAATGACAATTTCCAGCCATGTTTCAGTTCTTTACAAATGCATATTTTGACCTACAATCCCCCCAAAAAATAAAATAAAAAAAGGTTACAATATAAATTTTAAAAAAGCGGTACTTCTTGTTTAGTCCATAACAACTATCAAATGATGTCCAAGACAGTGACGATTAAAAAAGAGATTAAAAAGAGAGAAATAAATAAAAATAAGAGGTTGACTTCTGAGAACAAGGTTCCCTTTTATTTCTCCATTTTCACTGCAGCTAATGCAGAAGTGCTGCTGTGGTCTTTTACAGTAAGCACGATGGAGCTCTTGACTGTGGTTGACTGTGGTTTGAGGTAGTTCTATTGACTCTTAAGCGTGACCCTTAAAAAGTAGACATTTGATAGAGGGTGAGGGAAACGCCCGACTGACATCTGACTGAATCAAATAGTGATTTAGGGACCTTTGTTCTTTTTCACGGGGCGGCACAGTGACGAGGTGGTTAGCACTGATGCCTCACAGCAAGAAGGTCACCGGTTCGAATCCACACTTTCTGTGTGGAGTTTGCATGTTCTCCCTGTGTCTGCGTGGGTTCTCTCCGGGTACTCCGGCTTCCTCCCACCATCCAAAGACATGCTGGTTAGGTTAATTGGTCACTCCAAATTGCATTTGAGTGTGAATGTTAGCCCTGCTGGCGACCTGTCCAGGGTGTACCCCTGCCTCTCGCCCGATGACAGCTGGGATAGGCTCCAGCAGACCCCCGTGACCCCTAACAGGACTAAACGGGTATAGAAAATGACTGACTGTACTTTTTCACATGCAAAACAGTAGTACTGTCAGATGACAGAGTGGAATATAACCATATTCTTTAAATGCAAGACGGAGTGATCACAATCTCAGAGTTAAAGTTTCAAGTGACTTCTTCTGCCGCATTCAACATGACAAATGTGGCTGCTTCAGTGCCATTATCCGAGGTTGTGTTTAGGCTAGGTGATAAGTGAGGGAGGCGAACTCAACACTACCGCTTAGACTTTAAGCGAACATTTGTAATTCTATGAAATCACTCGTCTTAACATGGAAGTCAGAAGATAAATATAGCCCCAGACATGTACTATGATATATAACTTGCTTTTCAAGATTCAAGTCATGTCTATTGTTACTTCCACAATATGTTCGAAAAAACACAAAGACTGTGATATACTTCTCTTAATCCCACTGTGCTACATATATGCTGACAAGACACAATAACTACTGTAACTGCAACTACTGCTGTGCTACTATAGAAAGACACAGAATACAACAAGATTTTGTACAGAAGTTCTAACTATGCAGTGCATCTACATCACTACTGATACCGAAATGTTGCTAATTGCAACTACACAGGATAGCTGTAAGTTTAAGAGCTACCTATACAATGAATGACTGAATGGATACCGTTACGGGCAAATATGACTGTACAAGCTAATCGTATATACAGGACATTTAACTAAAGTGCACAGCATTATTGTCATATATACAGTATGAGTATTCATGTCTTTGGTCACCGACTTAATGCTTAGCAAGGAAGTGAAAGAGCAGTCTCTGCCCCTGATGAGATGCACAAAAGAATGGCAGTCAGTGGTTTTCGACTTCCTTCTCTGCAGCAGCCGTACAGGTTGCGGCAGATAAAAATATAAATGCTGATTTTGTCCTCAGTTGGCAGTAATGTTTCATGTGATGTGACAGTTCTCTCTTGTTCCTCTCCGCATGCAGGTGGACTAAGGATCAGAGCTGGTATCTGAGGGCCTTTTACTATTATGTGACGAGGAAGTAAATATACGTTCAGAAGAAACGTAGTGATGACAGTGATGGAGGGATAAGATGAGAAGTCATAAGGATCATTAGAAGGTGTGATACGGACAGTAGCTTTTTCCTACCAATGTCCTTAAAGGCTGGGCAGTGGCCCATTTGTAGTTTAAACAGTGGTAAAAGTAGAATGAAATTGCCACTTTATTATATAAATCTAGCTTAGGCAGTCCGATTAAAGGTGTGTATGTATGGGTGGGTGGTGGGGTGCAGTGAACAACATGCACAGCCAAGGGGAACAGCAGTTGAAAGACTCAGAGATCCATTGGCAAACAGATTCCAGAGGCACAGGTCCCAGTGGCAGCACAGGTAAAAAGTCAAAGAAGGTAAAACCAAAGCAAAAAGTGACGGCTAAGCAAAAAGGCCAAAACAAAAAAAGGAGCAATCCAATAAGGCGAAGCAGCAGCGTATGGAAATGTGTCAACAGCCACGCAGTGTAGCTTCCAGCATGGCTAACAGGCCCCAACAACTCCTGTGATACATATCAAAACATCCTTTAACAGAGAAAATAACTGACAAATGATCATATTACGTAAAGGACAGGACATACCAATATGCAGTATTTAGACTCAGGAGAAGCACAGTCACCAGTAGTGGTCTGTGAACAACAGGACTGGACTCACATACAAGCACAACTATAGTAACTAAAACACAGGACACAGGAGTCAGTGGAGGAGAAATTTCTCATAGCTGCAACACTCACGGAGGTCATGCAACCTGGAACGAGGGAGGCATGTGTTCAGTGTCAGCAAACAGCTTCCTGTTATTATGATGATTCTGCAGCTAATTGGCTGGCGACAGACCAATCAAAAGCACACAGCAACAGACTTGTATAGACAGAGGGAGGTATGCTGCCTGCTACACTAGCAAACATTTCTGAAATGCTACTGAACCTCTTAGAGGTAGATGCTATTTGCAGCAGCTTCTGACCGTTATGTAAAAATGTCATGTTCCTCTGATTTCAGAGAATGAAGATGAACTGAACTTAGACCAAAGTGTAGTGAGTTTAACATAAATAAAGACAGCTGAGAGATCAAATTTTATAATGAAGATGATTTTAGTAGCTAGGTCAATGCAATTTCAGCAGCGAGATGCATTGAAGATGTGGCTCCTCATGCTCTCAATCTGACCCCTGAGTCGGCCTCTGAAGGTTTCTTCATTCCTCTTATTTTTATTATTAGAACAGCACTAAACTATTGGAGCAGAAACAACAGCTGAAAACACAGATGTCAATACAGGATGTTGCACATTCACACGCTGTTAATAAATTTGCCTACTACCTTCCCTGGAGAGGGGGTGTAAGTGCTCAGCTCTAGTATATTATACATACAGTATAGTATGTGTGTGTGTGTGTGTGTGTGCATGTAGGTGTCCTGCACATGCCTTATGTGACTACTGCCTGTCATTTTGGTCAAGCAAACCTGAGCATTTGAGAAATGCATATAAGAGATTAAATAAAGATAAATGTTTCTCTTAATCTCCTGACCACTTCTCTCCAGCGAACTCTGCTCTGTGGCTATAAACAGACTCTTCCTCTTCACCTTTTCTGTCTCTTCCGTGTAGAAAATTCATTGTGGCTTCGTCACACAACTGTAATTAAAACACTTTGTAATAAAAAGTAACTACTTCACTGCCGTGACCTTTAGAAAGTAAAAGTTAAACACAAAAAAAAAAAACCAAAAGAAACCCACTCTGGTTTTCTTGAGAAACCAACGCACCAGTGTTTATTCTATTCTTATATCTGGATTGTCAATACACGTTGGTCATACACTGTGTAGCGTCTTTTTAATTGCCATCTGCAGTATAATTCAGAGGGCATGCTATGCAAATTAGGACATGCTCAGCAGTTGCAGTGACATATGGAGAACGGCAGCCTAATACATATTGGTGTCATTTTCTTCACGTTTTTGCATTTGCACACTGGACAAACCTGAAGTCTCTGTAGTATTTCTTTATGTACTTCTACTTCCTTAGAGAGCGTGACTATAATTTTCAGCATCTTTTAAGTTCCTGTTCTCATGTTGCGCTAAAAGCACTTCACCAACTATCATCGATGGTTCTCTTACACAGTGGAAAACCCAAAACCAAACAGAAACAGTCCCTCCGTGTAGACAGTCAGGGTTCGGTTTTGTGTGAAGCTGACAAATTTGTCAACAGGATGGAGCAGTAGGCCGGTCTCCTGAGCACAGCCACAAAAGCAGCTTTAAAAACGGTGTGAAACGAACTAAGAACGTAGCTGAAATTTGCGTGGAACGGCTTCATTAACTTCAGTCAACATCTGATGACATCCGGTCAATGCAGTGTCTTCAAAATAACGACACATTCACCACATTCACGTTCAGTTTATTTTCAATGGAATGTCAGCTGCATTTATTTGAATATACAGTGCAATTATACACAAAGCAGGTCATGTAAAACAGGAGCTGTGTGGATTTATTACATTCTGTACATGGCATAAGTGTCACCTGCCATTGTTATTGCACTGGCAGTTGAATGAACAGAGCAGCTGCTAACAGCTTCAGCTAATCCCTGGCTATGGAGAAAGTGCACACACACACACACACACATGCACACACACACACAATACAAAGCAACACACCATCACGTCAGAACACACTGCTTGAGGAACATATGCCCAAGAACTTAATTCCAATTGCCATCTGATCACTTTCCCATCCAGACACTTTTAAACACCTCTACCAAGCGTCTGCCTTAGATAAAAAAGCGACCAGAAATTAAGGCACTTAATGAAATAATACTGTAAACTTAAAAAAACCTAATCTACACTAAAATTAAACAGCAATGCTTTTTAATGTTTTAGTCTTTTTTTTTTTTTTAAATATAGCATATATATATATATACAGTTTAACACTTTAAATGGTAAATAGTCTTGTATTTATATAGCACTTTTCTACATATTGCTACTTAAATTGCATTTACAGCCACGGTGACATATCTACCTGTTTGCTCACACAAGCACACACACATTTACATACCAGTGCACCGGGAGCAACTGGGGGTTCAGCGTCTTGCTCAAGGACACTTTGGCACGCGGTTCGTGGACAACCCGCTCTGCCTACTGAGTCACACCCACCCCTTTACCACTTTTCACTCCCATCCACTTGTTTAAGCCACACCCAAAAAAAGATTATTTTTTGTTAAATTAAAACAGTACCCTCACATAACTTCTCCATCCCCATCCCTTAATTCATCCACAGTGGAATACAGTGCTGCGTCTTCACCTCCGTCCTCCTCAGCTGGCACTATCCCCATCTCATTTCCCTCATCTATCATCCCCTGATTCTCTTCACTGCCCTCCAACATTTCACCATTGTCCCCAGCATTGTTCAGCCTTTCTTGGATTTCTTCTTTCTTAATTTCAGCGTACTCCGTCTCTGTGTCTTGTAGCTCTCCCGCCTCTGAGGGATTCTTCCTTTTCACCAAGGAGAAATCTATGTCCGAGTACTCCACCTCTTTGTTGTTCGTGTCGCCATCAGGTGCTGATTGCTCAGGAGACTCAGCTTCACCTTCCGCTGCTTCAGCTGCTAGGTTGTAGATCCCATTATCTACTACTCCTTCATCAGCATCCATCTGTTGGGTACAATACAAAAATGATTGGTAATTTGTTAACTGATATAAGCCAGCCAGGCAACGGTAAATGCATTTAATACTTTGAACCAAACTTATACACAAAACAAGTCCTTAAAACATGGTTTGGCTCAAAAAACTACTCTTCTGATAACCAAGTCAGGGATGGAATCAAAATGACTAATGTGCTCATCTGACTTGCTATGAGGCACTCCATGGCTATAGTCCCCTTTCTTCAGCCTTCAGAACTGTCCAACAAGAAAAAGTCATGGCGTCTATCATGCTTTCTTTCTTTCTTTCTTTCTTTCATCAGACTGCCATGTTTCTTTTTTAGCTGGAGCATCATTTCTCAGCTTTGACTGTGAAGTCATGGAACCCAAGTAATCAGTAATCTACCATACTCCTAGTATGCTCAAGGTTCACATCCCTATTCCTACAGTTGCTTCCTTCTTTAGCTCTGGCAGCAACATCTGGCTGATGTAAAGCACATTACTACCCATACTCCCCCCATGGGACTGTCATCAGATGCTACTTTTAAAATACCAATCTCATACTGTTAAATAAAAGAAGAGCAGCTTGTGACAGCTTGATGCAAGTACAACATTTTATAAAACATTTAATTAGCACGTATCATATTGATATTCCAGCAAGCTACTTATACTAACATAACATAATAATATTAAATACCAGTGGAACAGCTTGAGTGGTCACCATCTCCAGGTCCTCTGCCAGATACACAGATCTCTTCTTTTTTCTTCTGGAAAGAAATACAAGGAGAAGGAAAGGAATAAATTAAATAGGAAGGTGTACTGAACTCATTATTTAAACACTACCGGTATATAAACATGAATTAATATATGCTTGGATCCACGAAGACACTTTAAGGGAACACTTTGAAAATGGTAATTTTCGAGTTATTTACGGGTGTCAAAAAGCATCACAGTAATGCTTAAATGAAGATAAAAGTTTAAAACTGCACCTGCGGCATTTTACTGCCAAACAAGCGACGATTGATGATAGAAGGATCCCAATCAAAACCCCAGTCCCAAACCCGATGATGAAGGCTGATTGTTTAACAATCTCTAACACGTGTGAGAATAGACCTGGAATCAAGAGGGACAGAGTGGTCACTGTATTTCTTGTTCAGAGTAAGTGGGAAAATAAATAAGTAAAAGAACATGAAATGAAAAAGTCTTAAAGCAGTGGTCTAGTTGGAGGGAAGTATTTTAGTTGTGGACACTTACCATTTGATGAATTTTTACTCGCCGTGCTGGTAAGATTTTCTTTTGTTTCCCCAACATTATTACTGCTGATACACTCTATCGAGGCGTTTATATTGTCTGTCACAGACACAGTGATGGTGATGGTGCTATTAACCGTAGAGTTAGAGGCCTTGGTACTGACACAGTACTCTTGGTAGCGCTCATACAGCTGCCATTTGATGGTTGGTAAAGGTAAACCCTCAGAGACACACACACAGGTCAGGACCCCTGACTGGACCACACATGCAGAGCCATTCAAGATCCTTGGACGAACTGCAAACACAGAAGAAGAATCACAGCGCGATAAGATCCTATGAGACTGGAAGCCCTCAAAATGACTCATTATGTATAAGATGTTTTTTTTTTTTATGAATTTTGTTGGTTAGAGTTCAATATGTAAAACAATAACCCTCTATATTATTACCTACAGTAACACAAAGTGCAGTGATAGTTGACTTTTAAAGGTCCTCTCATAATGAAGATACATGACAATAGAACACAATAAACACATGTTTGCTGAGCATTTGTAACATGAACTCACATGGTATGCTAATGTTGATGTGTTTCCTCAGGGTAATGTTCTGATACTTGACTTCACAGGTGTACTGTCCAGAGTCGTCTGCTGTCACGTTAGGGATGATAAGAGAGGCTTGTGTTTCATTTCCAGTTTCTGTTTTGTCAGAGCCAGATTTAATCCACTTGATTGAAGACACAGTGAAGCCATCGATACTGCAGGTTAGATTCAGAACATCACCCTCCTTTACAGTTGTAATTTCATGGATTTGTAGTTCGTTAACATCTGAAAAAGATATGCCGGTGGAGAAATGGAAATGAAAAAGTGTCTGAATGATGGAACACTGAACTGGGTGGCATTTCTGACTTTCAGTCAGACACAGTATATTTGAGTTAAAGCTTTTTTTTTTTTTTTTTTTTTTTTTAAACATTTTCCAAATTTAACGACCTCTCCAAATTAAAAATACTCCTCAGAGAAGGAGAGTGGGCGCACCTTGCTGCCCAGTATGTATTAACATGGCACACACTGAGGGACAGTGAGTGATCGAGGCACACGCACACTGTATATTATAATATGACGTTCATAATACATATATCTTTGATTTATTGTATTGTACTTTGATGCTTTTCTTTGTTTTTTTAAGAAACTTTTGTGCCAATAAAGCCCATTTTGAATTTGAATTTGAATTTCAATTTGAATATTATCACTATAAACTACTCACAGGTCATATTAAGAGTTATTTTCTCCTCTGTTGTTGTTCCACCTGTGAAGCTGACCTTACAGGTGATACTGGTGCCGTGGTGTTCAGCTGAAGAGTTAAAGGTCAAAGTTGAGCTGTGTCTCTGTGTGACAGCAGTCACATTCTCAGTCTGGTAAGCAGTGATGTCTCCTCTCCACGTCCAGGTGATAGTAAGAACAGATCCAGAGCAGAGACCAGGAGCAGTGCTGTTCAGTGTGTTCTGCTGTCCTGTTGTCAGTGAGGTCGGCTGTCCCGTTGTCACTGTAGGAGTCACTGTGTGCGTGTTACTCTGATCTAACAGGAGAATAGGGAAAGAGCATGAGGATGATTTGATCTATGATTTAAAATGCAGAGATTATTAGCTTCAATATGTACAACAAATATTATCAGGTACTTTGTTAAACATTTAATTCTTTCATTTCAGTCTTCATTAAAGGATAACCCAAAGTTCTCATCAAAACCGTCTGCAGTAACAACACAGGACCTGATTTCTAAAAATAAAATGCTTTCATATGCACAAGAGTGAATATCATTTGTAGTGTAGTTCAGAAACTTCACAGTACTCAATATCCCCACACATGCAACCATTCTTATTACTAGAAGCTCTGAGTTCTTATGGATCTGAGTCTGGCTGAGGTCATTGATGACGATGCTGCAGTTCCCCTTCAAAAACACTCGTCCTTTAAACTCTTTATCAACAATTTTACTTTTGGAGGTAAATATTGATGTGTCAGATGTATCCTTGTTCCAAAGTATACTTTGTCTTCAGAGCCAGCTTCAGTAGTGAAAGAACACAGTATAACCATTCTCTGCTGTTACTTTACCTTTACCTGAGTTGGTTTTATTGTTGACAGCTTCTGCACCTAAAACTGCACAGAGGAGGCAAACATAGACAGAACGTATTAAGACTGACAAAACATAGCTAAACATATATACAGTATAAATAGAGCTAGATGGATGTGCAACATGGCCTTTAGGCTTAGCTTCAGGGTCAGTTCTCTGTCTATTTAATCTTAACAGCATTACAAGATAATAAAGGATCCACACAGTACCTGGTTCAGCGTTACAGACGCACATAAAGAGGAGCATAGTGACCCAGATGAGAACATCCATTCTGACTTGATGATGTGGTCAGTCGGTTACTACACAAAAATACACTCTTTCTTTGCAAAGAGAGAGTGCAACATACTGTTCAGAGGATTAAACACCTTCATGGTTGACAGCACAGATTAAAATACAGGATTTTGGACATTAAACAATGTGCAGCTACATTAATACATTTGGCTGACATATCGAAATGAAAGTTACAACAGTGCTGAATTAATGATCATTTTAACTGCGTTTACCCCACTTCCACCTTTTAAATGTAGTCTGACACATATTATATGAAATTAGCAAAGACTAAATTCTGAAGTATAAACACAGTTCTTTTTAAATGAGGTGTATGGTTTGAAGTGTAGTGTTTTACCTTTTTTCTGTCTGAATCTCCTGCTCTTTCCTCCTCACTGATCTCTGCTCAGTGTTTCTACTCTCAACTAGCTCTTCTTGTCTTCCTTCTTCTTTTATACTTCCCTTTACGCTACATAAAGTTTCCAGGAAGTACCCGTACACACTTCTGGACATTATTTCCTCATTTCCTCTCTCAGACTGATTCAGACTGTCAGACTGCTAAAATATCCCAATAACGTGTTTTTAATGTTCATATTTAACACTAATGAAATCAGTTGGGAGTTATTTGATCGTCTTGAGTGTGAGATGTGAGAAACCTTGAAAAGAGGAAGTAATATATTTAGGTTTTAGTGTTTTTTCTTTTTTTAAAAAAAAAATCTTGTCATATTATGAAACCAACTACCATGACACTGTATGAATGGTGTAATGTGCATAACTATATGTGCGCTATATCACCGCTTAGTAACTTTAAACTGCAAATAAAGATAATGGTTCCGTGAAGTCTGCTTCTCATTTGCAACACTGTGGTTTTAAAGGTTTTAAAGGTTTTAAAGGTCATTGTGCACATATGTCATTACGACACATTTTCAAGTTATTGTAAATTTTATCGCCAAATATGACAACATGTATTCACTTTAAGAACTTCCTGTTTGCACTTAACAGCGCTATAACACTTCTTGCTACAAACTGGAAACAATTTTTGTCCTTGTATGGCCTGCATATATTTACTGATGAGAACACTGCACAATATTTTAACTGAGCAGACTGCACCAGAACCAGAAAGGCTTTTTTGGTTGCTACCAACTCAATGAAGAGAATCAGAACAGGTGTCTGATGGTGAACACTGTGCTGCTCGATGTCAGAATGATTTCTGCAATGCATTTTGAAAAGGGGAAGTAACATATTGCTTGATGAACAACAGTTTCAACGGCACTACAGAGGTAAACTGGGGAAAGCATTTCACCAATATTATCAGCTACAAAGCCAATGTCATTAAGGTATTGCTGTTACTATAAAGTTTGCTTGTTATCTCTCCACTGCACAATTTCAAGAAAACACTGCCTTTTAAATTCTATTACACAGAAAGCACAACTCTGGAAGATATCGTCCGAATTTGTCTAACCTTAACTACTCACGTATTAACCTAAGACTTTATCAAGTATTTCTTTGAGGTTAAATGCTAATGTCATCACGCAGAATCTTTGAGATCTCACTTCCAGAAACAGAGGTCAATTCAACTACAAGTTACTAAATCTGTGGTGATTCTCTCTGTGAACCTAACCATCTCTGTGGCAGGCTCTCTTCAACTTAGAGTTTCTATCTGTCTCCTGCCAAGCCTGAATGAGCTGCCTGACATGGTGTTTCAGTTCCTCATTCATACTGAACAGTCATTATTAAAGGATTAATTAGTGTTGTAGTCAAGACCACCTAACCTGAGACAAGACCAAGACCAGAGCATACCAAGACCGAGTCAAGACCAAGACCGAAGAGGGCCGAGACCAAGACCAAGACCGAACTGAATAAAGTGAAGCATTAGTCTGTTTTTCATATTGAAAAATACATTTATTTCAAACTGTTGGTTGGGCCAACTGGCCAATCTTCAAACACACTTCACCCTCGCCCGTCAAAAAGCAAAAAAAAACTTACTGAGTAACTTGAGAGCCCTGGATATAACCAAGTTTTTAGATGGTTATACACACACATAGGCCTATACATTGGTGGAGCAATTTGAATTATTTTTATGTTATTGCTTTATATTGGGCATGTACCAAAATGAAAATTCTTGGCCGAAGCCGAAAATGAGGAAACCAAGGCCGAAAATTGACAACAAAACACTGGAAGAAATTATTAGGCCAAAAACATCTTCTACAACAGAGAAAGGCTGATTATCTAAGACAGGGATTCCCAAAGTGTGGTGGGGGAGAGCTGCTTCTTGGGGGTGCGCGGAGCCCGGAGAGGAAGTTATCTTCTTCTACGTACTGTTTAGGCGCACCTAGCTGAGCCATCTGAATTGCTCTTGAAAGTCCTCAGGTGTTTTTTTTTTATCTGTATCCGAGCTTATGCTCACTGTTATTTATGTGGGTCGTGTGAAACTTTAATCAGGTTTAATTCAAATAACTGCCGTTCTAATTGCAGAGCGGGCGTGCTTGGAGGGAATTTCCTTTTCTGTGCTGCTGCTGCATCCCTCATATTCAGCATTGCAATCTGGATGTTTGGATTTCAGGTGATAAAGTAAACCCGACGTGGAGAAATTCTTTGCGTCATTACAAAAATCACTTGGCCTCGACTGGTCTTGACAAAAAATCCAGAGCCCTGTACGCCTGAGGCCGAGACAAGACCAAGACCTTGAAAATGTGGCCTTGAGACCGGTCTCGAGTACTGCAACACTAGGACTAATCATAGCATATTAAATATGAAACAGTTATCACAGTGGTGCATGTTAGGTTTGTGGAGTTTGAATGTTCTCCTTGCGTCCGCGTAATAAGAACAAATAACATGTTTGTTAGAAAGAGTAAAAAAAGCAGTGGACTGGTAGAATAAATATTACTTGGTGGGTGTTAGAGAAGAGAATTTCTCTTCCCTACTGCTGGGGTCACTTATCTGCCCTATTTTCTCTCTGAGGAACATGCCAGGGCCATGGTCCCTCTTTTGGCATCTTCAGTCTCTTCTTCATCTTCTTCTTCTTCATCGGCATCACCACAAATTCCTCCCAAACAGCGGGTAATATTTTGTAGACTGATGGGAATATTACACAACACTACATCGAAAAAATAATTAAAAAGACCTACTGCAAACCAATATACTATCACCATCCTAAAAGGGAGACATGTTGGGTTAAGAGTCAAGAGTCTGGGCTGCTGTGCTGCACACAGGCTTCCAATGTTTTTCATACAGTCTCACAGGATGATGTGAGATTATTATGCATTGATGATATGATTCTTCTTGAAACATGACACAGGTTTGTTTGAGGGTTCTGTTGTCCCAGGATGTCCCAACAGTTATTCAGTCCAAGGGTTCACTTCCTCTTCACACCAGCCCTGGGAATGTTTAAGTGGATGTATCCAATAAAGACACTATTGTGTTATTAGCTTAAGCGTATACATGCAGCTTAGATGAATATCAGATATCCATTTAAAGGAATTAATGCAGGAACACAGGATATTCCAAAGAACTCATGTGTGTTTTCTTGCTGGTGTTTTCATTGTTAGTCTAAATGTTGTTGAGTGAGACTTTTAAATGGAAAACAGGAATCTAAAGCAAACGTTACCATTTCTGAAACATTTGGTTGGTTCATTTCTGACCAAAGCAGAAAGCCATGAGGGCTGAGGGGTCAAAAGAGACTCTGTCTGACAATCATCAATGCATCACATCTGATGAGAACACAAACGTTGTCCTCAGTCAACGGCACAATGCAGCACAGTCCTCAGGTCTCCCTCATTATATCACTATTATATGGGACAATAATTCAGACCGGGAATTTGATACCATCTCAGGCCACCATAACCCGGTTAACGCAAAACACCAAGAGTGAGTTAGGTTGGGTGCCTACTGATGTGACAGTGAAAAATAATAAAACAAAGGCTCCACATGCTCCCACACACAGCTTTGTCTGTTTCTTCCCTCTGCAAAATAAATATTTCTGCTGTGCTGCAATAACCTGTATTCAAATCACATAAACTGAAATTAAAAACAATAAATGAACATAATTTCTATTCTGTTTCATCTATTACTACACTGTTCAATGTGTTGTCTGCATGTTTAACAGTGTAGTAGTGTCTACTTTTTTAAATATGACTGAGTGGTGTTAAGCTACAGGCAGCTGGGTATCAGCTGGATACCTGTAAATATAAATATTGTAATGATCATTTCTTACAGTATGCCTTTTTAACAACAGATGGACTGCACAGATGTTACACTCACATTTCTGACTACCTTTATGCCAGTTTGTATAGTTCCAATTTTATGTTCATCTCATCTTCAGGGCTTTTATGGCGCAGATTCAATTTAATGTGGGCAGCAGTCGATGGCTGTAAATCCTCCAGGGTTCTATAATCACTGCTCCTCCTTGTGGACAGATAAAGCATTGCAACACATGATGTTGAGGAGGAGGTAAAAGTCAGGCCTGCATTCTATACATTACCACAAGGGATATCATTGAAGCCATGGCCTCAAGGCTGACCTACTATCAGCTATACCTATCAGCCTTACCAGCATGACATTAACAACAATTCAAAAGCCATAGAAATACAATAAATGTCTCATATCTCAGCCATATTGTCCAGTTGTAGGGCACCTGAATAGATATTTGAAAGCTATTTAAATTATATAATCAAATGTGTGTGTGTGTAAAATATGCAGTAGTATCACCATTGACCACAGTTCAGTTGATTCCACACAGGGAGGTGTCTTACGGCCTGAGGGACAAACAGCCTCTTCAACCTGTCCATGGAGCAACATTATGGTGTTGTGTAGAGGGTGCTGGACATTATTCACAGTGATCTCTGCTGACGTTCTGCTCTGAAGTCATCTTCCTCTCTTTTCCGTTTCTTGCCTCTATATGCAATAACAAGGTTTCAGGAAGTTTCTTGATGCACCACTGACAAGCAATCCTCCACCACAATGACCAGCCATCTTTTCTAGTCTTATGATTGACTGACTGATTTCCTTATAAGGAATTACTGTCAGCGTGTGATATTTATTCTATAAAACCAGCACATCACTTCTTCTCAAGTAGTTACTTAAAGGGGAACTACTGTTTTTTACAACCTGGACCTTATGTCTAGCATAAAATACCATCGTTTACTTACCCATATAACCTTTGTGTCATTTACACTCATTAAGGAAACAATTAGATCTGCAAATATCCATATAGCGGGAGTGACAGGGCACTGAGACGCAGCCTCTAAATAACGCATTATCTGTGCGAAACTCGTTCATTTCACCAATGATGATGATACACTAATTCTACACCTTGCTCAGTCCGGAGTTACGTCCGGGTCTGTAGCTTGACGTATAGACTCAGATGATTTTGACCTGGATAATGTATTTTCTGAGCAGCACGCACACCGTGCCGGTCAGCTTGTTTACCTGTAATTTGCTACTGCTATGGTTCGTCCTCAACCTCAAATCGGATAAATATTCAGCCATGTTGCAAAAAACTAGCAGTAGCAAAGTACAGGTAAATAAACCGACCATCGCGGGTCTGTCAGAAGACATCATCCGGGGTCTGTAGGTCAATCTCAAACTCAACAGGGAAAAGCACTAGCGTATCATAACAAAATATTGGTTATTCGTGGCAGATAATGCGTTATGTAGAGGCTGTGTCTCGGTGCCCTCCTGCTATATGGACATATGCTGATCTAATTATCTCCTAAATAAGTGCGAATGACACAAAAGTTATATGGGTGGGTAAACGATCATATTTTATTCTAGGAATTAGGTCAGGATTGTAAAAAATGGTAGTTCCCCTTTAAGAGGCTGTGTGTGATAGATATCTTATTTTAAAATCTCTCAAAGGTTTGTCAACTCATACAACATTGCTGCCATGTCTCTAATGACCTGTGATGCTGGCTAACACTTCCATAAATCTAAATAGTCATGGATTATAAAAAAAACCTTTAGACAGACGAAGAGCATGTCTAAATAGAAACCCCTTTAAGCATTTACCTGTTTCAGCTGCATTAGTTTCTTTAAAAACACTTCTACATGTATGTGTGCAGACTAGAGAACAAACCATTTAAGCACTCCAGTTCCAGCTACAATAGATGTGCTGTGATAATACCTGGAATCTTTCAAATGTTAACCTGTTTGATGAAGTTGTGACTTGTGGGATAATGCATGTTGTGTTTACATTATCTGGACCAGTTAAGGTTAATGAAATGACAACTTTAATATCATACTGTATAATAAAGAAGGTTTATTTAAGACTGACCAATAACATCATATTCAGGTGACCTGTCTGTTTAGTGACGTCTAGGTTCTGTCATCTTGGTTTGATTTCATCTGTTTTCTTGAGTTCCTTTGGCAGAAAGATAAAAGAGTGGGCATTCAGTACATGCAGTAACTCACCACAGGAACACAAAGTAGATTCTGAAGATGACATTCACAAAAACAGATACAACAGCAGTGGTCAAGAGGAGCGCTGTATTTGACCCATGATGGTCTGCAATAAGAACTGAGAGTGAACTGTACATTGTAAGTTAACAGTTGTATTCATGTTGTACACTTGTTAAGAGAGAGAACAAGACACAGAGCACACGTTTCATTTATTCTCATTAAACATGAGAGTACCCATGTTTGTACCTATGATAAAATTGTGTACAACAAATTATATTGGTGGCATATAGAGAGTTAGCCACAGGAACGCATAATGGACACAAGCCTATATTTATTTATTTATTTATTTATTTTTATTTTAAATGTACATGAGATCATGAGCAAAGTGATGGATGACAATGGACCCCATTGATGGGATTAGGGTCTATATTCTAGACACTATTATTGTCAGCAGAAAGACCTCCTCAGCAGGTGGAGGCGACTTTTTCCCGTCCTGTGTAGGACTTTCGTGTTGTCCGACCAGTCCAGTTTATTGTTCAGGTGAACAAGCAGGTATGTATATCGATCCACGATGTCGATGTCCAATTCCTGGATGTTCACCAGTGTGGTTTGTGTTGCTGTCCTTTGGAAGTTGTTGTAAAGTTATGGTGGTGAAAGTCCTGGAGAAGTCAAAGAACATGATCCTAACAAGGCTTCAGCATTTTCCAGGTGAGTACTCCGATGATGGGCTGGTAGGAGAACTGAAGCAGGTCCATCAATGAGATAACTAATTACAGTATGTTGAATGAAAGACAGTTTTATCAACTTTGAACTTAATTTGTCTATATTCTACATGACATCCTGTGTCATCTGACTCTATAAATGTTGTGCTGATGTGATCCTGATTGTAAAATCCCTGTCAAGCAAACTATGTTGTTGACTTTCACCTTGTAAAGATACACCGTCACGTCAAAATGGATGGAGACGACATTCATAAGAACTCAGTAAGACACACATCAGGGGCCTCATGTACTAACGTTGCGTACGTACAAAAACGTTCCGTACGTACTCGCTCACGTAACAGTTCAGATGTATCAAGAGAGAAATGTCCGTGAATTTTGTACGTGCCAACGGCAACAATGTGGCTGGCGTACGTATGATTCTACAGATGTGGATCCTTTGGCGACACTTAGAGGTCATGCTGGGAAACTGTCATTAATGTGAAAACTATTACTCCGACCGATCGGGACTATGCTGGCACTGTGCAGAGCCATACAAGCTGTGTGGGATGGAATTATCCGCATGTCAGCCAGGTATATCAGATTCCCATACATGCAGCTGAACAGGTCAACATTAAAGAGCAATCTGCAGCAAGAGACGGTTTTCTGAATGTAATCAGAGCTATCGACTGCACACACATTGATAGAAAAGCGCCATTGCATGAATTTGTAAATGTCAACAGGAAATATTTTCATTCATCAGTATACAGATCATACGTAATGCGCAAATGCAAGTAAACATTGTGGCTCATTCTTATGTTTTGGTTTTTTGATCGCGCAGACAGGGGAATCTCAGGTGCGGGGCCAATTTAAATATAATTTGCATATTTAAAAGAAGCGTGGACACGGAGTTGCATATTTAAAAGGGGCGTGGACGGGGAGGAGTCGGGTACGCTCGATTGGGATGTACAAAGGAAATGTGCTTCGAAATGCTTGTAAATCTGAGCTTACGTCACAATTTAGAAGGAAATCTACGCAACTGTTAGTACATGAGGCCCCTGGTCAATGAGAGAAGAACAAAGTGGAAGCTGAATCAAAGCTGAATAGACACAGACACATGTTTTACCACACGGTGAAAGACACACATTGCAATGAGTTTATAATATTGCAGTTTATTAAATGTAAACAACAGTAGCAACTTTTGCAATGCAAACTAAACATGATAATAAAAGAAATATTTTAACCAGTGTAGAAATATCATCTCCATGAAATATTACATGCTGAAGTTGAACAGATCAGTTGAATGTGTTCTCACTCACATGGTATGAAAAGAACTTTAAATGCAGACATTCAAACAAAATAAATGATGCTACCACAAACATCCATCACAATCATTCTCAGAGCATAAAATGAAATAAAAAATCCTTCAGTGAAATTTTGATGTTAGTCAGTTCGGATGCAGGGCGATCACGTCATACTCTGAGGGTGTATCTGTTTTTTGCAGTGACATGTACGTCCTGTCCTCTTGGTTTGGATTCACCTTCTTTCTTGCGTTCCTTTGGAGAGAAGAGAAAACATTATTTGTTGTCTGTGTTGTTCACTGATGGACAGAAAGCCATCATGCTAAGTGCTTGAGTAGAAGACAACTGGACTTGTTTCTGGTTCTTGGAGATGTGTCCCCTCTCATCTAAGAGGCTTCATCAGCTCTAACTGACTGTTGACTGCAGAGCTCCAGGTTTTTATTTGGGCCCAATCTAATCACATGAAATGAAACTCACATGACTAAAGGCTCAGTAACAAGCCCAGTTACCTCCAACTCAAGTGTTTAGTTTTAGACTGACAATCTAAACAGACCAGCTGGCATCCTGTTTAAATCTTTAGATTTTATATGAAGAGCCTTCAAACATGAAATACAGATGGATTAACATACCAAAGTCCCAGTATGCAGATTATGCAGAGGACATTGACACTGATAGAAACACCAGCAACAGCCCAGGGAAGGACTCCACTGTAACATCCATGATGTGTCACCAGAGCTACCGTTAGAAAGATTCAGTTAAAATCACAGGGTATATATTTATTTCCTACTACATCCAGTCTGAGTAATGTATTCTGCTCTTTGCTGAATATGCACTGAAATAAAAGGAGAAGTCTGAACAGGCCTCTAAAGCAGTGAGCACTAAGCACATGTCATGTTTTATCTGATGCAGTTCTTACAAATAAAACATTATTTACATTCTGTTAGTGACAAGTTATATTCAGTTCACCTTCTTGCTCTGTTTTGATGCTGACAAGGTTCATTTTTACTTCTCCAACTTCATTGCTGCTGACACATTCAACTTCAGTGTAACTATGATCTTTAACACTCAGTATGATGCTGCTGTTGACTGTGTGATTTGACACAGCGGTAATGACAGAGTACTTAGTGTGGGACTTTGACAGCGGCCATTTGATAAATAAGCTGAACAGAAAATGAAAACATCTTAAAGCAGTGGTGTAGCTGGAGGGAAGTATTTTAGTTGTGGACACTTACCATTTGCCGTCTTGGTAAGATTTTCTTTTGTTTCCCCAACATTATTACTGCTGATACACTCTATCGAGGCGTTTATATTGTCTTTCACAGACACAGTGATGGTGATGGTGCTATTAACCGTAGAGTTAGAGGCCTTGGTACTGACACAGTACTCTTGGTAGCGCTCAAACAGCTGCCATTTGATGGTTGGTAAAGGTAAACCCTCAGAGACACACACACAGGTCTGGACCCCTGACTGGACCACACATGTAGAGCCATTCAAGATCTTTGGACGAACTGCAAACACAGAAGAAGAATCACAGCACAGTAAGATCCTATGAGACTGGAAGCCCTCAAAATGACTCATTATGTATAAGATGTATTTTTTTTTTTTAATGAATTTTGTTGGTTAGAGTTCAATATGTAAAACAATAACCCTCTATATTATTACCTACAGTGACACAAAGTGCAGTGATAGTTGACTTTTAAAGGTCCTCTCATAATGAAGATACATGACAATAGAACACAATAAACACATGTTTGCTGAGCATTTGTAAAATGAACTCACATGGTACGCTAATGTTGATGTGTTTCCTCAGGGTAATGTTCTGATACTTGACTTCACAGGTGTACTGTCCAGAGTCGTCTGCTGTCACGTTAGGGATGATAAGAGAGGCTTGTGTTTCATTTCCAGTTTCTGTTTTGTCAGAGCCAGATTTAATCCACTTGATTGAAGACACAGTGAAGCCATCGATACTGCAGGTTAGATTCAGAGCATCACCCTCCTTTACAGTTGTAATTTCATGGATTTGTAGTTTGTTAACATCTGAAAAAGATATGCCAGAGGAGAAATGGACATGAAAAAGTGTCTGAATGATGGAACACTGAACTGGGTGGCATTTCTGACTTTCAGTCAGACACAGTATATTAGAGTTAAAGCTTTTCTTCTTTTTTTTTTTAAACATTTTTCAAATTTAACGACCTCTCCAAATTAAAAATACTCCTCAGAGAAGGAGAGCGCGCGCACCTTGCTGCCCAGTATGTATTAACATGGCACACACTGAGGGACAGTGAGTGATCGAGGCACACTGTATATTATAATATGACGTTCATAATACATATATCTTTGATTTATTGTATTGTACTTTGATGCTTTTCTTTGTTTTTTTAAGAAACTTTTGTGCCAATAAAGCCCATTTTGAATTTGAATTTGAATATTATCACTATAAACTACTCACAGGTCATATTAAGAGTTATTGTCTCCTCTGTTGTTGTTCCACCTGTGAAGCTGACGTTACAGGTGATACTGGTGCCGTGGTGTTCAGCTGAAGAGTTAAAGGTCAAAGTTGAGCTGTGTCTCTGTGTGACAGCAGTCACATTCTCAGTCTGGTAAGCAGTGACTTGTCCTCTCCACGTCCAGGTGATAGTAAGAACAGATCCAGAGCAGAGACCAGGAGGAGCGCAGGCACGGGAGGTCGGCTGTCCCGTTGTCACTGTAGGAGTCACTGTGTGCGTGTTATTCTGATCTAACAGGAGAATAGGGAAAGAGCATGAGGATGATTTGATCTATGATTTAAAATGCAGGGATTATTAGCTTCAATATGTACAACAAATATTATCAGGTACTTTGTTAAACATTTAATTCTTTCATTTCAGTCTTCATTAAAGGATAACCCAAAGTTCTCATCAAAACCGCCTGCAGTAACAACACAGGGCCTGATTTCCAAAAATGAAATGCTTTTGTTGAGCATCACACATATTCACAAAAATTAATATCTTTTGTAGTGTAGTTCAGAAACTTCACAGTACTCAATATCCCCACACATGCAACCATTCTTATTACTAGAAGCTCTGAGTTCTTATGGATCTGAATCTGGCTGAGGTTATTGATGACGATGCTGCAGTTCCCCTTCAAAAACACACATCTTATAAACTCCTTATCAACAATTTTACTTTTGGAGGTAAATATTGATGTGTCAGATGTATCCTTGATCCAAAGTATACTTTGTCTTCAGAGCCAGCTTCAGTAGTGAAAGAACACAGTATAACCATTCTCTGCTGTTACTTTACCTTTACCTGAGTTGGTTTTATTGTTGACAGCTTCTGCACCTAAAACTGCACAGAGGAGGCAAACATAGACAGAACGTATTAAGACTGACAAAACATAACTAAACATATATATACAGTATATATAGAGCTAGATGGATGTGCAACATGGCCTTTAGGCTTAGCTTCAGGGTCAGTTCTCTGTCTATTTAATCTTAACAGCATTACAAGATAATAAAGGATCCACACAGTACCTGGTTCAGCGTTACAGACGCACATAAAGAGGAGCATAGTGACCCAGATGAGAACATCCATTCTGACTTGATGATGTGGTCAGTCGGTTACTACACAAAAATACACTCTTTCTTTGCAAAGAGAGAGTGCAACATACTGTTCAGAGGATGAAACACCTTCATGGTTGACAGCACAGATTAAAATACAGGATTTTGGACATTAAACAATGTGTAGCTACATTAATACATTTGGGTGACTAAATTCTGAAGTAATTTTTAAATGAGGTAAAGTGTATTGTTTAAAGTGTAGTGTTTTACCTTTTTTTCTGTCTGAATCTCCTGCTCTTTCCTCCTCACTGATCTCTGCTCAGTGTTTCCACTCTCAACTGGCTCTTCTGTTCATACTTATTACTGTATACTTCAATATACGCTACAAACAGTTTTCAGGAAGTACCCATACGCACTTCTGGACAGTATTTCTTCATTTCCTCTCTCAGACTGATTCAGACTGTCAGACTGCTAAACTGCGTGTTTTTAATGCTCATCTTTAACACTAATGACATCAGTTGGGAGTTATTTGATTGTCTTGAGTGTGAGATGTGAGAAACGTTGAAAAGAGGAAGTAGTATATTTAGACTTTTTAATCTTGTTATATTATGAAAGCAACTACCATGACACTGCATGCATGGTGTAATGGGCATCACTATAAGTGCTCTATATCACCGCTTAGTAGCTTTAAAGCGGCAAATAAAGATGATGTTTAAAGGTCATTGTGCACATATGTCATTAAGACACGTTTTCGAGTTACTGTACATTTTATTGCCAAATATGACAACATGTATTCACTTTAAGAACTTCCTGTTTGTACTTAACAGCGCTATAACACTTCTTGCTACAAACTGGAACCAATTTTGTCCTTGTATGGCCTGCATATATTTACTGATGAGAACACTGCACAATATTTTAACTGAGCAGAGTGCACCAGAACAAGAAAGGTTTTTCTGGTTGCTAACAACTCAATGAAGAGAATCAGAACAGGTGTCTGAATGATGTCAGAATGATTTCTGCAATACACTTGGAAAAGGGGTGGCACAGGTGCCAGGTTAGCACTGATGCCTCACAGCAAGATGGTCACTGGTTCGAATCCATGGGCCGGCTGGTCTTTCTGTGTGGAGTTTGCATGTTCTCCCTGTGTCTGCGTGGGTTCTCTCTGGGTACTCCGGCTTCCTCCCACCATCCAAAGACATGCTCATTAGGTTAGTTGGTGATTCTAAATTGTCGGTAGGTGTGCATGTGAGTGTGAATGGTTGTCTGTCTCTGTGTTTGGGTGTACCCCTGCCTCTCGCCTGATGACAGCTGGGATAGGCTCCAGCAGACCCCCGTGACCCCTAAAATGACTTACTGACACTTGGAAAGGGGGATGTAATATATTGCTTGATGAACAACAGTTTCAACAGAGCTACCAGTATTATCAGCTGCAAAGCTAATGTCATTAAGGTATTAAAATAATTTTTAAGACACTTTTTTCAAGATGGTGCCAACAGCAAGTTACAGTAGCTCCGAGAGGTTTTCCGTGTTTTTGTGTGTTTTTGCACTGGGTTGCCAACCTCAGTCAGATCTTAAATCCTACAGATGTACATCAGGCCGCGTGTGTATTTTTAATTCTTTGTCTGTTAAATACACCCAGGATCAGCTGCTGTGCAGCATGAGGATGTTCCCAGGAGAATGACTGGAGATCCCTGCGGAATTAAGGAGAACAGCAGCAGCGATTGTTTTTAAAACTGGGAACAAAGCGGAGCAGAAGAGGGTGCAGAAGGAACTAAAGAGAAAGATACGGAGGGGCAAGGACAGCTACAGGAGGAAGCTGGAGGAGCGCCTACAGGGAAACAACACCAGAGAGGACTAGAGAGACCTAAAAACCATCTCTGGACATGGCAAGGACAGTGGAAGAGGCCCAGAAGTGGGGGACCATGAATGGGCCAATGAACTGAAGCTGTTCTTCAATAGTTTTGACTGTGTTCCTGCCCCCTCCCTCACCCACCACAGCCCAGACCAAACAACACTTATAGAATATCTCTTTCACCAACAACACAGCACTCTCTCCCCCAACTACTTTCTGCCGGGTGGGTCCATTCACTCCCACCTAACCCAACAGCGTTGGTGTGTCTGATGTGGTAGTCTGCAGCACGGGGGCGCCGAAGGGTACTGTGCTCTCTTCCATCCTCTTCACCCTGTACACTTCGGACTTCAGACACAATTCTGACAGCTGCCACCTCCAGAAATTTTCTGATGATACAGCCATTGTCGGGCTTGTATCCCAGGGAAATGATTTGGATTACAGGGAGGTCATCACCAACGTTACTGATGTTCACTGAACCAACAGCTCATCAACACCAGCAAAACTAAGGAGGCATCCAAGGCTTAGACATCAAGGTCGTGGAGGAATACAAATACCTGGGTGTTCACTTCAGTAATAAACTGGACTGGACACACAACACAAACGCCCTGTACAAGAAGGACCAAAGTCACCTGTCCTTGCTGAAAAGACTGAGGTCCTTTGGGGTGTGGAGGGCACTGCTAAAGACCTTCTATGACTCTTTAGTGGCTTCTGCCATCTTGTATGCTGGTCTGCTGGAGCAGTGGGTGTCCAGAGAGGGACAGGAAAAGACTGAACAAGCTGGTCAGACGTGCCGGCTCTGTCCTGGACTGCTTTCTGGACTCCATAGAGGAGGTGGATGATAGCCAAGCTGACATCAATCAGGACAACCCCTCTCACCCACTGCATCAGACTGTAGGAGACCTAAGCAGCTCCTTCAGCAGCAGACTGCTTTATCCACGCTACAAGAAGGAACGGTACTGCAGGTCTGTCATTCCATCTGCCATCAGGCTGTACAACACCAGCCAGAGTCAACAATAACCCACATATTTTGTTTTGTTTTGTTTTGTTTGTTTTCCTTACAGTCATAGTTTTTGCACAAGCTAAAACTGCTTTTTTCCCTGTCTTATATTGCACACATCACTACCTCACTGTCTCAGTTTTTATAGTTTTAGCAATTATTTATTTATTAGTTTTTCCATACAGAATGTCTTTATATTTCTATTTTTCTATATATTTTCCTTATCTGTCATTTTTTGTATGTATTTTTCAAATTTGTTATTGTATTTTGAATATATTTTGCCAAATTCCATGCTACTGTGACAAGGAAATTTTCCATACGTGGGATCAATAAATATGTCTTATCTTATATCACTGTTACTATAAAGTTTGCTTGTTATCTCTCCACTGCACAATTTCAAGAAAACACTGCCTTTTGTATTCTGTTACACAGAAAGCACAGCTCTGGAAGAGTATCGTCCGAATTTGTCTAACCTTGACTACTCAAGTATTAACCTAAGACTTTATCAAGTATTTCTTTGAGGTTAAATGCTAATGTCATCACGCAGAATCTTTGAGATCTCACTTCCAGAAACAGAGGTCACTTCAACTACAAGTTACTAAATCTGTGGTGATTCTCTCTGTGAACCTAACCATCTCTGTGGCAGGCTCTCTTCAACTTAGAGTTTCTATCTGTCTCCTGCCAAGCCTGAATGAGCTGCCTGACATGGTGTTTCAGTTCCTCATTCATACTGAACAGTCATTATTAAAGGACTAATCATAGCATATTAAATATGAAACAGTTATCACAGTGGTGCATGTTAGGTTTGTGGAGTTTGCATGTTCTCCCTGTGTCCGCGTGGGTTCTCTCCAGATTCTCCAGCTTCCTCCCTCCGCTGGTTAGGTTCACTGGTGATTCTAAATTGGCTGTATGTGTGAGCGTGGCAGTCTGTCGCTCTGTGGTAGCACTGCTATGGACTGGAGACCTGTACCCCTGTACCCATGTACCCCTCTCGCCCAGTGACAGCTAGGATAGCCTCCCCCCCACGATGAGCAACAAGCAGTTAAATTAATTAATTAATTATTTTTTTACCCATGGTTAGCATTTATTAATTTTACTGTAGTCCATCAATTGCAGAAGTTGATGGTAAAACAGTTTCTAAATGGGGATCACCATTTTTAATTATGGTGATCTAATAAAAGCATCTAATAATACCATACTGTTGAGCACAGAGTATTTACAACTGTATTATTATATGTACAGATACTAAAGAACAATTAGCATGTTGGTTGGAAAGAGTGAAAAAGCAGTGGACTGGTAGAATAATAAGTACCACTTGTTGGGAAATATTTTGTAGACTGATGGGAATATTACAAAACACTACATAGAAAAAATAATTAAAAAGACCTACTGCAAACCAACATACTATCACCATCCTAAAAGGGAGACATGTTGGGTTAAGAGTCAAGAGTCTGGGCTGCTGTGCTGCACACAGGCTTCCCATGTTTTTCATACAGTCTCACAGGATGATGTGAGATTATTATGCATTGATGATATGATTCTTCTTGAAACATGACACAGGTTTGTTTGAGGGTACTGTTGTCCCAGGATGTCCCAACAGTTATTCAGTCCAAGGGTTCACTTCCTCTTCCCACCAGCACTGGGAATGTTTAAGTGGATGTATCCAATAAAGACACTATTGTGTTATTAGCTTAAGTGTATACATGCAGCTTAGATGAATATCTTTTTCTCACTGGTGTTTTCATTCAGTCATTTTTTTCATTACTTCAGTCTAAGTGGTGCTGAGTGAGACTTTTAAATGGAAGACAGGAACCTAAAGCAAATGTTATATATATGCATTTCTAAAACATTTGGTTGGTTCATTTCTGACCAAAGCAGAAAGCCATGAGGGCTGAGGGGTCAAAAGAGACTCTGTCTGACAATCATCAATGCATCAATCATCAGTCCATCAATCATCAGTCCATCACATCTGATGAGAACACAAACGTTGTCCTCAGTCAGCTGTAAAATGCAGCACAGTCCTCAGGTCTCACTCATTATATCATTCACACTGGAGTACACTGCTTCTTCTTCCCTCTTCTGTTCCTCTGGGACATAATGTTTTATCTCCTCATCCTCCTCCATCACGACCTCCACATCTTCTTCCATCATCATCATCTCCTCCTCCACCTCCTCCTCTTTGCCCTCCAACATTTCTCTTTCCTCTTCTCCATCATCTTCCTTTTCCTCCTGTACTTTTTTCTTGATTTCAGCATATTCAGTCTCTGTGCGTTCTTGCTTCCTTGTGGACTCCCTGGGACGTCTTTTCAACAGGGAGAAATCAATGCTGGCGTACTCCACGTCTCTTGGTTCACTGTTGAGTTCCAGTGCTGCTTTCTCTGCTGCCACATCACCATTCTCAGTTCCTCCTCGGGTGTGGGTCAGATCATCTCCTACTGCTTGACCATTATATATCTGTCAGATACAAAGAACATGATATGTCTCATGCAGCATCTGCAACAAGCACAACACTGAGTGTATTATAATGTCTCTATTTATTGCAATATTTCCAACCATTTTTCCCCAGTCCTAACCATATTTGATTCTTCCAGACTTTAAATTTAATGTGGGCAGCAGTCTGATGACAGTATATCCTGCAGGCTTCTATAATCACTGCTCCTCCTTGTGGACAGATGAAGCATTGCAACACATGAAAACGAGGAGGAGATGGAAGTTGGGCAATTCTATACATTTCCACAAAGGATATCATTGAAGCCACGGCCTCAAGGTTGACCTACCACAAGTCTGGATTGGCCCCGTCATGGACCTTCAAAGACAAGCCAACAATTCAGTGGCTGTAATTGTATGAAGTTTAGTCTGAGCTGCATTGCAAAATGGCAAAAAAGGGAAGTCTGCCTCTTAAAAGGCGTTATAGCATATTCAGTACAGAATTGCGCGATTGCATGTCTGTCACCTTGAAATTCTCTGTAAGCTCATTTTTGTGCATGAATTGAATCTAGCACGGGTTCAGTTCACGCACTAATGTTGCACCTGCAAGAGCTGCACCGTTCATGCTTCACCATCCAAAACTCATTTATCAGCTGCTAGTCAGTGAACAGGTCAGCAGAGCAATGTTTAAAACCTGACTTTGGTCACTGTTACTCTGCTGATGCTGCAGCTCTCTCACTGCCCCAACTTCCTCTTTATGTACTGCCTGTTTGGTGTTTTTGAGTAGTCAAGATGTTTGTTAAGGGGACTCTCCCAGCACAGACGTTTTTACTTAGACTCAATGTGAGAAGCAAAGTGGTTCATGAACAGATATGTGGAATATCTAAAATGATGTAATATTGGAGACAGTTCTGTTGCCCACTAATATTTTAACAGTTATATAAAATGCTAGCTGAATGAACAAAGGTACCAGTGGATCGTCTTGACTGGTCACCATCTCCAAAGTCTCATCCAACTTTCCAGAGTTCTTCGGTTTTCTTCTGGAGAAAAAAAAAACATAGGTCTGTTTGTCAGTAAAGTTACATTTATGATAAATGTTATCCACAAATAAAATGGATGGAGGGAAATAATGGTGTACCTGTAGCATTGATTAACCAAACAGCAAATGACTGCAGAGAGAAGTACCCCAATCACAAAGGCAACGATGACTTCAAGCCTTAGAACTGTTTTTTGGTCTTCTCTCAGTTGAACTGCAATAAGGAAGAACAAAAGAGATAAAAATAGACATACAATGTCTAAAGCAGAGGTTAAAAGTAGCAGAAGTGATTTAGCTAAGAACACGTACCGTCTTGTTTAGACAAGCTTGTTTGGATGGTGAGGTTTTTTTTTACTTTCCCATTTCTATTGCTGCTGACACATTCAACAACAGTGTAACCATGGTGTTTTACAGTTAGGGTGACCGTGCTGTTGACTGTGTGATTTGACACAGTGGTAATGACAGAGTACTCAGTGTGGTTCTCCAGCAGGGGCCATTCAATGGTTGGTATGTGGAACCCCTCACTGATACACACACAGGTCAGGACCTCTGACTGATTCACACATACAGAGTCATTCTGGATCTTTGGAAACCCTGTGAACACATGAACACAATCACAGGACAAAATGGGTAAGCTGCACGATAACTGTCATTCAATGACTTCAAGAATATTAGTACTGTCTACTTACTGATCACAGTCACATTAACATATAAAGTCTCAGTCGTGTTCAGGTGTTTTGCTGTGCAGATGTACTGTCCAGAATCTTCAGTTGTCCCATTAGAGATGACAAGTGAAGCTGATCCTGTGTTGTTGTGCAGGTCATTGTCAGTTCCATTCTCCAGATTTAAGTTTGAACTAAGTTTAGTCCAAGTAATAAGAGACAGAGGGAAACTATCAACACTGCAGGTCAGATTCAGAGTCTCTCCTTCCTCAACAGTTCTATCCCCTGTAATTTGAGGTGTTCTTTTATCTGTGGAGAAAATGTTATATTAGTTACAGGTGTAGTACAATGTTTAGATAAAAAGGGAGATCATTTAGAACCTTTAAAAAATGTAATCAAAATGACATTTAAATATTCAGACATATTTCAGTGTTTCCTAAGACATATGTAGAGCATGTAATCCATACTTAAATCCCTTCTAAGTCTTTACTCTTTTAAGCAATTCTGCAACAGGTCAGTCGCTGCAGCAGCCAAGCCTTAACAAACACTTAACAAAGAGAAAGTATTACTCCTGTTTTGGCCAACTAGCATTGGCTTACTCATAACACGGTTTAAAATCTGCCCAATCAGATTCATGTGTGTTATACTGTATCTCTGGCCTTACAACTGAAAACTCTGCACCAAGGTTATACACTACAGAATTACACCAGTGACACCTCAGGCTGCACATCAACAATTTGTTGGTGAATTTCATTGTCTAAAGTTATTAGACATTTAACTGGTGAACGTGGGAGATATACAGCATTGTTATTTATTTATTTTTACATTATCCTACATTATCCTATTCTGCAAAAGGCTGTAGAGTACTAATGCAAGAGAGGGAAGTTATGATATATAAGATATGATAAAATATTTATCCCTGTGAGGAAACACATTGTAGAGCTGAGAGTTTGCCAAGCAAGAGCCACATATTAGAAGTGTCAGACTGACTGTGTTTACAGTAGCCCCTGTTCAAGCTTTAGTTACTTTGTAGCTACAATATGTGTTCAGGTCAAGAATATAGATTTTGTTGTTGGAAAGCACTGGGATGTCATCGACTAGTCGACTCAACTTTCACCACATATCAGTCGTCTTTAAAACATCGTGCATTCAACCCCTAATACATCCATACAACATAATTAGTCAGTTTGTACTGTATGTATAACTTTCTTCTTGTACATAAAGTATACTAGGTGAAAAGTCTGCAGGGGTATGTTCCAGATTTAGCAGTATCTCACTGTTATACATTTTTGGTAGGGCACGTGGTCTTTTAATTTTGTTTTTGTTTTGCTTCCATATGCTACCACTTGAGGGCATCAAAGTATCAGGAGCGTGTGGTCAGGGAAATCATGAAAAGTAATAAACGATAAAATAAATTTCACGATTGATAAAATAAATTATACTATATGTCCATTGGTCTGTGATATAAATGTAATCTCAGTATGAGAGTGAGTGTGAATTGTTGTCTGTCTCTGTGTTGACCCTGCGATGGACTGGCGACCTGTCCAGGGTGTACCCCTGCCTCTTGCCCGATGACAGCTGGGATAGGCTCCAGCAGACCCCCGTGACCCCTAACAGGATTAAACGGGTATAGAAAATGACTGACTGACTGACAGACATTTAGTCTTTTTTATCTGACATTAGACTGCACTGAAAAGCACAAGGTGAGCCATCCAGTACTTCTTCCTCATGGAAGAGGGCGCTAGTGAGCCACGGATTCCTGCTGTTGCTCTTCTATGCTGAGTCAACTTATGAGTCAACTGTACTGCCGATATCCGTTCCTTGGGGTCTTTTCTCTGTGGTGTAAATGCCATAAATGAAAGATTGTTTACCTAAGCTCAAAATACAGTCAAAACTAGACATTCATTCAACACAGGACGTGGTAAACGATGGAACATATTTTGGGCACTTTATTTCTCTTAACTGCTATAGATTTGACTTTGTTCCTTGGTCACAAAATGTACCTTATCCATGTGTGCATAAAGTATGTTCATTTGAAATATGAAACATGACAATATGTAACGTGTAGAAGAAGTCAAATTGAATGGTGAATTTAAGCTATTCCATTGGGATCATGATTGTAAATCTACAAGTACAAATATTCTGTCTACATTAACAAAGTAGAGTACTTACATATCACGTTCACATTGACTTTCTCCATCAGGGTGTTGTTCAGGTGTTTTGCTGTGCAGATGTACTGTCCAGAATCTTCTCTTGTCACATTAGAGATGAACAAAGTGTCTGTTTCATTGTTGTTCTGCAGATTAGTTCCTGTTACATTTTGAATAGATGGTTCAGAATATTTAGTCCATGTGATAAATGATGGAGGGAAACTATCAACACTGCAGGTCACATTCAGAGTCTCTCCCTCCTTCACACTTCTGTCTCCTGTGATTTGAATTTCCTTCACATCTATGAAACAAAACAACATATTACTTGTTCATAGACCTTCCCAAAATGTATTAGTGGCATACAAGAAGACAGCAGAGTGGATAAAAGTACTCACAGTTCACAGTCAAAGTCAAAGTCTCCTCTGTAGTTGCTCCACCTGTGAAGCTGACCTTACAGGTGATACTGGTGCCGTGGTGTTCAGCTGAAGAGTTAAAGGTCAAAGTTGAGCTGTTTCTGTGTGTGACAGCAGTCACATTCTCAGTCTGGTAAGCAGTGATGTTTCCTCTGAGGAGAGAGTCATCCTCTGCTGCTCCTCTCCACATCCAGGTGATTGTAGGAACAGATCCAGAGCAGAGACCAGGAGCAGTGCAGGTCAGTGTGGTCTGCTGTCCCTCTGTCAGTGGAGGAATCATCACTGTGGGCTTCTGACTGAGACCTAGTGGAAATACAGTGTACTAACTGAATCAGCTAGACACACTTCATGCTTCAAGGAGACAAGAAAACACCATCTATACACTACATGATTGTTGATGCTGTAGCTTTTCATACCTTTAACAGAGACAGTTGATCTTGGAGGGTATGTAAATCCACTTGTCCTCCCATTCACGTATCCATTAACTCTGAGCTGATATAATCCAGAATCAGACTCATTGAGATCATTAATCATGATGCTGCAGTTTCTCTGACTCACATCAGGCTCTAAAGATGACACTCGTCCTTTGAATCCAGACTGAACTTTTGACTGAGCGTTACTGTTTGTTTTCTTGGAGTGGAATATGATGTCAGAATCACCACATCTGTCTTCTGATGGATCACATTTGTACCACACTATAGAGGAGGATGTAAAGCCACTAGCAGTAGTGAAAGAACATGGTATCACAACACAGAGTCCAGCCTCTGCTGTTATGGTTCCCTCACTGAGACTAACACAGTAGTTAGTCTGCTTTGAGTCACAGTGTTGTTTTAATCCAGTTGATGAGTCTGTTAATACAAATGAGAAGACAAAGACAAGGACAGACAGTATTTAGTTATTGCTAATAACCATGTTATCTGATAAGTGATGGAAATGATAGAAGCTGCTTCTTGGTGTTAAACACATATCACACCATCACAGTTTCTTAAGCCATAATACACATGAGAAACAAAATGACAACAGATGACAGTACTGCAGCTAAATGCTGGTAGGTTGATGGTGACAAAAACATCCTTGTGATTCAAAAGAAAACACTGTCAAATCAAATGTTTAATCTTAGCAGCATTACAAGATGACCAAGGAGAAGGTACATACCTGTGTCAGCACTGCTGCCTCTCACAGAGAAAAGCAGAGTCACCCAGAAGAGAACAAACATCCTGAGTTGATGCTTGACACGTTCAGTCTCTTCCTCCACAGGACAAACTTTAATGCAGCAAATGTAGTAAACATGTAGAAATAGAACCAAAGGAAAGTCCACAGTTGATATCACACATACCATGAAGAATGTGGCACTTTATGTTAGTGCGTTGTTACAATATTAACACATTTTAGTCAGTCACATGACTATGCAAATTATTTATAGCATGGCTCTTTGTATCTGTTCTTGAAGCAGCTCAGCTTTACTGGAATGATATCAACAACAACTCAACAACAGCAGAAATACAATAAATGTCTCAAATCTCATCCATATTGTCCAGTTGTAGGTCACCTGAATCATTTAATGAACACAACAGCTGTGACTAGTTCAGACCATCTTCAGTCCACTCAGTCCTCTTTGTTCAACACACTCAAAAAGACATTTTAAACCCATATTAAATGTTGTTTTACCTCTTTTGTCTTGTTCCTGTTCTCTCTTCTTGTCACAGTGATCTCTGCTGACTTTCCGCTCTGAAGTGATCTTCCTCTCTTTTCAGTTTTTTCCCCCGTTATGCAATAATACGGTTTCAGGAAGTTTCTTGATGCACAATTGAGTATTCCTCCACAAAGACAGACTAGCTTTTCTACTGTTGTGATTTTGTATCACATTATATAATTTATATGCTTAAAACAAAACATGACTGAACAATGAAATTTAAAAAAGACAAAAGGAAAACTGTTTTTTTACTACTTTTACTTTTTGGAAAAAAAAAAAAAAAATCCATGACTGAGGTAATATGAAACTTTCCGTAGAAGGAAGTACCGTCAATCACGTTATCTTGAGAAACTAACAAAGCAGTTACTTAAGAGACTATGCGTGATAGGTGTTTTATTTTAAATCTCTTCAGCGTTTCTCAATTGGTACAACATTGCTGCAATGTGTAGCCCAGATGGCAAAAAACACACAGTTAGATTGGAGACCAATAAAGGAAGAGAGAGAGTATTTATTTTTATTTTACATTGGCAAAGTTTTAAATGTCCTATTGTACTGCTTTGGTGCGATTTTTCTGTTGTTTCTCAGTGTGCTAAAAGTGGTAGTGGTACTAAAGTCTATGGGAGTGAACAATGTTCTTTAACATGTAAAATGTATGTATTGTATGTACAGTATGTAAAAGGGAAGCTGTTTTAATTTGCTACCGCCAGTTTAAATAAGTTATTTAATAATTCATATGATGAGAGTGAAATTCCATTTTATTTTCAAGCTATGAAGCAATTTCATTTCAATTGTGAGTTTAAAGTGACTAGGAGGGTAATTTCTGGTGCAGTTTCTCTTGCACTCGCAGGCCTAAAGTGTATGTCATTTTGTTTTTGTTTGCATGATGTTATCCTGGTTTTGATAGGGATGTGATATAGTTTTAATGTTAAGGGTTCCTTATCATAAGTTTTATTGAATCACTGTTCATATGAACAGTAACACATGTGAGTTCTTGAATGTTCAGTCCTCACATTTGGACTTCCTTTGAATGTTAAATGTTGTACAACTGAAACTGAAGATTTGAGATCTGATAAGACTGAAAATATATTTTTCTCTATTCACTGTAAAATACAAGAGTTGCTACTCAACATTTATTCCTCTGCCTGATTCATTATTGTTACTCAGTATATTCACTCCTAACAAATATGGTGTTATTACTTACTTATAACTAGTACAACTTGTTATTATACTGTAATTCACTTTTATATCACTAAAATTATTTGCAAATGTCTCTACTGACATGTGACGCTGGCTAATATTTGCATAGATCTAAAGCAAATAACCATGTATTTTAAAAGCACCCTTTAGACAAATGAAGAGTAGATCTAACTACAAACTACTTTCAGCATTGCCCCATTTCAGCAGGATTGGACTCTCTGAAAACACTTCTGCATATCTGTGTTTTCTGATCTCTGTTGTGAACACTCTGTTGCTAAGTCTCTCAGCAAAGTAAACGTAGTGCCAGTTTGTTGAGACACTGTCCTAAAACTCACTGCTATTGCCAGTATCTCTGAAAACCCCCCATTTGTAACTGCGATGTTATGCTGTAACTATTTTAGCAATGAAACAGGAAACAGTTTGGTCATAACCATTTACTATAGAGCTCCGGTAACTGACGTCACCCTGAACCAACATCACAACACCGCCATACTGGCAGGAAAACGTACTTTTCGAATTACTATACGGTTGACACCTGTAAGCAACTAATAAACTTGTCCTTGTACCAGTTCCATCCAAAAATGGTTGACAGCTGCTGTGCCCCAGGATGGTAGAAGAGTCAGGGACAAGCAAAGGGGGAATCATTTAATAGGATTCCCAAAGATCCCGCGAGACGGCAGATATGGATTACTGCAATAAAACGAGCAAGAAGCAGGCGTGTTGCTCATTCAGCTCTAAAATTACTCACAATGAGAAAGGATTAAACAGTTACTTGTTATTGTAGTTACAGTACTGTCATGAACCTCCTCAGCGACTCGCAGTTCATGTGGTAGTTATATATATCTGGATATATAATCTGTAAAGTTTGGCCTTGTACTGGTCAGTTTCAGTCTCTGAAAATGTGCAGTAAACTCTGACGGCCTGCGCTGGCGCCATTCATCTTTCCTCAGAGCCAATACGACAGTGTCAACAAAAAAAGTCACATGATGCTCAGAGCTCTATATCTGTCGGCAGAATTTGTCAGATATGGCTTTATGATCAGAAGTGCGAAGGCCTATGTCTTTCTGTTGCTGTGAAAGACTGCATTAAGGTTCCATGTAACAGTTATTTTCATTATCAGTAAATTCTGCAGCATGGTCTGCTGGACTTCTACAATACTTACAAAAATGTATTGTTTATAAAGGTAATGCTGTCTGGACATAAATGTCTTCTCAGTGCTTCACCAGCACTGCACCGGGGCCAGGCAATTTAAAAAGCATGTCCACATAAACTGAGAGCTCACTGTCGTTATGCTTTATATATTGTAAAACACCAACACCTTAAGGTAATAACTGCATTGGTTTTTAATTTTTATATTAACTCTTCAGGGCTCCATCAGGATAAACAAGGTTGCATCAGCAACACAACTGGACATCTCAATATTGGGAGAAGTGATCTGGGCTCCAAAAACTGTGGTTCATCGTATAAGACCATGACTGCCAAGGACTGGACTCAGCAGGTGTCTTATACAGAAGAAGAAGGGCTCATGAGACATCTGGTCATTTATCTTAGGTCATATCTCGCTGCTTTTCCATGTGTCCTGCCTTCCTGTTTTATTGTGAAATCTTACTTCCACTCTCGTTTCAAACCACTTCACTTCCTGCCTGTGTTCCCACGGGTTTTGATTGTCTGCCCCGCCTTCATTGATTTCACCTGTTCCTCATTATCTCTTGTATTTAGAGTGTGTGAGTCTTTCTGTGCCAGTTCGTTCCAGCTATCCTCGAGTCTCTGGTAATCTGTCTTCTTGGTTTTTTGGACTTTTGCTTGTTACCGTCTTCTGCCCTTACCTCATCCCTCGGACCTGGTTGCCTTTTCTTTGGACTGTCATTCGTGTCACAGCATTTCTGGCAATAAACTTTGTTCGAAGTCGTGCATTTGAGTCCTGAGTTTGTGGAGCCCCACGCCTAACAGCTCAAAGGTGCAAAGGCCAAAGGCACTCCAGCGTAATATTAGAGTGTATGACCTGTTTTTTGGTTTCAACTGTGGTTTTTTTTTGTTTTGTTTTTTGGCCGGCCGGTGGTGAATTACTATTACTATATTATTTTTGCATTATATTTTTGGTCATTTTGTTTCTGTAGTAGTAGAATTATGATTTAGAAGACATTTATTTTGTTTATTTTGATTGAAGTTAAAGAAGCTCTTGGCATATGCTCCACAACATTCATTCATGGACAGGTCTCTAGTATATCACAGACTTACAACTATTCACACTCACATCCACACCCGTGGCACAATTTAGAATGAACCTACAGTGGAAGGAATCTGGAGTACCTGGAGAGAACCCACACAGACACAAGGAGAACATGCAAACTCTACACAGAAAGGCCCAGTCAGCCTGCATTCAAACCCAGAACCTTGCTGAATCTTGCTGTGAGGCAACCACCACACCACTGGAAAACGCTGTACAACCAAGGATCCATCATTTTATGAAATAAACCAGATAAGGGCTGTCCCTGACATTCCCACCCAGTACCTCAGCCTGTTTAAAAGTATGCCATAATCTATTTTTTTTTAGCAATGGGTTCACACTTGCAGTTTTAAAACAATCACGTACACAGAATGTTTACAACCTTATGTAAACATGATAAAAGGGTTAGACGTTACTCTCACATGTGATACTGTTTCTACAAGTTCAGTAATAGTAATGGGGTAAAGGCCTTCAGCTACCAGGACCCCCTCCTGTGGAAGCAGCTACAAGACTGGGTTTAGGAAGCAGACATCCTCTTGACTTTGAAGGTTACGCTTAAGACTTTCCTTTTTGATAAAGCTTATAAATAGGGCTTGCTCAGGTGAAATGAACACTGCCTTGATGGATGATGCACTGAGCACCTATCCTTTACTCTCTTCTCTCTGGCACACACTCCTATCCTCTAATTTCCTATCCTCCTATCCTCTAGATTTTACTTAACACCGTTGCCTTTGAGCTTACTTGGGAGATCAGGCAGGGTTTTATAAAGCATCTTGGGACAATTTGTGTTGTTATTGGCAATACATACATAAATAAATAAAATTGTAATGAATTGTGTCTGTCTCTCTGTGTTAGCAATGCAATAGACAGGAGACCTGTCCAAGGTGTACCCTGCCTTGAATGAACTGAAATACATACGTGAAATACATGAAATACATATTCACCATCCAAGAAGGGGGCCATGTTGGATTAAGAGTCAAGTTTCTGGGCTGCTTTGCTGCAGACGGGCCTCCCATATTTTTCATACAGTCCTACAGGATGATGTTAGAGTGGCTGAGCAGAAAAACTTTCCATAGTCCAGAATTCTTCTTCTGACACAGGTTTGTTTGAGGGTTCTGTTGTCCCAGGATGTCCCAACAGTTATTCAGTCCAAGGGTTCGCTTCCTCTTCCCACCATCACTGGAAACATTTAAGTGGATGTATCCAATAAAGACACTATTGTGTTAGTAGCTTAAGTGTATACATGCAGCTTAGATGAATATCAGATATTATTTAAAAGAATTAATGCAGGAACACAGGATATTTTAAAGGATTCACGTGTGTTTTCATTGTTAGTCTAATGTTGTTGAGTGAGACTTTTAAATGGAAAACAGGAATCTAAAGCAAATGTTACCATTTCTAAAATATTTGGCTGGTTCATTTCTGACCAAAGCAGAAAGTCCATCATCAGTCCATCAATCATCAGTCCATCACATCTGATGAGAACACAAACGTTGACCTCAGTCAGCTGTAAAATGCAGCACAGTCCTCAGGTCTCACTCATTATATCATTCACATTGGAGTACACTGCTTCTTCTTCCCTCTTCTGTTCCTCTGGGACATAATGTTTTATCTCCTCATCCTCCTCCATCATCACCTCCAAATCTTCTTCCATCATCATCATCATCTCTTCCTCCTCTTTGCCCTCCAACATTTCTCTTTCCTCTTCTCCATCATCTTCCCTTTCCTCCTGTACTTCTTTCTTGATTTCAGCATATTCAGTCTCTGTGCTTTCTTGCTTCCTTGTGGACTCCCTGGGACGTCTTTTCAACAGGGAGAAATCAATGTTGGCGTATTCCACGTCTCTTGGTTCACTGTTGAGTTCTAGTGCTGCTTTCTCTGCTGCCACATCACCATTCTCAGTTCCTCCTCGGGTGTGGGTCAGATCATCTCCTACTGCTTGACCATTATATATCTGTCAGATACAAAGAACATGATATGTCTCATGCAGAATCTGCAACAAGCACAACACGGAGTGTATTATAATGTCTCTATTTATTGCAATATTTCCAACCATTTTTATTTTTTTCAATTTTCCAAGTCCTAACCATATTTGATTCCTCCAGGTGTTAATTGATGTAAGCAAGACTTGACTTGTGTGTCTGCTTTTTCACACCATTACTAAGCGGTGGTCAGATACAGGCAGCTGGCTACAAGCTGGATACCTGCACATAGGCACTCTATGAACAAATATTGTAATCATCATTTCTTATAGTATGCCTTGTTAACAACAGATGGACTGCACAGATGTTACATGCACAGTATTGGCAACATCCATATTTCTGACTACCTTTATGCCAGTTTTTATTCTTTCACTTTTATGTTCATTTCATCTTCAGGGCTTTCATGGCACAGATTAAATTTAATGTAGGCAGCAGCCTGATGGCAGTAAATCCTCCAAGCATTTATAATGACTGCTCCTCCTTGTGGACAGATGGAGCATTGCAACACATGACACTGAGGAGGAGAGGCAAGTCAGGCCATTCTATACATTACCACAAAGGATGTCATTGAAGCCATGGCCTCAAGGTTGACCTACCACAAGTCTGGATTGGCCCCGTCATGGACCTTTACAGACGAGCCAGCAATTCAGTGGCTGTAATTGTATGTGGTTTAATCTGAGTTACATTGCAAAACCACAAAAAGGGGAAGTCTGCCTGTTAAAGAAGACGTGATAGCATATTCATTATTGAATCTCACACTTAACCAACCATTTAATGCCCATGTACTTCATGTGTGAGGTTTTTGTTCTCCAAGCAGAATAGCTGTTACTCAGACTCTAGTTTTCCGTCTGACTAAAATAAAAGCCAATTATAACAAAGTTCTCTAAAATGTTCAGCAATAGTACAAATATAACAATGATATGAAACAAAGTGGTTCATGAACAGATATGTGGAATATCTAAAATGATGTAATATTGGAGACAGTTCTGTTGTCCACTAATATTTTAACAGTTATATAAAATTCTAGCTGAATGAACAAAGGTACCAGTGGATCGTCTTGACTGGTCACCATCTCCAAAGTCTCATCCAACTTTCCAGAGTTCTTCGGTTTTCTTCTGGAGAAAAAAAAAACATAGGTCTGTTTGTCAGTAAAGTTACATTTATGTTTAAATGTTATCCACAAATAAAATGGATAGAGGGAAATAATGGTGTACCTGTAGCATTGATTAACCAAACAGCAAATGACTGCAGAGAGAAGTACCCCAATCATAAAGGCAATGATGACTTCAAGCACTGGTAATATATTATGGTCTTCTCTGGGTTGAACTGCAATAAGGAAGAGCAAAAGAGATAAAAATAGACATGCATTGTCTAAAGCAGAGGTTAAAAGTAGCAGAAGTGATTTAGCTAAGAACACGTACCGTCTTGTTTAAACAAGCTTGTTTGGATGGTGAGTTTTTTTTTTACTTTCCCATTTCTATTGCTGCTGACACATTCAACAACAGTGTAACCATGGTGTTTTACAGTTAGGGTGACCGTGCTGTTGACTGTGTGATTTGACACAGTGGTAATGACTGAGTACTCAGTGTGGTTCTCCAGCAGGGGCCATTCAATGGTTGGTATGGGGAACCCCTCACTGATACAAACACAGGTCAGAACCTCTGACTGATTCACACATACAGAGTCATTCTGGATCTTTGGAAACCCTGTGAACACATGAACACAATCACAGGAAAAATGGGTAAGCTGCACAATAACTGTCATTCAATGACTTCAAGAATATTAGTACTGTCTACTTACGAGTCACAGTCACATTAACATATGAAGTCTCAGTCGTGTCCAGGTGTTTTGCTGTGCAGATGTACTGTCCAGAATCTTCAGTTGTCACATTAGAGATGACAAGTGAAGCTGATCCTGTGTTGTTGTGCAGGTTTGTGTTGGAGCTAAGTTTAGTCCAAGTAATAAGTGATGGAGGGAAACTATCAACACTGCAGGTCACATTCAGAGTCTCTCCTTCCTCAACAGTTCTATCCCCAGTTATTTGAGGTGTTCTTTTATCTGTGGAGAAAATGTTATATTTTAGTTACAGTTGCCGTATTATTGTTAAGATGAAGTGGGAGATAACAAATCAGAAGAACTTTAAAATCAAAAAATAAATATTAAAAGAACATTTAAATAAAAAATTATCAAAGTTGCCTGAGAACGTCATCCATGCTTGTCACTCCCAATTCTTGCAACACTTCAAAATTCAGCAGCCAAGTGTTTGACAAAGTGTTTGACAAGACCTCTTGTTCTTAAATATCTCAGACAGTTTAAACCGCTACTTTTGTCACTTCCTTTGGACTCTGTGGCTTATACAACGAATTATGGATTTTTACAGCTAACGGTCACCAGGGAACGCACTGTGGAAGAGCAGGAGCGAGACAGACAGTTCACGCCAGGTAACGAGAGCAAAACAAACCAAGTGAGCCTAAATGCAGTACGAGAACTGCTTTTAAGTTAAAGGGTATCGATCTGGCTGACTTTTCTGGTATAGTAGGCAGGTTATTTTGATGCAGTAAATGGCCGTGTTACTGCACCTTTGCTGCCTTACAGGCAAGTAATTTTAAAAACGAATTAAATTTAGCCATTTAACATTATCGCCTCGTCAAGCGTTGTAAGTTTTGTTTTTTGTTATACTGCACTACTACACTACTATGACTGCAGGAAGTGTGCTAGGAGCATGGTATTATTTGTGTATGGCACGAATGCTGTTTGTAATGTCAAAGATGTGAAAATTTGATTGATTGATTGATTGAAAGATTTATTGTGTTTCTCAAATGTAAATAACACTTTGTGTTTCCAAACAGTCATTTCTGTCCCGACAATCCCCTCTGTGGTAGAAGAAACCCTTATGGTATTAAACATTAAAACGCCAGCAGCTTATAGTCGGGCACGGCTTATATATGGAACAATCTGTACTTTCCCCAAAATTTAGCTGGTGCGCCTTATAGTCCGGAAATTACGGTACATACAGTATCTCACAAAAGTGAGTACACCTCTCACATTTTTGTGAATATTTTATATTATTATATCTTTTCACAGGGAAAACACTGAAGAAATGACACTTTGATACAATGTAAAGTAGTCAGTGTACCACTGGTATGACAGTGTAAATTTACTGTCCCCTCAAGATAACTCAACATACAGCCATTAATGCTTAAACTACTGGCAACAAAAGTGAGTACACCTCTAAGTGAAAATGTCCAAATTGTGCCCAATTAGCCATTTTCCCTTCCCGGCGTCAAGAGACTCTATATTATGGCTCTCACACTTTCTACTGCTCACTGGAAGTTCTACATAAGGATGGCCTAGGGCTAGGCTATAAGAAGATTGCCAAAACCCTGAAAGCAGGGCCTGTTTTTGTTATGGGCAATGTGGGCGACTGCCCAGGGCGCAATCTATGTGACGGCACACGAGCACTCTAAAAAAAAAAACAAAAAAACTTGCCAGTTTCAATGTCAAATTAGTGGAGTAGGCACTGGGGCGCCCTCATTGTCACATCAACTTGCTGGGAAAGTGAGCTGTAGCTTGTTGGCCAAGACCACACAGCTGTTTAACAGCTTCCACTCAGAACAGGCCTCGCCATGATCGACCAGAGAAGTTGAGTGCACTTGCTCAGTGTCATATCCAGAGGTTCATTCATTCATTCATCTTCTGTACCCGCTTATTCCTGTTAAGGGTGGAGCCTATCCCAGCTGTGATCGGGCGAGAGGCGGGGGTACACCCTGGACAGGTCTCCAGTCTATCACAGGTTTAACACAGAGAGACAGACAACCATTCACATGCACACATACATTAACCTAAAAAGCATGTCTTTGGATGGTGGGAGGAAGCTGGAGAACCTGGAGAGAACCTGCAAGAAACATGAGAACATGCAAACCCCACACAGAAAGGTCCCAGTCGGCTCATGGATACACTGAGGCATCAGTGCTAACCACCTCGATACTGTGCCGCCATATCCAGAGGTTGTCTTTTGAAAATGAGTGCTGTCAGCTTTGCTGCAGAGGTTGAAAGGTTGGAGAGTCAGACCATACACCGCACATTCCCATCAAATTACTCTGCATGGCTGTCGTCTCAGAAAGAAGCCTCTTCTAAAGTTGATGCACAAGAAAGGCTGCAAACACTTGGCTGAAGACAAGCAGACTAATGCCATGGATTACTGGAACCAAGCCCTGTGATCTGATGAGTCCAAGATACACCTATTTGGTTCAGATGGTGTCAAGCATGTGTGGCAGAAACCAGGTGAGGAGTACAAAGATGTGTGTCAAGTGTGTCTTGCCGACATTCCTGACTATGGGCTTAATTTGGACATTTTCATTTAGGGGTATAGTCACTTTTGCATATTGGATAACTACCTTACATTGTTTCACAGTATCATATCTGTAATGTTGTACTGTGAAAAGATATAATAAAATCTTTACAAAAATGTGAGGGGTACTCACTTTTGTGAGATACTGTACGACTGAAAAAAAAATAGAACATGAGACACAGACAATACAGACGTCACGTTGTTACTTTCACATGCAGTATGCAACGTCTAGTTAAAACAGGAACTAACAACACTATGGTGAGCAGTCTACAGTGGTATGTTCCTGTTTCAACAGCATCTTTTTTCTTTTTCTCTTTTCTGAGTACTTACATATCACATTCACATTGACTTTCTCCATCAGGGTGTTGTTCAGGTGTTTTGCTGTGCAGATGTACTGTCCAGAATCTTCTCTTGTCACATTAGAGATGAACAAAGTGTCTGTTTCATTGTTGTTCTGCAGATTAGTTCCTGTTACATTTTGAATAGATGGTTCAGAATATTTAGTCCATGTGATAAATGATGGAGGGAAACTATCAACACTGCAGGTCACATTCAGAGTCTCTCCCTCCTTCACACTTCTGTCTCCTGTGATTTGAATTTCCTTCACATCTATGAAACAAAACAACATATTACTTGTTCATAGACCTTCCCAAAATGTATTAGTGGCATACAAGAAGACAGCTGATACTGTAAAATACAGCAGAGTGGATAAAAGTACTCACAGTTCACAGTCAAAGTCAAAGTCTCCTCTGTAGTTGCTCCACCTGTGAAGCTGACCTTACAGGTGATACTGGTGCCGTGGTGTTCAGCTGAAGAGTTAAAGGTCAAAGTTGAGCTGTGTCTCTGTGTGACAGCAGTCACATTCTCAGTCTGGTAAGCAGTGATGTTTCCTCTGAGGAGAGAGTCATCCTCTGCTGCTCCTCTCCACATCCAGGTGATTGTAGGAACAGATCCAGAGCAGAGACCAGGAGCAGTGCAGGTCAGTGTGGTCTGCTGTCCCTCTGTCAGTGGAGGAATCATCACTGTGGGCTTCTGACTGAGACCTAGTGGAAATACAGTGTACTAACTGAATCAGCTAGACACACTTCATGCTTCAAGGAGACAAGAAAACACCATCTATTCACTACATGATTGTTGGTGCTGTAGCTTTTCATACCTTTAACAGAGACAGTTGATCTTGGAAGGTATGTAAGTCCATCTGTCTTCCCATCCAGGTATCCATTAACTCTGAGCTGATATGATCCAGAATCAGACTCATTGAGATCATTAATCATGATGCTGCAGTTTCTCAGACTCACATCAGGCTCTAAAGATGACACTCGTCCTTTGAATCCAGACTGAACTTTTGACTGAGCGTTAATGTTTGTTTTCCTGGAGTGGAATATGATGTCAGAACCACCACATCTGACTTTTAATGGATCACATTTGTACCACACAATAGAGGAGGGTGTAAAGTCACTAGCAGTAGTGAAAGAACATGGTATCACAACACAGAGTCCAGCCTCTGCTGTTATGGTTCCCTCACTGACACTAACACAGTAGTTAGTGTGATATGAGCCACAGTGTTGTTTTAATCCAGTTGATGAGTCTGTTAATACAAATGAGAAGACAAAAACAAGGACAGACAGTATTTAGTTATTGCTAATAACCATGTTATCTGATAAGTGATGGAAATGATAGAAGCTGCTTCTTGGTGTTAAACACATATCACACCATCACAGTTTCTTAAGCCATAATACACATGAGAAACAAAATGACAACAGATGACAGTACTGCAGCTAAATGCTGGTAGGTTGATGGTGACAAAAACATCCTTGTGATTCAAAAGAAAACACTGTCAAATCAAATGTTTAATCTTAGCAGCATTACAAGATGACCAAGGAGAAGATACATACCTGTGTCAGCACTGCTGCCTCTCACAGAGAAAAGCAGAGTCACCCAGAAGAGAACAAACATCCTGAGTTGATGCTTGACACGTTCAGTCTCTTCCTCCACAGGACAAACTTTAATGCAGCAAATGTAGTAAACATGTAGAAATAGAACCAAAGGAAAGTCCACAGTTGATATCACACATACCATGAAGAATGTGGCACTTTATGTTATTCAGTTGTTATGATATTAACACATTTTAGTCAGTCACATGACTACACAATTTATTTATAGCATGGTTCTCTGTTTTATCTGTTTATGAAAGTTAAACTTTACTTTGAATCATTTAGTGAATTAATGTCTGAACTAACTGTGACTAGTTCAGACTATCTTCAGTCCACTCAGTCCTCTTTGTTCAACACAGTTAACTCTTTTCAAAAAGACATTTTAAACCCATATTAAATGTTGTTTTACCTCTTTTGTCTTGTTCCTGTTTTCTTTTCTTGTCACAGTGATCTCTGCTGACTTTCTGCTCTGAAGTGATCTTCCTCTCTTTTCAGTTTTTTTTCTCTCATTATGCAATAACAAGGTTTCAGGAAGTTTCTTGGGTCTCACTGGGCAGTATTACTCCACCACAACAACCAATCATTTTTTTTTTCCTAGTCAGATGATTGACTGTTTGCTTTTCTTAAAAGGAATTTCTGTCAATGTGTGATATTTCTTCCACAAAAAGGCACACCACCAGAGGATGAGTGATATGTAGCTTATTTAAATCTCTTCAACATGTGTCAACTCATACATCATTGCTTCAATGTTGCTAATGACCTGTGATGCTTGCCAGTATTTTCATAAATCTAAATAGCAAATAGCCATGAATTATCAAAGATCCCTTTAGACAGATGAAGAGATCAAAATAGAAACAACTTTCAACATTTCCCTATTTCAGCTACATTAGTGTCTTTGAAAACACTTCAGCATATTTCCATTTTCTCTGATCACTATTGTGAACGCTCTGTTGCCAAGTTTCTCAGCAATGTAAATATAGTGCCAGCTTGTTGAGACACTGTCAAACCCACTGCTATTGACAGTATCTCTGAAAACCTCTCACTTGTAACTGAGGTGTTAAACTGTAACTATTTTAGCAAAGAAACTGGAAACAGTTTGTTCATAACCATTTACTGTATGTTTGTTAGAACCAGTATGCAGCAGTCTGATGTTTTACGTTAAAATGCATTAAACCGTTATTTATTTGTCTAATTAACAGCAATAGTTCAGAATCACATGATCACACTGAACAGCCTTACAGTTCAGATACATTTATTGAAAAATAAATGTATCTGTGTGAGACAGAGACAGAGGGAAGCCTTGTTAAAGTTTGTATCTCAGGATCCTGTTTCATTAGCCATGTATTCGCACAGAGGCTTGCTCTGCTTTGACTTCCATCACAACTCTCTGAATGAACTCAGATGAGTATTTCATGGCATCTGTTTATTCAAGCTTAACAGAGTATATTACACCTATTAGCATTGCAAAACTTGCAGTGTCTTTCACGTTGTTGAGAATAACAGTGTACTCAACCACGACAGCATGTTGAAAATGTTGTGTGGAATGGGCCCATGTTCTCTCCCTTCACAGGCAGTCAGCAGGCCCAGCTGTTTACCCTTTATCGCATCGTCCAGCAAGTCAGTGTGTGTCTTGAAAAGAAAAGAGATAGAGTAAGACCATTTTCATAATTCAAACACTAAGGAGGAAGAGAAAGAGACAAGGAGGGGAAATGAAGAAGATGGAAGGATGGATTGAAAGAGGAAGAGAAGGAGATAGACAAGGAGAGGAGGAGTGAGAGGACAGGACAGAAGAGGGGAGGAGAACGGGGATAGAGGAGGTAGACAAGAAGAGGAAATGTAGAGAAGGGGAGGAGGACAGAAAGAGGAAGAGAAATGGATTAGGAGATAGACAAAAATGTACAAACACATACAGTTTCAATTACAGACAATTATGCTATCATTACACCTCCTGATGACACTGATTAGAAACATCTTCACCTGATATAATGTGTGGCAGGCCAAGAAACGCAGCTGACCTTCTTCTCCCATTAGTGTTCTACTGGACAAAGAAACATGCAGTAAGATGAAAATGTTAAAAACAAACAAAAGTTGTCTCTTTCTAGTCATCTGCTCTTCAACTTACATGTTTTTAAGGCAGTCCAAATGCTTCTGATCAACTGATTTCCTCTACTCCTGGTCGCTGCTCTATAAACTGCCAGTAGTCTTGGCACAAAGTCATCCAGTCCTGCAAAAAAATACTCCAGGAGGTCCTAAACCACAATATGTTGGAATTCAGAGGAGACAGATAGAAATGATTGATCAACATAGTTCTCAGCAGAACATCGGAGGTAGAGAGGGAGAGGGAAAGGGTAGAAGAGGAGAGGAGAAGGGACAGACGGAGGAAGAAGAGGAGAGAGATGAAGAGGGGGAAACAGAGGATGAGGGAGAGAAGGAAGAGAAGGAGAGCAGAGAGAATGAGGAGAGAGAGGATGAAAAAAATGATTTCAATTGAACATTTCTGGGGATTACTTACAAAGTTAGATACAAAGTTGTGATTACCTGTCTCTCATCAAACAGGCCACCAAACGACTTCTGTGATGAGTGGCTGATCTCCAACCATCACTTTTCTGCGCTAGGAAAACGTAGCAGCCATCAGCTCTTCCAGTAGCTGGTGATCAGGGTCTTTCTTCTGCATTTCAGCCTTCATTATCTGACGCTTTTCCTCCACGTCTTCAGGACGCTGTCCTTCAGGTGGATCAGGACAGTAATTCACCTCACCCTTCTTTGACTTCTTGAACCGTTTTCTTTTGAGCCTTCTCCTTTATGTTTGTTTATGACGACCTCAGGGCGTCCCACTGGACTTAACTTTAATCGGTAGTTGCTGAGCTTAAACTTCAGGCTGTGAAACCATGAATATTATCTCTGTTTGGACACTGGCTTCTCTACCAATGCTTTAGCTACACTCTCATAGTGAGCCCTCTCAGGGTGAGCACTAATCTTCATCATACTATCTGCAAGTGTCAGAAATATCAGTCTTTACACTTTTTGGAATCACCATCACAGATTCATCCTTTGAGTATGCCAATAGCAAGATAAATATACATCTGTCATAGATACACATATCTGACTAAAGCGTACGTGTAGAATCTTATACAAACTGATGATACGCAGAAGCACTGGAGACACTTTTACCTGAAAATGGAAAAAATATGCACTTTACAATATCCACTATAAATTATTTTAATCACTCCACTCCACCTATCCTTAAATTGTCCTTAAATTGTCCTTGTCCAGACTGTAGAATCTCTTTTGTTCTAATAAGAATGTGTGTTTAGTGTTTTCATAGGAGGTAGGCAAGGAGAGGAGGAAGTGGAGAGGAGGCAGAGGATGAAGAAGAGGATGAGAGGAGGATGACAAGAGGAGGAAGAGAAAGAGAAGAAGGAGGTAGAGAAATGTAAAAGTGGCATTCCCTCCAATACAAATGATCTTCAGCAGTGTCAGTGAAAACTATAAAGAGTTTTTTCCAAAATTGTACAGCTTTAATGAGTGATTACTTACAACAGGCGTATCTCAGTAAGATCTTGTGAATGACCAGGAGGCAGCCCCAAATAAAGTATGACACCAGTGGCACATACTCATTGAGATCCTCTACTTTCACCAGCAGACACTCGTCTGTAGGATTTTTCTTCACAAGATGGCAGTGGTGGAAAGTAACGGAGTAAATTTACTTAAGTACTTTACTTAAGTACAGATTTTAAGGATTTATACTTTACTTGAGTAGAAAATTGATTTAATACTTTTACTTTTACTCGAGTAACATTTCCAGGACGAATTTGATACTTTTACTCGAGTAGATTTCTGTGAAGGGCAAAAAGTAAGCGTTACTTTTAGTGACGTATTGTTTGTTTTTTTGCCAAACAGCCGATCTTGATTGCAGCGGTGAATGATGATTGACAGCCGCTTACAACGTAACGCGAAGTTGTGCCCCTTGTTTTCCCTCAATACGATTGGCCACGCGCTGTGTTCGTCAAAGAAGGAGCCTATCACAGCGCACGTTCGCGCACGTCCGCGTTAACCACGTAAAACCGGAAATACATCATCATCGGGTAGACGCCGCGAAAGCATGCAGCGCTTCATCAACCCAACAGCGGGAATGGCGAGTGTAGGAGGTGAGGTTGCAGTCCCAGACGAGTCCAGCAGCACAGAATCTGAATGTGAACATGACAACCAAGATGTTCGACATGGCGAACAGGAAGAACACCCGTGGCCATACTTGAAGTCACTGTTTGAATTTTCAATGGTGAAAAACGCGAACTCTACGTCGAAGTCCTACGTTTTCAAGTGCCTCCTATGTCTTCCGAAGACAAATCACATCACCCGCGTTCAACAACTCTACATCTAACCTCAAGAAGCACGTTGACGTGAGTAAACATTTCATTGTTGGGAACAATGGACTCATGTGGGTCTCTGAGTGCACAGTTGGAGCTAATGTGGTTTTAGCCAGCAGCAATAATAATCATACCAATAATTACACAGTATATCAGGGTTCCCGCAGGGTCTTAAAAAGCCTCAAAAAGCATTGAATTTCAGAATTTGGAAGTAATGCCTTAAAAAGCCTTGAATTTTAATGTGGAGATCTGAAAATGTGTAAATAAAAATAACAAGAAATTGACCACATTTGGCCAAAAATGACAAAAAAAAATTAAAGTGGGAAAAAAATGACAAACTTGACCAAAAATGCCACAAATTTAATGAAAAAATTCATAAAAAAGTCAAAAACATGACAAAAATGACACAAAGAAGACAAAAAAATTACCAAACAATACAAAAAAATCACAAACTGACAAAAAAATGTGTGCACGGTGCAGCTGCAAAGTGAGTTATTGACTTTGTGTATAAATGGTATTAGAAAGCCTTGAAAAGTCTTGAATTTGACTTGAAGAAACCTGTAGGAACCCTGTATATTCTTGATTCTCAAACTGCTTAGGTCTAACTCAATGTATAAATGGAACCAGATATACCTGTTCATTCTAATGTCAAATTAACATTGACTTTACAATTAACTTGGACCCCAGAGATTGAGATGCCATAAAATGCATGTAAAATTGTGGGTCCTTGAAATTAAGTAGTTGAGAAACACTGCTCGAGCCATAAACAGATCTTCTCTTATGGGGGCCCTGGCATATCTTTTCAAATGGGTTCTGTGGGCTACTAAGTGTCAATTTCGAGTCCTATTTGATTCTAATCTGTGTCCACTATTGTACACTGAACTGTACTTTGTATTTTACAGAGAAAACATAAACAACATGCAGCAAAGTACGCAGAATTAACCACAACATCACAGAAGAGAAAATATCAGAGTGACAGCTCTTCTATCCCCATGAAACAAAGAAAAATTGATGAACCTGGTCAAAGTTTCTCTAGAGTCACACAGAAATGTGTAGACAACAGAGTACTCAACTTCATCACGCAAGGCCTACAGCCGTTCTCCATGGTTGAGCTGCCTGCTTTCCAGGAACTCATCACTGATCTCCATCCTCAGCGAACAGTAATGTCCAGAACCACCCTCCGCAGCAGACTTAGCCGTGCAACCACTCAGATGAAGGCCTGTGTGAGGGAGGAGATGAGGAAGGCTTCGTACATAGCCACGACCACCGACTGCTGGTCTGCAAGAAGAAGGAGCTTTCTTGGCATTACAGCACACTGGTTAGACGCAGGCACCTTTAAGAGGCATTCTGCAGCTCTCGCATGTCGACAGTTGAAGGGCTCTCATACTTTTGATGTCTTGGCAAATGCGTTGCACGACATACACTTGGAGTATGACATCCGGGACAAGATTGTCAGAACCACTACTGACAATGGATCCAATTTCATTAAAGCGTTCCGTATCTTTGGAGATGAAAACAATAATGTTGCTGCTGTTGCTGCTCCGGAGGAAGAAGTTGACACAAGTGACGACCCTGATGACCTTGACAATGAGGAGGAGGTGGAGTTCCATGAGGTGGAAGCCATTTTGGCTGAAGACGATGGTCTCCAGTACCAACTGCCAAAACATCAGAGGTGTGCATGCCGTTTGTTAAATTTAGTGTCTTCTGTTGATGCTGCTGATGCGGACAAGGCAGGCAACTACAAGAAGCTCTCAAGGTCTGCTGTTGGCAAATGTCAAGCTCTCTGGAATAAGACGTCCAGGTCCACTATTGCCGCAGAGATTGTGGAAAAGCATTGCAAACTCCAGCTTGTACAACCGTGCGCCACAAGATGGAACTCCTTTTACCTGGCTATGGAGCGAATCCTGAAGATCTACAAGGACCAGGGAGAGAATGCTTTGAGAAATGTCTGTGCTGACCTCAAGGTTGTAATGTAAGTAAACGGTGAATGCATTTCATGTTCTGCAGTAGATGTACCTACCATACTAGATCCTGATACTTGCCACATGCTGAACCTGTTAGGTTTTTATTCTGAAAGTAACTAGTTTTTCCCCCTAAGTTAATTTTTTTCTGTCTCTGTGTGTGTGTGTCTGTGTGTGTTCGTAGGTTCAGTCAGGCTGAAATGTGCTTTTTGGCTGAATATGCCAAAAGCATGGCTCCAGTTGCCAAGGCCCTGGATGTGCTGCAGGGAGAAGTCAAAGTTACCATGGGATATCTCCTCCCTACCATCAACATCATGATCGACAAGCTCGAGAAAATCAGACCGTCACTGAAATACTGCAAGCCGCTGGTTGATGCCATCCTAGGTAGGGATGCGTCAGAATAATTAAGTATTCACATAATTGCTACAAGGGTAAAAATGATTGTTTTACAGCAAAGGCTACATTGTAATTAACCACTAAACCCCAGCACTGATATAGTGAGGAAAGCTTCCGATGAAAATAGTGAACTGACAAGCTCACAATGCTGCGTCAGATTGGGAACTGTCGATCAGCTACTTTCATTGAAAGCTTTCTCCAACAGAAATTAGGAAAGTATTGCGCCCTGAGTGACTCCAGTTACCCATAGGAGGTTCATATGATTAAACCCTGCTCACAGCAACCACATTTGAGAGAATACATAATATAAGTGTGATAATGCTATTTTGCATCGAGGTAATTAAAAAATGTAACCCTCCCTGTTTTACACATCGCTACTACTCCTAGGTGGTGTAGAGAGGCGATTTAAGGGAATGATGTCGGACCCAGAGCTGATTGCTGCAGCGATCCTTCACCCAAAGTTCCAAACATCCTGGGCAACTGATGATATCCTCCAACTAAGTGAGAATTGTACCATTCCACTTTGGTACCTTGCTATGATGTAACTAAAAAGGTTGGCAAGATGTCTAAATAATTCCTATTATTGACTAGAAATTGATACATCAAGATTATGCTCCTCATTGACTTGCATTGTATGGAAAAAAAACTTTAACAGTAGCACATCACCAGACAGTTTATTATAGGATTGTAATGGGAAGTTGTCCTATATATTAAACTAAACATACTTGGTTTGGTGTTATACATGTGAGAATAAACTTTGTTTGAGTTTGTTTACAGGAGCACATTTTAAATCAATTTCTAGTTTATGGAGAAATGATAAAAATTCTATGACTGATGATTGTTTCATTTAGGGCTTGTGTACATACAGGAACACCTTCCTTCCTTCGATGAACCTCGGCAGCAGCATGTTTCCTCTTCAGGCACCTCTGATGAAGAGGATTACTTTTCTGGTTTGAGGCGCACACATACACAGGAGACCACAAAGCAGCTAGATACCTACCTGGCATGCACATCTGGAGGTATGGAAACGTTTGCACCTTGTCCAGCTGTTGCCAGATTGGCACTCAAATTGAACACCGGCCTACCGGCCTCGGCGGCCTGTGAAAGGCTGTTCAGTACAGCTGGACTGTTGTTCACACCAAGAAGAGGAATGATTCTTTCTCAGAACCTGGAGAACCAGTTGCTTTTGAAGTTGAACAGAGCCTATTTTGATTTCAGGCAGACATAGACTGACAGACACAGAGATCCACACAGATACATGCACACGCAGACAGTTGTGGCACATGCAGCGTTGTTATATGTTGTTGTACTTGAAATAGAGTTGTGTTGTTGTAGTGGTCATCACTGCTCCTCAGTGAGGGACGAGACACAATCTTGATGACTTGACTTGCGATGCCTTGGAATATATTTCTGCACTGTTTATTATTATATATATTCTTGCACAGATTTTGTCTGTTTAAAAAAAGTATATGTGCAAATTTAATAAATAGGATCATCAGAAAGGACAGCAATTTGTCATCCTTGTTTGATTGTTTGCAGCCTTTTTCAGAACAAAGTCCAATTTATAAGCCGTTTGACGGAGGGACCCCCATTGGGTGATATGTCTGTTTCTGGATTGTCCACAATGACATGCTGTATTGATCTTGGTATCATAGGAGGACCCATAACTGGTTCATAACAATACTCACTACTTAGACCTTCTGGAAGAGTTGACTTCTTGTAAATTAGTAATGACATTTTGAAGGTAGATCATTAACAATTTAACTCTTGAGAGCATGGACAGGTCCATGGAGTTACAACAAGGTGCTATCAATCAAAAAAGAAAAAAAGGCCCTATCAATTAAAAAGGGGGCGGGGAAGGTAAGTCGAAAGAAGAAATTTACTTTTACTTTTTACTTTTACTTGAGTACTTTTAAAAGCCTGTACTCTTGATTACTTAAGTACCTTTAAAAGCAAGTTCTTTTTTACTCTTACTTGAGTAACATTTTGACAGAGCTACTTTTACTTGTAGTGGAGTAAATTTGACAAGGAGGATTTGTACTCTTACTCAAGTACTGGAGTCGTGTACTCACTCCACCACTGCAAGATGGTGAGACGGCCACCTGCCACCTGCAGATGCTCACCGTAGTACGCTGTCAGCATGTCCATATCATTTCAAGATGGCTTGTCTGATAGCAGCATCTAAAACGTCAAGGTGCATATCAGACACTTCTGCAGTCTCCGTGTCAAGCTTAAAAATGCCTGGCAATTTGAGGTAATGTGCCAACATGAGCTGGTGTCTTGAGGCAAGGGTAAGAAGAATGTTTTTAAAGTTGTTGGCACCCGCACAACCTTTTTAAAGAGTGAATGTTTTTCCTCAAACCTAACTGTCCATCACTCAGTTAGAGGTCAAACTTTTGAATAAGATGTGGACAATGTTCCATGAAGTCATGTTTGAGACACACTTTTTTATTTTTTTTTTCTTCCAGGGAAAACTGTCTGCAGCAACTGGAAATAGGTTGTCGAACAACAGGCGAAGGAACCTGACATAAGTTTTTGACTTTTCGTTGAAGTGGTGTGGGTGTTCTGGCCCCTCAAAGTTTCATGACGTGTCATGAAACAGGAAGTTGCATTAAACGTGCTGTACTTCAGTCCAAACTGCATTAAACTTTACAGTATCGTTAATGGTCCCTAACTGCACACATCCATATATCAATATTCCTACAACTACTGTAGCGCCACCTATTATGAACAGGAAATGTCTGATTTCGGAGCATATTTGTAGTCTGACCTGCTGTTCCTGTCAGGATGTTTGGATTTTCTTCAAAGTTTGTCAGGACATACTTCTATGGGTTGTGGTCACTCACTGCTAAAATTGTCACTTTTCGTTAAACTTTGGGCGTGTTATGGTTGTGAAAGTGAAATCTGTCCCTGTCTGAGCGATTCCCTCCTCATTGCACGTAGTGCGCTACTTTGTCTAGCAGATGGAGCCAAAGCACATTAAATGTAAAGTTGTAATGGCAATTTGTGTTGATACTTAAAATATATTCATAATTTTATTTTGAATCATCTTTTGTTGTATGTACAACAAAAGGACAACATGCAGAAAGACCTGGTCAATGAGAGCAGAACAAAGTGGAAGCTGAATCAAAACTGGGACTTTATAAAATTACAGTTTATTAAATGTAAATGAAAGTAGCAACCTCTACAATGCAAACTAAAAATGATAAAGAAATATTTTAACCATGAAATACAACAGGCTGAAGTTGAACAAATCAATTGAATGTGTTCTCACTCACAGGGAATGAAAAGACATTCTTGAAACCTTAAATGCAGACATTCAAACAAAATAAATGATGCTACCACAAACATCCATCACAATCATTCTCAGAGCATAAAGACTCCTTCAGTGAAGTTTTTATGTTAGTTTGGACGTAGGGCGATCACCTCATACTCTGAGGGTGTATCTGTTTTTTGCAGTGACATGTACGTCCTGTCCTCTTGGTTTGGATTCACCTTCTTTCTTGCGTTCCTTTGGAGAGAAGAGAAAACATTATTTGTTGTCTGTGTTGTTCAATGATGGACAGAAAGCCATCATGCTAAGTGCTTGAGTAGAAGACAACTGGACTTGTTTCTGGTTCTTGGAGATGTGTCCCCTCTCATCTAAGAGGCTTCCTCAGCTCTAACTGACTGTTGACTGCAGAGCTCCAGGTTTATATTTGGGCCCAATCTAATCACATGACATGAAACTCACATGACTAAAGGCTCAGTAACAAGCCCAGTTACCTCCAACTCAAGTGTTTAGTTTTAGACTGACAATCTAAACAGACCAGCTGTCATCCTGTTTAAATCTTTAGATTTTATATGAAGAGCCTTCAAACATGAAATACAGATGGATTAACATACCAAAGTCCCAGTATGCAGATTATGCAGAGGACATTGACACTGATAGAAACACCAGCAACAGCCCAGGGAAGGACTCCACTGTAACATCCATGATGTGTCACCAGAGCTACCGTTAGAAAGATTCAGTTAAAATCACAGGGTATATATTTATTTTCTACTACATCCAGTCTGAGTAATGTATTCTGCACTGAAAAAAATAACTCATAAGATTTACTTAAAAAATCCATCGTAAGTATTTGCACTCAATTTAATTAAGTAAAATTTAATGCTGCAATATCAAGTAACACTCACTTGCCAGTATCAAGTAAAATTTACTTAACATAAAACATAACAGTTGTGACAATATTAAGTAACATTTACTTAATTATATCCAAGTTTTAAGTTATATTTATGTAAACAAATTAAGTAAAATTTACTTGTTTTTCATAGACAGGAACATCAATTTCCCCCAAATTTTAAGTAAATTCTACATATCTGTAGTATTTGCTGTTATGGGGTAATTTAGTAGATTTTAATTACTTTCTTGTGCTTGACATTTTAATTTACTTGCTTGCATTACATTACATTACTCACTAAAATTAAGTAATCATTGCCAGTTTTCCTTTGATAAATGTTACCAAATAAATTTACTCTATGCATTTGATATATATTCATCACATATCACAACACTAAATTACAATGCAATTAACATGTTTATTTTTCATGTTAAACAGTTCAACAAACAATTGCCCAATCTTTTATGGGGCAGCCATAAATGTAACATTGGCATGACTGACATATACTGAACAAACAGATAGTATACACTACATTCAACATACACTATTGTGGCAAAATATTAGGAACTCTGTCGACACTGTCACTGTCAATAGCATTAGACTGTGCAGGTGTCCCAATACTTTTGTACATACAGTACAGACTTGGAATAGTGCTTTTCAAATATGCAGTGAAAAACTTGCAACCCTCTGACACTGAGTTTCAACATTCTCAGATATTCAGGCACACAAACATGCTCAAAACATCTTCTGAGGTCAGGATAGAAACAGTACTGCATTAATAGTAAAAGTGCATTCTATCTATCTCCAGCAAAAGGTACTGTATTTAAAGTAAGACTATGTATATATTTTTAAAGATTACCAGCTTAAGGTGTCTAACCATTATAGATGAAGAATAAAATCTGTAAAAGATACTTTATTTGACAAAAAATGAGAAAACATTTAAGACAGGCAACTTCCAACTATTAAACCAAGATTAACTGGAACTCAGTGCTGGTTCTTGGCATTTTTTGGTCCATGCATGATGCCACAATTTTCTCCTCTAGGATGACAAAATCATGACATGCATTTAGGAAAGCAACTTCAACTTCAAGGTGTTTACTTTTGGGGACAGTTTAAGTCCATCCAGCTCCAGCAAGAGTTTTTGGAAGACCTCAAAAGTGTAACGCAAAGTGGGAGGGTAGGCCAAGTTCAGGGCATAAATCAGTCCCATGAGCAGTGAGCAAGCTTTCGCAGTACTGTTGCACCCTGGCAAAATCTCATGGCCTTCGACAAGGATGGAGACATCGACTGGATCCTCATCAGCACCATGGACGACAAGTATCTTGAGGATGTAGTTACTGACATCACTCCGACTGTCCTCCTGCATACAACGCACAACAAAAAAGGAGAAAATTATTGAGAAACAAATACTAGAATTCATGAATCATTCATAGTGACTTCATTATCAGGGAAGAATGAACACAAGAATATGTCTGTCCCTTTGTCTGCTTTCCTCTCAACATTAAATTAACCTGTTTCATTAAATTAATTTTTTTAAATGATTAAATCATGCTGTACCAAGCAGTCTTCAAAAAGTTCCTCATCCTTCTCACCAAGGTACAGTATAAGGCTGCGGATAACGGTTTCACGTCTCATCTCAATGCTCTGTTTCTGTGAACAGATTAAGAACATGAACATCACCATTATACATACACAATGAACTGCCAAGTGAAAACACAAGTGCATATGTTTGCTCTTGTGTTTCAAGTGCATGGACCCAGAACGTGCAGGGGCACTGAATCTACCAAGTGTGAGACTTGTGCTGTATGTGTTTATACGTGTGTGTGAGTGAGAAAAAACAAGTAGGCCCATCTCCCTGTAAAACATATGAACAAACAAGCACACCTGACTCAGTCTGTCCAGGAGCGGCCTCATCTTGATCCCCACAGCACCTCCTTTGGCTTTCATCAGCGTAATAAGTTTTGGTGTATACTCGTCAAGTTTACGCATGAAGGTTTGCTCCAGGGGAATGGTAGTTATTCTCCTGAATTCCTCCTTGATCTGAAAGGACAAATGATTCACAGGTACATCAATATTTCTATATACATTTATATGTTCGAAAAGAAAATTAATAGTTCGTTAAAAAATTCATTCAATAATTATTGTTACAGCTCAATAAAGAAAGTAACACCTACCTCAGCTTCACAAAACAAAGCAGGCCACCTCTCTTTGAAGTCAGCAGCATGAGGACTATCACTCACAACCTCCAGTCTTCGATAGGAAAATGTGTTGGCCATTTTTTCTTTAATTAATTTAGCATTGTTGTTCTTCTTAACCTCATTAAGGAGCTCTTGTCTGTCCCTCTCCAGACTGTTATCAGTTTCTCCCCTTGGATGTGGAGGAAGGAAGTTGACCTCGGCTCTCTTCGGTTTCTTGCATGTTTTTGCAGGATGTCTCTCACAAGGGGCCTTCCTTTTCAAGGAGTTGATGTGGAGCTCAGGACAAGGAACATTGCGCCTTTTTAGTTTACTTCGGAAATTGGCCATCTTCATTTTGAGACGATGCTGCCACCCATATGTGCCTGAATATGACGTTCCAGGCTCCCTCAAGCATGGGTGCTTGTTTAGTAGAGCTTCTACAACTTCCAGTTGTTGGAGAGCACTGGGATAGGCCTGGTAGTGGTAGATTGCTTCTGCAAGTTTTTCAAGAATGTCAGAGTAGATACTTGGATCTTGAAGGAGTGAGCCGTCACGTTCATAAGCTTGATTTCCAGCCTCAAGAATCATTTCAACACCATATGAAAAGATGGGTATCACAAAATTGGTTGGCCATCGCTCTGTTCGATACTCCGCTGAAGGTTGTAAAATGATGGTGTCTGATGAGCTAGCTGAGGAACTCTCATCTTGAGGAGGCTGATCCAGCAGCACTGTGGAGGAAGGAGTGGAGGAAGGAGTGGAGGAAGCTGAAGACTCACCGATAGGAGTCAATGTCAAAGTAACAGATGGTTCTGTTTGAACTAGTTTTATTGTGTCCTTGTCATTGACCACATCGGTTGATGTTAGTGTGAAGAATTGATTATTGAAATCTTTGTCCATGTGCATTACAGTAAAACTCCCTTCAAGCTGAAAATGATTCTGCGCCGCTGACAAAAGTTCATCTACAGTGCTAGGGATTCCATCTGGTAGGGTTAACTTGTGCACTTGTGTCTCTTCAATAACAACACGTAGTTGAGTTGGGGCAGACATGATCGCAGTCCTGGGCAAGCAGAACTGCAAGAGAGAAAAAAGAACAAAGACATGGTGTGATAAAACAACAAATAATAAACAAAATACAGTATAAGAAAACAAATAATATATTTTCACACTGATTAATACACAACTTACACAAATCAGACAAAGTAGAAAATAAATATATAATATAAAATATTTTTAAGAGGAAGTCATTAAATTTGTAATGATTTTGAATTTAATGAAACATTGTCTGAAAGTTGATAATTCTATCTTATGTTGATCATTGAGGATGTAAGGAAAGAGTAGTGCTGGTGTGCAGTATGTAATAAGTAATAAGTAATAAGTAGAAAAACATGTAGGAAGGAGTTAGGTTATTTTACCTAGTTTGACAAGCAGATGTGGTGTTTCAGAGAAACCATGCGATCGCCTTCCACTGCATAGGTAGCCAATGGGTATGTGTCAGTGAGTTGTGACTGCTCAATTACTTTGATTACTCTTGTGGACTCCAACTTGAAACATCTAAAATGCTCAGAGTACCATGCACTTTGCAGTTTCACTACAAACACTAAGGTGTCATGAACAATGATGATTTGTAGGATTTCAGCAAAGTCGGGCAACCCAGCAGTGGAGCCATATACCACCATCATGCCAACACTGTAACTGGTGCCCTGAAATTCTGCCTGGTTGGTCAAATTAACACCTGTCTCTTGTGGATATTTCTGTAATAGATATTCCTGCACGTTCTCATTTACAACTTCAAATGGAACTCTTGTCATCTTTGATACAGACAAAGCAGGCTCTTTTACAACTGAAGCATGAAGATGGCATGCGATCATGGACTGGTGTTTGTTTGCCATAGACTTCAGAATGTTACGAAAGCAGTTAGTCTGTCTTACAATCTTTTTAAAAAAGCGGTGCTTTCCTTCGAACCGCATAGTCCATAAGGACACTAGTGGCCCAAATGATTTAATGAGCTGTGGATAGTGCTCTATGAAATGGTGTTTTGGGATCAGGTTCGCTTTTGGAAAGACACTGGTAAATCTCTGCCTGTGCTCAGAAATCAGGCTATCCAGGAAACCAATGCTTTCATCTGTGTGAGTAGGTGACATAACAAGCTCAACGAGATCTTTAAGTGTCATCAACAACTGCCATGCTTGGTCTTCTTCCTGTACTTTGGAGCCAATCATAAGTGGAAGTAGCCTCAACAGGCACCAATTTTCAGTTGCATTACCACCAATAGTTTTACGAGATGCAAAGGTTGGTGGTATAGCTTGGGGACAATTTGTCCTGTCTTTCCACTTGTACGGAAACTGTTTGATTATTTTATTGAGCTCTTCAAGAGAGAATTTTTTTTTCTTTATCAAAATATCTAAACACAATGCCAGTTCTAAAGGTACAATACCCTCCAGTAAATCATGGAATACATCAGGTGGGTAACCTGTTGTCACATGAAAATGATTTAATCTTTCAGTAATTGTACACTGTCTTTTAACTCCACGACTATGAGTGTTACTAGCGAATGCTGCTTCAATGTCCAACTTGTGATGCTCTTTTGTTCTACCTGGGAATGCTCCTGTCCTGACCTCAAATTCCTGAAACTGGGATCTCTCTCCTACACAAAATCTACAAATGTGTGATCCACTGAAACTTTCAATAAACCCCCCAACTGAGTGGGCACCAAGGTTATCGGCAATCACAGAGAATACAGTGCCCCTTATTATTTTTCCTAAACAGGGCACAAAAAGACCATCTTCTTCAAGTCTTTTCAAATCGCTTAAAAGTGGATCTAGCACTTGGGAATAACCAAATTTCTTAATGTCTTCAGCCTTGCACAAAACAGATAAGTAAATAGATGATAATGTAGACCTCAATACAGATGGAATATCAGCAAACACCCAGTAAACACCTGTTACCTTGTGCTTCTTACGAGAGGTTCCTAGCGGATTGCATATTTCAAAGTCATCACAGTAAAGTAAAAGTGAAAGCCTTAACTCCTCTCCACAAAGAAATGTGTTTTCCTTGAAGTGGGAACCATCATGAAAACTAGTGTACTGACATGAAGAACCACAATGTCTTACACTTTTCAAAACCTTTTCCTGGATGTCACTATTTTTCAGAACTTGTGACAAGGATTGCAAAATAGGTATATACTGAAAGGTCTTTCCTTCTTTCGCATCTAGTATATACTCAACAGGCTCAACAACAGAGAAATGTTCTTTTAAATAATTATTTCTCTTGTATGCCGTGCCAAGAGGGCCTTCTTCACTAAATGCTACACTAAGAGGATTTAACTGGCAAAGGTTTTTTACTAAATCTGTGATCACCCCTTCTTCAACAATGCAGTTATGGTTTTGTAATGTGCTATGGACAATATTTTTAATAACAGGAGCAGATGCTGAACAAGTAATAAAGTGAAGCTCCTCTACAATCTCATCTATACATCTTCTAGGAACATTGAATACACAGTCTAATTTAAGCAATAAGCAACCAAGCTCATCAACAATAACCTGGACTAAGTCTTCACCCTCTTGGACAAATGTTTCATCAGAATTACCTTCACTTTCAATCAAACTACTATCCTCTATTACCTCACCTGCCTGACTTGAATGTGCCTGGAATACAGCATTTTTAAAATCTTCAATGCAGTGAGGATTGTGCTTCCTACTTTTATGTGAGGCAAAAGTTGAATATATATTCGTACTGTAGTCACAATCTTTAAAAACACAATTAACAGTCTCGTGCTTTCTCAGATGAGTCCCAAGGTGTTCAAAATATTGCCTCTCTGTGTTAAAACTACATGAATTGCATACAAGACACGAAAATGAAACTATCTGCCCTGACTGTTGAGTCTGTGTATGATTTCTAGACAAATGTGCATGAAGTGCCCCCCAGTTTTTAAATAAACAAGGACAATCTGAGTACAAGCAGGGTAGTGACCGGCCTTGACTAGTGTGTGGATGCTTGAACCTGTAATGTTTTATGAGCTCTAAACGTTTAGATGACCTAAAATTGCATTTCTTGCATGACCATCTCATATCACAAGGGGCCTACTCTTTCTCCCTGATGAATTTCTTCTCCTCACTAGACCTCAACTCCAACTGTCCACAAAGTCCACTGGCTCCTCCAAAGGGCACCCTGAAAATGAAGACACAATTAGTGTTATTAAAACAATAGTCTAAAACATTCAGCCACAGTTTTAATATTACGCTGTGATGGATAAATAAGGGAAAATAACAAAACATTATATCATGCATACCTAAATGATGAGAATAATGTTCTGTTCTGCTTTGCTTTCTGTTAATAGATAGAAAAAATATTTTAATACCTTTTTTAAAATTAGGAGTTATGGGAGTGTATATGAATTTGGGGGAATTTCCTGCAGTAAACTACGCTGTGTAAATGTGATTGAGAAATAACATTTTAAAAAGGTAAGCTGACATAGGTAGCATGACAATTATTAAAAAAAAAAAGATTAGAAATTCTGTTCTGTAAACACTGTTGCAAGACCAGTATATAACACTCATGTATTGGGATATTTAATTTGAAGGGGGAGCTTATTTTAATTATTACTATTTTCTGCTTACCTCTTTGCTATAGTAGCTAACTCACTATTCTTCGACTAGCTAACTAACTTCACTAAGGCAACGTTACTGAAGTATCGCCGCCGTTTTCACTCTTGTTTTACAGAGAATCATGTTCTACCATGTTGACGTCACTTGATAAACGTTAAACCGTTACGTTAGTGCTTTATTTAATATCCAAACTTTAGCGTTAACGTTAGCTATTTTCATCGGGAAAAACTGCAGCCCTCCCACTTAGGTACAGACCAGCCCGGACTAATGTGGCGTTATGCTAACTTTAAATTAACTTGTGAACAGTAACATATCTTGCGCCAAACTATCAAAATACATACAGGCCTATATATTATCACAAATATAAAACAGAACGGTAATAACTTACCTGTGTTTATATGCCTTCGCGCTACACCTTGCTCTGTGATCTTGTAACGGACGTAAGGAGCGGAGCCAGTCCTGTTGCGCAACTGCGCATGCGTCGTCATGTTTTTCAAAACACTACACTTTCAGAGTAAAGTTTATGCAGTATTTCTAGGTACATGTACATACAATAATAAACATTTAAATATTATGAGGAAAACAAAAGTAAAACTTACTCTTCCCCCATAGTTCATGTATTACGTTAATACAATGTTTAATTTTACCTAAAAAACTCTAGTTCTGATTGAATCTTTAAAATACTAGGTAGAAATTATGACAGTTACTCTAATAGAATTTACCACACCAAAAAGTCACTTTTTTCAGTGTGCTCTTTGTTGAATATGCACTGAAATAAAAGGAGAAGTCTGAACAGGCCTCTAAAGCAGTGAGCACTAAGCACATGTCATGTTTTATCTGATGCAGTTCTTAGAAATAAAACATTATTTACATTCTGTTAGTGACAAGTTATATTCAGTTCACCTTCTTGCTCTGGATGGTGAGTGTTTTTTTTACTTTCCCATTTCTATTGCTGCTGACACATTCAACAACAGTGTAACCATGGTGTTTTACAGTTAGGGTGACCGTGCTGTTGACTGTGTGATTTGACACAGTGGTAATGACAGAGTACTCAGTGTGGTTCTCCAGCAGGGGCCATTCAATGGTTGGTATGGGGAACCCCTGACTGATACACACACAGGTCAGGACCTCTGACTGATTCACACATACAGAGTCATTCTGGATCTTTGGAAACCCTGTGAACACTTGAACACAATCACAGGACAAATGGGTAAGCTGCACAATAACTGTCATTCAATGACTTCAAGAATATAAGTACTGTCTACTTACGAGTCACAGTCACATGAACATATAAAGTCTCAGTCGTGTCCAGGTGTTTTACTGTGCAGATGTACTGTCCAGAATCTTCAGTTGTCACATTAGAGATGTCAAGTGAAGCTGATCCTGTGTTGTTGTGCAGGTTTGTGTTGGAGCTAAGTTTAGTCCAAGTAATAAGTGATGGAGGGAAACTATCAACACTGCAGGTCACATTCAGAGTCTCTCCCTCCTTCACACTTCTGTCTCCTGTGATTTGAATTTCCTTCACATCTATGAAACAAAACAACATATTACTTGTTCATAGACCTTCCCAAAATGTATTAGTGGCATACAAGGAGACAGCTGATACTGTAAAATACAGCAGAGTGGATAAAAGTACTCACAGTTGACAGTCAAAGTCAAAGTCTCCTCTGTAGTTGCTCCACCTGTGAAGCTGACCTTACAGGTGATACTGGTGCCGTGGTGTTCAGCTGAAGAGTTAAAGGTCAAAGTTGAGCTGTGTCTCTGTGTGACAGCAGTCACATTCTCAGTCTGGTAAGCAGTGATGTTTCCTCTGAGGAGAGAGTCATCCTCTGCTGCTCCTCTCCACATCCAGGTGATTGTAGGAACAGATCCAGAGCAGAGACCAGGAGCAGTGCAGGTCAGTGTGGTCTGCTGTCCCTCTGTCAGTGGAGGAATCATCACTGTGGGCTTCTGACTGAGACCTAGTGGAAATACAGTGTACTAACTGAATCAGCTAGACACACTTCATGCTTCAAGGAGACAAGAAAACACCATCTATACACTACATGATTGTTGGTGCTGTAGCTTTTCATACCTTTAACAGAGACAGTTGATCTTGGAGGGTATGTAAATCCACTTGTCCACCCATTTACGTATCCATTAACTCTGAGCTGATATGATCCAGAATCAGACTCATTGAGATCATTAATCATGATGCTGCAGTTTCTCTGACTCACATCAGGCTCTAAAGATGACACTCGTCCTTTGAATCCAGACTGAACTTTTGACTGAGCGTTACTGTTTGTTTTCTTGGAGTGGAATATGATGTCAGAATCACCACATCTGTCTTCTGATGGATCACATTTGTACCACACTATAGAGGAGGGTGTAAAGCCACTAGCAGTAGTGAAAGAACATGGTATCACAACACAGAGTCCAGCCTCTGCTGTTATGTTTCCCTCACTGAGACTAACACAGTAGTTAGTCAGATATGAGTCACAGTGTTGTTTTAATCCAGTTGATGAGTCTGTTGATACAAATGAGAAGACAAAAACAAGGACAGACAGTATTTAGTTATTGCTAATAACCATGTTATCTGATAAGTGATGGAAATGATAGAAGCTGCTTCTTGGTGTTAAACACATATCACACCATTACAGTTTCTTAAGCCATAATACACATGAGAAACAACATGACAACAGATGACAGTACTGCAGCTAAATGCTGGTAGGTTGATGGTGACAAAAACATCCTTGTGATTCAAAAGAAAACACTGTCAAATCAAACGTTTAATCTTAGCAGCATTACAAGATGACCAAGGAGAAGATACATACCTGTGTCAGCACTGCTGCCTCTCACAGAGAAAAGCAGAGTCACCCAGAAGAGAACAAACATCCTGAGTTGATGCTTGACACGTTCAGTCTCTTCCTCCACAGGACAAACTTAATGCAGCAAATGTAGTAAACATGTAGAAATAGAACCAAAGGAAAGTCCACAGTTGATATCACACATACCATGAAGAATGTGGCACTTTTTGTTATTCAGTTGTTCCAATTTTAACACAATTTATTCAGTCATATGACTACACAAATTATTTATAGGAAGGCTCTCTGTATCAGTTCTTGAAGCAGCTCAGCTTTACTAGAATAATGTCAATAACTTAACAACAACAGAAATTCAATAAATGTCTCAAATCTCATCCATATTGTCCAGTTGTAGGTCACCTGAATCATTTAATGAACACAACAGCTGTGACTCAGTCCTCTTTGTTCAATACAGTTAACTCTTTTTAAAAAAGACATTTTATACCCATTTTAAATGTTGTTTTACCTCTTTTGTCTTGTCCCTGTTCTCTCTTCTTGTCACAGTGATCTCTGCTGACTTTCTGCTCTGAAGTGATCTTCCTCTCGTTTCAGTTTCTTCCTTTTTAAGCAGCAATCATTTTTACAGGAAGTTTCTTGACGCACCACTGAGGAGTAATCCTCCACCACAACAACCAACCAGTTTTTTGACTCTCGTGACTGACTGATTTCCTTAAAAGGAATTACTGTCAGTGTGTGATTTTTGTTTTTACAAAACCAGCACACCACTTCTTCTCCTGTAGTTACTTAAGAGACTGTGTGATAGGTATCTTATTGTAAACCTCTTCAATGTTTCTCAACTCATATAACATTTCTTCAATGTTGCTAATGACCTGTGATACTGGCTAATATTTCAATAAATCTAATGGCAAATAGCCATGGATTAAAAAAGACTCCTTTAGACAGATGAAGAGTAAATCTAAACAGAAACAACTTTCAGTATTTCCCTATTTCAGCTGCATTAGTTTCTTTGAAAAGACTTCTGCATATTCGTGTGTTTTCTGATCTCTGTTGCTAAGTTTCTCAACAATGTAAATATAGTGCGAGCTTGTTGAGACAACATCTAAAAACTCACTGCTATTGACAGCATCTCTTAAAACCTCTCATTTGTAACTGAGGTGTTAAACTGTAACTATTTTAGCAAAGAGACTGGAAACAGTTTGTTCATAACCATTTACTGTATGTTTGTTAGAACCAGTATGCAGCAGTCTGATGTTTTACATTAAAATGCATTAAACTTTGTCTAATTAACAGCAGTGGTTTCATTTTCTGTCAGTCTACTAATCAATTAATTTACTAGTCTCTGCAAAGCTCCAGTCAAGCTTTTGTATGCACTAGGAACAATTAAAAAAATAAACAATTGTAGCCCAGGCTTAATAGGCTGTAATAAACATATATCTATAAATAGATTAAAAAGGATAAATAAATAAATATTTCACTTGTATCTGGCACCCACGGGGTTAATTACCATCTCTGAGACGGCTGAGTGGTGAGTTGTGACGTTGGCCAATCAGAGGGCAGTTGAGATCAGTGTACCCCGAAGAAGAGCTTGATCAGACAGGTTGTAGGCAAGGCAACTCTGAAGGAATTTGCGGAAAAAAAGTTATAGAAGACGGAGTGGAAGGTGTGGAAACTCGTCGCCGGCTGGAATTGTGGACGGGTTTTGGCGGTTGCCGCTCGGCGGTGAGTTATTGTTGTGTTTTGTTGCGTTTTTGAAGCGGACGGCGTCGAGTGAAAGTGGGTTAGCCGAAGCTAATGCTAGCAATTAAGCTCCGCTGTGTGTGTGTGTGTGTGTGTGTGTGTGTGTGTGTGTGTGTGTGTGTGTGTGTGCGCGCGCGCGCGTGTGTGCGTGCGTGTATGTGTGCCGTGCGTGTGTCGGCCGCGAATGTGCGTATGCATGTGGATGTGTCTGCTTATTTTATTTTATTATAGGCAGAAGATTTATGAAACCAACCTTGTTTAGGTGATTTTGGAAGTTATGATTGTGCTACATAGGTGACTGAAACCTGTGGAGAAAACTTGGAGTAACAACTTTATTTGAATTGGCCTGTTCTACAGGTCAGGTTTTTTTTCTGGATTGAATTGATTCGCTGCTGGTTGTTGACGGAGGAGCATAGACGCAGCAGCTGTTGAGTACAACGAGAAGAGAACAACAGTGGATGACCACCAGCGACTGCTGATGAAAGAAGGATCCAAAGGACAGGCGAGCCAGTTACCTTATGTGGTAGGACCAAAACCACTCACAAACTAAAAGGGCCCCAACGAAAGTGCACACTCTTCAATAATTTTGTTTGTTTTTTTTGCGCGCATTTTATTATTTTCTTGTCAAATGTTGCACGTGTATTACCATTGTTTCTTTTGTCAATTACAGACAATACAGTTCTGAAAACTAAAATCGTGTGATCATTGCGATGTTGATATTCCCTCCTGGGCTCCCTGAGTAGATCCTAGGTCTCCTGAACTGGTCCAAATCATATAGAACTGGGAGAAGTGATCCCCATACTTCTCACCTAAAATCCTCATAGGAAAAAAAGGGAAAGAGGGCTTACATAAGACAAGAAGTGGCGGAGCCAGCCAGGAGCCCAGTTAGGCGAATTCAATATTGCAATTGTACAACATGGATTTTATCCAGAAGTCTAGTGTACAGATTCCCAATGCAGTCATTGTTGATGGAATAACCGGATTAGTCCAAGATGAAGAAGTGGTGGACTTCCTTAAGAAGTACGGTAGCATTCAGCGCACTGTTGTGGTTGATGATGAGTCTTCGGAATTCCATAAAAACCTGATTGTCGAGTACTCCAATGGTTTAGCTGTAGAGGGTTTGGAGCCACTCTTACCATACAGACACATACTGAAAGGTGATCCCAATGTTGTGTACAATGTTCGAACTCTAAGTAGTGTTTACACTTCCAAGCTGGGTAGCAGTGCTACTAGAACTTATCTGACCGAACTTAAAGAGCTAGCAAAGCTAAGTGGTAAAGAATACGAAGCGGTCCTAAGAGAAATGATGATGCAGATCAGTAGTGATGTCGAAAGCATGCGACCTACAGAAGGACTGTCACCCCTGGCACTCAGTGAGACCCCTGTGGAATCCCCACAGCCCACCAGTCTCTTTAGAGGTCCCCCTGAGAACGGTAATGATGTAACCGTAGTTACGGCAGTGCCGATTCTTGAAGCAGGACGAGCCCCGTCCCTTTCTGTGAGTGATGTTAATCCACCAGAAGTTCAGAAAGTCGTGGTTGAACACATTGTTAGGAGGGAGGACACAGGTTCCTTCTTGTCGTCCCCTGTCCGACTTCGTTCCTTTTCCGGAAAAATTCCTAGACCTAATGGTGAAGTAGACTATGACACATGGCGCTCGCACATTGAGCTGCTCCTCAATGATCCTAGCATGTGTCCTCTGCAAGTGTCCCGAAGAATCCTGGTGAGTTTGCTCTCACCTGCGGCAGACGTGGTTAAAGGTTTATGCTCCAACTCACTGCCCTCCGCCTACCTGCAGCTACTAGATTCTGCTTTTGGAGCAGTTGAGGATGGTGAAGAGCTGTTTGCTCAGTTCATGAATACTCTCCAGGACTCCGGTGAGAAGTCATCAGCTTACTTGCAGCGGTTGCAGCTTGCGCTCAATCAGGTCGTTAAGAGAGGGGGAGTTGCACCCGGAGAGGTAGGTAACCACCTCCTCAAGCAGTTTTGTAGAGGGTGCTGGGATTCGGCTCTGCTCTCTAGTCTACAACTTGAGCAGAAGAAAGCCTCCCCACCTTCATTCTCAGAACTTCTGCTAATGCTACGTACAGAGGAAGACAGGCAGGCAGCCAAAGCTAACCGCATGAGAAAACACGTAGAATCCACAAAGCAGAGAGTTCAGCTCCAGTTGCAGAGTAGTTGTAGTTCTGAGCCAACAGGAAGCACAGAGACTGTTCCCAGTGCCATTGACGATCTCAAGAAGCAGGTAGCTAGTCTCCAGAGTCAGCTAACTACCTTAATGTCTCAAAAGAAGCCTAAAGGTTTTAGTGATAAGCATGCGACCGGGAAAACACAGCATAGAGTATTAGCATCACCAAACACGAAGCCAGACATGTCCAAACAACCTAGAACGAACCACACAAACCGACCCAGACCCTGGTATTGCTTTAATTGCGGGGAGGACGGACACATAACGACTTTCTGCACCAATGACTCAAACCCGACCTTAGTATCTGAAAAGAGAAGGCAGTTAGAGGACAGGCAGCGTGTGTGGGACCAACAAAATCATCCTGACTTACCTTTAAACTAGACCCAGTCTCTGTCGCGGGGCAGACAGGGACTGAGGTGAGGCAAACACGCTCCTCGAAGAAGCGCCAGACGCATGTATGTGCCATTTCTGAAAGGCCGAGAAGCCGTCACCCTTTCAGCCTTCCTTCTGGGCTGGTCGGCACAAGAAGCACAGCTGAAGTGACCATCAATGGTAAGCTACAGGTGAACTGTCTGCTTGACACAGGGTCACAAGTCACCACCGTCCCTCAGTCATTTTATGAACAACACTTGGCTGACCAGGAGGTCAAACCTCTGCATGACCTCTTACAAGTAGAGGGAGCAAACGGACAAGCCGTGCCCTACCTAGGCTACATTGAAATGACGGTTGTCTTCCCACAAGCTTTGTTGGGTGTACCAATTGAGGTACCCAAGCTTGCCTTGGTTGTGCCCGATGTCCCGGGCAACTCACAGTCGCTTGTCTTGATAGGCACCAATGCTATGGACATTTTGTACGACAAGTATTCTGAAGAGTCAACCAACTATCAGCCAGCCCATTACGGCTATCGAGCTGTAATCAAGGTCCTTGAGCTCCGACACAGGCAGGCTAGTGATAGCTATGGCATGGTGAAGCTACCAGACAAAACCCCTAAGGTCATTCCGCCTGGAAAGACCGTCGTCATTATTTATTTATTTATTAACCTTTATTTTACCAGGCAAATTGCTTGAGATAAAAAAAATCTCTTTTACGAGCAAGGCCTGGCCAAGAAAGCAGCAACAAGATAATATACACACAAAAAAGTGAGGACGAATATGAGAGAGAGAGAAAAGAGAGAGAGAGAGAGAAAAAAAAACGAATGACGTCCAGAATTCTACAGTCCGGCAGGGATATGGGGGAAAAAGAAAGAGGGCGGGAGGGCTGTGTGGTACAAGGGGAGGCTGTACCAGGGGATCCTGAAGGAAGAGAGATTATGTTAAATCAGCCAGAGCAGAGCAGAACAGAACATTGAGGGTATTGCTGTAGCCAAGAACTTCCAGAGCGAGAAAACTGTTGTTGTTGAGCATCCATCTTCATCTTCTTTGCCTGGCGGGTTGATAGTACAGTCTAGCTTGGTTGACCTCCCCAACCAACGACTCTTTGAGTTACCTGTCATTCTGAATAATGTGTCTGAGCATGATGTTGTCCTTCCTGCAGGATGTAAACTCGCAGACATCAGTTCATACCAGAGGGTTTTGTCCTTACAGCAATGCGTGAGTGAGTCAACCAATTCAGAGTCACCTCCCAAGTCAAATGTGCACTTCAATTTTGGGGACTCGCCAATTCCACATGAGTGGAAGGAGCGCATCGTCCAGCAGTTACATGATATGCCAGAAGTGTTCGCCCAACACGACTTGGACTTTGGGAGGACAGATAAAGTGGCACATCGTATTAAGCTTTCCGATGAGACTCCTTTTAAGTTGCGGCCTCGGCCAATACACCCAGCTGATGTTGCAGCAGTCCGCAAACATCTTCAAGAACTTCTTGATGCTGGGGTAATTAGGGAGTCGGAGTCTCCTTTTTCGTCTCCAATCGTGGTCGTCCGAAAGAAGAATGGTACTGTCAGACTTTGCATCGATTACCGCAAGCTGAATCTGCAGACGATAAAGGATGCGTATGCACTCCCAAAACTTGAAGACACCTTCTCTGCACTTTCAGGATCTCAGTGGTTTTCTGTTCTTGATTTAAAGTCTGGTTATTACCAAATTGAAGTTGAAGAGACAGACAAACCCAAGACAGCGTTTGTATGTCCCCTGGGGTTCTTTGAGTTCAACCGAATGCCACAGGGCGTGACAAATGCACCAAGTACCTTTCAAAGATTAATGGAGAAATGCATGGGCGACATGCACTTGAAGGAAGTCTTGGCTTTCCTAGATGACCTGATCATTTTCTCAGAGACCTTGGAGGAGCATGAAGCCCGCCTCATGAAGGTTCTTGGTCGTCTTAAAGAGTTTGGTCTAAAACTCTCTCCTGAGAAGTGTTTTTTTTTCCAAACATCTGTCAAATATCTTGGACATGTTGTTTCCAGGAATGGGGTTGAGACTGACCCAGAGAAAATCGCCTCTCTCAAAACTTGGCCAGTCCCCCAGAACCTGCAAGAACTGAGGTCATTCTTGGGGTTTGCCGGGTACTACAGGAGATTTGTGAGGGGATACTCTAACATCGTGAAGCCCCTGCACGGTCTTACCTCTGGGTATCCACCCCCGCGTAAGAAGTCCAGTTCTAACCAGCCAACTGATCAGACTTACCACAATCCGAAGGACTCCTTTGGAAGTCGGTGGACACCTGGTTGTCAGCGGGCATTTGAGCAGGTCGTCAAAGCACTTACCACTGCTCCAGTGTTGGGTTTCGCCGACCCTCAGAAGCCATATGTATTGCACACTGATGCCAGCACCAGCGGCCTCGGTGCTGTTCTTTATCAGGAACAGGAAGGTCAGCTTCGCGTAATAGCCTATGCCAGCAGGTGGCTATCGCGGAGCGAGAGCCGTTACCCAGCTCATATGCTGGAGTTTTTGGCCCTTAAGTGGTCAGTTGCTGAAAAATTCTGCGACTACCTCTACGGGAATCACTTCACCGTGGTTACCGATAGTAACCCGTTGACATACATCCTAACCACTGCAAAACTTGATGCGACAAGTTACAGATGGCTTGCAACCTTGTCCACCTTCACATTCAAACTTGTGTACAGACCTGGAAAACAAAACTCAGATGCTGACGGACTGTCACGCAGACCTCATGGTGAACTGTCTGATGATCCCAAATCCCAGAAAGAGAGGGAGCGTATTTGTCAGTTCACTCGCGACCATCTCTCAGACCCGGACAATGTTGATGCAGTCGACCAAGCTGTCGTCCGGGCTATTTGCGAGAGGCAGTTGATCTACAGCGACAACCTTGCTGTTCACGATTGTGTCACCTTGGTTGAAACGCTTAGCACCTCCACAAAAGCCGTACCAGACAGTTACGGGAAAGAGGACCAGTGTGGAGGTTTGCCAGCTATCCCTCACTTGACTGAGTTTGAATTAGCAAACAAACAGAGGGCGGATCAATGCCTAAGACAGGTTATTCTCCAGCTTGAGGGCGGGGAGAAGCCACCCCCTACATTGCGGAGTGAACTACCAGAACTCCCACTCTTACCGAGGGAGCTACCGCGCCTTGAGCTCCGCAACAACGTGTTGTACCGGAGACGACAAGTTGGTTCTCAGACATCTTATCAGCTGGTATTGCCAGCTGAGCTCCGTGATATGGTCTTGACGAGTTTACATGACCACATGGGACACATGGGGGCTGATCGTACTCTTGATCTTGCAAGAGCAAGGTTCTTTTGGCCTAAGATGTCTGCCGATGTGGAGAAGAAGGTGAAAACCTGCAGTAGATGTGTACGCCGAAAGGCACTTCCTGAGAGAGCAGCACCATTAGTCAATATAAACACTACGAGGCCTCTCGAGTTGCTTTGTATGGACTTTCTCTCTCTTGAACCCGACCGCAGTGGAACGAAGGACATCCTTGTCATCACGGACCATTTTACTAAGTTCGCAGTTGCTATTCCAACGCCCAACCAAAAGGCCAGAACTGTGGCAAAATGTCTGTGGGACAATTTCATTGTGCATTACGGGTTCCCAGAAAAACTTCACAGTGATCAAGGGGCCGATTTTGAGTCTCGTATGATCAGGGAACTTTGTCAGGTAGCCAGCATTCATAAGGTGAGGACGACCCCGTACCACCCTCGTGGTAACCCGGTTGAGCGATTCAATCGCACCTTATTGAATATGCTGGGCACTCTGCAGAATCAGGAGAAGTCTCGATGGCGTGAGTTCGTGAAGCCCTTAGTTCATGCGTACAACTGTACGAAGAATGAGGTGACAGGGTACACGCCATACGAACTTATGTTTGGTCGCCAGCCTCGCTTACCGGTTGACCTCGCTTTTGGGTTACCTGTGCAAGGTGGGCAACACACGTCGCACTCTCAGTATGTGCAGACTCTGAAGTCCCGTCTTCAGGAGAGTTACAAAATGGCAACGACAAATGCTGCAAAAACAGCAAAGAAAAACAAAACAAGATATGACAGACGTGTAACGGCTTCAGATTTGAATGTTGGAGACCGTGTGCTCATCAGGAACATCCGCTTACGGGGAAAACACAAAATTTCTGATAAGTGGGAAGCAACTGTCCATGTCGTAGTAAGCAGAGCTGGAACACTCCCTGTATACATGGTTAAGCCGGAGAACAAGGAGGGTCCGTTAAGGACTTTGCACAGGGACTTACTACTTCCATGTGGGTACTTACCCACCGAGGACAAACATCCTGTCCCCCAGTCCTCAAAGCGTAGGCCATCAACTTGTGCAAATCCTTCCCCAGATGAATCAATCCTCTCAGATGAGGAAGAAGATGAGCTCATCCCGATCTACTGGTTCAGGGATCCTGCAGAAGTACAGGTCCCAACTTTTGAAAACATAGCTCAGGCTAATCCAGGGGCATCCCCTACACAAGATCCACAGTGCCCAACACTTCCACTTGATCATCTTGTTGAGAGTCTTCCAAGTGTTCAATGTGTTGATTCCTTACCTGACGTTGACAGACATCCTAGTAACGTCGAACATTTGCCTACTGACGTAGTCGTAGTGGCTGACTCACAGGGTTCGACTGAAGACGTTTTACCTGACATCCAGTGTGGGGAACTCCCGGGCATTCCTGATGACACTGAGGCGACAACAGATACATGCACACCTGAAGCACCAGAAAACGAACAAGCTAGTTCCGTCAGACGCTCAACCAGGACGAGAGACCAACCTGACAGACTTCACTATGCAGAGCTAGGTAACCCACTCTTAGCTACGATGCAGTTGTTCTTTCGTGGGTTAACCACGGTCCTTGACACTGTCCTGAGTGAAAACTCTGTAGGCTCCTTTTCCCTAACTCCTCAGGTAGTAACTACTCAGCCTCTGCCATGCCACGGGACGGGCATGAGGTCAAGGGGGGAGAGTGTAGCCCAGGCTTAATAGGCTGTAATAAATATATATCTATAAATAGATTAAAAAGGATAAATAAATAAATATTTCACTTGTATCTGGCACCCACGGGGTTAATTGCCATCTCTGAGACGGCTGAGTGGTGAGTTGTGACGTTGGCCAATCAGAGGGCAGTTGAGATCAGTGTACCCCGAAGAAGAGCTTGATCAGACGGGTTGTAGGCAAGGCAACTCTGAAGGAATTTGCGGAAAAAAAGTTATAGAAGACGGAGTGGAAGGTGTGGAAACTCGTCGCCGGCTGGAATTGTGGACGGGTTTTGGCGGTTGCCGCTCGGCGGTGAGTTATTGTTGTGTTTTGTTGCGTTTTTGAAGCGGACGGCGTCGAGTGAAAGTGGGTTAGCCGAAGCTAATGCTAGCAATTAAGCTCCGCTGTGTGTGTGTGTGTGTGTGCGTGCGTGCATGCATGTGTGCCGTGCGTGTGTCGGCCGCGAATGTGCATATGGATGTATGAATGTGGATGTGTCTGCTTATTTTATTTTATTATAGGCAGAAGATTTATGAAACCAACCTTGTTTAGGTGATTTTGGAAGTTATGATTGTGCTACATAGGTGACTGAAACCTGTGGAGAAAACTTGGAGTAACAACTTTATTTGAATTGGCCTGTTCTACAGGTCAGGTTTTTTTTCTGGATTGAATTGATTCGCTGCTGGTTGTCGACGGAGGAGCATAGACGCAGCAGCTGTTGAGTACAACGAGAAGAGAACAACAGTGGATGACCACCAGCGACTGCTGATGAAAGAAGGATCCAAAGGACAGGCGAGCCAGTTACCTTATGTGGTAGGACCAAAACCACTCACAAACTAAAAGGGCCCCAACGAAAGTGCACACTCTTCAATAATTTTGTTTGTTTTTTTTGCGCGCATTTTATTATTTTCTTGTCAAATGTTGCACGTGTATTACCATTGTTTCTTTTGTCAATAACAGACAATACAGTTCTGAAAACTAAAATCGTGTGATCATTGCGATGTTGATATTCCCTCCTGGGCTCCCTGAGTAGATCCTAGGTCTCCTGAACTGGTCCAAATCATATAGAACTGGGAGAAGTGATCCCCATACTTCTCACCTAAAATCCTCATAGGAAAAAAAGGGAAAGGGGGGTTACATAATACATTAAGTAAATGTCTGTGGTAAATTCAGAAATAAAATGTATCCATAAATCTGTAAAACCAAATCAAACAGTTCACAGTCGACTTTCTCCTCATATACATGTTAAATATGTTTCCTGTGTGTTTGCTTTGAAGGTTTATTATTTCATAAAACCTTCTCAGTAGCTTCCTTTTACATCACTTGAATAAATGAACACATACTGTACAGAATCACATGTTCCTGACTGTAAATGGTCTGGACATTGTTTTCTATCAGTGACTCTGTCTAATATGCAGAACAAGCCAAGTGTCCACTTTATGTACTCCATTATATGATCAGTGACTTGTACCAAACATTCACAGCACCTGTGATGACTAGCCTGGTATGAAACTGTTAACAGTTAGCAGAGTTTCAGGTTAAGAGGGTTTTGTGAGATATCATTGTTATATCATTGTTATAATTGTATTTCATTTATATAACATCTATAGTCATCCAAATGGTCACAATACACTTTATCTGAGCCTGAAATCACCATTACAAACATTAAGGTGACTATTTAATTTGTTACATTTCCCTTTTTAACAGAAACAAAAACTCTGGCAATCAACAAGGAAAGAACCCAGGGAGTATGGGATGCAGTTACAATTATTTAAATGAAAAACTCAAACAATTTATGCAGTTTGAAAAATGTGGGAGGAGGGTGACTGTAGGGATCGTGCCAAACAAACTGAGGAAAGTACAAAAACAAAACAGGGCCTAACTCAACCTGAGACAAAAGAAAAAGGAAAACAAAAGGCCTGACTCTTCTCTAAGAAATATCTGAAAGTAATAAAAAAAATACAATGGTGGCAACAACCCTTAACCTAGTGTATTAACAATGACAGTCTACGTGAGCGAATGTATGGGGTACCCCAGCCTTACCCCAGCCTTACCCCAGCCTTACCTCAGCCTGTCCTCCCCACCACAAACAAATGACTGCATCAGACAGTCCCAGCAACACAAGTTAGAGGCTTTTTTAAAAAAGGTGTCCACCGTCCTGATTGGCTGGTGGGTGAGCCAACCAACAGCTAATCTGGAGCTCACAGGTGGCAGCCAATCTTCCAATTTCTCACCTGTAGCACAAGGAAGAGAGAGAGACATACACACCTCTACACGTAACACCCGTTAGACACACAAAAAAAGTGGCAAGTGGGTCAGAAGTAAATGGAGGAGAGTCAGAAGCAAACATTTAAATCCATAGATACATAAAATGATACATGCAGCATGTAAACATGAAACCAACTATACATGATACTACTAGGTGATATACATTGGAGAATGAGATAAAAATGATGGATAGAGGATGAATAATGGGTAGACAATGTGGACACAGGACACAGATGTAGAAAAGCATTAGTGATGAGACCTGTTGTATTACAAGTGAGTGGGACAACACAATGTATGGATGTGCTGTATGAAGTCTCATCAACAACCTTTATGTTGGCATAGGAGTTTCAGAAATCTATATCCAACAGCAGGCAGCAATAAATGTACTAAAAACTGACTCTGATTTGCCAAGGTGTTTGTTAGATGAATACAGAGCTAGTAAAAGATGTGTACATGTCAATGTTGACTGGAAATGTGACTAAAGTCTTTCTATTCAACTCTGAACTGCATTTCTGTCTTCTTATGCTCCCTCTCAGTTCACTGTCATCCTACGTGCCCTCCTGCGTCAGGTGTCACTAGAATTGTTGTCCTGGTCACATCTGGATGGCAAAGTTCTCGTCAAGATAACTGATGTTTGGATGTCAGATGAGACATCAGACACTGTCAAATAACAAAGACAAAGACACAGACGATACAATTCAAAGGTGAACAGAGACAGACGTGTGATTTGCTACATGTTCACTTGACATAAACAGTTTACATCTGGCCATAGATTTGGCTGAAATGAAACCACATAGATATACAGTTTATTATACGTAACGAAAAGAAAAGTAGCGTACTTTACAATGCAAAACAAAAATGATCATTTAAAGAAAGGTTTTATTCACCATAGAAATCCTCTATTTATAAAATAAAACCTGTCGGATCACTTCAGTGTACACTCACAGTGTATGGAAACTATTATCTTTAAAGGCTCAAATGTGAACAAGCAAACTGAATCCTTCAACAAAGTTTTTGCAAGGAATCTCAGAATAATTATAAGACTTATTGTTGGATGTTGATCAATCACCTCATACTCTGATGAATTGTTTTCATGCAGTGACCTGTAGGTTCAGTCCTCTTTATTTAGAGCCCCCTTTCTTTTTGCTTTCCTTCAGAGAAGGAAGTATGAATGGTGAGTGTCTTAAGCATTAACAGAACCTTCAAGATGTAAGTGCAGATGCAGTAACTTACCAAAGGATCATCACTGTGTAGAAGATATTGACAGTGAGGGATACACTGAGGTTTAAATAGGTACTCCTGCTGGAAAGAGTTGCTTGTTATGTTCCAGGAGGAGTTCCTATTTAAACCTCAGACTTCCCACCAGTCCCCTAGAACTGAAGAAGCTACTCGGATGAGTGGTGAAACGTCTTATTCAAAATGTCTTTATTCAGTGTCTGGTTTTGAACCTTTTTCTGGTTATACCATGATCTGGATGACTGAGAACCTTCACAGATACATTCCATCAAGTTTTTGTTTTTTTCCCACATCTGAATGCACACACTTTACGATCTTTATACACCAACACAGAGAAATATCTGATACTGCACCAAAACCCTTTTTAAAACACCTTCAATACCGTTTATGTCACGCCGGTAAGATTTCTTAGGACACAGTCTCAGAGCACAAACCAACAGACCCGTATTGGAGCAAGTGACAAGTTTATTGGTTTGAGACAAGAGGAGTGAATGGAGCTGGCGGTGGTATCTCGGGAGAGAGCTGAAGACTGCAGATGGACGGACGGAGCTGGTGGAGATCAAAAGGCGAGGTGTAGCAGGATTGACGATGGTGGGAATGCAGGTGACTCCAGCTCCGCCCAGCTCCAGACCAACCTCAGGGAAAAGACAAAACCAAACGAACCAGGAAACGTAGATCCTGACAGTTTATACGTGAAAGGATAGATATAGATATCTATACTGTAAAACCTGGTCTCACTATCTGGGAGGTCACTTAAACATTAAATACCATATATATATATATATATATATATATATATATATATATATATATATATATATATATATATATATATATATATATATATATATGTATATGTATGTATATATATATGTATGTATATGTATATATATATATATATATGTATATATGTATGTATGTATATGTATGTATATATATATATGTATATATGTATATATGTATGTATGTATATGTATGTATATATATATGTATATATGTATATATGTATGTATGTATATGTATGTATATATATATATATATGTATATGTATGTATATACACTAT